>OX381693.1:10002500-11420000 GCA_947462355.1 Caradrina kadenii
ACAACATATAATATTAATAGTTTGTACCTATATCTAAAGCGTATCATATAAAACTAAATTATATGAGGCAGTTGTCTAACGACTGTTTAGCTGTTTCGGGAAGCTGCCTCGGTTTGAGCTGAATGGCTCACAAAATGTAGATAAAACTTCTCTTGTCGAGGCACAGACGGGACTATTCGAGCGGACACTCAAACTCATGCCGAGGCAGCCTCAAATAAAGGCAACAGCTCTAAAAGTTAATTTTGAATTTAATTAATAATAAAGTGGCAATTTTTTAATACTATTTTTTTATGGTTTGTTAATGAGAGTTTGTGTGAAAATAAATCCCTTGCCATGAATAAAAATAGAGTGTTAATTATTAAAGTGTGAGATAAAACTATTTGTCAATAATATTATTTTATTTGTGGAATTGTATGAAAATGTAAAAATAACATCTTGAAAATAGACAAATAAAGACTTTAAAATTAAATTTTTTGTATAATTTTTAATACCCTTTGGTTCTTTTTTTCTAGCTGATAAAATCTGGAACATGTATATGTATGTATGATACCTATCGCGTCTGGAATATGCAATGCGCTGAGCGCTCGATCAAACAAACATTCGATATTTTGAACACTCGACGTATTGAGTGTACGATATATTGAATGTTCGATTTATTAACCATTCGATATTATGAACGTTTGAGTATTTAGATATTCGATTTATAGTGGTTGATTCATTGATATACGATTCTTTGGCATTCGATTTTTCATAGTACACCCCTAATATCCACAGTTTTTCTTAGCCTAACAGGTGACCTCACCCTTCTCATTGTAGATCCTCGGCCTACAAATGACAGTTTGATTATAATTTTATTTTGGAACCCAGCTTTGATAATATGGACATTTGCAAATAATTACTTTCGCAACAATGTTATTATCAAGGATTTCTAATTTTAAGGCTGTACATATGAATGTTAAATAATAAATAGATAGACGCAACAATATATTATTTAGGTTTAATTTTGATAAAACGAACTAATCCTTATTATCTCCCCCATTTCGAAGTGCCAGTCATGATTTTGGGATATTAAACGCTGATTAATTTTTAGTCTATACTAGGCATTAGTTTTACGGTTGAGACAGCGGTTCTCCCGTCCCAGCCGCCGCGGTAGACGCTCCGGACGTCGGGAGCCGCGAGACGACTCCCGGCCACCGTAGATACTGGCTTGTGGACGGTGAGCAATGGGTAGCTCACCGTCCTTACGTTGCATAACGACAGGCCGTGTCGACGACGCGTTCGTGTTCCACGCGCGCCTCAAAGAGATGTCAGCAAAAGGAAGGGGCCACTGAGGGCCGATGCCTGCCGGGGCTGCGGGTTGTTCGCAAGAGATACCGCGCCCCCGGAACGCAAAGGGCACAAGAAGGAACATGGGTGGGTTTTAGTCAGTAAAAGTCTGACACTCCCTCCCGCCCCGCCCAGGGCGGGAGAAGTTATTTGATGATTTCCCACCCACCAAAAAAAAAAAAAATGCATTAGTTTTGGATGTAAATTGAGCTGTTTTTGCTGTACAATAATGTTTTAAACACATTTTTCATATCGACTTAGTTCAACGTAAATTGTGGGTTGGCTCATTTTAGCAGAACTAAACCCGATTATAAAGGAAATAATAACAAACGAAATATCATACACAATTTTCACAAGAAAGCAGAACAATATGAAAGCATTAGGACACACGAAATTGATAGGTCGAATTAGTAAGGTCCTGTTATTACATGCCGGGGTATTTTCGACCCCAGGGGCGAAATGACGGCCATAAGCGCCCATTGTCCGGAACCCCAATGTTTTGATTTATCATTCGGGGGTTGAGCGCAGTTTATATTAAGGGTAGTTAATGTTTATATTGCTGGGTTTTCAAGACTTTTAAGGTCAACAGAGTGTTTGGAGTTGGTGCTGTGGTAAAAATGAATCTACTACATGATAAGCTTAAGATTAGATTATGTTTGTTTGTTTAAACGCGCTTATCTCTAAAACTATCGGTTAATTTGAAAAAGTTATTTTGTATACGACAATGTGTGGAATAGTGTCGACTATGTAACATCATGCTACGACACACGGGACCGGAGCTCAAGACGTAACTTAACGCGAATGAAAAAGAAATTCGCAAAAATAAGTAGCGGCAGAAGGTAGTTACTATTATAAACGCGAAAGTTTGTGGGGATGGATGGATGTTTGTTACTCTTTTCTTTAAATGGAATTAGCTGAAATAAGACACACATAATTTTTAAACATCTAATTTAACACATTGCCACGCGCGCCTCAAAGATATGTCGGCAATTGGGGGGGGCACCCAGAGTCGATGCCTGCCGGGGCTGCGGGTTGTTTGAAAAAGATACCGCGCCCCCGGAACGCAAAGAGCACAAGAAGGAACATGGGTGCGTTTTAGTCAGTAATACTCTGACACTTCCTCTTGCCAGTCATTTGATGATTTCCCATACGGAAAAAAAAGCTTAACACGTTGGATAATTTTATCCCGTTTGATATTAAAAAGAGTAAGAATGGAGTTTCTTGCCCATTATTTTCTATACAAAGCTAAAGAGGCATTAAATTTTTAACGTGAAACGTGTTAAAAATAACATACGGGAACTAAGTCAGAAAGGCGGAAAATAACGAAATAGGTTTCAATATTGAACACTAAAAGTGATTCGCTGACAAACGTACCACGTTAAACCAACGGCTGTGTGCCCCGACACAGACTTTTTTTTAAATGGCCTTTGGTTCCTGCTTTCCCCCATAGGAAAAAGGCATGAGTTTATGCATGTATGCTATATAAAGGGCCAAAAGCCAGTGCTGGCAGGGTTGCGGGATTGGTTCGTAAGAGTCACCGCGGCCCTGGAACACAAAGGATATTAGGAGAAACACGGATGGGATTTAGTCAGTAAGAGTCTGACACTCCCTTCCGGTCCGCCCAGAGCAGAAGAAGTCATTTGATGATTTTCCATCCTAAAAAAAAAATGTATGAACTTTAATTAGACTTTAGTTTTTGTGGTTAGTGTATTTTTTGTTTTAGTGTTTATTTTTATTATTTTAAATTATTATTTTATTTTATTTTATTTTTAATTGTTTGGTTTAGTGTATTTTTATTATTGAATATTAATTTTAAGGATTAATTTTAACTATGGATTTTGTTATCGGAAATAAATGATTTGATATTTGATATTAAAAAATGCGTTTTGACTATGATTTTGATAGACAAGATTTACGGAATTTTAAAGTCACTTTAATTATCAAAACTCATGAACAACTTCGTTTCACACAAGTCACACACACTGAGATTATACACATTATCGCCAAGCAGTATAAGTCCAATTTTCTCTTTGACAATACACAACAAAATAGACAATTTAAGACAACACACACAAACTTCTGGAAGCCTGGCTTCAAAGCCAGCCACACGTATCTAATTATTGCACCAGAAAGTTGGTAACGAAACAAAAGTTGAGCAAAACCAGATGCTTTGTTTATATCTTCCTGTGTTGGCATATCTTGACGGGAACATGAAACAGTCGAGTGATTTAATAAAGCTATGAATTTACGTTTTGTTAATAGGGATTTTCATGGTGAATGCCCATTAAATGGGAATAAGGATGAAGGAATGGTATCTCCATTTAAATATTTTTTTAAACGCGAAACTGTGACGATGGATGGATGAATGTATATTTATTGCTCCATCAAGCCTGAAACTGCCTTGTTGGCCTAGTGGTCCAGACCGCGACTGTTACGCTAGAGGTCTTGGGTTCGATTCCCAGGTCGAGCAAAGTGTTATTGGTTTTTCTATGAAATTCTCAGTAGTAGCTCGGAGTTAGGATTTGTGCCCGGTTAATGGCAATAGGCTCTCTCCCTATTACATGGGACCTAAAACATACCGGCAAACTGTGGGTGTACATTGGTACACCTCTGCCTAACCCTTCAGGGTATACAGGCTTGATGGTATATTTGATGGTATGCAAGCCTGAAAAAAACTAACGACTGAAAAAAATTAGCTGTATAATTTTGGAAGTTCTGAAATCAATTCCAACAAAGTCACGGGCAGACACTAGTTTGTTTACAAACCTACATTTTCTTTCCACTAAAAAGGAAAGCATATCCATCAAGCTTAAACCATAATAATATCCTCAACATTTTTTACCCAAAAAAGGTGGGAAGTCCAACAATTAATAGCAGTATTCATATAAGAGATAAAACGAGAGGAATTAACGAGAATGAACGTCTATCATTACTGAAAACGCCTAGGAGTAAAGAAGGGAAGTAGATGTGACAATAAGAACACTTCTCGTATTCGTCTTGTGAAGAAGTATAGACATTGATAGCAGTACTGGAGCTCTTTATGAAGGAGCTCGTCCGGGGAAGTATTACCACCGTACCTATTTCAGCGTTGCTGTGTTCCGGATTGAACGGAATAGCTGCCGGTGTAATTACAGGCACATGAAACACTTTACCTTTGCATCTGGATTGGCAACGTATTTGCAAGGTCTCTAGTATTTAAGTATCTACCTAAATGCCATCCATCACGCCTGTATTCCCCGAAGGGTTAGGCAGAGGTGTAACAATAAACCTAAATACCTAATAATAATTATAATAATATTATAATAATAGTACCTAAATATAATTACGGTCAAAACATCCATCCATCCGGTCGGTAAATAGTCTCAAGTAAATAATCATTAAAATTATGGTAACAATGTCACATAATAGCGTAACTAACGTAAGATGGTTATTTGAATAATGGAATTTCTCAGTAAGAAAACTTTAGGTAGAAAATAAAAGCTGAAGAGTTTGTTTGTTTAAACGGGCTAATCTCAGAAACGACTAGTCCGATTTAAAAAAATCTTCTTGTGTTATACAGCCCATTTACAAATGAAAGTTAGTTACTTACATAATATCACGCTACGACCCACACAAGCCAAGCAGTGCTAGTGCTGTATAAATGTTTAACAATAAAAAAAACGCCGCTTAACGGAATCATAATACAAGTTAAGCCCGCCACACTATTCCCAACCACTGCAAGTCCTGAAAGCCGAAGGTGAAGGTTGATTCTGGCTGTAGTGAAGACCGCTAGAAGAGCGCCGAGGCAATGAAGCTTGACGAGTCCCGGAGAAACGATACAACTGTCTTAGATCCCGCAATGAAATTAATTTGAAAAGATAAACGGAAGATAAGACCAAGTCAAGAAATTCAAGTAATACAAGTCATTAATCTTCACGGCACTGTGTAATTCACTGCCCCGTTGTTCTCGGGCATGGGGTCCTGAGTTAGATTCCCAGGTCGAGCAAAGTGTTATTGGGTTTTTCCATTAGGAATTTCTCAGTAGCAGCTCGGAGTTAGGATTTAAGTCCGGTTAATGGCAATAGGCTCGCCCCCTATTACATGGGACCTAAAACATACCAGCGAACTGTGGGTGTACATTGGTATACCTCTGCCTAACCCTTCGGGGAATACAGGCTTGATGGTATGTATGTGTATGTAATTCTTTAAAATTTCTGTTACTACAATAACACATCTTCCACATTTTTGTAATCCTAGGTAACACCCATTGAAAATGTGCTCAACAATATTCGAGTACACCGTTAACAAATTGAAAATACAGCAGCGAGCGTTATTGTTGGCGCGTCACGTTGCAATTTCGAAAATCAGCCGTAGTGTGGCATTGTAGACGCTAACTGTAAAAGGCCCCTACTTGGGGTCAATAATGCTGTTTCTATAAAACTATTTTTAACCTATTTTTAGCTGCCCCGTTGGTCTCGTGGGCGCAAGCGCGACTGATAAGCATGGGGTCCTGGGTCCGATTCCCAGGTCGAGCAAAGTGTTATTGGGTTTTTCCATTAGGAATTTCTCAGTAGCAGCTCGGAGTTTGGATTTGTGCCCGGTTAATGGCAATAGACTCACCCCCTATTACATGGGACCTAAAAAAACATACTGGCGAATTGTGGGTGTACGTTGGTACACCTCTGCCTAACCCTTCGGGGAATACAGGCGTGATGGTATGTGTGTATTTTTAACCCCCGACTTAAAAAGAGGGGTGTTATAAGTTTGACGTGTCTGTGTGAGTGTGAGAGCTTTTAGATCTGTTTTACCGAAATCGGTTCAGCCGTTTCAAGATTATCAGGTCTTTTCTTAGCTACGGTAGGGATCTTTATTCTTCTGTCGGGGGTAACTTAAAAAAATATATTTTATTTCTTGTAAAAGAGCAAGTACGTATTTGATTTCATGAAGCTAAATATAAGTCCCTTACAATAAAGATATTAAAAAAAAAAATATGAAAGCTGAAATATACGAGGCGTTCGGCGCGGTGTGTAGTTGGCAGACTCGTCTCACAATTAGTTTGTTATATTTCTCCACCTATGTATTATTATCTTTCTCTATCTTGTATATTTTGTTTGTATGTACGTATACATATATGTATTTGTTATTATATTTTATTCCTGGAAACTTTCTGTATCTTGCACCTACTATGTTTTGTCTCTGCATCACCCTAAGGTTGACTGGTAGAAAATGCCCAAGGCAAGTCCCCCTTTGTACAGTGTATATTTTTTACGTTATGTGCAAAAAGTTTTAATAAATAATACATACCATCACGCCTATATTCCCCGAAGAGTTAGGCAAAGGTGTACCAATGTACACCCACAGTTAGCCGGTATATTTTTAGGTCCCATGTAATAGGGGCGAGCCTATTGTCATTAACCGGGCACAAATCCTAACTCCGAGCTGCTACTGAGAATTTCATAGAAAAACCCAATAACACTTTTTGATCGACCTGGGAAGCAGTCGCGCATAGGACCACTAGGCAGTCAGAGAGAGAGAAAAAACATACTTACAAATTACAAGTAGTAGTAGAGCTCTTTGTGAAGGAGCTCGTCAGGGGAAGTACTGCCACCATACCCATTACTGTCACAAAGCAGCCATACGTACCCTTGGAACCGGAACACAGCAACTATGTGTGTATGTGTGCCGGTGTAATTACAGGCATCGCATTGATGAGGCCTCTGGTATTGCAGATGTCTATAGGCAGCGGTGACCATTTAACATCAGGTGGACCGTCGGATGGTTTGCCATTAAATGTTAAAAGAACAACAACCAATAAATGCGCCAGGCTATTCCAAAACCGTCGTATCAAAACACAACCTACGTGTTCTAAACGTTCCTCCAACAAAAGTGTGTTCGAGCACCAATAGTACGTGAAATGTGGATTTATTGTAAACTCGCTGGCGATTTTCACGGCGGAATAGCCTCAAATTGCTCCACCACCGATGTAATAGCTTTCTGAGCTCTTGTTATTGCTCCGTTTTGGATATTGTGCCGTGTTATTAAAACATACGCTTGTTTTATGCTGATCTCGGGAAGCAGCTGGTCGTATTTGAATTTTGAAATGCAAATAAAATACGGACCTACTCTTGTATTATTTTGTTGATTGGTATCCTATGTTCTATGTTGTATGTTAGGGGTGTGGTTTCCGCACTTATGTGGACCATTGTACGTGAGCCGCGGCGGGGGTTATTCCAACCAGCCCGCCTCCCTTAAAAAGCAGATTAGTCTTCCCGGTCTCCTCAGGGCGTCTGCAAGGGAACTTGGTGTTCCAACAGTTTCCCCGCGGATCTGGGCGTCACCGGTGCACTCGAGGAGCACATGTGCCACAGTTTCTTCCGCCCCCATGCATGCTCTGCACAGAGGGCTGTCGGTGATACCTAGGGTGTGAAAGTGTCCCCGCCACCAGTCGCAGGCTATTTCTGTCGAAGTGAAGAAGGCGATTGGTATCTTATTGAAGGGCTATGGACCATGCAGGTGGACTATTACGGACCACCTGCAGTAAATACGCTTACATTCGCTTGTTTTATTCTGATCTCGGGAACCAGCTGGGTGGTGTGTTTGAATTTAAAAATGGAAATAAAATAAAGTACTTTTGTATAATTTGGTTGATTGGTATCCTATTGTAGATCATGAGGCAAGAAGACTGATAGGGACCACCTGCGGTAAAGTTTCTCGTTCGCTTTCAAGTCAAATTTATATTACAGTAGTAGTTGAGATCTTAGTGAAGGAGCTCGTCCGGGGAAGTACTACCACCACACCTATTTCTGCCGCAAAGCAGCGTTGCTGTGTTCCGGTTTGAAGGGTATGGGTGCCGGTGTTATTACAACCACATGAGGCATTTCAACTTTGTTTCGAGGATGGCAACGCTTTTGTAAAGTCTCTGGTATTGCAGATGTCTATAGGCTGCGGTGACCACCTGACATCAGGTGGGCCAACGGCTTGTTTGCCATACAATGATATAAAAAAAACACTCACAGTTTATTTATATAAAATATGCTATGTGGTGGTTACAGTAGTGGAGAATGATAGTGTGGCGGACTCGTCACAATAACACCCAAAATTTTACCTTAACTTTGGGCTGCTACTGAAAAAATCTTAATGAAAGAACCGAATAACACCTTGCTCGACCTAGGAACCGAACTCAGGATTTCGCACTCACCAGTCGTGCTTACGACCACATGCCCAACGGGGCAGTTTAACTAAAAATAATAACAAAACTAATTCTATTCAAACGATTTACTTACAAATTTTGTCCAACCTTGACGACAGGTTAAAAACATAATCAATCTTAGTACAGTGAATTTTCTGGAACGTCTTCAAACTAAATTCAACCTAACCACCTAAGAATAGGGTATGTTTAAAGCTTGTAAAAGTTACAAATTCAGAGGATTATATTAAAATGATTTAAAGCTTGGAGTTTTTCAAGTGTGAACTTTAAATATTGTTTAAACGTAAACGCATGAATTGTGTTGATAGGATTTTGTTGAAACTGACCCATTCTCTTGTTCGTAGCGCCTTTGTTAAGTTTTATTGTTTATGTTAAATTCATGAGGCGTGTAAATCTTCTTGAAATTACAAGCTTTTAACTTCACTTTGGCTTTAGCATCTAAGTTATGAACAGTACGTTCTGTTCGTGACTTTTTCTGTGAGGACGTCGAAAAAAGAAATGGTATATTTAGTGACGGTACAATGTGGATGGAAGGAGAGAAAGAGGGCTAAAGAAAATATGGATGGATTGTGTGAAGAATTATACATAGTACATACATACATACCATCATGCCTGTATTCCCCGAAGGGTTAGACAGAGGTGTACCAATGTACACCCACAGTTCGCCGGCATGTTTTTGTCCCATGTAATAGGAGGCGAGCATAATGCCATTAATCGGGCACAAATCTTAACTCCGAACTGCTGCACACCTCTGCGTAACCGTTTGGGGAATGCAGGCGTGATGGTATGTGTGTAATTTAGCAATTAAAAAAAGACATTTATTATTGTATGTATACATTTCACAATATTTAACATTTAAAATGCATAATTTCAAGTACCAATTACAACAAAGTTATGTAAACTGAACACCAGTCTTACTTCTCTTATAAAAATTAAACCTAACTAACAAATAACTTGAAGGGAAACTTGGTAGCATTCAAAAGCTTTGCATAATATCGTATTCCGTTCATAAGTCCTAAGCCCCCAACTTAAGCACTAAGCAGGTAGGTTGAGATTCACTTAACTGCTCAATTTATAGCTTCATGAATTTAAAGTTATTGAGAAGCTGGTCTTCCGTTAGTGATTGGATTTAAACTTGGTTTTAAGATGGTAATAATAAGATTAAGTAACCCCCGATAAGAAAAATAGAAGTCCCTACCGCTGCTAACAAAAGAGCTGATAACTTTGAAACCGCTGAACCGATTTCCATCAAACATAGCTAAGAATACTCCTGACTAATTCACCTTTCAAACATAAAAACAAAATCAAAATCGGTTCATGCGTTCAGGAGCTACGATGCCACAGACAGACACGTCAAACTTATAACACCCCGTCGTTTGCGTCGGGGGTTAAAAAGTTAGGTTAAGTTCTAGAACAAATTGATTACATTTTCTTTGTATGTATCATTTAATGTCGTTAATTTATTGCCATCCAATGTGGCAATGCCACCATTCTTTTGGGCACTTTTCCGGTTGACGGCGATGCGAAGGAATTTTTTGATGCTTTGAGTTTTAGTTTCCCTTTTTTTAACTACCGACGCAAATACGACGGTGTGTTATAGGTTTGACGTGTCTGTGCGTGTGTTTTTCTGTGACATCGTAGCTCCCGAAGGCATGAACCGATTTTGATTTGGTTTTTTTTGTGAGGGTTACTTAAAATTTTTCTGAATCTGTTTTTGTTATTATTCATTTGCTGTTTTTTTTTTATCTAATTTTAAGGTTGTAAATATTAATAATTTTATTAAAGTAGGTTACCTAATCACAACTTATTAGTTTTTTTTAATGACGTCTTCATTTTGGACTAACATTTCTCCCCGACTACGGCGAAGTAAAAAGAACGGTTATGATTGTGACCGGCAAACAAGATTTATATAGGTACGAATGTATGTTCATCTGTTCGCTCATAACTTCTAAACTAATTTAATCATAATTCTACAAATATTTTTACGGAATAGAACGACTGTTTATCAAGAAAAATCTGCCGATTCGATAATAGGATGAATCCAGCTCACTATGATTATTCACCAATCACAGCAATTTTTCTAAAAACTATAACTATTTTGGTATGTTCATTATCGTGAATCTATCTCGGAAAACAGCTAAACGCAAACGGCAAAAAAATTCAAAACTCGCAATCATACCCAACCCTTTCAATGCTATTCAAAAACGTTTGTCGATGCCATCTGATTATGTAAAGTTCCCAGTACACGGTGGCAGAAACTCTACGGGAAACAATAGCATTCGTTCTTGAGCTTAGGGTACATGAGAGGAAAATCAACATGGCTAGGAAAATCTAGGAAGGATTTTTCCTACAATGATTTTGTGCAGAATTGGGTCTCAAAATTTCAAGTAAGTTAAGAATTTTGTTGGAGATGTTATGGAAGAAAATAACAAAGAGAATTTAGTAAAACGTATTCTTTTATTTTGTATCTTTAAATATGTAATATAAAAATATTATATGTTCTACTGTCCTGACATGATTTATTGGCTGGCATTGTCTGGTAGTGGAAATGCCTAAGGCACCTTTGTACCTACATTTATATTGCATAAAGTTCAAATAAATAAATACATAAATATTTGCTTTTTTCATAACTGCCTCGTTAGCCTAGTAGTCCTAATCGCGACTGTTACGCTAGAGGACTTGGGTTCGATTTCTAGGTCGAGCAAAAAGTCAAATTTTGTTCTTCTATGAAATTCTCAGTAGCAGCTCGGAGTTTGGATTTGTGTCCACCCCCTACTTAAACATACCGGCGAACTGTGGGTGTGAAGTGTTACACCTCTGCCTAACCCTTCGGGGAATACAGGCGTGATGGTATGTGTATGAATATTTCAACAATATAAAAAAAAAAATACAATCCCAATATTTTAGCAAAAACTTCATATATCAACTACAGATTTTAAAAAAAGAACAATTTTAAATAGTTCTATTTCTGTTCTAAATTCTTAATTTAAATTTTCAATTACCTACGTTCCAAATAAAAAAAAAAAATCTAATAATGTAAGCCTAGAATAAAGTATTAGCGTTCTACTCCAATATTTACTATCCTGCAACGCTAACCCCGCTTCGCTACCTTCTAAAGCATCATACACTATTCCAGGCTAACACTGCCTCGTGTATCCCCGACTTTACGGATTTTATGAGCTCCCACCCAAGCTAGTGGTTTGTGGGACGAATATTTTACCGATAAATATCTTTAAGACGTTTCTTTTCTGTTTATCGTTTGGATTTTGCTGATTCTACTAACAGTTTTTCTTTAAACCGCTTTTTATAGCGGGAATATTGTCTGCATTGAGCAAGATTGCGGGATCGCAATCTTGCCTAGTTTTGTTTTTTTTTTCTCGAATGGTAACATTAGTGTTACCGTTTAGGTAAATTGCTGATTTTACAGAGTTTTGTTTTCCTGTCGCACTGGAAGGGTTGAGTCGTTGCTGTTAACGATTATCTTAAGTTTGTTGTTTCGGCCCAAAGTTTGGTATACAAACTTTAAGAAAAATATAATTAAACAATTGACAATGAAAATATGACTCATTTTACTTTTAGAGTGATTTAATTATTTACTGATTAAAAGATGTTGAATATTACAATACCACACATACCATAACGCCTGTATTCCCTGGAGGGTTAGGCAGAGGTGTAACAATGTACTCCCACAGTTCGCCGGTATGTTTAGGTCCCATGTAATATGAGGCGAGCCTATTGCCATAAATCGGGCACAAATCCTCACTCCGAGCTGCTACTGAGAATTTCTTAGAAAAATCCAATAACACTTTTTGCTCGACCTGGGTATCGAACTCAAGACCTCTAGCGTAGAAGTCGCGCTTAAGACCACTAGGCCAACGAGGCAGTTTCAATATTACAATGTTAAACATATCTTACTTCTGACAGAGACTGGTAGCGGCTATGATAGGTAGCCATGCGTACGTTAAAATAGAAAATGTATGAGAGACTAGCTTCCGCAGATAGATAACCACCCACAATACGTCTTTGGTTACTGCTCCGCTCCTGTGGGTCGTAGCGTGACGTTGTATAACCTAAACTATTCCTCATAAATCTGGCTATCGCATACAAAAATATTATTTCCAATCCGACTAACAGTTTCAGAGATTAGCGCGTTAAGGCAAACAAACTCTTAAGCGTGACCCTAAACATTTTAATCTCAAATCTACACCCAAAAACTAGCCCAAAATACAATTTAAACTAAAGCCTAACACATCGCTAGATAATCCTTTTAAATCTGAGCGGATTAATTAATTTTAGATTGAGAATCAATGGTTATTAGCATTTAGTAGTTTACTGTTATGGTGCGATATTATCCTGAATTACCTTCACTAGGATAATGTCGTGTTTAAATTAGGATTCCAGGTAATTTAGAAGCAGGGCTGTTAAACATTTTGAGGTGGTTTATTTCGTTTTCAGCGATCTTAGCTGGGAAGCACACATACATACATAAATACCTTACCCTGACCTTATTGGTGAGGTTCATCAGAAAGGTCGGGTGCGCAGTACTCGTAACCGGCGTGCTTGTATGACCAGATGTATGAACGTGTGAACGTGGACGAGGCGAAAGAAGTATGTAAGGATCGTAGCAGGTGGCGTCCTGTGGTTTCTGCCAACCCCCATGGGAAAAAGGCGTGAGTTTATGTATGTATGTGATTAAACGTCTACAGTCTTTTAAGTTAAGATCCAAAAACAAAAACGGTCCGTTAGATATAGGAACCGGGTATGAGGAAAAAAACACGCAAGCTACTTCACATACGATGGTTAAAAATCCCGGCAGCTTATCTTACAATGGACATCCCCATTCTATGATTGCATCGTTTCAGTTTCTTTTTCCTTATTTTTTGTTGTTTTCTTGTCAAAAAAAATATATATATACAATTTTTGTATACCATGAACTGTGATAAGGAATTGGAATCATCTCAAGTGGAAAAATGCACCTATCCTACTTTTTTTTTTTTTGGGGGGGTGGGAAATCATCAAATAACTGCTCCCGCCCTGGGCGGGGCGGGAGGGAGTGTCAGACTTTTACTGACTAAAACCCACCCATGTTTCTTTTTGTGCCCTTTGCGTTCCGGGGGCGCGGTTTCACTTACGAATAACCCGCAGCCCCGGCCCCTTCCCTATGCTGACATTTCTTTGAGGCGCGCGTGGAACACGAACGCGCCGTCGACACGGCCTGTCGTTTCGTTAAACGTAAGGACGGTGAGCTACCCATTGCTCACCGTCCACAAGCCTGTATCTACGGTGGCCGGGAGTCGTCTCGCGGCTCCCGACGTCCGGAAAGTCGACCGCGGCGGCTGGGACGCGAGAACCTCGGTCTCAGACGTCCCGCCGCCTACTTCTCAAGCATTACTGCCTTACAGAAGGAGGCGACTGCATCCCATTCCCTCTCGCTCCGGATCATGGCTTGCACCAGGGCCGGACGCGGGAGTTCGCCGCCGCCGATGGCCGCCACGAGGACTCGGCGATGCTCCGCCCAAGCGGGGCACACAGCCACGGTGTGCTCCACCGTACCCTCGGGGCGATCCACACAATGGTGACACCCGGATACCTACTTACTTCAAGGGGTTTTAACAGTTGTAAAAAGACATTTAAACAAAGCTGAACGTTTTTCTTTTTCTCCGATCATTGTAATATTTTTTTTGTTCGGAACTCATAAAGACCTTTTGATTATGGAAATATTGAATACTAGCTTCTGCCCGCGACTTCGTCCGCGTCAAATTTGATATATTATCCCATGGGAACGGTACATAAAATATCCTATGTATTATTCCACACTACAATCTATCTCAGTGCCAAATTTCATCCAGATCCATTCAGCCGTTTAAGCGTGAAAGAGTAACAAACATTCATTCATCCTCACAAACTTCCGCATTTATTATATAAGTAAGAAGGCATGGGTTCGATTCCCAGGTCGAGCAAAGTGTTATTGGGTTTTTCTATAAAATTCTCAGTAGCAGTTCGGAGTTAGGATTTGCACCCGGTTATTAGCAATAGGCTCGCCCCCTATTACATGGGACCTAAAACATTCTGGCGGACTGTGGGTGTACATTGGCATACCTCTGCCTAACCCTTCGGGGAATATAGGCGTGATGGTTATGTTATGTGTACTAAATTATTCATTTTCAATTTATTTACACCACAAAACAATAATCGACCTTCTTGCCCTAAGAACCCAGATCAATTATCTGACTTCAGGCCCTGAATCTTACACAACGGCAATCAATTCCTGACTTCAATTGATGTCAATGATTGCAAATGATCGTCTTGTTTTATTCAACCTTGCATTTCCCGGCTCTTTCCCACCACACTGTTTGAGTGGGAGTGAGAAGGACGGCACGATTTCTCACTACCATGTAAGGTGTGTACTGGGTACGTCTACGGTTCCCTCCAATTATGGCGATTTATGACCATGGCGAATTGTTCCGTGGTGAATGTTTTGTGCCTAGAGTTACTAGATAGGGCAGTTTACCAGTATACCTTTACAGATATTTCCGAAAATTCTTCAAGCCAGAGTCCGTCAGAGATACCGCGCCCCCGGAACGCAAAAGGCACAAGAAGGAACATGGGTGGGTGTTAGTCGGTAAAAGTCTGACACTTCCTCCCGGTAGTCATTTGATGATTTCCCATCCTGAACAAAAAAAAAGGGAAGTGATTCCATAATAACGATCACATTCTAATCCAGTCTCATGCAATGTATCATTGATTGCGAATAGATTTTGAACGTTTTCAGTTATGATAAATTGGTTATCTTGACACTGACAGACTGACTGTATTAGTAAATTTACCTCCCTGATCTCTCCCCGGTTGTGTAGGATTGGCGTCCGATCGATCTATGAGAGTGAGAGGCGAGAGAACGCTCTATTGAATTTGAGTACACATTAGTGAACTATAATAATTATCTCATGTGTACTTGGCCAGTCTCCATTAAAATGGTCTATCGGGATATAATAATCCTTGATTCATTAAAATTCTTTGAAAAAGCTATTGGTCAGTCATAAATCATTTGCGTTAATTTTTTTTATAAAACACAAATAACTTGAGTTGACGGCTCGCGCTGGAGCAGTTGGCAGTTGATGGTGACAGTTAGACTTTTTAAGGAGATGTTGGCTGGGCCGTTGCAATGTGATAATATGTATAAGATTTAAAGCCTATTCCAGTACTATCTAGTATCAATGTAGAATGCCAACAGCAGGTACAAATTAAGGGCCTCGCGGTGTACAGCTTTATTTATTTACTTTAATTTAAGGATACGATACCATAATGACCCCACTTGGATTTTAAAAGGTCTTAGCGTGGTTTATGGGTCTTACTTATGTGGTATGGTGTTTGCTAATAAATTGTCGATAAGAGCGAGATTAACGTAGGTCAAGGGTTCTCAAACTTTTTCAGTTAGCGGGGGGCACTTACTGGTTTTGTATTTAGTCTTAGAAGGCGCTAATAGTGGATCCAATCCTAGGGTAGAATAGGGTACAATGATACTTTTTTTTCTGAATGGCACTCCTTCTAATACTTGTGAACTAAGCGACTACTCCCTAAGGGCCTCCCCTGCGGGGGTACGGATATCGACTAAGAGCGTCTCTGGGGGAGGATATCATGGGGTCAGGCTGTATTGTATCTCGTGTATTTATGGACGAATTTAAAGGTACAAGGTCACTGATGCGGGCTGGCTCGAGCAAGAGTCGCGGCGGAGACAGGCGGGACATCGCGGCGGGGCTCGGCGGTGAGGATAGAATAACGGCGGTCTGTGTTTGATCTTCCGTAGCGTCCAGTAGCCCTATTGTTCTCCTGGAGGACGGTTATAGCTTCATCAGAGTATGCCTCGGTCAGCGAATCCTACTGATAACGAAGGAAGTGCGCATAATCGTTTCTTGAGCGTAAGTGCTTTTAAGCGAATGCGATTTGATTTGTTTATTTTGTAGCCGCGAATACATTAGTTTCGTTTCCAAAGAGTGATAAAAACTAGTGTCTATCTTTATTCTCTATGGTGCACCAAGGTGCCACGGGGCACACTTTGAGAACTCCTGACGTAGGCTAATCCTTCTCTTGCTACTATTATAAGCGCGAAAGTTTGTGGGTAGATGGATGTTTGTTACTCTTTCACGCTTTACCGGCTGAACGGAATTAAATGAAATTTAACACATAGGCACATAGGCTGCATTCCCCGAAGGGTTAGGCACAGGTGTACCAATGTACACCCACAGTTCGCCGGTATGTTTAGGTCCCATGTAATAGGGGGCGAGCCTATTGCCATTAACCGGGCATAAATCCTAACTCCGAGCTGCTATTGAGAATTTCTTCGAAAAACCCAATAACACTTTGCTCGACCTGGGAATCGAACCCAAGACCTCTAGCGTGGCAGTCGCGCTTAGGACCACTAGGCTACCGAGGCAGTTCATCTACAAAATCTATATATTTGCTTCGGCTAACAGGTAGTTGTCCGAGTCCGGTTGTAAGGGGATGCTAATTTAAATTATGTTTGAACTCACAATATTACAGAAATTCGGAGAAATCGAGGCAAAGTTATTTTTTTTTTTAGTTTTAAAAAAACGTCCCCCCCCACACTAGGAATTTCTGCTGTCTCGTGGGTGCGTTTACAAACATATCAACTTACATACACAAACAGCCAGACCCGGAACAACTATCTGTAGGTCATACAAGTATTTGTTCCATGCGGGAACCGAACCCGCGACACGCAGCGCAGCAGTCGATCGCTCGGCCACTGCGCCAACCGTGTCGTCGAAAGTAGTAGTGTAGTTGGAAAGTCATTCGATAGAAAAATTAAATAGTACGCGATTCTTTCGCGAAACCAGAGTAATTGCAATCGGGGCATCTATACTCCTGAGGCGTCTATCACACTTTTACTCTAGTAAGGTTTCTGAGATACAGCCCGCTGAAAGACGGATGGACAGACAGCGCAGGCTTTATAATTTACTCCCGTTGGTACGATACGGAACTCTAAAAAAGGTGACCCGCACACGGTCGACTCCGCTATTTGCTATAAGCAAATATCGCTTGGCATCCCTGCACTTTTAGATATTGGAATTCATATACCTAGATGTTGGTTTATTCTCATATCGTTTGTTTCTCGGCGATGCGACTCCAGGATTCTTCAGGAGTACTTACTATGCTCTTAAAAGCTTGTGGACAAAATTTCATTATATTTGAACTTTAATAATTTTATTCCGTACCATCACGCCTGTATTCCCCAGTGGGTTAGGCAGAGGTGTACCAATGTACACCCACAGTTCGCCGGTATGTTTTTAGGTCCCATGTAATAGGGGGCGAGCCTATTGCCATTAGCCGGGCACAAATCCTAACTCCGAGCTACTACTACTGAGAAATTCATAGAAAAACCTAATAACACTTTTTGCTCGACCAGGAAATCGAACCCAATACCACTAGCGTTGCAGTCGCGCTTAGGACCACTAGACCAACGAGGCAGTTTATGCATTTATTTATATGCGCACTATACCATTTTTATAAAATAAAATAGGCTCGCCCCCTATTACATGGGACCTAAACATACCGGCGAACTGTGGGTGTACATTGGAACCTACACCTCTGCCTAACCCTTGAGGGAATACAGGCGTGATGGTATGTATACTATTTTTACTGCCCGGTTAATGGCACGCCCCCTTTTACATGAGACCTAAACATACCGGCGAACTGTGTGTGTACATTGGTACACCTCTGCCTAACCCTCTGGGGAATACAGGCGTGATAGTATGTATGTAATGGTATGTTAAAGCTTCATAATGTAATTTCAACAAATTTTTAAGCCGCCATCATTTATGCCCATCGCATGATGGCGTGATATCAAAACGATTTGCACTACAGCAACTGACTAAATTGCTCTGATGTGATTTACTGTTTAAACATAGATTAAGTTCGTTTTAACTCTATTTCAGACTAGCTTCTGCTCGCGACTTCGTCTGCGTGGTTATATCACCCGCATTAAGTTACGTCTTTGGTTATTGCTCCGCACCTATTGGTCGTAGCGTGATATATAGCCTTCATCGATAAATTGACTATTCAACACAAAAATATTTTTTTTAATTCAAACGAGTAGTTCATCAAACAAACAAACTCTTCAGCTTTATAATATTAATATAACATACCACCACGCCTGTATTCCCCAGAGGGTTAAGCAGAGGTGTAATAATATACACCCACAGTTTAGGTCCCATATAATAGGGGGCCAGCCTATTGCCATTAACCGGGCACTAATCCTATATCCTAGCTGCTACTGAGAATTTCATAGAAATATCCAATAACACTTTTTGCTCGACATGGGATCGAACCCAACACCTCGCGTAGCACTCGCGTAGCGCTTAGGACCATTAGGTTACCAAGGCAGTTAATTATATTAATATAGATAGGCGCTATAAGATTGTGATTATTTCTTGATGTGACTAAGGGCTCTTTCAGGATTTTATACATCTAGAGCATTAAAAGTCAAAGCATTTATTTCAATTATACCATTTACTGCCTGACAGGGCTGCTGAACTTGTTCGAAAGAGACACTGCGGCACTGGAACGTAAAGGGCATTAGGAATAATAGAATAGAATAGAATAAACGTCTATTTGCAAATATGGGTACACAATAGTTGTTAGAAATCAAAATCAGTACAGCCATATTTTACCATTCGGCATGCAAATATTTAGAAAATTAACAATAGAATTAAATTATCAATTATATCACATTACTATTAAAATTAAAGTATATTAAAGTATTAAATTAATGTATTATGTATTAAATTATCAATAAAATATAACATTGCTTTTAAATAATCACGGATTGGTTTTACTGGAGGAGGAGCACGGATTGGTTTTACTCAGTAATAGTCTCACACTCCCTTCACTAAACGATTCTGTATGGACATGAGCCTTTTTATATCATTGGATGGTAACCAAGCCCACGGCCCATCCGATGTTAAGTAAGTGGTCACTGCTGCCTATGGACATCTGCAATACCAGAGGCCTTGCAAATGCGTTGCCAGAGACAAAGTTGAAATGCCTCATGTACCTGTAATTACGCCGGCACCCATACTCTTCGAACCGGAACACAGCAACGCTGCTTTGCGGTAGAAATAGGCATGGTGGTAGTACTTCCCCGGACGAGCTCCTTTACAAAGAGCTCTACTACTACTAAACTCTGTTCCCTGTAGCTACTAAAGTTTGACTCTATTTAACCGTTGTACTCTAAATCTTTCCAAACATACTCGGAATTTGCCATCAGCGCCTCTAAAATGTAGCTTAAGTGTCCAAGTACACTACATCACTAATTGATACTAAAACTTACACGACACGCTGGTAACTACATTTTAGCGCTGCTAATGCACTTGCTGAGCAAATAGCCTAGACCTGTTAAGTAATTAATGGGAAGCTTGAGCCAAAAATAAAGGGGGATTGCTTTTTGCACTTTGCTGGGGTTAAATGTTCACGTTTCTTTACGAAAAGGTGGCGATTAGTGCAGTTCAAGTTAAATAATTTGTTCTAAATCAACCAATCAGTAAGGTTTATTTCAGGTGCCAGAAAATTTCGTACTATTGTACAGTATTATTGGGTTTTTCTATGAAATTCTCAGTAGCAGCTCGGAGTTAGGATTTGTGCCCGGTTAATGGCAATAGGCTCGCCTCGTATTACATGGGACCTTAACAGACCGGCGAACTGTAGGTGTACACTGGCACATCTTTGCCTAACACTTCGGGGAGTACAGGTGTGAAGGTAATATGTACTTTATGTTAGGGTTTCGTGCTCAAGGGTAAGAAAATAGGATTCCGCTCCTATTTACTAAACTCCTTTGTCACATGGCTAAATCTATTGACCGTAATAGGTAGATATTTGTAATTTCCTCAGAGTCAACAACAAAAATACTTAAATTAAAGTAAATAATTAATGGGGGGAGCGAGGAGATCAGGAACGTGTTTTTCCTCGATCTTAGGTAATGGTACGTTGATACGGAATCATTCACGTACATGTTTGATGTCGGAAGTCGCGTATTGTCGGTATCGCGAACAGAAATCGCTTGAAATAAAAAAACACAAAATTAAAAAAAATAAGAAACCCCCGACAGAAAAATAAAAATCCCTACCGCAGCTAACACAAGAGCTAATAACTCTGAAACCGCTGAACCGATTTCCATCAAACATAGTTAAGAACACTCCCGACTAATATAATACCTTTCAAACAAAAATAACTAAATCAAAATCGGTTCATGCGTTCGAGAGCTACGATGCCACAGACAGACACGTCAAACTTTAACACACCATCGTTTTTGCGTCGGGGGTTAAAAATAAAATGTCGCTTCTACGAAATCACATCTGCTCTGTGCCTGATCACAGTTCATTGGCAATTTGGGCGTATAAATCAAATTTAGCTAAACTGTCTACTATGATGCGGCGTAATGCATCCGTTAGAATTATGGATGATAATGCTGTATTATTGACTATTAAATGTAAGCTGTTTAAGTTGAATTTAGTATGGCAAATTATGTTGATATTGTCGATGAAAACCAGCCTATTATTGTCCTACTGCCGGGCAAAGGCCTCTTTTCAAACAGAGAAGGCACGAGGATTAATTACTACAGTTGCTCAAGGCGGAATGGCTATTTTAGACTTACATCTCTAAATAGTATAAAACAAAGTCGTCTCCCGTCGTCTGTCTATTAAACTTCGCAACGGATTTTAATGCAGAATTCATCAATAGATAGAGTGATTAAAGAGAAAGATTTATACTTAAAGAACATCACGCTACGACCAACAGGAGCAGAGTAGTAACCAAAAACGTAACTCAATGCGGGTGACACCGCAAGGTTTATAGTTTGTACCTTATGAAACCAAATGAAAGAGTACTTTTTTTGCTATGAAATACAAACTTCATTCATGCAAAAATCTCTATTGCAAAAATGTCTTGACAAAATCAACTGGTTGCTAATTTAGTTATATAAGTACTTTGTTTTGATTAATTATTTTCCTCCTCGACATTAATTCTACATTTGAGTATTCCTCACACACTGATTCTTTGTCTTTGAAATGTATAAATGTATTTAATATTACAATTAACTTAGCTTTCATTTCTAATTTGTGGCACTGAGTACGTATTGCAGTACTTTGAGTGACTTTTTTTAATAGATCGTTTTGACATCAGTATAGTTTTATAGAATTGTACAACTTATTGTAATACATTTTTTTTTTAAAGAGTATGTATGGAGTTTCTTGCCCGTTCTTCTCCATACGAAACTACCTTTTGGAATGGGCAACTAGATTCAATATTTTTAATTTAACATGTAATTGACGTTCAAAAGTGCCTTTTAATGGTCTAATTGAAATAAATGATTTGACTTTGACTTTATTAAGGGGCTGTGCGAACAAAAACACCGTAAAACACTCATTTTTTGTCGCATAGTCTAGCGTATTGGTTCATATTAAAAGCTTGAAAAATAATCTAAGTGTATTGTCAAGGGTTCAAAGAAAAAACTTACCTATAAATATTTCATGAAAGTATAAGAGTATCATGGTAAAAAAATCATAAAAGGGAGCATACAACCTTTTTCGTCGCTTTCATCTCATTTTGAGCGTAAACTATATAATTTTATGTAATGATATTAAAGAGAATTTCATGAACTAATGACATACCTATAAATTATTCCACTGAGCCGTATATTTTTTTCACAATTTAAACAAAACTTCAAAATTTCTGTTATTTTTTTGGTTATCCGATTCAACTAACATCAAACCGCTATTTTGAACCTTATTTGTTGCCGCGATGCGTTATTGTCAATAACCTAAATATTTGCTTACGACAGGGCCTTAATCAACCAATTTATTTAAACTATCAGCAAAAAGTACCAAATAGTTTTCGTAGCATAAAAGTACCATAATTTGCGGAACAAATGCAGTACGCCGGGCATGATTTATCGTCGGGAACAATTTAATATTGTTTGTAACGATAAAAATTAAACAGTACGCTATTTGATAGTTGGCAGTTTAAAATATGGACTGGTTTTACTGTAGTGTATGTCAGTACTTGGTGTGTTTTACTAGGATAGTTTGAAGAACAAAAACAGGTTAACCCTTCTTTTAATTTCTTTCGTGCCGCTGGGTTTTTCTATAAAATTCTCAGTAGCAGCTCGGAGTTAGGATTTGTGCCCGGTTAATGGTAATAGGCTTGCCCCCTACTACATGGGACCTAAACATACCGGCACCTTAGTACCTTAGTACACTTCTGCCTAATCCTACGGGGAATACAGGCGTGATGGTATGTGTTGTATCGGTACGAGACAAACTTTACACAAAACTCTGGTGAAGAGTATGTTGTTTGTCTATTTAAACGCGCTTATCTCTGGAACTACAGGATCATGGGGAATAGTATTAGACTATAATATCACGTGATTTAAAAAATGTTCACTAACCAGAAGGTAAGGAAACAAACTATGCCTGACAGTTTTGTGTTTATAGGGTTCCCGACCCAAAGGGGACCTCATTACTTACACTCCACTGTACGTCCGTCCGTCTGTCACCAGGCTGTATATCATGAACCGTGATAGTTAGACAGTTGAAATTTATACAGATGATGTATTTATTTTGCCGCTATAACAAAAAATACAGAATAAAATAAGTACCTATTTAAGGGAGCTCCCATACGACAGACAAGTCTGTTTTTTTTTTACGGTTTTATAGATAATGGTAAAGAACCCTACGTGCGCGAGTCCGACTCTCACTTGGCCGGTTTTTGTTTTATGCCGTCAGATTAGTTTGCCGCACCTTTATTTGAGGCCATTTTAAATTTGCGTTTTTATTGATATTTGGTTGGTCATCATTTTCTAAAAACCGTTTATCCAAAAACAACGAAATAGTCCATCACGGCCACGACTAATATCTATATCGGGTCCAAATATAGAAAGGCGCTAGGCTTTAAAACCAGGAAGAAATATCGGGATTACGTTTGTATGAAAAAATAGGCTTTGGCGTCTTATCTACTTCTTCTATCTACCCTCGAAATTTCAGCCATGATGAAATTACACAAATCTGGAGGCTTTTGGACTCTTTCACCTTAATTTTACAGCAAAAGCTGAAACATTTCCATCAGACGCGTATCATTCCTTGCAATAAATTCCTCAAACATATTCCATCCATATGTAAGTCAACGAAGCAGGCGATTACTCTACCCGTCTGGACACACCTTGCCAGTCGCCGCCAAGCTAGCAAGCCATTCGTTGCCAGTCGTGTCTGACATTTGTCACTGGTCACTGGCGACGCTGCTGGCAATATTTATCCATCTTGAACAAATCTGTGCATGGTTTTCTTGTTTTGTGTTTACAAAAATGTTATTTACGAGCGACCTGCCCGCGACTTCGTCCGCGTGGGTTATTTCAATCGCGTTAAGTTACGCCTTTCGTTACTGCTCCGCTCTCGTGGGTCGTAGCGTGATGTTATGTAGCCTATATTACTCAGAAATAATGTAGCTATCTATTGGTGAAAAAATGGTTAAAATTGGTCCAATAGTTTCGGAGCCTATTCGTTACAAACAAACAAACAAAAAAGTCTTTCCTCTTTATAATATTAGTAAAGATCATAACTGCCTCGTTAGCCTAGTGGTCCTAAGCACGACTGCTGCGCTAGAGGTCTTGGGTTCGATTCAAGTCGAGTAAAGTTTTATTGGGTTTTTCTACGAAATCCTCGGTAGCAGCTCGGAGTTAGGATTTGTGCCCGGGTAATGGCTATAGGCTCGCCCCCTATTACATGGGACCTAAAACATACCGGCGAACTGTGGGTGTACATTGGCACACCTCTGCCTAATCCTTCGGGGAATATAGGCGTGGTGGTATATGTTTTTTTTTTTTTTAGGGATGTGAAATCATCAAATGACTTTCCCCCGCCCTAGGTAATAACAAACAACAATAATACCAGCCTATTATTGTCCCTTGAACATACTGGCGAACTGTGGGTGCACATTGGTACACCACTGCTTAACCCTCCGAGGTATATAGGCGTGGCGGTATTTTAAGTGTATTATAAAATAAACCTATACATACAAGCTGCAGTTTTGCATCCTTTTCAAATTCTGTAAAACACAAACATCTAAAAACTAAGTATTTCATTAAATTACATTATTTGTGTGTGTATGTCTTTTATGAAAATTTCTCAAAGACAATGTTCCGTTCATGTTGCTAATATTAGCCAAAAAAAAATGTTAAGAAACATAATTTTATTTATGTAAAAAATACATTAATTTTTTGTTCAAAAACGTGTTACGGGGCTTCACCATTATCATGACATAAGTAAACCGCACAAGCCGCGAGCACAAATTTCAAGTTCAATTTTGGGTCTCTTTGGCGGAACGAAGGAGGCGGGGGGCGCCGATGTTGTAGGCGACTGGTCTGACTAACGAACCGTGCGCGTATTATACTTACTAAAAGCTAATGGAAAATAAAAATAAATACATCAAAATCGAAAAGACCCATTGCCAAAATTCTTGCCTCACTAAAATAAGCCAAGGACACACATACCATCACGCCTGTATTCCCCGGAGGATTAGGCAGAGCTGTACTAATATACACCCATGTGTCCACACCATGTCTGACACAATGTGCCCCATGTAATGGGGGCGAGCCTATTGCCATTAACCGGGCACACATCCTAACTCCGAGCTGCTACTGACAATTTCATAGAAAAACCCAATAACACTTTTTGCTCGACCTAGGAATCGAAGTCAAGACCTCTAGCGTAGCAGTCGCGCTTAGTACCACTAGGCTAACGAGGCAGTTCACAAGTTCACAAAGTTGGTTTGTTGACACAAAAAACAAAAATTCCTTAAAAGAAAAGTTCACTATTTCTAACACTAAAGAAACAGCACTAAATAACTCAAGAAAGTACCGCAACAAAGTTTAATAAAGATAGGGTGGACAGAGGGTGTCGTCGACGTCTAGTGATTTATACCTGACGAGGCGAGTCTCTGATCTTTGTGCCTCGTTCGACAGCGTATTGACAAATGCTCTGCGATGTTGTAGGGTTGCCTCTGATAGACCAATATTTTGGCCAATCCTACCGCCTTTTTTTTACGCCGAGGTAATGAAGTTCGACGAATCCCGGAGAAATAATTCAACTGTCTTGAATGAACAGAACACTGTAGAATAAGGATCGAAGTTCGTGTGTGGTAATCAATGCTCGTGTCTTCTCACCTTTGACAGTGAAACCATAATAGGATGATATTTTCATAAAACACTACTTTCCTTTAATACTTCAAAGAACCTCATTAGACCCGCTAATTTCCTATTTACTAACAATAAGAGAAATAGCCTCGTTGGTCTCGAGGTCTTGGGTTCGATTCTCAGGTCGAGCAAAGTGTTATTGGGTTTTCTATGAAATTCGCAGAAGCAACTCGGAGTTAGGATTGGTGTCAATGTATGGATTGTTGGTCAATGGCAATAGGTTAGCCCCCTATTACATGGGACCTAAACATACCGGCAGACTGTGAGTGTACATTGGTACACTTCTGTCTTACCCTTGGAGGAATAAAGGCGTGATGGTATATGAATTAGAAATAGCGCACCTTTTAGTGTGTAATTTTGTGATATATGGTGACAGTGCGTCTCTCATTGTTTTTTTTTGCAGTGTAAAATCTATTGTTTTACACGAAAGTGGCAGCCCTATTCATAGGTGCGTGTAAACGCAGCACACACGCACTGTTGGCCGTTGCTTATCGGTCGAGCGCCAACTTCATGTTTTATGGACTAGTCCGCTGGCATACGCGGCGTACAGTCGTGCTTTTTTTGGCTATAAGGGCACAATATGAGTCTGGTATTCTGTCATGGCATGACAGCCCAGTTTGTTAAGCCATCCACCTCTCATACATGATATTGTGCGTTCGTTACCGGGTTAGTACCAATGCGATCATTCTTAATGAACTTCAAGTTTATTAATTTTTTTGTTTTTTTTCGGGACAACGCCTAGCAAGTGATCGACTCTTCATCTGACCAAAGGGCTGGCCTTTTCTTGGGCCAAAGAATAAGCATTGCTATACAACGTGGCAATGCTACCAGCCTTTTGGGTACTTTTCCCATTGACAGCGATGCGGATGAGCTCTTAGATGCCCAATGAGCTTCCTTTTTTGTTTTTGTATATAAACTGTACATAGTTTGTAATTAAATTATTATTTAACTAAGTTTTATGGATTTATATGGCAGATGTGTGTGGCAACGCTGGGAGCGGACGCCCTAGAATGACCTACCCTAACCTTATTGGCGATATTCTTCAGAAAGGTCGGCAGTCGGGCAGTATTCGTAAAAGGCGTGCTTGTATGACCAGATGTATGAACGTGGACGAGGCGATAGAAGTATGCAAGGATAGTAGCAGGTAGCGTTCTGTGGTTTCTGCTTACTCCCATGGGTAAAAGGCGTGAGTTTAAGTATGTTTTATGTTTGAAAAAAACAGTGTATCGGTAAAGGCAAACGTCGTGAAGAAACCTGAACTAATCTTTTCTTTGTTACAAGGAGGAATTCACGAAATTTTAACTTGATAGATTTGATTAGCCACAGGCTAAAGGACAGGCGAAAGTAAATAAAAGCTTGTAATTAAAGAGAACTTTAAGAGTATTACCCACTTCAACATATAAAATACTTAGAGAGTTTTTGTTACTAGGTGCTATAAAATTCCACGTAGCGTATCGGAGCAGCTCGCTGACGTGATATAGGAGACTCCACTTTTCCTCTATCGGAGGAGAATTTAAAACCGATTCCTAACGTTTTCTTTAGTTTGGTTTTTATTCGTTTAGAGAAATTGTAGAAAAATTAAAAAAGAATTAAAAAAAAAATCCTTCTATATTTTACTGTTCTAGACGACACAGTTGGTGCAGTGGTTGGATGATTGGCTGCTGCGTGGCGTGTCGCTGGTACGATTCCAAACGTACCGTCACGCCTGTATTTCCCGAAGGGTTGGGCAGAGGTGTACCAATGTACACCCACAGTTCGCCGGTATGTCTAAGTCCCATGTGATAGGGGGCGAGCCTATTGCCATTAACCCGGCACAAATCCTAACTCCGAGAACTGAGAATTTCATAAAAAAACACTATAACATTTTTTGCTCGACCTGGGAATCGCGCTTAGGACCACTAGGATATGATGCGGGTACGATTCCCGCACGAAACAAATATTTTGCGTGGCCTGCAGGTATAGCTGTGCGATCCCTGGTTACTTGTGAATATGAGTTTACATGTTTGAACAAACTTTCACAATACAGAATTAAGTTTAATTTTACGCCGGCGTTTAACCTAAGTATAGTTAACCGGCACGAGTCGTGAGCACAAACTACAAGCTCATTTTTGGATCTCTTTGGCGGAATGAAGGAGACGGGGGGCGCCGACGCCGACGCTGCAGGCGATTGTTCCGTCAGTGGGAATAATCTAAGTGAGATTAACGGATAAAGTATCTAAAAAAGATTTATCCAAGAACAAAAATAACAATAATTGAATTACACCCTCCCCCTTTAGTCTAGTGGTCCTAAGCGCGACTGCTATGCTAGAGGTCTTGGGTTTGACTTCCAGGTCGAGCAAAAAGTATTATAGGGTTTTTCTATGAAATTCTCGGTAGCAGCTCGGAGTTAGGATTTGTGCCCGGTTAATGGCAATAGACTCGCCCCCTATTACATGGGACCTAAATATACCGGCGAACTGTGGGTGTACATTGGTACACCTCTGCCTAACCTTTCGGGGAATACAGGCGTGATAGTATGTTATGAATTACACCCTTAAAAAGATTCAAACCTAGGCAGGTAGGTATTAAAACTTTACCCTATCCATAATAATAATAAATAGCAAAAACAAAAGCGAAACACCTTTCTTTCAAAGAAGAACAATACAAAGAAACAGCAATTCTTTTAAAAGAATAGCGGAAATAGGTATCTCGCGAAGTTTCAGCGGGATAAATATTTATAGATGGTTCCGAGTCATAACGAGCATTGTTTATTGGCCAGATAAGGGAGAAAGGTGAAAGGTGATGTAAGGGGAATGGACTGTGATTGTACCCATAGTGGATGTGGGAATAAATATTGCCTGAATATATTTGGAAGATCAAAAATCGTAGTTGTCAGTGATATTATTGATACGCTCTCTAGGTAGGGCTGCCAACACCTTTATTGTTGACACTGAAGGAAAACTTCTGGAACCCCGAATATTTAGCATTTTCCCCGGGAGCTTCTTAGAAAAATACAATCAAATAATAATATTTGAGTGTTCATTCGTAATCGTAAAATAACAAATTTTTTTTAAACACAATAGTTAAACTGGCCGGCGGACTGGCTGGCAGTTAAAATTTATAACTGCCTCGTTATTCTACTGGTCCTTAGCGCGACTGCTACGCTAGAGGTCTTGGGTTCGATTCCCAGGTCGAGCAAAAAGTGTTATTGGGTTTTTCGATGAAATTCTCAGTAGCAGGTCGGAGTTAGGATTTGTGCCTAGTTAATGGCAATAGGCTCGACCCTATTACATGAGACCTAAACATACTGGCGAACTGTGGGTTTGGTACACCTCTGCCTAACCCTTCGGGGAATGCAGGTGTGATGGTACGTATGATGGCAGTATATTATGACACATGTCATAATATACTGCCATTAACGCAATAATAATGTGTGTATGACAATTCACTTTTAACCGTCCATTAGGTATTAACCACCACAACAAGACCTCTAACGTAGCAGTCGCGCTTAGGACCACTAGGCCAACGAGGCAGTTAATACATTGCGTTTATATTTATGCGTTTTAGATGGTTCGGTCATGTTGAGAGGATGAGTGAGAGGCGACTAACAAAAGGGATTTATATATCAGATGTGAGTGGCAACGCCGTGAGAGGACGCCCTATAAAGACCTACCATGACCTAATTGGTGAGGTTCTTCAGAAAGGTCGGGTGCACAGTACTCGTTACCGGCGTGATTGTATGAACAGATGTATGAACGTGGACGAGGCGAAGGAAGTATGTAAGGATCGTAGCTGGTGGCGTTCTGAGGTTTCTGCCTACCCCCATGAGAAAAAGGCGTGAGTTTATGTATGTGTATGTATGCTATGTATGTTTATATCTAAATATGTTTTTCCAATCTAGCCTACAAACCTCGCTAGAAATTTGTCATAAAATCCCTTAAGGCTTCTAAATCCTAATAATTGAACAGAAAAATAATACTTTATGAAAAAGGTACAGCACTAAAGTAGCCTAAAGTTACAATTCGAATATTTTCGATCATAACTTTCGGATAATAATTCGTGACGTTGCGTTGGCGCCATTTTAGGTACCAGCTTTCAGCCCATATATTCACGGGACATGGACGTGGCCCGTTATTTTTTTTTTGTACTACGTTACTGGTAATGGCGATTGCAAGTTTTGTAGTTTACAGGATAGGTTTACAGGTCACTAACAGGCGGAGAAAATGAACTGAAAATTTGCTAACGTCTAAAATTATACTATCATCATCGGCTTAGCCTTTTCCCAACTATGTTGGAGTCGACTTCCAGTCTAACCGGATGCAGCTGAATACCAGTATTTTACATGGAGCGACTGCCCATCTGACCTCCATAACCCAGTTACTGGGCAACACGATACCTCTTGGTTAGACTGGCCGTCACATTTCCAGGCTTCTGACTATCCGTAACGACTGTCAAAGATCTACGAATGACAGCCGGGACCAACGGTTTTACGTGCTTTCCAAGACACGGAGGTGTCACACCACAAACTTCCAAACTCTGGGCCGCTACTAAGCCAATCCTGATGGAAAAACCCAATAACACTTTTTGCCCGACCTGGGAATAGTCTTAAATTATACCATGGAACATAAAAACGGGATAAAATCCATCATCCATCACGCCTATATTCCCCTAAGGGTTAGGCAGAGGCGTAACAATGTACACCCACAGTTCGCCGGTATGTTTAGGTCCCATGTAATAGGGGGCGAGCCTATTGCCATTAACCGGGCACAAATCCTAACTCCGAGCTGCTACTGAGAATGTTATAGAAAAACCCAATAACACTTTTTGCTCGACCTGGGATTCGAACCCAAGACCTACCACTAGGCCACCGAGGCAGTTAAAAAACGGGATAAAAATTTGCTAATATTAGGTATGTGAAGCGAGATCAAAACTTTTATTAATTGAAATACAATCAACTTAAGTACCTACCATAAAAATTATCCTAAACACAAAATTTGTAAATAACTTGCAATATACGTTGTGGTAACACCCACGTTCAGTTACGTCTTTTGTTACTGCTCCGCTCCCGCTAGTCGCAGCGTGATGTTTTATACGTATAACACTTCCTCATGAGTCACTCTATTTTTTGATGAAAACCGCATCCATTGTGAAGTTTAAGTGATCTAAGCGACAAACAAACTAAATCCATAATGATGTATACCATTATTTCAGCGAATTCTGTTCAGCCGTAAAAGTAACAAACATCCATCCACCCTCACAAACTATCTCGGTTTTAATAGTAGTACCATTTAATAAATAAAATAATTCTAATACCTATCTGAAAATACCAGAACACTATCTATTGTCTGGCGGTTCAATTATAAAAATTCAGTAGACCCCCGGGGGTCCGCTGACGGGCCGCTAGCAAGTCATAAATTTAGCATCCCCCGCTATAAGAGATAGGAGGTGGAAAAATCTATTAAGTTTTCCTATTTCTTTGTTATAATGAGGTGAGAATTTTTATGCGGTTTTTTATCTAACTAACGTTTGTATTTTGGAGATATTATGGCGATGGAAAAGGATTTCTTTTTTAGATATTTAGATTTACTAATAACTGACTGCCCCGTTGGTCTCGTGGTGGCAAGCGCGACTGATGAGCGTGGGGTCCCGGGTTCGATTCCTATGACGGCCAAAAAGTGTTATTGCGTTTTTCTACTAGAAATTTTTCAGTAGCAGCCCAAAGTTTGAAAGTTGGTGGTGTGACCCCCGTGTCTCGGAAACCGCGTAAAGCTGCTGATCCCGGCTGTCATTCGTAGATCTTTAGCAGTCGTCAGGGAAAGTCAGAAGCCAGGAAGTCTGACAACCAGTCTAACCAAGAGGTTTCGTATTGCCCAGTAATTGGGTTGTGGAGATCAGATTGGCAGTCGCTCCATGTATAACACTGTTATTCAGCTGTATTCGGTTAGGTTGGAAGCCGACCCCAACATAGTTGGAAAAAGGCTAGGGAGATGATGATTTACTAATGGCTTGAATTTTTGTTTAATTTAATATGTTACAGCTTGGTTGGTTTATCTCTTGGAATGATTAGGAAAAGGTGGACTTATCCATCGGCAAAAATTACGAACTTTCATTCAAATATTCTACTCCTATTTTGAAATTCTTTAGGGGCTGAAATTTCAAAAATCTTTCCTTGATTTTCACTTTCATAAGCTTGTATGGAAAGTATATTAAAAAATCTACTGTTCATTTTGAGATTGTGTGTACTTCCGTACGAGCTGTTTTTTTTTATAGTGACGAAGAATTTCACCTTTTTAGGAATTTATAATTATGTAGGTACCTTTTAAAATGTACCAGTTTTTTTTATATACTAAGAATTTAATTAATGGATTTAATATTTACAGCCTTAAAATTATATAAAACAAATTAATGATAACAAAAAATAAACTAAAACTAAATGGCATCAAAAAATTCCTCCGCATCGCAGTCAACTGGAAAAGTGCCCAAAAGACTGGCGGCATTGCCACTGTGGATGGCAATGCTTAACCTCTAACCAAGGTAAAAGCCTGCCTTTGGGTCACGGGAAGTGTCACCCAACCGTTTAGATAAATCCCTAACCACTAGATTCAATATTATAATTTTTTTCTCGTTCTTGTGAATGACGTTCAAAAGTGTATATTAATGGTCTAATGAGTTTTTTATTAATAATGAATATAAATAAATATTTACAGCCTTAAAATTAGATAAAAAACCTTGGTATATCGTCTAGTTAAAATAAATGATTTGACTTTTGACTTTGTACTGAATCCATGGTAAAAGTTGAAAATGTAATTTGATTAAGAAGCACAAACAAAATAAAACTTTATTACCTACCATAAAAGGTTCAATAACTCCATTTTTATACCATTTACTGCAACAGTCCGAGATGGGGAATATTTGCTATAATATGAGAAAAAAGTAAGTTAGTTTGCCGACCGACTTTGACTAATGACCGCACATTCGGGCGGTCCAACGCATATTGCGCTGATGTGATGAGGAAAGCTATGGAGTCGAATTCGATAATAAAAATATTGTCGCGCCTGATTTTCGGTAAAGGTGTTAATCTTAATGGAAACTAGCCAGGATGCAGGAGATAATTATAGTGCGCTCCCTCTTCCATCATTCTCATAATTAGATGTGTCGAAAATCCGGCAGGACCGGGGATAGGTCAGGTGCAAGACAACGAGTTTACATTCTTTCAAAACCAATGAGGTGTCACACAACCTGATTCCAAATATACATTGCTCGACCTGGAAATCAAACCTGGGACCAGTTGCGCTGATACCCACGGGGTAGCAAACTAACTAATCGTACAGTTAAACTTAATTTTATTAGGAATTGCACCTTCATGCCATCTCTGTTCTCTCAGAGCATGTATAAGCAGAATTTCGAGCTACGCGCGCTATTTTCATTTTGATCAGTCATTCTATTTATCAATCTTCTATGTTATTATCTTAAAAAGCTTTTTCTGTTCGTTTGTAATAAGTGTAGGTAATGTTCCCGTTATAATGATTTATATCGATCTTGAGTGGAAACTTACTTATTGGTCTTATTAGTGAAGTTCTGCAGAAAGGACCAATGGCTTGAAAAACATCGATAAAATGTTCGCGTAGAGGCGAAAGGCATCTATTTGCTGATATGGATCTTTTTGAGTGATTACTGATCTGAAGGGATGGCTTTGTCAACTGTTATGATTGTTACTTTCTTATCAGCACGGTGCTGATAAGAAAGCATTTGGTAGTACTCAAATTTATATTTTTTTGGTACATCGTTATTACATTTTTAAAATCATTGAATTTATGTAGGTACCTGTACAAATTAAAAATTGTGACATTTTTTTAGTAAAAGAACTTTATAAGTACCTCTTATGGGTCTAATTGAAATAAAGTGGCCGCCACAAGTCGTGAGCACAAACATCAAGTTATATTCTAGGTTTTTGGGTCGCCGACGCTGCACAGGATCGGTCGGACTGATGAACCAATCGCGCGTAACTGATTTGAGTTTGACTTTGAGTTTGGTGTAGGATTAATTAGCGCAAATATCTGCAGCGTTTGTGGTTACAACAGCGTCACTTGCACAAGATAAGTACATGGCAATATGGCCTGCTACCATAACATACATCTAGTCTACTATATTACGTATAAAACACTTAACCAAGGCGGTTAAACCACGCGTGTGCTCAGCCCATTTGTCTTGCCAGCCACCAATGGACCTTGACGAGAGGCGATGCATCAATATACCTACCTATGTATATATATGTAGGTAGGTCAGTTTGTACGATACACGGTCGACTGGTAAAGGATATCCTGAAGCAAGTGGTTTTAGTATTGCTGGAGTCTTGCGAAGAACGCGGGTTTAAAAATGTAGCTGGGTATTAGATAGTTTGGTTTATAGGTAGGCCTTATCTTATAGTTCCTTATATGTGTAAAACAAAGTTGCTTCCTCTCGCCGTCTGTACACTTAGGCTTTTTAAACTACGCATGACTGCCTCGTTCGGCGGGACGGTTGGGACAGCGGTTCTCCCGTCCCAGCCGCCGCGGTAGACGCTCCGGACGTCGGGAGCCGCGAGACGACTCACGGCCACCGTAGATACGGGCCTGTGGACGGTGAGCAATGGGTAGCTCAACGTCCTTACGTTGCATAACGACAGGCCGTGTCGACGGCGCGTTCGTGTTCCACGCGCGCCTCAAAGAGATGTCAGCAAAAGGAAGGGGCCACTGAGGGCCGATGCCTGCCGGGGCTGCGGGTTGTTCGCAAGAGATACCGCGCCCCCGGAACGCAAAGGGCACAAGAAGGAACATGGGTGGGTTTTAGTCAGTAAAAGTCTGACACTCCCTCCCGCCCCGCCCAGGGCGGGAGAAGTTATTTGATGATTTCCCACCCACCAAAAAAAAAAAAAAAGCCTAGTGGTTCTAAGCGCGACTGCTACGCTAGAAGTCCAAGGTCCGATTCCTACGTCGAGCAAAGTGTTATATATTGGGTTTTTTTATGAAATTCTCAGTAGCAGCTCGGGGCTAAGATTTGTGCCCGGTTAATGGCTATAGGCTTGCCCCCTATTACATGGGAACTAAAACATTCCGGCGGACTGTGGGTGTACACTGGTACAACTTTGAGTAACCCTTTGAGGAATACAGGCGTGATGGTATGTATGTAGAGCTTAAGAGTTTCTGTGTTTGTGTAAATGAGCTTATATCTGGAATTACCAGTTGGATTGGTAAATAATTTTTGTAAATGATAGCCAGATTGCTGATGAATAGTTAGGCTATAAATAATATCACGCTACGACACACGGAAGCGGAACAGTAACCAAAGACGTAACTGAACTCAAAACAGATTGGCAAATTCAGACTTATAAGTCCGGGTTTCCTGACTATAGAAATATGAACCTAATTAAAATTAAAATACGACCCGTTTTACTCTATATCCCGGACTACATACAAAGGCTAAAGAGCAAGTTATTACTGTTGTATTAATTTAATCTCTATTGTTATGAAAATAGAGTGCAATAATTAAGATGCAGGTATTAAAGTATTAGTACGGAATGGTAATACGAGCTTTTGTTATGAGACATTTTCATAATTAGCTTGCGCTGGTTTTAATGTAAAAATGGTTTGTGATGCGAATAAAATGTTGATTACTTGCAAGTACAGTGTGTTATGGAAAGGGTATGTCCATACAAACGGAGGAAGAGTGTATCCGGTACTGAATCTCTATACAAAATTTCAGCTCAAAAGCAATAACTTCGAAAATTCATAATATTTTTTTTATTTCGGCAGTTTATTAAGTTTAAATCATAACAAACGTGTCAGGAGAAACAAATCTTTTACGGAGTTGTTCCTTGGTGTGTAGTTTATTAGCACCGATCAGCTGACTTGGTGTAGAATTCAATTGGAAAAAGTTAATATTTGTAGTTAAATGTTTCTTAACTGTCTCCATAGCCTAGTGGCTCGAGCAAAAAGTGTAATTGGGTTTTTCTATGAAATTCTCAGTAGCAGCTCGGAGTTAGGATTTGTGCACGGTTAATGGCAATAGGCTCGCGCCCTATTACATGGGACCTAAACATACCGCCGAACTGTGGGTATACATTGGCACACCTCTGCCTAACCTTTCGAGGAATATAGGCGTGATGGTATATTATATATATGGTATATTTCTTAACTTTATAATTTTGTGAGTATAGGTATTAAAAAAATGAGCCATGAGCTCATTTAGTTTTTCGAGAAATCGCCAAGCGACTGGTCGACTCTTCACGTGACCAGAGGGCTGGCCTTTTCTTGGGCTAAAGAATTAGCATTGCCATACAACGTGGCAATGCTAACAGCCTTTTGAGCACTTGTCTTGTCCCATTGACAGCAATGCGGACGACTTCTTTGATGCCCTACGAGCTTCCCTGTTTTATAATTATAAATTGTAAATACTTTGTAATTTAATTATTATTTAAAAATTTGTGTTACTAAATAATCTACTACAAAATAATCTAAATTTATAATCTACTACTAAATAATCTAAATGTAATAGCAAAAAAACAACTTAAGGACTTTATTGCTTAAGGAGCTATCCGAACACAGGACACCGTAAAATACACATTTTTTGTCGCATAGTCTGGCGTATTGGTACATATTACAAGTTTGAACAAAATTTTGTGTATTGTCAAGGGTTCAAAGAAAATACTTACCTGTTAATATTTCATGAAAGTATAATAGTATCTTGTTAAAAAACTCGTAAAGGTCTTATTTTTTACGTCGCATAGATCTAAGAATTTTGAGCGTAAACTATATAATTTTATGGAATCACATTATAGGGAATTTTATGAACTGAAGACATACCTTTAATTATTCCTATAACTCGTGTATTTTTTTTACAATTTAAAGAAAACTTCAAAATTACTGTGATTTTTGTGCTTATTCGATTCAAGTAACATCAAACGTATCGGTATTTTGAACCTTCTTTGTTGCCGCGATGCGTTTTTATCAATTACCTAAACAATTGCTTACGACAGGGCCTTAATATGATTAGGCAATAAATAACTATTATTTTGTCATATACTTCTTGTTACCGCGATTCAAAAGAGAATAGTCATCATCTACTTGGCCTTTTCCCAACTATGTTAGGGTCGGCTTCCAGTCTAACCGGATGCAGCTGAATACCAGTGTTTTACATGGAGCGACTGCCTATCTGACCTCCACAACCCAGTTACTGGACAACACGATACCTCTTAGTTAGACTGGTTGTTAGATTTCCTGGCTTGTGACTATCCGTAACGAATGTCAAATATCTACGAATGACAGCCGGGACCAAAGGCTTTACGTGGTTTCCGAGGCACGGGGACTCAAAAGAAAATAAAACGTCTAAAAATAAATTTACCGCAACCAGTACTGACACAAATAACTCGAGAAACATAGCGGAGGCATCCACTATATCAGATTGCACTGAAAATTTAATACGCCGCGCTGAAAATATTCACTGTTACTTTTGATACGTATAGGTACCTGTTATTATTAATAACAGTTCTTTCGAGTATTTTGAACTTTACCACTATATTAATATGAACTAACTAGTATTATAATTTAAAAGACTGCCTCGTTAGCCTAGTGGTCCTAAGCGCGACTGCTTCGCTAGAGGTATTGGGTTCGATTCCAAGATCGAGTAAAGTCTTATTGGGTTTTTATATAAATTCTCAGTGGCAGCTCGGAGTTAAGATTGGTGTCCGGTTAATGGCAATAGGCTCGCCCCCTATTACATGGGACCTAAACATACCAGGAGATTGTCGGTGTACATTGTTACACCTCTGCCTAAACCTTGGGGGAATACAGGCGTGATGGTTTGTATGTAGTATTTACCTTTAGATACCTCCAGGATTTCTCACAGTGTTTTTTTTTACTGATGTCAATAAAGATATTAGGGAATAATATAAAGCGTTTTCAAATGTAAAATAAGGCTGAACTCTCATCGAAACCCTGTTAATTTGTAAAACAAAGGATATAGTATTATAAGTGACGCGGTACAAAGTTGTGACCATTGGCTCTTTAACACAAACACGGTCGGCAAACACGACACTTAGAAAATGAAACTCAAATAACTGTACCCTCATTTACACAGGAACACACTGGCAGGTAGAATGGCCAACTTTTACATACATACATAAACTCACGCCTTTTTCTCATGGGGGTAGGCAGAAACCACAGAACGCCACCTGCTACGATCGTTACATACTCCTTTCGCAAGCACGCCGGTTACGAGTACTGCGCACCCGACCTTTCTTAGGAATTACAACAATAAGGTCATGGTAAGTCTTTCTGGCGTCCCCTTCCGGCGTTGCCACTCACATCTGTCAAATAAATCCCTTTTGTTAGTCGCCTTCCATTTATTATTTTTATTTCTATTACAGATAACTATCTTTATCTTTCTAGCAAAATGTCTGGTTTCACGGACGCAAATGCAGTCGTAGAATACAAGGTAGCCTATGTTCTTTTTTGGAGTTTAACCTTATTCCGTATAGTAACCGGTACGAGTCGTGCGCACAAACCGTCTGTCGGACCAAAATTCATTAATTCCGCCAAAGAGACCCAAAAATGACCTTGTTCACGACTCGTGCCGGTCACTATACTAAATTTCATCAAAATTGGTTCAGTGGTTTAGTCGTGAAACGGACAGAGTTGCTTTCGTAGTAAGTAGGGAGTAATACACTGCCGGACAACTAAATTGAACCATCGCACCGAGCATTTTCATGCGTAAAACGGTTACAGAAGCCAAAACTTCAAAATAATAAAAGTAGTTTAGTAGTAGTAGAGCTGTTTGTGAAGGAGCTCGTCCGAGGAAGTGCTACCGCCATACCTACTTCTGCCGCAAAGCACCGTCGCTGTGTTTGTTTGAAAGGTATGGGTGCCGGTGGTGTTGTTACAAGCACATGAGACATTTCAACTTTGTCTCTGGGTTGGCAACGCATTTGCAAGGCCTCTGGTATTGCAGATGTCTATAGTTAGCGGTGACAACTTAACATCAGGTGGGCCGTCGCGTCGGCTTGTTTGCCATCCAATGACATAAAAAAAATAATAAGTCATTTTTTGCGCTGGGCGTCGGGAGTGATTCTCACATGAAAAACAAAATTGTGAGGCCTACAGATAGTCGTTCCCGATATGGATATTTATGTATGTGAGTTTCTTTATGTTTAAGTCAGCCACGATACAGGAGAAATTTCTGTTCTTGGCAACGTTTTTTTTTTATACGAGAATGGATCTTATTGTTTGTATTGGCCATCCATTCCCACCGTATGTTCACACCCACTCGTGCGATATTTGCCCCGCGTATCCCCATAGAGCAAATTAACAATTGAAACTAGAAATTAATTACAACTAGTGGGCTTATAAATGCCAAACCCTTTTGGACCTCGGACCTTCGGACGTCAGCCCCTGGACCACAGAGCAGATAGATGCAGAAGAGCAACAATGGGTAAAAACAAAATCACTTATTCAAAATCGTGGAAGTGCGGGACGGTCTTAAGCAGTGGCTGAACGATTGGCTGCTGCGTTTAGTGTCGCAGATTCGATTCCCGCACGGAACAAATATTGGCATGGCCTAAAGATAGTTGTTCCGGGTCTGGCTGTTTATGTATGTGAGTTTATATATAAGGTTTGTAAACGCACACACTACACAGGACTAATTCCTAGCGTGGAGCAACTTTTAAAAGAAAAAACCACGCTTTTTTTCATTAGCTGTATATATATAAAAATATAACATAACGGCGTGATGGTATACGCCTATATTCCCCGAAGGGTTAGGCAGAGGTGTAATAATGTACACCCACAGTTCGCCAGTATGTTTAAGGTCCCATGTAATAGGGGGCGAGCCTATTGCCATTAACCGGGCACAAATCCTAACTCCGAACTGCTACTGAGGATTCCATAGAAAAACCCAATAACACTTTTTGCTCGACCTGGGAATCGAACCCAAGACCTCTAGAGTAGCATTCGCGCTTAGGACCACTAGGCCAACGAGGCAGTTAAAATTGTACCTATACAGGTATTTTTTATTGACATTTTTATAAAATGTATCTTTAAAAAATGTTGACTTGGTAAAATAACTTAGGTGTGGCGACTGTGAGATCTTGTATTACGCGATTGGTCCGTCAGTCGGACCAATGGCATGCAGTATCGGCGACCCAAAAACCCCGGAAAACCCAAGAATAAACCTAGAAATGAACTTAAACTTTAAGTTCATTTCTTCTTGGGTGTTCACGACTCGTGGCTGTTACTCGGTATACCATATTTGTGCATTTGTTTTTAATTTTACTGGTGGCATATAGTTGACCTTCTGCATACCCATCTTCTATGTACCTGTTTGTTTTATCCTTTCACAGTCCGATACTAGAAACTTTAGCAGTTTATTAAAAGGTAAAATGTTTTATTGATTTACTAGCGTTTGGAGTCCACTTATTTAATTTAATTGTAAATAGTTTTGAGAGCGTTTGGAAGTGAAATTGGGGAGTATTTTGACTTTGACATTGAAAATAGTTTGGTAACCCAACAGTTATTGAAAATTTTTGGGGTAACTGTTTTATTTTAGAAGGGTCATGGGTCATGGATCAAGTAATCGTAACCGGCGTGCTTGTATGACCAGATGTATGAACGTGGACGAGCCGAAAGGAGTATGTAAGGATCGTAGCAGGTGGCGTTTTGTAGTTTCTGCCTACCCCCATGGGAAAAGGGCGAGAGTTTATGTATGTATGTGTATAATTTGCATGTTGTTGCCGGACAATGACGAATGACTTTTTCAATTTATACGTACTTTTTAAGGTAATTTTGGAAACTGACATCGATGTACGAGGCCTTTCTGAAAATCACATTCCTATCAATGAATAAGTCTCGCGGTAGCAAGTGCAACTCCAGAGCGTGTCCTAAGTTCAATTCCTAGATAGGGTAAAGTGGTAATGGGGTTTTAGATTAGAAATTTCTTTGTAGCTGTAGCCGGGTAGACTGGGTAGACCGGGTCATGAGTATTCATATTCCCGGGTCATATTTTTCTCGTATGGACTTATTCATTAATTTAAGCAAAATTGTATTAATTTTTTATCATTTTTATTATGAACTGCCTTGTTAGCCTAGTGGTCCTGAGTACGACTGTTACGCTAGAGGTGTTGAATTCGATTCCCAGGTCGAGCAAAGTGTTTTTCTATAAAATGCTCAGTAGGAGATTTGTACCCGGTTAATGGTTATAGGCTCGCCCCCTATTACATGAGACCTAAACATACCGGCGAACTGTGGGTGTACTTTGGTACACCTCTGCCTAACCCTTCGGGGCATACAGATGTGACGGTATGATGTTTATTTATTAATAAAAAAAAACCAACACTGAAACACACAAATTCACAAAACAAATCCAAAATATATCCTTTCTAAAATTCAGCTTAGTTGTCAATACAAATATCCAGTATCCATTGCCACTATCACATTCGATATCAAACTGGGATACGCTATAAAACAGGCAATGTATATCACGATTCAGCTCCGTTGTATACAAACACAATCCGTTCAGCTTATTTGTATTCTAACTGCGTCGCGCGATTCAAATTGTAGTAAATTGAAAAATAAAATGGTCAAGTGAATGCGGGGTTTTCTTTGGGTTCTGTAGACTAAATAATGGTTAGAATACCTCGTTGGTCTCATGGACGAAGTGCGACTGTTGAGCGTGGGGTCCTTGGTTCAAAACTTAGAGGGCAAAAAGAGTGAGAGAGTAAGAACAAGAGTGTCATTGGGTTTTTCTTGTCTTCTTCATAATATAATTTTGGGTCCAGTAGGTGGCCACGTTTCTCGCAGCATCACTAGCGTTGTTAATATCCTCTCAAGTGTATGTGTAGGGAGACCTTGGGCAATTGGTTTTTCTTTTAGTAATTTCTCAGTTCCGCGGAGTTTGAAAAGTTGGTGATAAGACATTACCGTGCCTCGGAAAGCACGTAAAGCTGTTGATCCTGCGCCTGATCACCGGTTGTGGTGGACTGGTGTCCCATCGTACTAGAGCGTGTGGGGAGAGGGAGTGCACCTGTGTTTGTGCACTACAATATCTCTTGCTTACTTGGCTAGTCTCCACCGAGATTGGCCGCCGCATAATGTACATACTAAAATGCGCCGTGACCGAATTATTATTAGGTATTAATAATGGTAGGTTTTGTTTGCAAATATTCAGCTTATTGTGATGCGATGGGCTCTGAATTCCGTCTTACAATGGGTTATGGCGTTATTTCGTTTTAGGAGACTCTTTGATTACGTCATCTTCAGGCTATTTAGTTTTAATCAAGTCCAAGGCTGTTTCCTAGCAGTGACTGTTGATGTAGAAGTGAGTGCGGCATAACGTGTCTTCAATAATAATTAATTCAGCAAGAACGTCATCAATTAACATGAGAAAAACCATCATTAGTAATGCAAGTTTATTTTAAGTAAAAAACGTCTTAATTTTTGGGATTTCATCATTGAAGCTGTGCAAATTGTATAAAAATTTTGGACTTCCTCCACGGGGTAGTCAAGGATACCATGGAACATGACGTATAAAAATATTATGAAACTCAACCATAATAAATTAATGGTAAATTTCACGTGAAAATTTTTTTAGATCTGCCCCGTTAGCCTGGTGGTCCTAAGCGCGACTGCTACGCTTGAGGTCTTGGGTTCGATTCCCAGGTCGAGCAATAAGTGTTATTGGGTTTTTCTATGAAATTCTCAGTAGCAGTTTGGAGTTAGGATTTGTGCCCGGTTAATGGCAATAGGCTCGCCCCCTTAATTACATGGGACCTAAACATACCGGCGAACTGTGGGTGTACAATGTTACACCTCTGCCTAACCCTTCGGGGAATACAGGCGTGATGGTATGATGGTAGATTTTTTATAATCAGAGTAGTACCTATTTCCAGAGATTATCTTTGACAAACAATCAAAACGTGTTTAACTCTTTATAATGTTACTCTAGATTACTTCTAGACGTACTGCTGGCCGTTTGAATACCACGACCACCGACAAATCGTTCTTTTTCTTTCACAATTTGATAGGGAACCCTAAAAGTACATGCCGAAATAAATACGGTAAAGTAAAATGCTGACCAATCCAATACGATCGCAAATGGGTAACTTTTTATCTTTTATTGCTGTACTGCTTAGTGCCTGCGTTGGTTTGCTTATAGTCAGAGAGCCCAGTGTCGTCAGACTTACGTCATATCAGCATAGTCCATATTAGTATAGTAGTAGTAGAGCTCTTTGTGAAGAAGCTCGTCCGGATAAGTACTACCATCATACCTATTTCTGCCGTGCCGTTGCTGTGTTCCGGTTTGAAGGGTATGTGCGCCGTAATTACAGGGACATGAGACATTTCAACATTGTGTGTGGGATGGCAACGCTTTCGCAAAGGGTCTGGTAATGCAGATGTCTATAGGCAGCCAGTGATCACGTACCACCAGGTGAGCCATGAGCTTGCTTGAAATCGAATAGCATAAAAAAATAAATAATATTGGTATAGAACCTTCTGAAGTACAGTCAGCAAAGGAGATAAGTAACCACCAAACAAATTCAAAGTTTTTTAAAAACTGATAGATCATCATACCATCACGCCTGTATTCCCCGAAGGGTTAGGCAGAGGTGTACCAATGTATACCCACAGTTCGCCGGTATGTTTTAAGTCCCATGCAATAAGGGGCGAGCCTGTTACCATTCAGTTCAGTTCATTTATTCAAAGACAATTTACGTTGTATGTGAATTTTAAATCTTAAAATAATAAAAATAAAAACAGCACAAAATATATGAATAAGTGATAGAGCATTAATTAACATTACAATAAAATAAAATAAAGAATAAAACAAAAAAAACATTAACCGGGCACGAATCTTAACTCCGAACTGCTACTGAGAAACTCCTAATGGAAAAACCCATTATCACTTTTGTTTGACCTGGGAATCGAACCCAGAACCCCATGCTCATCAGTCGCGCTTGCGATCACGAGACCAACGGGGCAGTTGAGAACTGATAAATGTTTTTGAATAAAATTTTATTTTTTTGTATATACTTATCTTTTATTGTTGTACCTTTTCTTAAAATTACAGTCGTGCTAAATGACATAGGTATAAGGACTATCGGATCTCGGATTAGGGATATTTTGTTAGCTTAGTTTTTAATCTGTATTTTGTTTACACTTTTTTCAATCACTGTTTTATGGCAACCCACACTGGTCACGCTTGGTAAAATACGGTCCACCCCCTCCTAAAGAATAGGAGGAGGCAAGTGTCTACATAATGGCAAGTATATAATATATCTGCTTACCCTTTTTCAACTATGTTGGGGTCGGCTTCCAGTCTAACCAGATGCAGCTGAAAACTAGTGATTTACATGGAGCGACTGTCTACCTGACATCCACAAGTCTTGTCTTCCAGTCTAGTTTTTCCAAAACGCACCACCTTACCACCTCGTACCTTATTACATACAAACATACATACCATTACGCCTGTATTTCCCGAAGGGTTAGGCATAGGTGTACTAATATACACTACAGTTCACGCGTCCGTTTTTAAGTCCCATGTAATAGAGGACGAGCTTATTGCCATTAACCAGTCACAAATCCTAACTCCGAGCTGCTACTGAGAATTTCATAGAAAAACCCAATAACACTTTTGACCAGACCTGGGAATCGATGCCAAGACCTCTAGCGAAGCAGTTGCGCTTAGGACCACTAGGCTACCAAGGCAGTTTCTCTTATTTAAATATCAAATGTTTTTGATTACTATCCAAAAAAAACATTTGAACATATTCAACGTTAATTATCCAAAATTTATCAAAACTTCGAAAACTACAATAAAAGATTGACGTGGGTTAGTTCATTTTGACAGGAAAAACCTCAATTGGTATTGTAACGATTTGATGACTTTATACAAACCACATTTCATTTTCAGTCGACTACGAGACGCAAAAAAAATAACGAGTGCTTCAAATATATCTCTCAAAAATGCTTTTACGTTAATATATCATGAATTTCAAAGAGTCTGCTTATTTTAAATGGACAATATGTAACAGAATTCCTTTTATATATTCCAACAAAGAAGTGCATTTCTTTGCTTTCAAAGAATTGTAGAATATAATAATATTGTACGAGATTATGATTACTTAACAGAAGTTGCTTTTAGATAGACAATGGAGTTTGTATTTTTAATGAGTAACACATTAACAATTGCAATATTCTTATATTGAGGTGAATCCAGTTCATACTTTGCTAAATAATAGCAGTGTTCAGATTATAGCAGTAGAGCTCTTTGTGAAGGAGCTCATCCGGGGAAGTACTACCATCATATCTATTTCTGCCGCAAAGCAGCGTTGCCGTGTTCCCGTTTGAGGGGTATGGATGCCGGTGTAATTACAGGCACATGAGACATTTCAACTTTGGTTTGGGATGGCAGGGCCTCTGGTATTGCAGATGTATATAGGCAGCGGTGACCACTTACCTTCAGGTGGACCGTCACAACGGCTTGTTTGCCATTGAATGACAAAACGAAATTCAAGTTAACCTGTTTTGTCCCACTCCTAGTTACAGGCCTCCTTTCGCCTTCTTTATCATTTACTACTTAGCCTTTTCCCAATTATGTTGGGGTCGGCTTCCAGTCTAACCGGATGCAGCTGAGTACCAGTGTTTTACATGGAGCGACTGCCTATCTGACTTCCACAACCCAGTTACTGGGCAACACGATACCTCTTGGTAAGACTGGTTGTCAGATTTCCTGGCTTCTGACCATCCGTAACTACTATTAAAGATCTATGAATGACAGCCGGTACCAACGGCTTTACGTGCTTTCCTAGGTACGGGGGTGTCCTGCTTTCGCCTTCATATTTTCATTTTTTGAGGAATTCATCCAGCTCAACCTGCCATCTTGCCCGAAAGACGGGGTTGGCGAGAGATGACGAACGGTGTTCCACAGGGATTGGTTCTGGGGCCGCTCCTGTGGAACATCTACTACGTGGCCTACCACGCCTCCGTCTTACTGTCTCAAGGCACCAGCTTTGCGCTACTTGGTTGGACCCACAGACACGTCCAGCCCAGTCCCATCTAAGCAACCTTTTTAGTTACACCTGTTTTGCTTGAAATACTAAATCAATAACAATATTTAATTACTTCCAACAATAATTTCAAAAGATATTTCCATAAACTGTAAACATGACTCGTAAAAATAGAATATATCGCAGGTACGTGAAACTCTTCCCTTCTTCTCAGTATCATCAATCTTCACTACGCTAAGGGAATTAATTAAATTTGCCACTGACTCAGTTACGTGGACGTGGCTTTATGTGTTATGGAAGAGTCATTGGTGTGAATTAAGCTATTGTAAGTGCGTACTAGGGCGGTTGGTGCCAATTTCTTTTTGGTGGCACCGTGTAAGATACTCCTTTTTTGACGATTCCAGAGTGTACTTGAGAGTTATATCTGTATGAATCAGATATTTCACTTGAATTCTCTTTCAAAATATCGTATCTCAGATGCTCTATTTGACTTTGAACATTGCTGTTTGCAACGACGATGTATGCAATGAGTGACCGTAATGTTGTAGTTAAGAATGAGATTAATAAAGCTTTGAAACCGAAAGGGACACTATTTAATAGAAAAAATGGAAAATGACGACAATTAATAACTACAATTTAAAAAATAAAATATTTAAACTCAAATGTAAAAAAAAACATACATACCATCACGACGTATTCCCCGAAGGGTTAGGCAAAGGTGTACCAACGTACACCCAAAGTTCGCCGGTATGAAAAAAAACTTATAAAATATAATTAGAACCAAACAGTTCTTAATATTAAAGAGTTCGTAAGAAACGAGTTTATGCAAATGGTTATATTATTATGCCAATTCCTCACGGTTTAAAAATAGAAAACTCGTTAAAAGTACGGTTTGGATTGATTTGGCTTGATCCTATGTTCATTGTACGAACTCACGCTGATACCAAATTCAGGTCGGAATATTCTAGAAAATTCTTGATTAAAATTCACCTTTAGCCCAATTTGCCTAAATTCACCGAACGCAATATTTTCCCAATAGGTTTTTACAGAAAATTTTATTTGACAGACACACAGATATCTAACAGATAAATTCTGTTTACAGGCCTTCATTCCGAAGTAATGTCTCTTCTAGTAAATCTTACGACACACACGAAGGGCTTACAAAGTACCCACCTTAGTAACTCTGTAATTAATTTAAAAATAAATTAAACTAGATTAGACGGGAGTGCGACAGTCTGGTTTTAGTATATTGTCTAACGCAATCCAAACTTACTATATAATAATGTGCGGTGATTACATTGAGATTCAAGTTGTGTCGCTGCTATAACTGTCTGTCTGGTGTACATCTAATATTTTGGAATAGGATTTGGTTTAAATTTAGAATTGAGTTATTGTTCTTTTGTTTTTGCTTAAATGTATCTATAACTAGCTTCTGTTTGCGAATTCGTTCGCGTAGTTGTTGACTCGCACCAGGTTACGTCTTTGGTTACTGCTCTTTACCTGTTGGTCGTAGCGTAATGTTATATAGCCTTCCTCGATAAATAAACTATCCAACACAAATACAATATTTCAGTTCAAACCAGTAGTTCCTGAGATTAGCGCGTTCAACCAAACAAACAAACTCTTCAGCTTTATTCCATTTTTATTCCATATTCCAAATTTAAAATAATGTACTTTCTATGTAGTTTATCTTGTACATCACTAACATCAGTGAAGTAAATATGAATTTGAAATTGACGATCTACCTTGATTAAGCGTGGTGATTGATGCTCAGGCCTTCTCTGTATGAGAATAAGCCTTGGCGCTGTAGTAGGACAATAATAGGCTTTTTTTTTTTGGGGGGTGGGAAATCATGAAATAACTTCTCCCGCCCTGGGCGGGGTGGGAGGGACTGTCAGACTTCTACTGTCTTAAAACCCACCCATGTTCCTTCTTGTGCCCTTTGCGTTCCGGGGGCGCGGTATCTCTTACGAACAACCCGCAGCCCCGGCAGGCACAATAATAGGCTGGTATTAGTATTACTGTTCTCTTTTATTTATGTCTATAAACATTTATGAAATATTTGAATAAAATAAAGATATTTAGGCTAGCTCCCGGTAGCGCGATTTTTTTTTTCCTGAAAGCACTTGGGGAGGCCTTGGCTTTGCATTGGCGACGTAAGATAGGAAAAAAAGTAGCCTACCCATATCAGGAACACAGACGATCAGGGCTCTTGAGAAAGGAATCTTGTAACAATACAGCTTTCTGAATCAAACCCTTGATAAAACTTCCTAACGATAGCCCTCTCAGGTATACCTGTTAGTTAGGACGACCAAGAGGTCGTCGAGGCTCTTGTAAATCGATTAGTATTCGATTTTTAACTCCCGGCACAAAAATGACGTGATGTTATAAGTTTGATGTGTCTGTGTGTGTGTGTCTGTCTGTGGTATCGTAGCTCCCGAACGCATGAATCGATTTGATTTAGTTTTTTTTTGTTTGAAAGGTATATTAGTTTTAAGTATTCATAGCTATGTTTGATGGACATCGCTTCAGCGGTTCCAAAGTTATCAGCTCTTTTGTTAGCTGCGGTAGGGATTTTTATTTTTCTGTCGGGGGTTACATGAAAATTTTTTTTTTTTTTTACTTCCAAAGTTAACCTCTTCAAACTGACTTTCGTACGTGATTGTACATACATAACAAATACATTCCAGCACGCTTCAACCCCATCGGTACATTCATCAACAGTTTAATAACGTTCTCATTAGTCACAAAATGTAATGTACTTACAGGAAACATATCTTGTTTATTAATTATTCGAGAAAGCGTTGGAGACGTGCTTTGTATTATAATGCTTATAGAACATATAACATTACATAACATACCATCACGCCTGTATTCCCCGAAAGGTTAGGCAGAGGTATACCAATGTACACTCACAGTTCGCCGGTATGTTTAGGTCCCATGTAATAGGGAGCGAGCCTATTGCCATTAACCGGGCACAAATCCAAACTCTGAGCTGCTACTGAGAATGTCATAGAAAAACCCAATAACACTTTTGCTCGACCTGGGAATCGAACCCAAGACCTCTAGCATAGCAGTCGCGCTTAAGACCACTAGGCTAACGAGGCAGTTCCCTTAGCAGTTACCCTCACAGTTATCCATAGAGATCTGTTGTTTTTAGAAATCTGTAAGCCAATTAACATACTAATTAATTGCCTCAATAGGTGAACCGATTTGAATACGGTTTTTTTATTTAAAAGCAGGTTGCCTAACGATGGTTCTTAGATATGTTTCATCAAAATCGGCTCAGCCGTTTCAAGGTTATCAGCTCTTTTTTTTACTTATATTACGGGGTTACTTATATTTTTTATTTATTTATTGTAATACTAATTGTCAAAACAATGCATTTATTTAAATGAAAAAAAAAGATGAATTAATAAATGTTTTATTAAAAATCATTAGAAATTGATCGTAGTAGGCTTTCAGGGTGGTCTAAACCCATTGTGATCAAGCATAATGAAGACCTGTTCATTTGGAATATGGGATGTATCTCAACATTTTATATCAGGGCTGAAAAAAAAAACAATGAATAACAAAGATAAAAAAAAAATGTATGAGTAAAACAGATGCGCATTTGAATTTTTTTTTACTCTGTTTTGAACAGAACGGCTGAACGTATATGGATGAAATTTGGCACTAAGATAGAATATTATAGTCTGGAATAGCACATAGGCCACTCTATATTCCGGAAAAATATACGTTTCCCGAGGGATAGTATAAATAGTTGAAATACTTAGTATCGCGGACAAAACTTAGTAGGATTTAAAGATAATTTTTAACCCATTTTTTGTGTTTTATGGGAAATCATCAAATAAGTTCCCCCGAACTGGGCGGGTCGGGAGAGAGTAAGACTTTTACTGACTTAAATGCATCCATGTTCTTTCTTGTGCCCTTTGCGTTCCGGGGGCGTACTATGTCTTTCGAACAACCAGCAGCCCCTGCAGGAATCGGCCCTGACTGGTCCCTCCAATTCAGTAGGGTAATTTCGGATTTTGGATTAATTCTGAAGTCAGTGCAGACGAACTCAAGAGCAGAAGTGAGTTAGTAACTATTTTTGTAAAGTTGAAAAACCTCACCTTTCCAAAAGTCGGGGTGGCAGCAGCTTTGTAACCTTTAGCAAATTCTTTATATTTCTCAGCGCGTTCTGAAGGTGAGAAGGAAACTTTTTTAGGGGCAGACAGCGCAGGCGCAGCTGCCGGCACTCTATATTCACCGCCCATGCCAATGTGCACTTGATCATTTTTAGCATTGACCACTGCTAGAAACACACAAATAATTAATATTTTATCCATAGAAGCCATTTTGCTGATCGGACGTGTCGTTCAAGCTATAAACCTTTTATATACTGAACTTGGCTGAGTACATTCTATTTATTCATTCAAAGTCAGTGTCCTACGGGTGATAATATCGATGGTATGTCATGTTTTATGAAAAAAAGTTCTAAGGGAAATATTATAAAGACCATAATTTATGTAACACTGAACACACCACACACAGTTGTACAAATACTCGTACAACCACGGTTACTATTATTTACAACTAGCTTTTTCCCGTGACTTTGTCTGGGAATAGTTGTTATGGGCAGCAAATATAGTAAGCATAGACAGATTTGCTTAGACTTCTATACGAACTTTCACCCTATTTTATCCCCATGTAGGTCGTAATTTCTAAAACGCTTGAACAAACGTTTCTTTAAATTTGTTCTTATCTAGTACCTAAATATTAAATTTCATGGTTTTATGTTCAATAATGGCGGACTTCCAAACAAACTTTCGTCCCCTAATTTTGATCCCTTCATGCTTTATTCCAGCAAAAGGTAGCATCGAGTCGCGTCGCTTAGCTTGCATATGGACTGATACCCCACGTAATGATATTAGATAAGTATTATTGTTTGAAAACACAACGTTCATTGTTTTTAATTGTTAGTAATCTTCCTTTTACTATTATATTCTATGTAATGTGTTTTTTTAAATAGTTTTTTAACCACTTGCGTAAATATTTTTTTCTTTTCATTAAATTTATTTTATTGTTACTTATAATTTATATTCAAATGTAAAATTCTGCTGGCTATAACTTTAGCTAGACCATTTACATGTCAAAACTTTAAAGCGACTGAAAGAAGTTACGATTTACGAGAAGTGTCTTTTTTTTTGGGGGGTGGGAAATCATCAAATAACTTCGTTCCGGGGGCGCGGTATTTCTTACGAACAACCCGCAGCCCCGGCAGGCATCGGCCCTCAGTGGCCCCTTCTCTATGCTGACATCTCTTTGAGGCGCGCGTGGAACACGAACGCGCCGTCGACACGGCCTGTCGTTATTTAAACGTAAGGACGGTGAGCTACCCATTTCTCACCGTCCATAGGCACATATCTACGGTGGCCGGGAGTCGTCTTGCGGCTCCCGACGTCCGGAGCGTCTACCGCGGCGGCTGGGACGTGAGAACCTTTGTCTTAGCCGTCCCGCCGCCTCCTTGTCCAGCATGACTACCTCACAGAAGGAGGCGACTGCATCCCATTTCCTCTCGCTGCGCTTGCACCAGGGCCGGACGCGAGAGTTCGCCGCCGCCGATGGCCGCCACGAGGACTCGGCGATGCTCCGCCCAAGCGGGGCACACCGCCACGTTGTGCTCCACCGTATCCTCGGGACGAGATGTGTGTGGCAATAACAAATAATGGCTTTTAAATAAAATATATCCTGTAAAACATAATTTTATGAAAAAACCGGCCAAGTGCGAGTCGGACTCGAGCACGAAGGGTTCCATATTATTATCTACTAGCTGTTGCCCCCGACTTCATCCGCGTTTCCGTCGTTTTTCGTAAAAAAAAGTAGCCTATGTCCTTCCTCACGGTTCAGTGGTTTTGATGTAACAGACAGATTAACTTTCATATTTTGGTAGGGAAATATAATATGTCAATCTATTTCTATGATTCTTTTTTATGGAATAGTTAATAATGTTAACTTTTTTAATTAGGGGTGACTGAGAGTGTTATAAACGTAAGAGTAGACAAAATAATATAATCAGAAAGCTTCGAACTGCTAAGCTATCGGGACTTACACGTGATATTGTGAGTCAACCATAAAAGATAGACATATGCTGTCGTGGGATATTTTTATGTAATTTTAAAGAGAAAATTTCCGTCATACATGATTTCTGTGTAGCTTTAACTATTATAGTTGCACACGCGACGGAAGCTTAAAAAATGGAGCAACTTCTCCCGTTTTCTCAACATTTCCCTTCACTGCTCTGCTCCTATTAATTGTAGCGTGATGAAAAGTATAATATAACCAACTCAGGAGTATGAAAAATAATTGTACCAAGTTTCGTTAAAATCCGTCGAGTACTTTTTGTTTCTATAACGGTTATACAGACAGACAGACAAAAATTTTACTGATTGCATTTTTGGCATCAGTATCGATCCCTAATCACCCCCTGATAGTTATTTTGGAAATATATTTCATGTACAGAATTGACCTCTCTACAGATTTATTATAAGGATAGATAAAAACGGCAAAAAATCATGTCTGTTGCATGAGTCCCCTGAAATTTATTTTATTCAATTTTTTAGTATTTCTTGTTATGGTGGCAATAGAAATACATCATCGGTTCATGAGATACAGCCTGGTGATATACAATCGGATGAAAAGACGGACGGACGAAGGGATAACGGAGTCTTAGTTACAGGGTCCCGCTTTAGCCTTTGGGTATATCAAGCGTTTTTGCCATACCTATTACTGGAATCTAATGTAACAGATCACATCAGGATCCATTAAGTTCATGATAATTGCAAACCGTGGTGTTTGGCAATCTGGGCTTCTCCCAGTTGAAAACATCCCCTTGTACCTATTGGCCTAGTTCTGTTCTGTCTCCTGCTTGTTTGGAGGGAAGTAAAAATTATGTTTTTTTCCTACTCCTCTATGAATATTTTCTAATTGATTTCGTTGCGGGATCCAAGACAGCTGTATCGTTTCTCCGGGACTCGTCGAGCTTTATTGCCTCGGCGCTCTTCTAGCGGTCTCCACTGTTGATTCTGGCTTACAGAACTTGCAGTGGTTGGGAATAGAGTGGCAGGCTTGTACCATAAAAAAACATTAAAAAAATTTAAGTACGAAACTCTAATAAATGGCTGGTTTATGGGATCGTAAAGCATGTCTATGTAGTTGTAAAAAGTGTAGCTGCGCCACGTCCAGTCCTAAGTTAAATTTCAGCAGCCTAATTGCATTAGACAAATTTCAAGAGATTCTTATGCAAATTGTTAAGACCACCAGAAGTCACTAGGGGTTTACCTCACCCCTTAATTAGGTAAAAAGAGAGGAAATAATACCTAATTAAAAACCAAATTGTATTAGAACGACCTTCCGTGTCTTGCATTTTAATTTTTCGTATGGTTTTTGCAGAGACTCTAAAGTCGCATTTTGCATTTTAAGTTATCTTAAACTATGTAGGTGCTGTTTCTTTCAACTTTTTTTCGCTAGCTATGGCTACCCCGTGGGTCTCGTGGTCGCAAGCGTGACTGATGAGCGTGGGGTCCCGGGTTCGATTCCCAAGGTCGGGCAAAAAGTGTTATTGGGTTTTACCATTAGGATTTGCTCAGTAGCAGCCCGAAGTTTGCGAAAAGCACGTAAAGCCGTTGGTCTCGGATCGGTTAGATCTTTGACAGTCGTTACGGATAGTCAGAAGCCAGGAAGTCTGACAACCAGTCTAACCAAGAGGTATCGTGGTGCCCAGTAACTGGGTTCAGGAGGTCAGATAGGCAGTCGCTCCATATAAAACACTGGTATTCAGCTGCATCCGGTTAGAATGGAAGCCGACCCCAACATTGTTGGGAAAAGGCTAAGCGGATGATGTATGGAGTTTCTTTCCCCTTCTTCTCCATACGAAACTACCTTATAGTATGGTCACCATAGATTAGATTAGATTCAATATATTAATTTTGACAGGTAATTACGAACGTTCTAAAGTGCCTCATAATGGTCTAATTGAAATAAATGTTTTGTTTTTGACTTTAATTCGAAATACACGTGGCGCCATCTATTATCATAAGAACGTTATTGTTGTTTACCTCGGAAACCGTACTTTTAGTTGGAATTAATTGTACGAACTTTTCTCTATACCTGACAACGTATATGCAATACTCGACTGGGACGCTAGAGGTCTTGGGTTCGATTCCCAGGTCGAGTAAAAAGTGTTATTGGGTTTTTCTATGGAATTCTCACTAGCAGCTCAGTGTTAGGATTTGTCCGGTTAATGGCAATAGGCTCGCCCCCTATTACATCGGACTTAAACATACCGGCGAACTGTAGGTGTACGTTGGTACACCTCTGCCTAACCCTTCGGGAATACAGGCGTGATGGTATGTTATGCTATGGCTACCCCATTTCCGGGCAAAGACCTTCCCCATTGTACTTCCTCTCGCCAGTTCATGAATGTACAACTTATTGTAATACATTATTTTAAAAGAATATCTATGGAGTTTCTTTCCCGTTCTTTTCCATAACTTTTGGAATGGGCAACTAGATTCAATATTATTAATTTTGACATGTAATTATTGACGTTCAAAAGTGCCTTATAATGGCCTGATTGTAATAAATGTTTTGTCTTTGACTTTGTTCTTTAAAACAGCACTTTTAGTCAGAATTACTCGTAATTTTACGAACTTTTCTCTATACCTGACAACGTAAATGCAAAATTCCAACGGCGGTACATATAATATTGTTTAAAAATATTTGCGAGTTCACCATCATCATCATCTTCCTGCCCTTATCCCATGTTACTTGGGGTCGGCGCAACACGTTTTCTTCTTCCATGCTGTCCTGTTAACCGTCATGCTATCGCTGACTCCTTTCTATTTCATATCATTCTTCACGCAATCCATCCATCTTTTCTTTGGCCTCCCTCTTCCCCTCCATCCATCCACATTCATATTCATAACCTTTTTGGTCACATGCGTCTCATCCCTCCACTTAACATGCCCATACCAAGACAAACGGTTCCCTTTCAACTTTTCTGTCACTGGCGCTACTTTCAAACTTCCTCTAATATACTCATTCCTTACCTTGCGAGTTATCTGCCTTTAAATATCTACCAAATAGTTAGTTCGACTGTACATTCAGACCGAAGTAACATTTTGCATATTAATGCATGTAAATAATTGGTACAACCAATCGGCACGTATTGGAAGGCAGACGGCGTTCTGACGACAATGCTCCTCAATTAGAATCAACTGGTATTGTTAGACTTCTATTGTGGGTACAAAGAAAGGGGTTACTTTTAACATAGATAGAATGATTATTTAAGTAAAGTTGCCGCCACGAGTCGTGAGCACAGGCGTTAAGTAAATTTTTTCGCGTTTAGCGTCGGTGACCAAAAAACCTTGAAAGGCCAACCCAAAAACCCAAAAATGAACTTGACTTTTGTGCACACGACTCGTGTCATAAATACTAGTTTATGCCCGCGATTTCGGCCGCGTAAATGTCGGTTCTTTGCGGGGTATTTTTTTCGCGCGGTACCCTTATTCATATTCTAAAGCTGTTTGACATAAGAGACAATAATCTTTAAAAAAAAAATACAGAAATATAAAGAAAAATACTTTTTTACAAAAACGAGTTTTTTTACAAAAAAGTCGGCGGCTTTGGTTCTGTTTGTTGGTTTTTATTGCTGCCTACTTCCAAAACTGAGCTTTAAAAGGGAGGAGGTTTTCAGTTCAAATGTTTGTCTTGTTAATTTTAGTCGAATAACTATACCTTCATGGATTTGGATGACAGGAAGTTGATACTGAAAAGCGAAAAATAAAAACTTTTTTACAAAATAAAACAACCGCTTTCGAAAACTCAAAAGTTAAAAATAACTTTAGCTTTGGAAGTCGGTGGCAATAAAAAAAAAATCAACAGAACCAAAGCCGCCGACTTTTTGTTAAATTATCTCTTTATTAGTTATCTCTTTGTAGTTTTTGAAGGCGGTTGGTTCTTGTTATTAGTCTGTGTATACTTAAATATTGTAAAGACGCAGTTTGTGAGGTTGTATCTCTGGATCTTCTAAACCGATTTTGGAAACTCTTTTACCCATAGAAAGCCTCGTTATTTGTGAGTGTCATAGGCATTATAACATCTCGCTACGACACACGGGAGCGGAGTAACCAGTAACCATACGTTACAAACCAAGACGTCACTTAACACGGGTAACAATATCCACGCGGACGAAGTCGCGAGCAGAGGCTAGTTTTATATATAGGCAGAAGCCCTTTCTCCTTCCAAACCTATATATTTTCGTGCAATTTGAGTGAATTCGCAAGAGTTTTGTTGAATTTTACTTGTTATAATAAGAATATATAGGTATTTATTTTAGCTCGGAGTTAGGATTTGTGCCCGGTTAATGGCAATAGGCTCGCCCCCTATTACATGGGACCTAAATATACCGGCGAACTGTGGGTGTACATTGTTACACCTCTGCCTAACCCTTCGGGGAATACAGGCGTGATGGTATATTTTTTTTTTTTTTTTGTATAGGTATGTTGTGTATAGTTAGAAGATAGATTTTAAATTAGTTTAGATTATTATACAATTCATAGAAAAACTCAATCACACTTTTTGCTCGACCTGGAAATCGAACCCAAGACTTCTAACGTAGCAGTCGCACTTAGGACCACTAGGCTAGCGAGGCAGTTATGTTATATGTTATGTTGTTGTGTGCGTTATAGTTCTCAGTAACAGCTCGGAGTTAGGATTTGTGCCCGGTTAATGGCAATAGGCTCGCCCCCTATTACATGGGACATACACATACCGGCGAACTGTGGGTGTACATTGGTACACCTCTGCCTAACCCTTCGGGGAATACAGGCGTGATGGTATATATTATACAATTGTAAAAGATGTTAATAGATTTAATTTTTTGTTTATGTTTTAAGTATTAGTTGTTTAAGTCTAGTCTTAACAATTTTTTTTTTGGAACCACTCTATTGTTTTGGGGTTAACCTAAAAGATAGTGTGTGTAAATAAATAAATAATTATCTTGTACAATTTCTTGCTAAGTTTGCCCCGCAAGCTCGCGCGCCTCAAAGAGATGTCAGCAAAAGGAAGGGGCCACTGAGGGCCGAGCCTGCCGGGGCTGCGGGTTGTTCGTAAGAAATACCGCGCCCCCGGAACGCAAAGGGCACAAGAAGGAACATGGGTGGGTTTTAGTCAGTAAAAGTCTGACACTCCCTCCCTCTCCGCCCAGGGCGGGAGAAGTTATTTGATGATTTCCCACCCCCCCAAAAAAAAGCTGATTCGTCTGAGCTCGTCACAACATCATTTTCTTTCGTGTGTGTTGCGTATATTTTCCTTCAGGCGTCCATTTATTGACGATGTCTGCCCATCTTAAGCTTAGGAACAAAAGACTTGGTAAAAGTAAAAAAGTAAAATAGAATAAACATAGCTATTGGGTACTTTTAAGGACGGCAATGACCTTGAATGATATGAAAGAGAAGGGAGTCAGCGATAGCATGACGATTGACAAGACAGCATGGAAGAGGAAAACGTGTTGCGCCGACCCCAAGTAACATGGGATGAGGACAGGAAGATGATGATGAATGACCAGTCCTGCGCTACCCGCATCTAGTGACTTCCCGCGACTTTTAACAAGTTGTCATTTTTTATAATGATGAAGGACTCTATCAAAAAATCTACTTTTCAAATCGAAAGTTTAACTAATTCCTTGTGCACTTTTTTAACCCTCGACTCAAAAAGAGGGGTGTTATAAGTTAAACGTCTGTGTGTCTGTCTGTGGCACCGTAGCTCTTAAATGCGTGACCCGATTTGAATGCGGTTTTTTTTTAATTGTTTCCTTGCGGTGGCTCTTAGATGTTTTATCAAAATTGGTTCAGTCGTTTCAAGGTTATCAGCTCTTTTGTTAGCTGCGGTAGGGATCTTTATTCTTGTGTCGGGAGGTTGCTTAAAATTTTTTAATTTATTACTTATCACCTCACTGAATCAAAAGTACCCTATGTTACTTCCCATACTATAAAACATGTCTATGAAACTCACGCCAATAAATTAATGAGTTCAAAATGGCGGCCAAACTTAGGAGCTTCTCATGCTATTTCTTTCGCACACTATAGCGCGCGAGTGAGACGACGCAATATTTCTTTATTAGAATATTTTGCTTTTGCCTGCGTTTAGTGACATCTTTGGTAACTGCTCCGCTCCCGTGTGTCGTAGCGTGATGTTATTATAATATAGCCTATGTTACTTAGGAATAATGTAGCTGTGTACAGGTGAATTTTTTAAATTGAAAATTGTTAAAATCCGTTCAGTAGTTTCGGAGCCTATTCATTACAAACAAACAGAACATATAGGTATAGACAAGTAACACATAACATACCATCACGCCTGTATTCTCCGAAGGGTTAGGCAGAGGTGTAACAATTTACACCCACAGTTCGCCGGTATGTTTAGGTCCCATGTAATAGGGGGCGAGCCTATTGCCATTAACCGTGCACAAACCCTAACTCCAAGCTGCTACTGAGAATTTCATAGAAAAACCCAATAACACTTTTTGCTCGACCTGGGAATCGAACCCAAACCCCTAGCGTAGCAGTCGCGCTTAGGACCACTTCGGGGAATACAGGCGTGATGGTATGTTATGTAATGTGGGAGTTCGTGTATTATTTTTTTATCTATACTATAATATTATAAAGAGGAAAGATTTGTTTGTTTGTAATGAATAGGCTCCGAAACTACTAAACCGATTTTAACTAATGTTTTACCAATAGATAGCTACATTATTTCTGAGTAACATAGGCTATATAACATCACGCTACGACCCACGGGAGCGGAGCAGTAACGGAAGATGTAACTTAATGCGGGTAAAGTAAGACACGCAGACGAAGTCGTGGGCGGGTCGCTAGTAACGTATATGTAGATTAACTATATCACGAGCCCCTCAGATTTTCTTCTGTTTTTGAACAAAAACAAAAAAAGAAAGGACTACCTACACAATAATGTCCATACATCCTTTTCAGTCGATTGTTGAGTGATCAGACAAATGGTCCGCTTGCCTGATTACTCGCTGCGAAACACGGCAAGAATGGAAAATGCATGTATCTGGGGCACCAGTAGTTACTACTGAATATTTGTTGCTATGCCGAGAGGATTGTTGCTTTTTTAAAAAACCATGGTAAACTTGCAACTTGTATCTTATATTACGTAGCTATAACAGTTAGTTTTGCCTGAACGAAACAATTCATTATTGAAATTTCTTCTATTTGTTGAAGTAATGATTTTGTTTATTTGACGCTGATTTATTTAAAATATAGTCTTAGACTAGCAAAAGATCATAGGACAAGTACATTGTTGCAACTGTTATTAGTGACCAGTAGGTAATGCAACCCATTTGGTATAATTGAATTAAGTAACATACCATCACGCCTATATTCCCCGAAGGGTTAGGCAGATGTGTAACAATGTGCACCCGCAGTTCGCCGGTATGTCTACGTCCCATGTAATAGGGGGCGAGCCTATTGCCATTAACCGGGCACAAATCCTAACTCCGAGCTGCTACTGAGAATTATATAGAAAAACCCAATAACACTTTTTGCTTGACCTGGGAATCGAACCCAAGACCTCTAGCGTAGTAGTCGCGACTAGGACCACTAGGCTACCGAGGCAGTTAAACAAATATTTCAGTGTATGTAAACGTGCAGTACATGTAATCGATGTGCTTGTATGACCAGATGTATGAACGTGAACGAGGCGAAAAGAGTATGTAAGGATCGTAGCAGGTGGCATTCTGGTTTCTGTATACCCCCATGGTAAAAAGGCGTGAGTTTATGTATGTATGTGGCTGAACAGTACAAACACGCGCCCTTGGCGAAAATATAAGAAATATAGTAGCCCACCGGTATCGGGAACAGGGTCCAAGCTACCAGTGGTCAGGGCTCCTGAGAAAGGAATCTTGTAAGACAACGCGCCGTTTCTAGGACCACTGCTTAAAAAATCAAGCTCTTGATCTAACCGCCCAACGAGAGTCTCCTCAGGTGTTGGTCGAGGCTCTTGGCTATTATGCCATTGGCCTTTACGACTATCGGCACAACAATGTTAGCTGCTATGCTATGACTTTGACACACGATCTATCTTCCAACTCCCAAATCTAAGCCGCGAGACGACTACCGGCCACCGTAGACGCGGGTCTGTGGACGGTGAGCAATGGGTAGGTCACCGTCCTTACGTCACTTGACGACAGACCGTGTCGATGGCGCGTTCGTGTTCCACGCGCGCCTCAAAGAGATGCCAGCAAACATCCGAAGGGGCCACTCAGGACCATGCCTACCGTGGCTGCGGGTTGTTCGAAAGATATAGGTACCGCGCCTCCGGAATGCAAAGGGCACAGGAAGGAACATGGATGGATTTTAGTCATTAAAACTCTGACACTCCCTCACGCCCCGGCCAGGGCGGGAGAAGTCATTGGATGATTTCCCATCGGTAAAAAAAAAAAAAACTCCCAAATCTAACCCTGTCTGTACTTATAATATAAAGAGGGAAGATTTTATGTTTGTTTGTTTTATTGTAACGAATAAACTCCGAAACTACAGAACCGATTTAAAACATTTTTAGTGCTTATGAAAATAAACCACTTTCGATATGAAATCAAACATAAATTGCGAAAAAAAGCAGCTGTTTCTTAAATTTTGTCGAGTTATGCGAACATAAATGTATGGAGCAGTTGATTTTTTTACGATGTTAAGTTTCGTACTACAGTAAAAGTTGTTTATCTGCACTCCCTTAAGGTTAATCCCTCGTGTACCCTAACACCCTGTATAGCTACATTGTGAATGAGTACCATATAACATCACGCTGCGACCCACGGGAGCGGAGCAGTACCTAACCAAAAAAGTAACCTAACGCAGGTGAAGTAAGCCACACGGAAGAAGTCACGGGCAGATCGCTAGTAGGTGTACAAATAGGTACCTCTATTATGATTTGAAAAGGGAATATTCAAGCTTGCCAATAAATAGATGCATCTGGGATAGGCAGGCGTCACACTCGGTTGAGCAGCTCTCACGTGACTATAGAATATTTGACGCTTATCAGGAATGGACAAGTTGCTAGATGGTATTCAGTGATACATTTGTAAAGCTGAGATTGTACTGAAATATACAACATTCAGCTGGAATAACCCATATCCTCGAACACCCCAACTAAAAAAATCAGTTTTAATCATAATACGAGCACTGAAACTTTATTTTTATGTTGTTATCCTTATTCTAGGCGATAGTATAGGCAGGAACTGCCTCGGTAGCCTAGTGGTCCTAAGCGCGACTGCTACGCTAGAGGTCTTGGGTTCGATGCCCAGGTCGAGCAAAGTGTTTCGTTTGCCCCATAATCTCATGTAATAGGAGGCGAGCCTATTGCCATTAACCGGGCACAAATCCTAACTCCGAGCTGCTACTGAAAATTTAATAGAATAACCCAATAACATTTGCTCGACCTGGGAATCGAACGCAAGAACTCTAGCGAAATTGTAGCGCTTAGGACCACTAGGCCAACGAGGCAGTTACCTCTTTTACGAGTATAGTACTTGATCCCAGTAGTGACAACATTTATCGCAGCATCTGTGGCGTTTCGCTAACTTTTCAGAAAGTGCCTTAAAAATTATAAATATTTCTATCAATATTCTTCCCTAATATGAAATATAGGAATATATATATATATATCTTCTTTTTCTTCTTATCTGTATGATAAGAGTCCTTTGCCCGGCAGTTTGACAATAAAATATTATTACTAATATCAAGGAATAATGGCAGAAATGGCAATGCAAAATGCCTAACTTCACACACGGCGATAACAAAACATGAGATTCATGGAAAATTCATCGTCATCTGTTTTGCATGCATTGAGGCGTTCCATGCATATTGTGCCTGCGTGAATAACGAGCTGTTTATGATCGAGGTGAGGGTTTTCTATAAAGATCATCACAGTAACAGCATGGCACGTACACAGCAAATAATTTGCCATTCAAGTTACACCTAAAAAAGCTCAAATTACATATCGAAATGATTTAAAAATATATCCCTTTCTTTCAAAATTGTGAATGGTCAACCCACTATCCAAGTACGCAGGAGATATTTTAGTGCACAAGTGTGTGCGCAAACACAGGTGCACTCTCTCTTCCCTCATTCTCATAGTCCGATGAGACGGCAATCCGACACAAACGGGGAGAAATCTGGCACAGGCCCAACGTTTTACGTGCTTTCCGATCTAAGGGGGAGTCACTTTATAAACTTCCAAACTTCGGACTGGTACTCAGACATTCGTAATTAAAAACCCAATAACACTTTTGTCCGACCTGGGTCACCTAGAATTAAAATTTTAATAACAGAGGCTTAAAAACATAACCCTCTTACTTTCGCAATCGGATAAAAAACAAACGAATTTTCGCCATTCCGCTCCAACCACTTTGAATATTTTCCTCCCAGTTTGACTAAGCTAAAAAAATGAGAAATCCTGTGACAGTGGCGGTGCATTTTCTAATTAATATTAAATTCCAATTTCGAGTCTAGCTCCATGCAGTTCTGAAAACTGTTTGGAGACCATTTCGTAATGAAGTTTTTAAAGATTCAAAGTGCAGTTTGACGTGCCGTGAGTAATCACCAAGGCTAGTGAATAATTTCGGCCATAAAGATTAGGACGATAAAAATTTGCATTGTATACCCTGTCCTACAGATTGAGTGTGCATTTTTTGACAGTGTCGCGTACTCGACCTCGTGTTAGGTACGCGGTCAGCCTGGGGAACTAATTACTGGAGATAAATTACGCACAGAGATCACGGATTGTAATTACTTTTAATTAAAATTTTATTGAACTGCCTCGGTAGCCTAGTGGTCCTAAGCGCGAGTGCTACGCTAGAGGTCTTGGGTTCGATTTCCATGTCGAGCAAAAAGTGTTAGGTATTGGATTTGTCTATGAAATTCTCAGTAGCAGCTCGGAGTTAGGATTTGTGCCCGGTTAATGGCAATAGGCTCGCCCCCTGTTACATGGGACCTAAACATACCGGCGAACTGTGGGTGTATATTGTTACACCTTTGCCTAACCCTTCGGGGAATACAGGCGGTATGTGTAAGATTTTACAGTATTCAAGCTAGGCACACTAGACTCTACAGCAGTTTAGGCTCATTCGTTAGGATAGGCGTGGTTTCTCCGAATCGTGGTCTGAGAGCAGAGGAGACACTGAACTTGCTGAGCTATAGGCCGGAAAGAGGGCGAGGCCCCATGCCCGCGGAGGCTAATCCGGGGCCCGTGATTAAGGGCTTATCATTTTGTTGCTATTTAGGCATTAGTATTTGGTATTATATACCAGTATGAGTGACTGCAGATTGTATCTGTCGGTGCGCCTGTGGCGTTCTGTCCTCACAATGCCGCCTTTGTCAAGATAATCTCCGCCGGATGAAACCCCAGTAACCTGTGGAAGGTCCAACGGGAGACGACCAGAGACAGGAGTGCCGACCTGGTGTGCGCGCCCACAGATGTGTGGGTGAGTCTGAGTTGCAGAGGCTTTCCATTCCCTCGCGTGTGGAGGCACGATACACGCGCGGATGGCAAGCGGCGTTTCTTTCTTTTAAGTCCAAGGCAGAAGCTAGTATTCTTATAGATTTTCCGTTCTCTCACTCGCTCGCTATACTGTGCGAATGAAATAGCATGACAAACTCCTATGTTTGGCCGCCATTTTGAACTCCTTAATTTATTGGCGTGTTTCATAGTAAGGAAAGTAACATAGGGCACTTTTGATTTAGTGAGGTGAAAAGCTAAATAATCATTAGAGTTCACAGTGAGTAAAAGCTAGATTTAAAAAAAAAAAATACAAGTATTAAAAAATGTCACGTGAAGACATTTCATACATTGTCGTAAAACGTTCTTTGTACCCAGAATAAATTAAGTGGAATACATTGACTTTGGATATTGTTTAAATATGTATAATGTACTGTCAATATACATAGGTACAAAATTAGTAGTCACAATTACTGTGACATACAATCGATGTTAGTCTCACAATAAGCATTTATCTAAATTTAAAATTAGTATTAACAAGCTTCTGTCCGCGTCAAATTTTATAGGTATTTTATCCCACGAGAAAAGTATTTTTTTTTTCGGGATAAAAAGTATCCTCCGAAGAGTAGTTCCGGTAAGGAACTGCCTCGGTAGCCTAGTGGTCCTAAGCGCGACTGCTACGCTGGAGGTCTTGGATTCGATTCCCAGGTCGAGCAAAAAGTGTTATTTGGTTTTTCTATGAAATTCTCAGTAGCAGCTCGGAGTTTGGATTCATGCCCGGTTAATGGCAATAGGTTCGCCCCCTATTACATGGAACCTAAACATACCGGCGAACTGTGGGTGTACATTGTTACGCCTCTGCCTAACCCTTCGGGGAATACAGGCGTGATGGTATGTTATGTGTGTGTGTGTGTTATAAAAAGTATCCTATGTGTTATTCCACACTACAATCTATCTTAGTGCCAAAATTTTATCTAGATCCGTTCAGCCGTTTAAGCGTGAAACAGTAACAAACATCCATCCATCCTCATAAACTTTCGCATTTATAATATTAGTAGCATTCATCGATTCGTCATTTAAATATTTTTTTTAAGAAATCGCTGCCTCGCCTTTGGAATTTCTCCTGTATACTCACATACCTACACAAACACCAAGGCCCGGACGTAGGCCATACAAATAATTGTTCAGTGCGAGAATCGAACCCGTTGCACGCAGCGCACGCAGCGTAACTCAGCAACGCTCAGCAACAGCGCCAACCGTGTCATCTAGCTAGGCCACTACCTACTACCTTGAAGTATTAGCTCTTATTTCAGAAACAATAATATTATCCAGCCCCGTTTCTGTTACGGCGGCCATATTTTAATGAAGACTATCAAAGTACGCAGGTGATATTAAATAGTCCCTTACTTTCATAGTCCGATGGGACGGCAATCCGATACGATCGGGGAGAAATTAGGTGCAGGACCAACGGCTTAACGTGATTTTCATGCCACGGGGAAGTCACATCACCCAATTTCAAGCTCCGGGCTGCCACTGAGAAATTTCTAAGGGGAATATCCAACAACACTTTTTTCCCGACCTGGGAATCGAACCCAGGACCCGATGCTCAACAGTCACCGTTCAACAGGGTTTAGAAACAATAATAACCTTCAAATGTGACGTTGAACAGAAATGAAGAAGCTCGACCAGTGCCGAAGAAACCATTTAACTGTCTTAGAACGCGTAACAAAATTAATCAGAAAAGACTAGCGAAGGAGTGAGAAAAAAGATAATTTCCACTCCCCTCCAAACAAAAACTTTGGTGATGGGAAATCATCAAATGATTTCTTCTGGCGTCTTCTGGCTCTTACTGACTAAAACCCATCCATGTTCTTCCAAATGCAATTTGGGTTCCAGGGCCACGGAGACTCATTCGAACAAATTCGGCGACACTGGCAGGCACTGGTCCCAGAGGGTCCCGTCTACTATGCTGACATCTCTTGAAGCGCGTGTCTTCTGTTGCGGCGACTTGGGCGTCAAGCTTGCATCTCACTCCTACGTAGAAGGGGGTGACTGTTTTATGGACTAAGACTACAAAAACAAAGCAGGAATTCTGAAATAAAATATTTACTACAAAGTAGTATGTATCTCATTGTAACTTCATTTTAGTCAACAATTTTTTTTTTTTTTACTTTTATTCATTTTTGTTACAATCCAATCTGCGGAGAAAGAAGAATCTAGCAAATCCACTGTTTAAACATCACTTTAAACCAAGCAAAATGATCAAAGGAATCTTAAAGTGTGTTTACGATCTTTGAAGTAATTTTATAAACAAAGATAAAGGTCCAGCTTCTCAAAAAATTGTGACGTCGTAATCTTTGATAGTAAGCTTCCCAGGCCGGTATTTTGAACCTTGTGAAAGCCATTTATTCCTTCGAAAAAGATGTCAAAATGGAAATCGATAGCTGCTAATTTTCAATGGCATCCCAGCTACGTGCCTGTTTGAATCATTTTTCTGATGCAATGCCACTAGATACTTATTATTTTTTCAATGGTTTTTAGTAATAGCTTGGCAGACGACATAAAAGCAAATCAGAAGAACGACCGCCGATCCAACCACCATTAGCAATTGAGGAAGACTTACAATTATTTCGCATTGTTTCGCCATGGTTACAGTGTGTTGTAACCCATAAATTTCGGGATTTTCTTAATGTAATAATAGCCTTCTATTTGTATAAAAACAATGTCAAAGGCCTTAAGTCTTATTAGTTTGAAAAAATATGTCTGTTCCGTTTTTGTTTAAAGTATTCTTTTGTCTTCATAAAGCCTTGTTAGGGTCAACCAGGAAGACTGGAAATGTATTGGCACATCCAGTTTATCACTATTAACCAAACTACAAACGCAAATGCTGTGGCAACTGCTTGCTGTGGGTCGTAGTTATAAGTAGTATTAACAGCCATATGTTGTTGCTTATCAACACGGACACCTTCTAGCAAAAACTCTACAAGTGAAGATGAAGCAAAACATTAGAACAGCGGCCGCTCCACAAACTGTTAGAAAATTTGGCAAGCTTATTACCATAGACGGACATGCCTTTTTAGCCATTATTTGGAAATTTCTTCGGATTAAATCTTCGTCACTAGCCTTGGAAGTACTTGCACATCCAACTCATAACAATAAGCAAAGAGACAAATGCGAATGCAATCAGAAGAACTTGTAGAAGGTCGATATTATAGCAAACATCTTTCTTGGCCATAATCTTCTTTTGAAATCAGTTCAACTTTCCACTTGTAATATGACAGACGACTAGAAAAAGTAGGATTAATATCAAAATGGTGCCAATGATCATGAGCAGCTGGTTTAAGTTAAAAGTAAGTCCACATTCACTTGCTGCTTTTGCCATACTTTAACCCCTATCGCAAATCATGGCACCGCGCTGTGTTTTACTAATTATGCAGCATTTTATTGAATTTTCGGTTTGGATTTTGCAAAACAATTACATTTTTTTATTATATCACGACAGATCAAATTTTGACATTGTTGATGTCTGTTCTTTAAAAACACTGACTTCGTCCTACGGACGTTCCCTGGCTACGGAAAATACTGGCATCTTGAGACTTAAAATGGCCGCCAAATTGTATATGCTTTAATGCGTTTTAGACGAATGTGAATCCTCTTTCATTCCTTGACGGATACTCAAAATGGCGGCCGTAATACGTTCTGACAGATAATATCTTCATACATATTGACGTTAATGGAGATTCCGTAGGTATATATTCAAAAACAAAGAATTTTTTTGGCAGACATCCCTCTTTGGTTAGAAGGTTACAAGAGTTTAAATAGATTAACATTTAGTTTATTATTTTTTTTAATTAGGTAACTTGATTGTTCGTCTTGTTTATGACCGGTTACGCATAGGGTTACCACCCGTACTCTAAAATAGAGTATTGTCCTCTTTTTTATAATCTACGTCACCAATAAAGTACGCTAAAATACTTTATTTACGTAAAACTTATTGTCACAGGCTCGTTACTAGTTATGAGTAACTATGAGACTAAATAAACTGGTATCTACAGCCACAAATGGCGTTTAATGTTGAGCGTTTCCTAGCGCAGACGCGTGAAATGTCAAGCCTAGTGTCTAGTAAAATTCATATGTTTTTGTCAATGTCAATTAATCACAGTAGTATTCAAATGGGCAATAGATCCCTAGAGACTGCAAAACAATAAAAATAAATAATTAAGTACTTTTTTTTTATGTTGTGTACTTAATTTTGTTCCATGAAAACGGAAAAATACTTTATTTTCCCTAAAATAAGGTTGCAACCCTAGTTACGCACTGCATCGGGTCGAATGCTGCGGAATGAGCTAAATTAATAGTAATTATTAACAACAACATACCATCACGCCTGTATTCCCCGAAGGGTTAGGCAGAGGTGTACCAATTTACACCCACAGTTCGCCGGTATGTTTAGGTCCCATGTAATAGGGGGCGAGCCTATTGCCATTAACCGGGCACAGATCCCAACTCCGAGCTGCTACTGAGAAATTCCAAATGGAAAAACCCAATAATACTTTTTGCTCGACCTGGGAATCGAACCCTTGTGCTTGCGACCACGAGACCAACGGGTCAGTCAGTAATTAACTTAGCTCTCATTTCTTTATTTGTAGCACTGGGTACCTCTTCACATTCGTATAAATAATAAATTGATGTACTTACCTGTACAAGTTACTGTAAACTTTGTTTAATGTTAATTTTTGAATATGTAAGTATGGAGTTTCTTGCCCATTCTTCTCCATAAGAAACTATGTATATTTTGGAATAGGCAACTAGATTTTTTTTTGTATATGACGTTCAAAATTGTCTTTTAATGGTCGTAATCAGAAATTCGTAATAATTATACTTGAATGAAACTGTTATTTCTGATAAAACAAACATTTATTGTATATAAATAGATTGACAAACAATATTGAATTTAAACTTTGTACCAATAATTAACTTTCCTTAACATATAAACAACGTCATGCCTCCAGTTTTGTTCGCCTGAAAAAAAACAAAAAAAAAAATATGATAAAACAATAAACAACTCCGTAAAAGATTTGTTTCTCCTGCCACGTTTGTTATAATTTAAACTTGATAAATTACCGAAAAAAAAAAAAAAATGCATTTTCAAAGTCATTGCATTTCAGCTGATATTTTGTGTATAGATTCAGTACCGGATACACTCTTCACCCCATTTTTATCGATACCCTTTTCCGTAATACGCTGTACAAGTTTTTTTATTATCAGTACGTAAATTTTGATTATATAAACTTCAAGGAGTTTTAACAATAATACGTATTTTTTATTTTGTTACGATTTATCTATACTATTATTATTTACTACTAGCTGATGCCCGCGACTTCGTTCGCGTTCACTATTTTATTGGTTTAAATTTTGTTTTCGCTTAACACTTTTTTTTTTAATTATAGTAAAAATAAAATAAAAAGATAGCCTAAGTTATTTCTTATATTATTAGCTATTTGCGAGTGAAAGTCCCGTCAAAATCAGTCCAGCCGTTTCGGAGATAAGCCGGAACAAACAGACAGTCAGACAGACAAAAATAGACAAATTTTTAAAATTTTTTTTTTAAGTTAGTACTGTATATACTTTCATATGTACTTAGTGAAAAGCTTGGAATTTGAAATTACAAACAGACCCTTCAATATTTGTATAGATAATAATTATAAAGTGGAAATATATTTTTGTTTGTACGAAAAGGCTCCGAAATTACTAGACCAATTTTAACAATTTTTTCACCAATAGATAGCTAAGTACATCATTCCTGAGTAACATAGGCTTTATAACATCACGCTACGACCCACGGGAGCCGAGCAGTAACGAAAGTCGTAACTTCACGCGGGTGAAATAAGTCACGCTGACGAAGTCGCGGGCAGATCGCTAGTTAATAATAAATAAATTTATTGTTAACAAAAGATGTCTACTTTGAAACTTAATTTATAGGCACTTTATATTTAATTGTGTTCCTTGTAGGAATCGAACCCGCGAAACGCAACTGATTGAAAAAATGGCCTTGTCATCTCGTTTGTACTAATTTATTAAATATATTTTTTTGGTTGAAGGCATACTTCCATTATTTTTATTCTTCAGGAAGTTAAGAAAATATCATATTCCGTATATAGACTTACAAAGGCCAATTAATTCTGTAAGGCCATTATTGAGTATTTTAATATTCTCCATATGGTAGTAGTCTTTGTGAAGCAGTTCATCCTGAGAAGTACTACCATCATACATATTTGTGCTTACAAACAATGTGTCTTCAATGACGCTATCACGAGCGCGCTACTAAAAAACTTTTTCGCAAAAGAAATGACAACACAACCACCTCAGGTTCTTTTCAACCCCACTCACACTTTCGAATTAAAAATGAATTGGCGGAGATCTCAATGAACATATGTACAGCCGACAAAATTATTAAGTATACAGGCAGCTTACTTGCAAGTACTTTAAAAAAATGTCGTGAGTGTGCCGAGCAGTCAATTCTTTTACATCACTCTCTTAAGTGTGTCATAAGCCCTGCCGGGGCTGCGGGTTGTTCGTAAGAGATACCGCGCCCCCGGAACGCGAAGAGCTCAAGAAGGAACATGGATGGGTTTTAGTCAGTAAAATTCTGACACTCCCTCCTACCCCGACCAGGGCAGGGGAAGTCATTTGATGATTCCTCATCCCTACAAAAAAAAGCTAATAACGTTATTACGCATACAATAAAAACGAATATTGGCAGTGCAGTAGAAAGGCGAATAATTTTGGCTGTATACCAAATAGTTTTGTCGACTGTACATAAAAAAAAATATTTTATTTATTTATTTATTAAAGCTTTATGCACAAATGTAAAATAAAATACACCGTACAAAGGCGGACTTAATGCCTTAGGCATTTTCTACCAGTCTACCTTAGGGTGATGCAGAGACAAAATATAGTAGGTGCAAGGAAGACGAACTGAAAATTTCCAAGAATAAAATATAATAATAAATACATATATACATACATACAAACAATATATACAAAGTAGATAGAGATCAAAATACATAGGTGGAGAAATATAACAAACTAATTGTGGGACGAGTCTGCCAACTTTTTATGGAAGTATTCGCGAGCTTTTATCTTGAATGAAAAAAAAAAATTATACATAGGTACAGTCGAACATTGAACCTCTTCCTTTTCTAAGCCGGTTAGTTAAAGATTAATTTATACTAATATTATAAAGCTGAAGAGTTTGTTTGTTTGGTTGAACGCGCTAATCTCAGGAACTACTGGTTTGAATTGAAAAATTATTTTTGTGTTGGATAGTCCATTTATCGAGGAAGGCTTTAGGTTTTATAATATCACGCCACGACACACAGGAGAGGAGTAGTAACCAAAGACGTAACTTAACGCGGGTGAATAATACCATGCGAACGAAGTCGCTGGCAGAAGCTAGTTTATTCTAACATTTAAAATAGGTTTTCGTAAAAAATGGAACTTTCGCTTTGTTTCTTTTTACACCCAATATTTTATCTTTGTCTGTAAGAGGGCAACAGGCAATGTCCTTGGTATTGCAGAAGCCATACATTCATACTTAAACTCACGCCTTTTTCCAATGGAGGTAGGCAGAAACCACAGAACGCCACCTGCTACGATCCTTACATACCTACTCTATTACTTAAAATAATATCAATGGCAAAATAATGCCATCAACTTTAACTGCCCGGTCTTGTACTTGCAAGAGCGACTGCTGAGTTACAGGTCCTGGGTTCGATTCCTATGTCAAGCAAAGAGTTATTGGGTTAGAGATGTCTAAGTAATAGCCCGGAGTTTGGAAATAAGTGGTGTGAAATTAACTTGTATGTTTTTATGTTAGTGTGCTCGTTCTAGGCCTTCGGATGGGCCTGTTTGCCATCCAATAAGATAATTATTATCAATTATTAATTTTAAAATCCTTCGCCACTTACCTTTAGACATTATCGCTCCTGTTATTTTTTTTTTTTAATTTTAGTGACAATAAATATTATTATATAAAATAAAATATTATACAATGCGTTTGTCTAAATAAGGGAAGTGCTTTAAGGGAATGTAGTGCTTATGAAAATGAACCACTTTCGCTATGATATTAAATTTAAAATTGCGAAAAAAAAAACAGCTGTTCCTTACAATAAGTTGTCGAATTATACGAACATAAATGTATGGAACACTTGATTTTTTTTTCGCGATTCTACGGTTGTATCATAGTAAAAGTTGATCATTTTCATGAATACTGCACTCCTTTAAAGCCAGTTCCTCGTTTACCCTAACACCCTGTATACACTTACAATATATAATTTATATTTACAAGAAAGACCACTGGTGGTTCCGCCATAATAGTATTGTAGTATAACCCTCCACACTATCCGCTGTAACTCCTGGATTAAAAGCCAGAATCCACAATGGACCCCGCCAGAAAACCGAGGCAATAAAACTCAACTAGGTCCCAGACAACGAATCAACTGTTTCGGATCCCGCAACGAAATTAATCAGAAAAGATTAGCGGAGAAGTAAGTAGTATAGTACAGTAGTTTAGCCGCCACGAGTCGTGAGCACAACCGTCAAGTTCCTTTGGGTTTTCGGGATCCTCTCTGGGTTTTTTGGCTCAGTCAGATCGATCGCATGCAGCGTCGGCGCCCCTAAAATTCTTGGACATACATACATACATAAACTCACGTCTTTTTCCCATGAAGGTAGGCAGAAACCACAGAACGCCTCGTCCACGTTCATACATCTGTTCATACAAGCACGCCGGTTACGAGTACTGCGCACCCGACCTTTCTGAAGAATCTCACCAATTAGGTCATGGTAGGTCTTTATAGGGCGTCCTCTCGCGGCGTTGCCACTCACATCTGCCATATAAATCCCTTTTGTTAGTCGCCTTTCACTCATTCTCTCAACATGACCGAACCATCTAAGCATACTCTTTTCTACTTTTGTCACTACATCCTCTTTTAATCTTTTAAAATTCTTGGAAGGAACCCAAAAACCTAGATATGAACTCGACGTTCCAGGTCACGACTCATGACGGCAACTATGCTTAGGATAATGTGTTAGTAATGTTTGTACATATTTGCAGACTTTTTTATTTGAGCATTGTATATTGTAAATACAAACGTTCACGAGCCTGACCCAAGTCACTCTTGGTTTCTCGAATGTAAAACAAAACAAAATTAATGCTATAAGTTTTGCTGTAATAGGGAATATGTGTGATTTTTTTTTAATCGCCGTTATTAACTAAATATAAAAATACCATAGTAGAGATGAGAAAAATAAAAATCGGCCAAGAAATACGGCCGATATAAGCATTTAAAACTATTAATTACGCACCGATTGGACAGAGAGATCCGACATAGAATGTGACGTTACATGTCACTACGGCCATAATACTTAAACTCCGTGTTAAATTTCGTTTTGCTAGAAAGAGATAGAAACAAATCTTCGATGGCTTATATCATTTTTACTTTCATAGTTATTCCAACATTTTACTAAACTGTTTATTACATGAATAAGAATTAAATTTTTTAACTGCCTCGTTGGCCTAGTGGTCCTAAGCGTGACTGCTACGCTAGAGGTCTTGGGTTCGATTCCCAGGTCCCAGGTCGAGCAAAAAGTGTTATTGGGTTTTTCTATGAAATTCTCAGTAGCAGCTCGGAGTTAGGATTTGTGCCCCGGTTAATGGCAATAGGCTCGCCCCCTATTACATTGGACCTAAACATACCGGCGAACTGTGGGTGTACATTGTTACTCCTCTGTTTGACCCTTCGGGGAATACAGGCGTGATGGTATGAGAATTAAATTTTTATATTTAAAAAAATCATGCATATTTCCTATTAAGTACGAGACACCATTAACTAATAATTCCAAGAAAACTTCTAAAAGCTATGAAAACCCGATTCATTGTCAATTAACTGTCAATTAGATATTACAGTTGACTATTGCCATGTAAAGTCCATAAGGAAATCGCGTTTTGGCAGCTCATAAATTATGTGTATGTTAATTGATGGTCTCTTCTATGATTATGCATCTGCAATTATTTATGTTAACACCGACATTGTATCAACACTTAATGCAAATGAAAATTGATGTGAGTAATACTTAGTAATTATCAACCAATCACAGCAGCGTACAAGCACTTGACAATTTGTCGAGAAACCGGTGGTTTATTTTTTGAAAACCCACCCAAGATTAATTATTAGCTAATTAATTAAACACAAGAGATATAATACCAAGTTTTATTATTCAAATATATACATTCCCAGTCTATTCCATCATACCACATTGTTTCAGTCAGTGAAATAGGAAATCAGCCAACCGCCATCTTCAAAGTTGGTTATTACAGTTCCGCCATCACAGTAATTTATAGTTCAGTTACCTTAACTCACTAAGGGCCGAAACACATAACCGTATTGCGGCGCCGCGCAGCTGAGCGTTGCGTTGCGGTGTCGCTAAACAAAGCGTTCAAATGCCGTCCTTTTTTAAATTTGTTTTTAACCTCCTACTCAAAAATACTTCTGACGTTTTCAAAACTGTGACCGTGTTGTCTTGATTTCAAGCCTGTTATGATTGCTGGGGCTGCGGGTTGTTCATAAGAGATACCGCGCCCCCGGAACACAAAAGGCACAAGAAGGAACATGGGTGGGTTTTAGTCAGTAAAAGTCTGACACTCCCTCCCGCCCCGCCCAGGGCGGGAGAAGTTATTTGATGATTTCCCACCCCCCAAAAAAAAAAAGCCTTTTATAATAGTCGCCATGAGTCGTGAGCACAAACGACAAGTAAATTTTTTGGTGTTTGGGTTCCTTTCGTGGTTTTTTGGGCCGCCACGCTGCACGCGATTGGTCCGTCAGTCGGACTGATTGACTGATGACTCGAAAGAAACCCAAGAGCCCAGAAATTAACTTGACGTTTGTTCTCACGACTCGTCGCGTCTACTATAGGTACAAACAAACTAAACTGTTGTCAACGATTGTGACGTCATAAAGCTAGTACGTGTAACGCGTCATGTACCTGCGTCAAATGTCTGTGTCGACGACTTACGCAGTATGTGTTTCAGCCCTAAACGCTTGCAACTAAATAAGATGTGACGTCACAAAATATTGAGCATTTCAAACACTCAACAGTCGACATTCACATTGAAATTGACTACTTTTTTTTTCATTTAATTATAAATCTTTGGTTATTTTTAATGTAGCTTGTAGCTTGTTACTACGTAAAGGCAAGCAAAAGAATGGAAAGAGAGGAACAGCGCAAGAAAGAAGAAGAGAAAATAATATGGGTACATAAATTGAAATTAAAATCACCTGTGGTGTGCGATTTTAAGCCTAAAAGGCTTAAAAGGAACGTTGAAAATAAGAAAAAACTAAAAGTAGTTCAGTCTAACACCACTTAAGGATCTACACTAAAATCAGTTCTTGCGCTGCGATCATAAGGCATAGAATTCAGAAAGCAATCGTTAATAGACCCCCCAGAACACCAGATAATGACAATTATTTACTGAGACTTCTTCTTGAGCGCTTTTCGGCGGCTGTTCTCCATGGAGCGAGTGACCAACCAGTTGGCGAAATTGTAAGACATTCCTTGTATGAATCGAATGGTACCAATAAAGAACCCATGGGGTAAATATCCTGTAGTTTTGACGACAATTCCGGCCAGACCGATAGCAGACTTGACGAAGTCTTTGGCGGTGGGGGCGAAGGTGGAGCTCGTTCGAATGCCAGACATGTTGGAGCACACGAATCCAGGCATTACACACTGGATAATAATGCCTTTTTTCTCGTATTCCATATGTAGATTCTCGGAGAACGTCTCGACGTAAGCCTGTGAAAGAAAAAGGTATTGAATTTTAATGTTTTTACATATTCAAGTCTGAAATCGACTCCTGGGGGCCCAAAACCATCTCTTATAAACTGTATCATTTTAATATGGTGGGGAATGGGCAAAATGTAGCTTGCAACGCATAACGCATTACGCGTAAAATTAGATTTTACTCCCATACATTTTGATACGCCGGGCATAAATACGAAAATCGATTCTTAAGGAGTAAACTCCAAAAAAGACATTAAGAAAATATCTCTTATCCATGTTGTCTTACCTTAGTAGCAGCGTATATAGTGAGAAGTGGACTAGGTATTAGTGAGGAAGCGGATCCTATGTTGATGACAACACCCTTCTTCCTCTCCACCATGCCTCCCATCACGAGGCGTGTCATGCGGGTCACGGACACCACGTTCGCCTTTATCAAGTTTGTTGTCAGCTTGTCCCTGTTCAAAAAAAATCTTCAAAATACCTGCTTGAAAGCGATGTTCTTTTTAAGATTAGATTACCTATATGCCAGCGGCGTAGCGTGCCTTAGACGGCCCTGTATCAATATTAGTTGGTGGCCTAAATGAAGGATTAAGATTTCTCATAAAAGAAACCAAAATGCTTGCATTAAAATAAATTTAATAAAACAAGATTATATTGTATGATTTATGAAAACTATACGATTGTGTGACAGTTTTTTTCCCGGTAAGCACGAGATGAATTGACATTGGAGATAAAATTTTTAATAACTGCCTCGGTAGCCTAGTGGTCCTAAGCGCGACTGCTACGCTAGAGGTCTTGGGTTCGATTCCCAGGTCGAGCAAAAAGTGTTATTGGGTTTTTCTATGAAATTCTCAGTAGCAGCTCGGAGTTAGGATTCGTGCCCGGTTAATGGCAATAGGCTCGCCCCTTATTACATGGGACCTAAATATACCAGCGAACTGTGGGTGTACATTGTTACACCTCTGCCTAACCTTTCGGGGAATACAGGCGTGATGGTATATATATATATAAAATTTTACAAATTTTTGTTTACATACGTTAGGGGCCTCTGCAGCTCAGAGGCCCCGTATCATTGATACGGCTGATACGGCGATAGCTACGCCCCTGCTATATACCCCGCGGTGTCACCCGCGTTCTGTTACGTCTTTGGTTACTGCACCGCTTCCGTTGGTCATAGAATCATGTTCTCTATGTATAAAACCTTCCTCTTAAATCAATCCATCTATTAATGAAAACCGCACTAAAATGTATCGCGTAGTTTAAAAGATCTAAACGTACAGACGGCGGGAAGCGACTTTGTTTTATACTATGTAAGGATTGTTCTTATTATAAAGATGATTTGCATGAATAGTCGGACAAAGTCCTATTGGATTTTACAATTAGGAATATCAAAGTAGCAACCCAGACTATGGAAGTTGGTTGTGTGTGTGACGATTGTTATGATAATACAATTCAATACGAATGATTCTAGACCCACCCCTAGCGAGAAAAGTAATCACGGGTTTTCAATTTAAAAAAATCTGCTAATATATACACTTTGAATTTGTAGGTATTTCTACTTTTAGGAGTCTAAACGCCCACGTGTATGAACCCTTAACATTTAACAATTCGCAAATTTCAAAGTACCTACTTACAATTTTATACTAAATGTCAAAATCATTATTCATATTTCGTATTGTAAGTCAATAAGGTCGTTTTGTTTAAGGACAAAAAGGTCACTTTTAATGTAAGGACACTTGAAGCCGGCTCTCTTTTGTGCTTAATAATAAACAGGGCTGTAAAGGCCTCTTTCAAGATGAAAAATTACAAGAGAAATTAAAATAAGTATGGTTATTTTTAGCAGCGATTTCTGATTTACGATTATAATGATTCAAGATTAAAACGGCGGTACAATTACAGGCACATGACATGAGACATTTTAACTTTGTCCGTGGATGGCAACGCATTTACAAGGCGTCTGGCATTGCAGATGTTTATAGGCAGAGTTGACCACTTAACATCGGGTGGCCCGTTAGCTTGCTTGCCATCCAACGAAGTTTAAAAGAAGAAAGGCAGAGTCATCGGATCTTTGTCGTTTTAGCATGGGTGAAATTTTGAGGATAGAGAGAGCATGTCGTCAAATCATATAACGGGGTTTTTTTTTGGGGGGGTGGGAAATCATCAAGTAACTTCTCCCGCCCTGGGCGGGGCGGGGGGGAGTGTCAGACTTTTACTGACTAAAACCCACCCATGTTCCTTCATGTGCCTTTTGCGTTCCGGGGGCGCGGTATCTCTTACGAACAACCCGCAGCCCCGGCAGGCATCGGCCCTCAGTGGCCTCTTCCTTATGCTGACATCTCTTTGAGGCGCGCGTGGAACACGAACGCGCCGTCGACACGGCCTGTCGTTTTGTTAAACGTAAGGACGGTGAGCTACCCATTGCTTACCGTCCACAGGCCCGTATCTACGGTGGCCGGGAGTCGTCTCGCGGCTCCCGACGTCATATAACGAGGTGTGGTCTAAAAAAGACATGTCCCATACCATGTTAACAACACGTAGAGGTCATCAAAAGAAGCAACATTAAGAAATAAATATTGCTGGAAAACAACAATTTTTTTGATGTGAGAAGTCACTTCATTTTAGCACTGAAAACTTGATAATTTATTGATAGTAAAAATCATTTTTCAAAAAACATACCATCACGCCTGTATTCCCCGAAGGGTTAGGCAGAGGTGTACCAATGTACACCCACAGTTCGCCGGTATGTTTAGGTCCCATGTAATAGGCGCGAGCCTATTGCCATTAACTGGCACAAATCCTAACTCCGAGCTGTTACTGAGAATTTCATAGAAAAACCCAATAACACTTATTGCTCGACCTGGGAATCGAACCCAAGACCTCTAGCGTAGCAGTCGCGCTTTAGACCACTAGGGTAACGAGGCAGTTACTTTACGCTCCATTGGAATACAACCCTTATAGTACCTACCTAAGTACGTTATCAGCTTATCACCGCACTAATGTGTACATAGGTATACAACGTAAAAGCCATCTGATGCGGCGATTAAGCTTAAGCCATTAGCTGTGACGTCATGGCTTCCTAGTGTGTTAACTCTGAGAGAAACTATGTTGAATCTCTTGAGATAGGTGAGGTTGGTAGGACATTATATACGTTACTACCGAACTGCCCGTGACTTCGTCCACGTAGTATATTTCACCCGCGTTAAATTACGTCTTTCGTTACTGCTCCGCTCCCGTGGATCGTAGCGTAATGTTATATAGCCTATGTTACTCAGGAATAATGTAGCTATCTATTAGTGAAACAATGGTTAAAATCGATCTAGTAGTTCCGGAGCCTATTCGTTACAAACAAACAAAAAAAATCCTCTTTGCAATATTATTATTAGTACAGATTAGCGCGTTGCCTATGACTTCTTCAGCGTAGTTTTCGTAACTTCTACTACGCGTTGCCTATGACTTCTTCAGCGTAGTTTTCGTAACTTCTACTACAAACTAAACTACTTACTAAACCCCCTTTGAGGGGGTACTTAAAATAACAGACATTTTTTTTTCTTTAGTTTCAAGTTGAAATCGCTGGATACTGGGAGCTTAGGACCGGCCATTGTGATTATCTTTAGGGGAGTCCTATGTCCAGTAACGGACGTCTTCCGGCTGATAATGGTGATGATGATAATGATGATGAAAGCATTTTGAGGAAAACTGATAAAATCATTTTTTTTTCTTTGGTTTCATTGAGATGACGACAAGAAATCAGATTATTCATTTAAACAAAATTCTTAGACAGACAAACAAACAAACTCTTCAGCGTTATAGTAAGTATAAGTACAGAACTTTAGTTTATTATTTAGTTTAGTTTTAGTTTAGTTTGTGTTTAGTTTTTAGTTTATTTATTTTAATAAACCCTTCACACACCACAACTAAACGTGACCCACTTTCAATAACCCCCACTCGCTACACAAAACTCTTCAAATATCTCTTGAAAAACTATCAAAAGCGACTTTCAAGAAAATAATATCGGTGGAAGCTTTCAAAGTCGACGCGACTTTCAATAGTCGGGAGTTTTGCGCGGCTAATATCGCGGAAAACCCGAACATTTGTGAACTGAATGCAGCCGGTTCCATGGCAGGTGCTAAATAAGTGCAGGATTGAAATATTCCAAGGTATTGATTGGTGTGAGATTATTTGTGAGATTATTTGTCATTTATAATATACACTCACGCCTGTATTCCCCGAAGGGGAATACAGGCGTGCTGCGTGTCGCGGGTTCGATTCCCGCACGGAACAAATATTTGTATGGCCTACAGATAGATGTTCCGGGTCTGGTTGTTTGTGTACGTGATTTTATATGTTTGTAAACGCACCCACGACACAGGAGAAATTCCTAGTGTGGAGCAAAATTTTTCTTAAAAAAAAAAACTCTGTCTGTCTGTTTGTTACACTTTAACGTCTAAACCACTAAACCGATTTTGATAAAATTTTGCACGGGTTGAGTTTGTACCCCAATAAAGGATACTTTTTATTCTACTACTGCTAGATTTCGCTTATATGAAGCTACATTATTCCCGACTATTGTACACGGTACCGAGAAACTTGCAAAAAAAAAATTTGAGTCGGAGCTTGGAAGACAGTCCCATGACTTGACTATGTACGTACTATATACAATCTAAATCGAACGATACAAGTGGAACAATACATTGTACTCCAGTTTTGCCTGATATCAAGCAATATCAGGTAAAAGTTAGTATTTAAGTAACTTGCTCTTCTTTGCGGCCTACCTACGTTTTGGAACGAGCAACTAACGTCAACTCTCTGACTAATTGACCGACTCTTTAACAATTCTAAAGTGCTTGTAAATAGGTTTAATTAAAATAAATACTTTGACTCATCATCATCTGCTTAGCCTTTTCCCAACTATGTTGGGGTCGGCTTTCTGTCTAACCGGATACAGCTGAGTACCAGTGTTTTACATGGAGCGTCTGCCTATCTGACCTCCACAACCCAGTTACTGGGCAACACGATACCTCTTGGTCAGACTGGTTGTCAGACTTTCTGGCTTCTGACTATCCGTAACGACTGTCAAAGATCTACGTCGTATCAACTTCTAAACTCCGGGCCGCTACTGAGCTAATCCCAATGGAAAAACCCAATAACAATTTTTGCCCGACCTGGGAATCGAACCCGGGACCCCATGCTCATCAGTCGCGCTTACGACCACAAGACCAACGGGGCAGTCCAAAATAAATACTTTGACTATTTGTACTTAAATACTCACACATCCGGTATGTCAAGGAAGTATTCGGGGTAGCTGTAGGAAAGCCCAACATTGTTCACAAGAGTCCCGATCTCAAGTCCAGCGATCTCCTTCTCAATTTTCTCGTAGATCTCTTCTCCATCGCAGAAGTCTACCTGGATGATCTTCGTTGCTACATCGAACGCCTTTTCTAAAGAAACAAAGAGAAGAAGGGCTTGATTGTTGACCCCTAGTTTTAAGAAGGCATAGCATAAAAACTATTATTATGTAACGAGGCGACATTGACATCTCTCGCTAATTTATCGTTTACGTAACGCAGCAGTAGCTCTGGCAGTACATACAGCCATACCGTGAAAATATATTTTTTAAACAGCGGTGAAATTTTCCTTTTGAATGATCTATTTCATTTTTAATCATGTGATAAATAATTATTTGTTGGCAAAAACTCCCATTGTTTAATAATAATTCAGACACGGCATTAATAAGGTTTAGTTTTGTTAAAATGAGCCAGCCAACATTTCTATTTTAATGAATTACGTCAAACTACTAAACTAGTTCACCATTATAAAAAGTGTTACATTTGTATCGAGCAAAAGTAGCTCAATGTACAGTAGACAAAAGTGATAAGTAACCAGATCGTCTAATACAGTTGCATTTTTTTTTTTGTTGGTCGTTTATTAATGAAATTTAATTAAATTAATAAGCAGTTCATTTTCTATTAATAAAAATAAATTTACTTCAAAAACATCTATCGGTTTTTAAAAAAACTTTGAATTCCTTAGGCGACTCTAGTTACTTATCTCCTTTGCTGACTGTACATCCAAAATAGATATAAAATTAAATAGTGCTTAAGAAACGGGAAAGAGGTTGAAGTGTGTAGGTTTTTTATAGCAAAACTACACCTAATTATGCATAATTATAATTTACCTATTTCCTGTGCCGTTGCCTGCAGTTTTTCCAGCGAACGACTGACTAGGACTATATCACAGCCACGGGCGGCCAACTGAAACAAAGAAACATCATGAGTATCGAACTGTCCTATTAAATTGAACTGGCATCTGCCCGCGAGTTCGTTTGATACTATATCCCACGGGGCCTGTACATTTTTCCGGGATAAAATGTCTCCTATGTGTGATTCCACAGTACAATCTACCTAAGTGCCTAATTTCACCCAGAACCGTTCAGCCGTTTAAGCGTGAAAGAGTAACGTTTGTTACTCTTTCTTCTTTCTTCCTTAGCTTTTGAAGAGGTTGGGTTTTTTGTAAAAATGTTTCTATTTTTCGCTTTTTAGTATCAATTTCCAGTCATCCAAGTCCATGAAGGAACAGTTATACTACGTAAATACATCACTTAAAAGTCACAAGAAAGCAAAATACGCTAATTCGTTCACTTGGATGACATATTTTTTTTCAATATTTTTTTTTTACCAAACTACTGGCCCAATTTCGATAAAATTTATATAGGACTACCTTGGAAGTATGACCTATCAAACAAAAAAGAATCATTCATAATTGGCATATTCAAATCGATTCATAATTGGCGGAGTTATCGCGTAACACACATACAAAAAAAACTTTTTGAAGTCGGTTAATAAGTAGTAGTAGTTACTCACTCAATCACACCAGAACAGCTGAACTGATCTGGATGAAATTTGGCACAGAGATAGGTTATAGTCAAAGTCAAGGCATTTATTTCAATTAGACCATTTACAGGCACTTTTGAATTGTAAAGAAGTTACCCATACAAAAAGTTGAAGCTAGTTGCTCGTTCCAAACCGTAGGTCTCTATGGAAAAGAACGAGCAAGAAACTCCATGGGCATTGTTTTCAAAATGGGTTTTTACAAAATCTTGGTTACATTATTATTGTTTCTATATGTGGCAACAATGAGAATGAATAATAATTAATAAAATAGAAATAATGATAATAAAGTAAGCCATGGCAGTCAAAAGATGACCAATCCCAACTGACAGCGCCCGTTCACGAACATAACGCGTGGATGATCACCACTTAGCTCAATAGTCTGGCTTATATAGCACATAGGCTACTTTTTATGCCGGAAACACGTGCGGTGGCCATGGGAACCCGTTCCCGTATTAAACTTTGACACAGATGAAGACACCGGTAGAAAAATAAAACACACACAAACACTGGATAAATATATAACATACCATCACGCCTGTAATCCCCGAAGGGTTAGGCAGAGGTGTACCAATGTACACCCGCAGTTCGCCGGTATATTTTAGGTCCCATGTAATAGGGGGCGAGCCTATTGCCATTAACCGGGCACAAATCCTAACTCCGAGCTGCTACTGAGGATTTCATAGAAAAACCCAATAACACTTTGCTCGGCGTGGAGATCGAACCCAAGACCTCTGGCGTAGCAGTCGCGCTTAGGACCACTATTACAGTATTATATAATTATAGTATATTGATTATTATAATAAACAAGTCTCGTTATTGAAACATTAAATATTTGTATAACTACAGTTAGGGTTATCACTGAATGCTCGAGAATCGTCGGAATAAATTACAGAGTAGTTGTATTAATTTGTACGCAGAATAGTCCGTTGATTCTGTACCATTTGCTAACTAGCTTATGCGTGTGACATCGGCCGCGTGTTTGTCGATTTTCGGCTGGGCTTTTTGGCACGGTACCCTGTTTATTTTTTCGAAATCATTGAGGTTAAAATATTGCCGGGAAACGATCCCAGCAGTAATTTTAACTCGATTTTGATTAGTTTGGTGGGCAGGAAGGGTGGTTGACGGGTATGTGATGTGTCTTATTACAAGCCGTACAGCATGAAAGTCAAAGTATTTATTTCAATTAGACTATTTACGGGCACTTTTGAATTGTCAAGAAGTTACAGTTTAAAGTTGAAGCTAGTCGTTCGTTCCAAAACGTACGTAGTACCTAGGTACTACGTACGTTTTGGCTTCTGGAACGACTAGCTTCAAAAAACTGAATACATGAACATGAACACACATGAACTGACATTTTCAAAAAATAAATAAATTTTTGAAAAATGTTAACTGCGACAACCCTGAAATTGCAATAGATATTTCAGGAAGACAACCCTTGAGAGGAGAGTGTATTATTAATATTGTAATGGCTCAGATGTTTGTGATATCTATGAGGATTAATGGCGTCACATTGACTCCCATATAGCAGGGTTATGTGTGTGTTGACATGAAATGGTATGTTCATAAATAGACTAGCTTCTACCCTTGACTTGCTTCGTTTTGACTCGGGTTAATTTATGCTTAGAATAGATATAAAATTAATAAACGTTAAATATCCAAAATAATTACTATTACATGGGTCTTCAACATACCGGCGAATTGTGGGTGTACATTGGTACACATCTACCCAACCCATCGGGGAATACAGGCGTGATGATAACTTATAGATGTTGTAAATTTTAGGGTTCCGTAGCCAAGGGTAAAAACGGGACCCTATTACTTTGCGGTCTGTCCGTCCGTCTGTCTGTCACCAGGCTGTATCTCAAGAACCGCGATAGCTAGACAGTTGAAATTTCCACAAATTATGTATTTCTGCTGCCGCTATAACAACAAATGCTAAAAACAAAATAAAATAGATATTTAAGGGGGGCTCTCATACAACAAACGCGATTACTTGCCCTTTTTTGCTCGATATCAACAATGGCAACAAAAACACTGGAAATATTCACAAAATACTCAGTTATATTTTGACTTAAATAATAAATATTAAATTAAAATACATATTTAAACAAAATTGTATTTTTTTATAGATAATGGCAGGGAACCATTCGCGCATGAGTCCGACTCGCACTTGGCCGATTTTTATGGAACAGCTGATTTTTTAATAACTAACAAAAAAAAGTTACCTTTATAATCTCGTACTGAAGTCATGGTAAAAGTTTAGTTACTAAGTCATTTCCAGACAATATTTCTAGAGCACTATTATTTACTCTACCTATTTCCATTGGTATTAATCTTGTTTGCTTAGTTAACAATAAGGAAAAAAAACATCCACAATGGCCAGCCTGATAAAAGGTTCCTATTTACATATCAACCTTCGAGCAAATATGTGTTTCTGCTTATAATAATAACGACGTCTATTTGCTGTTTTAATTACATAAAGGCTTAAGTAAATAGTAATACTCTTTAGTAAACATAATTAATTGCATATATACCATCACGTGTGTATTCCCCGAAGGGTTAGGCAGAGGTATACCAATGTACACCCACAGTTCGCCGGTATGTTTTTAGTCCCATGTAATAGGGAGCGAGCCTATTACCATTAACCGGGCACAAATCCTAACTCCGAGCTACTGCTGAGAATTTCACAGAAAAACCCAATAACACTTTGCTCGGGAATCGAGCCCAATACCTCTAGTGTAGCAGTCGCGCTTAGGACCACTAGGCTAATTAAAAAATTTAAATATGAAAAAATTGGTTTTATTAGCGTTTTTGAATGAACAATAAAACGTGGCCTCGTAATCACAGAGTGGAACATTTTTTTTAGGCTAACTTCTTTACATGACATTATCTTCTGCTGGTTTAAAAAAAAAATGTTATACTGGCTTCCGCATCCGACTTCGTCCGCGTCAAATTTAATGTATTATCACACGGGAATTGTAATTTTTTCCGGTATAAAAGGTAGCCTTTGTATTTTTTTTTTATGTAATTGGATGGTAAACAATTCTTCAGTCTACCTGATGTTAAGTGGTCACTGCTACCTATAGACATCTGCAATACCAGAGGCAATGCAAATGCGTTGCTATCCCAGAGACTACATTGAAATGTCTCACGTGCCTGTAATAACACCGGCATCTATATCCTACAAACCAGAACACAGCAACGCTGCTTTGCGACAGAAATAGGTATGGTGGTAGTACTTCCCCAGACGAGCTCCATTACAAAGAGCTCTACTGCTACTAAATGTGCTGTGTGCTATTTAAGATAAAAATCTATCTCTGTGCAAAATTTCATCCAAATCCGTTTAGCTGTTCTGGCGTGATTGAGTAACAATCATACATCCATCCATCCAAACTTTTGCATTTTAGTAGTAAGATTGTGTCCAAATGTTGTGACGGCCCAGTGGTTAAGGCGCCTGTCTCCAATGCATGAGATTGTGGGTTCGAAACCGGGCAAGTACCAATGTGACTTTTTCAATGCATTATGACATGTACTTTTAAAGTTTACCTTGGACATCACTGACATTGGTGTAAAAAACCAAGACCTATGAGTTTGGTATTGCCGATCCGCCTTGAGAAAGCGTGGTGATCAATGCTCAGGCCTTCTCTGTATGAGAAGTGCCCTTTTCCCTGCAGTGGGACAGTACCACAATATATCATGGACAGTTCAAAAATGCCTTTTAATGGTCTAATTGAAATAAATGATTTAACTTTGACAGCGAAGGCTTAGTTATAGGGACCGGTTGAAACTCTTCGGGTAAGGAAGCTGCGGGTTGTTCGCAAGAGATACCGCGCCCCCGGAACGCAAAGGGCACAAGAAGGAACATGGGTGGGTTTTAGTCAGTAAATATCTGACACTCCCTCCCGCCCCGCCCAGGGCGGGAGAAGTTAGTTGATGATTTCCAACCCACCAAAAAAAAAAAAAAAAGGAACCCTAACAAAACGAAACGATAAAAGGTAAATTATATATTTTTTCAACCAAATGAACAACAAAAAGTAGTTAAATATTTACAACTTAACGCCTAAGTTATATTTGTTATAATTAAGTTAAAGAAGTACACTAAGTTAAGCAATTTTAGAAGGCACTTTAATGATTATCAAAATTTATTCATAGTAATATAAAAACTTTAAGAATTGCTGTTCTGAACTTATTTTTATAACTTACTGTAATACATTTTTTATTGCGTTTTTTTTTCTTTTAACTTGGCGAGGTTATAACGTAACCTAGCAAATCTATACTAATATTATAAAGAGGAAAGATTTGTTTGTTTGTAACGAATAGGCTCCGAAACTACTGGACCGATTTTAACCATTTTTACACCAATAAATAGCTAGATTATTCCTGAGTAACATAGGCTATATAACATTACGCTATGACGCACGGAAGCCGAGCAGTAACGGAAAATGTAACTTGACACGGGTGAAATAAGTCACGCGGACGAAGTCGCGGGCAGGTCGCTAGTGTTAAATAAAATTACATAAAAATTAAAAAATTCGTAATAGCCCATTGGTTAAGGTGACGCACTTCTAGTGCATGCAGTTGTGGGTTCGATGCTGGACAAGTACTTCATGAATTGTCATTTTACACCTTATACTGAAGGATAGAATGAAATAACACATCACCTGTTTGGCATACTCCTTGCCGATACCATCGGTACATCCAGTGACCACTGAAACAAACGAAAGGGTATTTATAAGAAAGACGTAGGACCCATAATTTCGAAACTGCGTCTCAAAAGACCAAGTTTTACTGGTCTTTCCTAGTAGCGCGCTTCATACAACATACTAGTCATATTTTGGTCAATAAGTAATAACTAACTGCCACTACTACTAACTGACTGCCTCGTTAGCCTAGTGGTCCTAAGCGCGACTGCTACGCCAGAGGTCTTGGGTTCGATTCGCAGGTCGAGCAAAAAAGTGTTATTGGGTTTTTCTATGAAATTCTCAGTAGCAGCTCGGGGTTAGGATTTGTGCTCGGTTAATGGCAGTAGGCTCGCCCCCTATTACATGGGACCTAAACATACCGGCGAACTGTGGGTGTACATTGGTACACCTCTGCCTAACCCTTCGGGGAATACAGGCGTGATGGTATGTATGTAAGTAATAACTAAATGTAGACAAAATAAGGGCAGTATTATATAATAAGCGTGTGGTTAGCCAGTACTCGTTCCGTCGATTTTAAGTTCCAAATCACATTGAAATTAAGTTAATTGACGAAAAACTGAGTAAATAGTTTGATTAATTTTGTACGGAGAGCGCTGTCAGATGAGTCTTCATAAAACATGATTAATAAATAATAATAATACCAGCCTGTCTCTGTCCCACTGCAGGGCAAAAGTCTTCTTATACAGAGAAGGCACGAGCATTGATCACCACGCTTGCTCAAGCCGATTAGCGATTTCAGACTTACATTTATTTTAAGTCCAGGTTTCCTCACTATGTTTTCCCTAACGGATATCAGAGATGTCCAAGATAAACTTAGAAAGTCACATTGGTACTTGCCCGGTATCGAACCCATGCATAAGAAGCGGGCGCCTTAAGCACTGAGCCATTAATAATGACATAAAAAACATATTTAGATCAAAAGAAGGGTCAGCTAAAACATTATTAAAGCAACTAAAAATCAAAATTGAACCTTCTACCATAAAAAATAGGCCACACATTCCTCTCAACCCTAATCTAAACCTGCCAATACTTTGCATCCCATCCTACCGTAATCATATTCGTGGATAGTGCTGAATCAACATGGGATGCTGTAGCAGTATTAGCATAATTTGTAATTGATACCGCGCTCTCCGAGGTAGACCGCATGAACATGCATTATTTATGCTGAAGAACACTCCTGTTGCGTTTTGGAGTTAACTTAGATCAAGTTATGATTCTTTGAGTTATCGTAGCTATGGCTTGTTAGTAGCTCATTAATTTGGTATACTTTTTGATTTAAAAGAAAGAGAGAAAGAAAAACTATTTATTGACACAGACCATGTGCACACAAAAATAATAATATTAAAAGTTTTAAGTGGGGTTACTTAAAACTTTTAATATTATTATTTATTATGCTTATTTATAATTATATTCGAAATTGCCCAGCCAGACCTTTTTTTTTTTGGGGGGGGGGGGGTGGGAAATCATCAAATAACTTCTCCCGCCCTGGGCGGGGCGGGAGGGATTGTCAGACTTTTACTGACTAAAACCCACCCATGTTCCTTCTTGTGCCCTTTGCGTTCCGGGGGCGCGGTATCTCTTACGAACAACCCGCAGCCCCGGCAGGCATCGGCCCTCAGTGGCCCCTTCCTTTTGCTGACATCGCCTAAAAGCACGAAATTCAATATTTTTTTAATCAAAATAAATTAAGGTTGTAATATATATATTATCTTGAAGCCTACTGGCTGGTAAGTAGATAATTATGGTCACAGTGACATGGTAAGAACAGAATCGCTTACGTAGTACACTTTCACACGAAACTCGTTCTTATAAAACGTAGGAAGTCTACACGGCGAATTGAACCTTAAAGTTATAACATAAGTCCTAAAATGTCATGATTAAATTTACACGGAGGTGAAAGTTATCGGCATGTAGTAATGATTCACCGTGATTGTTGATCGTATGGCTCTGTTAAGATTTTTTTAGTTAAACTTATTTTTAACTTGTGCAAAAAAAAATACTTATTATTAATTAGGTGAAAGTGTGTACAGGCTTATTAAAAAACAAAAACAACTGATCCATACATCGGGTTATGCAAACATAAGGACCGGCTGATTTTTTGTCGAAATTAAAAGTATTCGTAATGATGAGTACATTGACCCCTTTTTAGATTTCTAGTGAACAAAAAATAAGATTGTATACACCAATCGTAGAGAGTCTGGATACTTTAGCCAAATTCAACCTTACTGTAATAGCTTATGATTGATTATTGGCATACTCGGCTGTCATTTGTAGATCTTTAACAGTTGTTACTGGTAGTCAGACGCCCGAAAGGCTGTCAACCAGTACTACCAAGGGGTACCTATTATGTTACCCTGTCAGTAGGTTGTGGAGATTAGGCACAGGACCAACGGTTCTATATGCTTTCCGAGACATTAGAATATCACACCACCGATTTCCAAACTCCAGGCTGCTACTGAGATATTCGCAATGGGAAATCCAAAAAACACATTTTACTCGACATGAGAATCGCACACAGGACTCCACGGTAAGCAGCCCTGTTTGCCACCACAAGACAAGGTCAGTTAAAATAAATTACATTACTTGTAGTGTACACGTAAAAAAAACTGGTCCTTCTCCTAATAAAGGCTATTGGTTGCCGGTCATTACCAAACGTAATTAAAATCTGGTTCTTGTGGCCTTTACTCCTTAGTTAATCACTACAGTAACCCTTTTCCACCACAGGCATTTTTGTGGTCTTTCGGTACGACGTCAAAGGTCACAAGATGACGCGTTCTTAGTTTAAAAAGTAAAGAAAATTCTCCGATTTGTAAAAATATATTTGTATAAATAGTAGATCTTTGACAGTCGTTACGGATAGTCAGAAGCCAGCAAGTCTGACAACCGGTCTAACCAAGAGTTATTGTGTTGCCCAGTAACTGGGTTGTAGAGGCAGTCGCTCCATGTAAAACACTGGTATTCAGCTGCATCCGGTTAGGCTGGAAGCCGACCCCAACATAGTTGGGAAAAGTCTAAGCCGATGATGATGAGTATAAAGTACTGTTCACTAATTAAAACTCTCAAAACTATTGATTAACTTAACTCATCTATTAAAATATATAAAAATAAATTTCTATTCGTCAGTCTCACTAAAACTCAAGAACGGCTGAACCGATTTGTCTAATTTTGGAGTCAATGGATAAAATGATTCAAGAGGCAGGTTTATACGTATAGAACATCACGCTACGAGCAACGGGAGCGGAGCAGTAACCAAAGACGTAACTGCACGCGGGTGACACCGCGGGATATGCAGCTAGTTAAAAATATTTTTATGTACCTACTATTAGAGCCCACCTACTAATTAGCGGTACCATAGCTGACAATTAAACAGACCAATTCAATACTCAATAGGTAAAAAATTGTTTTACAAATCGGAGAATTTGATAAGGTGACAATGTGACTAGTTTAATTCATTATGTACTACCCGAATGCAATAACTAAGTAATTATAATTGCTTATTCTGTCTAATACAATGTTGTAAAATTCTTTTGTACACTATAGCTTATTGTGTGTAGCGAGTTGTGTAACGAAATTATTTTATTCATTCATTTATGCATTTATTCATTTACTAGCTGTTGGCCGCGACTTCGTTCGCGTTCATTATTTTGTTGGTTTCAATTTTGTTTTCACATAACCTTTTTTTTTAGTTATTAAAGTAAACAAAAAATAAAAATAGCCTAAGTTACTTTTTATAACATCAGCTATCTGCGAGTGAAAGTCCCGTCAAAATAGGTCCAGCCGTTTCGGAGATAAGCCGGAACTAACAGACCTACAGACAGACGGACAGACAAAAATTAAAAAAAAATGTTTTTTTTTTATATTAGTACCGTATATACTTTCATATGCTTTCAATTTTATTTATTTGTATGGATTATCTATTTTATCGTTTCTATTTTTAACTCAAACGTAAACAACTATTTCGAGAGTCTCAATTTATCGCGAAAGTGTTATACTTTCTAAGTTTATCATAAAAATCACTGACATCGGTAGAAGAAAACATCGTGAACTTGATAAGTGACCAGACGTGCTTGTAATATGACCAGATTTATGAACGTGAACGACGCGAAAGGAGTATGTAAGGACGACACAGGTGGCGTTCTGTGGTTTCTGCCGACCCCCATGGGATAAAGGCGTGAGTTTATGTGTGTATGTTAAGCTGGATGCGGGCAACACAGGACCGGTCATTGTGGCTGTATTTACAGGAGGCCTATGTTCAGCAGTGGACGTCGTTCGGCTGATATGCTAATGATAAAAAATTAATAAAACTAGCTCTTATCATTCAAGCCTGCTCTTTAATCACCAAAAACATTATCGAAATTGTTAAGCATTAAATTATTGTACACTGACATTAAACATACAACTGACATTTAACTGCTTCATTGGCTTAGTGGTCCTAAGCGCGACTGATACGCTAGAGGTCTTGGGTTCGATTCCCAGGTCGAACAAAAAGTGTTATTGGGTTTTTCTATGAAATTCTCAGTAGCAGCTCGGAGTTTGGATTTGTGCCCGGTTAATGGCAAAAGGCTCGCCCTCTATTACATGGGACCTAAACATACCGGCGAACTGTGGGTGTACATTGTTACACTTCTGCCTAACCCTTCGGGGAATATAGGCGTGATGGTAGGTGTGACATTAAACAAAGCCCTTTGATACTCCGTAATTGGGTCAGACAACTAACACATAATCATCATGTTTCCACATGTAGTGACATACGTCACTCTACCATGTACCCTTATCAGTTGATCTGAAGTTAGTGGTTAGTAATCACTTAACAAAGGGTTAATTTGTTATTTACAGACGCCTGATACTGTGTGTGTAACTACGGTTTCTGTGTTGGCGAATAATACAATTTATATTGCTTGCGTACATTGGTATAGTATCGGTAAGAGTGTTGAGCACAGACGTCAAGTAATTTTTTGGATTTTTGGGGCGCCGACGCTGCTCGCGATTGGTCCCTCAGTCGGACCGATCGCGTGCAGCGTCGGCACCCCAAAAAACCCAGAAAGGAACCCAAATATTAACTTGACGTTTGTGCTCACAACTTGTGGCGGCTACTATACCCCTCTGCCTAACCTTTCGGGGAATACAGGCGTGATGGTATGTATATTGCTTATTAGCTTTTGCTCGTGACTTCGTCTACGGGATTTTTCCACGCGGTGTCACCCGCATTCAGTTAAGTCTTTGCTGCTCTGTTCCCGTTGGTCGTAGCGTAATGTTCTATACGTATAAACCTTCCTCTCGAATCACTCTATGTATTGATGAAAACCGCATTAAAATCCGTTGCGTAGTTTAAATGATTTAAGCGTACAGATAGACAGACGGCGGAAAGCGACTATGTTTCGGACTATGTAAATATTATTAAACGCTATTGAACTACCAACTTGCACAACCTACACAATCGTATAGTTAAAGGAAAATATAATTTAGTCCTATATACAAAAAAAAACACAAAATGAAAACTTTTAAGTAACCCCCGACAGAAGAATAATAAGCCCTATCGCAGCTAATAATTAGCTGATAATTTTAAAACCGCTGAACCGATTTCCATCAAACATAGCTGAGAACACTCCCAAATAATTCACCTTTCAAACAAAAGAAACTAAATTAAAATCGGACCATGCGTTTGGGAACTACGATGCCACAGACACACACACAGACACATCAAAATTATAACACCCCGTCGTTGTTGCGTCCGAGGTTTAAAACAGTCCTTGTACAAAACATTTTCAAGTGAAACAAAGAACAACAATCTTAATCGATCGTCAAAACACGATACTGGTGTAAAGCCGCAAGATTTTAATTAGTTAAAAGCCTCAGCAAATGTAAGCATGTTTTATTAAAGATATTAAAATATGAATGCTGCGCAAAACTTCTGTGTCAGAGTTCTAGAGAAACAAGTGAAGAGCGAGACGGGTAGTTTGACATCTGCAATATGAAAAGCTAGCGTCTGCCGTAAGAAGTGTTGAAAAGTTTAAAATACGCTCAATGTGTAAATAAACTAAGTTGTAGATAAAGGGCCGCAAAAGTAGCGGAAAATGTTCTACGCTTATCCTTTTTAAACCCCCGACTCAAAAAGAGGGGTGTTATAAGTCTGACGTGTCTGTCTGTGGCACCGTAGCTCTTAAACGCGTAAACCAAATAAAAAAAAAACCGCATCCAAATCGATGCGGTTTTTTTTATTTGAAAGCAGGTTTCCTAGCGATGGTTCTTAGATAAGTTTTATTGAAAACGGGTCAGCAGTTTCAAAGTTATCAGCTCTTTTGTTAGTTGCGATAGGGATATATATTCTTCTGTCGGGGGTTACATAATTTTTTTAATTTTAATACATGTACTTTTGTTCATCAAGAAACATTTATTTAAATTAGACCATTTATAGGCACTTTTGAATTTATTTTAGCCCGCAAGAGTCCGGCATGCCCCTCCGTCACCCCCACGACGGAGAAAGTCCGCGACGACTTTTGCAGTACACAACAAAAGCCACTTTTGAATTGCCAAGAAGTCGGTCAGTCATTCAGGAAACTGAAGCTAGTTGCTCGTTCCAAAACGGACACGCTTTCAATCAAATTTTACAAGATTTTGGTCACATTTATTTATCTATTAAAGTTTATGCAACAAACAGAAATACAAACGCGGACTTAATGCCTTATGCATCCTCTACCAGTCAACCAAAAGCGGTGAGGAGATAACATTTATTTATTTACACACACACAATTATAACATCTTCACAGTTAAAACTAAAACAATGTTATAAGTAATATTAAAACTATGCTATAAAATATAATTAAAAAGATAAAATAACACGATATAAAAATATACTATACAATATAGGTAAAATACTATAATTTTTTGAATTTTTTAAACATGTGCAAATTATTCCTAATGCTTCTGAAATATATTTAGATGTTATAATGTCTGTTACCGTTTTTAGTATATGCAGGTAGTCAATGAAGACGCGACATGTTGTTTTCGCTAGATAATTGACATCGAATTCGAAAACAGGTTATGTGCGAAACTAAACAAATGTAAAGAGTTTGTATACTATCTCAGACAACTCTATCTAATATCGTACAGTCTATACACGTTTGAGAGTAATTCCCGTGACGCGGTGTCCTGCGTGAGCGACGAATGCGACGCGACGCGACGCTGCGAACGCGACGAACGCGATCAACTCAACGGCATGCCCTACTTGCGTTCTATATGGCAGTCTGAGGCGAGATGCGACGTAACGCGTATTTGTTTTGAAGCGACCGGAGGCGACACGGTATATTCACGGTTTTTTCTAATTAACCCGATTCAAAATGCGACTATGGAGCGGCCAGAAAGTACCACGCCTCGAACAATAAGCAAAATTGAAATGTACTTCTCCATGATTCGGGAAGTAAAAAAATAAAAGCTAACCAATGACCAAAATCACGTACGACACTTGTCGCATGTAGCAACACGTCACACTGTGCCGCGTCGCGTCGCGTCGCATTCGTCGCTCACGCAGTACACCGCGTGTGACTGAGTAACAGTTAAATTTGGGAAAGGTTGATGACTGTTCATTTGATACAGATAAAACTTCCTTCGTTAAAGATTCGTCAGAAGTTGTAGAATCACTTTTACTTTTGATGAGATAGTCGACAGATCAACTTGTACTACACGCCTTTGCATAACATCGTGTATATAGTTAATTTCATTATAGTATCATTGATTTTTAGGATGAACCTCCATATCATCTATTCTATTTCTATCGCAAAGCAGAGTTGCTGCGCTCCGTTTTTTTTTTTGGGGATGTGAAATCATCAAATGACTTCCCCCGCCCTGGGCGGGAGGGAGTGTCAGACTTTTACGCAAACGGCACAAGAAGGAACATGGATGGGTTTTAGTCAACCCATCCATGTTCTTTCTTGGGCCCTTTGCATTCTGGGAGCGCGGTATCTCTTACGAACAACCCGCAGCCCCGGCAGGTATCGGCCCTGAGTGGCCCCTTCAAAAATTTACTGACATCTCTTTGAGGTGCGCGTGGAACACGAACGCGCCGTCGACACGGCCGGTCATTAAGTAACGGGTGGATGGTATTTTTTATTTTTTTTGGGGGGTGGGAAATCGTCAAATAACTTCTCTCTCCCTGGGCGGGGCGGGAGGGAGTGTCAGACTTTTACTGACTAAAACCCACCCATGTTCCTTCTATTGACCTTTGCGTTCCGGGGGCGCGGTATCTCTTACGAACAACCCGCAGCTCCGGCAGGCATCGGCCCTCAGTGGCCCCTTCCTTTGCTGACATCTCTTTGAGGCGCGCGTGGAACACGAACGCGCCGTCGACAAGGCCGGTCATTAAGTAACGGGTGGACGGTGAGCTTGCTCACCGTCCACAGGCCCGCGTCTACGGGCCGGGAGTCGTCTCGCGGCAAGGGTGCCGGTGTAATTACAGGCATATGAGACATTTTTAATTAATTTCTGGGATTGCTAAGCATTTGTAAGGCATTTGTAAGTATGTAAGGATGCAGGAAGCAGGTGGCGTTCTGTGGTTTCTGCCTACCCCCATGGGAAAAAGGCGTGAGTTTATGTATGTATGTATGTTGTAAGGCCTCTGGTATTGCAGATGTCTTTTTGCAACGGTGATCACTTAACATCAGGTGTAGCGTCGACTTGTCTGCCATCCAAATATATAAAAGACAAACAAATATCAGGAAGGTGTTTTTTTAAACGCAGACTATGACGTCACAGCCTCTATCAATATGCAACGTTGTGTTATATAGAATAGTGGAAGTAGGTTAATAAAAACACTGATTACTAAGCAATTTACCAAATGATGAGCGGCAATTATACCTCACTCAAAAATCAACTTAGAGTACACAAAGCTAAAGTAGTTAATTCAATTAGTAACAAAACTACTTATATTATACTTTAAAACAATCGGAATTAAAATGATCTAGTTTCAGGAATTCGTAGGTAAACTGGAATGAATGATGTCAAGTGAATGGTCAGAGGTATTTGTTCATTTCAAACTACTTAAATATTCTACAGTCAAACTACTTTTTCTTTCCCAAAATAGATTTTAATTTTGTTATGTCTGATGTGCTCCTTTGGCAGTATTTTTAACTAGCGTCTGTCCACGGCTTCATCCGTGTCAAAGTTCATATAGGATCTCACTGGAACTGTACATTTTCCCGGGATAAAATGTAGCATATAGGCTATTCCAGACTACAATTTATCTCTGAGCCAAATGTCATTCAAATTCGATCAACATTCGATCATTCTGGCGTTATCGAGTAACAAACATCCATCCATTCACACTTTCGCATCTAGTAGTAAGATTCTCCAGAGGACTCTGGTGAGCCCGTTCATCATCATCATCTACTTAGCCTTTTACCAACTATGTTGGGGTCGGCTTCCAGTCCAACCGGACACAGCGGAGTACTAGCGTTTTACATGGAGCGATTGCCTATCTGACCTCCACAATCCAGTTACTAGGCAACACGATACCTCTTGGTTAGACTGGTTGTCAGACTTCCTGGCTTCTGACTATCCGTAACGACTGTCTAAGATCTACGATTGACAGGCAGGACCAACGGCTTTACGTGCTTTCCGAGGCACGGGGGTGTCACACCACCAACTTCCAAACTCCGGGCTGCTACTGAGCAAATCCTAATGGAAAAACCCAATAACTCTTTTTGCCCAACCTGGGAATCGAACCCGGAACCCTACGCTCATCAGTCGCGCTTGCGACCACGAGACCAACGGGGCAGTCTGGTGAGCCCGTTATTAACATTTATTTAAGGACCCCCCAATGGAGAAACGAGTAATGGGATTCTTAAGGTATATCAAAATAATGAAGGAATTGCTCTTTGTTTAAGTAAATGACGAGAAATGGGTTGAAAACATTTACAAGATTGCTACGAGTAACAATAATACCGGCCTATTATTGTTCTACTGCAGGGCCAAGGCCTCTTTTTACGCACAGATGACAAAAGCATTGAAAACTACGATGATGTCCAAGAAGTAATCTTAGAAAATACATAACGTAATTGAAAAACCCGCATTGAGGCCAATGCGCAGTCCAGCCGTATTTCAAACTGGCTTCTACAGGCAACTTCATCCGCGTGGCTTCTTTCACCCGCGTTACGTCTTTGGTTACTGCTCCGCTCCCGTTGTTCTAAGCGTCATGTTATATGGCCTATACTATTCCTTATGAATACATACCATCACCCCTGTATCCCCCTAAGGGTTAGGCAGAGGTGTACTCCCACAGTTCGCCAGTTGTTTAGGTCTCAAGTGATAGAGGGCGAGCCTATTGCCATTGACCGGGCACAAATCCTAACTCCGAGCTGCTACTGAGAATTTCACAGAAAAACCCGATAACACTTTTTGCTCGACCTGGGAATCGGACCCAAGACCTCTAGCGTAGCAGTCGCACTTAGGATCACTAGGCTAACGAGGCTGGTAGCGAATCTAATATAAATTTATACTAATATTATAAAGCTGAAGCTGACTGCCCTGTTGGTCTCGTGGTGGCAAGCATGACTGTTGAGCCTGGGGTCCTGGGTTCGATGCCTAGTTCGGGCAAAAAGTATTATTGGGGTTTCCCATTAGGAATTTCTCAGTAAGAGCCCGGAGTTTGGAAGTTGGTAGTGTGATACCTTGGTGGTAGTACTTCCTCGGACGGTTTCCTTCACAAAGAGCTTTAGACCATAACTAGGAAGAAACTTTCTGGTGACGGAAATAATAAAGGTCAATTCTTACGAAGGTTACAGTTATTTTTGACCTTTTATTATGAAAACTAGTTTTAAAATGTTATTTAACTTAATTTTGAAAGCTGGTGGTGTGACACCCCCGTGGCTCGGAAAGCACGTAAAGCCGTTGGTCCCGGCTGTCATTCATAGATCTTTGACAGTCGTTACGGATAGTCAGAAGCCAGGAAGTCTGACAACCAGTCCAACCAAGAGGTATCGTGTTGCCCAGTAACTGGGTTGTAGAGTGACCTCTACAACCCAGTTACGGCAGGACAGGAGCGACTGCCTATCTGACGATAGGCAGTCGCTTCATGTAAAGCACTGGTACTCAGCTGCATCCGGTTAGACTGGGAGCCGACCCCAATATATTTGGGAAAAGGCTAAGTAGATGATGATGATTACCTTAGTTTTAAAAACCCCTACAATTTCCGTATTTTAATGCGTAACATTGCGCGCTGTAATAAATAGTATATTTTTAACAAAAATTAAAATAAAAGTCGTTTCGTAGCAATCATTTTAAATTAAAAAATTAATATTAACGAATGCGAAAATAATTATATAATTTAAAAAAAATAATTTAATAAGCAATGTGCGCAGTTAACTTACGTCAGACAATTGCTGACCTAATATGAACTCTAATATACCAACGCACACGTCCTACGAAAAGTCGGACGAGGGCGGAGGCCCTACATTGAGTATTTACACTTTACCGAGTATTTTCTTAAAACTTTAAACTAATAATTTAACACAATATTGTCACCACGACTAAATAATAAAGTTCTTAATTTAAAAAAGAAAAACTAAGAAAATTGACCAATAAAAAGTTGTCCCAAAACTGAAATAAAAACTCAGAACAGTTTAAAACGAATATAAGAATACCTTTGTGACCAAAGAACAGGTATTTACATATTTAAATAACCGCTGTTGTAACAGTTTGTACCTACTTGAATATTGTACGAAAAAAAAGATGAAACATTTCTTACACACAAGAGAATAAAAGAAATTGTAAACAGTAACCAACTACACCTAAATTATAACGTATTTTATCTCGTATCAAAAGAAAAAATCGCATCGTTGGTCGATTCCCAGGTCGAGCAAAAATTGTTATTGGGTTTTTCCATTAGGATTTGCTCAGTAGCAGCCCGGAGTTTGGAAGTTGGTGGTGTGACACCCCGTGTCTCGGAAAGCACGAAAAGCCGTTGGTCCCGGATGTCATTCGTAGATCTTTGACAGTCGCTACGGATAGTCAGAAGCCAGGAACTCTGACAACCAGTCTAACCAAGAGGTATCGTGTTGCCCAGTACCTGGGTTGTGGAAGTCAGATAGGCAGTTGCTCCATGTAAAACACTGGTATTCAGCTGCATTCGGTTAGACTGGAAGCCGACCCCAACGTATTTGGGAAATGGCTAAGCCAATGATGATGAAAAGTAAAAACTATCTAAAAAGTTCCCTTAATGTTGCCTGTCTACAGAAGCGGAGCGAGGCTGCGGAGCGGAGAAACAGAGAAATAAGACAACCACCAAAATGATTGCCGAAAATCTTCGCTCCACCCCAGTTATGCAATCCTATTGTTTAACATTCCTTCGTTTCTCCGTCCCGCAGACTCGTTCCGCTTATGTGAACAAGCAGCCTAAGAGGAAATGCGGGTGGACTTTTCTCCATAGAAACGCCCTCGCCTGGTTTCTTTCTGGTTTCTGACTTTAATGCAATGATTATTTTCAGTGAAGCAAACCATTTACTGTTTGTATGTTCCTATGTCTTCCTTTTTAACATACCATCTTCCTTTTTAATGATACATTATTTTTATAAGCCCTAGGACCGATAGAAAATGCTCAAAATTGCTTATGTATACCGCTGTCAACAGAGGCCTAGTGTACAAGGACACAGTGCGAAGCTCTCCCAAGCAAGGCAGACTTTTACCGTGCCCTACGAGCGATCCTCCCAGTGATAACACCCGGGCGTGTCCTCCCGCCAAATGCAATTCAGGTAGCTCCCAAAAACAGTATATTGTTGCCTACGGATACATTTTAAGTAATTCAAGACTCGTATAGTAGTCGCCACGAGTCGTGAGCTCAAATGTCAAGTTCATTTTCGGGATTCCGGGTTCGTTTTTGGGTATTTTAGGCCGCCGCGCTGCACGTGATTGGTCCGTCAGTCGGACCGATCGCGTGCAGCATCGGCGCTCCAAAAAACCCCGAAAGGAACCCAAAAACCGAAAAATTTACTTGACATTTGTGCTCACGACTCATGGCGACTAATATACCAGGAATTCCGGAGACACAAGCAAAACTCTATAAGTTAGTATAAAATAACAATTGTAGATTAGTCAAATGAATACACAAAAAAACATTATGTTTTAAGCAATTATGATTTCTATTCATATTTTAAACCGAGTACAATGGCAGTTACCATTACATATCTATTTCCCAGATTACTAACGAGACACGTAAAATGCGATGTGATATAACGGTCACACGACGATAAGCAGGCTGCGTCCACAACGTTTATCAGATAAGCAGACGGTTACGCTGATTCAAATACACGCCAGAATTAGGTACATGACACTATTAAACTATAATTTCAAGACCAAATAACAGTTTATTTTAGCCCTGAAAACCCAATGAATTTTTGAACAACAACATACGCATATCACGCCTGTATTCCCCGAAAGGTTAGACAGAGGTGAACCAAAGTACACCCACAGTTTGCCGGTATGTTTAGGTCCCATGTGATAGGGGGCGAGCCTATTGCCATTGACCGGGCACGAATCCTAACTCCGAGCTGCTACTGAGAATTTCATAGAATTTTTGAACAACTATAAAAATCGATTTTTTGTTGCTTTGAAATCAATAAATAGTTGTTGAATTGAGGGGTCCAAAAAGTGACGTCATCATCATTTATTTATCACTATCATTACAGTTAATTCCTAATTTAATAGTGTGGCCATTATTACAGTTGTGTTATTTGTCATAACATATTCTGTACATCGTGGTTTTTATGGACACAACATGTATTGTCATACAAAATCTATGAGGGAATCGCTTTTTGACAGCTCTTAAAAGTACGTCAATTGATTTGTGGTGTCATATACCCAATTCTTTTTTAACCGATTTCAAAACCGAGGTTCTCAATTTGGTTGTTTTTGTATGTTACCTCAGAACTCCGGTATTTATCAACGAATTTGGACAATTTCATTTATTATTTGATTTGGTTAACTGCCTCGTTGGCCCAGTGGTCCTAAGCGCGACTGCTACGCTAGAGGTCTCGGGTTCGATTCCCAGGTCGAGCAAAAAGTGTTATTGGGTTTATCTATGAAATTCTCAGTAGCAGCTCGGAGTTTGGATTTGTGCCCGGTAAATGGCAATAGGCTCGCCCCCTATTACATGGGACCTAAACATACCGGCAAACTACGGCAAAAAACGTGATGGTATGTTATGTGTTTGTTATTTGATAGGATATGCTTTCAGATTGGTTTCTGATAATCTTTATCAAATCGGTTTCGTAGCTTGGATTAAAAATCAAAATATAATTTAAAAAATATAATTGTGTCATCCAAGTAACCGAAAATGCGTATTTGGTTTTCTTGTAACTTTTCAATTGTGTGTTAATCTTGTTATAGCATGACTTATTTATTTACTATATTACTGATGCAACAGTCCTCTTCTGCAACGTGTTTGATTCGTGATCGCATAAGGGTTCGATTCCCAGGTCAGGCAAAATTTGTTCTAGGTGTTCTATTTAGAATTTCTCAGTAGTATCCCGGAATTTGGGAGTTGACGGTATGACACCCTCATGCCTCGGAAAGCATCAATCCGTTGGTCCTGCCCCTGATCTCTCCCTGGTCGTATCGGATTGCCGTCCCATCAGACTATGAGAGAGGGAGTGCACCTGTGTTTGCGCACACTCTTGTGTACTATAATATCTCCTGCGTACTTGTCTAGTCTACATTAAGAATGGCCGTCGAAATCGAAATTCGGTCAAGAAGATATTATTCTAGGTAATTTTAGGTGAAGTGAGTGTGACGTGAGCTTGATAATCTCGAAGCGATAAGGTGCAATTATCACTAAACTTGGTCATCCACAGAATTATATTCAAAAACAAGTGCCTCGTTAGCCTATTGATCCTAAGTGCGACTGCTACGCTAGAGGTCTTGGGTTCGATTCCCAGGTCGAGCAAAAGTGCTGTTGGGTTTTTCTATAAAATTCTCAGTAGCAGCTCGAAGTTAGGATTTGTGCCCGGTTAATGGCAATAGTTCAAAGTCAAAGTCAAATAATTTATTTTAATTAGACCATTAAAAGGCACTTTTGAATGTCAATTACATGTTAAAATTAAAAATATTGAATCTAGTTGCCCATTCCAAAAGGTAGTTTCGTATGGAGAAGAACGGGCAAGAAACTCCATACATACTCTTTTGTAAAAAAAATGTATTACAATAAGTTGTACAATTCCATAAAACTATACTGATGTCAAAACGATCTATTAAAAATAAAAGTTGCTCAAAGTACTGCAATATACCTATTGCAGCACTCAGTGCCACAAATTAGAAATGAAAGCTAAATTAATTTTAATATTAAATACAATTTGTACATTTCAAAGACAAAGAATCAGTGTGTGAGGCATACTCAAATGTAGAATTAATGTCGAGGAGGAAAATAATTAATCAAAATAAAGTACTTATATAATTAAATTAGCAACCAGTTGATTTTGTCAAGAGGCTCGCCCCTATTACATGGGACCTAAAACAAACCGGTGGACTGTGGGTGTACATGGGTATACCTCTGCCTAACCCTTTGAGAAATAAAGGCGTGATGGTGTGTAAAAAAAAATTGGGCAAACGACTAATAGTGTAAACTTACTTCACGGAAGGTTATTTTAACATAATAGATAGAGGTTTAGCTATAGATACAAAAAAGAATAAATTAAACGCTCTACAGATTTCTGGTAGAATATTATAATTAATAATTAATGTAAAATTCAGAAAACGGAACGGGTGTGCTTAAACTATGTGCGATTTTATTTATATTTTATTTCGCATGAAAGAAAAACATATACCATCACGCCTGTATTTCCCGAAGGATTAGGCAGAGGTGTAACAATGTACACCCACCGTTCGCCTGTATGTTTATAGGTCCCATGTAATAGGGGGCGAGCCTATTGCCATTAACCGGGCACAAATCCTAACTCCGAGCTGCTACTGTGAATTTCGTAGAAAAACCCAATAACACTTTTTGCTCGGCCTGGGAATCAAACCCAAAACCTCTAGCGTAGCAGTCGCGCTTAGGACCACTAGGCTACCGAGGCAGTTAAACAATACATGCAAATACAAGCAATCCGAATAACTAATGTTATAAATGTAAAAGTCAATTTGTTTGTTTGTTACCTTTTCCACGGCTAAACCACTGAACCGATTATACTCAAATTGTGCATATTCGTTGTCAGGTGTACAGAAACGGACATATATATATATATATACCTTACATCCTCACATACAACTGCACTGTTACATATTATGTTACACAAAAAGTGTTATTGGGTTTTTCTATGAAATTCTCAGTAGCAGCTCGGAGTTTGAATTTGTACCCGGTTGATGGCAATAGGCTCGCCCCTATTCCATGGGACCTAAACATACCGGCGAACTGTGGGTGTACGTTGTTACACCTCTGCCTAACCCTTCGGGGAATATAGGCATGATAGTGTGTATACCTTACATCATGAAAAAAAGTAGTTCCCGAGGAAAACAACAATAACATTCTTATGATAAATTTATGGCGTCACGTGTCTTTCGAAACGCGATTGAATTTTTAAATAAAACCCACATTTACGCGGACGACGTCGCGGGCAAAAGCTAGTGTTACATACTACTAAAAATTCTTATCAGGCACAAAGTTGCATTTAACCTTGATTATTGAAATCTGTTTATCGAAGACAACCGATTGCAGACGACCTTGAAGTTTGAAAAGTAATTTCGCCGTCTACCTTTGCACCCTAATTTTTTTTTTTTTTGGTGGGTGGGAAATCATCAAATAACTTCTCCCGCCCTAGGCGGGACGGGAGGGAGTGTCAGACTTTTACTGACTAAAACCCACCCATGTTCCTTCTTGTGCCCTTTGCGTTCCGGGGGCGCGGTATCTCTTGCGAACAACCCGCAGCCCCGGCAGGCATCGGCCCTCAGTGGCCCCTTTCTTTTGCTGACATCTCTTTGAGGCGCGCGTGGAACACGAACGCGCCGTCGACACGGCCTGTCGTTATGCAACGTAAGGACGGTGAGCTACCCATTGCTCACCGTCCACAGGCCCGTAACCTCTGCACCCTAATAAGTTATAAATGTAGTACTAATAATACCAGCCTATTACTGTCCCACTGCAGTGCAAAGTGCAAAGGCCTCTTCTCATACAGCACGAGCATTGACCACGCTTGCTGAAGGCGGATTTTCGATTTCAGACTCATATCTTTACATAGTATAAAACCGACTCGCTCTCTGTATGTACGCTTAGATCTTTTGCACTGCGCTACGGAATATACTGCGGTTTTCATCAATAGATATAGTGATTCAAGAGGAAGGTATATACGTATAGAGCATCGCGCTGCGACTAAAGGGAGCGTAGCAGTAAGCGAAAACGTAACTGAACGCGGGTGACACGGCGGCGTACATCATCATCTGCTTAGCCTTTTCCCAACTATGTTGGGGTCGGCTTCGAGTCTAACCGGATGCAGCTGAGTACCAGTGATTTACATAAAGCGACTGCCAATCTGACCTCCACAACCCAGTTAGTGGGCAACATGATACTTCTTGGTTAAACTGGTTGTCAGACTGCCTGGCTTCTGACTATCCGTAACGACTGTCAAAGATCTACGAATGACAGCCGGGACCAACGGCTTTACATGCTTTTCCGAGGCACGGGGATGTCACATCACCAACTTGCAAACTCCGGGCTGCTACTGAGCAAATTCTAATGAAAAAACTCAATAACACTTTTTGCCCGACCTGGGAATCGAACCCGGGACCCCAAGCTCATCAGTCGCGCTTGCGACTACGAGACCAACGGGGCAGTCGACAGTCGAGTAACACGGCGGCGTACACATCTAGTAATTTATAAGTCTATATTTTCTCATGATGTTTTTCTTCACTGATCTGTGATGTTCAAGTTAAACTCAGAAAGTAAATATGAAATGACTAAGTCACATTGGTACTTGCTCGAGCCCAGTTGTGAATGTTAGTCAATGATAATTAAATATTGAATATAAATGCAAACATGTGGTGTACAGGGTTGGCGAGCCTTTTTTTTTTTGGGAGATGGGAAATCATCAAATAACTTCTCCCGCCCTGGGCGCGGCGGAAGGGAGTGTCAGACTTTTACTGACTAAAACCCATCCATGTTCCTTCTTGTGCCCTTTGCGTTCCGGGGGCGCGGTATCTCTTACGAACAACCCGCAGCCCCAGCAGGCATCGGCCCTCAGTGGCCCCTTCCATTTGCTGACATCTCTTTGAGGCGCGCGTGGAACACGAACGCGCCGTCGACACGGCCTGTCGTTATGATACAAGGTGGACCGAAGACGTGATAGGAGCTGAAGAAAATCGCTTGAACGCGAACTACAAAAAAATAAGAGCAAACCGATCCCCAATAAAAAAAAACACACACACCATCAGGTACGCCTCTACTCCCCGAAGGATTAGGCAGAGATGCACCAATGTACATCCACAGTTTGCTGGTATATTTAGGTCCCATGTAATAGGGGCGACTACCCTATTGCCATTAACCGGGCACAAATTCTAACTTCAAATTGCTACTGAGAACTTCATTGCAAAACCTAATCACACTTTGCTCAATCTGGGAATCGAACCGAAGACCTCTAGCGCAGCGGTCGCGCTAAGGTCCAGTAGGGTAACAAGGCAGTCAAAAAATACCCAGAGACCCTAATTTGTTCAACAAAATAATAGCCTAACACTCAGAGATAACGTAGCTTAGTATTAGCAAAACAATTTTTAAAATCGGACAAGTAATTTCGGAGATTAGTGTGTACAAACAGGAAAGCAAACAAACAAACTCTTCAGTTTCATAATATTAGTACAGAGAAGTATAAGATATTCATTGAAAGGAATGGAATTCCTTTCTTGATAAAACTTCGAAGCAATTAGTATTTCAATGTCTGCGTGTTATTTCTGTTGTAATGGATGTTAAATAGTTTTTTTATGATTTGTTATATTAATAGACTAGCTTCTGCCAGCGACTTCGTTCGCGTGTTTTTTTCCACCAGCATTAAGTTACGTCTCTGGTTGCTGCTCCGTACCTATCGGTCGTAGCGTGACGTTATATAGCCTATAGCCTTCCTCAATAAATTGTCTATCCAACACAAAAAGATTTTTTCAATTCGAACCAGCAGTTCCTGAGATTAGCTCGTTCAACCAAACAAACTCTTCAGCTTTATAATTTTAGTATAGATATTATCCTCATAACTATTATTAACTGCCTCGGTAGCCTAATGGTGCTAGGTAGGACTGCTACGCTAGAGGTCTTGGGTTCGATTCCCAGGTCGAGCAAAAAGTGTTATTGGGTTTTTCTATAAAATTCTCAGTAGCAGCTCGGAGTTAGGATTTGTGCCCGGTTAATGGCAATAGGCTCGCCCCCTATTACATGGGACCTGAACATACCGGCGAACTGTGGGTGTACATTGGTACACCTCTGCCTAACCCTCCGGGGAATACAGGCGTGATGATGGTATATTATTATCCTCATGTGTATTTAAACTCATACTTCCTCAATGGCAAGTACCTACCTACACATGACTAAATGCGTACTTAAAGATTGATAATAATTAAAATGCCAGTAAAACGACCCTTTTTTAGGGTTCCGTACCCAAAGGGTAAAACGGGACCCTATTACTAAGATTCCGCTGTCCGTCTGTTGCCAGGCTGTATCTCATAAACCTTGATTGTTAGACAGTTAAAATTTTTACAGATGATGTATCTTTGTTGCCGCCATAACAACAAATACTAAAAAACAGAATCAAATAAATATTTAAAGGGGCTCCCATACATCAAGCGTGTTTTTTTGCCGTTTTTATAGAAAATGGTAGGAAACCCTTTGTACGTGAATTCAACTCGCACTTGCCCGGTTTTTTAAGTACCTATGGGAAATCATCAGATGACTGCAAGGTTGATCCTATAGTAAAAGTTGTTTTTATTGATAATTTGAATGACCCCTTTTCAAGTTCCTGATAAAAAAAATTAAAACCTTATAAGTACATTTTTTGGTTTACCATTAAGTACTTAAATGACCTGAATGTAAGGTCCTCATTGAAAAGCAAAAGTTGTTTTTATTGAAACATCGAAAATAAAGGTTTTCGACTTTTTCAATACCTACCGAGTGCAATTTTGTGAACAAAAAACTGATTGATTGGGATTTTCCATGAAATTCTCAGTAGCAGCTCGGAGTTAGGATTTGTGCCCGGTTAATGGCAATAGGCTCGCCCCCTGTTACATGGGACCTAAACATACCGGCGAACTGTGGGTAAAAGATTACTATAATTCACTCCAAGACAAACGTGATCAAGTTGTTATAAAGTCCAAGAAAACTACATAACATATCATCACGCCTGTATTCCCCCAAGTGTTAGACAGAAATGTAAAAAAGCACACCCACAGTTCGACGGTATGTTCAGGTCCCGTGCAATAGAGGGCGAGGCTATTGCCATTAACCGGGCAAAAATCCTAACTCCGAGCTGCTACTGAGAATTTCATAGGAAAACCCAATAACACTTTTTGCTCGATTTGGGAATCGAACCCAAGACCTTTAGCGTAGCAGTCGCGCTTAGGACCACTAGGCTAACGAGGCTGTTAAAAACAGCAAGTCACAAAAACCACAAAATCTTATTGTTGTACCCAAAGTATTGAATAAATAATTTCATGCTAATTAATTACAACGACACGTACAATAATACTTTTCTTACCGACTATACTTTGCAAATTATTAATTATGTTTATATACATGCGATTTCGTCTGCGTCAAATATCAAGATTACCACCATTTCAAAGTCAAAGTCAAAATCAAAACATTTATTTCAATTAAACCATTTACAGGCACACTTGAATTGTCAAGAAGTTACCCAAACCAAAATTTGAAGCTTGTTGCTCGTTCCAAAACGTAGGTTTCTATGGATAAGAACGCACAAGCAACTCCATGGAGACTCTTTTCAAGTTGGTTTTTACAAAACAATTACCTACCGACCGACCTATCATTGTTCTGCGCAACATAAATCGATCGGAATGCATTCGCATTGAACTTCTACGACCATAGGTCAGCGACCGACCTCCATAAATTAGACACCTATTAAGAATGATAATTAACATTGTGCCCTAATTTTAACGTCTTTAAAAAAAGCGACCAAATTTATGGTAGCCGCCACGAGTCGTGAGCACAAACGTAAAGTTGATTTTTGGGTTCCTTCCTGGATTTTTTGAGTCACCGACGTTGCACGCGATTGGTCCGTCTGATATATACGTGATATTGTTGAAATAACTACATTTTAGTGATCTTTTGAATTTAAATGGTAAATATTTTACATGTCTTCATATTTATTATCTAACATTAAATAACGATATTTGGCTGATGTCATAGTCAACAGAGTTATAGTTTCTACCCGCAGTTTAGTCTGCGTTGAACGCAACACATGACCTATTGCACTCGGCAATAACTAAGCTATTAGTGAAATATATTTTTTATTATTTTATCAAAGATTACTTCTTACAAATAATGTTAGCTATTAGATATCCAGCTTAAACAGTTTGGGGAGCTAATTGCTAAGAAAATAATAAAATAAACTTACATGCCCATTTGCCTTGTGCAGCAAAATCCAATTTGTTGACAATTGGTGCTATAGCATAGGTGTACAGTATATCTATCAAGAACTTTCCAATTACAAACACAGAAAGGGCAACACAAGCCAGTCCGGTCACTTGAAACACTTGTAACGACATTTTTAATAACTTATTTTAATATTTTCCGATAAATAAAAGTGTTAGGTTAGGAGAGAGCGTCGCCGCTTACTTGACACAGTTCACGCATGCGTACTAGCGGTTGAAGAAAGTTGCCATGCGCATTGAATGAATGACGGCGCCGGAAAGCGAGTGAGTGAATCGTGTGATCGAGTGGCTGGCCGAAAATAGTCGAGCTGCGATCGAATTTTGTGAAAGAGATAGAATTAAAATATCATGCTGTCTCGCTTCCGCGAGCTGATAAGTGTGACATTGTACAGGAGTTTGTAGGTCATCCTGATTAATGGAAGTAACTATTATGAACTAACTACAACCTAAAGAATTTTATCACCAAATCGTTGATAAATCACGAACATTGGTTTTTAACTATTGGTCTCTTGACAAAATCCATGTAATCCTTCGGGAATCAAACATCACTTATAATTTCCAGTCAAAAAATAAACACCATGTTAAAATAAAATAAAAATTTACGAGACGACAATTCGGAAACATTTTTTTAATACTGGTACCGTAATTAGGGATACCGATACCAAGCTCTGGTTCCATAGATATCGATACCAAAGTCTGGTACCAGTGATGCAAAAAAAAAGTCAAAAGTCAAAACATTTATTTCAATTAGACCATTTACAGGCACTTATGAATTGTCAAGAAGTTACCCATACACAAAGTTGAAGCTAGCTGTCGATACTAAAGTCTGGTACCAGGGATACCGATACCAATTTTGGGTACCAGGAATACCAATACCGATACCAAATTTTGGTACCGAAACAATCTTTCACTAATTAGTTTCCGATGTCCATTGAAGCCATTTGTGTAATCAATAAAGGTTAGACGGTAATTGATGATTGCTTACCTAATGTATGAATCATAGCTTGGCACAGCTTGAGGGTGGGTATGTTAAGTCGGCCGTATAATGGTTTGATGTGGATGGGTGCGCAATGGTACTTACTTGATTAAATTGTTTTTTTTAGGCTTTGATTTACAGCGTGAAATTTCAAAGGTTGTTTTTCCGAAGCGACATGATTTTGTCTTGGTAACTAATACAATCAATTTTGTTTTTATAAGAATCGATACTGCCTCGGTAGCCTAGTGGTCCTAAGCGCGACTGCTACGCTAGAGGTCTTGGGTTCGATTCCCAGGTCGAGCAAAAAGTGTTATTGGGTTTTTCTATGAAATTCTCAGTAGCAGCTCGGAGTTAGGATTCGTGCCCGATTAATGGCAATAGGCTCGCCCCCTATTACATGGGACCTTAACATACCGGCGAACTGTGGGTGTACACTGTTACACCTCTGCCTAACACTTAGGGGAATACAGGCGTGATGGTATGTTATTTTTTTTTATTTTTTTTTGGTGGGTGGGAAATCATCACATAACTTCTCCCGCCCTGGGCGGCGCGGGAGGGAGTGTCAGACTTTTACTGACTAAAACCCACCCATGTTCCTTCTTGTGCCCTTTGCGTTCCGGGGGCGCGGTATCTCTTGCGAACAACCCGCAGCCATGGTATGTTATGTTAAGAATCGATACTGAGTAATGATTTGGTCTTGATAATAAAAACAATCGGTTTAAATTGATCTTTTTATGATAATAAAAAATGGCTGAAATTGTTTAAGCAATGACCTCAAAAAACAATGATTTTTTTAAATTATCTAAAAACGAAAAAGCACTACTGTATTCCCCGAAGGGTTAGGCAGAGGTGTACCAATGTACACCCACAGTTCGCCGGTATGTTTAAATCGCGTGTAATAGGGGGCGAGCCTATTGCCATTAACCGGGCACAAATCCTAACTCCAAGCTGCTACTGATAATTTAATAGAAAACCCAATAACACTCATCGACCTGGGAATCAAACCCAAGACCTCTAGCGTGGCAGTCGCGCTGAGGATCACTAGACAGGAGGCAGTTAAAACGATTTTTTTTGGTTTAACTATGCTTCGATAATACTACTAAACGCAAAACGTTTTGCTACAGAAAAATAATCAATACAATGTTAGTGTGTATAAAATTAATAAATACGAAAGCTTGTGAGAATAGATAGAAGGATGTTTGTTACTCTTTCACGCTTAAACGGCTGAACGAATCTGGATGAAATAATTTGGCACTAAGATAGATTGTAGTGCGGATTACAAATACTATACATTTTATCCGGAAAAACCGGTTCCCGTGGGATATTATATTAGGTTTGACACAGAAAAAGTCGCGGGCAGAAGCTAGTATAGCATAAAGACAATTATGAAACTAAGAAAAAGAAGTTAAGAATGTTAATAGTAAATAATATTTTTATTTTTATAATAATATTTAAAAATACAATTACCTACTATGTTAGTGAAAGTAGCTCTGTCTGTCTGTCACGCTTTCACGACTAAACCACTGAACCGATTTCGATAAAATTGAGTACAAGTTAGTTTGAATCCCAAGACAAGACATAGAATACTTTTTATTCCGTGACTTCATTTGCGTTTGCGATATAATACATACATACCATCACGCCTGTATTCCCCGAAGGGTTAGGCAGAGGTGTACCAATGTACACCCACAGTTCGCCGGTACCCTTAGGTCCTATGTAATAGAAGGTGAGAATTTCATAGAAAAACCCAGAAACACAATTTTGCTCGATCTGGGATTCGAACCCAAGACCTCTAGCGTAGCGGTCGCTCTTTGGACCATTAGGCTAACGAGGCGATATAATAATAGTGATGTAAAAAGAACCAATAGGCTTGCTCCCTATTAGATGGGATCTAAAAATACCGGCGAACTGTGGGTGTGCATTGGTACACTTCTGCCTAACCTTTCGGGGAATATAGGCGTGATGGTATGTCAAAAGAACCTCGAAAAAGCTGAGAAAGATAAATAAATTAAGTATCTTGACTTGGCTTACGAGGTTCTCGACATATGGGATGTTAGTACAGCAATCATTGTTCCGATGGTCATGACGGCTAAGGGCATAATAGCCAAGAGCCTCGACCAACACCTAAGGAGGCTCTCGTTATGAAAAAGCGGTACTCTTATATATGGCGCGTATTGTAAGATTCCTTTCTCAAAACGTCTGACTACCGGTAGCTTGGATTGAATGTCATGGGCTACTATTTTTTGCACGCTTGCTTACAAGCAGAATACAGTGACTTTCAGGCTGTAATAACTTTCCTATGTAAAAAAATTGTTTTCTCGCAAGTAAACAAAAGAACTGACTGGACTGCCTCGTTAGCCTAGTGGTCTTGGGTTCGATGCCCAGGTCGAGCTGAGTGTTATTAGGTTTTTCTATGAAATTCTCAGTAGCAGCTCGGATTTAGGATTTTTGTGCCCGGTTAATGGCAAAAGCATGAGTTAATGGAAAACTGTGGGTGTACATTGGTACACCTCCGCCTAATTCTTCGAAAAATACAGACACGATGGTGTGCGTAAACAAAAAAAAAATGATTCGGCGATCTGACTACGCCTTAATACAAGGATGTAACTCCAAGGAACAACAGAATACGACCACTAAATAGAAACGTCAATACAACTCACTTGAACACTACCGAGAGTTTCTTCGTGAGTACTTCAGACTTCGCCACAAACTACTTGTCTAAGTAAGGTGCAGGTTATAAAGAAAGCGAGTTACAGCATTTAAAATTGGGTGGATGACACCACTAATCAAATGACGTACTTTTCATGAGCTGTCAAAACGTGATTCCCTCATAGATTTTGTATGACAACACTAAACCATGACGTCACTTTTTACCATCTCAATTCACTAACTATTTACTGATTTCATAGCAACTTAAAATCGAATTATATAGTTAATCTACCCAATTAAAATATAAGTATACAACAATATTCTTCACTAGTCAAGCACGCAAGAGATATTGTAGTGCACAAGTTGAGTGTGTGTGTGTGTGTATGCTTAGATGGTTCGGTCATGTTGAGAGGATGAGCGAAAGGCGACTAACAAAAGCGATTTATATGGTAGATGTGAGTGGCAACGCCGGGAGGGAACGCCCTAGAAAGACCTACCCTGACATTATTGGTGAGGTTCTTCGTTTTTTTTGAACGAATAAAATTATCTTATCTTATGTTAGTGTGTGTGCAAACACAGTGAAGTCTAAATCTATATTTATCTTCAACAAATGCTTACGCTGCTCCAGTTCTTCGAAGAAACCACAACCTTACTTGAATAGAAACTTAAATGCTATCGAAGTTATTAAGTTCTCCAGTTACCGTCGACGATACTGAGCTGCTTATACGGAAATTTTAATTAGCTTTTAAAGTTTCCTTCAGTTTGCAACAAGTCAATCTGACGATGTATTCGAGATGTATATTACCCATCAAACTTAGCCAAATTTAGGTTTTTCTTTTGCTAGGTAACAGCTTTTATTTTTTTATGTGAAAAATCCCCGATAATACAAGGTGTTAGTTTAAACCAGGGACATTATTTAAGGGAGTGTAGTCGGGCTGCGGATTGTTCGTAAGAGATACCGCGCCCCCGGAACGCAAAGGACACAAGAAGGAACAAGTGTAGTGCTTATGAAAATAAACCACTTTCAATTTAAAATCAAACTTAAAACTGCAAAAAAAAGTCACTGTTCCTTACATGTTGTCGAGTTATGCGAACATAAATGTATGGAGCCAGCTAACCTAACCTTTTTTTTTTTTTTGTTATCGGGGTGGAGAATCCTCATGGATGTCCACCGCCCTGGGTAGCGCGGTGGGGTCTGTCAGACTCTTACTGACTAAAAACCACCCCAGTGTTCCCTTCCCACACTTACGCCGGGGATCCCGGGAACTGATGCGCCTTCCGCGATCCCCGACTGGTGCCGGTCCGCCACTGCGGGCCTCCTCAGGTCAAGGGAGGGAGTGAGGTGTTGAACTCCCTCCGCGACGTCAAATAGGGGCGCGCGTGGAACACTACGCGCCGCCGCCTCGGGTCCAGTTGAATAGGGGGTAACGGACGTCCCCAAGTCCGCTGACCCTGGACCCATTTAGGGGGGCCGGAAGAGGGCGTTGTCCGCCCTCCGCCGACGTCCGGTGCGCCTGCTGCGGGCCGGGAAAGAGGTTGTGATCTCTCTCTCCCTTTCCGCAGCCTCCTTCTGCGAGATGACCGCTTCGCAAAAGAAGACCACCGCGTCCCAGGACTCCTCGCTGCCGACCATCGAAGTGACGACGGCCGACAGCGACAGGTCACTGCCTACTTCAGATATGAGGGCACTGCGCGGCTCCTCCCAAGCGGTACACTCTGACAGCGTATGCGCGGGAGCTAACCTAACAGCCATGGTTGGTTTCAAAACGTTAGAAAATGGTTAATATTTCTTTTTTTTCTGCCAAGTATAAGTCTACTCGTTTAAGAAGGGTTCTGTACTATAATACCATATTTAACACTACTTATAAAAAAATCAGACAATTGTCTACTTATTACAGTTAAAAACAAACAGCCCTATAACAGACGGACTTCGCTTTCAGTCTGATCGAGTTCCGTTTGGTACCCTCGGGTGACCAACCCTAAAAAGATAAGATTATTATTCTAGAATGCTACCTCCACGCTATAATTTTTAACACCCGACTCAAAAATAGGGGTGTTATAAGTTTGACGTGTGTGTTTGTCTGTCTGTGGTACCGTAGCTCTTAAATGAGGGAACCGATTTGAATGCGATTTTTTTTATTTGAAAGCAGGTTTCCTAGCGATAGTTCTTAGATATGTTTTAACAAAATCGGCTCAGCCGTTTCAACGTTATCAGCTCTTTTGTTAGATGTGTTAGGAATCTTTATTCTTCTGGCGGAGGTTATTTTTTTTTTAATTATATTATTTATAAAAACTCATTGAGACCAATTTTTTTAGGTAATTATAAATGTGGGTACTTTAAATTTATAATATAATTTGCAAGTCTATTAAAATATTATTATGTAAATTATTTCCTAGTCTTTGTTCAAAGACTATCGGACAAATTCATCTCTTAGCATTATGATAGCCAGATTCATGAACACAAAATTAAAAATTTTAAGTAAACCCCGACAGAAAAATAAAAATCCCTACCGCAGCTAACAAAAGAGCTGATAACTTTAAAACCGTTGAACCGATTTCTAAAAAACATAGCTGAGAACACTCCCGACTAATATACCTTTCATACACAAAAAAACTAAATCAAAATCTGTTCATGCGTTCGGGAGCTACAATGCCACAGACAGACACACACACACAGACACATTATATCACCTCGTAGTTTTGCGTCGGGGGTTAAAATATAGTATAAGTTATTATAACATCATGCTACGACACACGGTAGCGGAGCAGTAACCGAAGACTTTTCTAAACGTGGGTGAGAAAAAAAAACGCGCTCGAAACGGTGGGTCGAAAGCTAACATACATAAACTCACGCCTTTTTCCCATGGGGGTAGGCAGAAACCACGGAACGCCACCTGCTATGATCCTTACATACTCCTTTCGCCTCGTCCATGTTCATACAACTGGTCATACAAGCACGCCGGTTACGAGTACTGCGCACCCGACCGTTCTGAAGAACCTCACCAATAAGGTCAGTATAGTTTTTTCTAAGACGTCCCCTCCCGACGTTACCACTGACCTTTTAGTCGCCTTTCACTCACCCTCTCAACATAACCAAACCATAAAAAATATAAACATACTCTTTTATCTATAACTATACAAATAAATAAAATTTAAATGTCTGCTCCTAATTGCAAATGAACAGCATTTCATTAAATGCATCTCTGAAACGGCTGGACCGATTTTGATGGGACTTTCACTCGCAGATAGCTTATGTTATAATGAGTAACTAAGCTGATTTTCCTTTAGAAAATTGATTTATTTTAATAAAAAAAGAGGGTGATGCGGGAACAAAATTGAAACCAATGAAATAGAGAACGCAAATGATGACGCGGGCAACAGCCAGTCCTTAATATATTATTATTATAGTTATTTTTTAATTGAAATGGGGCCACGCCTTAAAAAGCCTCCAAACAAGGACCCTCAGCCATCACATCGTCCAAACATTTCACCATTAACTAATGACTCCGAAAACAATCAGTTTTGGACGGTTAATTTTTATTACTAAACTCTCTGTTGATTGTCCAACCGATCAGATTCAGACATCATGTCCTTGAGAAGCAAGGTCAAGACTTTATTCAACCTGTTTTTTGTTTGTGACTTTACGCTCGGGAATTTCCGGGAACAGTAACACTTTTTGCTCGACCTGGGAATCGAACCCAAGACCTCTAGCGTAACAGTCGCGCTTAGGTCTACTAGGCCAACTATTTTATTAATAGTCTAACAGCAAACCCCAGCAGCAGCCCAGTAGCAGTATGAAATTCATGGTTCATGGTTCATGCTGATGGATGTTAATGCTGTTTTCAGCAACAGATAGAGTAATTCGAGAGGAAGGTTTATACAATAAAACATCAGGCTACGACCAACGGGAGCGGAGCAGTTACCAAAGACGTAACTGAACGTGGGTGAGACCGGGAGGTATATAGCTTGTAATTATGTAAAGCTGAAGAGTTTATTTGTGTGAACGCACTAATATCACAAACTACTACTCCGATTTGAAAAAATCTTACAGCCTAAATATCAAGGCAGGTTGTAAGGTATATAACATCACGCTATGACACACGAGAGCGGAGCAGTAACCAGACGGCGGCATCTTAACCAATATGATTCTTTTTTTACAAGATTTTATTTAGATTCACGTTTTACTCCTCTGCTTAGCCATTTGAGAAAGCAAGCGTGATGTTATGCAAAAGACACCGTCCCATTATGCACTAAAGAAGATTATTCACCACTACCAAACTCTTAGCAAAGCATGTAAAATTATGATAAAATAACACTCCGGGAACAACTTTGTTCCAAACTAATAATAGGTGTTTCCCTTAGACCTGCTGTGGAACACTCAGAGTACTAATAAGCCAAGGTATACAATGGATGGATGAGAGAAACGGTAGTTTATGTTATGTGCTGAAGTATACAATGCTAGTCTTTTTAAGGTGAAAATATAATAAATTTGTTTAACAATCATTATTATAATTGTGTAATTCAGGTAATAGCATATATGGAATAATAACATTTTGCTTATGTATATAATGGTGTTTTCATCAAACGGAATAAAGACCCAATATTGTGTTTCTGTAAAACATAAGATTTATTTACAATAAGTATTGACAATATTTAACTAATAAACTTTAATCTATTAACAAAACAACCAACCTGTAAAACATAAGAAAACAACATAAAGAGTCCTTATTTCTCCTAAATCAATAAATAAAATTCAAATAAATATAAGTTTCTTTTCAATCCTATGGCCATCAATTCTATAATGACATCATGTGTCATCACTGTCAGACTTACCTAAAGAAAAAATAAAGATAAATATAAACCTAAGAAAAACGGTCGTATTACCGGACTGGTTTTCTTTACATGTATATAAAATACAATAATACTTAAAAAATAAACTAAAGCTAAACGCCTCGGTAGCCTAGTGGTCCTAAACGCGACTGCTACGCTAGAGGTCTTGGGTGCGATTCCGAGTTCGAGCAAAAAGCGTAATTGGATGAAATTCTCAGTAGCAGGTCGAAGTTAAGATTTGTGCCCGGTTAATGGCAATCGGATCGCCGCCTATTACATGGGACCTAAACATATCAGCGAACTATACAGTAGGTGTACATTATTACACCTCTGCCTAACCCTTCGGGGATTACAGGCGTGATGGTATTATGAACTAAACGGTAGCAAAAACTTCCTTCGCATCGCCGTCAACTGATAATGTGCCCAATAGACTGGCGGCATTGCCACGTTGGGTGCTAAGTTTTTTTTTAGGATAAGAAATCATCTAATGACTTCTTCCGCTTTGAGCGGAGCAAAAATGAGTGCCAGACTCTTATTGACTAAAACCCATCCGTGTACCTCCTAATGCCCTTTGCGTTCCTGGTCCGTAGATGCAAAGTCCATGGCCAAAGTAAAAACCAGCTCAAACTAACTACAATAAATACAATTTAAAAAAGAGAAAACCCTTAATAACTCTGTCTACCTATTTCACACTTAAATAGCCATAACAAATGCACCCCGATAATTGATAAACCTTTCTTGTCCCGACTCGAAAAACCTCTTCATCAAATTGCTTTCGTTAGGAAAGCCATTTCTTATTACCTTATCAATTTCAATCACAAGTTTTATAATTAAATTAACACTTAGGACCACTTTATGAAGTACAAAATGTTGAAGCTGTTGTTTTCATTTTACAAAATTTTAAAAAAAACTTGACAGTATTTCTTCTTTATTTACGGCCTAAACTTTAGGCAAAATAAAATTTTGTGCCATGGCATAGTTCTGTCCTTAATACAAATATACTTTGTTATTTATCCTCTGAATCTTTTAGTGAATACAAGACAACAACAACAACAACAACAAGATGACAACATTATCAAAATATTACTACTGTTCATTTCATAATGTTGGTCACACTGTAACTTATTAACTATTATTATGTAACTTATTGGTTGATCGGCGAGTTCAGTGAACGCCGTGAGGTGGCGCTTAAATTTCCCGCCAAAACACGTGGACAGAGTCGATTTAGAATGCTAGAATTGGGATTGCTGTAGCGGACACCGTATAGTCCAGATCATACGAAACTGTCACGTTCACCGTACAAGCCTTTGTTCTGTTCTACTTATTGTATTCTTTTACTTAATCACGGAATAAACGTGACTCTGATTTTCAAAATCTACGTTTTACTGGTTTGCCCGAGTACCCACCGACCTCATGAAACCTGTATCAAGAAACATCGACGATGGGCCTGTCATCGCTGTGGCCACGCTTACGCCGTCATATATATACTTATAATTGGTGTATATATTAGAAATACATTACTATAAATACAATGCCAAGAAATTAAAGTCACCGAATTATTACGCTGAAGTGGAAATGGGCCGGTCACATCTGTAGACGAACAGACGGTCGGTGGAGCGGACACGAGTCAAAGTGGAGATCACGTTTAGGTAAACGTAGTGTGGGACACCCTGCTGCATGGTGGACCGACGATCTAAAGAAGGTGGCGTGCAGCGGATGGTTGGCGCTTCTCGAGAGAGGCCTACGTTCACTGTACGGTCAATGCTGGCTTGCTCTTGGTGTAGCAAATAAATAAATAATACAAATCACCTTACAGCTTGTCTTATTCATACTCTCAGGGTAACTTGAACAATTCCAGTATGATTCACATTGGAATCCAACGATTTAGCTCATTACTAGTGTTAGTATATGTAAGTCATTGGGTTTGTTCGACTGTTTGTTGTATTGTTGTTATGAGAATTGGGACGCTTAAAATGAAGTACGTAATATATTTAAGCTGACAGCCTAGAGGTGTTTATGCGAAGAAGAGGTGGGTAATGCGTCCATTATGAATCAGTTTTGATTGTAAGAGGTTATCTCGAGAAGTAACATAACATACCATCACGCCTGTATTCCCCGAAGGGTAAGGCAGAGGTGTACCAATGTACACCTATAACAATTTTAGTAATGAGTCCATTACTTCTCGAGATTAAGCGGGACGCTACGCCGGTCTACGCCGGTCTGCTACGACGGTCTTGGGTCTGATTCCCAGGTCAAACAAAAAGTGTTATTGTATTTTTCTAAGCAATTCTCACTAGCGGCTCGGAATTAGGATTTGTACCCGGTTACTGGCAATAGGCTCGCCCGCTATTACATGGGACCTAAACATACCGGTGAACTGTGGATGCTACATTGGTACACCTCTCAATACGCGGAATACAGGCAATATATGGTATGGTGTAATCTCGGTGATATTAAGAAGTTGACCCGACTACAAAAATTCTTTTAGGATACAAAGCAACACTACGTGTCCACGCAGACGAAACCGCAAACAAAAGCTAGTGTAACTATGATAATAATATATCTTTCAGTAGATAACGAGTACCTAGGTCGAATCTCCTCAGTCGGACTACGGGTAATAGATTGACTTTTAAAACAATTTTAATTAGTTCCCGGACAGATATGGAATGGAATCTGGAATTAACAGACATTTACGATGCGAGTGTTTTAGTGAAGGAGTCAGTTAGGCTTACATAGATATGGAACGGTATGCACTTCGGGTACCATCGATTATCTTCGGAAATACGAATTCATGGTGGTGACTACCCCGTTGGTATCGTGGCTGCAAGCGCAACTGGTGAGCGTGGGGTCCTGCGTTAGATTTGAAGTTCGAACAGAAGAAGCAAAAAGTGTTATTGGGTTTTTTCATTATGACTTTCTCAGTAGCAGCCCGGAGTTTGGAAGTTTGTGGTGTAATACTCGCGTGACTTGGAAAGCACATAAAGCCGATGGTCCCGGCTGCTATTCGTAGATCTTTGATAGTCGTTACGGATAGTCAGAAGTCAGAAAGTCTGACGACCAGTCTTACCAATAGGTATCGTGTTGCCCAGTAACTGGGTTGTGGAGCTCAAATAGGCAGTCGTTCCATGTAAAACACTGATATTCAGCTGCATCCGGTTAGACTGGAAGCCGACCCCAAGATAATTGGGAAAAGGCTAAGTAGATGATGACGAATTCATGGTGGTGAAATATGGTGCTGTATTAACCATAGAAATTGTTTAGATTACTAGTTTTTTTGGAGACTTTTCCAAGGTTAAAGCCAGTCTTTTTGTCACTAGAAGTCCAAATGTTTGGGAAAATCCTTAAAACGGCTAATTTTTTTTCTTGTATATTATGACGTTCAAAAATACTTTTTAATAGCCTAAATTAAATAAATTACTTGACTTTGACTTTGAATATCATCGTCACCATCATATCAGCCGCAGGACGTCCACTGCTAGACATAGGCATCTTCCATAGATTTCCAAAAGGACCGGTTGGAAGCGGCCTGTATCCAGCGTCTTCCTGCGGTCTTGGTCAGGTCGGCCGTTCACCTTGCGTAATTAAATATTAGTGTACATTTGGTAGGTGTCATGCAATACAACATAATCTAGTAAATAAAAAACCTTTTTTTAACACTATTCAAAACTTAAATGCATCAATATAATTAATTTTGAAATTATACGAGAACGTTGCGGATTAAAAGAGGATGTAGTAACGAAGGTAGAAAAGTGTATGCTTAGGTGGTTCGGTCATGTTGAGAGGATGAGTGAAAGGCGACTAACGAAAGGCATTTATGTGACAGATGTGAGTGGCAACGCCTGGAGAGGACGCACTAGAAAGACTTACGCTGACCTTATTGGTGAGGCTCTTCAGAAGGGTCGGGTGCACAGTACTCGTAACCGGCGTGCTTGTATGACCAGATGTATGAACCTGGACGAGGCGAAAGATGTATGTAAGGATCGTAACAGGTGGCGTTCTGTGGTTTCTGCCTACCCCCATGAGAAAAAAGCGTGAGTTTATGTATGTATGTAATAAATGATTATCAGAAAACGAGGTTTTATCAATTACATTTTTCATAATTGGTCGCTGTAGATCGCTGGGCCAGCGTTTTCAGTCTCGCCAATTGAAATTCATGAATAAGAATGACTTTACCCGTTAAGCAGGGAAGCGCGAATTTCTTGGGGAAACTCGTAAACGTTTTGTGCCTTTAATTCGTGAATTTTTTAAAAGCTTTCCTTTTTAAAACATGGTTGGAAATTAGAGAGATAAGCTTTTTGTATTGTGGTTAGGTGTGTAGTAGAATTGTTGATGCATGCCTGTTTTTTTTTTAACCGACGGACGAAAAGGGAAGATGTTATCAATTCGACGCGTATATTTTTTTATGCATATAAGTAATCGCGCATAACTTTTTACAGAGTAAACTGATTTTGATAATTGTTGTAGTAATTACTAGATTATAGCGACAAAAAAACACAAAATATTTTTTTTATGTAAAGTAAGAAGAATAGAAACCCTGCCACAGCTAACAAAAGAGCTGATAACTTTGAAACCGCTGAACCGATTTCCATCAAACATGGCTAAGAACACTTCTGACTAATTCATCTTTCAAACAAAAAAAAACAAAATCAAAATTGGTACATGCGTTCTGCAACTATGATGACATAGACACACACACTGACACGTCAAACTTATAACACCCCGTCGTTTTTGCGTCGGGGGTTAAAATAAAAAACAAAAGCTTTTTTACAAAAAAGACAATCGACTTCAAAAAATAAAAAGTAAAAAATAAGTTAAGCTTTAGATGTCGCTAACAATACAAAACAACAAACATAACCAAAGCCGCCGACTTCCAAAGTTATTTTTCACTTTTTAATTTATGAAGTCGGTTGCTTTTTTTGTAAAAAAGTTTTTTTCGTAGCTCGTTCACCATTAGGATATCCTTAAGCTCAGACAATCCCAGTATAACAGTATAGTATAGTAATAAAATAGCATAGTTAGTAGTAGTAGAGCTCTTTGTGAAGGAGCTCGTCTGGGGAAGTACCACCACCATAACTATTTCTGACGCAAAGCAGCGGTGTTGTGTACTGGTTTGAGGGGTATGGGTGCCACATACGACATTTTTACTTTGTCTCAGGGATGGCAACACATTTGCTAGGCCTCTGGCAGATATCTATAAGCGATGGTGACTATTTAACATCAGGTAGGCCGCGGGCTTGTTTGCCATTCCATAACATAAAAATAAAAGTAAAATAAAACTTTGACTTTCGTTTTGACTTTGACTTTGACTCTGACTTTCGCCAATCGTGTTCAAAGTAACAGAACTTCCTTTAACACGTACGATCACCGTGTACCTGTCGCGTACGTGTTGAGTAGTCACTTTGACAACGTTGCACGCCATTTGAAGGTAAAATGGCGCCTTTTGGGTGGCTCGTGGAACGCTGACGTTATTTAATTTCTATCTTCGAGGATAGATTTGGTTGTACGTGTATGATTTACGTTATTTATAACTTAGCTGTGATCTGCCAAAACGAACTAAGCCACAATCTTTAAATAATTTAATTACTTACTGCCAAAGTAATATTAATAATTACGCCAAATATATATAAGCTACCTCGGTGGCCTAGTGGTCCTAAGAGCGACTGCTACGCTAGAGGTTTTGGGTTCGATTCCCAGGTCGAGCAAAAAGTGTTAGTGGGTTTTTCTATGAAATTCTCAGTAGCAGCTCGGAGTTAGGATTTGTGCCCGGTTAATGGCAATAGGCTCGCCCCCTATTACATGGGACCTAAACATACCGGCGAACTGTGGGTGAACATTGTTACATCTCTGCCTAACCTTTCGGGGAATACAGGCGTGATGGTATGTTATGTTATGTGTTGTTCAAAGTTCAATGTCCGTCTCTAACATATGCTAGGAACAGATTCAAAATAATTCAGCGATACAAATAAAAATCCGATAATTGCTTCGAAAAATGGGATGCAATTCAATAAGTGTTGGTTTAATTTAACAAAACTATACTCTATGTTAGGTAAACTTCGTAGCTAAAAAAATAAAATAAAAAATATCGAAACTGATTTTTGTTACAAAATACTCAAAACATACCATCACGCCTGTACTCCCCGAAGGATTAGGCAGAGGTGTACCAATGTACATCCACAATTCGCCGGTATGTTTAGGTCCCATGTAATAAGGGGCGAGCCTATTACCATTGACCGGGCACAAGTCCGAACTCCGAGCTGCTATTGAGAATTTCATAGATAAACTCAATAACACTTTTTGTTGTATCTGGAAATCGAACCCAAGACCGCTGTCGCGCCTAGGACCACTAGACCGACGAGGCGAGTTGTAAAAAAATAAAATATGTTGTGTGCGTCACCCTCGCGTGAATAAATGGTATTTATTTCTTTCTTTCTGTTTTTTTGTGATATAGTCTAGTACATACTTCACAAATTCTCCTACATCTTGCCACACAGTTCACGCCAGAAGCGCGATTGGTGTCGCTTTGTCCAATCAGGCGCTTCCTGCAGAATCGTGTGGCGGCATTGCGGTGAAACTCTCAACTTATATAGTATCTAAGAAGCTGACTTTAAGTGATACCAATATTATAAAAAGACTTACTTGCTATACATACATACCGATCACGCCTGTATTCCCGAAGGGTTAGGCAGAGGTGTAACAATGTACAGCCACAGCTTTGCCGGTATGTTTAAGGCCTACGTTATAGGGGCCGAGCCTAATGCCATTAACCGGGCACGAATACTAACTCCAAGCTGCTACTGAGAATTAAAGAAAAAGCCTAATAACACTTTTTGCTCGATCTGGAAATCGAACCCAAGACCCCTAGCGTAGCAGTCGCGCTTAGGACCACTAAGCTAACGGGGCCGTATAAAAAATCGTATAAAATCATAAAACATATTTTATTTAAATGCAAACTTGCGTAGAAATGAGATACATATATATTTTTCCTTTAATAATGTTCTCCATATTTTACCATAACATGGGTATGCTATTTAAAACTAACGATAATGTCAACTAAATTCCATAGAATTCAAAAAGATCATAAACAGCCGGTCTAGTCAGTAAAAATCACCCTCAGTGAATTTAAAAAGAAAGAAAGAAAAAACATTTATTGGCACAACTTGAGGCTCTAACAAACAGCTTATTAAAAAAATGCCGTAGCTAAAAAGAGAGCTAGTAACTTTAAAACCGCTGAACCAATTTCCATCAAACAATAACACTCTCCCGACTAATAAACCTTTCAAACACAAAAAACAAAATCAAAATCGGTTCATGCGTTCGGGAGCTACGATGCCACAGACACACACACACAGACACGTCAAACTTATAGCACCCCGTCGTTTTTGCGTCGGGGGTTAAAAATAACAAAAGATAAAGGTAGGTTATATAGGTGTGTGCCCCACTGCTGCGCTAAACAGACCCAGTTCAGTAATAACGCCAGACCACTTGGACCTGACGCTGGTTTTCAACTTCAGTTTAGATGAAACCGCCCTGTGACGTACGGATAGACAGATGGCCTAACGGATGAGCGGGAGCCCCCTTTGGACGTTTTAAGTATGGAACCCAAAAATAAAAAAAAAAATATGGAAAAGAAACAGTTTCACGAATACATTATTTACAACCCAAATTGGCAATTTTAGAGAGCCTAATGAAAAAACTGTATGCCTTTGAAATGTAAATCATCTTTATTTTCTACGCATCAAAGACTAGTTTCCAGAGAAAACAAAAATGGTTTCATTATATTTTCTGTAGCAGAAAAACCTGAGGTTGCAGATAATAATATCATATTTAAAAAAATATTTACAATAATTATTATATAATTAACCTAAAAACACACACTCACGCCTGTATTCCCCGAATTATCAAGTATAGAGATACCTAAAATTCATTAAAAAAATATACCTTCTCGAAATATACTTTTATAATACACATAATCATACCATCACGCCTGTAATCCCCGTAGGGTTAGGCAGAGGTGTACCGATGTACACCTACAGTCCGCCGGTAAATTTTAGTTCCCATGTATTGGGCGAGCCTATTGCCATTAACCGTGCATAAAATACTGACTCCGAGCTTTTTCAAGTCATTTCCAAGTCGAGCAAAGTGTTTAATAGGTTTTTCTATAAAATTCTCAGTAGCAGCTCCGAGTCAGGATTTGTGCAATAGGTTCGCCCCCTATTGCAAGGGACCTAAACATGACTGGATTGTGAATGTACATTGGTACACCTCTGCCGAACCCTTCGGGGAATACAGGCGTGATGGTTTTCATGACTGTATAATAATACCGACACATCGTTCCATTGCGTGGTAAATAGGATTAACAACGTCGTCTCAGCTGGATTTTGATAGATAGTAGTTTTACTTCAAAAGTGTAGGCTTTATGAATTTAGGGCTGTACAAACAAATTAGTCAAATTTAAAATTCTCTATCGTTCTAGAAGTCTAGCTAGTAGCACACGAGCGAGTTATTCTCATCCAACATTCACAAAAATGACATTAGTTTAAAATTCCATTTTGGAAAGTGGCGGCCATGAATAGGACTTTGCTATTTTAATTTCCTGTAAACTACACAAGGTTAAAATTAATTAATTTAAATAACTAGCTGTTTCCCGCGGCTTTGTTCACGTTGTGGTTATAAAATATAATAATGTTCTTATTAAAGGAACATCCTTAATTTGCAAAAAGATTAGTGCAAATCGGTTCAGTATTAATTAATGGCAATAGACTCGCCCCCTATTACATGGGTCCTAAACATACAGGCGAATTGTGGGTGTACATTAGTACACCTCTGCCTAATCCTTCGGAGAATACGGCCTGATGGTAATTGTGGTTCAGTATTTGTTAAGTTAAGGGTGTGCATGCTGCGGGTTGTTCGTAAGAGATACCGCGCCCCCGGAACGCAAAGGGCACAAGAAGGAATATGGGTGGGTTTTAGTCAGTAAAAGTCTGACACTCCCTCCCGCCCCGCCTAAGGCGGAAGAAGTTATTTGATGATTTCCCACCCCCTAAAAAAAAAAAGGGTATGCATACTGTTTCTGCCTAATTTCTAGGTGACATAGCGTGATAGATTGTACCTAAGATTATAGCTCAGGTTACAAAAAGTTTTGTTTAAACCGGTGCAGGAGTTTCAAAGTTATGCGCGTACATACAAACTTACAAACAAACAGACAAAAATTCCAAAAGCTAATGTTTTGGGTTCAGTATAATGTATTTAACATGTAGCAATTACTCTTTGAAAAAATATCGAATGTATAGAATTGCTCTTGTTCCGATTTTCTTTTATGTATAGATAATACTTAACTACCTCGTTAGCCTAGTGGTCGTAAGCGCGACTGCAACGCTAAAGGTCTTGGGTTCGATTAAACACGGAGCAATTTGTATATAGTAAGAATTTAACTATAAGTATTTTGTCAGGCGTTTAAGTTACTACCCTTGAGTACTTGTTCAATGTCATGTGGGTTAATTAATATACGTTCAAGATCTCTGTGCATGCTACATCCTGAGTTTTTTTTATTCCCAAAAATTACCAAGAAGTTCCGCCAGTCTTGTACACTAAAATACCCGAACTTTCCTAACACCTCTAATAACATTTCAAAACTCATAACATTTAGGAAAACACCTTGCCGTTTAATTAAAATTGAACGCGAACATTTCACAGAAGTTTGGAAGAGTATATAGGTGCTTGTATGGAGGTAGATGATTCTCGTTAAGGCCAGGCATACCAAACGATTCCAGTCGGGAGCGCGGATCATGCGTCAAGCGATACTAGGCTCCTGACTCATGGTAACAAGAGGAACCTTAAACGGAGGGCATCCATGATGATTTCCACACGGAAAAAAAAAGAAAAGTCATACCAAACGAAGTAGGCAGGCAAACTGTGGGTGTATATTGGTACACCCCTGTCTAACCCTTCGGGGAATACAGGCGTGAAGGTATGTAGGTGCATGTATAAAATAAACACCAAACACTATGTCGTCATCACGCGATTTGCCGTTACTTTTTAGTCAGGCACTAGATATTTTTGACATACATTTATGCTTAGTTTTTACATTTGAACATAAATTAACTGTCATTCATTTCGCACATATTATTATTATTCTAGTATAGTGTTTTTTTAACTGCCTCGTTGGCCTCGTGGTCCAAAGCGCGACTGCTACGCTAGAGGTCTTGGGTTCGATTCCCAGGTCGAGGAAAAAGTGTTATTTGGTTTTTCTATGAATTTCTCAGTAGCAGCTCGAAGTTAGGATTTGTGCCCGGTTAATGACAATAGGCTCGCCCCTTATTACATGGGGCCTAAAAACATACCGGCAAACTGTGGGTGTACATTGGTACACCTCTGCCTAACCCTCTGGGGAATACAGGCGTGATGGTATGTGTGTGTTTTTCTTTCTGTAGTTAAAACAATTATATAATTGATGTGTACAAATTATTCATTATATCATATCACCCCCAAAGACCGCCAACCAGTCCTGGGCAGCCCGCATCCATCCGCTGCCCGCCACCTTCTATAAATCGGTCCACCGTTCAGCAGGGCGTCCCACTCCGCGTTTGCCTAAACGTGGTCTCCATTCCAACATGTGTCTACTCCACCGACCGTCACACAAAATATTGTAAATAATCTATTTTAAAGTATTAAGTTTTTTTTTTTTTTTTAAACGTTTCCCCACACTAGGAATTTCTCCTGTATCGTGGGTGCGTTTACAAATATATAAACTCACATACACAAACAGCCAGACCCGGAGCAACTATCTGTAGGTCATACAAATAGTTGTACTAATAGTTTGAACGTTCTTGCCTATTCTTCTCCATACGAAATTGCCTTTTAGAGAAGGCAACTAAATTTCATTTTTTTCTGTAAATTACTTTCAAAGATGCCTTTAATTGAAATAAATGTTTTGACTTTGACTTTATTACGAGAATATTTTTTTTTCTCAAAATAATCTTCTTTATTCTATAATATTGAATTATTATCTTACTAGCTTCCTTTCGCGGCTACGTTCGGTTCTTTTTTAACTGCTTTGAGTTACGTCTTTGTTTACTGCTACGCTCCCGTGCGTCGTAGCGTTATGTAATATAGTCTATACAATTCCTCATGAACCTGGCTATGATTTACAAAAATATTTTTTCTAATCCAACTGGTAGTTTTAGAGATTAACGCGTTTAAATAAACATACAAACAAAAGCACTCTTCAGCTTTATTATAGAAGAAAAGATAACTAGATTTTCTCTACAGACTTTCAGAAAAGTTAGTTAATTTTCTTAACTAAACATAACTTAAATTAATACTGAAAATATATTCAGTTTTCAGTGACTTACTCAGCCTTACTTTATCAGCCAAATAGATTTATCTGTCTACTATTCCACAAATATTATTATTATCAATGCGATAGTTTGTACAGATGTTTGTATATTTGTTACTCAATTAGGCCAGAACGACTGAACGGATCTAGATGAAATTTAGCACAGAGATAGATTATACTCTGGAATAGCACATAGACAATTTTTTATCTCAAAAAAAATTACGGTCCTCGCGGAAAATTATACTAGCGACCTGCCCGCGACTTCGTCCGCGTGGCTTATTTCACCCGCGTTAAGTTATGTCTTTCGTTTCTGCTTGGCTCCCGTGTGTCGTAGCGTAATGTTGTAGAGCCTATGTAAGTCAGGTATAATGTACCTATCTATTGGTGAAAAAATGGTTAAAATCGGTCCAGTAGCTTCGGAGCCAATTTGTTACAAATGAACAAAAAAATCTTTCCTCTTTATAATATTAGTAAAGATTAACTGTTGCTCGCGACTTCGTTCGCGTTCGCGATTTTATTGGTTTCAATTTTGTTTTCGGATATAAACCTTGTTTTTTTTTTTTAATTTAAGTAAATAAAAAATAGCCTAAGTTACTTCTTATAACATCAGCTATCTGCGAGTGAAAGTCCCGTTAAAATCGGTCCAGCGGTTTCGGAGATAAGCCGGAACAAACAGACAGACAGGCAAAAATTCTAAAATTTTTTTTTTTTATGTTCGTACCGTATATACTTTTATGTGCATTAAGTGAAAAGCTTGTAATTTGAAATTACAATTGAACTGCCCCGTTGGTCTCGTGGTCGCAAGCGCGACTGATAAGCATGGGGTCCTGGGTCGATTCCCAGGTCAAACAAAGTGTTATTGGGTTTTTCCATCAGGAATTTCTCAGTAGCAGCTCGGAGTTTAGATGTGTGCCTGGTTAATGGCAATAGGCTCGCCCCCTATTACGTGGGACCTAAACATACCGGCGAACTGTGGGTGTACATTAGTACACCCTTCGGGGAATACAGTCGCGGGCGGGAGCTAGTGGACGCTGAATATAAAGTTAAGTTTGCTATGTTAACGAATCTCAAACAGAGAGCCTCGTTACTTAGAGATGCCGTTTACGTTGAAGTTTATAAACTAATCTGCTAGATAATTAAATGGTTAATTAGTAGTTATGGGCGTTGATTGCCCCGTTGCGCGTTGATGGCAAGCGCGACTGTTTAGCGTGGGGTTCGATTCCCAAGTCGGGCCAATTACTATTGAGATTTTCCGTTAGAATTTTTTCCGAGTCAAGGGGATATCTCTCACTACCCACTACCAAGTTTCAAGGGAAATTATTACTGAAAAACGCAAAAACACTTTTCGCAACGTAGGAATCGAACCCAGTACTCTACGCTCAGTAGTCACCGCTTGCGACCACGAGACCAACGGAGTAGTCAAAAAGTTTAGTTGACTGTTTAAATTTGTAACAACATGTAAAATTTTAAGTACTACTTTTAAATAAAAAGGTATAAAACAAATAACAATAATACAAGCCTATTATTGTTGCACTGCAGAGCTTGATGCCTCTTTTCATATAGAGGCACGAGCATTCATCACTCTTCATCACTCCGCTTGCTCAAGGTACCTAGAATGGCGATTTCAAACTTAATCATTATAAGTCCAGGATTCCTCACGATGTTTTCCTTAACCGATGTCAAAGATGTCAAAGATAAACTTTAGGTACACTCAGCGACAAAAAGAAGTATTTTCTTCCACGGAGATGTTCAAAAATATTCTAACTTAAAACAAATATGTTCAAAGCTTGTTTTAAATCTCTCTGCACTCTTTGAGTTACACAAACCACCTGTTGTATTATGCATTATGTAAAACACTTATCTACTAACGACTCAACTTCACTGCTGTCTTCTGCATTACATCGTTTTTAAGTAATAAACTTTACTTTGTTAGGAGATTGTGGAAATGCACTTATGTTTATGTTTGTGTAAGTTGCAGGGTCTGCCCGCAAATTCGTCCGCGTCAAATTTGATATATATCATCCCACGGGAACCGAACATTTTACCGAAGTACAAAGTATCCTATGTGTTATTCCACACTACAGTCCATCTTAGTGCCAAATTTCATCCAGATCCGTGCAGCCGTTTAAGCGTGAAACAGTAACAAATATTCACTCATCCATCCATCCATACTCACAAATTTTCGCATTTATAATAATGATAGTACGGAGAATTATGTATGATCTTTCCCCATAACAGGTCTCCAGCGACCGAACACCATGCGCTTGCGTCTGTAAGGTTCTTCTAAATTTATTTAAAAGCTTACACCGCCTTAACCCAGCATAAAACCCCGAAACAGCACTAAGCATCATTTACTTCCGTGAAAGTAAAGTGAGAAGGTATAGCAGAGCTCGAGAAAAACGTCGACACAAGAGCCCTACAGTCCTGCTGCGAATGAGACAGCATTTAGTGTTGTACATTTTTCCGGGATTGTAAAAAATAAACTTTTGTAACATTCCAAGGTCTAAGTCAAATCATGTATTTCAATAAGATCATTAAAAGGCACCTTTGAACGTTAATTACTAGAGGAAAAATTAAGAAATTTGAATCTAGTTGCTCATTTCAAAAATGTAGTTTTCTATAGAGAAGAATGGGCAAGAAACTCCCGGGGTGTAAGCCAGATTTTTTTTAAGCCTGGTTGGATGGCAAACAATCCGCAAGGGCCACCTAATCTTATGTGGTCACCTCTACCTATACACATCTGTAATGTCAGAAGCCTTCTGCCCTATGCTTAATGCGTTGCCATCCCAAAGACAAAGTTGAAATGTCTCATGTGCTTGTCATTACACCCTCACCCACACCTGTCTAACCGGAACACAGCAGCGCTGCTTTGCGGCAGAAATAGGAATGGTGGTAGTACTTCCCCGGACGAGCTCCTACACAAAGAGCTCTTGGGCTACGGTTACGAATCGAGAAAAAACTGATTTTAGTCAGAGGAACAAACTATTACATGGGACCTAAACATACCGGCGAACTGTGGGTGTACATTGGTACATCTCTGCCTAACCCTTAGGGGTATACAGGCGTGATGGTATGCAACAAACTAAGTAATATCGTACACTGAACCACTACTGGTAGCTACAATAAAATCACTAGGCGCCGCCACTACTTCCTAAGTGTCAAATACAAAGCCAAATAACATACCATCACGCCTGTATTCCCTGAGGGGTTAAGCAGAGGAGCACAATATACATCCATAGCTCGCCTGCTTAGTTTAGTTTTTTTAGCTACGAAGTTTACCTAACATTAAATATAGTTTTGTTAAATTAAACCAACCCTTATTGAATTGTATTCCATTTTTCTAAGCAATTATCGGATTTTGATTTGTTTCGCAGAAATATTTTAAATCTATTCTTAGCACAGTGTTAAGAATAGGTAAAAAGTATGTAACTGTACATAATACATAGCTGTTATGTTTGCAGTGCTGTTTCAAAAAAAATAAAGAAACGCATATAAAATAAAACAACGTATGAATTAGCCGCCACGAGTCGTGAGCACAAACATCAAGTTATTTTTTGGGTTTAGTTTCTGGGTTTTTTGGGGCGCCGATGCTGCACGCGATCGGCCCGACTGACTGCCCAATCGCGTGCAGCGTCGGGGCCCCAAAAAGTCCAGAAACAAACCCAAAAATCCAATAATTAACTTGATGTTTGTGCCCACGACTCGTGGCGGCCACTACACCTCACATAAGTACCTATTTATTCAATCAACATAACTCAACAACAACGTACTTTTACTAAAATTTTCAGTCACAAGAAACATGTTACATATCCAAGAGTAAAACCGTGTGTCTAATTGAAACCAGATAAGCACAAAGTTCCACCTGAATCCCGGTGTAACTTCCCGGGATTCCGTAAAGTTTGCCCCGCACTAAGTTCACGGCACAAGGGCGGTATGACGCTAAGTGGTGCTCTCTCCCTGCTTTGTGATACACGTAGAAAAAGTAGTTCATTTTAACATTTTTCCCTTCCTTCCCGTTTATTTTATCATTTCATACTAAATGGTATTAAATGAAGCTACTTTATTTTCAAAGGAAGTCGGCTGATTTTGTTAGGCAAGCTCTTTTTAACCCCCGACGCAAAAACGACGAGGTGTTATAAGTTTGACGTGCCTGTCTGTCTGTGGCATCGTAGCTCCTGAACGCATGAACCTATTTTGATTTTGTTTTTTGTGTTTAAAAGGTTTTTTTTTTACCGATGGGGTATCATCCAATGACTTTTCCCGCCCTGGGAGGGGCGGGAGGGAGTGTCAGACTTTTACTGACTAAAACCCATCCATGTTCCTTCCTGTGCCCTTTGCATTTTATTTTTTTCTTCTGTCGGGGGTTACTTAAGATTTTTAATTTTGTGTTTTGTACAGTGTATTTTTTTGTTTATATTATATCTAGCTTCCATCCGCGTGGCTTATTTCACTAGCGTTAAGTTACGTCTTTGGTTACTGCTCCGCTCCCGTGTGTCGTAGCGTGTTATATAGCCTGTGCTACTTAGGATTTTTTTTTAGGGATGGGAAATCATCACATGACTTCCGTAGCCTTGGGTGAGTCGCGAGGGAGTGTCAGACTTTTACTGACTAAAGCCCATCCATGTTCCTTCTTGTGCCTTTTGCGTTCCGGGGGTTCCGTCTCTTACGAACAACCCGCAGCCTCGGACTTAGGAATAATGTAGCTAACTACTGGTGAAAAAAATTTTAAAATCGGTCCAGTTGTTTCGGAGCTTATTCGGTTTATTAAAACGCATAATTATTAATAAAATCTATCGAAAAACATAAAATACTCTATACATATTCTATCGCCTACAATAAAAATACTTTTTTTTATAAATCTATACGGATATTATAAAGCTGAAGAGTTTGTTTGTTTGTTGGAACGCGCTTATCTTAGTTAAATCTTTTTGTGTTGGATAGTTCATTTATCGAGGAAAGCTATAAGCTATATAACATCACGCTACAGCCAATAGGTGCGGAGCAGTAACCAAAGACGTTACATAATGCGAGTGAAAAAACTACGCGGACCAAGTCGCGAGCAGAAGCTAGTAATATATAAGCACATAAAATGTAAATTTCAGTGTTCTTATTATGATTGTAACTTAATTTTCTAATAGGGATGCGCAAGAGTGTGCGTTATTCCAGTTACATGTTGTATACAGGGTTATTTGTAAAACATAGACAACCTCTCAGGACTATGTTACTAACATCATAATCAACAACTTTTGTTCTATGACATTTAAAATTTTTTCATATTTTAGTTCATCAGATTTTCATACAAAAATAAAAACATTTAAATTGAACGCTCTAAATGTTACGAAGTCTATGCGAAGCAAACGAAAGCGATAGTAAAATAGCGAGGGGAGCGGGGTTAGGGCGGCGGGGGTGTTTGTACTTGACCTATTTACAATTTTACGGAAAACCTTCAGTCGGTCATTCACTTTAATGCGCTTGCGTTGCTTGATTCAGTAAAAATTTATGGAACAAACGTTGTTGTTTATGATGATAGTAACACAGTCCTGCAAGGTTGTCATTGTTTTACAAATAACCCTGTATGCAAGGATCTCTACTGAACCAACGCCTATTTCAATAATCCATCCTCCAAGAAGTACTCTAGAAAATTCAATACCCTACAGGCGGCGCTGAACATAAATAGAATCACAATGGCTGCAGCGTTGAGCTCTCTTGACCTACCGAGCACGCTACTGAGGAGTTAGAAGACAGAAGTCTTAGTAGCAGAAAACAAAATCAAATCTTTAATCTGTACTAATATTATAAAGCTGAAGAGCTTGTTTGGACTACCCCGTTGGTCTCGTGGTCGCAAACGCGACTGATGAGCACGGGGTTCTGGGTTCGATTCGAGGAAAACGTGTTATTGGATTTTTCCATTACGAATTTCTCAGTAGCAGCCCGAAATTTCGAAGTTGATGGTGTAACACCCCCGTGCCTCGGAAAGCCCGTAAAGCCGTTGGTCCCGGCTATCATTCGTAGATCTATGACAGTCGTTACGGATAGTCAGAAGTCAGGAAGTCTGACAACCAGTCTTACCAAGAAGTATCGTGTTGCTCAGTAACTGGGTTGTGGAGGTCAGACAGATAGGCGTGATGGTATGTTATGTTACGCATAAATAATTGTTACGTGCGGAAATCGAACCCGCGACACGCTGCGCCGTGCAGCAGTAATCGCTCAGCAACTACGCCAATCGTGTCATCAAACTTAATTTCAATTAAGATACTATCATAACATACCATCACGCCTGTATTCCCGGAAGGGTTAGGCAGAGGTGTAGCAATGTACACCCACAGTTCGCCGGTACGTTTAGGTCCCATGTAATAGAGGGCAAGCCTATTATATAACTCCGAGCTGCTACTGAGAATTTCATAGAAAAACCCAATAACACTTTTTGCTAGACCTGGGAATCGAATCCAAGACCTCTAGCGTAGCAGGCGCGCTTAGGACCACTAGACTACCGAGGCAGTTTAGATAAAGTTCCTAATACAAAAACTCAACAAGGTCACCAAAAAGGTCAAGGGTTAACGGGCAATCTGGGCTACTCCCAGTTGTAAACATCCCCTTGTGCCTATTGGCCTAGTTCTGTTCTGTATCCTGCTTGTTTGGATGGAAGTGGAAAATATTTTTTCCTACTCCTCCGCTAATCTTTTCTGATTAATTTCGTTGCGGGATCCAAGACAGTTATATCGTTTCTCCGGGACTCATCGAGCTTCATTGCCTCGGCGCTCTTCTGGCTTACAGAAGTTGCAGTGGTTGGGAATAGTGTGGCGGGCTTGTCCCAACTCTACAAGGTTGCCCAAACACATCCCAATTTTAAACTTCTGTAGTTCACCTGCCATGCAACAGGTGAGCCCAAGGGTTCCTTTTTAAAATTCATGAGACGAAATTGTCGTTGTTGCTATCGATGCTGTTGCGAACTGATCACCTATCTGCTTATCCACTAGAAGTATTGGACTTTCTCCAAAATAAACAAGATTTTCAAGTGTATTGGAATACTAGCTGTACACCCCGTCTGCCAGGGTTGCGGAATTCGTTCTAAAGAGTTACCGTTACCGAACGCGAAGGGCATTAGGAAGTACACGCCCGGATGGGTTTCAGTCAGTAAGAGTCAGCGCACACAAGTCATTTGACGATTTCCCATTTAAAAAAAAAAACCTTCAGAATCGGGATACTTAGTAAAAATATATGGGTGATCATACATTTAAAAAAATTATACGCGTCGAATTGATAACCTCCTTCCTTTTTTTTTGTCGGTTAAAAAGAAAGTTATGTACTCTGCGGTATCACCCGCGTTCAGATACGTTTTTGTTTACTGTTCCGTTCCTGTTGGTTGTAGCGTGATGTTCTATATGTGTGTAGTAAGTGAGGTGCGTACGGGGTGATAAAAGTAAAGTCACTTGCAGTACTTACACGTATAATGCCCGTACCACGACACGGCTATTAAACACACAGAAGGAATATGACAATAAATACACACACAACGTACAGAACAACACAGAAGGACAAGTCCACGTAAACAATGCAATATCGGCACAGGTACACTTATAATATTAACCCACCTCTTGAATCACTCTATATATTGATACATGCCGGGGCTGCGGGTTGTTCGCAAGAGATACCGCGCCCCCGGAACGCAAAGGGCACAAGAAGGAACATGGGTGGGTTTTAGTCAGTAAAAGTCTGACACTAAGGGCGGGAGAAGTTATTTGATGATTTCCCACCCACCAATAAAAAAAAAATATATATATTGATACATTGCGGAGTTTATTAGATCTAAGTACAGAGGGACAGATGGCGGGAAGCGAATTTGTTTTATACTTTGCCTGTGACATTTAAATCAAATTTTGCGCAGAACTCTTATTCAAAGTAACCTTACTTACTTGTTATAACATCAGCTATTATGCCAGTGAAGTGCGATGGAAATCGGTCCAGCCGTTTCAGAGATTAGCCAGAACAAATAGACAGGCAGACCGGCTAATACAAATTGAATAGCTACCAAATGTTTTTACGATAAAACGTGCCATTCATGTTTTTACTAAAAAGCTGTTATTTTAACATTACAAACACACACCTCTATTCTATTTATTTGTTTAGATTTGTATAGATAAGCTATTAAAAGGCACTTTCAAATTATCAATCACTCAGTAAGAAAGTAAGATAAAATACAAAATTAAAAGTTTTAGGTTACCCCCGACAGAAGTATAGAAATCCCTACCACAGCTAACAAAAGATCTGATAACTTTAAAAACGCTGAACCGATTTCCATCAAACATAGGTAAGAACACTCCCGACTAATTTCACCAAAAGAACTAAATCATAATTGGTTCATGCGTTCGAGAGCTACGATGCCACAGACAAACACACACAGACACGTCAAACTTATGACACGTCAAACTTATATCAGCCCGTCGTTTTTGCGTCGGGGGTTAAAAATAAAAAATATTTTATTTTCAGAAATCAGATTTTAATAAAATATGTCACTAGCTAGCAGAAGAAAGACTGGGAATTAAAAGCTTCATAAACAGACAGAATCACAGATAATAATAAATACCAAAGCTAATAACTAAAACTGTTGACATCAATACTTTATGGGTTGTGTCGCCATAAACAAACACCCATAAAATAGAGTACCCATAAAATAAAAACGATGCAAGTTTAGTCTCATTTTCTGAGCTAATTTACTTAAGGACATCTTTGATGTCGTTTGGGGTATAAAAATAAATATTTTATTTAGAAACTTCAATTAAAAGTTGAAACGAGACTTTGAGGAGTAATTTATTTTTTGTATGTTTGACGATGAAATAAAGCTTTTTATATATTCATAGGGCAATAATTATTTTGTAGGGGAGAGCTCATAGCGGGTATTATGTTTCGATATTTCCGTGGTGTAATATCCGGAGACCACGTACCGGCAAACGCAGCGGGACGCAGGACATCCACCCGGGAGATGGACGGACGACCTGGTTCAGACCACAGGAGGGCGCTCGATGCTGGTCACTTCCAACCGGTCTTTTTGGGAATCTGTGAGGGAGGCTTATGTCCAACAGTGGACATACTGCGGCTGACATGATGATGATGAATATTCAAACTTCCATGTGATGTTATGTGTATATAATTACATTGGCCCTTTGATCTCGTTTGGGTTCGTGGGTTCGATTCCTAGTTCGGGCAAAAAGTGTTCATTAAGAATTTCTCAGTAGCAGCCTGAAGATTGGAAGTTGGTATTGTTACACCCCCGTGCCTCAGAAAACATGTAAATCTGTTGGTCCTGCGCCTGATCTCTCCCCGGTCGTATCAGATTGCCGTCCTATCGGTTTATGAGAGTCAGCGAAGAGCAAGTGCACCTGGGTTTGCGCACACACTTGTGCACTATGTCTGCTGCGTACTTGGCTAATCTCCATTAAGATCAGTCGCCGTGGTCGGTCTGGAGGATGTCATTTCATAATTATTTCGTCTATATCTATTACTTTCCCTTGAGACTTGTACAGTGAATTAAAAATCAACCTGATCTCAGTAAAAACTGAAAACCAGCTCATTTTTAAGTAACAATCACTTATATTTCCATCTCTCACCGTCCATTACTAAAAAAATATAGCAAGCATACTTCACCCGGCAGTCGATAGTCGATAGTCGGACAGGCACTCTTGACGTGCAAAATTGAATATTATTCGCAAATTGAATCCTTCGGTAGTACCTGTCAACTGGATTCATATTTAGTTTGCTGCTACTGCTGGTATTCGATAGGTACTCACTTTAAAACAAATACCGGTTAAGTAAGGGTTATTCTAGTCCTGTCCCCAATTTTTTTTTAGAAATTTTTACATTTTCCGCGGTTCCTTTATAATTTTTGTAAAATGGAAGTAGATTTAGTTACTCCTTATAATTGCTATATGTTATATGCCAGTGAAAGTATCATCAAAATCGGTCTAACAGTTCCGAAGATGAGTAGGAATAAACAGACAAACAGATAGACTAAAAAAAATGATTTTCTCGTGTATTTACAGTGTAAACACTCATATTCAATGACTAAAAAGCTGTTTTTTTACATTACAGATAATAACATTTTATTTATTTCCTTGTATTTATAGTATAAAATATTACATTTAGGTTCGATTTCCTGGTCAAGCCAAGTGTTATTGGGTTTTTGATATTGGGCCTAACCCTTCAAAAAATACAGGCGTGACGGTATCTTTAAAGTAAAACGGTCAACATTGTCACAATAAAGCCAGTTTTTTTCATAAAAAAACTGGTTACCCAATATCATAGTAAGGTCTACGCCTACTTAACACGATCAGGGAGCAGTAAAACGTCCTTCAGATCAGCAAGATTTTATGCCTACTAGCGTCACCGAGTTTTTGCATTGCATGAAGTTTTATTTATGGCTTAGCATTCTCTTGCGGCTATGATGTCTGACCTTGCGAGCAAAATTTAGAGGACATTGTGATTTATTATCTATATTGTCTACGTCAGCCACTTCCTAAACTTTGAAGGCTATGGAACACTGGTTTATGGAACTTTAAATCGAATATTTTGAATAAAGAACGCTGTAGTTTAAATTAAGAACGTAGACCGTTAACTAATATAAATATTTTAAGAGTGGAACTTTTCTCTTTTGTGGGTCAAGCCCGCCGCACTATTCCCAACCACTGCAATTACTGAAAGTCAGAATCAACAGTGGAAAAGAGCGTTTGGCAATGAAGCTCGACGAGCCCCGGAGAAACGATACAACTGTCTTGGTTCCCGCAGCGAAATGAAGAATGGAACTGTTTTACTGTTCCTAATATAATTTTTTTAACTGTACCTCCGTCTTATGTACGCTACTGCCGAGTGTGGGGTTCTCGATTCGATTTTCAGGGTCAGGATTTTCGATTTTCGTAATTGGGTTTTTCCATTAGGAATTTCTCCCCCCCATGCCTTAGGAAACACGTGTCGCCGTTGGTCTTGCGTCTGACCCTTCCCGGTTGTATCGGATTGTCTTTCTGCCAGACTGATTGAGGGAAGAGGGAGTGCATCTGTGGTTACGCATTCAATAGCGCACGATAGGTAACACATCTTTTTTTTTAGGATGAGAAATCGTCAAATGACTTTTTCGCCCCGGGCGAAGGGAGTGTCAGACGCTTACTGACTAAAACCCATCCTTGTTTCTCCTAATGCTCTTTGCGTTCTAGAGTCGCCGCGGTAACTCTTTCGAACAAACTCCGCAACCCTGGCAAGGTAAGGTGTAACCTTAATAAAGTCTTGATTACTCTTCATCGAGATCCACTGCCGTGACCGAAACTCCATGGGAGGATTATTATAATTATTAATGTTTCTTTTTTGTAATCGAACTATTCAGAAATAAATAATATAATTTCGCGGAAGCATTGTGTTTTTTTCACTTTAGGAATCGCCTGCCTACTTTGTTTTTTTGGTAGTTGGCTCTCGAATTAATGCAGGAATGGATTCCAGTCAGTTGGTTGCAAAAAAAAAATTGATAGACTGTTTTAGCTACTGATAAGAGCAAGTATGTAAAGCATGTTTTTTTTAATTGATGTTTTAAACACATTTTTTTTATGTCATTGGATGGCAAGCCAACCGACAGACCACCTGATGTTAAGTGGTCACCGCTATTTATAGATATCTGCTATACCAGAGGCCTTGCAAATGCATTGCCATCCCAGAGACAAATGCGGGTTGTTCGTAAGAGATACCGCGCCCCCGAAACACAAAAGGCACAAGAAGGAATACAAGTGGGTTTTAGTCACTAAAAGTCTGACACTAAGGGGCGAAGGAAGTCATTTGATGATTTCCCATCCTGATCTTAAAAAATCCCAGAGAAAAAGTTGAAATGATTCACGTGCCAGTAGTAGTTACACCGACACCCATACCCTTCAAACCGAAACACAGCAACGCTGCTTTGCGGTAGGATATAGTAGAACCAATCTATGCGTCATATTCGGGAACGGGCACTGTCAGGTGGGACTGGCCATTTCTTAGCTGCTTTGACTTTAATTTTGTTGGTTTTCAATTAATTTGTTGTTTTTTTTTACTGTAATCCTTTTAAAATGTCCATCCAAAGAATTAATATTAATAAATAATAATATTTTCGAAAGTTGGGTGCGCAGTACTCGTACCCTTGTTCGTATGACCAGATGTATGAACGTGAACGAAGGCGAAAGGAATATGTAAGGATCGCAGCAGGTGGCTTTCTGTACCTGCTACCCCCATGGAAAAAGGCATAAAATTATGTTTATATGTATGTAGCCCCAAAATAAACTTAGAAAGTATATATTATGTAATAGAAAAAGTCAAAATACTCGCCCTTGGCTGGTTACGAACCCACAGCCTCGTGCTTGAGAGGCCACTGGATCATCAAGACATCTAGATATTAGTTAAATTATACTTTGATTAATAGTCGTCTAGCCGACGGCGATACCAATATTCCAACTAGAAACATAATATTTCTGAGCATAACCTCCCTAATCTTGACCCGCACAATATACAGCTATGTCAACCCAATCCCTAAAGGCAAAATATAAATATATATAAATAATATAAATAAATAATAATAATAATATATGTATTAATAAATAATATAATATATAGGCATATTGTAAATGCGAAAATGACTCTGTCTGTCCATCTGTTACGCTTTCACGCCTAACTCGCTATACCGATTTTGATGAAATTTGGTACTGAGATAGATGAGACTTTGAAGAAGGACATAGGCTTATACCTTTTGTCGCTAGAAAAAGACTTGAAAGGGTTTAAATAAGGGATGAATGTTTGTTTGATATTGTAATTATTAAAAACTAGTTCTTGGCCGCAATTTCGTCTCCGTTGAATAGTTATTTTGAGCAGCCTTTTTTAGTTTGGCCATACGAACTTTTATCCCCAATTCCACCCCCATGAAGGTCAAAACAAATGTTTATTTATTTCTAAATACTAAAATTCATGGTTTCATATTGACATATTATAAAATTTCTTAGCATAACCTAACCTCGACCCCACGATACATAAGACGTGTCAACCAATTTCAGATAAGACCAACATTAGCTCGGCGAACGATTCCGTCGGGAACGCTGGTACAAAATGCATAGTTAGGTACTCCCTTTGCGAATGTAAATTTGTCAAGAGCTGTTATTTTAAACATAATAATGTGTCTACCCCGCTTGTGACTTGGTCTCGTGGTCGCAAGCGCGACTGATGAGAATGGGCTCCTGGGTTCGATTCCCAGGTCCAGCAAAGTGTTATTGGGTTTTTCCATTAGGAATTTCTCAATAGCAGCTCGGAGTTAGGATTTGTGCCCGGTTAATGGCAATAGGCTCGCCCCCTATTAAATGGGACCTAAAACATACCGGCGAACTGTGGGTGTACATTGGCACACCTCTGCCTAATCCTTCGGGGAATATAGGCGTGATGGTATGTTATGTAATGTGTCTAGTTCAGTTAGAAAGATGTCTATGTTGTTAAAGGACATTTTAGGTGGTTGAAGGACTAAGTAATTGCATTTATAGCCTAGTGGTCCTAAGCGCGACTGCTACGCTAGAGGTCTTGGGTTCGATTCCCAGGCCGAGCAAAAAGTGTTATTGGGTTTTTCTATGAAATTCTCAGCAGCAGCTCGGAGTTATGATTTGTGCCCGGTTAATGGCAATAGGCTCACCTCTTATTACATGGGACTCAAACATACCGGCGAACTTTGGGTGTATATTGGTACACCTCTGTCTAACCCTTCGGGGAATACTGGCGTGATGGTATGTTGTTGTTGTAAGAAGGTGTAATGACAGTGTTTTAATAACTACCAACTGTCTCTTTGACACAGTAAGAAAAATAATAAATCTAAAATGAAGTTGTACAAGTAAAGAGTTTGCTATGAATAAGTTTGAATGATATGACTAAAAATGTAATCTAGTTACCACTTACAAAAGGTTACTTACCGTATGGAGAAGAATGGGCAAGAAAATTGTCTACCCATATTTGTTTTAAATCTATATAAAAACTAGCTTTTACCCGCGGATTCGCTCGCGTTAAGAAGTTTATCTACGTCATAGTACCTTTATGCATGCAAAGTCTCAGCCCGATCGGTTTAAAATTGACAAACTTTCATCCCCTATTTTATCCCCTTGGGGGCAGAATTGATCAAAATCCTTTCTTAGCGAATGCCTACGTCATAACATCTACCTGCATGCCAAATTTCAGCCCGATCCGTCCAGTGGTTTGGGCTGTGCGTTGATAGATCGCTATGTCAGTCAGTCAGTCACCTTTGAGTTATATTTAGATTGTACAATACTAGGTGATCTGACAAACGTTGTTTTGCCATAATTATAAACTACGAACTGCCGCGACTTTGTCCGCGTAGCTTACTTCACCCGCGTTAAGTTACGTCTTTCGTGACTGCTCCGCTCCCGTGGGTCGTAGCATGATGTGCTATAGCCTATGTTACTCAAGAATAGTGTAGCTATCTATTGGTGAAACAATGGTTAAAATCAGTCCAGTAGTGTCGGGGCCTATTCGTTGCAAACCAACAAACAAGAAAATTAATCCTTTTTGTCAATACAAAGAAATAAAATTGAAATGTCTGTTTGTAATTTCAAGTATAAAAGTATATACGGTACTAACATCAAAAAAAACATTTCTAAAATGTTTGTCTGTCTGTCTGTTTGTTCCGGCTAATCTCAAAAACGGCTGAACCCATTTTAGCGAGACGTTAACTCGCAGATAGCTAATGTTATAAGGAGTAACTTAAGCTAATTTGTTTTAGAAATTGAAATTAAAAAAGAGACGGTTACGCGAAAATAGAATTGAAACCAATGAAATAGTGAACGCGAATGAAGTCGCGAGCAACAGTTAGTAATATTAGTATAGACAGTATAGATTTGCATACAGAATTACATGTTAATGCAATGTATCAACTTTACATAAAAACTACTGTACCATAATACGTAATCATCATCATCATTATCTGCTTAGCCTTTTCCCAACTATGTTGGGGTCGGCTTCTAGTCCAACTCGATGTAGCTGAATATCAGTGTTTTACATGGAGCGACTGCCTATCTGACCTCCACAACCCAGTTACTAGGCAACACGATACGTCTTGGTTGGAGTGGTTGTCAAACTTCCTGGCTTCTGACTATCCGTAACGACTATGAGTTTTACGTGCTTTCCGAGGCACGGGGGTGTCACACCACCAACTTCCAAACTCCGAGCTGGTACTGAGCAAATCGTAATGGAAAAACTCAATAACACTTTTTGCCCGACCTGGGAATCGAACCCGGGACCCCACGCTTATCACTCGCGCTTGCGACCACGATACCAACGGGGCAATTATATCATAATACGTAAAAAGTATAATATTACAAAAATAATTAATTAAAATCTTAATTAATTACGTCTATCTAATTCAATATGTCAAATATGTCACATTAGGTACTACATTTTTTACTTTGGAAAAGTTGTGGTTTGATATGGGCTTTAAAATAAATTTAAACTGAGAGTTGTCAAAATAATTAGGTGTGGGTTTAAAAGTTTATTTTAATTAAAAATAATAAAGTCTAAAACTTATAATCGAATATGTAGCCTAGGGTTTATTTGACAGACAATCCTAACTAATAATATAAATGTGAAAGTAAGAGTGTTTGTTTGTTTGTTCGACACCTTTTCATGCCTAAACTATTAAAATTATCCTGAAATTACAGTACAGAAACGGACAGAGGGTACCTTTCATTCCGAAAAAAAATTACTGCTAGTTAAACAACAATAACGATCTATTGACAATAGATGGCGCTAGATAGAATAGATGGTGCGTAGAAAATGAACACGAGGAAACCTGAACTTGTAAAAAAAATAACACACCATCACGCCTGTTTTCATAAGGGTTAGGCAGTCTGCCGGTATCTTTAGGTCCCGTGTAATACAGGGCGAACCTATTGACATTAATCGAGCACAAATCCTAACTCAGAGCTGCTACTGAGCGTACATAGAAAAACCCAATAACACTACTCGACCTAGAATCGAACCCAAGACCGATTACAAAAATGCTTCCACTGAGACAGAGCTACAGAATTGCCGATTATCATAGGATATGTTTTAAGATACAATAGACTTTTGGGCAGACAATGTCGCGGGCAAATCCTAGTCCTTTATAATTTGTTGTAGAAAATTAACCTGTAATTTAAAGTCCATAATGTTCATCTTGTCTAATGTAGACTGACTTAGCGAGTTGGGGTCCTATGAGAGAAGTAATCGTGTTAACTTAATCAGCTTTGGAACTGCGCTGAGAACTTAGTACCTATATACCTAAGTAGTCTTCACTACGTCAGACTAAAGTCATAGCATTTTTTTTATATTACACCACTAGTTTCTGCGCGCGACTTCGTTCGCGTAAAAGTTAAATCATTATCCCACGGGACCCGACAATTTTCCGGGACAAAAAGTCTCCTATGTGTTATTCCACACTACAATCTATCTCAGCATCACAAGGGAGAGGAGCAGTTACCAAAGACGTAACTTAATGCGGTTGAAAAAACTACGCGGACGAAATAGCGAGCAGAAGCTAGTAATAAATAAATAATACCAGCCTATAAAATAATACATAACTTACATTGTTCTTTCATCCTCTCAGGAACATTAAAATTACGAACTACAGGTGGAGCCTCAAGCGGCTTGCACATGAATATAAAAACAGGGGGACATATTTCAAAATTGAATTTGTAACTTGTTCAAGGGGAACCGTGCCACGTACTCTAGGGTACTTAAGTTTTAAACTAGATATTATGAAGTAGTTCCCACACTGTCCAACCTCCTTCTGGATGGACCCCCGGGCCCTGAGGAGTCAGTCTACCAACCTTGTTAGCTGGATTCTCTTTGACTAACAAATGCCAATCAAGTTTTAATAGCAGTACGTAGGTACCACAAGATGAACATCTTGAAGAAATCTTTCTTTCCTATCATTGGATGGCAATCAAGCTGACAGCCCGGGATGTTAAGTGGTCACTGCTGCCTATAGACATCTGCAATACCACAGGCCTTGAAAATGCGTTACCATCCCAGAGACTAAGTTGAAATGTGACATATACCAGTAATTACACCGGCACCCATACCCTTCAATCCGGAACGCAGCGACGCTACTTTGTGTCAAAAATAGATATGATGGTAGTTACATCCCCGGACGAGCTCCTACACAAACTTTATTATATAACCCGCGATGTCGCCCGCTTTCAATTACATCTTTGGCTACTACTCCACTCCCGTTGTTCGTAGCGTGATGTTCTATACGTATAAACCTACCTCTTGATTCACTCTATATAGTGATGAAAACCGCATTAAAATCCGTTGAGTAGTTTTAAATATCTAAGCTTACAGAGGGACAAACGGCGGGAAGACGGCCTCTTTTGTTTTATACTATGTAGAAATAAAAATATAAACGTGTTCTGATTGATTGGAAATTAAACCTAGAAAACCATCCATTCAGCAGTTGCTCCAATCAGTATTTTTAACCAAAACTTCCACGGACAAACCCAGGTAAAAAAATAATAGTTACAAGACCAAAATGTGAGACGGTGTCTCAAAGCCTGAATCTTATCACTCAACACTGAGGCAACTCGACAATTGCTTCTCATAAATTTTAAAGAGGCATTTTCTTTGACGTGAAGTCAGCTTAATCTTTCGAGAGGAATTGAGGGTAAACATGAGTAGTTACCAGAAAAGAGGTTTATTTAATGTTCTTTTTTATGAATGGGTCCCAACTGCTACAATATATCTTGTATTTAAAACATTGTTAAATACAATGAGCTCCTATTCAGGCTACAGAGCGTGCCAAACAATTATACATACAAACATACTCTCGGAAAACATAACCCTCCTTCTGGCGCAGTCGGGTAAAAATAGTAAAGTAAGTAAGTTTATAATACGTATTTTATACCACGCTACTATCTATCTCAATGACACTGACCTTGTAAGTGAGGTTCTTCAGAAAGGTCGAGTGCAATCCAGATCTATTCTGCTGTTTAAGGGATAAAGAGTAACAAACATCCATCCATCCATTCTTACAAACTTTCGCATTTATGTCCGCGTCAAAGTTAATATATTATCACACGGGAATTGTAATTTTTCTTCGGCTATGTGCTATTTTAGACTATAATTATCTCTGTGTTATTTACCCAGATTCGTTCAGCCGTTCTGGAGTTATTAAGTTACAAACATCCATCCACCAATCCAGGTAAACTTTTACATTTAACATTAATAATTTTACACTTATTAAACTCCTTTCCAGTTCTGCTTATCCTATAACACAAAAAGGGTTGAAGATAAAACGTTCACCTAATTCTGAAGTCAGCGATGCAGATTTGCAACTCTTTTTAGTATTTTGGCTGTGTCTCGTGGAATGGTAATCTCTGGGTTAATAATCTTCTGGCACGACATTTGATAGTGTTGGGGAACGTATCGATAGACAGTTGTCGATGTATTGGTATTTTATTGTTTTAAAAGCGTTAAGTGTACAAAATGGGTGAATAAAGACACTTATAATAATAACACACACCATCACGCCTATATTCCCCGAAGGGTTAGGCAGAGGTGTAACAATGTACACCCACAGTTCGCCGGTATATTTAGGTCCCATGTAATAGAGGGCGAGCCTATTGCCATTAACCGGGCCCAAATCCAAACTCCGAGCTGCTACTGAGAATTTCATAGAAAAACCCAGTAATACTTTTTGCTCGACCTGGGAATCGAACCTAAGACCTCCAGCGTAGCAGTCGCGCTTAATACCACTAGGCTAACGAGGCAGTTAAATTCAAAATAAATAAATATCAAGTCTGTCGATAATCACAAATCTTAGTCGCAACACTAGCTAGGTCTCATCTGCTACACAGACGGAGAAGGCATCCGTTTCACTAATGCACTGGGTCATTCCTTTTTACATAAACCAGTATCAAGTTGTACTGTGGACACAGTTTTTTTGGCCTCAAGTGTATTGGTTTCTTTCATAGTGGGTTAAGCAGGCTTTTAAGCAATTGGGCTTAGTCCCACTAAAATAAGATAACAAAGGTCCAAATCACTCTGATTTTTGGAAGTAATTGTAATGATTACGCTAATTAATTTCAACTGTTTATCTAAAAATACAATTATTGAATATTGTGTGCAAAAGAAATCCTCGTCGCATAATAGTAGTGGAGTTACACAATTTTCAACTATATTTCTACTACGTTTTAGTTCAAATTGAATCTGCTAAGCATATTGTCTGCACTAACGGCATTGGGAATCATTGGCACTTAGGACCACTAGTCTAACGGGGCAGTCAAAGTCAAATCATTTATTTTAAATAGACCCTTAAAAGTCACTTTTGAACGTCAATTAACATATTTAATCTAATGGCCCATTCCAAAAGATAGTTTCGTATGGAGAAGAACGGGCACGAAAATCCATACATTCTTTTTTAAAATATGTGTCACAATAAGTGATACAGTTACATTAATTTCATTACCAGTTACGACGCTAGTTAGAAACAGCATGTTTTTCAAGCAAAATAAGTTGAAAAATTCAGCCCGCCTTGACATTACATTAAAATATTCCACGACAGTAAACAAAATGAAAGCAAAAGTTAACTCATATTGAGATTCACAAACTGAGATTACTTTTTGATTAACTACGCAGCGTCTATTTGTCAACTCGTTAAATTTGGACCTTTTCATTTTGACCTTGTTAAGGTGTCTCAAGAACTGCGAATGTTTTGAGCAGTTCCGAGAAAATCATGTTTTAACTCACTTGTTGTCCTGGCCAAGTTTTGATGTACCTACAATACTGGTTTGTGAAGTCATTTTAGGGTAAAAAATTAAAATTTACTGCTGTTTTATTTTAACTGCCTCGTTGGCCTACACAAAGCGCGACTGCTACGCTAGAGGTCTTGGGCTCGATTCACAGGTCGAGCAAAAAGTGTTATTAGGTTTGTTTCTATGAAATTCTCAGTAGCAGCTCGGAGTTAGGATTTGTGCCCGGTTAATGGCAATAGGCTCGCCCTCTATTACGTGGGACCTTAACATACCGGCGAACTGTGGGTGTACATTATTACACCTCTGCCTAACCCTTGGGGAATAAAGGCGTGATGGTATGTTATGTTTAATGGTAAATGGGCCTTGAACCTTCTTAGGCTTCCGTGAACAACAGGTGTCGGACGGGACCTTTTTACTAAGACTCCGCTGCCTGTCTGTCACGGGCCTTTTTTTTTTTGGGGCGTTGGCAATCATCAAATAACTTCTCCCGCCCTGGGCGGGGCGGGAGGGAGTGTCAGACTTTTACTGACTAAAACCCACCCGTGTTCCTTCTTGTGCCCTTTGCTTTCCGGGGGCGCTGTATCTCTTACGAAGAACCCGCAGCCCCGGCAGGCATCGGCCCTCAGTGGCCACTTCCCTATGCTGACATCTCTTTGAGGCGCGCGTGGAACACGAACGCTCCCCTGAGCTCCCCTGAGCTCGTTGGCTTCCAAAGCTAAAGTTATTTTTCACTTTTTAGCTTTTGAAGGAGGTCGTGTTTTTTGTAAAAGGTTTTTATTTTTCGCTTTTTAGCATCAATTTCATGTCATCCAAATCCATGAAAGAACAGTCATACTACGTAAATTAACAAGACACCACTTAAAAGTCACAAGAAAGCAAAATACGCTAAATTATTTACTTGGATAACAATTATTTTTGAAACGTTTTCCATAATTTATATGGGACCGCCTTTGAAATATGATCTATCAAAGAAAAAATCATCAAAATCGATTCATAATTAGCGGAGTTATCGCGTAACACACATACAAAAAAAAAACATACAGACGAATTGATAAACTCCTTCTTTTTAAAGACGGTTAAAATGCCTACGTGTATTTCCAGACTATAATATTTAGTCTGTGGATAATTTCTTCCAGATTCATCCAGAAGTTCTGGCATGATTCAGTAAGAAATATCCTTCCATCCAAACTTTCTCATTTATAATATCAAGTTAGAAGTAATGAGATAAATGCGCTTCGAATCTTTAAAGTGTTCCGTTCTATCGGGACAAAGAGTTGTCTTGGGAGAACGGAGGTCAAACTCTTAACGTCTAAATCACCGCGGTTCCTCCTGCTACCAAGACTCAGTAGCCCGGTATTTGCTTGACGCATGATCTGCGCCTCCGACTGATTTCACGAATCCTCGGCAGCTCTACACGGAACCCACATAAGGAGTCGCTGATCTAGGTAATGACCTAGAACAATTCCAATGCAGTGTTGACCTTAGCTGGTTAGTAATTATTATAGGTATTCAAGTGGAAATTATTTATTTAAGTACATAATAATAATAATGTCGCTGACTCAGTAAACGTTGGTAGGATGACACAGTTGGCGCAAAAGTTGAGCGATTGCCTGCTCCGCTGTGCGTCGCGGGGTTCGATACCCACGAGGAACAAATATGTGTATAGCCTACAGATAATTTATTTATTTATTTATAAAAACTTTTTGCACATAATGTAAATAATACACTGTACAAAGGCGGACTTAATGCCTTTGGCATTTTCTGCCAGTCAACCTTAGGGTGATGCAGAGACAAAACATAGTAGGTGCAAGGAACAGAAAGTTTCCAGGAATAAAATATAATAAATACATACAAACAAAATATACAAAGTAGAGAAAGCCAAAAAATACATATGTGGAGAAATATAAAAAACTAATTGTGAGACGAGTCTGCCAACTTCATAAGCAAGTGTTCACGAGCTTTTACTTTGAATATGAAACGACTGGTAGCCATCCTGATATTCTGAGGAAGCGCATTCCAAAGGAAAACCGCCTGGACAAGGAAAGAAGATTTAAGAAAACCAGGGCGGTGAGAAGGACATCGTAGAAGACGATTATTGGAGGGATAATTGTTCCGAGTCTGGGTGTTTGTGTATGTGAATTTATATTTTCATGAAATTCCTAGTGTAGTGTGTGGTAGTAGGGCATGATTTTTTTAAAGAAAGGATAGAAAGAGAGTAATGGTGCCTTTTTAATCCTCATGGACTTCCTTAGTCGTGGGGGTGATAGAGGGGCATGCCGGACTCTTACCTAAAAACAACCGAGGTTTCCACCTCTGTCTATGGCCGGGGTTTTGTTTTTTTAGGGATGGGAAATCATCAAATGACTTTCCCCGCCCTGAGCGGGGCTGGAGGTAGTGTCAGACTTTTACTGAATAAAACCCACCCATGTTCCTTCTTGTGCCTTTTGCGTTCCGGGGGCGCGGTACAGCCCCGGCAGGCATCGGCCCTGAGTGACCCCTTCAATGGCCGGGGATGCGGGATAACACAAGCAGTCACCGCTCCCCCGACAGGTCTCGACCCGCTGTTCCTTAGCAAGTCCTCCTCCCTGTGCAGCCATTCCAATCATGGCCGCAACTCCTCGGTGCCTGCAAATGGTTAATATGTTTTTAAAACTGCGCCAATCGTGTGTGTGTCATTTTGAATCATCAAGGAGTTGATTTACAACTGGTCAAAATCACATATATCAACTAGTTGTAATAATTATTTGATTTGACTGTTTGTCTACGTTGAAGGATATTGACATTAGCAAGGATTTAATAACATAACAATTATAATAAGTAATAACCTTTGCCCCATAATAATAGGTAGCTAGTTCACAGATGGACCTTCCTTTTAGAGAAATTAAAATGTTGTGCATAAGTCTGCTGGTTCGAAACTGGGCAAGGACCAATCAATAAAAGATAGAAGAAGGAAATAAATAAAGAAAGAAAAAAAGTAAGAGAGAAAGAAAAAAAGAAATAAATAAAGATTGAACGAACGAAAGAAATAATGAATGGATGAATGAACGAAAGAAACAAAGAAAGAAAAGAAGAATGAACGAATGAAAGAAAAAGAAAGAAAGAAAAACCATTTAGTGTCGCGAAAATTATATTTTCTAAGTTTATCCTGGACATCATTGATATCGGTGAAGTAAAACATCGTGAGGAAACCTGGACTTTTACGTATAAGTCTGAAATCGCCTAACCGCCTCGAGCAAGCGTGGTTATCAATGCTCGTGCCCTCTTTGTAAGACAAAAGGCCTTTGCTCTGTGGCGGAATAATAACATACCATACCATCACGCACATATGGGCGTGATGGTATGGTATGTTGTATGATGTATGGACTTAAACTGCTACTGAGAAATTCATAGAAAAACCCAATAACACTTTTTGCTCGACCTGAAACCCAAGACCTATAGCGTAGCAGTCGCGCTTAGTATCACTAGGCCAACGAGGCAGTTGTTAACTGTATGTCGGTCCCCAAATTATGCAGCGCCTGTATCTTGGGGGCAAAAGTTATATTAACTTAAGTTTTAACTCATATATAAGCTCATGTCATTTTCCAATTCCGACCAAGCAGCTAGCTTTAACAATGAAATCAACGCAAAAGAAACCGTTTATATTGTTAAAAGATTCGATTCGACATATTGCCGTTAAGTGAGCATACTGCCTATTATTATTGCTATTAAACGACTTCCGTTTTTGATGTGAAAAAGCATTTTTACAAAAAACACAATGTCCTTGAAAAACTAAACAGTGAAAAATAACTGTAGCTTTGGAAGTCAACGAGGGGAGTCATTTGATGAATCCCCATCCATAAAAAAGAACTCTGAAGAGCTTTGGAATTCGGTTTTTGAAGGAAGTTGTGTTTTTTGTTAAAATGTTTTTATTATTCGCTTTTTAGTATCGATTTCATGCCACCCAAATCCATGAAGGAACAGTTATACTACGTAAATTAACAAGACACCACTTAAAAGTCACAAGAAAGCAGAATACGCTAACTCGTTTACTTGGATGACATATTTTTTTCAGTTATTAAAATTTTTTAATCAAACTACTAAATCAATTTCAATAAAATTTATATGGGAACAAAAATATAGGGCCACCTTTGAAGTATGACCAATCAAACAAAAAAATAATCTTCAAATCGATTCATAACTGGCGGAGTTATGGCGTAACACACAAACGAAAAAGAAACATACAGACGAATTGATAACCTTCTTCTTTTTGGAATCCTTTAAAAAATCGCGAAGAATATGGTGTTTACAGGTGCACCCACCCCAACTCTAAAACAAGTGTGGCAGTACCTATTTATTTAAAGTTTAGTCATAACATTGAAAACCGGTTTGGGAAAAAAAACGTAAGACGAAGTAACAATTTTTACCTTCAATTTCTCGGTAGCCATAAGGTCCATGCATGCATGGTGCCAAATTAAAAAAAAACGCGCAATGTTAAGAGGAAAATGTAACTTTCGCCTTCTCTAAGTCTACTTTAAACCCCCAACGCTAAAACGGCGGGGTGTTATAAGTTTGACGTGTATTTGTGTGTTTGTCTGTCTGTGGCATCGTAGCTTCCGAAAGCATAAACCGATTTTGATTTTGTTTATTGTGTTTGAAAGCTTAATTAGCCGAGAGTGTTCTTAGCTTTGTCTGATTAGAACCGGTTCAACGGTTTAAAAGTTATCAGCTCTTTTGTTAGCTACGGTAGTGATATTCTTCTTCTGTCGGGTGTTACTTCAAATTTTTAATTTTGTGTTTTTACAACCATTATAATAAATCTGAAATAAAATGTAGGTATATAAATATAGTAGCTTACTAGCTTCTGCCCGCGACTTCGTCGGCGTCAAATTAAATATATTATCTCACGGGAACCTTACATTTTTCCGGGATAAAAAGTATTCTATGTGTTATTCCTAACTACAGTCCGTCTTAGTGCCAAACATTCATCCACCCATCTATCCATTCATCCTCACAAACTTTCGCACTTATAATATTATAGTAGGATATAAAATATAATATATTCGCCTGGTTTTTTCACCTGCGTTGATTTACGTTTTAAGTTACTGCTCCGCTTCCAAATGTCATAGCGTGATGGTATATAGCCTATACTATTCCTCATTAATCTAGCTATCATATGCATAAATGATTTTTCAAATCCGACCGGTAGTTCCAGAGATAAGCGCGATTAAACAAACAAATAAAAAAATCTATTGCTATATTTATTAGTATAGGGAGATATGCCTACATAAAAAATAACTACTAATAGCAATAATGTCGTGGTCGTTCAAGGCGGAAAAACAGATACAAATAATTGCCACCCGCATATGGATATGTTCACAGCTCGATGCTAGAGGCCTAGACCATAGACTATTCTAGAGATGCGATGTATCTACAATTTACAGTATTGCGTTCTCTACAAATCCAAGGAAGTTACTATTGAGGTAGCTCGTGATTTTGGACACGAACTCTACTATAGTAACCGGCTTGAGTTGTGAACACAACAAGTTCATTTTTGGGTCTCTTTGGCGAAATGGAGGAGGCGAGGGGCGCAGACGCTGTACGCGATTGGTCCGGGTCGGTCGGTTGGTCGGTCCGTACTGCGCATCAAATTTGATATATTATCCCACGAAAACCATAGATTTATCCGAGATAAAAAGTATAGTAGTAAGGACTGCCTCGTTAGCCTAGTGGTCCTAAGCGCAACTGTTACGCTAGAAGTCTTGGGTTTGATCCCCAGGTTGAGCAAAAAGTGTTATTTGGTTTTTCTATAAAATTCTCAGTAGCAGCTCGGAGTTTGGATTTGTGCCCGGTTAATGGCAATAGGCTCGCCCCCTATTACATGGGACATAAACATGCCGGCGAACTGTGGGTGTACATTGGTACACCTCTGGTTAACCCTTCGGGGAACAGGCGTTATGTTATGTTATGAAAAGCATCTTATGTGTAATTCCACACTACAATCTATCTCAGTGCCAAATTTCATTGAGATCCGTTCAGCCGTTTATGTGTGAAAGAGTAACAAACATCCATCCATCTTTACTTTCAAAATAATATTAGTAAATATTAATTTATTTAGGATGTCCAACAAAAGATAGTAATATACACAAATCATGACATAAAAATAATAATTAACAAAAGTATTATGTTACCGTACTCCTTCACTTATAGAAGACCACAGCTTCCTAAAGAAAGGTTACAACAAGCTAACAATGAACCTATGCCTGTCGGGGCTGCGGGTTGTTCGTAAGAGATACCGCGCCCCCGGAACGCAAAGGGCACAAGAAGGAACATGGGTGGGTTTTAGTCAGTAAAAGTCTGACACTCCCTCCCGCCCCGCCCAGGGCGGGCGAAGTTATTTCATGATTTCCCACCCACCAAAACAAAAAAAAAAAAAAAGCTAACAATGAACCTAATTAAATAAAAAAAATAAAAATATGGAAACATCATAACTTAAGACCAATAATAAAATGAGATTAATAATATTAGCAGGATAGGACATAGGATAGGATGAATAACGTTGCCTCACAGAGGCAATAGGCACAAAATTAGAGACGAGTCGCATCTTGACTTCTAATCTTTAAATCCCTCAATGGAGTGGCAAGTTGTTTGGTCAACATTATAAAAGCAACCTTAGTCCACAGTACTCGTATCAGGTGAGTGACATTTTTTTTTCCTGTGAATCAATTTTGTAGAATCCTCATACAGGAGTGGTATTTTTTGTCTAAATAATTATAGGTCGGTATTACCACTTCTGAACGTGCAGTATTCACCCGAGGGAACAATTTCTATAATAATAAAATAAACACATTTCCAATACCTAATAATCTCAATCTGTCAAATATACCTTTAATTTATTTAAATTTTTCACATTAAACGTCGCTGAGAGATTGTGACGACATTTTGAATGTTACTGGTTATGAGAATTGCCCTGTACATGTATTTAAAAATGAAACAGAAATTGTACGAAATTATCAAGCTGAGTATTTATTCGGACCTTAATTTTAACCCCCGACGCACAAACGACGGGCTGTTATAAGTTTGACGTGACTGTGTCGTGTGTCTGTGGCATCATAGCTCCCGAACGGATGAACCGATTTTGAATATGTTTTTTTGGTATGAAAGGTATATTAGTCGGGAGTGTTTTTAGCTATATTTGATGGAAATCGGTTTAGCAGTTTGAAAGTTATCAGCTCTTTTGTTAGCTGCGGTAGGGATTTTAATTTTTCTTTAGGGGTTACTTAAAATTTTAAATAGGTGATATAGGCCTCAATTTAAGTATTTTTAGCGTTACTATTCTTCCTCTAGAAAATTGCGACTCACTGTATTGAGTGATATATACACTCGAGAGCAATGAATTCGGGTCACCATCAACATTTAATATTTAGGTAATGTTAGTTTATTTAAATAAAAAATATTTTAAAAGTATTGTATGGTAGTATGGAATGAATGAAATTATCCAGCTGCGTTTTTCTTTTATAAACGGAGAAATTAAGCCGGCCTCTTTAATACGTATATTCTTTAGTTTCCGAAAGTTTATGTTAGAGACCCAGATTCATTGCTCCCGAGTGTAGTAGTGTCCTATATCCATGTCATAAGGATGAAAATGCAATGCAACTAATGAACAATGCCTACATTATATCACATATTTGAATTTCGAATTTAAAGAAGTCTGCAAATAAGGAACATTATGAATATTTTCTATTCTCACCGACATAAAAATCGGTCAAGAATCGGTCAAGAGTCAGCCTGAACAACAATATTGATAATTACTTTTTTTAATAATTTTTTACTTGTGTCTAGTTTTTTATTTTGTTTTCGACTTTGTCCGTCTTTGATGACTATAACTTTGTCTGAGAAATTAAATAAATTATTATTACATACATACCATAACGCCTGTATTCCCCGAAGGGATAGGCAGAGGTATAATGTAACATTACACACAAAGTTCGCCGGTATTATTTTAAGTCCCATGTTATAGGGGGCGAGCCTATTACCATTACTCGGGCACAAATAATAACTCCCAGCTGCTACTGAGAATTTCATATAAAAACCCAATAACACTTTGCTCGACCTGTAAATCGAACTCAAGGCCTCTAGCGTAGCACTCGCGCTTAGAACCACTAGACTTACGAGGCAGTTTAATCATGTTTGTTATTAGAAAAACCTACCTACCTATTACTGCATTTAATTAAACGATCTCTGATGACGGGTTAATTGCAATAATTACATTAATAACACGGCTATTATAATTATCTGTATCCATATTAATATTAGAAACAGTTAATGTTTGTTTGTTTAATTATGTTGTTTTGTGTGTAAGAGGTAATCTCTGGAATTCCTGGTCTGAAAGGAAAATATCTTTCACTGACAGAAAGCTACACTATTGCCGAATTTCATAAACTAAGTAAGTCTCAGTTTATATTGGATATGACTGACATCAGTAAAGGAAAACATCGCGAAGAAACTTGAATTAATAATTAATATCGGCATTTCCTTTAATTTGAAAACATATTATTTCAGTTATTTTAATTTATAAACCAAGTTACAAAACCCATTTCAATAAAAAATATATGAATCACCTCTGACCTACCAATTAAACGAAAAATCAATAAAATAAATACCTAATCGGCAGAATGATCACGTACAAACATACAAAAAAACATACAGTCGAATTGAGAACCTTCCCTTTTTTGAAGTCGGTTAAAAAGTAGCCTTAATGTCCCTTCATGGTATTCAAAGTCACCCCGTACCTAATTTCATCAAAATCGGTTCAGTGGTTTAGTTGTAAAAGCTTAAGGCCCTGTCTGTAAGCAAATGTTTAGGTAATTGACAATAACGCATCGCGGCAACAAATAAGGTTCAAAACAGCGATACGTTTGATGTTAGTTGAATCCGATAACAACAAAAAAAACAGTAATTTTGAAGTTTTCTTTAAATTGTGAAAAGAATACACGGCTCAGTGAAATAATTAATAGATATGTATATATATATATATGTCTGTGTATGTCTTACCTGTGAAAACTTGTAATCGGCCTTTTTAATGGTATCTAAACCCGAACTATTGTATATGATTAGCTGTAAGTTTTCCGAAAATTATTAAAATAAATAAAATAAAATAAATAAATAAAATAAATGTCAATTCATGAAATTCCCTATAATGTCATTACATAAAATTATATTGTTTACACTTAAAATTCTGAGTGCATTTCTAGCTTAACTAGTAAACTTTATATGTCCTTAACGTTATACGCGAATATTAATCAATTTTCAATGATACTTAAAACCTAGTTTGTAGAAACGGCCTTAAAATGTCAAAACTATCTTTAAACGCTTAAGTATTCAATTTAAACTGAACTTTAATTTAATAAATATTATAATGAATTAACAAATATTTGTTTATTTAAGTTTGAACGCTCATTATATTGACTGCCTGTCTCGTGCTATTAGGATTTGCTCAGTAGCAGCCCGGAGTTTGGAACTTGGTGGAGTGACACCCCCGTGCCTCGAAAAGCATGTAAAGCTGTTGGTCCCAGCTCTCATTGTTAGATCTTTGACAGTCGTTACGGATAGTCAGAAGCCGGGAAGTCTGACAGCCAGTCTAACCAAGAGGTATCGTGTAGCCTAGTATCTGGGTTGTAGAGGTCAGATAGGCAGTCGCTCTATGTAACCCAATATATGTAGTTGGGAAAAGGCTAAGTAGATGATGATGATGATCTAGATATCTCAGTAAATTGTAGTAAATAAATAAATATACTGTTTGTTTATTAAATGTATTTTTTTTTTTAATAAACTGTATTTATTTATTTCTATAATTTATAATGATCCTACGAACCGTCGGTGGGCGAGTCCGACTCGCACTTGTCCGGTTTATTTTTATTTTTTCTTTCTTATTAGTACCTAACAAAACGTCAAATCAGTACGTAAACATAACTTTACATTGTGTTTACTCTTAGGGAGGGCGCACACGAGCAAATTTTTTGTCGTCAAAAAAGTTGTCGTCAAAAAAGTTGTCGAGCAACTAAGTTGCTCATGGGCTTCCACCCTTACTACTACTGTATATATACTACTACATAAATAGTTATCTAAGGCTCACAGGTGCCAAAAACTAAAGTCAGGGTTAATTACTAATACGAGGTTAAATAACAAATATTACGTAAATAGGCCCGAATTTTCAACTGATTCGGCATTATTAGGATAACCCTGGCTGGTGTAAGCGAGCTTTATTGTGTAAGTGGAAATTTTGAATTACAATTGAATTTGAAAAATCCAGCTAGTTCGAAAGTTCCCCACAACTATATACGACGCGTTGACATCCGCGTTCAGTTACGTCTTTGGTTACTGCTCCACTCCCGTTGGTCGTAGTGAGATATTCTATGCGTATAAAACTTTATCTTGAATCACTCTATGTATTAATGAAAACCGCATTAAAATCCGTTACGTAGTTTAAAAGATCTAAGCGTACAGACGGCGAGACGCGACTTTGATTTGTACCATGAAGAGGTTTAGATAGCAAAAACACGTTTCTTGTTATGGGTTTTTCATTTTTAGCTCTATTTTATTATTGTGAGTACATGGACACTCTCTCACACATTCAAAAACACACTCTCTTAAAATATCAACACATACATACACATCATCACGCCCGAATTCCCCGAAGGGTTAGGCGGAGGTGTACCAATGACCCTTACAGTTCAAAGATACAGCCTGGCGACCGACGGACAGACAGACAGCGGAACCTTAGAAATAGGGTCCCGTTTGCCTCCTTTGAGTACGAAACCAACTACGTAATAATATATTATCTTGGTACGAAGATCCAGAGAACAGTTGCATTTCATTACATATACTACAAAACCGGAGAGACCCGACCGGTCCGGTCCGGTCGTACAGACTTAACTGAGCGGTCCGCTCGGAAACCGGATGGCTATAAGTGGACTAGCCCATCTTTGATAACGTTAACAAATAGTTTTGTGTATATTGATAAGATAAAGAGAAGGAAAGCTTTTTTTTTTGCTTATACTAAATAAGCTCAGAAACTACTGGACCAATTTTAACCATTTTTCGACAATAGATGGCTACATTATTCCTGAACAAGATAGGCTACATAACATCACGCAAAGACAATTAGGAGCGGAGCAGTGATGTAACTTAACGCGGGTGTAATAAGCCATTTTTGACTAAAAACTTTTTAATCGTCTTCATAAAGATGAAGGTTATCAATTATTCGCTTGTATGTCTTTTTTTTGTTTGTGTGTTACGCGTTATCTCCGCTAGTTATGAATCAATTTTCATGATCCTTTTTTTTGTTTTATAGGTCATACTTCAAATAAGTAAATATGTAACAATAACTGAAAAAAATATGTCATCCAAGTAAACGAATTAGCGTATTCTGGTTTCTTGTGACTTTTAAGTGGTGTCTTGTTAATTTACGCAGTATAACTGTTCTTTCATGGATTTGGATGACAGGAAATGTATAATAAAAAGCGAAAAATAAAAACGTTTTTTTACAAAAAAGACAACCGCCTTCAAAAACTAAAAAGTGAACAATAACTTTAGCAAAAGAAAAGCTTTGGAAGTCGGGGTCAATACGAAACACCAAACAGAACCAAAGCCGCCGACTTCCAAAGCTATTTTTTTGCTAAAGTTATATTTATTTATTTATTTATTAAAGCTTTATGCACAAATGTAAAATAAAATACACCGTACAAAGGCGGACTTAATGCCTTAGGCATTTTCTACCAGTCTACCTTAGGGCGATACAGAGACAAAATATAGTAGGTGCAAGGAAGACGAACTAAAAATTTCCAAGAATAAAATATAATAATAAATACATATATACATACATACAAACAATATATACAAAGTAGATAACAAATGCCTCGGTAGCCTAGTGGTGCTAAGTGCGACTGCTACGCTAGAGGTCTTGGGTTCGATCCCCAGGTCGAGCAAAAAGTGTTGTTGGGATTTTCTATGAAATTCTCAGTAGCAGCTCGGAGTTAGGATTTGTGCCCGGTTATGGCAATAGGCTCGCCCCCTATTACACGGGACCTAAACATATCGGCGAACTGTGGGTGTACATTGGTACACCTCTGCCTAACCCTCCGGGGAATACAGGCGTGATGGTATGTGATATACAAAGTAGATAGTTGACTTTTTAGTTTTTGAAGGAGGTCGTCTTTTAAGTATTATTTTTTATAACCTACCTGCTTCTGCCCTCTACTTCGTCCATCTAGACGTCAAGTCCTACTAAAAATTATAATAAATGCAAAAATTTCTGAGGATAGATGGATGGATGAGTAAATGTTTGTTACTCTTTCAAGCATAAATAGCTAAACAGAGCTGGATGAAATTTGGCACTGAGATAGATTGTAGTGTGGTATATCACATAGGATACTTTTTATTCCGGAAAAATGTACGGTTCCCATTCGATAATATATCACATTTGACGCGGACGAAGTCGCGGGTCGAAGCTATTGTGTAAGTATTTCCTAAGATCGTAGCTCAATGATTCTTTTTCAATTTTGTAAATGTGAGTACCATGGAGTCACTTGTTTTGAACAGTTACTATGTGTTGAACATAAACATGGCGGTTAAGAGCTTTGTCATGCTCACTTGAATGTCTCGCTGCTGGTGTCGCGTGCGTTGGATCGTTCGGTTCCCTTTTAGATGGTTGAGCTGAATGGTGCTGATGCACGCGTCAAGTTCATAAACGGGCGCTGTCAGTCAGGATTGGTCATCTCTTCACCTTCATTGTTTTCACATAAGCAATAAAAATATTGTAACCAAGAATTTGTAAAAACCAAATTGACGGAAAGGAGTGTCCATGGAGTTTCTTGCTCGTTCTTCTCCATAGAGACCTACGTTTTGGAACGAGCAAGTAGCTTTAACTTTAAACTGTAACTTCTTAGCAATTCAAAAGTGCCTGTAAATGGTCTAATTGAAATAAAAGCTTTGACTTAAATAGACTTGACTTAAAACAAAACCTACGACTGTCTCGGAATCGCGTGATGTTCTTGATACAAAAGTCTATACCATAATTATTACACCAACGCGTCTAGTTAGGTAAATATACATTCGATCCGATTATTCAATTTCCGGTTCTTAGATAACATATATATTATTCACTAATTTGACTTTGTGTGTTTGCGTTAACGGGCTGTTAACTTAAATGCAGCTTTATTTTGTTTATGTTTAAGTTCGGATTGAAATATTTAGGTCATTTTTAGTAGGGCATGATAGTCAATTGTCAGTTTAAGTCTGCCTTGTATAATTAAATATATAAAAGTGTAAGTACCATGAATAGTTTTTACCATCACGCCTGTATTCCCTGAAGGGTGAGGCAGAGGTGTACAAATGTACAGCCACAATCCGACGGTGTGTTTAGGTATCATGTAATAGGGGGCGAGCCTATTGCCATTTTCCATAGCTATTGAGAATTTAATAGAAAAACTTAATAACCAATCTATGTGTATATTTAATTTTGTGATAGATGTATTATAAGTTGTAAAATAAATAATTGATTATGCACTATGCAAATAAATTCTACTTGAACTGAGTCTAAGAATAAATTGTTTTCCAAGTAGCTAAAAAATAAGTCCGAGATCACATTTAGCCCTGGTATTTGATCTGATCATAGCAATGACATTCACAAGGTAGTCTATTTATATTGAACAAACTTAGTAATAGAAACTACCTCGTTGGCCTAGTGGTCCTAAGTGCGACTGCTACGCTAGATGTCTTGGGTTCGGTTCCTAGGTCGTGCAAAGTGTTGCTGGGTTTTTCTATGAAATTCTCAGTAGCAGCTCGGAGTTAGGATTTGTGCCCGGTTAATGGCAATAGGCTCGCCCCCTATTACATGAGACCTAAAAACATATCGGCGAGCTGTGGGTTGGATTGATACACCTCTGCCTAACCCTTTAGGGAAAACAGGCGTGATGGTATGTGTTCTAGTTCATAAGTCAAACAATTATGAAAATTTATTATACTTTATATAATCGTTTCTTTGAAGACTTTATTTAACTGTGACTCCTAGTAGTAGTTAACTACCTAAGTGTTTAATACCTGGCTGCCTAGTTAGCCTAGTTGTTCTAAACACGACAGCTTCGCTAGAGGTCTTGGGTTCGGTTCCTAGGTCGGGCAAAAAGTGCTATTGGGTTTTTCTATGAAATTCTCAGTAACAGATCGGAGTTAAGATTTGTGCCCGGTTAATGGCTATCGCCCCCTATTACATGGGACCTAAACATACCGGCGAACTGTGGGTGTACATTGATACACCTCTGCCTAACCCATCGGGGAACACCCATCGGGGGGGGGGGGGAGTCGTGATATATGTTATGTGTTGTTAAATAAAGATAAATGTAGATAGAGTCTAAGTTATTTATTTTTTAAATAAATCAATTTAGCAGTGTGATTACATAAATTCAATAAAACATGTGCTAGATCTTTGACAATCGTTACGGATAGTCAGAAGGCTGGAAGTCTGACAACCAGTCTAACCAAGACGCATCGTGTTGCCCAGTAACTGGGTTGTGGAGGTCAGATAGGCAGTCGCTCCATGTAAAACATGGGTATTCAGCTGCATCCGGTTAGACTGGAAGCCGACCCCAACATAGTTGAATAGATGATGATGAGTATGATATTGCGCACATACGCGAACGAAGTCGCGGGCCAAAGTTAGTGTTCTAAAAAGGAGCTAACCACCAAAATAAACTGTATAAAGACGTCATCGTACTTTTCGCCTTACAAAGTGTAAATTATGTGGAAAACATCCGCCTAATGATTACAGTAAATGTTTATGTAATGGAATCCTTATATGAAAGGCACCTGTAAAAAAACTTTTTCACAAGGAAAGAAACCGCCTTCATAAACTAAAAAGGCAAAAATAACTTTAGCTTTGGAAGTCGGCGGCTTTGGTTCTGTTTGTTGTTTTGTATTGCCACCGACTTCCAAAGCTAAAGTTTTTTTTCATTTTTGAGTTTTTGAACCCGGTTGGCTTTTTTGTAAAAAAGTTTTCATTTTTCGCTTTTTAGTATCAACTTCCTGTCATCCAAATTCATGAAGACACAGTAATTCCAAGTAAATTAACAAGACTCCACTTAAAAGTCACAAGAAAGTAGAATACGCTAATTCGTTTACTTGAATGACATATTTTTTTCAGTTATTTAAATTTTTTTACCAAACTACTTAACCAATTTCGATAAAATTTATATGGGACCATATCACTTGTCAAACACAATGCATATTTATGCGATAACAGCAATCGTGGTTGATTTGCTGTAATTTTTTGAAGAGTTCCGTTGTCTGTCTCCGGAATCCATCATCAGGTGTATATGAAATTTAAATGGGACCATTTCGGGGTAAAACAAAAAAAGAATTTGGCAAATCTCTCCACACAAGATGGAGTTATGCCTGAACATACATAAAAAAAAATATATATACAGGGTTATTTGTAAAACAATGACAACCTCTCAGGACTATGTTACTAACATCATAATCAACAACTTTTGTTCTATGACATTTAAAAATTTATCATATTTTTTTTCATCACATTTTCATACAAAAATAAAAACATTTAAATTGAACGGTCTAAACGTTACGAAGTCTATGCGAAGCAAACGAAAGCGATAGTAAAATAGCGAGGGGAGCGGGGTTAGGGCGGCTTGACCTATTTACAATTTTACGGAAATCCTTCAGTCGGTCATTCGCTTCGATGCGCTTGCGTTGCTTGATTCTGTAAAACTCATAGAACAAAAGTTGTTGTTTATGATGATAGTAATACAGTCCTGCAAGGTTGTCATTGTTTTACAAATAACCCTGTATATAAACATCCGAATTGATAACCTCCTCTTTTTTGAAGTCGGTAAAAAAAAAAGCTCGTTCACTAGATACATTCTATTTGATTGTCCCGTTAGTCTCGTGGGGTCCTGGGTTCGATATATAGGTCGGGAAGCACGTAAAGCCTTAGGTCCTGCTCCTAATCTCGCCCCGGTTGTGTTTTTCCAATACAAAAAAATATATATAACGATTCGGATGACGCAGTTGCTGAGCGATTTGCTGGTGTGCTGCGTGTCGCGGATTCGATTTCCATACGGACCAAGTATTTCTACGGCCTACAAGTAGTTGTTTCGGGTCTAGCTGTTTGTGTATGTGAGTTTATGTGTTCGTAAATACACCTACGATACAAGAGACATTTCTAGTGTTGGGCAAAGATTAAAAAAAGAATCATAAGATAATTTGAATATTAATTAATTAATTGGTCCTAAGCGCGACTGATACGCTAGAGGTCTTGGGTTCGATTCCCAGGTCGAGCAAAAAGTGTTATTGGGATTTTTTATAAAATTCTCAGTAGCAATTCAAAGTTGGGATTCGTGTCCGGTTAATGGCAATAGGCGCCCCCTATTACATGGGACCTAAAACATGCCGGCGAACTGTGTGAACTGGTATACCTCTGTTTAACCCTTTGAGAAATACAGGCGTGGTGGTATGTGTATGTGTAATTTACATAACCAATAGTACCTAGGTATTGCAATTTTTATACCTACCGTCTTGGAAACAAATACTTAATACCTACAGAGTGAAGTGATGGTCATTTCGACCTTTGCTTACCTATACATATGTCGTAACACAATGTCAAAGTCCCATAACACGTCGACAACAAACGTTCATATAGTACAAGATCCCTTAGTCGCCAAACCCACGTCATCTTAGCATGGGCGAAATTTTAAAAATAGAATTTTTGGCGCGGGGCGATGAACTCGAAAGCACACAGTGATACAGGCGCGTGACACTGCTTACCGCATAGGCATCGAGGCGATTCTGTTATTTTAAAAAAATATTCTAAAAAGATGTCATTCATTAACAATTAAAAAAAACAAGTTTTTATGAAATTTTGACGAGGTGCTGCAACTTTATTTGATGACTAGCGAACTGCCCGTGACTTTGTCTGCGTCGCTTATTTCACCCGCGTTAAGTTACGTCTTTTGTTACTGCAGGCTCCGCTCTCGTGGGTCGTAGCGTGATGTTGTATAGCCTATGTTACTCAGAAATAATGTAGCTATCTATTGGTAAAGGAATGGTTAAAATCGGTCCTGTAGTTTTGGAGCCTATTCGTTACAAACAAACAAACAAATCTTTCTTCTTTATAATATTAGTATAGATTAAGTATAGATATAGATTTATGTATTGCATTACAACCTCCTGTTTGACGGGAAAGCAATACTATATAACTACACCGCTACCACCACCACTACTAAACGACGTACTAAATGACGTAGGTTTGGCGACTTTGGGATCTTAGACTATATTGTTGACATTACCATTAGACACATGCCACGGTCAAGCACAAACGTCATGTTTGTTTTCCATGTTGCGTAAACATGCAAATGTTTGCGATACATGTCCAACAATTCATGTACCTATGTGTTATAAAGTCTCGCCTCCACAGTATCTCGTCACTCGTACAATGTCGGATAGATTTTAATATTCATTATTTTGAGAACTCATAATTATACACACCTCTAGTTTGTTACGGATTGGAAATCATCAAATTACCTCCCTCGCCCTGTGCGAAGCGGGAGGGAGTGTCAGATTTTTACTGACTAAAACCCATCCATGTTCCTTTTTGTACCCTTTGCATTCCGTAAGCGCGGTATCTCTTTCGAACCACCCGCGGCTCCGGATAATATACAAACCTCTTGGCCCAGACTTTTATCATGGCTGCAGTACATAGATCCGGCCAAAACTGACACGTTGGTCTCGTGGTGGCAAGCACAACTGTTGAGTATGGTCAACGAGCATGGACAAAGTCAAAGTCAATTATTTCAATTACACCATTAAAGGGCATTATTCAACGCCATTAACAAGAAAAAATAATTGAATTTAGTTGCCCCGTTCAAAAGGTTTCGCATGGAGAAGAATGAGCTAGAAACTCTTTATGAACTCTTTACCATGACAATAACAGAACACATAATAGAAATTCTTCGTAAGGACATTTAGCGCCTAGGGGACATTTTGCGAATGTTACGTTTTGCAAAAGGGATATTTTGCGAAAGGGACATTTTGCGAAAGGGACATTTTGCGAAAGGGACGTTTTGCGAAAGGGACGTTTTGCGAAAGGGACGTTTTGCGAAAGGGACGTTTTGCGAATGGGACGTTTTGCGAAAGGGACGTTTTGCGAAATGGACGTTTTGCGAAAGGGACGTTTTGCGAAAGGGACGTTTTGCGAAAGGGACGTTTTGCGAATGGGACGTTTTGCGAAAGGGACGTTTTGCGAAAGGGACGTTTTGCGAAATGGACGTTTTGCGAAAGGGACGTTTTGCGAAAGGGCCGTTTTGCGACGAAGCAAACCAAAGGTGGTGAAGAGATAACATGATAGGTCCAAATAATTGTACGAGAGAAAAATAACAAAATTTTAGTTTTTTTTTTGTATTTGTTAATTTTTAATTATTTTGATTTTGAATCGCCAAAATATAAATACCTAAAACTCCTATGAGACAGACGAACAAAAGTAACCTTAAAAATATTCCGTTTTTTTTAGTTACGGAACCCTAAAAATGTGTTGCAAGGTTAACTAGGTAGTAATAATTATTTATGTGTTGTCATGACGTATTATTTTGCAACAGTTGGTGCTTACTTGCGGATTTATCCCGCGAGATTAAACCCAAAGATTAACCTAACCTTGGTTTTTATTAATGCTGTGAAGTACTGACCTTACAAAACAAACACAACGTGCTTTAACAAAATTATGTTTTATTTTCTACTAGTTTGAGCTCGGGAATTCGTTTTTTATTCGGGTTCCGTACCCCCAAGAGTAGAACGGGACCCTATTACTAAGACTCCGCTGTCCGTCCGTCCGTCTGTCACCAGGCTGTATTTCATGAACAGTGATAGTTAGACAGTTGACATTTTCACAGATAATGTATTTCTGTTGCCGCTATTACAATAAATAGTGAAAAACAGAATAAAATAAATATTTATGGGGGCTCCAGATACAACAGACATGATTTTTTTGCCGTTTTTATAGATGGAACCCTACGTGCGCGAGTCCGACTCGCACTTGGCCTGTTTTTTTTATTTTATTTATCATTGAATGGCAAACAAGCACGGTCCATATGATGTTAAGTGTTTACCGCTGCTTACCAGAGACCTGACAAATGCGCTGCCATTCCAGAGACAAAGTTGAAACGTGTCATGTGCCTGTAATTACACCCGCACCCATACCTTTTAAACCAGAACACAGCAACTGACAAATGCGCTGCCATTCCAGAGACAAAGTTGAAACGTCTCATGTGCCTGTAATTACACCCGCACCCATACCTTTTAAACCGGAACACAGCAACGCTGCTTTGCGGCACAAATAGGTAAGGTGGTTGTACTTGCCCGGTCGAGCTCCTTCACAAAGAGCTCTACTACTGCTTCCTACATTACTTCGTCCGCGCAATAATCGGACAGACGCAGATTAAGCCGCGGAAAAACCTTTTTACCAAAAATACTACCCCCTTCAAACACTAAAAAGTGAAAAATAACTTTGGGTTTGGAAATCAAAAAACTCAGGGAAGAAGTCATTTGATGATTTCCAAGCCGGAACAAAAAAAAAACGTACGTACGCACCTTTCATCAAAATCGGTTTAGTGGTTTAGTAGTGAAAGCGTAACAGACAGATAGACAGAGTTACTTTCGCAATTATAATATTAATGTTTATTATGATTTTGTTATTGCCACTACCTACTACTGCCTCGTTGGCCTAGTGGTCCTAAATGCGACTGCTACGCTAGAGGTCTTGGGTTCGATTCCCAAGTCGAGCAAAAAGTGTTATTGGGTTTTTCTATAAAATTCTCAATAGCAGCTCGGAGTTAGGATTTGTGCCCGGTTAATGGCAATAGGCTCGCCCCCTATTACATGGGACCTAAACATACCGGCGAACTGTGGGTGTACATTGGTACACCTCTGCCTAACCCTTCGGGGAATACAGGCATGATGGTATGTTATGTTATGTGTGTTATTGCCACTAAAGTTCACAAAATGCGAAAAAAAAGAATTTGAAACTCGTTCTTTTTTATTTTTTTTTACGCTCACAACATCGATTGGGCAGGTTTTTTGGTGATCCTCTCTTATTAGTTCAAGGTCAGTCGCCAAACCGGTCTCCGACATGTTACAACATAGCTGTAATTTTGAAGATTTTAAATATCGTTAAAAAAGTACGCGTTCAAACAAAAAGGACATTACTAAATTGGTTGATGTTTTTTTGTTTTTAAAAAAATACATTTACCTGCTTTATATAATACTAGCGAACTGCCCGCGACTTCGTCCGCGCGGCTTATTTCAACCGCGTTATGTGACGTCTTTGGTTACTGTGCCGCTCCCGTGGGTCATAGCATGATATTAAATAACCTATGTTGCTCAGGAATAATGTAGCTATGTATTGTTAAAAAAATGGTTACAAACGGTCCAGTAGTTTCTGAGCCAGTTCATTACAAATCTTTCCCCTTTATTCCTATTTCCTCTTATAATTATGATTATAATGCATAATAAGTATAGATCACTGAACTGCCTCGTTGGCCTAGTGGTCCTAAGCGCGACTGCTACGCTAGAGGTCTTGGGTTCGATTCCCAAGTCGAGCAAAAAGTGCTGTTGGGTTTTTCTATGAAAATCTCAGTAGAAGCTCGGAGTTAGGATTTGTGCCCGGTTAATGGCAGTAGGCTCGCCCCCTATTACATGGGACCTAAACATACAGGCGAACTGTGGGTGTACATTGGTACACCTCTGCCTAACCCTTCGGGAAATAAATTCCATAAAAATACACTTTATTAGAAATAAAAAAGAAATACAAGAAGTATTTGTGAAGAAGTCATAATTATAAGGAACACTTGGTCCTTAAAATCAAACAAAATAATCGTTGACATGGAACAGTAATTATACTCGTAAAATGCCAAATTTCCTGAAATTGCTCATCGACTTTCCCACCCAACGCTACTTAGACGAACTTTACACCAAAAGACAAATTTATCTACACTTTGATAAGAGATCGTTGCGGTTGAGATGTCCCATTGATAAGGGTAAAGGGTTGTTTCGGTACTCCGATCAAGCGAGGACGAAGGATTTATAGCATGAATGAGAGGCATAAGTAAGAGGTACAGTCAACAAAACACAAAATTCAAATTTTAGACTAACCCAAGCCAGGAGAATAAAAGTCCCTACCGCAGCTAATAAAAGAGCTGATAACTTTGAAACCGCTGAACCGATTTCCATCAAACATAGCTAAGAACACTCCCGACTGATTCGCCTTTCAAAAAAAAAAACAAAATTAAAATCGAAAACCGGGCCACGCGTTTGGGAGCTACGATGCCACAGACACAGAAACGTCAAACTTATAACACCCCGTCGTTTTTGCGTCGGGGGTTAAAAATACATAAGTAACCATGGTCGTTAGATTTAGTTGAAGTATCTTTGAAACTGTTAAAATGTTTCGTAATTTATGTGATTTAAATTCAATTAAATATTAAATCATCCATCACTTTCTAAGAAAACTTGAACGATATTTACGACCCTGGGTACTTATCTCTTTTGTTGGCTGTACGCACCCTAAAAGGTCATTCATCCGGTATTGTTGATGTCCTCAAATGAGGACAAGCTGTTGATTTGAATGGAAAGACAAATATGTGTAAAGGAAGCAAAGAGCGTGGGGTTCATGCGGTTATTTTCGTGTGCCCAATGTCGTGATTACCCAGTGGTTAAGGCATCTGCCTCTCATACACAAGGCTATGGGTTTGCAACCCAGCTCTATATTAATATTATAAAGAGGTAAAGTTTGCGAGGTTGTAGGGGGCTAATCTCTGGATCTCCTGAACCGATTTTGAAAATTCTTTTATCCATAGAAAGCCACGTTATTTGTGAATGTCATAAGCTTTATTACATCGCGCTATGGCTAACGGGAGCGGAGCATACCATACAATACAGGAAACGTGTTTTTTATATATGTAATGTTTTATATTGTACGGTGCTATGGAATCGGTCCGACTTGCACTTGTTTTTTTTATTGGTTTAAGGGCTATAACCCTAATAATCTATACATATAATAAAATCGTAGCGAAGTCAAAACTATACATTTAATATTTTTGAAAAAAAGTAATTGCTACGAGGTCGGGTAATGATTCTAATGCCGAAAATATGGTTTTTAGAATTTTTGTCTGTTTGTCTGTTTGTCTGTTTGTCTGTGCGTTTGAACACGCTAATCTCAGCCGTGGCTTAACCGATTTGAATGCGGTTTTCACTAATGTATTGCGGTAAGCTCCACTTAAAACTTAGGCTATAAATTATCACGCTATTTGCTTTGGGGGATGAGCAATGTTGCATTATGTCCGAGTTCTTCTACAGATTCTCACGGGATTGAAAATAACGACATATAATGTAAGAATATTGTAGATAGCTGCGGAATTGAACTTCTAAAATAATTATCATCACGCTATACCTTCAAAGAGTTGAGCAGTCAATAATGGCAAACTAGAACAGCTATTTTAGAGTTATTTCCGAAGTAGTAAATAGTCTAATGGTTATATGACCGTCTTGCAAATTGCTGATCGTGAGTTCGGTCCTCAATAACAGTTTTACTTTTTGTGATTTTTCAAACATTTTTTTTCGTACAGGTAGATTTCCCAACAATAATAAAATAAAAGTATGCATAACTTCTGCCATAACATTGATTTGCTTACTTATTTTTTTAAATCTTTTAATATTAAAGCAGAAAATAATGTCTGTACATAGTCTATTTATACTTATAATAAAATCGTAGCGAAGTCAAAACTGTACATTTAATATATTTTAAAAAAGTGATTGCTACGGGGTCGGGAATCGATTCTAAATTTTTGTCTGTTTGTTTGTTAGAGCATCACGCAAATACTGCCGGACAGATTCCGTTCAATTTTTGTATATATATTCATCATAGGCCAAAGTTGGTCGTAGGCTACAAATTATCGCGCTATCTACTTTGGGGGATGAACAATGATGATACAGATTACGACGGGTTTCAAAAAAGATGAAACAAAATATAACAATACTTTAGATGGCTGGGGATTGAACTGTTGAAATAATTATCATCACGCTATACCTTTAAGAAGCTAAACAGTCAATCATGGCAAAACAGAACGGCAATTTCAAATCTTTTTCTATTGAATTAAATAGTCTAATGGTTCGATGACCGCCTTTCGAATCGCAGGGCTTGAGTTCGGTCCCGGTATAATGTTTTACTTTTTGTGATTTTTTAAATATTTCTTTTGAATACTAGAAGATTTCCAAACAATAATAAAATAGAAGTAGTCATTCTTATACAGTAACGCTTAGCTTGCTTATTTTTTCTTTATTATTTTTGCAGAAAAGAATGTCTATAATACATAGTTACTAAAAAACAGCAAATTGAAGTCAAAAGTTTTCATCGAAAAAATAGAAACTGATAGGTGTGCAAACGATAGTAGAGCGGAAAATATACATATTGTTAAAAAAATTATGTCTATTTGACTCTTTAATTTTGACAAAATAGTCTTTAAATGTCGGGCCAACACATGACTGTATTATAGCGCGATTTAAATTCTTCTTTTCACATCAATGATACCCCTTTTTGTAAAGATGGGAAATCTTTAAATGACTTCTTTCGCTCTGGGCGGAACGGAAGGGAGTGTCAGACTCTTACTGACTAAAACACAAAGTGTTCCTCCTAATGCCCTTTGCGTACCAGCGCCGCGGTGACTCTTTTGAATTCCGCAACCCTGTTAGACACTGGCCCTGGCGGGCCCCATCTTACAGTACTGACATTTCTTTGAGGCGCACGTGGAACACTACGCACCACCGACCCGGGATTGATGATGCCCCTAACAATAATTTACACGGGTTAAGAAAAATAGGTGGCGGCTTTTACTGATGCGTCAATTGCACTGAGTTTCAGACGGGTATATGATGCCCTCTTTTACCAAATTATGTTTGCAGCGGCCTACTTAAATGCGCAATCTATTCAATGCCTTCCAGATACATCACTGAAGTTCACTACCGGGAGGTAGGTAGTTTCACTAATTCAAGTAGTCATGAGGTGCTGGATATCTTCCTTCACACAATCTGCTTTGCTCTTTGGGTGGTGGGCTTTGTAATTAATAGTTAGGCTATTTCGCTATTTGTAATAAATAATGAGGTTAGGTAAGCATTTTTGTTCCTGGACATGTTTTAGATTGCTATAAAATATACACAATACTGCAGATTAGTTACATATTACACCGTACATACCATCACGCCTGTATTTCCCGATGGGTTGGGCAGAGGTGTAACAATGTACACCCACAGTTTGCCGGTAAGTTTAAATCTCATGTAACAGGGGGCGAACCTATTGTCATTAACCGGGCACAAGTCCTAACTCCGAGCTGCTACTGAGAATTTCATAGAAAAACCCAATAACACTTTGCTTGACCTGGGAATCGAACCCAAGACCTCTAGCGTAGCAGTCGCGTTTAGGACCACTAGGCTAACGACGCAGTTCCTATGAAAGACAGTGGGAGATATTTTATCCTATGAAATAAAAAACATGACGTCATTAGCCACAAGGAGTTAAGCAGTCAATTATGACATGGTATGGGAATTGCTATATTTTTTTGTTATTATTACGCTATTTACTTCGTTTAGAGAATAGCTTCGGTGTGTAATGAAAGCCATGTAAGATATTTTGTGTGAGTTCGATCCCAATTGATTGTTACTTTTTGTCATTATTTTAATTGGTACCTAATTCAATTGTTTTTATTTTCGATGGTATGATTTCAATATTATAATAAAATAGGTTTAAGCATAACCTTAACATAACTTTGAAAATTTGCATACGTCGACTGAAGAAGAATGAATAGAACAGAATTCGACAGAAAAAACAGCACCTCAGAAACTTAAAGAGTTACCAATTTATATCGATAGTAGGATCGCCGCACCACAAGGATTCTCTGACGCAGGTACTCTCTGGTCACAGTTGTTTCGGGAGCTAACTGTTTCGGTTTCGGAGCTAGGACACGCCTTGGTGTTATCACTGTAGGATCACAAGGGAGCGTACGGTGGAGGTATGCCCCTGCTTGGGCAGAACATCAGCGTGTCCTCATAAAGGCGATTGGCGGCGGCGACCTCTCGCGTCCGGCCTTGGTTCATCCATAGTCCGGAGCGAGGGAGAATGGGAAGCAATCGCTTCCTTCTGCGAAGTAATAATGCCAACGAAGGAGGAGGCGAAACGCATGAGGGAGAGGTCAACCTTTCACCCCGGCCGCCAGAACAGAAGGGGATGCCCCGGGTGTCGAGAGTCGTAGAGCGATTCCAGACCACAGTCGGAGTGGGCTTGCGGTCGGCTACCGTTGTGTGGCTCGCCGTCCAACCAGAACCAGACCCAAGTCGACGACGTACTGTGTTTCACGCGCGCCTCAAAGAGATGTTAGCACAGTTGCGGAATTTGTTCGAAAGACTCACCGCGGCCCTGGAACACAAAGGACATTGGAAGGAACTCGGATGGGTTTTAGCCAATAACAGTCTGACACTCCTTTCCACCAGAAAGGAAAAAATCATTTGACGACATCTCATGCTTAAAAAAGGGACCTCCCAACTTCGACACTTCATACAAGTGTTGAACGATTTATGTGCAAACGTTTTTTGTCCAAAATTTTAACTTCTGTCCTGAGCCACGCCACCAAAAAGTGTACTTATATTCAAATGGCAGAACAGAAATAGATTAGCAACAACAGAAACTGTACCAAAATCAATTTCACCCATAGAAAAATTCCGTGACAGTCGTTCTTCTGACGTTGAATGTCTCACAGACTTCACGCTTTCGGGATGCAAGTTGAATCAAGCATCAATCATGAATTATGCATCGCATTCGGAATTTCTTCTTATGGGTAGGTACTATAAACAGAAGATGTTCTACATGCTTAAAATTTTTCTTTAAATGGAATTTGATTGTATAGTTTACGGTTCCAAAGATAAGGGATAATTTGTGAGGTAAAACTTTGCTTAGTCTTTTAAGAAGTCTTATGCTTACTGTTTTTTGTCCATACTTTCTCCCAAAAAGTTTACATTAATTTGGTTCTAACACGAAGCTCAAATTTTGTTGGCTGTTGCTCTGATTATAAGATTCATTTCTTCGGGCTTGATACTAAACAGATCGCAGCTACAATGTGAGGTATAATGTTAAAGCAGTGCCTATTAAAGATGCTGTGTAATGGTTTGAGAAAGAAAAGTAAGTAAATTTTGAAACCACATCATAGTATTATCTAAAGGGATAGTAAAGCCACATATACTCTCCTTACGCCAATTATGTTTTAGTCCCAGGTATGGCGTAAGCCTATTACCAGTCGTGCACAAATCCAGACTTCAAGCGACTACCGATAAATTCTTTAAACCTACAGCCGTAACTATTAGCAGTCACCTTAGCAACCATTTGACCTGCTTGGAAGATTTTGATAACATAGTATTCAATACTTATTTAGTTAAGTAACACTTAGGTCGACGTGAGCGAAGCCGCGGGCAACAGCTAGTTAAATTAATAAATTCAGGTAACCCCCGATAGAAGAACAAAAGCTCCTACTGCAGCTAACAAAAGAGCTGATAACCTTGAAACGGCTGAACTGATTATGATAAAACTAAGAACCAACGCTAGGAAACCTGCTTTTAATTAAAAAAAAAACGCTTTCAAATTGGGTGACCCGTTTTAGAGATACGGTGCCACAGACAGACAGATACACAGACACGTCAAACTTATAACACCCTTCGTTTTCAGTCGGGGGTTAAAAAGATCACAATCATAAGGTTATATGCAAATTGCTGTGTGCGGGTAACGCAGGACAGGTCGTTGTGGCTTCCTTTAAGGGAGGCTATGTCCAGCAGTGGACTTCCTTTGACTAAAATGATGTTTATGATAAGGATCCTAAACAAGATGATCATACAATTAAGATACCGTCATAATATACCATTACGCCTGTATTCCTCAAAGGGTCATGCAGAGGTGTACCAAAGTACGTCCGCAGTTAACCGGTATGTTTAAGGTCCCATGTAATAAGGGGGGAGCGTATTGCCATTAACCGGGCACAAATCCTAACTCCGAGCTGCTGCTGAGAATTTCACAGAAAAACCCAATAACACTTTCTGCTCGAGCCGAACCCAGGACCTCTAGCGTAGCAGTCGCGCTTAGGACCACTAGGCTACCGAGGCAGTTACCATTATAAATTATTTGAGTAAAAACTTTCACTGAATTATAACGCCGGTCAGCTCTATGAAAGGCGTTGAACTCTCATGTTTGTTAAACAACATGTTGGCTCTAAACTACTAAACTATTTCCCAACATAATTAAAATCTGAATGCAATTTAACTAACTTCCACAGAAACTGATTATGATGCAATTATTTTACACTAGCTTCTGCCCGCGGCTTCGCTTGCGTCAAATTTGCGCGGGAACCGTACATTTTGCCGGGATAAAAGTATCCTATGTGTTATTCCACACTACAATCTATCTCAGTGCCAAATTTTATCCAGAACCGTTCAGCCGTTTAAGCGTGAAAGAGGAACAAACGTCTAACCGTCTATCCATCCATCCTCACAAACTTTCGCATTTATAACATTAGTAGGATTAGAACGAAGTTAAAATATAAACATACCTTTTTAACTAGCTTTTGGCCGTGCCTCGTTTGTGTGAATGTTGGTTATCATGAGTCTTATTTGCACGGAAACCAAAATCTTCTTCTAAAATAATATTCAGCAGAAGTAACACTCTAAGTTACTCCATAAAACACCAGCTATCAAAATCGGTCCAGCCGTTTCTTTTTATTATTTCTTTGGTGCGCGTTGGAAATCATAATGGACTCCCTCGGTTGCGGGGGTGACAGACATACCTAAATCTTACAGGCTAAAACCACCGCGGTGTTCCACCTCTGCCTTTGGCCGGAGATGCGGGATTCATATGAGAATTCACCGCTCCCCCGACAGGCCTCGACCTGCTGTTCCTCCCCGTGCAGCCATTCCCATCATAGCCGCACTCATTCTCGAGTGGCGCGCGTGGTACACTGCGTTGCTCACTCGGGTTTTTCTGGTCGGACGACAAACGCCCCTAGTCCTCCAGGCATTTTTAATCAAATAACATGTAAACATCTATATTTATTTTGTACACACAAAAATAAAACAAATTAAGTAACGCCCGACAGAAGTAAAAAAATCCCTGCCGTAGCTAACAAAAGAGCTGATAACTTTAAAACCGATTTCCATGAAACATAGCTAAGAACACTCCAGATTAATATACCTTTCACGCACAAAAAACTAAACCAAAATCGGTTCATGCGGTCAGGAGCTACGATGCCACATCTGTATGTGGCACACACATACAGACACGTAAACTTAAAACACCCCGTCGTTTTCGCGTCGGGGGTTAAAAAGGTGTTACTTTGACATAACAAACAGACACTTTTAATTTGTTTGCATAAACTAGCTTTTACCCGCGTTTTCATCCGCGTGGAAGTCACAGAATTAATTCGGTCTTGTAAAAACAGTTCTTAGCTAACGTTTTCTATCTAATAACTACTTGACCTATGAAGCAGGCGCCAATCAGCTTCACAGGTCAAGTAGTTTTCGAGATTTCGTGTTTGTTTCGTATTGTCAGTGAGATAATGAAAGGATGAATGACCTTTCTCTTATATTTATATCGGACTGGCGAACTGCCCGCGACTTCCGTCGACGTCCGTGTAGCATTTCACCCGCGTTAAGTTACGTCTTTGATTACTGCTCCGCTCACGTGCGTCGTTGCGTGATGTTATTAGCCTATGTTACTCAGGAATAATGTAACTATCTATTGGTGAAAAAATTATTAAAATCGCTCCAGTAGTATCGGAGCCCATTCGGTACAAACAATCTAACAAAACAATCTTTTCTCTTTATAATATTAGTACTTTTTTTTTTGGGTGGGTAGGAAATCATCAAATAACTTCTCCCGCCCTGGGCGGGGCGGGAGGGAGTGTCAGACTTTTACTGACTAAAACCCACCCATGTTCCTTCTTGTGCCCTTTGCGTTCCGGGGGCGCGGTATCTCTTACGAACAACCCGCAGCCATAATATTAGTATTGATGTAAAGACACATAATGAAGCCAAAACGATACATGTTTGATTTAGTAGTAATAGAGCTCTTTGTGAAGGAGCTCTTCGGGGGAAGTACTACCACCATACCTATATCTGCCGCAAAGCAGCGTTGCTGTGTTCCGGTTTGAAAGGTATGGGTGCCGCTGAAATTACAGACAGATGAAACGTAACTGCCTCGGTAGCCTAGTGGTGCTAGGTGCGACTGCTACGCTAGAGGTCTTGGGTTCGATTCCCAGGTCGAGCAAAAAGTGTTATTGGGTTTTTCTATGAAATTCTCAGTAGCAGCTCGGAGTTAGGATTTGTGCCCGGTTAATGGCAATAGGCTCGCCTCCTATTACATGGGACCTAAAACATACCGACGAACTGTGGGTGTACATTGGTACACCTCTGCCTAACCCTCCGGGGAATACAGGCTTGATCGTATGTTATGTAGATGAAACGTTTAATATTTGTCTCTGAGTTGGCAACGCATTTGCAAGGCCTCTGGTGTAGCAGATGTCTATACGCAGCGGTGACTACTTAACATCAGCTAGGCCTGATTGATTACCATCCAATGACATAAAAAAATACAGAATATATAGAGATATTATACGCGATCTAGGATATTATCTCGTCTGTGATACACGTGTATGGATAGGCCTTGAAGCTACTTTGTCTCAATCTATATCTATATATCTATACTAATATTATAAATAAGAAAGATTTGTTTGTTTGTAACGAATAGGCTCCAAAACTACAGGACCGATTTTAACCATTCTTTTACCAATAGATAGCTACATTATTCCTGAGTAACATAGGCTATATAACATCACGCTACGACACACGGGAGCGGAGCCTGCAGTAACAAAAGACGTAACTTAACGCGGGTGAAATAAGCTACGCGGACGAAGTCGCGGGCAGGTCGCTAGTGTGTCATAAAACTAGTTAGAATGTTTTTTATCTATACTTACAAGAAGGAAGTGCGATAATTAATAGGTCTATCAGATGTGGGAATACAACAATTTACCGTCGTTCCATTTGGCGGCCATGTTGCAAAAATAAAACAGAAAAAATGGGTTTTTAAATGACGTACACAAACAAACTCCTTTAGCCAGAAATCTAATTAGATATTTTTTTTTTAGACCTTATTTATTTTTAATTTTAAAAAGAAGGAGGTTATCAATTCGTCTGTTTTTTTTATATATTTTGTATGTGTATTACGCGATAACTCCGCCAGTTATGAATCAATTTTGATGATCTTTTTGTTTGTTTCAAAAGTGGTCCCATATAAATGTTATCTAAATTGGTTCAGTAGTTTGGTAAAAAATGTAAATAACTGAAAAAGTAAAGGAATTAGCGTATTCTGCTTTCTTGTGACTTTTAAGTAGTTTGTTATTAATTTGCGTAGTATTACTGTTCCCATGGATTTGGATAGCAGGAAATTGATACTAAAATGCGAAAAATAAAAAAAAGTTTAATGTTCATTTCAGATCAAGATGGAGGCACTCCGCCATCCGCTTATCATTGTGACTCAGGAATCGATGAAGAAGATTCGTCAGCAATATGACATAGATGATGTACAGAAAATCAACGACATTTTAGACTCTGTGGAAGAATGGATAAAGAAACAGGAACATTTGGCGGGGGCGCACCCATATCTGAGTAAGTAAATTCTGTATAATTGCCTCGTTGGCGTAGTGGTCCTAAGCGCGACTGCTACGCTAGAGGTTTTGAGTTCGATTCCCAGATCGAGCAAAAAGTGTTATTGGGTTTTCCATAAAATTCTCAGTAGCAGCTCGGAGTTAGGATTTGTGCCCGGTTAATGGCAATAGGCTCGCCCCCTACTACATGGGACTTAAACATACCGGCGAACTGTGGGTGTACATTGGTACACCTCTGCCTATCTCTTTATTATTTCATTTATTAACTACACTGTTGATCTCGCGCTGGCAAGCACGATTGTTGAGCGTGAGGACCTGGGTTCGATTGCCAGTTCGGGCAAAAAGTGTTATTGAGTTATTTCATTAGGAATTTCTCTGTAACAGTCCAGAGTTTGGAAGTGGGTGGTGTAAAACTCCTGGGCCTTGGAAAGCATGAAAAGCCGTTGATCCTGCGCCAGATCTCTTCCCGGTTGTGTCGGGTTGTCGTCACATTTGATTATAGGAGTAAGAGAAGAGGGAGTGAAGGAGTGAGGCGAGCCTATTGCTATTAACCGAGCACATATCCTAACTCCAAAAAACAAAAAAAAACCAATAACATTTTTTGCTCGACCTGGGAATATAACCGAAGACCTCTAGCGTAGCAGTCGCGCTTAGAACCACTAGACTAACGTAGCAGTACAGAGGCCTTCGTGTGGAAGTTCCAATCACATTTCGCCAGTATTTTTTTAGCGTTACCCTTCACTAGGAAATTTTGTGGCTCTGATACATGCAATTTTTTTAATTTTCCGATCTACATGCGTAGGAAGCTGCGAGAAAAAGATAGTATTTAATCATGCATACATTTCACAGGTCGTACGCTCTTAGAACGAGTGCTCTTAATCGCAAAAGGATCAATGGAAGAAACCAAGAAGAGGATTGAAAGACTGCTGACGTCACGAGGCATGATGCCAGAGATATGCGCGAACAGGAGTGTAGAAGAGTTTGAAAATTTTTGGGATGTTGTGTAAGTCACCTAATTTCTAGAACGAAAAAAAGAAATCAAAGTCAAAGTCAAGGTCAAAGTCAAAGCATTTATTTCAATTAGACCATTTACAGGCACTTTTGAATTGTCAAGAAGTTATATTTAAAAGTTGAAGCTAGTTGCTCGTTCCAAAGCGTAGGTCTCTATGGAGAAGAACGAGCAAGAAACTCCATGGACACTCTTTTCTATCGAGTAACAAAGGATGTAGTAACAAGGGTTGAAAAGAATATGCTTAGATGGTTCGGTCATGTTGAGAGAATGAGTGAAAGGCGACTGACAAAAGGGATTTATATGGCAGATGTGAGTGGCAACGCCGGCAGGGGACGCCCTAGAAAAGATCTACCCTGACCTTATTGGTGAGATTCTTCAGAAAGGTCAGGTGCGCAGGAGCAGGTGGCGTTCTGCTATTTCTGCCTACCCCCATGGGAGAAAAGTGTCAGTGTATGTATGTAAAGAAAAAAATATTGGATAGAAAACAAGCAGACGGCCCACCTGATGTTAAGTATTCACTCCTGCTTATACACATTTGCAATACCAGGCCTTGCAAATGCGTTGCCATTCCAGAGACAAAGTTGAAATATCTCATGAACCTATAATTACACTGGCACCTATACCCTTTAAACCGGATCACAGCAACGCTGCTTTACAGCAGAAATAGGTATGGTGGTAGTACTTCCCCGGACGAGCTTCTTCACAAAGAGCTCTGTCTTCCGTCTATAGCCTGTTGTGCACTTGCCCAAACTACATGACAGAGGTTCTGCATGCAGGGCTGGGTTTTACGAGTGCCAAACGGGACTCCAGTACTAAAACTCCGCTGTCTGTCTGTCCATTCAGCTATCACAGGGCTAAATCTATCAAACCATAATAACCCTTAATATTTTTCTAGAAGGAAAAGGAGAGGCCCGTCAAAATCGGTCTTGCTGTTTCGGAGATGAGCCAAAGCAATAGATGATAGACAGGCAAAAGGAAAAAGATTTTTCGTGTACACGCTGTGCAAACATTCATAATTTTTTTGTAAAAACCAGTTCTCGGACATTACAAATAGACACTTCGATTAAATTTATTTTTACGATTATAAACAGATTATCTATATAAATTAAATAAAGATTTATAATTCTAACAACCTTCGGGTTTTTTTAAGGATGAAAAATTATCAAATGACTTCTTCCGCACTGGACGGAGCGGAAGGGAGTGTCAGACTCTTACTGACTAAATCCCATCCGTGTTCCTCCTAATGCCCTGTGTGTTCCTGGATCCCGGTGACTCTTTCGAACAAACTGTGCAACCTTGGCAATAAAAATTAAACTAGCAATGATAAATCGAAGGTTATTTATTTTTAGATTAGATTAATGTTCAACAAAAGACATGTGCCAAATATTATTGCATACACACATACATACATAAACTCACGCCTTTTTCCCATGGGGGTAGGCAGAAACCACAGAACGCCACCTGCTACGATCCTTACATACTTCTTTCGCCTCGACCACGTTCATACATCTGTTCATACAAGCACGCCGGTTACGAGTACTGCGCACAAATATAAATATATATGCAAATATTATTGGTATTTGATTAACCTTAAATTATAGATACAAAAACATAAACGGTCAAATTTATGACGTTAGTAGCTTCAGTCCGCGACTTCGTGTTTAAAATTAATATTTGTGTTTTCTTTTTTATACCATCACACAACATACCATCACGCCTGTATTCCCCGAAGGGTTAGGCAGAGGTGTACCAATGTACACCCACAGTTCGCCGGAATGTTTAGGTCCCATGTAATAGGGGCGAGCCTATTGCCATTAACCGGGCACAAATCCTAACTCCGAGCTGCTACTGAGAAATTCCAAATGGAAAAACCCAATAATACTTTTTGCTCGACCTGGGAATCGAACCCAAGACCCCATGCTCATCAGTCGCGCTTGCGACCACGAGGCCAACGGGGCAGTTCTTTTTTATATATTTCTTTAATCTTTTTAATTGTTGTCTTTAATTATTGTAATCGGTAACAACTGCCACCATCTTAATTGAAGTAAAATTAATTCATGAAATTTTCGTCCGCGTCAAATTTGACATATTATTCCGCGGGAACAGAACATTTTTTCCTGAGACAAAAAGTGTCCTAGGTATGTGTTTTTATACACTTCAAACTATCTCAGTACCAAATTTCATCTAGAACCGTTCAGCAGTTTAAGCGTGAAACAGTAACGAACATCCATCCATCCTCACAAACTTCTTTTTGCGAAGCAGTTATGCCAGAGAAGGGGGCGGCGGGGCGGTTGAGTCAGAGTGTCTCCCGTCCCAGCCGCCGCGGTAGACACGACTCCCGGTCACCGTAGACGCGGGCCTGTGGACGTTGAGCAATGGGTAGCTCATCGTCCGTACGTTGCATAATAACAGGCCGTGTCGACCGCGCACGCCTCAAAGAGATGTCAGCAATTTTGAAGGGGCCACTCAGGGCCGATGTCTACCGGGGCTGCGGGTTGTTCGTAAGAGATACCACGCCCCCGGATCGCAGAGGACACAAGAAGGAACATGGATGGGTTTTATTCAGATAAAATCAGACACTCCCTCCCGCCCCGCCTAGGGCAGGGGAAGCCATTTGACGATTTCCCAGCGATAAAAAAAAACCTCACGAACTTTACCATTTATAATGTCAGTAGGATTAAGTAGGTTTAGATCAATGACCAACAAATGCCACGTGGCAAATATTATTGGTATTTTATTGACCTCAAATTATTAAAAAAAAAAACGTTCAAATCATATGACTATAACGCGTTAAAGGTTTATGACCGAAGCTCGTCATGACGTTTTCAACATGTTTAAATTAGGCTTCATAAAAAAAAAAAAACATTCAGTTATGGTAACCGGTTCGAGCTAGTTATTCTGAACTAGTCAATAGACAGCTTTGATACAGTCATTCAATAGAACGAAATTAAAATATTAGCAAAAAATCAATGTTTATATAGTTTTAGTGTGAATGGGTTAAGAGATTTAGTGATTGATTGATGATTTTAAGTGTCTCTTAAATGTTGAAGTAAAAAAGTTTATTATGGTTAATTTATCAATAATAAAATAACTGCCTCGTTAGCCTAGTGGTCCTCGCCGTGTCGACGGCGCGTTCGTGTTCCACGCGCGCCTCAAAGAGATGTCAGCATAGGGAAGGGGCCACTGAGGGCCGATGCCTGCCGGGGCTGCGGGTTGTTCGTAAGAGATACCGCGCCCCCGGAACGCAAAGGGCACAAGAAGGAACATGGGTGGGTTTTAGTCAGTAAAAGTCTGACACTCCCTCCCGCCCCGCCCAGGGCGGGAGAAGTTATTTGATGATTTCCCACCCACCAAAAAAAAAAAAAAAACCCGTGGAATAATATATTAAACGCGCGGAAGAATTCGCAGATAGAAGCTTGTATGACAAAAAAGGCGAATAGGTATTGCTTGTTTTGTTCGTGACGTCTTTGATATAATTAAAATATAGAACTTTAAGAATATTCTATTAATTGTCAATTTACGTCAGCCTTTTAAAATGAATTTGATGATTTCCCACCACCAAAAACAAAAAAAAGCCTAGTGGTCCTAAGCGCGACTGCTATGCTAGAGGTCTTGGGTTCGATTCCCAGGTCGAGCAAAAAGTGTTATTGGGTTTTTCTATGAAATTCTCAGTAGCAGCTCGAAGTTAGGATTTGTGCCCGGTTAATAGTAATAGGCTCGCCTCTATTACATAGGACCAAAAAACATACCGGCAAAATGTGGGTGTACATTGGTATACCTCTGCCTAAGCATTCGGAGAATACAGGAGTGATGGTATGTATATATGTGTGTGTGTGTATTTTATTACCATGAGGACACAAAAGCTATCGAAAGATTAATATGGAGAGGAAAATAAAAATACGATTTATTCTGCTTTTATCCACTGCCAATGGAATACACTTTTAAGTCATCTCTAGAGCTCATTTTTGTTTTTCCATTTCAGAAACTACGTGCCTCTTCCTAAGCTACATCCAACAGACCAGACCAGAGTCATGATAACACAATTCCTGACGGAGAAGCTGGAGGCGTTCAGCATCCTGACTTACTTCAGATATTCCTTTCTGGTAAATTCAGTACCTACATAATTATTACAATTATTTTTTATGCCAATTGATGGAAAATAATCCCACGACCCACAGTATGTTAAGTGGTCACCGCTACCTATAGACATCTGCATTACCAGAGGCTTGCAAATGCGTTGCCATCCCAGAAAGTTGAAATGTCTCATGTGCTTGCAATTACACCGGCACCTATACCCTTCAAACCGGAACACAGCAACGCTGCTTTGCGACAGATATAGGTATGGTGGCCATGTTAAGAGGATGAGTGAAAGGCGACTAACAAAAGGAATTTATATGGCAGATGTGAGTGGCAACGCTAGGATAGGACGCCCTACCCTGACCTTATTGGTGAGGTTCTTCAGAAAGGTCGGGTGCGCAGTACTCGTAACCGGGGTGCTTGTGTAAACAAATGTATGAACGTGGACGAAGCGAAAGAATTATGTAAGGATCGTAGCAGGTGGCGTTCTGTAGTTTCTGCTTACCCCCATGGGAAAAGGTGTGAGTTTATGTATGTATGTGTATGTAATAATAACCTACTTCCTATTTGGGAGGGTTAAAAAAGTACAAGTGCGAACAAAAAATGAGCAAACTTACCCCCAAAAAATGTGTAAAACTCAAATGTTTATTGAAAGATTTCTAAAATAACTTTGTCGTATTATTTATTCAATGATTTTTTTATGAAAACTTTTAGTTGGGAGAATACAGAATAAACTACGACTACACTCCTTCAGAGAGGTACGTGATTGACCTCAAGAATGTTAACTTTAGTGTGCTTGGCAAATTGAACCCTATTGTCATCAAGAAATCTGAAGTTTTGTGCTCTGTAAGTATGCTTTATTATAATTTATAATACATATACATAATAATTCTTAATTGCCTGGGTAGCCTAGTGGACCTAAGCGCGACTGCTACGCTAGAGGTCTTGGGTTCGATTCCCAGGTCGAGCAAGTCTTATTGGGTTTTTGGTATGAATTTCTGATTAGCAGCTCGGAGTTAGGATTTGTGCCCGGTTAATGGCAATAATTTCGCCCCCTATTACATGGGACCTAAACATATCGGCGAACTGTGGGTGTACATTGGTACACCTCTGCCTAACCCTACGGAGAATACAGGCATGATGGTATGTTAATTACGTTATGGTACATTTTTAATTTTTCATATAAAAATTAAAACATTGAAAAAGGCTTCCCTCCATTTTTTCATCTATCATGGTGGCGCTCGACTTGGTCGACTTCCTTTAGAATTTCTCTGCTAAGTATCTTTTCTGCTCACGATTTTGTAAGCGTTAGAATCACTGAATCGTGAGGAAACCTGGACTTACGGTGCGGTATCAGAGGAATTCCCCCTGGGAACAGCAAACTCCAGGTTTCTCCACTATATTTTCGTTGGCCGATATCAATGACGACAAAGATAAATCTAGAAAGAAAACATTTGTAAAACCAGTTAACAATTTTCTATTTCAGGAAGGTATTGGCACAAAAATCAAAGGTATCCACATATTGAACGCACCACCTTTTATTGACAAGCTTGTGTTCATCCTGAAGCAAGCCCTCAGACAGAAGGTGGCTAACAGAGTACATGTCCACAGTACTTACGAGGATCTACAAAAGTATATACCTAGGGAAATTCTGCCTAAAGACTATGGTGGTGATGAGCAGTCAGTTTCCAAGTTAAGTGGTGCGTATTTGTGCTTTTACTAACTAATTTTTATTTTTTATGTCATTTGATGACAAACAAGCCGACAGCCCACCTAATGTTAAGTGGTCACTGCTACCTATACACATCTGCAATACCAGAAGCCTTGCAAATGCGTTGCCATCCCAGAGACAAAGGGCCTGTGGACGGTGAGCAATGGGAAGCTCACCGTCCGTTCGTTGCATATCGACAGGCTGTGTCGACGGCGCTTTCATGTTCCACACGCGCCTGATCGATTTGTCAGCAATTATTGAAGGAGCCACTCATGGCCCATGCCTGTCGGGGCTGCGGGTTGCGCATAAGAAATACCGCGTTCCCGGGACACAAAGGGCACAAGAAGGAACATGGGTGGGTTTTAGACAGTAATATTCTGACACTCCTTTCCGCCCCGCCCTGGGCGGCGGAAGTAATTTGATGATTTCCAAACCTGAAAAAAATAATTTCCTAGGGACAAAGTTGAAATGCGTCATGTACCTGCAATTACACCGGCACCCATACCCTTCAAACCGAAACACAGCCATGCTGCTTTGCAGCCGAAATAGGTACTAAATATACCTATTCTATATACTATTTTGTTATTATTTCTACAGAACAATGGAAGGAAGTTCTAAGTACTCCTGAAGGAAGGAAAATGGCAAAGGACGCGGATAAGTTGGTGAGCGACGAATCCAAGAGACAAACCTCCAAGTTCAATGAAGAATACATGGGCATGCCTGGCTCCTTTAGGAAATTGACAGTAGATTAAATTAGGCTCTTCATATGCCACTTTAGACATGAAAAATATTAATACATATTTATATTTTTTTACTTTTTGAATTCGAAAAAATAGTCACCTCTCATTATAACAGCAAATAATTTGTCATTCGAATTAGAGCCCTAAGTCAGGTACTTTAAAATATATTTTATAGTGACAAGTAAAAAAGGTGAAGGCTTGCGAGCGGCGCGCTGACAGCTAACAGTTAGATTTTTTGAGGTGACGTGTTTTTGTCCTGTCTGAGCGGCATGAGCATTAACAACGTAGCAAATTGTCAATCGTGCGCAAAATGCTGTTATTGGTTATTATTGATAATTCAATAAACCAATCACAGCGCCTTATATTTTCTGTGCTTTAGTGTGAATTGGATAGATGACACCATTAAACAAAAATTCCAAGACACAACTTCACATAAAATAAATAGTTTATTTTTTAGCCGTGATAGCCCGATGAATTTTTTAAAAACTGTAAAATTAGATTTTTAGTTGCTTTGAAATCAATAAATAGTTAGTGAATTGGGATGTCAGAAAGTCATTTTTATTATATGGTATTTTAAAGTTTAATGTTTGTTTGTAATGAATAGGCTCCGAAACTGCTGGACCGATTAAAATATAGTAAAACATAGTTTATTATTGTCTTACAAAATCTATGGGACAGCTCATAAAAAGTTTCTACGTCAATTGATTAGTGGTGTCATCTGCCCAATTATAACACTCTTAAGTGATGAAGTATTTTGAAACATGGACCATCTAATAAGGGAAATAAATAAGCTGTGGTAGATTTTGTGGAAGGGTACTTTTAATTTGACTTGAATATGTCATTTTGTTTCAATTAATATCACAAGAAATGTTGTTAGTCTTTGCGTTTATAAAAATCTCCTGTCTTGTGTAAAAAAAAAATGGCGTAGGAATAAATATAATAATTTATAGTGAACGAGTATTTATTTTCTTTTACCGGTATGATTTCTGACCAGATGTTGGCTCACCTGCTGCATTGTTTAAGGTATCCCTACAACCTGCACTTTGAAGGTCATTTTAAAACGCCACTGATGCTGGGATAAACGTGGTCACCAATTGGGGCCGAGTAATATAAAACTTAATAATAATTACTGGCTATTGGCTCGCCCCCTATTACATGAGACTTAAACATACCGGCGAACTGTGGGTGTACATTGTTACACCTCTGCCTAACCCTTCGGGGGCTATAGGCGTGATGGTATGTTATGTTATTATAATAAGTTTTTTTTAATACAAACTTTATCCGGGAAATTGCAAGTACAGTAAAAAAAGAACCATTTGGCCATTTTTATTGTATTGTTTCCCAGCCATTAGCAATAAATATTTTATGTATTTATATACAGGGTTATATCTAAAACAATGACAACCTTGCAGGACTGTATTACTATCATCATAAACAACAACTTTTGTTCTATAAATTTTTACAGAATCAAGCAACGCAAGCGCATTGAAGTGAAACACCGACTGAAGGATTTCCGTAAAATTGTAAATATGTCATGTACAAACACCCCCGCTGCCCTAACCCCGCTCCCCTCGCTATTTTACTATCGCTTTCGTTTGCATCTCATAGACTTCGTAACATTTAGAGCGTTCAATTTAAATGTTTTTATTTTTGTATGAAAATCTGATGAACTAAATTATGAAAAAAAATTAAATGTCATAAAACAAAAGTTGTTGATTATGATGTTAGTAACATAGTCCTGAGAGGTTGTCTATGTTTTACGAATAACCCTGTAGATGCACTCAAACGAAACTCTATTTAGCAATTAATTACAATCAGCGTGGAAAATCTTTGCTTAGAGTCTAAAAACAGTAAAATGAAATAATGCTAAGCATAAAACTCGAGAACGGCTGGACCGATTTGGTTGGTTTTTTTTTCGGGGTTTCTTTCAAGGGATTTTAAGGAATATTTTTTTTGGATAATCCACCGGATATTTCAGAAATTTGCAGCCGTATGAAGCTAGTGCAGGCCGCTAGTTATCCTACTAATATTATAAATACGAAAGTTTGTGAGGATGGATGGATGTTTGTAACTCATTCACGCTTTAGCAGCTAAACAGATCTGGATGAGATTTGGCACTGAGATAGATTGTATTGTGGAATAACACATACGGTACTTTCTATACCGGAAAACATTACGGTACCCGCAGTAACCTTCTGCGAGGCAGTAATGCTTGAGAAGGAGGCGGCGGGACGGTTGAGACAGCGGTTCTCCCGTCCCAGCCGCCGCGGTAGACGCTCCGGACGTCGGGAGCCGCGAGACGACTCCCGGCCACCGTAGATACTAGCCTGTGGACGGTGAGCAATGGGTAGCTCACCGTCCTTACGTTGCATAACGACAGGCCGTGTCGACGGCGCGTTCGTGTTCCACGCGCGCCTCAAAGAGATGTCAGCAAAAGGAAGGGGCCACTGAGGGCCGATGCCTGCCGGGGCTGCGGGTTGTTCGCAAGAGATACCGCGCCCCCGGAACGCAAAGGGCACAAGAAGGAACATGGGTGGGTTTTAGTCAGTAAAAGTCTGACACTCCCTCCCGCCCCGCCCAGGGCGGGAGAAGTTATTTGATGATTTCCCACCCACCAAAAAAAAAAAAAAAAACCCGTGGAATAATATATTAAACGCGCGGAAGAATTCGCAGGTAGAAGCTTGTATGACAAAAAAGGCGAATAGGTATTGCTTGTTTTGTTCGTGACGTCTTTGATATAATTAAAATATAGAACTTTAAGAATATTCTATTAATTGTCAATTTACGTCAGCCTTTTAAAATGAAAGCTTCTTTTTAGGGTTCCGTGCCTCAAAATGAAATAACGGAACCCTTATAAGATCACTTTATTTTCCGTCCGTCTGTCTGTCTGTCAGTCTGTCGGTCTGTCAAGACCCTTTATTTCGGGAATGCGTTGAAGTATCAAGTTGAAATTTAAACCGTATACTTAGGTTTAGGGTTCCATGAAGTTGTGAAAAAAATTAAACAAACATTTTTAATTAAATCTTAAAAAATAGGGGGTCTATATTTTTTTATAAGGGTTCAAATTTGAAATTGAAGCTACTAGTACAAATGGGGTATCATTTAAAAGGGCTTGATGTGCACATTACAAAATATATTTTGTAATTTTTTTCCGACGCATTATTTCTTACTTATAAAAAAAATACCGTTTCCCTCGTCTTCGAAGTCTGTGAAACGATTTTTTTTATTTAACTTACTATTTAACAGCTTTTTTTTTTTTTTTTTGGTGGGTGGGAAATCATCAAATAACTTCTGCCGGCACGAGTCGTGAGCACATACAGGACAACCTTGCGCATGTACACTTTCGGTCAAATTAATTCAGTACCGATTTTACTACAATTATTGTAAAGGTATTATGAGTGAAAGACGGCTAACAAAAGGGATTTATATGGCAGATGTGAGTGGCAACGCCGGGAGAGGACGCCCTAGAAAGGTCTACTCTGACCTTATTGGTAAGGTTCTTCAGAAAGGTCGGGTGCGCAGTACTCGTAACCGGCGTGCTTGTATGAACAGATGTATGAACGTGGACGAGGCGAAAAAAGTATGTAGGGCTCGTAGCAGGTGGCGTTCTGTGGTTCTTGCCTACCGCCATGGGAAAAAGGCGTGAGTTTATGTATGGATTATTTAAAACTTTAGTAGTACTTATAATTTCACTTTGGTTCAGCAATGTTGTAGGCCTTCGTAACTGAAGTATATTTCAATAAAGTAATACAATCTGGCTAGAAATGATAATTTCATTTTATTCTTTAACGTTTTGTAAATCCGAAGGCAAAGGTAATATTATGCCTTCCGTAAAAAAATCATAAAACTATGTGAAAGCAAAAACGAAAAATTAATACGAAATAAAAAACAAACCATTTTAACCACTGGGCCATGGAACTTTGGGAGTCAAAGTCAAAGTCAAATCAGTTCTTAGCGGACGTCTCCTACCTATAAATCACCTCCTTATCTGCCAAACATCTTTATACATTAAGTAGTTTCTGAGATTCTTTGTTTAGAGAATAAATGAATAATTAACGTTTCGGTTTTAGGGTACCGTACTTATAATAGTCGCCAATGGGGCGTGAGCACAAATGTCAAGTTAATTTGTGGGGTTTTGGGTTCCTTTCCGGGTTTTCGAGCCGTTGGACCGATCGCGTGCAGCGTCCGCGCCCAAAAAAACCCAAAAACCCAAAGATTAACTTGAAATTTATGCTCGCGACTCGTGGTGACTACTTTACCTTAATAGTGCCAACCACGATCGGTCGTAAACAAAGTCAAAGTCAAATCATTTATGTCATATGAATTGAATGCAGTTGTCCCCTTCAAAAAATTGTTTCGTATGGAGAAGAATGGGAAAGAAACTCCGGACTTATACACTCACGCCTGTATTCCCCGAAGGGTTAGGCAGAGGTGTAACAAATGTACACCCACAGTTCGCCGGTATATTTAGGTCCCATGTAATAAGGGGCGAGCCTATTGCCATTAACCGGGCACAAATCCTAACTCCGGACTTACTCTTTTAAAATCTGTTTTTTTTATTTGATATCTTCCTACCGTTATAAAAACTAGATGGGAAAAAGTCGCACCAGAATTCCTTTTGACCATTTTTGTACAGAACCCAAAACGTTGTCTACCTCAAACAGGGCTAATTATCATAAAACATAAAAGCCAATTACCACCCGGAATCTTGGCTACCGCAATGAAGGTTTCTAGGGTTCCGTACTCAATGGGTAAAACGGGACCCTATTACTAAAACTCTGCTGTCCATCCGTTCGTCTGTCACCAGGCTGTATCTCATGAACCGTGACAGTTACACAGTTGAAATTTTCACACATGATGTATTTCTGTTGCAGCTATGACAAAAAATATTAAAAAACAGAATTAAATAAATACTTAAGGGGGCTCCCATACAATAAACGAGATTTTTTTGCTCGTTTTTGCTCGATATTGATAACGGCAACCGGTAGACGCTTTCACAGAATATTTAGTTATATATTCACTTTCAAAATAAGTAAAGAACACAAACCATCAACCATCACTCCTGTATTCCCCGAAGGGTTAGGCAGAGGTGTGCCAATGTACACCCACAGTTCGCCGGTATGTTTTAGGTCCCATGTAATAGGGGGCGAGCCTATTGCCATTAACCACAAATCCTAACTCCGAGCTGCTACTGAGAAATTCATAGAAAAACCCAATAACACTTTTTGCTCGACCTGGGAATCGAACCCAAGACCTCTAGCGTAGCATAGCGTATTATGTTATAATTAGTATCGATTTCTTATTATGTTGCAGTGCCTGAACCGGGTTTCATTTTGGAACTTACCTAGTTATAACAACTAAATATACACATGAATATAATAAAGAAATTTGAATTGATTTGAACTGTCTCGGTAGCCTAGTGGTCCTAAGCGCGACTGCTACGCTAGAGGTCTTGGGTTTCAGGTCGAGCAAAAAGTGTTATTGGGTTTTTCTATGAATTTCTCAGTAGCAGCTCCGAGTTAGGATTTGTGCCCGGTTAATGACAATACCCTATTACATGAGACCTAAAAACATACCGGCGAACTGTGGGTGTACATTGATACACTTCTGCCTAACCCTTCGGGGAATACAGGCGTGATGGTATGTTTTATGTTATGTGTTATAATATAATAATAATTTAAACATAACAGTAAGAGTATGTTTGTGTAATTACTAATTTTTTTTTTCAAGGCAACTCTTTAAGAGTCTCCCATACAACAAACAGGGTTTTATCGCCGACTCACACTTGGCCAATTTTTGGTTAACACATATCTGTTAAAAGTACAGGTAACAAAGCTATTCGGTATATAAACAAAATGATTAGTTTTTCTACTACACTGCCAATATTCATATTTATTCTATGCGCAATAAGTTTTTAAGCGCACCTAAAAGAGTGATGTAAAAGAATTGTCTGTTCAGCACACTCGCAACATTGTTTAAAAGTAATTGCAAGTAACCTGCTTGTTTACCAAACAGCTTTGTTGACTGTACATACTAGAAGCAACAAGATTAGTTAACTTTATGCCGTCACAGTGGGTAGACTGGTTTATTGAATCAAGGGCAAACAAAATGGAAGTTTTAAAAGATACACCAGTTCTGGTATTCAATCCTAACACCATTGAAGAAGTTAGAAGGGAATTTAACTTGGACCGTGAAGGGATAAAAAAAATGCTGGACAATTTCGAAGAATGGATCTCGAAACAGCAGCATTTCACAAAGAAGAATTTTGGTAAGTTTTTTTTTTCTAACGAACCAGTTGTCTTGACCGATTATTGACTGACTTTTATGTCGGTAAGAATTGAACATATGAATCCCAATACAAGAACGCATGCGGCCGACAAAAAATCGCTCCCAAAATCGGTCGTGGGCGACAGCCTTATTCACTTGATTTCTCAAAACATTGATATTTGAAACTGTACCTTGTTTTTGGCATTGCAAGGTGCAGTTCTGCTTCTTTCGTCAAATAGAGAGGTGACTATAATTATATGTTAGTGATTCTCGAAACCAACCAAATAATAAAATGAATACTATTATAAGAGATGACGCTACTCCTCTGGTGTCAAATTGTATTTGATTGTTTACGCGTTTTAAATCTGCACTTAAAAGTTTAAGTTTAGTTTAAGATTTGTATAATTAAATTGACTGCCCCGTTAGTTCTGTGATCGCAAACGCGACTGATGAGCGGTCCTGGGTTCGATTCCCAGGTCGGGCAAAAAGCGTAATTGAGTTTTTCCGATAGGAAGTTTGGAAGTTGGTGGTGTGTACACCCCCGTGCATCGAAAAGCACGTAAAGCCATTGGTCCCGGCTGTCATTTGTTGATCTTTGACAGACGTTACGGATAGTCAGAAGCCAGGAAGTCTGACAGCCAGTCTAACCAAGAGGTATCGTGTTGACCAGTAACTGGGTTGTGGAGGTCAGATAGGCAGTCGCTCCATGTAAAACACTGGTATTCAGCTGGATCCGGTTAGACTGGAAGCCGACCCCAACATAATTGGGAAAAGGCTAGGCAGATGATGACTTTGTATAATTAAATTACGACACGGTTGGCGCAGTGGCTGAGTGATTGGCTGCTGCGCTGCGTGTCGCGGGTTCGATGCCCGCACGTAACAAATATTTGTATGGCCTACAGATAGTTGTTTCGGGTTTGGCTGTTTGTGTATGTGAGTTTATATGTTTGTAAACGCACCCACGACACAGGGGAAATTCCTAGTGTGGGGCAAAGTTTAAAAAAAAAAAAAAAAGAATTATTAATTAATTATTATTATTATCGGTAGCCTAGTGGTCCTAAGCGCGACTGCTACGCTAGAGGTCTTGGGTTCGATTCCCAGGTCGAGCAAAAAGTGTTATTGGGTTTTTCTATGAAATTCTCAGTAGCAGCTCGGAGTTAGGATTTGTGCCCGGTTAATAGCAATAGGCTCGCCCCTTATTACATGGGACCTAAATATACCGGCGAACTGTGGGTGTACATTGTTACACCTCTGGCTAACCCTTCGGGGAATACAGGAAGGATGGAATTTTTTTTTTTTTTTTTATTATTATTAATTTAGTTTATGCATATTTCAGGCCGCATTTACTTAGAAATATGTATCATTAATGCAAAAGGATCATTAGAGAGGGCAAAAAATAATCTAGAGAAACTATGTACTCTGAAGACATTGCTGCCATCTTTTTTTGATAAACATGACGTCAAGACAGAATTTATTGATACATCTGGATTCATGTAAGTATTTATAGAAAACCGTTATGTTTATGGTGATAGATGGACAGTCGGACGGACGGACAGCCAAGTCTTAGTAATAGGGTCCCGTTTTACCCTTTGAGTACGGAACCTAAAAAACCTTTTGTTTTTTTACGTTGTGTGGCAAGGCACTGCACGGTAAAGGCCTCTTCTCATACAAAAGAGGCACACGACTGTTTTGATCACCACGGTTGGTCAAGGCAGATTGACGATTTAAGACTTATATTCATTATTATAAGGCCAAGTTTCCTCACGATGATTTCCTTCACCGATGTCAGTGATGTCCAATATAGAGATAGAAAGTACATAAGAATCGACAAGTAATGAAGTAAAAAAAAAATAAGTGACCCCCGACAGTCGAATACATGTAACTACCGCAGCTAACAATAGAGCTGATAACCTTGAAACGGCTAAACAGATTTTGATAAAAAAAATCTCTGAGAACCATCGATAGAAAACCTGTTCTCAAATAAAAAGAACCGCATTCCGATCGGTTAAGCCATTTAAGAGCTACGGTGCCACAGACAGACACACAGACACGTCAAACTTATAACACTCCGTCCATTTGCGACGTATAGTACAATTTGAAGATTTTTTTTTTCAGAATACATGCAACAGTTCCAAAACTTTTGAAGAATAATAACAGAGTATACGTTGTCAAACTTCTCTCTTCTGAATTCAACATGGCAATGGTGCTAGATCACTACAAATATATGATACTAGTAAGTGGGTATTTACTACTTTCACAAGCATGAATTTCTGTGTTCGACTCCCGAGTCAGGCAGTATGAAGGCTACCAACATGACCAGTTATACGTTCCGATCTAATGTGGTGCTATTGCCGCTATTATAACAGGCTTCTAGAAACGTAGCAGTAGGCCTAGCAGTATTGCCGCACCATGATTGGCTTAGCGCAACAAGGACAATGACTACCCACACATATGCAAAATTTTCGCGAACAAGCCGGGTTGGCTCGTAATAGTATTTAATTCAAAATTCAAATTCATTTATTCGCAGGTAAATTACACCCATTGCATTGCATACATAATTCAAATACAAATAAAATAGTTTTAAATCATAATAAATACCAACACAACAAATTAAATTACCAGATAAATTGAAATAAAAATAAATAAATAAATTTAGATTATTAAATTTGTTTGTTAAGAAGGTCAAGGTTTGTTATGACTAATAAATTATTGTTGTCTGTGTTTTGAAGAAAACGTTTTTAAAACAAGCTTTTATTACTTGTTAATAAAAAGAACAAAAAAATTAAAAATAATAATTTGAACCTTATATGAACGCCCGAAGCGATTTGTAAGCTTGGTTCTTATTTGTTTGGATTTGATTTTATTGTTATTTATTATTATTTTGTCTCTTTCAGACGAACGAATATATGAAGATAAACGACTATAACTTAGGTTTTGTCACAATTCTGGACTGCAGAGATGTTAACCTTATTAATTTTGTAACTAATATTAACATTCATGAATTACGTAATCTAATAGTTGTATTAATGGTAAGCATTTAAAAGAATTGTAAACCCGGGAAGTCAATTCTTTTACATACATAGAATACATACATAAACTCACGCCTTTTCCCATGGGGGTAGGCAGGAACCACAGAACGCCACTTGCTACGATTCTTACATACTTCTTTCGCCTCGTCCACGTCCATACATCTGTTCATACAAGCACGCCGGTTACGAGTACTGCGCACGCGACCTTTCTGAAGAACCCCACCAATACGGTTAGGGTAGGTCCTTCTAGGGCGTCCTCTCCCAGCGTTGCCACTCACATCTGCCATATAAATCCCTTTTGTTGGTCACCTTTCACTCATCCTCTCAACATGACCAAACCATCTAAGCATACTCAAACTCAAACTTAATGCAATTCTTTTTGTTTTTTAACATGTTGTCTCCTCTACGAATTTCTCCTGTATCGTTGGTGCGTTTACAAACATATAAACTCACATACACGTACAGCCAGACCCGGAACAAATATCTACTAAAAATATATCAATAAAAATGTATATGATTTGCCTGACAAAATGTAGTCCAAAATTCCCTTATGTTTTAACCCTCGACTTAAATAAAGAAAGGGTATAATTACAGGCACATGAGACATTTTCAACATTCACACACCGCCGCGGTAGACGCTCCGGTCGTCGGGAGCCGCGAGACGAATCCCGGCCACCGTAGATACGGGCCTGTGGACGGTGAGCAATGGGTAGCTCACCGTCCTTACGTTGCATAACGGCAGGCCGTGTCGACGGCGCGTTCGTGTTCCACGCGCGCCTCAAAGAGATGTCAGCAAAAGGAAGGGGCCACTGAGGGCCGATGCCTGCCGGGGCTGCGGGTTGTTCATAAGAGATACCGCGCCCCCAGAACGCAAAGGGCACAAGAAGGAACATGGGTGGGCTTTAGTCAGTCAAACTCTGACACTCCCTCCCGCCCCGCCCAGGGCGGGAGAAGTTATTTGATGATTTCCCACCTCCCAAAAAAAAAAAAATTCACACACAATACACACACACACACACACATTCAACACACACTCACACCCAACCTATAAAAGTATCTAAAAGTATAAAGAAAAAATCCAGTGATTTAAAAGTCAGCCTGTATAAAGGTATATTCTATTTTCTAGGAAGGATACGCTGTCAGAATTAGCGCAATATATGTCATATCGCCATCAAAAACCATTGATGTTTTCGTAACACTATTAAAACAAGTGTTTAGTAAAAAAATTGCTGGAAGGATCAATGTAGTAAAAACCGTCGAGGCTTTACATAAATTTGTACCAAAAGAAGTATTGCCCAGAGATTGTGGTGGTGAAGAAAAGACACTGAAGGAAATACATGGTGAGTCCGTGGTACTGTAAAGGTCAAGGTGTCAATGTAACCTGACTGAATAGTTTAGTTATAACCAAACACTTAGGTGAATATCAGAAGGGATTCAAATCTGTACTACATAATTATTATCTGTTTAATTTAACATTATCAAACTGAAGGGTTCGTTTGTTAACATAACATGCCATCACGCCTGTTTCCCCGAACGGTTAAGCAGAGGTTTTAGGTCCCATGTAATAGGGGGCGAGCCTATTGCCATTAACAGGGCAAAAGTCCGACTGCTACGCTAGAGGTCTTGAGTTCGATTCCCAGGTCGAGCAAAAAGTGTTATTGGGTTTTTCTATGAAATTCGCAGTAGCAGTTCGGAGTTAGGATTTGTGCCCGGTTAATGGCAATAGGCTTGCCCCCTGTTACATGGGACCTAAACATACCGGCGAACTGTGGGTGTACATTGTTACACCTCTGCCTAACCCTTCGGGGAATACAGGCGTGATGGTAAGTATGTAAAAATTCTATTTATTTTTTTAAATTTCGACAACTCATTTCTTTTAATTACCATTATATAGCGTGGCACGGCACGACATGTGTGTCGCTTTAGATGTTTCACATCAATACTTAAGGGGCTATAGGGGCTTTAGGGGCCAACGCAGGACACAGTAAAACACACATCTTTTGTCGCATAGTCTGGCGTATTGGTACATATTACAAGCCTGAAAAAATTGAGTGTATAGTCAAGGGTTCAAAGAAAAGACTTACTTATAAATATGTTTTGATAGTATATTAATATCATGGTAAAAAACATTGTAAAGGAGAGCATAAAAAAAAAAATTTCGTCGCATTCATCTCAAAATTTTGAGCGTAAACTATATATTTTTATGTAATGACCTTATAGGGAATTTCATGAACTAAAGACATACTTATAAATTACTCCACTGAGCCGTGTATTTCTTTAACAATTTAAAGAAAACTTCAAAATTACTGTTATTTTGGTGGTTATCCTTTTTTTTTTTATTTTTTTTTAAAGAAAACGTTGCCCCACACTAGGAATTTCTCCTGTGTCGTGGGTGCGTTTACAAACATATAAACTCACATACACAAACAGCCAGACCCGAAACAACTGTATTCCATAAAAATATTTGTTCCGTGCGGGAATCGAACCCGCGACACGCAGCGCAGCAGCCAATGCGCCAAACGTGCCGTCGAATCCGATTATCCGATTCAACTAACATCAGACCATTATCACACTTATTTTTTTATTTGTTGCTGCGATGCGTTAGTGTCAATTACCTAAACATTTGCTTACGACAGGGCCTTAAAGAACATATTCACACTGTTACAGGAAACTGGACAAACACTTTAGCCACGAACGAAAACATAGAGTACTTCAAGGAGATGTCTCAAGCCCGAACAGATGAGAAGCATCGCCTGCCTTCCCAGTACAACGAGCAAGTTTTAGGGATGCCAGGGTCTTTTAGAACATTATCAGTCGACTGAAATGGGTAGGATAAGTTTAACGTATCTCTGTGTGTGTGTGTATCTTGTATCGTAGCACCCGAACGCATGAACCGATTTTGATTTTGGTTTTTTTTTTAATTTTATAAACAGGTTTTTTAGCGTTTGTTCTTATTATCTTTATATGTTTTATCAAAATCGGTTCAGCCGTTTCAAGGGTTATCAGCTCTTTTGTTAGCTGCGGTAGGGATCTTTGTGCTTCTGGGAGGTACTGGGGTTTGTGGCGGGTTCTGTCTTTAATTTTATTACTTCTACTAAAAAAAAACCTGCCAAGTGCGAGTCGAACTCACGCGCTAAGGGTTCCATTATTTTTGGTTTTTATTATCTATAAAAACGGCATAAAAATCGCGTTTGTTGTCATTAACCGGGTACAAATACCAACTCTGAGCAGCTACTGAGAATTTCATAGAAAAACCCAATAACACTTTTTGCTCGACCTGGGAATCGAACCCAAGACCTCTAGCGTAGCAGTCGCACTTAGCACCACTAGGCTACCGAGGCGAGTGTAGAGGTCATTATAGGTATTTATAATAATGAACAACTTTTACTATGGCACCAACTCGGAAATCGCGAAACGAAATCAGCTGATCCATACATTTTGCCGACTTACAGAATAGCTGATTATTTTCGTGAATTCAAGGTTTTCCTGTAGTAAAAGTTGATTATAATTTTAAATCCCTACAATGACCTCATTTCAGGTTCCTGGTAAACAAAGAAGGTGGTTGTATTTCAAGTGTGAAAACCTAAGGCATAGCCCTTAACAAGGGACGGCTGAGACAGCGGTTCTCCCGTCCCAGCCGCCGCGGTAGACGCTCCGGACGTCGGGAGCCGCGAGACGACTCCCGGCCACTGTAGATACCGGTATGTGGACGGTGAGCAATGGGTAGCTCACCGTCCTTACGTTGCATAACGACAGGCCGTGTCGACGGCGCGTTCGTGTTCCACGCGTGCCTCAAAGAGGTGTCAGCAAATGGAAGGGGCCACTGAGGGCCGATGCCTGCTAGGGCTGCGGGTTGTTCGCAAGAGTTACCGCGCCCCCGGAACGTAAAGGGCACAAGAAGGAACATGAGTGGGTTTTAGTCAGTAAAAGTCTGGCACTCCCTCCCGCCCCGCCCAGGGCGGGAGAAGTTATTTGGTGATTTCCCACCCACCAAAACAAAAAAAAAAGCCCTTAACAACGACGATTTACCAACCCGCAAAAAAAAAAAATCCTTAACAACGCACAATGCCTATCAAACTATGGCTAAACGCACAGAGCGTTTGTGAACGAGCTCGTTTAGGAAAGTACTGCCACCGTTGGCGCCCCAAAAACCAAGACAGGAAACCAAGAACCCAAAAGTTAACGTGACGTTTGTGCTCACGAGTCGTGGCGGCTACTATACAAATATTGGAACTGTTGGCGAAGATCGTGACATTTCAACCAACGCCTAGCAGTATAGAGCTCTTTGTGAAGGAGCTCATCCGGGGAAGAACTACCACCATAACTATTTCTGCCTCAAAGAAGCGTGGCTGTGTCGGTAAGGGTTTGGGCGTCGGTGAAATTACAGGCACATGAGACATTTCAACTTAGTTTCTGGGATTGTAACGCATTTGCAACATACATACATAAACTCACGCCTTTTTCCCATGGGCGTAGGCAGAAATCACAGAACGCCACCTGTTACGATCCTTATATACTTCTTTCGCCTCGACCACATTCATACATCAGTTCATACAAGCACGCCGGTTACGAGTACTGCGCACCCGACCTTTCTGAAGAACCTCACCAATATGGTCAGGGTATGTATTTCTAGGGCGTCCTTTCCCGGCGTTGCCACTCACACCTGCCATATAAATCCCTTTTGTTAGTCGCCTTTCACTCATCGTCTCAACATGACCGAACCATCTAAGCATACTCTATTTTACCTTTGTGACTACATTCTCTTTTAATCCGCAACGTTCTCGTATAATTTCATTCCTCATAAGTTCTTGCATTTGCAAAACCTCTGGTATTGCAGATGTCTCTAAGCAGAGGCGGCCACATAACTTCAGGTTGGCCGTCGCGGTCGGCTTGTTAACCATTGTTTGTAATTTCATTGACTGACGAGGTAATATTAAAATCTGCTTGACGTAAATTATTAACCTTTGTATCACTTTTTATGTAAAATTTTTTAGAATAGTAATAATTAGGTACTCGTTTGTTAATGTTTATCCAAATTACGGAATTATTTTTTGTAGTACCTCGTTTTTTAAATGTAATAATTATGTATTTATGCAAATTAAAATATTAATGTGTTGTTTCATTTTTGCTCAATACACAGGAGCATGACACTGTTTTATTAAATTATTCTTTAATCCAGAATGCGCATTGCATAGTGTTATCTTATCTAAGTACTATTATAAAAGCGAAAGTTTGTGAGGATGGATGATTAGATATTTCTTATGCATTAACGGCTGACAGGAATAAGCTGAAATTTAACACACATATAGATAGATATCTATTGAACTGGATTAATAAATACGATATTTTTTATTCAGTTTTTGTGATTTCTTGGAACCATACCTACTAAATTTTATCATCAGCCTGCAACTGTCCATTGCTGAACGTAGGCCTCTCCAATAGCGGGCCTGAATGAGCAATAGGTAGCTTACCGTCCTAACGTTGCATAATGACAGGCCGTGTCGACGGCGCGTTCATGCTCCACGCGCGCCTCATAGAGATGTCAGCAAATCGGAGGGGCCAGTCAGGCCCGATGCCTGCCGGGGCCGTGGGTTGTTCGAAAGAGATACCGTGCCCCCGAAGCACAAGAAGGAACATGAATGGGTTTAGTCTGTAAAAGTCTGACACTCCCTCCCGCCCCGTCTAGGGCGGGGGAAGTCATTTATGCTGTTCCATCAAAAAAAAGGGCCTCTCCAATCTCGCTTTACTTAGCTCGATACTCGGCAACTCTCATCCAGTTGCTAGCAATACAATTTATCAAATTTGACACGGACGAAACCGCGGGCAGAAAAGCTAGTACGGCTTATTTTGTGCTTATAATCACCAATCCGCCTTGAGCAAGCAAGCGTGGTGATCAATAGTCATGGATTATCTATACGAGAACAGGCCTTTTCCTTGCAGTGAGACAATACTACCTCGTTAACCTAGTGGTTCTAAGCGCGACTGGTACGCTAGAGGTCTTGGGTTCGATTCCCAGGTCGAGCAAAAAGTTTTATTGGGTTTTTCCATGAAATTCTCAGTAGCTGCTAAGAGTTGGTATTTGTGCCCGGTTAATGGCAATAGGCTCGCCCCCTATTCTTAGTACACTTCTGCCTAACCCTTCGGGGAATACAGGCGTGATGGTACAATACTCTAGGCTGATATTATTATTATTAATACGCCTGTCTCCGTCGCACAACTGTTAAGCTATGTATGCAAGATAGAGACGAGAACATAGACAATTTGTGTGCTGAGTATCGTTTGTCTCGGCCCTAGAATTATTTGCGTAATTCATAAAAAAATTAACTGCTAGAAATCAGTTCCACTCGAAGCGTCTGAGTGTTGAACAAATAAGTATTGTTCAAGTGTTCAATTGAAATTTAATGTTACCAATTTATTTAACAGTGAGTAGAACGTAACTGCCTCGTTAGCCCAGTGGTCCTAAGCGCGACTGCTACCCTAGAGGTCTTAGGTTCGATTCCCAGGTCGAGCAAAGTGTTATTGGGTTTCTCTATGAAATTCTCAGTGGCAGCTCGAAGTCAGGATTTGTGCCCGGTTAATGGCAATAGGCTTGCCCCCTATTACATGGGACCTAAACATATCGGCGTACTGTGGGTGTTCATTGTAACACGTCTGCCTAACCCTTCGGTGAATACAGGCGTGATGGTATGTTATGTTATGTGTAGAACATTAGAGGTTCGACTAGTTTTTATTTAAGGCGTAGCATTCTCGTTAAATTGCAAGTCTTAGAAGTCGTAAATCTGTATCTATACTTTTATTTAATAATAATATAAAGAGGAAAGATTTTTTTGTATATTTGTTTGTAATAATTAGGATCCAAAACTACTAGACCGATTTTAATAATTTATTCACCAATAGATAGCTACATTTTTCTCGAGTAACATAGGCTATATAACATCACGCTACGGCCGACGGGGGCAGGGTTGTAACCAAAGACGTCACATCTTTTTTGAATAATGAACACAACTTTTGAAACTTGTTTTCATTTAAAAAAAAACCTAGCAAACAGTCATAAGTTTGACCTTCAATATCTCCATAACAAATGGATTCCCAGGTATGGCGTTAATAAATTGTCATAATTATTTAGGTAGAATTGATTTTCGGTAACGTTATGTGTATACACACCCACCCGATGTAAAAATGTAAATGTATTCTGCAGACCAGTTCCGGTCACGACGGCTAATCTCAATGGAGACTAGCCAAGTACGCAGAAGATATTATAGTGCACAAGTGTGTGCACAATCACAAGTGCACTAGCTCTTCCCTTTCTCTCACAGTCCGATAGAATCCGACACAACCGGAAAGAGATTAGGCGCAGGACCACCGGCTTTACGTGCTTTCCGAGGCACTGGGGTGTCATACCACCAGCTACAAAACTCCGGGCAGCTATTGAGAAATTCGTTATGGACCCCACGCTATAGACATTGCCAAATTTCATCCAGATCTGTTCAGCCGTTTAAGCGTGAAAGAGTAACATACATCCATCCATCCATCCATCCTCACAAACTTTGGCATTTATAATAATTTGCGCGTTCGACCACGAGACCAACGACGTAGCTACACGACAGGACACTCAAGACTTTTAAAACAATGACAATTTGTTTTGAACAAATATCATTTTTTTACCGATTCGTTAGGATTCATTCTAGCATGATTATTAATATTCAGTTCGAGATAAACAAGTTACGTAGACAAAAAAACAATTTCAATAATTTAAGATAAATCCTTTTTAAATTTTAGTCAATATCATAATCAAAAAAAAATTGCCTGAATAATTTTCCAAAATATGATTTTCAATAAAAAAATAAGGCTAAGTGCGAACCGGGCTCGCGTACCAAGGGTTTCATTTACACTAAGAAAATATTTTTGTTCCATTTCCATTTTTGTTGTTCTAGTAACAAAGATTTTGCTCTACAAATTTGGCCTTTATTGAAGACATAATCATGCATCATCTTCCTCTTGAAGCATGTCAGATATTTTTTAATAAATTGGTTTAGGTTCCTGCACTAAGCCGTACCAGATAGATCGATGAATAGTTTTATTTCTAATCATGCATACCATCACGCCTGTATTCCCCAGAGTGTTTGGCAGATGTATACCAATACACAGCCACAGTTCGTCGGTATGTTTAGGTCCCATGTAATAGGGGGCAAGCCTATTACCATTAGCCGGGCACAAATTCAAACTCCGAGCTGCTACTGAGAAATTCATGGAAAAACCCAATAACACCTTTTACTCGACCTGTGAATCGACCCAATACCTCTAGCGTAGCAATCGCGCTTAGAACCAGTAGGCTAACGAGGCAGTTTTATTTCTAATCCTTATGATAATTTATTTTATTGTTTATTGCGTCATGCGTGCAATAATTTTTACCTGGTTTGTTTACTCACCAGCTTAGGTTGACTGTTAGAGAATGCATCATTAAGTTCGCTTTTGTATTCTTTGTTGCATGAAATTTTAATAAATAAACAAAAGAACGGACGCCTATGAAAAGATGAAAGGATTGTGTGAAGATTGATAAGAAAGAGAAGGGAGTCAGTATTATAATGACGCGTGCCAGGACGGAATGGAAGAAGAAAACGTGTTACGCCGACCCTAAGGAACATGGGATACGGGCAGGAAGATGATGAAGGACGACGCCGGCGTCTTACCAACAAGGTTTCCTTTTGTAACAATTTGCTAAGCAACCCAAAAAAATAATTGACATTCGTAAATTAATGATACGTCTATTGACGTCAGAACACACTATAAAAATGTTTACACCGTGTAAGGATGCCGTTTTTTCTGACGGTCAATATTCCATGCTTATTTGTAAATGCTTGTCTTTAATAAGATGACTCTTAAGCCACAATGACGTCAGTACGTGTAGAATACTCGTGTAAGACAGAATTCGATCAACAATCTCTTTTATTACTAAAACATTATTGCTAACCAGAGAAGGTTAAATGAAGGTAAAACCTTATGAGAATGGTCACGTGATTCTTTGTATTTTTCAATCAGGAAATCACCAAATACAGCTCGGAATATGGATTAGTTTTGTGGAAGAACTAAGGTAACCGAAATAGATTTTAAAATGGCGAAACTCAAGTGTCAATGGGTAGGGAACTTAGCCTGTTGAACGGATGCCTGTTGGGGTGTTGAGGCTCTCAAGTGGTGACCACGCACCGGAAGGCGCAGTGTGGAAAGACCTCCAATGAGGTGGACCGATGACCTGGTAAAGGTCTCGGGGGGAAATCGGTGGACCGGTAATTGTGGATATCTTTAGGAGCGGCCTATTTATGTCCAACAGTAATTTATTTATTTATTAATAGATGGTGTTACGAAGGAACTATCGCATAAATGGTTAAATATGAGTTTTTTTTTCTTAATGGCATCTTGCTGATCAAGGTCGGCTGCGTAACCGGTCTTTCCAGTGGGGCCTTAAAAATCAAGGCCTCTAGACAGGGCCGAAATCTTACCACAATTTTTTTTTTTTAAATTTGCCCCACATATTAGGAATATCTCCTGTATCGTGGGTGCGTTTACAAACATAGAAACTCACACACACAAACAGCCAGACCCGAAACAACTGTTTGTAGGTCATACAAATATTTGTTCCGTGCGGGAATCGAACCCGCGACACGCAGCGCAGCAGCCGATCGCTCAGCCCCCAGGGCCCCTGTGAGGTTTATGGACCTCGGGCGGTAGGCTTGATCAGATCTTGGCGAAATATAGGTGAAGTATTGTATATTAGTACTAGCGCGACCAAGATACCATCTACAACATTCATTGACCTACTCAAAAACACAATAAGTTTCGGACCAGCCATTTAGGAGGAGTTTAGTGACACGTAAAGAAGAATTAAACTCGTATATACTTTATATAAAAAATAAAGGGATGTTCGATTTATGAGTCCAAAAGTGTACTAAGCCCAAAACGCATATAAACAAATTCGTCCCTGTACTAAGGTGGACTTGTACGTAACATTGCAACTCAAGACTGATTACGGATCTCAAGCAAGTTTGAAATCGCTTTTCGATGTCAACAACCCACCTGGCAAGCTTGAAATGTCTCGTGTCTGTTCGTTGAAAGACACGGGATTGCTTCTAAGACTTTGCAAAGTGAGTGTACTTCAATATATGACAGTCTTAGCAAGAATTAGGATCTAAACTTTTCCTAAGAAACAGTAGATATTTTGAATTGTCGGGCGCTGTCAATTGGGATTAGTCATCTCTTGACTGCCATGGCTTACTTCATTATTTCTACCTATGGTTTTTCTTTTTAATATTATTAGGTATTCAGTTTCAAAACAAAACAGAAAAACAGTTGCAATAAGTGTTATTGGGTTTTTCTATGAAATTCTCAGTAGCAGCTCGGAGTTAGAATTTGTGCGAGGTTAATAGCAATAGGCTCACCACCTATTACATGGGACCTATACATACCGGCGAACTGTGGGTGTACATTGGTACACCTCTGCCTAACCCTTTGGGGAATACAGGCGTGATGGTATTTTATACAGTTTCATTGTTTTCACATAAAGAAGCAACAATAATACTGTGACCGAGATTTTCTAAAAACCAAATTTGAAAAGAGTGTCCATGGAGTTTCTTGCTCGTTCTTCTCCATAGAGACCTACGTTTTGGAACGAGCAACTAGCTTCAACTTTTTGTACGAGTAACTTCTTGACAATTTAAAAGAGCCTGTAAATGGTCTAATTGAAATAAATGTTTTGACTTTGAATGAGTCAGTTCTAGGAATAAAATTGCTTTTGTAAAACTTGAATATACACAAGTTGGATATAAAATAGCGTGCTTATTCCACAGATTATAGCGTAGTTTAAATATTTTAAAATATGTGAAAACTATGTATTATTTTTTTATAAATACACGCACGTACCATCACGCCTGTATTCCCCGAAGGGTTAGGCAGAGGTGTACCAATGCACACCTACAGTTCACCGGTATGTTTTAGGCCCCAAGTAATAGGGGGCGAGCCTATCGCCATTAACCGGGCAAAGATCCTAACTCCGAGCTGCTACTGAGAATTTCATAAAAAAAAAACCCAATAACACTTTTTGCTCGACCTGGGAATCGAACCCAAGACCAGTTAACCATTTTATTCTTAGTCTTTTAATCTTCCATCTTGCTATCTGATCTTTTAACATTGAACTTCGTAAAATAAATACACATTACATGCAACTATAAAGTCAACAAAATGATTTGCTCACAATATTTCAACTGTATTTACTTAGTTCTTGAATTCTTAGGTTGATGATGTTGTACAAGTTGACAAGAACCGTTTTATATATATGTATGTAACAGAAGGTACTTAACGGTTTCCTAGAGGTTATTACGCCAACGGTCTTGGGATCGATTCCGAGGTCGAGCAAAAAGTGTTATTGGGTTTTCTATGGAATTCTCAGTAGCAGCTCGAAGTTAGGACTCGTGCCCAGTTAACGGCAATAGGCTCGCCCCCTGTTACATGGGACCTAAACATACCGGCGAACTGTGGGTGTATATTCGTACATCTCTGCTTAACCCTACGGGGAATACAGGCGTCATGGTATGTTATTGATGACTAGCAACTACTTCCGCGTGGATTATTACACCCACGTTAAGTTACGTCTTTAGTTACTGCTCTACTCCCGTGGGCCGCAGCGTGATGGTATAAAGCCTATGTAAGTCAGGAATAATGTAGCTATCTATTGGTGAAAAAATTGTTAAAATCGGTCCAGCACTTGCGGAGTCTATTCGTTACAAACAAAAAAACCTTTCCTCTTTATAATATTACTAGCTGTTGCCCGCGACTTTGTTTGCATTTACTATTTTATTGGTTTCAATTTTGTTTTCGCATAACCCTCATTTTAAAAATATAAGTGAAGATAAAAATAGCCTATGTTACTTCTTATAACATTAGCTATCTGCGAGTGAAAGTCCCGTCAAAATCGGTCCAGCCGTTTCGGAGATAAGCCGACACAAACAGAAGACTGATAATTTTTTTTTAAATTCTTTTATTTATGTTGGTACCGTATATACTTTCGTATTATTATGCATTTAATGAAAAGCTTGTAATTCGAAATTACAAACAGACCTTTCAATTTTATTTATTTGTAGAGATTTATGGAATTAAAAAGAAGTATAAATATAGATTTCGAAATCGCCTTTTTTTTCTTTTTGGTGGGTGGGAAATCATCAAATAACTTCTCCCGCCCTGTAAAGCGAGCGTTGATCAATGCTCGTGCGTTCTCTGTGTTAGAGGAGACCTTTGGCCTTCATTGGGACAATTATAGGCCGTTACTTTAGATCATTCTTGTTTGTTATTTTTATACATTGACATTTTTAAATATTTGTATAAAAATAAAACATTCAAAAATAATTATTATTCGAAGGATTTTTGAATTGAAAATATCCATATCGCCAACTCAACTGCCTCATTAGCCTAGTGCTCCTAAGCGCGACTGCTACCGTATAGGTCTTGGGTTCGATTCCCAGGTCAAGCAAAAAGTGTTATTGGGTTTTTCTATGAAATTTTCAGTAGAAGTTCGGTGTTAGGATTTACACATACATACATACATAAACTCACGTCTTTTCCCATGGGGGTAGGCAGAAACCACAGAACGCCACCTGCTACGATCCTTACATATTTCCTTCGCCTCGTCCACGTTCATACATCTGTTCATACAAGCACGCCGATTACGAGTACTGCGCACCCGACCTTTCTGAAGAACCTCACCAATTAGGTCATGCCAGGTCTTTCTAGGGCGTTCACTCCCGGCGTTGCCACACAGATCTGCCATATAAATCCCTATTGTTAGTCGCCTTTCACTCATCCTCTCAACATGACCGAATCATCAAAGCATACTCTTTTCTACTTTTGTGACTACATTCTCTTTTAATCCGCAACGTTCTCGTATAATTTCATTTCTCACTCTATCGTTCAAGGTTACACCACACATACTTCGCAAGGAACGCATCTCCACAGCATTAATCCTACTAGTATTAGTTAGGATTTGTGCCCGGTTAATGGCATTAGGCTCGCCCCCTAATACATAGGACCAAAAAAACATACCGGCGAACGGTGGGTGTACATTGGTACACCTCTGCCTCACCCTTCGGGGTATACAGGCGTGATGGTATGTGTATATCCATTTCGCACATAAAACTATTTAAATCAATGAATCTTACTAATTGCGCTTGTCGTATGATAAAAATAAACTAGAATGTTTTAGTCTTAGTTTCGTAATACAATCAGAAATTAATACTCATGAAAAAATAACATACAAAATCTCATCTCGGAAACAAACAAATTGAAAAGGGTAGTGACAATAGGGGTATTTTCGGCCCACCTGATGTTAAGTGGTCACCGCTGCCTATATATATACATCTGCAATACCAGAACTTGCAAATGCGTTGCCATCCTAGAGACAAAGTTGAAATGTCTCATATGCCTGTAATTACACCGGCACCCATACCCTTTACTAGACGTGATGGTATGTTGTGTTGTGTGTACATTTATAAGCTAATAAATTTAAATTATTTATGACAAGCGAACTGCCCGCAACTTCGTCCGCGTGGCTTATTTCACCCGCGTTAAGTCACATCTTTCGTTACTGATATGCTCCTGTGTGTCGTAGCGTGATGTTATACATACACATAACGTGGGTCCGCCGTTTGTTTGGAAGAGATACCGCGCCCCCGGAACGCAAAGGGCACAAGAAGGAACATGGATGGGTTTTGGTCAGTAAAAGTCTGACACTCCCTCCCGCCCCGCCCAGGGCGGGAGAAGTTATTTGATGATTTCCCATCCCGAAAAAAAAAAACCCGTACCCATCAAACCGGAACACAACAACGCTGCTATGCGGCAGAAATAGGTATGGTGGTAATACTTTCTCGAACGAGCTCCTTCACTAAGAGTTCTTATCTAGTGTCTGGATTAAGGCTGTCTTGACATTATGTCTAAGTATAGCCTACCTGCATAAATAGGTACCTACTTACAGGTAGGTACTAAAGATATTAATGATGATCCACCTTTGCATGAAAAAGCTTAGACCGTTATCATCTTTTGTTTTTTTTTCTCGTTTATTCTAATTATGGAAACCCTCAATGGTGTTTTGTATTGGCGTAATATTTAAACATAGACATTTTTGTTGAGGGAAATTCCATGCATGATAACATACCATCACGCCTGTATTCTCCGAAGGGTTAAGCAGAGGTGTAACAATGTAGACCCACAGTTTGCCGGTATGTATAGGTCCCATGTAATAGGTGGCAAGCTTATTGCCATTAACCGGGCACAAATCCGAACTCCAAAAAAAAACCAAATCGGTTGATATTATGACGGCGCGTTCTGTGGTAACAAACATAAAAAATACAAGCGAATTGATCACCTCCACCTTCTTAGAAGTTGGTTAAAAAGGTTCAAAGTCAAATTGACTTCGATTGTTGATGAGATGGGCAATTTTGACTCATCAACAATTTTACAAAAAATTGTTGATAAATAATAGAGTTTTTTTTTAACAAATCGTGTTACGACCTGTTTTTTTTAAGTGTTTTATATTTTGACGTTCGACCTTCGTTTTATTATTTTGGCTTTGTAATTATAGTATTAAAAAATAAATAAATCGTTCGAGAAAGTACTACCATCATGCCTATTTCTCCCGCGAAGCAGTATTGCTGTGTTCTGATTTGAAGGGTGTCTCTGGGATGTCCTCTGGTGTCATAGATGTCAATGGTGACCACTTAACATCAGTTAGGCCGACGGGTTGTTTGCCATCAATAATTTCCAAAAAATAAGAAAAAAGCTATTAAAAAATACCCCTATTTATCCCTCGACGCAAAAATGACGGGGTGTTATAAGTTTGACGTGTGTGTGTGTCTGTCTGTGGCATCATAGCTCCCGAACACGTGAACCGATTATGATTTTATTTGTTCTGTTTGAAAGCTGAATTAGTCCGAAGTGTTCTTAGCTATGTTTGATGGAAATCGGTTAAGCGGTTTTAAAGTTATCAGCTGTTTTGTTAGCTACGGTAGAGATTTTTATTCTTCTGTAGGGGATTACTCAAAAAAAAAATCTCTACATTTTTGACATTGATTGTTGCCAATATCAGATTACGACTAGATTTTTATTTTTCGAATTCAATTGGAAAAATAAGACTATCTTATTACATTTTGATTTATTTTTATACGACAAGAACAATAAATTAGTATCATTCATTGATGTAAATAGTTTAATGTCCAAAGGTATTATTGTTTTTTTACTACAATAGTTGTTATTTATAATATTAACAGCCTTATAATTAGACTAAAACTAAATGGCATCAAAAATCTCCTCCGCATCACCGTCAACCGGAAAAGTGCCCTAAAGACTGGCGGCATTGCCACGTTGGATGGCAGTGCTTAACCTCTGGCCAAGGTAAAAGCCAAATGAATATTTCGCCGTGTCGACGGCTCGTTCGTGTTCCACGCGCGCCTCAAAGAGATGTCAGCAAAGGGAAGGGGCCAGTGAGGGCCGATGCCTGCCGGGCCTGCGGGTTGTTCGCAAGAGATACCGCGCCCCCGGAACGCAAAGGGCACAAGAAGGAACATGGGTGGGTTTTACTCAGTAAAAGTCTGACACTCCCTCCCGCCCCGCCCAGGGCGGGAGAAGTTATTTGATGATTTCCCACCCACCAAAAAAAAATGAATATTTCAAAAATCTATCGAATGATAATTATTTTTGCATTATTTATTTTAATACAAATATTTAAAAATGCAATGGCAATGTATAAAAATAACAAAAAAGAATGATCTAATAGTAACGGCCTATAGTTGTCCCAATGAAGGCCAAAGATAGATAGATCTTCTCTAACACAGAGATGGCACGAGCATTGATCGACGCTTGCCTTAAGGCGATTTTATAATCTAATCTATACTTCTTTGAAACAGCTCGGAGTTAGGATTTGTGCCCGGCCTCCTATTACATGGGACCTAAACATACCGGCATGGGTGTACACCTCTGCCTTACCCTTCGAGAAATATAGACGTCATGGTATGTTATGTTGTCGCCATTTTTTTTTTAAATAGTTGAGTAGTAGGCTTCACTAATCAATTGACATATTTTTATGAGCTGTCAAGACGCGATTCCCTGATAGATTATATATGAAAATAGGAAACTATGCCGTCACTTATTTTACAACTTAATTGACTAACTATAAATCGCATGTGACCGTTAATTGATAATTAAAATTTGGTGTTATTTTTGAGCATTTGCGTCTTGGAATTATTGGTTAAATTGCTAAATATCCCGCGGTGTCAATTACGTATTTGATTACTGCTCCGCTCTTATTATTCATAGCGTGATATTTTATACGTATTAACCTTCCTCTTGAATCACTTTCCCTATTGATGAAAACCGCATTAAAATCCGTAGCATAGTTTTAAAGATCTAAGCGTACAGAGTGACAGATGGTGCGAAACGACTTTGTTTTATACTATGTATCTACTAGCTTCCACCCGCGACTTTGTTCGCGTCAAAGTTAATATATTATCTTACGGGAACCGTAAATTTTTTCCAGGATAAAAAGTTGCTTATGTGTTATTCCAGACTATAATCTATCTATGTGTGTATTTCATACAAATACGTTCAGCAGTTTAACCCATATCATCCCAGTGTTCCATTTTTGAAAAACACTAATTTAAAAATGCGTTCAAAAATTATAATAAAATAATAAAAAAGTAACCGTTTCAAAAATGGAACACTGGGATGATATGGGGCATGAAATAGTAACAAACATTCAATATACATCCATACATCATCACAAACTTTCGCATTTATAATATTTGTAGGATAGATGTAGATATTGTCTTCTGCCTAAATACACGTAATATTATCATCCATCCATTAAATTGATTTCATTTTGGTTTAAAACTTTCTTTAATTTTCAACCATAACATACAGTCATAGAGATTAGATTGTGATCGTGCCTAAAATTCAATAAAGTTGCTTTTCTGAATAAGACCTAAAAATATTGAGAGGAAAATCACAAATACGAAACTAAAAACAGAAGCAGTGCACGCAAGGCTTAAAAATAATAATTCTGTCAATAAAAGTAATTAAATCTTAACGCAGCATTCAGTTTTTGGTGAACTGTTAAACAGTGCGGTCGGACCAAATATGAAGTGCTTAAAAAATGATATGATGTTAAAGTTCCGCCCAGACACTCTGGAAGCTGTAAGGAAAGAACTGAATTTGGATAAACCGGGAAGGATTGAAGAGTCCATAGATATTTTGGAGAATTGGGTGCAAATGCAGCCGCATTTTGTTAAGAAGGATTTTTGTGAGTATATTTTTTGTTTTATTGGTAAAACAACAGCTATTTGTTAGTCATAACTTAGTACCCATAATATCTAATTATATGTTTAAAAAAATTAAAAACTTAATTAACTTTTCCATTCTCAAATATTTTGATTTAAAACTTATGTTACTATGACCCTCAAGATACAGGCGCTGCATAGTTTCTATACCTAAATATACTAACTTCGGCTCGTGACTTTGCCCTCGTCAAATTTGATATTTATAATATTAGTAGGATAGCTGCTTAAGTAGTTATAATAGCATACTTTTATATATTAAGTACAAGTTATATTTTTACCCGACTTCAAAAAAAGGAGTCGGTTCTCAATTCGTCTGTATGTTGTTTTTTTTTGTACGTGAATTATGAATCGATTTTGATGATTATTTTTTGTTTGATCGGTCATACTTCAGACGTGGTCCTATGTCGAATTTGGTTGAGTAGTTTGGTAAAAAAATTAAAACAATAAAAAAAATATATCATCCAAGTAAAGGAATTAGCATATTCTGCTTTCTTGTGAATTTTAAGTGGTGTCTTGTTAATTTACGTAGTATAACTGTTTCTTTATGGATTTGGATGACAGGAAGTTAATACGAAAAAATAACCGCCTTCATAAACAAGAAACTGAAAAATAACTTTAGCTTTGGAAGTCGGTGGCAATACAAAACAACGAACAGAATCAGAGCCGTCGACTTCCAAGGCTAAAGTTATTTTTCAGTTTTTAATTTTTGAAGGCGGTTGTCTTTTTTTGTAAAAAACTTTTTGTTTAATAAATAAATAATTATTATTCTTATTAATGTTGTCATTAACTTGACAATATTGCTGTGTTTTGACTGAGTTCAGTTCAGTTCTATTTATAAACAAGAGTTCCGTAGCAATTTACGATCTTAATAAGATTGAACAAAAAAGCCGTTTTTTTTGTTATTGTATAGTAGTCAACATTTTGTAGAGACTCCTTTTCAGTGGATTAATCATAAGCTGGTATTATTATTATTATTTTTGATATACTCGTAACATATAAATTATTGCCCCGTTGGTCTCGTGGTGGCGAGCGCGACTGTTGAGCGTGGGGTTCCGAGTTCGATTCCCAGGTCGGGCAAAAAAATGTTATTGGGTTTTTCCATTAGGATTCGCTCAGTAGCAGCCCGGAGTTTAGAAGTTGGTTGTGTGACACCCCCGTGTCTCGGAAAGTACGTAAAGCCGTTGGTCTCGGCTGTCATTCGTAGATCTTTCACAGTCGTCGCGGATAGTCAGAAGCGAGGAAGTCTGACAACCAGTCTTACCAAGAGGTGTCGTGTTGCCCAGTTGTGGAGGTCAGATAGGCGTGTACTTGTAAAACAGTGGTACTCAGCTGTATCCGGCTAAATTGGGAATGGACCCCAACATAGTTGGAAAAAGGCTAAGTAGATGTTGATGACATTTAATTTTATATTAATCGGATTTCAATTTGTTAGTTAAATAATTTACGATAATGGTCTCTAAGTGGTTTAAATTTATGACTATAGTTATTTTCTTTTGCTTTCCAAAGAGGTACCTATCTATAAACTATTCTGTTCTCCTAGTAATTATATAGATGACTAGCGAATAATCCGCGACATCGTCCGCGTGGCTTATTTCACTCGTGCGTTACTGCTCTCTCCTGTGCGTTGTAGCGTGATGTTAGAAAGCCTATGTTAATCAAGGATAATGTAGCAATCTAATAGTGAAAGAATTTTTGAAATCGGTCCAGTAGTTTTTGAGTTTATTGGTTACATACATATGTACATAGAAATGTTTAGTCTAGTGTAGATTATAAATGATTCAAATACACATATAAATTACAAATATACCATCACGCCTGTTTTCCCCGAAGGGTTAGGCAGAAGTCTAACAATGTACACCCACAGTTAGCCGGTATGTTTAGGTCCCATGTAATAGGGGGCGAGCATATTGCCATTAACCGGGCACAAATCCTAACTCCAAGCTGCTACTGAGAATTTTATAGAAAAACCCAATAACACTTTTTGCTCGACCTTGGAATCGAACCCAACACCACTAGCGTAGCAGTCGCGCTTAGGACCACTTGGCTTAAGAGGCAGTTATACGTCTTTGTTAATGGTTTACGCTTTTAACCAGCTGAACAGATCTAGATGAAATTTGGCACTGAGAAAGATTGTAGTACAGAGAATACTTTTTATCCCGGAAATATATATGTTACGGGCAATTTGATAAGTCCGGGCACTATTAATAATGGCCGGCCTGTATTCATAACGCCCGTCTCTATTGGGCAATGTGATTAAAACAGCATGGTTAATCAATTTTCCCGGCCATGATGAATAATACCCACCCTGTCTTGGGCAAAGTAATAATACAGGTGAACTGTAGTGATTTGTTTATTAAATGAAATTGAACTTACTAAATTTTCATGAAAGGCTAACAAAAAAAAAACTATTGAACATAGTAGTTAAAAAATAAACAGTTAAAAATGTAATAACATCAGTAGTTACCTACTTTTATTTTGATAAAAATATGTTATCAAGTTTAGAATTATTTATTCTTGCAAGATGAGCTTTTGTGTCATTTGGAATTGCAAATAATGTTTGATTTCTTGCATTTACAACGTTTTGAATTGCAGTCACCACTACAGTGACAATGCTGGAAGGCTTGTCCATCAAAATGAGTTTCTTCGAGCACATTCTCGAAGAGTAATATCAATTTTTGGAACATCGTTGATCGAAATGAACTTCTCTTTACACACAGAAAAGTCATTTCTGGAGTACAGTTGGTTAAAAATATCAATTTACCACATTGCCCGGCTACAAGTAGAGAATTATTCATACTGCCCGGTCCAAGTGATAAATTTAAGCTATCTCAAACACTGACCACGGGCTGTCGGGCATTATTAATAATGGCCGGTCAAGGTGATAAATTAATCACTTTGCCCATCGCTCTTGAGCATTATTAATAATGGCCGGTCCTTATTAATAATGCCCAGTTAATCACGTTGCCCGTAACATATATACGGTTATGCTAAGGTTGTTATGTTGTCTGCGGGTTGTTCGCAAGAGATACCGCGCCCCCGGAACGCAAAGGGCACAAGAAGGAACATGGGTGGGTTTTAGTCAGTAAAAGTCTGACACTCCCTCCCGCCCCGCCCTGGGTGGGAGAAGTTATTTGATGATTTCCCACCCACCAAAAAAAAAAAAAAAGGTTGTTATGTTGTATGTTATGTAAAAAAGAACACCTTAAAGTTATTAATAATTAGGACCATAATTAATAATTATTACAGCTCGAGACTATCTGGAAAGGACATTAATTACGGCTAAAGGTCTGGTGGAGAGAGCCAAGGAGAAGTTAGACAAATTATGCACCTTCAAAACACTGATGCCAGAATTTTTTAATGCCACTGATGTTAAAAAGGAATTAGAGCCACTACTAGAAATTATGTGAGTACCTACCTTTATTTAGTTTTTATTTGTAATTATGTATTTTTAACCCCCGACGCAAAAACGACGGAGTGTTATAAGTTTGACGTGTCTGTGTGTGTGTGTGTGTGTCTGTCTATGGCATCGTAGCTCCCGAACGTATAAACCGATTTTGTTTTTGTTTTTTGTGTTTGAAAGGTTAATAAGTCGGGAGTTCCTAGCTTTGTTTGATGGAAATCGATTCAGCGGTTCAAAAGTTATCAGCTCTTTTGTAAGTTACGGTAGTGACTTTTTTAATTTTGTGTTTTTTTACATAAATTAAATAATTAACTGCCCCGTTGGTCTCGTAATGGTAAGCACGACTTTTGAACGCGGAGTCCTGGGTTTGATTCCCAGGTTGGGCAAAAAGTGTTTATAGGTTTTTCCGTTAGGAATTTCTCAAGCTAGTCTATGGTCGATTGAATGAGATACCACTTAAGATGAGTCGTTTTTTTTATTATTCTCTATTGTCATGCATTTTAAAGCTATGTTTGAAATCCAAAATCTCCAGTTCATGAGGTAATTAGGTAAAAATCAAATAAGAAATTTGTAACAATTAGATATCGATACCCAAGAAGCTTGTAAAGATTCCTCAGCCAATTTAATTGAACCCTGTATTGTATTACATGATGGCGCAGAAGTAAAGAAACTTATTAATCAATATGATTGTAATCGCCCATCCGAATTATTCCAATCTGTCACCCTGCTTGCTGAACTGCCTCGTTACTCTAGTGGTAATAAGCGCGACTGCTACGCTAGAGGTCTTGGATTCGATTCCCAGGTCGAGCAAAAAGTGTTATTGGGTTCTTAGTAGCACCTCGGAGTTTGGATTTGTGCTCGGTTAATGGCCATAGGCGCGCCCCCTATTACATGGGACCTAAAGATACCGGAAAACTGTTGGTGTACATTGGTACACCTACGCCTAACCCTTCGGGGAATACAGGCGTGGTGGTACGTTATGTGCCAATCTACTTTGTCTCTGTTGCTTTATAGGAACAGATCGGAAAAAAGTTTGAAGTCTCCCTCTGTTAGCAACGAGGGGACAGTTTGCACTTTACTCACTCCTGTCTGTCCCCCTATCACTAATAAGGGAACAGGTATGATTCTGATTTGATCAGATTTTTCCAATCTGTCCCCGTAAGCGGGGTGACAAAATGAAATAATTTGCCAATCCTTCTTGAGCAAACTGCGAAAGAAAGAAAGATGATCAGCTCGAGCCTTCTCTGCATGAGAATAAGCTTTTGCCGTTTTGTGGGACCATAATAGGCTGATGATATTTACTATTTCTTTGTTTAATTACAGACATACAGCACATCTGCCCCAGATAACACCTCTGCATCATAGAGTTTTCTTCGTGAAATTGGTGTCAGAAAATTTCGATTCAATGTCTTTCTTCAGTTTCTACAAATACCTGGTTATGGTAGGTTTAAATTTAGACACACGGTAGTGTGTCAGCCAAGTCATTGTCATCTTCCTGCCCATATCCCGTGTTACTACGAACTCTCTTGGAACTTCCATGTTATTAATTTTTTTTTTTACATTAAGTTGTACTGGTACATAAATTGAATAAATTATACGAATGTGAAGACGATGTACCAATAATAAAAGCCATTCAAAGTACTATGGGATCTGTATTTAAAAGCCTTACAACAAGGTACAACAACAAGTACAGATCACAAAACAACAAAAACTGTTCCTAGAAAAGTTTTCCTCGGATGTAGATTACGTACAGATAGTGATAGTTTGGCTCACACTGAGAGGGGGGTTCTCTGTCATATTATTCTTCACACAAACCACCCATCTTTTCTTTGACCCCCTCTTCCTCTCCATCCATTCACATTTATATTTATAACTCTTTTGGTACACATGTCAGCCAAGTTCGGAAATTAAATATGGGTTTTAATTTTATTCGGTTAGCCAAACAAATTGTTCATAACTATTATTATAATTACTTACCAAGTTAGGTTTTAAACTAGCTTCAAATTTCTGATTAACTGACGGACGCTTTGTCAATTCAAAAGTTTTGTAATTGGTTTTTTAAATGAAATAAATGCTTTGACTTTGGCAGGTTTCATTTGACTGTTGCAAAATTTTCAGTAGTAGTGATATTCTGCAAAAATCTGCCTCGGTGAATTTAGATGAAGTGAGAGTAAGGTGAGCTATCAAGTACAGGGTTTGAACAATAACAAACATCCATCCATCCCCACAAACGTTCGCATTTATAATATTAGTAGGATAAGGAAAGTAGGAAGTAGGATTTGTAGGCTAGTAGGATATATCTAATCTATATGTAATTAACTGCCTCGTTAGCCTAGTGGTCCTAAGCGCGACTGCTACGCTAGAGGTCTTGGGTTTGATTCCCAGGTCGAGCAAAAAGTGTTATTGGGTTTTTCTATGAAATTCTCAGTAGCAGGTCGGAGTTAGGATTAGTGCCCGGTTAATGGCAATAGGCTTGCCCCCTATTACATGGGACCTAAAAACATACCGGCGAACTGTGGGTGTACATTGTTACTCTGCCTAACCCTTCGGGGAATATAGGCGTGATGGTATGGTATGTTATCTTATTATCTAAATTATTCTATATATTTTTACGTTTTATTTCCCAGGTCAGTGAATACTTTATGCAAGTGGAATACTGCAGCGGTTTTCATATTGTATTGGATTACAGTGCCATAAATATCTTGACCTTCGTCACTAAGATAAATCCTTTGGAACTCAGACAAATCGTTACCTTGATGACTGTAAGTACGATCTCATTTTAACTGACCTTAGGAAAAAAAATAAAATTATTAATTCGACCTGTTTGTATTAATATAAGTTAGTCTTGTGGTCAGTTGGATTTGAGGATGATTATGAGGATTTGCTCAGTAGCAGCCCGGAGTTTCGAAGTTGGTGGTGTGACACACCCGTGCCTCGGAAAGCACGTAAAGCTGTTGGTCCCGGTTGTCATTCGTAGATCTTTGACAGTCGTTACAGATGTCAGAAGCTAGGAAGTCTGACAACCAATCTAACCGAGAGGCATCGTGTTGCCCAGTAACTGGGTCGTGGAGGTCAGATAGGCAGTCGCTCCATGTAAAACACTAGTATTCAGCTGCATCCGGTTAGACTAAATGAATTGAATTATTTTAAAGACGGGTCAAATTGATAATTGTTGCTTTTTTTTTATTAAATAAATATACATAGTATTTACAAGAGAAAGGTATTTTAAGAAAAAAAAAATACATATGAACTTTTTAAGTTTATCTTGAACATTAATGACATCGGTGAAGGAAAACGTCGTGAGGAAACCTGGACTTGCAATTGATATAAGTTTGAAATTGTTAATTAGCCTTAAGAACTCTCGTGGTGCTTAATGCTCGCGCCTTCTCTGTATGGGAAGAGGCTTTGCCTTGTAGTGGGACAATAATAGGCTGGTAAACTTAAAAGGATCATGGGCGTTTCTCTATGGAGGCTGGGAAACAAAATCTGTTGTAATGTAATGTAATTGTTTCTACTATATTCAAATAGGGCGTAGTAAGTCTGTCCATGGAAGCGGGGCAAGGCTGCGGGGCGGAGAAACGGAGAAATATTAACCAATAGAATTGCATAAAATTTTCGCTCCTTCCCTGTTATGCAATCCTATTGGTTAATATTTCTCCGTTTCCCCGCTCCGCAGCCGCGCTCCGCTTCTGTGGACAGGCAGGCAAACATTTACATGTATGTACAGTAAAATTTTTCTTTAATATTTCCAGGAAGGATACGGCTGCAGAATAAAGGGCATCCACGTGATCTCAACTTCCAAAATGGTGGATGCGCTGATAACCTTGCTGAAGCAAGTCTTCAGCGCGAAGGTAGCTGCAAGGATACATCTTCACAAATCTCATGACACTTTAATAGAATATATTCCTAAGGAATCCATGCCGTCGGAGTATGGCGGCAAGGAGAGAACTTTGCTGGATTTGAATAGTAAGTTTTTTTGCTTTATCTAAACTTGCATACGGATCCCTATTATTTTTGAAAATAATATATAGCCTATATTACTGCCCACTAACGGAGCTTTCCGTAAATGAAAGAATGTTTATAATCGGTTAAGTAGTTTTTGAGTTTATCCATTATAAATAAACATTCAAATCTTTTATCTTTATACTATTAGTTTAGACTATTTGTTGCCCGCCACTTCGTTCGCGTTCACTATTTCATTGGTTTAAATTTTGTTAAAAAAAAAACAAAAATTAAAATAAAAGTAGCCTAAGTTACTCTTTATAACATCAGCTATCTGCGAGTAAAAGTCCAGTCAAAATAGGTCCAGCCGTTTCAGAGATTAGCCGGAACAAACAGACAGAGTGACAAAAAAAAAAAATTTTTTATGTTAGTATTGTATATACTTTCATCTGCATTTAGTGAAAAGCTGTTATTTTGAAATTACAAACAGACACTTAAATTTTATTTATTTGTATAGATAATTACAAAGGTTATAAGTCAATATTTCACTTGTGATCTTCGTATCACCATGGCAATTCTTTGGCTATCCGCTGTTTTTTTGACATGAAACATAACATACCATCACGCCTATTTTCTCCGAAGGGTTAGGCAGAGGTGTAACAATGTACACTCACAGTTCGCCGCAGTTTAATTGAGTATTTTCTACAAAGGCAAACCAAATAATTAGATTTATTTACAGAAAGCGTTTACATCTTTTTTCTATTCAATCTTCTAACACTGGTACACTGGAAGAGATTTCTTCGGAAATCAGCACAACCTTTGTATTTATGCATGTGTCCCTTCTCGTTTGTTTACATCTATGTGTATACAAACGATTGAATAGAGTTTAATTCTTCAATTTATCGTATTACAGAAGCCTGGCTGGAAATCATCAGCTCCAAGGACTTCCTGGAGTACATGAACGAGATGAACAAAGCGAATACCAACGAGTCTTGCAGACAAACAGACAAATTTAACGAAAGTTATATTGGCATGCCTGGCTCCTTCAGAGCTCTGAGTGTAGATTAATTTGTAAGAAGAAAAGTTTGCCTATCTTTTTATGTTAGGAGTTTACGCGATGGGTTAACACTTGACTATAGTCAAGGCACTGATGCGTTGGTCTTCTATCTCATCATCGTCATTATCTGCTTAGCCTTTTCGCAACTATGTTGGGGTCGGCTTCCAGTCTAACCGGATGCAGCTGAGTACCAGTGTTTTACATGGAGCGACTGCTTATCTAACCTCCACAACCCAGTTAGTGGGCAACACGATACCTCTTGGTTAGAGTGGTTGTCAGACTTCATGGCTTCTGACTATCCGTAACGACTGTCAAAGATCTGCGAATGACAGCCGGGACCAACGGCTCTACGTACTTTACGAGGCACGGGGGTGTCACACCACCTACTTTCAAACTCCGGGCTGCTACTGAGCAAATCCTAATGGAAAAATCCAATAATACTTTTTGCCCGACCTGGGAATCGTACTCGGGACCCCACGCTTATCAGTCGCGCTTGCGACCACGAGACCTACGGGGCATTAGTCTTCTATCTAAATAAATAAAAATTAAAGGTCACTTATTATCGAAAACTGCTTGACGTATAAAGATCAAATTTGGCAGGGAGGTACTTAATAGTCAGTACATGCCCACTAAGAACGAATTTTGCGACAGGGCCGGATTAAGGAGGTCTAAAGTCCTTCATTTTTTGTGCTATTTAACTCGAAATTTGGCAGGGAGATAGTTAATAGTTAACCGACTTTTACGCGGACGAAGACGCGGGAAAAAGCTAGTATAGATAACTATCTTGATTACTTACAACCGTCGTGATAGCCCAATGGTTAAGGCCTGCGTTTTATGCATGAGGTTGCTGGTTCGATACCGGGCATGTAATTTCACGGTTCATAATGTACATACTTTCTATGTTTATCTTCGTTTTATTTTCCTATTCTGACTAAGGTGAAGGAAAACATCGTGAGGAAATCTGGACTAATAAATATATATAAGAACTCTGAAATCGCCAATCCGCCTTGAGCAAGTGTGGGGATTAATGCTCGTGCCTTCTCTGTATGTGGAGAGGCCTTTGCCCTGCAGTGGGACAGTAATAGGCTGTTATTATTACTTAACGTTAGTACATAGACAATATACGATGAGCCCATGGTTGAAGATCCCGGAGTCGTCAGATCTATGTCATTTTAGAATGTTTGAAATTTAGAATAGATAGACGAATATACCAGCGGAGGGTAATCTTGTACAACGCCGAAGCGCAATGTCACGACACACGTGGAATTCAAGGACCCTCACCTTCCACGTAGAGGCAGTCGTGGCCAATACGTAGTACCTACCTAATGCTCCGACTCATTCAGGTGGGATGTTCTATGGGTAAAACACACAAAATTAAAAATTTTAAGTAGCCCCTAACAAAAGAATATAAATCCCTACCGCAGCTAATAAAAGAGCTGATAACTTTGAAACCGCTGAACCGATTTCCATCAAACATAGCTAGGAACACTCCCGACAGATTCACCTTTTAAACACAAAAAGCAAAATCTAAATCGGTTCACGTGTTCGGGAGATACGATGCCACAGACAGACACGTCAAACTTATAATACCCCGTCGTTTTTGCTTCGGGGATTAAAAACACACATCTTAAAAAAGTCACAAATCTTAACTCCGAGCTGCTACTGAAAATTCCACAGAAAAACCCAATGACACTTTTTGCTCGACCTGGGAATCGCACTCAAGACCTCTAGCGTAGCAGTTGCGCTTAGAACCATTAGGCTAACAAAGCAGTTAGCCGATGCAAGGTTAGGCGAGCTTAGTTCTAAAATTTTTAGTTAAATAATTGGTTAAAGGCGATAACCATTAAATTTAACAAGGCGGTCTCTTTTCTAACCCAAAATTGCCACAAATATGAATAACCAGCTAAATATCTCGCGGTGTAACCGCCGTTCAGTTACCTCTTTTGGTTACTACTCGGAGCCGTAGCGTTGTGATCTATGCGTATTCAACTTTCTTCTTGAATCTTCTATTGATAAAAACCGCATTAAAATCCGTTGCGTAGTTTAAAAGATCTAAGCGTACAGAGGGACAGACGGCGGGAAGTGACTTAGCTTAATACTATGTAGAGATTAATTAGGAAGATGTTGGTACATGGAAGAAGGTACTTTTAATATTGTCATTAATAATTAAGTGAAGCCAAAAAAAAGAAATGTTTAAAAAATAATAAATATTATAATAGAAATTACTGTGTTTTATTTTCTTTTAGGGTCAGAGGGGAAATTCTGCTAACTTTGAGGAACTACTTACTAATCTGTCAAAAATGCCTTTAGTTTTTATAATTTTATAAAATATTTAATTTTTAAAATTTATTAACTGCCCCGTTGGCCTCGTGGTTGCAAGCGCGACTGATGAGAATGGGGTCCTGGGTTGGATTCGAAGGTCGAGCAAAATGTTATTGGGTTTTTGCATTGGGAATTTCTCAGTAGCAGGTCGGAGTTAGGATTCGTGCCCGGTCAATCGCAATAGGCTCGCCCCCTATTACATAACATACCATCGTGCCTGTATTACCCGAATGGTTAGGCAGAGTTGTAACAATGTACACCTACAGTTCGCCGGTATGTTTAGGTACCATGTAATAACACTTTTTGCTCGACCTGGGAATCGAACCCAAGACCTCTAACGTAGTAGTCACGCTTAGGACCAGGCTAACGAGGCAGCTATTACATGGGACCTGAAACGTACCGTCGACCGCACACCCACCCAAGGGTTAGCCCTTCGGGGAATACAGGCGTGGTGGTTGGATGGTAGCTATTATAACAATGGCTCTTCCACCCACACCGTAAACAAACAGGTCGCGAGTTTAAGGTTCAAAATGCTAATTATTTGAAAAACAATTGAATGCAATATTTTTATTGCCCGCTTATTATAATCATACCGATAAAACTTTATGTGGTTTGTTTGCTATAATTAACTTCCTATGCACAAATTAAATAAAGCAATACCTACTTATATGCTTTCGCATTTGTCTTGTAATTACTTGTAACATACCAACATACCATCACGCCTGTATTTCCCGAAGGGTTAGGCAGAGGTGTAACAACACAGTTCGCCGGTATGTTTTAGGTCCCATGTAACAGGGGGCGAGCCTATTGCCATTAACCGGGCACAAATCCTAACTCCGAGCTGCCACTGAAAATTTCTTAGAAAAACTCAATAACAATTTTTGTTCGACCTGGGAATCGAACCCAAGACCTCTAGCGTAGCAGTCGCGCTTAGGACCACTAGGCCAACGAGGCAGTAACAATTACAATTGGCAATTACTTGTAACTTAAACAAATAAAAATAGATCTTTATCTGCCTCAATCTCTCTGATTTTTTCTTTTTTTTCTTTCACAACTAGGTGGCAGTCTTCTGCATTCAGTCTACACCCAAGTCTTCCTATTTTACATACATTCTTTGCTAAGCGCTGCGACTTTGTAGGTCAGTAGGACAGGTATATTGACAAACATGGTCTTATTACTTCCACAAGTGTTATTGGGTTTTTCCATTAGGATTTGCTCAGTAGCAGCCCGGAGTTTGGAAGTTGGTGGTATGACACCCCCGTGCCTCGGAAAGCACGTAAAGCCGTTGGTTCTGGCTGTCATTCGTAGATCTTTGATAATCGTTACGGATAGTCAGAAGCCAAGAAGTCTGTCAACAACCAGTCTAACCAAGAGGTATCGTGTTGCTCAGTAACTGGGTTGTAAAACACTGGTATTCAGCTGCATCCGGTTGGACTGGAAGCCGACCCCAACATAGTTGTGAAAAGGCTAAGCAGATGTTGATGGTCTTCTTACTACAACATCTTCAGTTTGAATTAGTAACTCTGCAATCAATGTCGGTAACATCAATTTTTTTCCAAACATTCAACAATAGACGAGGACCCAGAAAAGTACATAAACAAACATAACTTTTGAACAACGCACAGTCGTGTAACAATAAATTATCACATTAATATGTAATTCCTACACATATCATTTATTTAAATGTTCTTACAGACATTGATCTGTTTGATCTTTGACTCTCTGACTGCATTTGATTTACCTTTAGTAATAGTGTCTACAGGGACTATAAAGAAATATATACCTGTTTAGGAAACATACACAAACGTCTTTTTCCAATGGGGGTAGGCAGAAACCCTACAACGCCACCTGCTACGATTCTTACATACTCCTTAAGCCTCGTCCACGTTCATACATCTGGTCATGCAAGCATGCCGGTGACGAGTACTGCGTACCCGACCTTTTTGAAGAATCTCACCATTAAGGGTAGGGTTGGTTATGTGAGTGGCCCCTCCCGGTTGCCACTCACATCTGAAATCCCTTTTGTCAGTCGCTTTTCACTCATGCTCTCAACATGACCGAACCATCTAAGAATACTCTTTTCAACCTTTGACACTACATTCTCTTTTAAACCGCAACGTTCTCGTAATTCTAGTTAGTTTTCGTACTTCCCTTCCTCTGTTTAGGATAGTCTTGATTAATATCAGTGGTCACAAAACAGTCTTAGCATTCTTGTCTCGCACATCCACACGCATCCTGACCTGTCACACTGAAGTTTGGCAAAACGTGACCTTAAATACCTATTTTGCAACATGTAATTATATTGCTATATAGTTATATAGAACTAGCTGACCAGACGAACTTCGTACTACCAATATTTTTTTAAAGGATTATAATGGAAATTAATAGTATGTTATCATGCCATCGCGGACTTTTTTTCTGCCTCGGTAGCCTAGTGGTCGTAAGCGCGACTGCTACGCTAGAGGCCTTGGGTTCGATTCCCAGGTCGAGCAAAAAGTGTTATTGGGTTTTTCTATGGATTTCTCTGTTAGGATTTGTGCCCGGTTAATGGCAATAGGCTCGCCCCCTATTATATGGGACCTTAACATACCGGCAAACGGTGTACATTGTTACACCTCTGCCTAACCCTTCGGGAAATATGGGCGGCGTGATGGTATGTTTTGGAGTATGTATGTACCTTTGTAGAGTGATGTAGTCTGAACACAGGGACGGATGCGTCGAAGTTATTGACTATGTTGGGTCCTGCTAAGGAGGCTTCTTCCTCTTCTTCTCCACGTCACAGTTGATGCAGCTTTTCGGACAAACATTTAAATGGCCTACAAGTAGTTCTTCGAGGTTCAATTATTCGTGTATGTACCTATCTGAGTTTATCATAAGTCTTCCGCAAGCGACTTTATTCGCGAGGCTTATTTCACCCGCGTTAGGTAACGTCTTTGGTTACTGCTCCGCTCCCGTCAGTCGTAGCGTAATGTTATATAGACTATGTTACTCAGGAATAATGTAGCTATCCATTGGTAAAAAAAAGGTTGAAGTTGGTTTAGCAGTTTCGTAGCATATTCGGTACAAACAAACAAAAATATTTCCTCTTTATAATATTAGGTATAAATGCTTGTAATATTTGCAGGTTAACTCACCAACGAGTCAAAAAAAATTGTGTCGTTTCTTAACGAGACATTAAAAAAAGGATTACAAAACGCGAATCACGTATTAAATAATAGATAATGGCTAATTTATTCTTAGTCATAAATCAAGTCTATAGATTTGACCTTCTCCGATTAGTACCTACCTATAATAGATATTATATTTTAAGTTCCCTACACGCTACCTAGTTTTAATCGTTCGTAAAAAAAAATCTTACTTAAGGCGAATTTATTTGTGTGTTGTCGCCTCGTTACCCTAGTGTTCCCAAGCGCGACTACTACGCTAGAGGTCTTGGTCTACGGAACATTGCGCGTCTCCGTCACAGGCCTATATCTGGTCGAGCGACAATTTGCCCCATGTTCGCCGACCGCAGGCCCCTCTTTACGGTGGAGATTCGCTCTCCCTCACCGCCTCCTCCTTTACGTGCCTCACCTCCTCACAAAAAGAGGCAACGGCATCCCACGCGTTTGAGCGCCCGACTATGGATCGGACTACGATGTCACCGCGGCTCTGGAACGCATAGGGCATTAGGAGGAACACGGATGGGTTTTTGTCAGTAAGAGTCTGACACTCCCTTTCGCTCAGCTGAATGAATAAATGACTTCTTCTGCAGACCGGAAAAAGTCATTTGATGACTTACCATAACTATAAAAATAATTTAAAATGTGTTACAAAATTAATATAAAAGTTTACAAGGCACTTTTATTATTATTTTTGACTGTCTCTTTATTTAGGTTAACCTCCAAAACGTCTAGAATGATGTTAACGAAATTTTTACTGGCCGATAACTGAGAAATAAGTACCTATCGTGTTAGTGCTTCCCCAGACGAGCTCCTTCACAGTGTGTTTGCAATAAAATCATTATTATGATTACGAATACTGTAAAGCACCGTTCAGACAAGCGGTGACGGGGGTACCTATATACATTCCGAAAATTAAAATATCCACAGTTAAAATGTCAATGTTCAAAATATCGAAAATTTAAATATTGATTGTATCGTATTATCGAAAATTGTTGTATACATTAAAATGTCGAGTGATAAAAATATCGATAGTCTAATGACTTCCTATGTATGATGTACCTATGTATGATATCTATGTTCAATAAGTCAATATTTAATACAATGTATTTACGTTAAGAACGAAAAAAATTCCTCGAATCAAATATTGAATTGTCGCGTTGGCCTGGTGGTCCTAAGTGCGACTGCTACACTAGAGCTCTTCGGTTCGATTCCCAGGTCGAGCAAAAAGAGTAATTGGGCTTTTCTATGAAATTCTCAGTAGCAGCTCGGAGTTAGGATATTTGTGCCCGGTTAATGGCAATAGGCTCGCCCCTTATTACATAGGACCTAAACGTACCATTAAACTTCACCCATAGGTATTTTCATGTTCGACATTCAAATAGGTACCCGGCTGCGGTTACTTGTCAATTTTATTATTTTTGTTATCTAACTTTATTATGCCAGTTTAGGTCACTTGGATGGTGACCTAGTAACCCATAATATAAAGATACAACATAATAAAAAAAAACAATTTTATTTTAACCCTGAAAATTTGAATAATTCTATTAAACTGTTTAATTTTCAGTTACTTTCAAATCATTAAATAGTTCGTCAATGGAGTCGGTAGGTAAGTGACGTCATAGCACCCTTTTATCACATAAAACGCAAAATTACAAATTTTAATTAACACCCGACGGAAGAAAGAAATTGCTACAGTAGCTTACAAAATAGCTAATAACTTAGGAACCGATTACCATCAAACAATACTAAGAACACTCCCGACAAATTCACCTTTCAAACACAAAAAACAAAATCAAAATCGGTACATGCGTTCGGGAGCTACGATGCCACAGACCGACAGACACACACACACAGACACGTCAAACTTATAACACCCCGTCGTTTTTGCGTCGGGGGTTAAAAACTATTGGGGATCGCGTTTTGACAGCTCATTAAAGTATGTCAATTGACTGGTTGTGTCTGCTATTTATGTCATATTAACGAGTGATTATTAGCGTCTCTATCTGAACGGCGGTTGAAAAACTAAAAATTCTGGTCATTTATAAAAAATAAAGAAATTTTTCTTTATTCTTTTCTGAAATCAAATGCTTGTTTTCTTTATTTAAACTCCTTTTTTTAAGAGAACATTAGTTATCTATACTTAATATTATAAAGAGGTAAATTTTATTCGTAAAGGAAATGTATGATAATCGGATTACTTTTTTTGGCAAACAGAAAGCTACTTTATTGTTAAGTGTCATAGGTTATGTTTTATGAAAGCCGTGTACAGACAGCGCGAGGCATTCACCATGAAAGCTATGTGAAATGCTCAACAAATATACCCAGATCGCCAATTACATTCGCCACAGCGACGCGCACAAACTCATGGGCGGAAGTTAGTGCAAAATAAATATATTTATTTATATATTTATCTACTTTATGAAAAAATAAAAACAAAGGCTTAATGCCATAGCCATTCTCTATCAATCAACCAAAGGTAGTGAAGAGATAACAAACATGACAGGTGCAAATTATTGTGCCTACAAGGCTAAAATAACAAAATTGGAGATTAAAAAAAAATATTGCAAGTACAAAAAAATCAATACATCCATCAATGTTTCATGATGCAAATATAAAAAGTTTAAAAACATAATATAAATATAAAAGCAAAGTTATCGATAAAAATACACAAGTCTACACACTCCTTTAAATCATGAGCTAACTTTTAAATAAAAAGAATTATTAAATATTTATAGACTTCAGTCCGCTGCTAGTTTCCGTTCAAGTGTGTACTGTGCTTTCCTGACTATAGAGCTCCAATTACATCAACTAAAACCCGACGTATTTATTAAATAATTTATCGAAACTTCAAATTGTATGTGCATGACTTGGTGACCGTACAACTGCCCTATAAAAAAAAAAATTGAATTGCTTCTTTTTCTAAATTCGAATTCGAAAAAGGAATTCGACTGAGTGTTTAGAACAAAACTATTTCAGCCAGGTTCACAGTACGATGGTCTCAGTGCTAGAAGACAGGATCCTGGAGTTCCACCCAGACACCTTGAAGTTTGTTAGAAGAGACGTGAATTTGGAGAAGGATAGTAGAATTGAAGAAGCCGTAGACATTTTGGAAGACTGGGTGAAGAAACAGCAACATTTTATCAAGAAAGATTTTTGTATGTACCTTTTAATTTTTTACAGTAGCCGCCATGAGTCGTGAGCAAAAACGTCAAGTAAATTTTTGGGATTTGTGTTCCCTTTCTAGGTTTTTTGGGGTGCCGACGCTGCATGCGATTGGTCAATCAGTAGGACCGCCTGCATGCAGCGTCGGCGCCCAAAAATTTACTTGACGTTTGTGTTCACGACTCGTGGCGGCTACTTTGCTAGTGAATAGGTTTGAACCGGGATAAAATTGTAACCTATATTTTAATCCAGGATATTGTCGTCCCGTTTCCCGAATTTCATTGAAATTCTTTTGGCCATTAAGGCGAGAATAACCAAAATTCATTAAAACCAAAAGGTTTTAATGAATTTTGGTTTTGGTTTTTTAATGAATTTGGAATAACTTTGCAGTTTCCGTCTTGAAGTCGGTTTATGAATCAATTTCTTCGATAATAGTAGGTTTATTTATTCTCTAAAAATGAGAGAAAGAAAGAAAAACCATTTGTTGGCTATTATTATTTTAATTTTTTATTTACTTAAATTAAAAAGAAAGAGGTTTATACACGAAAACAAAATTAAAACCAATAAAATAGTGAACGCGAACGAAGTCGTGGGAAACAGCTAGTATTTTATATAGTTGTCTCTTATCTTTAAGACCATTGGTGCATACAATACCTACTCGTAGTTATAACGTAAATGTTTTAATGAATATTTTATTAAACAAACGTCGTCTTGTGAAGATTTATCGGCTGTTTTGACAAAGCGTAACATAACATCTTTGTTATGTAAAAACAAGTGGATCATTGAGGACTTGAGACTGATGTGGGTTCTTATTTATTTTTTTCTTTTTATATATTTTAATAAATACTGGGACTCCCCCGTTGATCTCGTGGTAGCATTGATTCCCAGGTCGGGCTAAAAGTTTTATTGAGTTTTCCATTAGGATTTGCTCAGTAACAGCCCGGAGTTTGAAAGTTGGTGATGTGACACACCCATGCCTCGGAAAGCACGTAAAGCTGTAGGTCCCGGCTGTCATTCGTAGATCTTTGACAGTCGTTACGGATAGTCGGTAGCCAGGAAGTCTGACAACCAGTCTAATCAAGAGGTATCGTGTTGCCCATTAACTGGGTTGTGGAAGTCAGATAGGCAGTCGCTTCATGTAAAACACTGGTATTTAGCTGCATCCGGTTAGACATGAAGCCGACCCCAACATAATTGGACAAAGGCTAAGTAGATGACGATATAATAATAATTAAATTAAAAACTAGGTACAGTTTGTAAAAAACAGAAGCTAAGAAAAACAGAACAGGACATCAAAAAACTCATCCGCATCGCAACGGACAGGTGCCCAAAAGGCTGGCAGCTGCATAGCCACTTTGTATGGCAATGCTGATTTTTTAGCCCAAGAAAAGGCCAGCCTTCTGGTCACGTGAAGATTCGACCAGTCACTTGGCGATGTCCCAAAAAACTAGATGAGCGCTCGGACCCCGTGGCCTTAGTGTTTCAGCCCCAAACAGCTTAAACATTTAGCTTCCAAGAAGGTTAATATTTGCGCCCAATGAGGTTTTCGGCACCAGTAGCAGCCGCCCCAGCACAATACGTTGATGGGATGGCGCAAGGGTATCGACGCATGTTGTATCCCACACCATATTCATACTGTTCCATTTGGAGTAATCTATATGAAACAAAATCTTTATCACCCCTTTGTACAAAAATTTCGCGGATAGAGCAGTTAGAAATTTAACACCGTCCAAGTTTGTATGGAGAAGGAGCGCAGAAAGCTGATATTTTTATGAAATACACACATATATACCATCACGCCTGTATTCCTCAAAGGGTATATAGTGCTACTGAGAATTTCGTAGAAAAACCCAATGACACTTTGCTCGACCTGGGAATCGAACCCAAGACCTCTAGCGAAGCAGTCGCGCTTAGGACCACTAGGCTAACGAGGCAGTCGTATAGATATTTACTAAAAAAAACGGAGAAAAAAATGTAGATGGTAATTATGCGAATTATCAACAAGATTTTGCCAACGACTTCGTCCCCGTAAATGTCAGTGGTCGCGAACGCAGAAGAAGACACGAAACACAAGTAACAACATCAAAAATATTAATAAACCGTTGACAGAAGAATAAAGATCCCTACCGCATCTAACAAAACAGCTGATAACCTTGAAACGGCTGATCCCATTTTGCTCAAACATAAATCTGAGAACCATCGTTAGGAAACCTGCTGTCAAATTAAAAAAAACACATTCAAATCGGTTCACCCGTTTAAGAGGTACGGTGCCACACAGACACAGAGACCCCTCTTTTGAGTTTTGTTTTCACACATAGAAGCAACAATAATATTTTAACCAAGATTTTGTAAAACCCAAATTAAAAAGAGTGTCCTTGGAGTTTCTTGTTCATTCTTCTCCATAGAGACCTACGTTCTGGAACGAGCAATTAGCTTCAACTTTTAACTGTTACTATTTGAATTTTAAAAGTGCCTGTAAATGATCTAATTGAAATAAATGCTTTGACTTCGACTTTGAGTCTCTGGTAAAAAAGTAGTCTATTCCTAATTTCATCAAAATTTGTTCATTGATTTAGTCGTATAGATTTACTAAGCTTGATTCCGCTTTAACTCCTAAACCGTTTGTGTATCTGATTATAATAATTATGTTGCCTAAAAAGTTGCTACATTATGTTAAGAATTTAATAACTATTCCTAACCTAGATGCCGCAGGAGATTAAATATCTTAGAAGAACTGGTTTAATATTTTTTTTCGGTAATTATATTAATGTTAATTTCATGCTGACTGACTTCATGCTAACTGCCTTGTTGGCCTAGTGGTCCTAAGCGCGACTGCTACACTAGAAGTCTTGGGTTCGATTCCCAGGATTGGGTTTTTCTATGAATTTCTCAGTAGCAGCTCGGAGTTAGGATTTGTGCCCGGTTAATAGCAATAGGCTCCCCCCTATTGCATGGGACCTAAAAACATACCGGCGAACTGTGCGTGTATATTGGTACACCTCTGCCTAACCCTCTGGGGAATACAGGTGTGGTGGTATGTTAATTTCATGTCATATTAAAATTCTTAAGTTACGGTGTAAGATTCGGTCGCACAAGGTCGAAAATTAAGAGTTATTATTGTGGTCAAATATTAGTATTATAATTGCAACGGTAACTCTGACCGTCTGTCAGTTTGTTTGTTAAGTTTTCACGGATAAACCACTAAACCAATTGTGATGAATTTTGGTATAGAGAATGATTGAATCTTGAAGAAAGATGTGGGTTGCATTTTGTCCCGATAATAAAACTTAAAGGGGGTAAAATATTGGTTGAAATTTTGAATGGGAAACCACGCACCTGCAAGCGCAACGTAGGACGTTCACCTCCTGCCGGGGCTGCGGTTTGTTCGTAAGAGATACCGCGTCCCCGGAACGCAAAGGGCACAAGAAGGAACATGGATGGGTTGTAATCAGTAAAAGTCTGACACTCCCGCCATATTGTTTATTTTAATAAGGTAAATCACTCTATATTGTGCGTACCAATTTACATTAATTGCAGTTTATAAATAATGGTACGGAAGCCTACGTAAGCGAGTGCCAATCGCTCTTGGAAGGTTTTTAGTGTCTAACAAAAAGTCCAAATAAAAAACACACATACGTGTGTGATACATGTGTGACCACTAGGCTAACGAGACAAGTTTAGCTTATTCTTGGGACCAATTTTTCAATCATCAGTTAACCTTTACATAACCTACTTAGCCTTTTCCCAACTATGTCGGGGTCAGCTTCCAGTCTAACCGGGTGCAGCTAAGAACTAGTGTTATACACGGAGCGACTGACTATCTGACGTCCATAACACAGTTACTGGACAACACGATATCTCTTGGTAAGACTTTTGGCTTCTGACTATCCGTAACGACTGTCAAAGATCTATCAATAACAGCTGGGACCAACGGCTTTACGTGCTTTCCGAGACAGGGGGGTGTCACACCACCAACTTCCAAACTCCGGGCTGCTACTGAGAAATTCATAATGAAAAAACCCGATAACACTTTTTGCCCGACCCGGGAATCGAACCCAGGACCCCGTGCTCATCAGTCGCGCTTGCGACCACGAGACCAACGGGGTAGTCAACAGATCCGTTAACTACTATCTGAGGAATAATTATGGCGGTTTGACATATTTTCTTAACAAAACCTGTCAAAACGTCAAATATATTCTTCAGATAAAAGTTATCTGGCCATTCAAAAATCGGCCCTTATACCTAAAAAAGTCTAGATTGAACCAGTTGTTATTATTATCGGTGACTCGGTCGGTTACCGCGTAGATACTGACGTCAGCGCAGCAGTCACGCTTATCTATACTAGAATTATTAAGATGAATGATTTTTTGTTTGTTTGCAACGAATAAGCTCCGAAACTAATGGATCGATTTCAATAATTTTTTCACCAATAGATAGATATATTATTCCTGAGTAACATGGGCTATATAACATCACTATACGAGCCACGGGTGCGGAGTAGTAACGATAGACGTAACTTAACGCGGGTGACTTAAGCCACGCGGACGAAGTTATGGGCAGGTCGCTAGTAAAAAATAAATACGCACAACGCTGTAAGTGACCAGGCAAAAAATAAATAAATAAAATTTCAGATATTTTTAAATTAATTTAAGTGTTAAAACTAACTAAACTTAACAAAACAATTGATAAAATCATCATCATTATCATAATATTAGCTGAATGACGCCCATTGCTGGACATAGGCCTCCCCTATGTTGGGGCTGGCTTCCAGTCAAACAGAGTACAGCTTAATACCAGTGTTTTACATGGAGCTACTTATCTGAACTCCACAATCCGGTTACTGGGCAACACGATACCTCTTGGTAAGACTGGTTGTCTGATTTCCCGGCTGCTGACGAACGACTGTCGTAGATCTACGAATGACAGCCGGGAATAACGGCTTATTATTATTCATGTATATTCTTGGTATTAAAGATTGGACTATTGTCATTCTTATAAGGAAGCTGTAAGACTTAATTGTAAAACGTTATAAATAATGTAATCTTTAACCTATCACGTTTATATCTGTTCATAAGACATTTACAACACATAAGACATCTACATTTACAACTGCCTCGGTAGCCTAGTGGTCCTAAGTGCAACTGCTACGCTAAAGGTTTTGGGTTTGATTCCCAGGTCGAGCAAAAAGTGTTATTGGGTTTTTCTATGAAATTCTCAGTAGCAGCTCGGAGTTAGTATTTGTGCCCGGTTAATGACAATAGGCTCGCCCCTTATTACATGGGACCTAGAACATACCGGCGAACTGTGGGTGTACATTAGTACACCTCTGCCTAACCATTCGAGGAATACAGTCGTAATGGTATGTTATGTCATGACGTGTGCTTACATTTTTATTGTCTTTTTCCCAGCTCGAGTTTATCTTGAAAGGACTTTAATTAACGCCAAAGGGCTGGTGGAGCGAGCCAAACAAAGAATAGATAAGCTATGCACTTTCAAGACCTTGATGCCTGAATTATACCCTGGTCCAGCATCCAACGGACAGTATGACAGCTTAGATAATTACGTGTAAGTATCTCGAAGTTATTTTAAGTTAACTAATATGGCTTTTATTTACTTCAAACATAAAACTTACTTAAATAATAATAAGATTGCAAACTACGAGTATGTACAGTTAATATAAAATGCAAAAAAGGAAGCTTATAGGGCATCAAAAAACTCATCCGCATCGCTGTCAATGGGACAAGTGCCCAAAAGGCTGGCAGTTAACTAATTAAAATAATTAAGTAATTAATTAACTGCCTCGGTAGCCTAGTGGTCCTAAGCGCGACTGCTACGCTAGAGGTCTTGGGTTCGATTCCCAGGTCGAGCAAAAAGTGTTATTGGGTTTTTCTATGAAATTCTCAGTAGCAGCTCGGAGTTAGGATTTGTGCCCGGTTAATGGCAATAGGCTCGCCCCCTATTACATGGGACCTAAATATACCGGCGAACTGTGGGTGTACATTGTTACACCTCTGCCTAACCCTTCGGGGAATACAGGCGTGATGGTATATTTTTTTTTTTAAGTAATTAATTTATAATTCACTTAATAATTTAAGTTCTAATTTTGTAATTTTTTATCTTCAAATTTAAATTATTTTTTATTATTACATTCATTCTACCATGCCTGTATTTCCCGAAGGGTTAGCCAGAGGTGTGCCAATGTACAACACCCACAGTTCGTCAGAATGTTTCAGATCCTATGTAATAGGGGGAGAGCTTATTGCCATTAACCGGGCACAAATCCTAACTCCGAGCTGCTACTGAGAATTTCATAGAAAAACCCAATAACACAGTGCTTGACTTGAGAATCGAACCCAAGCCCTCTACTAGCATAGCAGTCACGCTTAGGATCACTAGGTTCTCGAGGCGTTATTGATTTGTAACTTTAAAACGTACATTATTAAATTCACTTATAATTTATTATTTTGATTTGAAATTAAGTTTCTGTAAAACTTTATTTCTTTTTTTTTTTTGACTCAAATTATGCTTTATTATTATTATTATCTCACGGGTTATGACATTTTTTTTAATTTTTTACTTTACTTTTCGCGTTTTATTGAATTATCTATTCTTATTAATTTTCAGACGGTATGCTTTCCTACCCAAAATGTCCAAGGAATACTACAGGGTATCCATTTTTAACGTAAAATCAGATGATTATCAATCTTCGGACATTCATAATTTCTACAGATACATTACTGTGGTAAGTTACTATAAAACATATTTTAATAACAACATACATACATACACTCACGCCTTTTTCCCATGGGGGTAGGCAGACACCTCAGAACGCCACCTGCTACGATCCTTACATACTGCTTTCACCTCGTCCACGTTCATACATCTGGTTATACAAGCTCGCCGGTTACGAGTACTGCGCACCCGACCTTTCTGAAGAACCTCACCAATCAGGTCAGGGTAGGTCTTTCTAGGGCGTTTATCTCGGCGTTGCCACTCACGCCTGTATATTTTTTTAAAAACATATGTTTAATATTTATTTAAAATAAAAATTACTTTAATTAATAACAATCATACCAGCCCACAACCCACGTAACATACGCATGTTACTGCCTCGTTGGCCTAGTGGTCCTAAGCGCGACTGCGACGCTAGAAGTCTTGGGTTTGATTTCCAAGTCGAACAAAAAAATGTTATTGGGTTTTTCTATGGTATCCTCAGTAGCAGCTCGGAGTTAGGATTTGTGCCCGGTTACTGGCAATAGACTCGCCCCCTTTTACATGGGACCTAAACTAGTCGGCAACTGTGGGTATACATTGGTACATCTCTGCCTAACCCTTCGGATTACAGGCGTGGTGGTATGTGTGTTGTAATAATACCAGTCTATGACTACCTCACTGCTGGGCGAAGGCGTCTTCTCATACAGAGAAGGCACGAACTTTGATCACCACGCTTGATTAAGGTCGTTTGGCAATTCAAACTTAAATATTAACTGCTAGTCCAAGTTTCCTCACAATGTTCTACTTCACCGATGTCAGAGATGTCCAAGATAAACTTAGAAAGTACATAATTATCAATTGGAAAAGTTACATTGAAATGGTAACCGGCACGAGTCGTGAGCACAACCTTTCAGTTCATTTTTGGGTTCCTTTCAGGGTCTTTTAAGTCACCGATGCTGCACGCGATTGGTCCGTCAGTCAGAACGATCGCGTGCAGCGTCGGCCCTCCAAAAAGCCCAATAATAACCTTGAAGCTTGTGCTCACGACTCGTGCCGGTTACTATCCTTGCTTGGCTATCGAACCTAAGCATAAGAGGCACTAATCTTAACCCTTTTGTTTTCAGTTATGCGAATATTTAATAATGAATGATTACAGCTGTGGTTACACGGTAATCCTAGACTTTAGAAATGTAAATATACTGACGTTTCTAACAAAATGCACTCCTATGGAATTGAGACAAATTATGACTTTGTTAACTGTAAGTACCTTGTGTAAGTAACTACCTCGTTGGCCTAGTGGTCCTAAGCGCGACTGCTACGCTACAGGGCTTGGATTCGATGCCCAGGTCGAGCAAAAGTGTTATTGGGTTTTTCTATGAAATTCTCAGTAGGAGCTCGGAGTTTGGATTCGTGCCCGGTTAATGGCAATAGGCTCGCCCCCTATTACATGGGACGTAAACATACCGGCGAACTGTGGGTGTACATTGGTACATCTCTGCCTAACCCTTCGGGGAATACAGGCATGTTGGTATGTAACTGTAATTATCAGAAGTTTACATTTCATTAATATAAAAAAAATGCCCCACTCTAGTTAGTGGTCGCAAGCGCGACTGCCGAGTGTGGGGTCCTGGGTTCAATTCCCAGGTCGGGCAAAAAGTGTTATTACATTTTTCCATTAGGAAATTCTCAGTAGCAGCTCGGAGTTTGAAAGAAGATAGTGTGACACTGCCCAATCTCTCCCCTACTGTATCACATGCCACCGGACTATGAGAGTGAGGGAAGATGGAGTGCATTTGCGTTTGTGCATACACTTGTACACTATAATATCTCCTGCGTACTTAATGGTTAGTCTCCATTGAGATTAGCTGCCGTGGTCGAAATCGGTATGCAGTATTGTTTTTTTTCATGTAATGTTTGACTTCTGAACTCTTGTTTTCAGGAAGGCTACGGCCTGAGAATAAAGCAGATACACTTAGTAACAGCATCCAAAATGATAGACGCTCTTCTCGGTTTCCTCAAGCAAGTACTGAGCTCCAAACTTGCAGGAAGAATACACTTGCACAAAGATATTGATAGTCTTTTCGATTTTGTGCCAAAGGATATATTGCCTGAGGAGTATGGAGGCAAGGAGAGATCATTGCAGACTCTTAGTGGTGGGTATTTGGTTGCTATTTTATTTATTTATTTTACTTTTGCACGCCTGCTACTTACGCTAGAGGTCTTGGGTTCGATTCCCAGGTCGAGCAAAAAGTGTTATTGGGTTTTTCTGTGTTCGTAGTTTTCTAGTCTCCATGCCTGACGTTTAGGCACCGTATCATGTGCTTTCACAGGCCCCTTCAAACAATAACATAGCAAAATGTTGCTTAGCGGTAGAAATAGGTTTGGTGTCAGAACTTACGAGGATGCACTTTTTCGCATAAGACTTAAAACAACAGACAGACATACCATCACACCTGTATTCCCCGAAGGGTTAGGCAGAGGTGTAACAATGCACACCCACAGTTCGCCGGTATGTTTAGGTCCCTTGTAATAGGGGGCGAGTCTATTACCATTAACCGGGCACAAATCCTAATTTCGAGCTGCTAGTTAGAATTCCATAGAAAAAACCCAATAACACTTTTGCTCGACCTGGGAATCGCCGCTGGGAATTGAGATATTTTTGCTGGAAAGACTTAAAAGCTTCTGTATATGCCTATATATTTATAATACAAAACTTTTAATTAGACAAATTTTTTACCATGGATTCAGATTTAGTTTTGAGGGTATGGGTACCAGTGTAATTACAGGAACATGAGTCATTTTGACGGGTTATTCCCAGTTGTCCCCACTGTCAACATCATTGAAGCTTGTAACTCTGTGATAAAACCATAGGAATTACAGGATTACGTATTAAAAAAAAATTGAACTTATTGTGAATAAAACCTTAATTAGTGTATGCAATGTTTTATTTCTCTCGTTTTGTGTACCGTACTAGTATGGAGGCGTATCATCATTTTATTTTTCCCATTTGTCACCGACGGTGGTAACTGGGAACAAAAAGAGTGGCCATTGTCACCAGTGGTGGCGTTGACGGTGGGGACAACTGGGAATAACCCATTTTGACTTTGTCTTTGGAATGGCATCGCCTCTAGTAGTACAGATGTCTATAGGCAGCGGTGGTGACCGCTTAATATCAGGTGGACTGTCGGCTTGCTTTTTTTTTTTTTAAGAAGACGTTGCCCCACACTAGGAATTTCTTATGCATCGTGGGTGCGTTTACAAACATATAAACTCACATTCACAAACAGCCAGACCCGAAACAAGTATCTGTAAGCCATACAATTATTTATTCCGTGCGGGAATCGAACCCGCGACACGCAGCGCAGCAGCCAATCGCTCAGCCACTGCGCCAACCGTGCCGTGCCGTGTTTGCTATTCGAAGATATAAAAAAGCACTTTGGGGCGTTCGGGGGGGGAGGTGTTGAGAATCATGAACTGAATCCATGGTAACCGGTTGACAGTCGATGTGCATTCGACACCAAAATTATACATATTTTATATTTTCAGACGAATGGCGCAACCGGGTGACAGCCAAAGACTTCATGGAGTACTTCGATGAGATGCACCAGGCCAAGACTAACGAATCGTGCAGAACAGGAGACAAATTCAATGAGCAATATATTGGGATGCCGGGCTCCTTTAGGGCTTTAAGTGTAGACTAAGCTTAATATAAGTGAGCGTAATAGGTGTTTTTTGTATTCTCAAAACAAAAAATTTAAAATATAAGTAACCCACCACAGAAGAAAAATATCACTACCGTAACTAACAAAAGAGCTGATAACTTTGAAACCGCTGAAACGATTTCAATCAAACAAAGGAACACTCCCGACTAACTGACCTTTCAAACACAAAAATCAAAATTGGTTCATGCGTTTGGAAGCTACGATGCCACAGACAGACACACACACACAGACTCGTTAAACTTATAACACCTCGTTGTTTTTGCGTAGGGGCTTCAAAATTAAAACTACGTAAATTATAGTCTCCTTTCCGTTGAACAATGGAATCCAATGAAAATTAAATTGAAGTCAAGGCATTATGGGTTTTTAAAATGCAGTTGTAAAGCATATAAGGTGCAGTTTCGCACTAGGTAACTATGTTAGTCATTCTCAACACGAATCAGTAATGAAAAAACGTTTTTATAATGAGGCTGGTTGGTTCTGTTTCTTATTTGTATTGCCACCGACTTCCAAAACTAAAGTTCGTTTTCACTTTTCAGTTTCTGAAGGCGGGGTTGTTCCTTTTGTAAAAAAGTATTTTATTTTTCACTTTTTAGTATCTACTCCTTTACGATTTCGAAAGTTTCCTGGTAAAATTGGTCCAGTAGTTTCGGAGCCTATTCGTTACAAACAAACGAGCAAAAAAACTTTCCTCTTTATAATATTAGTGTAGATTAGGTATCGTAATTTTATTTGATTATACAGGGTTATTTGTAAAACAATGACAACCTTGCAGGACTGTATTACACCATCACGCCTGTATTCCCCAGAGGGTTAGGCAGAGGTGTAACAATGTACACCCACAGTTCGCCGGTATGTTTTTAGGGCCCATGTAATAGGGGGCGAGCCTATTGCCATTAACCGGGCACAAATCCTAACTCCGAGCTGCTACTGAGAAATTCATAGAAAAACCCAAAAACACTTTTTGCTCGACCTGGGAATCGAACCCAAGACCTCTAGCGTAGCAGTCGCGCTAAGGACCACTAGGCTACTGAGGCAGTCCTGTAACTGTATTACTATCATCATAAACAACAACTTTTGTTCTATACATTTTTACAGAATCAAGCAACGCAAGCGCATCGAAGCGAATGACCGACTGAAGGATTTTTCGTAAAATTGTAAATAGGTCAAGTACAAATACCTCCGCCGCCCTAACCCCTCTCCCCTCGCTATTTTACTATCGCTTTCGTTTGCTTCGCATAGACTTCGTAACATTTAGAGCGTTCAATTTAAATGTTTTTATTTTTGTATGAAAATGTGATGAAAAAAAATATGATAAATTTTTAAATGTCATAAACCAAAAGTTGTTGATTATGATGTTAGTAACATAGTCCTGAGAGGTTGTCATTGTTTTACAAATAACGCTGTATATGTCTTTTATGACCTCTAGAAATTTGACGAAGATGCATTTTCGGAACTTGTATTATTATGGTTTGTTGTAAATATTATAGAGTTAATGTTTAATCAGCATAAGGTATGTTATGGCTGGCATACCTTTGTAAGATAAAAGTTTCTTAATAAATTAAGAAAAAAAAATGGAAAATAAAAGCCTAATTTAAATTATTGAAACTGCCTATTTATATCCTGTATATTTTTTTAAAAGAAACTGTAGATCAGAATTTATAATAAAATGTTATTAAGAACATTATAGTTTCATTAAAAAATGTTCTCAGACTAAGGAATACATAGAGCGTGTTACTGAAACGCACGGATTCTATTGGTGTCAACTAACCACATAGCAACATTTTTTTAATACCTATACTCACAAAATAATAAAATTGAGAAACATTATTGGCAATACGCTCGCCTCCTATTACATGGGACTTAAACATACCGGCGAATGGGGGTGTACATTGGTACACCTCTGCCTAACCCTTCGGAGAATACAGGCGTGATGGTATGTGTTTTTTTTAAGATACATTTAATTAAAATCTCACATGTTTGTAATTAGATTCTACACATCTAGTTTATTGACACCGATCAGCTGACTTGATGTCGTCCAATTCATCAGCTGATCGCTGTCAATAAACTACACACAAAGAAACAACTCCGTAAAAGATTTTGTTTCTCCTGACAAGTTTGTTATGATTTAAACTTAATAAACAGCCGAAATAAACAAAATATTACGCATATTTTTGAGCTGAAATTTTGTATAGACATTCAGTACCGGTTACACTCTTCACCCCGTTTGTATGGATATACCCTTCCCGTAACACGCTGTATAAGGTTGCCTTCAAACAAAAAATGGATTTGCGTTGCGAGGAATGTGTGTAATAATGCCCATGCTGTCGATCAATCAATAACCAATGATGCGATGATGCGATGATGCGATGGTCAATGATGCGAGGGAGAAAGATGCTAGGAACCGCTTCAGGTAATTAGATAGTTTCACACAAATCCTTCGCTGCACATTCTCGTTCGTCTGTAGTTTAACACACCTCTAAGTAGTGCTAGGCCAAGGTCCTACAAATTCATTTCCCGCTTTTGGTTCCTTAAACTCACCAGACTCGCCTATTACTGTCCCATTGCAGGGAAAAGGCCTCTTCTCATACAGAGAAGGTGAGAGCTTTAATACGAGACCATTTTTGCTCAAGGCGGATTTACGATTTCAGACTTATATTCATTACACACAAAGTCCAAGTTCCCTCACGATGTTTTCCTTCACCGACGTCAATGATGTCCAAGATAAACTAAGAAAGTTCATTGAAATTGAAAAACTCTCATAGGTACTTGCACGGTTTTGAACCCGCAACCTCATACATGAAAGGCTGCCTTAACCACTAAAAATGTCGTGGTGGCCCCACCACGACATTTTTGAATAAATAAATTCCTTATTAAAATTCTTAAATAAATAAATTTTATTCACACGAGCCCTCGTAATCTGCAGAACTAGGTATGGTGTAAGTATAGCACTTAGTACTTAGCAAATAAATGACTCGCAATTTGTTGCTTTTACCAAAAACTAAGGCGTTGCCGTCTATTTTTGTCATCATGAAAACGATAATTGAGTCGTTAACCTAGGGGTCCTAAGCGCGACTGCTACGCTAGAGGTCTTGGGTTCAATTCCCAGGTCGAGCAAAAATTGTTATTGAGTTTTTCTATGAAATTCTCAGTAGCAGCTCGGAGTTGGGATTTGTACCCAATTAATGGCAATAGGCTCGCCCCCTTTTACGTGGAACCTAAAGATACCGACGAACTGTGGGTGCACATTGGTAAGACTCTGCCTAACCCTTCGGAGAATACAAGCGTGATGGTATGGTGTTGATAGTAACATTGGAATTTATTATAAGACAAAAAGCAATAACCTAGATTAATGTGTGTCTAGAATCATTAAAAGTCTGGGTTCAAATAATTGTTCTTAGTTTTAATTACATATAATTATAGAATCAAGTCTAACAGATTATTATAAAGTTTACTTTACCTTGAGGCCCTGTCGTAACTGGTAAGCAAATGTTTAGGTAATTGACAAGAACGCATCGCGGCAACAAATAAGGTTCAAAATAGCGATACGTTTGATGTTAGTTGAAACGGATAACCGTAAAAATAACAGTAATTTTCAAATTTTCTATAAATTGTGAAAAAAATACACGGCTCACTGGAGTAATTTATAGGTATGTCTTTAGTTCATGTAACTTCCTATAATGTCATTACATAAAATTATATAGTTTACGCTCATAATTCTCAGATCTATGAGTCGAAAAAAAATGCTTACTTACTTATACTTTTATGAAATATTTATAAGTAAATCATTTCTTTGAATCCTTGTCAACACACTCCATTTTTTTCAGGCTTGTAATTTGTACCAATACGCCAGACTATGCGACAAAAAAATGTGTATTTTATGGTGTCCTGTGTTCGGATAGCCCCATAACACCATCTACATAGCTCACCGTCCGTGCATTGCATAACGACAGGCCGTGTTGACGGCGCATTCGTGTTTCACGCGCGCCTCAAAGAGATGTCAGCAATTGGAGGGGCCACTCAGGGCCGATGCCTGCCGGGCCTGCGGATTGCTCGACAGAGGTACCGCGCCCCCAGAACGCAAAGGGTACAAGAAGGAACATGGATGGGTTTTAGTCAGTAAAAGTCTGACACTCCCTTCCGCCAAAGCTCGAAAAAATAAAACACCACCTATATACCTGTACCTATTATGCCTGTCGGTCTCGTGATCAGAAACGCGACAGCTTGGCATGGGGTCCTGGGTTCGATTCTCAGGTTAGCCAAAAAGTGCTACCTATGGGGTCATAGGTAGCACTTTTTACCTAACCTACGCGATAGTCTCGCAAAAATTCAATAGGTCGAGCAATTAGATTTGATCTTTGTTTTCTTCGCCTTAACGCTCTTTTGTTTTGGGTAACAAGAGAATTAAAAAAATACTCTAAGGAACAGCTTAAATATTGAAAAACTAGGAACCGGTAACTTTGTATAGAATTGCTACTCAGGTCCATTTCGATCCACGTGAGCGAAGCCGCATGCACATCTAGAAAAAAAAGGCTTTTATATAATACTTAGCTTCTGCAAGCGACTTCTATCGCGTAGTTTTTTTCTCCCGCATTAAGTTACGTTTTTGGTTACTGCTCAGCACCTATTGGTCGTAACGTAATGTTGTATAGCCTATAGCCTTCCTCGAGAAATGAACTATCCAACACAAATGTATTTTTTCGATTCTAAGCAGTAGTTCCTGAGATTAGCGCGTTCAACCATACAAACAAACTCTTTATGTTTATAATGTTAGTATAGATTAATATAGAGATAATAATATAAATATAATAATATAAAGATAATTAAGAACAAAAAAAAATACTGTTTAAAATTTTAGCAATTAAAAAAATTACACAAGCTAGGTATGATTAATGCCTTAAAATTTTACAAATAACTGCCTCGTTAGCCTAGTGGTCTTAAGCACGACTGCTACGCTAGAGGTCTTGGGTTCGATTTCTAGATCGAGGAAAAAGTGTTATTGAGTTTTTCCATGAATTTCTCAGTAGCAACTCGGAGTTTGAATTTGTGCCCGGTTAATGACAATAGGCTCGCCCCCTATTATATGGGACCTAAAAATATACCGGCGAATTGTGGGTGTACATTGGTACACCTCTGCCTACCCCTCTAGGGGAATACAGGCGTGATGGTATGTTATGTTATGTAATTTTACAAACAAAAAAAAATTAATATAACATTGAAATGTTAAAATACAAAATGTTAAAATCGAGTAAAAATCATTACATCTATACCCACATTGTAAACCTGAAGAGTTTGTTTGTTTGGTTGAACGCGCTAATCTCAGGAAGTACTGGTTAGAATTGCGAACATATTTTTGTGTTGGATAGTTCATTTATCCAGAAAAGCTATATAACATTACGCTATGACCAATAGGTGCGGAGCAGTAACCACGTACCAACGTAATCTTGCGAGTGAAAAAAACTACGCGGACGAATTCGCGAGCAGAAGCTAGTATTAAATAAATTAGTAAATTGACATGAACAATTATGTAAGGATCGTTACAGGTGGGTACCTGTGGTTTCTGCCTACCCCCATGGGAAAAAGGCGTGAGTTTATGTATGTATTTAAAACAATTTTTTTTTAAGCTATCTAAACACATACCTATAATATTATTTACTTAAACACAAAGCTTATAAATATTAGAAAAGTATGTCAAATTGTTAAAAAGAAACAAGGAAGATTAGGGCATCAAGAAACTCGTTCGCATTACTGTCCATGGGACAAGTGCCTAAAAAGCTGTCAGCATTGCCACGTTATATGGCAACGCTGACATGATGCTTTGACCTACAAAAAAGCCAGAAAAGGCTTTAAGACGGCAATTAATGTTAGTAAAATAAAATAAAACAATTGGAAAATTTTAACAACAACAACAATTGGAACAATTTGATTTTTGACGGCACGGTTGGCGCAGTGCCTGAGCGATTGGCTGCTGCGCTGCGTGTCGCGGGTTCGATTCCCGCACGGAACAAATATTTGTATGGCCTACAGATAGTTGTTCCGGGTCTGGCTGTTTGTGTATGTGTGTTTATATGTTTGTAAACGCACCCACGTTACAGGAGAAATTCCTAGTGTGGGGCAACGTTTTTCTTAAAAAAAAAAAAATGTTACTTACAGTAAAAAGAAGCTTCATAAGGGCCTTCACACACGTCCGACTTTTTCCAGGATCGATTATCGGATCGAACACATACGTTCTACCAGGGACCGACAGATTTTGTAGGACATGTGCGTTGGGATATTCGAATTCTTATTATGTTTCATTTTCTCCGACAAAAAAATCGGTCACCGATTGTCTGACGTGTGTGGAGACCGTTACTCTCACTTAGTTAGTGCTCACTCTTACCTTTGACGTTGTTGCTGTCAGTTGGGATTGGTCATCTCTTGACTGCCATGGCTTACATTATTATTATTTTTTTTATTGTTTTATATTCACCTTCATTGTTTTCAATTAGAGATGCAACAAGAATATTGTAATTAAGATTTTGTTGTTTTGATTTTGACTGCCTCGTTAGGCTAGTGGTCCTAAGAGCGCCTGCTACGCTAGAGGTCTTGGGTTCGATTCCCGGGTCATGCAAAGTGTTATTGCGTTTTTCTATAAAATTCTCAGTAGCAGCTCGGAGTTAGGATTTGTACCCGGTTAATGGCAATAGGCTTGCCCCCTGTTACATGGGACCTAAACATACCGAAGAACTGTGGGTGAACATTTTTACACCTATACCTAACCTGTCGGGGAATACAAGCGTGATGGTATGTTATGTTAAAATAATACTTTTAGTTTGTTTCTAACTTTATAATTAGGTATAATGATATCCTTGAGACTACACGACGTTTTATTATTTAATTGACATTTGTTACATAAGATGAATATCACCTTTATTGTCGTAAGATTTTTATGTGACGTCATAGTTTTTATACCAATTATATTATGGTTTCAACTATAATAGAGTTTACATTATGTTATAAAACGTGTTTCAAAGCTTCCGTTTTATGCAAAATTAGTATTTTGTATTAGAATAGAATTTATATTTGAAAATAATGCCATTTCACAATGGTGTTTTATGTTCTTCAGCCTGAATTTAGGTCACATTATGTTTTTCATATCATTAGATGGCAACTCTTAATGCTCAGTGAAGGAGCTCGTCCAGAGAAGTACTACCACCGTACCTATTTCTGTCGCAAATCAGTGTTGCTGTGTTCCGGTATGAAAGGAATGGGTGCCGGTGTATGTAATTACAGGCACATAAGATATTTCAATTTTGTATCTGGGATGGCAAAGCATCTGCAAGGCCTCTGGTATTGCTGATGTCTATAGGCAGCGGTAACCACTTAACATCATGTGGGCCGTCTGCTGGATAGCCTTCCAATGGTATTAAAAATAAAAAACTTTTTTACAAAAAGAGAACCGCCTTCAAAAACTCAAAAATGAAAAATAACTTTAGCTTTTGAAGGCGGTTGTCTCTTTTATATTTTTTTTTTTTCGCTTTTTAGTATCAAGTTCCTGTCATCCAAATCCATGAAGGAATAGTAATTCTACGTAAATTAACTAGACATCACTTGAAAGTGAAAAGAAAGCAGAATACGCTAATTTGTTTACTTGGATGACAAATATTTTTCAGTTTTTTTATTTTTTTACCAAACTACTTAACCAAATTCGATAAAATTTGTAAGGGACCACCTCTGAAGTCTGATGACCCATCAAACAACAATCCATATTGATGCGATGGCAGCAATCGCGGTTGATTTGCTGTCATTTTTTTAAGAGTTCCGTTGTCTGTCTCCGAAATCCATCATCAGATCTATATGAAATTTAAGTGGGACCATTTTAAAATAAACCTCTTTTAAACAAAATAAAATTTTGCACACGACGGAGTTATGCCCGAACATACATAAAATATATATATATATAAATATATATATAAACATCCGAACTGATAACGTCCTCCATTTTGAAGTCGATTAAAAATACTTTAGTGTATACTCACTCTTAAAGGAACTTTCAAATTTTAAAAATGTTACGTAATTATGCACTGTGCCTATAATTAAAATAAACAAGAAGTGGTAAACAAAGCGTGTGAATTTGAAATAAAAACTTTTGAAATTGCTTAAAAAATAAACTAGCACCGCAAACGTACCTATCCTATAAAAGTACAGTCAAGAGCATAACGCTGCCGGCTCCCGTCAGTCGATCGATTGTTTGTCGGTGAGAATAGAACATATGATTCTAATATACAAACGGACACGTCCTACAAAAGTCGGTCTTCGAAACTATGAATTTATTGAACGGTCCGATAATCGGTCCTAGAAAAAGTTGGACGTAGTCGGAGTCTCTAAATCGAAGAAAGTAGATATCTTGAATTTTAATTAGAAAGTTGTTCCAAGTCCTAGTTGAATTTTATACCAACGCGCTTTTAGAATGCGAGAGCTAGAAGGCCTCAGAATGCAAGTAAAGAGGAATTGCCACTCAAAAAATAGATATGTGACAACATGTATTGCTATCGCGCTGCTCCCGTATACGAGATACCATAACAACATAACACCACACCTGTATTTCCCGAAGGATTAGGCAGAGAAGTACCAATGTCCACCCCTAGTTTGCGGGTATGTTTAGGTCCCATGTCATAGGGGGCGAGCCTTTTGTCATTAACCGGGCACAAATCCTAACTCCGAGCTGCTACTGAGAATTTCATAAAAAAACTCAAGACCTCTAGCGTAAACGGGTCCCACTAGTGCCAGTGCCTGACAGAGTTGCGAAATTTGTCTGAAAGAGTCACCGCGGCCCTGGAACGCAAAGGGCATTAGGAGGAACACAGCCGGGTTTTAGTCAGTAAGATTCTAACACTCCCTTTCGCTCAGTCCGGAGAGTAAGAAGTAATTTGATGATTTCCCGTCCTTAAAAAAAACCAAGAGGTGAAGCCTAGTGGTCCTAAGCGCGACGGCTACAATTGATAGTAGCAGTTGCGCTTAGGACCACTAGGCTAACGAGGCAGTTCAAGAATTTGTATGAAACATGTTGGTTGTATTAAAATGATAGTTACCTCTATTAAATATTAAACAATTTTGATGCTGACTATACGCAGTAACATTAGACACTATTCAAAAAAGATACAAAACTGATTATAAATATAAAAAACTTGACATTTATATATATATTCAGTTCCCAATTGCACACCGTGTAAATAAGACACAAAATTATACTAGAATTATTATTATTTTATTTATTTCTATATTATTACTTGCAGGTAACTTTAATTTATATTTATATTATGTCCAATATTTATAGACTTAAATTTATAAGATTATATAAAAAAACTAAATGGCATTACAAAATTCGTTTGCATCAAATAAATATGCTCAAAAGAGCCAGTCTATTTGGCACATTTGCCACGTTAGATGGCATTATAAATAATATATATTATATTTTCTTTTTTGTATTTCATAATTCCGAAAAGTGCAGTGAAAACAAATTTAACCGATGTCGCAAAATGTGTTTTTTAAAATACCTCCGGGTGCTATTGAAGATATAAGGAAGGAATATGATTTGGATAAACCGGGTAGACTTGAAGATGCTCTTCAAATTTTGAGCGAGTGGATTCTAAAACAGGATCATATTATCAAAAAGGATTTTAGTAAGTAGACTCTTGAGTTTATTTTATTTTAGTTAATAGACCAATGTCGTGTCGCAGTGGCTGAGGGATCGGACGCTGCGCTTTGTGTCGCGGGTTCGATTCTCGCACGGAACAAATATTTACGTGGCCTACAGAAAGTGGTTCCGGGTCTGGCTGTTTATGTATGTGAGTTTATTAAAAAGTTTGTAAACGCGCTGTTAAAAAAGCGTTTAAAAATAATGGATTTAATTAACGTTAATTAGCAGAGCAATGGGTTTAAATAAAAACTAAAGTCAAGGTTATTTTTAAACTAATTTTTCTTTTAACTCAATAGAGTCTAGCAAAGTACGCGGATAATATGTGTGAATATGTGCAGTTCGAGAAAAAATAATGATTATATTTAAGTTGTCCAGGGCATAATTATATTTCTATCCTTAGAACTATGTCTATGTCACCTGTGATGTTATCACTTTGGTATATTGGTCGTCAATAGAAGACGAGAGGGCGTCGGGAGTCGCAGAGCGATTCCCGGCCACCGTAGGCGCGGGCCTGCGGACGACGAGCATTGGGTGGCTTGCCGTTCGATCAAAACCAGGCCCGGGTTGACGTTATGTTCCATGCGCGCCTAAAAGTGATGTCAGCATAATTAGACGGGGCCCGCTATGGCCAGTACCTGCTAGGGTCGCGGAGTTTGTTCTAAAAAGTCACCGCGGCACTGGAACGCGGAAGGGTTTTAGTCAGTAAGAGTCTAACACTTGCTTCCGCTCCGCCCAAACCGGAAGAAGTAATTTAATAATTTCCCTTAAAATCCTTAAAAAAAATATTTATATATATTTTGGTCATGTGTGTCAAGCCTTTCATTACACCGAAATGTAGAACCAGAAGTAGAAAAGAATAATTAATGAAACAAAACTCTTTCAGGCAAGGATTACTTGGAGACAATATTGATAGGATGCAAAGGTTCCGTAGAGAAGGCGAAGACGCAGATAGATCGATTGTGCACGATGAAGACGCTGCTACCAAGGTTCTTCACGAAGGCCAATGTGAAAATGGAACTGCAATATGTTTCGAATATAGCGTAAGTAATGTTACGATTCCCAGGCCGGGCAAAGAGTGTTATTGGGTTTTCCCATTATGAATTTCTCAGTAGCAGCCCGGAGTTTGGAAGATGGTGGTGTGGAGCCCCCGTGCTTTGGAAAGCACGAAAAGCCGAGTCCTAGTTATTTTTCGTAGATCTTTGACAGTCGTTACGGATAGTGAGAAGCCGGAAAGTCTGACAACCAGTCTTACCAAGAGATATCGTGTTGTCCAGTAACTGGGTTGTGGAAGTCAGATAGGAGGTTGCTCGGTTAAAAATACTGTTGAACTAATTACTAACGCGTTGCAGCGAAAAAGACGCCTAACAATGGTGTTCTATTTGTTGTCGTAGTAAGATGCTTATAAACCATCTAAAATGTTCTTACAGGTGGTCGTTCCCTCTACCGACACTAACAGAGGACTATTACAGAATACTATTGTTTAAAGCCACCAACAACAAGAACATAAAACCGGATGGGTTAATGGACTTTTTTCAGTACGAAATAATAGTAAGAAAAACTTTATTTGTGTCTCTTATTCTCCTGAATCTAATTCTCTCTTTTGGAAGAAGCAACGGTATTTTTTTTAATAACATTCTTCGGTCCTTACTGCCCGCTTCTAGCGACTCCCCCCGAACCTTTACCAGGTCTGCGGTTATATCGTGTGGGGCCTTCCCACCTTCCCGCCTTACTGCTGGTATCAGAGGACCGGTCATAATGGCTATCTTTAGAGGAGGCCTAGCTTTGTCCGCCAGTGGACGTCATTTAGCTGATAATGGTGATGCTGACCAAAAAAAAACCGTTGCCTCACGCTAGGAATTTCTCCTGTATCGTGGGTGCGCTTACAAACATATGCACTCACATACAAAAACTTTTGTAACATTCAAAAGAAATTGTTTCGTGTGGAAATCGACACCACGACACGAAACGCAGCAACCAATCGCTCAGGCTCATGTTACATTCGGGAAACCATGAGGGTAACCTTTGCCCAGCATTGGGCGTCTCTCAATTGATGCGATGATGATGAAGCATTATATCCGATCTAAACAGAACTTTAAGATGTACATAAAACTAGTTTTGCTGGATGGTAATTGAATTTCAAAATGTCATTTGACATATTGAATTAGTCTGATGTAATTAAATTTAATATTTCAGTTATTGAGAGCAAAAACGGCCAACCCGACAAGGTCTTCCCTCTTTTTTCACTGCACATTACCATCCCTACCTTGTTGCTATTCCACTAATTCTCACTAAGCATTTCCAAACGTGTTTCATAATGCGCATAGCAAAGAATTGGACCAACTCTGATCGAGTTAGAGTAAACAGGCTTCTTGTGGGTAAGCTCATTCCATTGTCGACAATGGAGTGAGCTTACCCACAAGAAGCCTGTCAAAGACAAAGACAAAGTCGACTTTGTCTTTGTCTCCTCTGAGGTAGACTAGAGTCAAACCCATAACATATTATAAAAATGCAAATGCAAATATTAATTACTTTAAACAGACACAATTAATTCTTATCTTATTTTCTTTGTTTTTTTTTTAGCTTTCTGAGTATTTAAAAGCCCATGATTACTCAAGAGGTGTTATTCTGATACACGATTATACTGAAGTCAATTTAATGGAAATACTTCCAAAATTGAACACAGTGGAGATACAGCAGTTTTCAACTATTATAACTGTAAGTTGGCTCAGTTTATTTTGGTTTTTCGTTCATGCAATTCACGAACATGCGTCATGTGACTTTTAGGTTGTCTATAATATTAAAAGCTGACGACTTTTTTGTTTCAACATAGTTTGGTAATAATAGAGCTCTTTGCGAAGGAGCTCGTCCAGTGAAGTACTACCACCATACTTATTTCTGCCGCAAAGCAGCGTTGCTGTGCTCCGGCTTGAAGGGTATGGTTGCCGGTGCAATTTCAGGCACATGTGACATTTCAAAATTATCTCTGGGATGGCAACGCATTTGCAAGGCCTCTGGTTTTGCAGATGTCTATAGGCAGCGGTGACCACTTAACATTAGGAGGGCCGTCGGCTTATAAAAATATCGTTTGGCTTGTGATGGCAGATTTAAACCTAATTGTGTTTGATAAATATATTCATCTCCTTCTTTTAGAATGGCTACTCTGCAAGACTGAAGAGCTTTAACATACTGACAAATTCAAGCACCTTAGATCTGCTAATGAAGATTGTAAAACAATTATCTTCTCGAAAAATTAGGATAAATGTTCATAAAACTCTAGAAGATTTACACAAAGTAATACCTAAAGAACTGTTGCCGATTGAATACGGAGGAAACGAGAGATCTATTAAGGAATTGTATAGTAAGAACTATTATTTAATTCTAAATTTACTGCCTCTTTAGCCTGTTGGTCCTAAGCGCGACTGGTTTCTGGAGGTTTTGGGTTCAATTCCCAGGTTGGGCAAGAAGTCATTTGATGATTTCCCATCCTTAAAAAAATGGCAGTATGCGTAGTTGCACCCTCTATACATCTACTAATAAATAATTTTCCAATTGCAGACGAATGGATCGAAGAACTAAGCTCAGAAGAGCACGTGGAGTACATGAAAATGATGCATAAAGCTTGCACGGATGAGACGAAACGACAAGAAGGAACATTCAATGTAGAATACATGGGCATGCCGGGGTCCTTCAGATGTTTGAGTGTAGACTAACCACGTGTAAAATATTGTTATTAAGATTATTATTTACTAAAGACGGAAGAAAAAATTAAAAATTTTAAGTAACTCCCGAAATAGAAATCCTTACTGCAGCGAACAAAAGAACTGGTAACTTTGAAACTGCTGAACTAATTTCTATCAAACATAGCTAAGAACACTCTCGACTAATTTACCTTTCAAACAATAACAAACAAAATCAAAATCGGTTCATGCGTTCGGGAGCCACGATGCCACAGACAGACACGTCAAATTTATACTATGAATATAATTATGCAATAAGCAGCTTGTTAATAAACCACTCAGACATTTTTGTATAGAAACAAAAAATATTATCCGCTAATACTTTTGGCGAAGGAAAACATTGTGAGGACACCTAGACTTATAGTAAATGTAAGTTTGGAATTGTCAATCCGTCTTGTGTAAGCGTCGTGATCTCTTGCCTTTCGTTGGTCGCTGTATGAGAAGAAGCCTTTGCCCTGCTATGGGAAAATCCAAACATATCCATCAAACCTACCTCATCTAAAGTTTCCTTAAATATACGAAGTGTAAAAAGACATGTCCTGCCCACCAAGCTAAGCAACATTTATTAGAAATCATTGCTGGGATACGACTTTTATTTTTAGTGTAGTAGTTTGTGTAAAGCACACGAAATATTATTTTGTTCTTTTTTTATGTCATTGGATGGCAAACAAGTCGACGGCTCACATGATGTTAAGTGGTCACCGCTACCTATAGACATCTGCAATACCAGAGGCCTTGCACATGCGTTGCCATTCCATAGACACAGTTGAAATGTCTCATGTGCCTGCAATAAAACCGGCACCCATACCCTTCAAACCGGGACACAACAACGCTGCTTTGCAGCAGAAATAGGCATGGTGGTAGTACTTCCCCGGATTAGCTCCTTCACACACAGCTCTACTACTATGAAGATTATTAGGTTTCAGGTGCGATTTCTTGGCTAGAGTTCGAGCAAAAAGTGTTATTGGGTTTTCTCTATTAAATAGCAGCTTAGAGTAAGGATTTATGCCGGTTAATGGCAATAGTCTTGCCTCCTATTACATGGGACCGAAACACACCGGCGAACTGTGTGTGCATATTGGTACACTTCTGCCTAACCCTTCGGAGAATACAGGCGTGTCAGTATGTATGTATTTCCATACAAGGCTCTTAATTTAAACTCCGGGTTGCTACTGAGAAATCGCACGAGCAAACAAGGTGTAATTTACTCCTATAGTGTGTTATTATATGTCAGCTAAGTTTAATTTGTCAAAGATCAAAGCGTTTATTGCTAACAATAATAAATTTGTTTAGCCTTGAACCCTCTAAGCACTTTGCTGGAAGATTAGAGTCTAGCCAATCGGTTGAGGATAGGTGGTCAAGTCATAATTTACGTCTTGGATATACCATCACGCCGGTATTCCCCGAAGGGTTAGGCAGAGGTGTAACAATGTACACTCACAGTTCGCCGGTATGTCTAGGAACTGCCTCGTTAGCCTAGTGGTCCTAAGCACAACTTCTACGCTAGAGGTCTTGGGTTCGATTTCCAATACCATCACGCCGGTATTCCCCGAAGGGTTAGGCAGACGTGTAACAATGTACACCCACAGTTCGCCGGTATGTTTAGGAACTGCCTCGTTAGCCTAGTGGTCCTAAGCACAACTGCTATGCTAGAGGTCTTGGGTTTGATTTCCAGGTCGAGCAAAGAGTGCTAATGGGTTTTTACATTGAAGTTCTGAGTAGCAGCTCGGAGTTAGGATTTGTGCCCGGTTAATGGCAATAGGCTCGCCCCCTATTACATGGGACCTAAACATACCGGCGAACTGTGGATGTACACTGGTACATTTCTGCTTAACCCTTCGGGGAATACAGGCGTGATGGTATGTGTAAGAATGTGAACTGGTCAGTAAAGAGTAAAGCAAAATAAAATGGAATACATTATAATCTGTAAGAGGAAAAGCAGAAATAAAACTCTTTATTTATTTTATATTTTATTTTATGCATTGAACCTTAAAATCTAAGATCTCTTAATTAGTAAGTTACCAAAGATGAACTGCCCCGTTGGTCTGGCCGTGGTAAGCACTACTGTTGAGCGTGGGGTCCTGGGTTCGATTCCCAGGACGGGCAAAAAGTGTTATTGGGTATTTCCATCAGAATTTTTTCTGTAATAGCCGGATTTTGGAAGTTAGTGGTGTGACACCCCCGTGGCTTGGAAAGCACGTAAAGGGTCCTGCGCCTGATCTCTCCCCGGTTGTGTCGTATTGTCGTGCCATTGGGCTATGAGAGTTAGGGAAGAGGGAGGGCACCTGTTTTACTATAGTTGTTATTATCGTGCGCGCACTCTTGTGCACTATAATATCTTCTGCGTACTTGGCTAGTCTGCATTAAGATTAGCCGCCGTGGCCATCTCGGGCTAGAGAATACATGATAATCGAAATGTCGTGATGGCCCAGTGGTTAAGGTATCCGCTTCTCATGCTTAAGGTTGCGGGTGCGATAACGACCAATGTGACTTTTCAATTCATATGTACTTCCTAAGTTTATCTCAGACATCTCTGATATCGGTAAAGGAAAACATTGTGAGGAAACTTAGACTTGTAATGAATATAATTCTGAAATGCCAATTCACGTTGAGCATGCGTCATAAAACATCGTACTTTCTTTGACTGAGAAGGGGCCTTTGCCCTGCTGTGGGACGATAATACTGGCGTGGCGACACGTGCCGTGGCGACACGTGCCGTGGCGACGTATCGCTATGTTATATGATGGTAGAATTAAGTTGTCATAATTAGTAATACATTTTAGAATTTTTAATGATTTAGATGATTTTTTGTTTTAGAGCTAAACCGGAATCTAGCTGCGGTAAAAGATTGGTCTGATCGGTTCGGGGTAGCGGTTAACCCTACGAAGTGTCAGGCTATCATTATCGGGAGCACCCATAGTTTGCGCCGGCTTGATAGTTTGGCGGTGCCGCCGGTTACCTTTGATGGCACAGTAATCCCGTTTAGCTCCGACGTCAAGGATCTGGGTTTGTATGTTGACACTTGCTTAGGCTGGCGTAAGCAGGTCGCGAGTGTGAGCAAAAAAGTCACGGGGGCGTTGCGGTCGCTTTATAAGCTTAAAACTGTTCTCCCATCACACATAAAGGCAATGCTGGTTCAATCCCTTATCTTCCCCTTACTTGATTATGGTGATGTGTGTTACTATGACCTGAATGCAGATCTCCTCAGTAAACTTGACCGACTTCTTAATAACTGCATTCGATTCGTATTTAATCTCCGCAAGTATGATCATGTGTCCGCACATCGGTCACTCTTGAAATGGTTCCCCATCAGACAGCGCAGGGCGTTAAGGGCTTTGACAACCTTATTTTCTCTTTTAGACAAACCTAGTTCTCCTTCTTATCTGACTTCTCACTTTCAATACTTGTGCTCCGCGCACAGTAAAAATCTTCGTTCCTCCAATAATCGTCTTCTACGATGTCCTTCTCACCGTACTGGTTTTCTTAAATCTTCATTTCTTGTCCAGGCGGTTTTTCTTTGGAATGCGCTTCCTCAGAATATCAGGATGGCCACCAGTCGGTTCACTTTCAAGATAAAAGCTCGCGAATACTTCAATAAAAAGTTAGCAGACTCGTCTCACAATTAGTTTGTTATATTTCGCCACCTATGTGTTTTGACCTCTAACAATTTTGTATATATTGTTTGTATGTATGTATATATGTATTTATTAATATATTTTATTCTTGGAAATTTTTACTTCGTCTTCCTTGCACCTACTATATTTTGTCTCTGCATCACCCTAAGGTAGGCTGGTAGAAAATGCCTAAGGCATTAAGTCCGCCTTTGTACGATGTATTTTGTTTTACATTTGTGCATAAAGCATTAATAAATAATGAATAATAAATAAATAATACATATACTCACGCCTTTTTCTCATGGGGGTAGGCAGAAACCACAGAACGCCACCTGCTACGATCCTTACATACTTCTTTCGCCTCGACCACGTTCATACATCTGTTCATACAAGCACGCCGGTTACGAGTACTACGCACACGACCTTTCTGAAGAACCTCACCAATAAGGTCAGGGTAGGTCTTTCTAGGGCGTCCTCTCCCGGCGTTGCCACTCACATCTGCCATATAAATCCCTTTCGTTAGTCGCCTTTCACTCATCCTCTCAACATGACCGAACCATCTAAGCAATGAACAATCATTGCTTAGATGGTTCGGTCATGTGGTGTCGGTCATTTTTATTACGTACAAACGTAATAAAAATGAATGTTTATTAATTTTGTCAAAAGTTAAAATTCGTAATATTTTATTTTATATGATGCCATATTAAGTTCCTTTCTTAATCTGTTTTTTTTTATGCATATTACTTGTACAAAAAAAATTCGATGAAATCTGCCAGACGTCCCGGGACGGCTCACAATTTTTCACATTAGATATTTCGTGGATGATCTGAAACTATTTTCTCCCAGCAATTTGCGGCTGATTAAGCCACCGAAGGCTACAGAAATTTTCCATAGTACCGTCAGGATGGAATTTGGAGTGGACCAATGTGCAGTCATGCTTGTAAAGCGAGGGGAGATCCGTGGAAACTTAACTCTAGGATTCCATACAGCTTTGATCCGTTTCCTCAACCATTTACAAGTATTTGGGTATATTGGAAGCGTTACATCAACGCTTGAAAGAATTGGGTAGATGACACCACTAATCAATTGACATACTTTTTATGAGCTGTCAAAACACGATTTTCTCCAAAGATTTTGTTTGACAATACTAAACCAAGACGTCACATTTTTGTCATATCAATTCACTAACTATATTTTATTGATTTCAAAGCAACTAAAAATGGTATTTTATAGTTAATTAAAAATTCATCGGGTTTTCAGGGATTTTTTTTTTTTTTTGGTGGGTGGGAAATCATCAAATAACTTCTCCCGCCCTGGGCGGGGCAGGAGGGAGTGTCAGACTTTTACTGACTAAAACCCACCCATGTTCCGTCTTGTGCCCTTTGCGTTCCGGGGGCGCGGTATCTCTTGCGAACAAACCGCAGCCCCGGCAGGCATCGGCCCTCAGTGGCCCCTTCCATGCGTGACATCTCTTTGAGGCGCGCGTGGAACACGAACGCGCCGTCGACACGGCCTGTCGTTATGCAACGTAAGGACGGTGACCCATTGCTCACCGTCCACAGGCCCGTAGTTTTCAGGGAATAAACTGGCGTTTTGATGAAGTTGTGTCTTGGAATAATTGTTTAATGGTGTCATCTATCCAATTGGATACTTTATTGAGGCGGTCAAAAAAACGATCCATCCATAATTATGGATGGATCGTTTTTTCGACCGCCTCAATAAAGTATTAAATCAGCAGAAACAAGGTGTGCGCTTTCAACGGTTGGGTCACGCTGGTTTTTATGTACTCTTTTAGCTTATTTACCTTCATGTTTGAGATCGTAATTATAATATTCATTGTTATCATTTATACATACATATCATCACGCCTGTATCAAAGGGTTAGGCAGAGGTGTACCAATGTACACCCACATTTCGCCGGTATGTTTAGGTCCCATGTAATAGGAGGCGAGCCTATTGCCATTAACCGGGCACAAATCCGAACTCCGAGCTGCTACTGAGAATTTCATAGAAAAACTCAATAACACTTTTGCTCGACCTAGGAATCGAACCCAAGACCTGTAGCGTAGCAGTCGCGTTTAGGACCACTAGGCTAACGAGGCAGTCTTATTTGTCGTATTATCGTTTATTTATTTATTTTACTTTAACATAAAACGGCCATTGGCCAATTACATTAGCTAAAGACAAAGTATTTAATAAATATTTAACGACATTCACACGCTCATCTCACAATACTCCAAAAATGCTGACATGACTGTCTTCCATTCGTCCGCGAACACATCACAGTCAGGCTTGGTGTCCAAAAGAGCGTTAAGCGAGGTCATAACACGTGGGATGGGCGACAGGGCATGGGTGACTGTGCGCCTTACAGGGACAGCAAACAATGTATGCCTCGTGTTACGGTAATATTTCACCGGGGCAGGACGACGTCCACTGGACATAGGCCTCCTCTAAAGATAGCCACAATGGCCGGTCCTACGCTGCTCGCATCAGGCGACTTCCCGAGACCTTTACCAGGACATCGATCCACTTTGTGCTGTGCCCTTCTAAACTGTGCCCTCCGGTGCATGGCGCCACTCGAGAGCCGTAAACGCAGCTAAAGTTTATCGTAAGGTAATAAGAATTTAAATTGTTTTGAAGCATGACCATAATAGACGGTTTAATTACTTCGCTAACAAGCTGATGTAATGTAACGTGTAGTTAAGCGGTCACCGGTCAGCCGGAGCTGTGGGTTGTTCGTAAGAGATACCGCGCCCCCGGAACGCAAAGGGCACAAGAAGGAACATGTATGGGTTTTGGTCAGTAAAAGTCCGGCAAAACAAAAAAAAGTCTTGATTACATGCCATCACGCCTGTATTCCCCGAAGGGTTAGGCAGAGGTGTACCAATTTACACCCAGAGTTCGCCGATATGTTTTAAGTCCCATGTAATAGAAGGCGAGCCTATTGCCATTAACCGGACACAAATCCTAACTCCGAGCTGCTACTGAGAATTTCCACCAATAACACTTTTTGCTCGACCTGGGAATTGAACCCAAGACTTCTAGCGTAGCAGTCGCGCTTAGGACCACTAGGCCAACGAGGCAATTAATAATAATTAAAAAATTAATTATTTGATTCAGCGTAGGACCGGTCTTTATCTGTGGGTATCTCTAGGGGAGGCCTATGTTCAGCAATGGACGTCATACGGCTAATATTATGATAATGATGATGATTTTATTAATTGTTTTGTTAAGTTTAGTTAGTTTTAACACTTAAATTAATTTAATATACGTATAATTTTATTTATTTACTTACTAGCTTTCCGCTTGTCCGCGTAGTTTTGTAAAATAAAATTCAATCGCAATTCGAAAGGCATCTATTATTATAAGAACGTTATTATTGTTTTCCTTGGAAACAGTACTTTTCTTCGGTATGGAATGAGCCCTATGTCCGTTTCTGTACACTTGACAACGTATACGCAACATTTCAAATCTGAAATGTTGCATATACGTTGTCAAGTGTAAACCACTAAACCGATCAATCGATCGGTTTAGTGGTTTAGGCATAAAAAGGTAACAAACAAACAAACTTACTTTCACATTTATAATATTAGTTGTAATCTTAATCATAAAAACTAAAGTTATCGTATCGTAAAGATGTTTACTTTAAAACTGATTGTACGTTCACTCACAGCGGTGTTCGTATTGATTTGTTACTACCGACCTATCCGTGACTCCGTCCGCGTGGCTTAATTCACCCGAGTTAAGTTACGTCTTTCGTTACTGCTAAGCTCCCGTGGGTCGTAGCGTGATGTTATATAGCCTTTGTTACTCAGGAATAATGTAGCTATATATTGGTGAAAAAATTTTTGAAATCGGTCCAGTAGTTTCGGAGCCTATTCGTTGCAAACAAACAAAAAAAAAACAAAAAATCCTTCCTCTTTATAATGTTAGTTCAGAAGTATAGATAAGCTGGACTGCCGTGCTGACGTCAGTATCTACGCGGTAACCGACCGAGTCACCGATAATATCTGGTTTAAACTAGACTTTTTTAGGTTTAAGAATAATCTCACTCATCATTTTTTTGTATTGTTTTATATTCATCTTCATTGTTTTCACATATAGAAGCAACAAGAATATTGTAACCAAGATTTTGTAAAAACCAAATTGGAAGAAAAGAGTGTCCATGGAGTTTCTTGCTCGTTCTTCTCCATAGAGACCTACGCTTTGGAACGAGCAACTAGCTTCAACTTTTAAATGTAACTTCTTGACAATTCAAAAGTGACTGTAAAAGGTGTAATTGAAATAAATGCTTTGACTTTGACTTTGAATCTAAACTTGCCTCATTAGCCTAGTGGTCACACATACCATCACGCCTGTATGAGAATACCGGCTTGATGGTATGTGTGTTTTTTATTCGGACTTTTTATTAGACACTAAAAGTTTTTATTAAATGACGTTTACGATTATTAATTTATAAATTTTATGCTAAAAGTTTAACGCACCCGACCTTTCTGAAGAACCTCACCAATAAGGTCAGGGTCGGTATCCCCTCCCGGCGTTGCCACTCACATCTGCCATATGAATCCCTTTCGTTAGTCGCCCTTCACTCATCCTTTCATCTTGATCATACCATCTGAGCAAACTCTTTTCAACCGTCAAAAATTATGTCGAAACGTAATGACATTAAAATTTCAATTTTCACTTTTTCTTTTTCTTCCCATTCTATTCAACCGCATTACGTCTATAGTAACCGATCCGCTACTGTGTATATCAAAAATATTTTTTCCAATCCAGCTGTTAGTTCGCGAGATTAACGTTAAAACAATAAGTAACAAAAGAGCTAACAAAAGAGCTGGTAACTTTGAAACCGCTGAACCGATTTCCAACAAACAAAGCTAAGAACACTCCCGACTAATTATCCTTTCAAACACAATAAAAAAAATCAAAATCGGTTCATGCGTTTGGGAGCTACGATGCCACAGACAGACACACACACACACACAGAGAGAGACCCCTAGCGTAGCAGTCGCGCTTAGGACCACTAGCCTAACGAGGCAGTTAAAAATATAAAAAAGAGAAATAAGTCATTACCATAAAAAATATGAATGTATTTGTTTGCCCAGTCGACTTTGGAGGTCACTTATAAACAATAATGTCAGCTGCCTTAGACTTGTTTTCGTAAAGCAAAGTTAAAATTTTAACCTTCAAGATTTTTATAACCGGAATGTTACGGAACGTTTTTAGAGTTCTGTGCCCAAAGGGTAAAACGGAACCTTATCACTAAGACTCCGCTGAAAATTCCGAAAATTCACAGATGATATATTTTTGGTGCCCCTGTAACAAGAAGCACTAGCATACAAAGTAAAATAAATATTTAAGGGGGCCCCCATAGCCGCGAGACGACTCCCGGCCACCGTAGATACGGGCCTGTGGACGGTGAGCAATGGGTAGCTCACCGTCCTTACGTTGCATAACGACAGGCCGTGTCGACGGCGCGTTCGTGTTCCACGCGCGCCTCAAAGAGATGTCAGCAAAAGGAAGGGGCCACTGAGGGCCGATGCCTGCCGGGGCTGCGGGTTGTTCGCAAGAGATACCGCGCCCCCCGAACGCAAAGGGCACAAGAAGGAACATGGGTGGGTTTTAGTCAGTAAAAGTCTGACACTCCCTCCCGCCCAGCCCAGGGCGGGAGAAGTTATTTGATGATTTCCCACACACCAAAAAAAAAAAGAGGGGGCCCCCATACAACAAACGCGATTTTTTTGCTCGTTTATGCTCGACGTTGATAACGGCAACAGAAATATTCACAGAATATTTACTTATGTATTCACTTAAATAATTAAATTAAAATAAAATTAATATTTAAGGGCTTCCATACAAAAGAAAAGTGTTTTTGTTTTTATTTTTTATAGATAATACGGAACTCCTACGTGCGCGAGTCCGACTCGCACTTGGCCGGTTTTTTATTTATCTACTCATGGGAAAATATTTTTAAGTTCTTTTAAGTGTTGTTTTACATCAATTTTGTATTTAATTAATTATTTACATGACGCACTCAGAGCAACCAACAAATTACAAAATTACACAAATATTTCATCATTTTCCTGCCCCTGTTCCATGTTACTTGGGGTCACCGCAACACGTTTTCTTCTTCCACGCTGTCCTGTCAACCGTCTTGCTATTGCTGACTCCCTTCTCTTTCATATCATTCTTCACGCATTCCATCCATCTTTTCTTTGGCCTCCCTCTTCCCCTCCATCCATCCACATTCATATTCATAACTCTTTTGGTCACATGCGTCTCATACCTCCTCTTAACGTGCCCATACCAAGACAAACGGTTCCCTTTCAATTTTTCTGTCACTGGCGCTACTTATATATATAAAAAAATCTAGCGTCTTTTTACTAAATTTTATATTCAATATTATGTGCGTTATTTCTGACGAATTGTTGTCGGTCACGTGGAACCTTAATTATTTTTAAACCGACGAAAAATGTCGGAGCAGGTTCTCAATCAAACGCGTTTTTTTTTCACATTTGATCACTCATAACTTTTTATAGAATAGTCTGATTTCGATAATTCTTTTTTTATTGGGAAGGGTATATCCCGAAAATGGAAAAAAAGTCCGACCCTGAGGGTAGAAAAACACGGGGGGCTCATTGTTTACTTACAGATTTCAATGCTCAGTTGTGTATTACAATAAAAGTAATAAAAAATAAAGTATGTAGGAATTGGTAGAATATAGTAACAACAAAATATAAAATAAAAACTTACCATCACGCCTGTATTCCCAGAAGGGTTAGGCGGAGGTGTAACAATGTACACCCACAGTTCACGTATGTTTAGGTCCTATGCAATAGGGGGCGAGCCTATTGCCATCAACCGGGCACAAATCCTAACTCCGAGCTGCTACTGATAATTTTACAGAAAGAACAAATAACACCTTTTGCTCGACCTGGGAATCGAACCCAAGACCTCTAACGTAGCAGTCGCGCTTAGGACCACTAGGCTACCGAGGTAGTTTAGGTATAAAAACTGAAAAAATAATTAAATAAAAATAAGTTACAAATCATAACATTATTTAATTGCCAGGAATCTTTTGTTAAAATTGGTCAAACTGTTTTTTAGGTTAAACAGGCTGACAGATTAATATATGAACAGACAAACAAAAAAATTGTTTGATATTAGAATCGTGTAAACATTCATATTATTATTTAGTAAAAAGCTGATTATGACATTACTAAAATTCACTTCAATATTATGTTCAGATAACAAAATCTAATTCAAATATCTGGGGCTAAAGCTTAGGATTCAATTGAAATCTTTTTTTTTTTATATTTTAAACAATTTTGATGTTGATTGTACGCAACAATTGTATATTATTATGTATGTACTCTAGACTGATTCCGGCCGCAGTGGCTAATCTATATTCAGACTAGCCAAGTACGCAGGAGATATTATAGAGCACAAGTTTGTGCGCAAACACAGGTGCACTCCCTTTTCGCTAACTCTCATAGTCCGATCCGGTCCGACAGAACCGGGGAGAGATCAGGACCAGCGGCTTTACGTGCTTTCCGAGACACGGGGGTATCACACCACCAACTTCCAAACTCCGGGTTGTTGGTTACTGAAAAATTCCTAATGGAAAAATCTAATCGCCCAGAACCCCACGCTCAACAGTCGTGCTCGCCACCACGAGACCAACGGGGCAATCAATAATTATACACTACTTAAAAACACGTAATAGGCTAATGATTAATATGTATGTATAAAAGAGTTGATCATTATTCAGTTTGTGAAGAGACTCTGTATCAGTAAGACATACCTAAATAACAACTAAAAATAGCTAAAAAAACAAATTTTTCAAACATTTTTTTTTATTGTCGTAATTATTGTAAAAAAAAAATCTCGATGTCGGGAAATCATCTTTTAAAAATACCTCCGGGTACTATTGAATATATAAGGAGAATTTATAATTTGGATAAGCCGAATAGACTTGACGATGCCCTTAAAATTATGAGTGAGTGGATTCAAAAACAGAATCATATTATCAAAAAGGATTTTAGTAAGTAGATTAAAGTTTTTATTTCATTTGGTGTCAAATACTCTTTTATTTTTTAACCATTATCATTAAAATTACTGCTTCTTTATTTTTTACTACGTTGATTATATACCAGCACGCCTGTATTCCCCGAAGGGTTAGGCAGAGGTGTAACAATGTACACCCACAGTTCGCCGGTATGTTTTTAGGCCCCATGTAATAGGGGGCGAGCCTATTGCCATTAACCGGGCACAAATCCTAACTCCGAGCTGCTACTGAGAATTTCATAGAAAAACCCAATAACACTTTTTGCTCGACCTGGGAATCGAACCCAAGACCTCTAGCGTAGCAGTCGCGCTTAGGACTACTAGGATTATTGCTCTTTTTGTTATTGCTCTTTTTATGAAGTCGGTTAAAAATTTATCTGTACATTATACTTTCAGGTATGTCCTACTTGGAAAAAACGTTGTTAGCATGCAAAGGTTCCGTAGAGAAGGCGAAGAAGCAGATAGATCGATTGTGCACGATGAAAACGCTGGCTCCAAAGTTCTTCACGAAGACCAATGTGAAAATGGAACTACCACATATTTGGGACATAGCGTAAGTGGTATCAGATGAGTTTTCTTTAAACAAAAACATTTAGACTCATTTTGTACTCAATATGAGGTTCAACAGTAATCTGTCAAATGTTTGAATGGCCATAGACTTTTTGGGATACAGATTTCTGACAAAATATGTATACTACACACCGATTTCGACCACGGCGGGTAATCCTAATGCAGACTAGTCAAGTACGCAAGAGATATTATAGTGCACAAGTGTGTGCACAAACATGGGTTAAGTCGCTCTTTTCTAACTCTCAGAGTCCGATGGGATGGCAATCCGACATAACCGGGGAGAGATCAGGCGCAGGACCAACGACTTTACGTGCTTTTCGGGGCATGGGGGTGCAACACCACCAACTTCTTAAACTCCGGGCCGATACTGAGACATTTTTAATGGGAAAACTCAATAACACTTTTTACTAGACCTGGAAATCTAGCCCAGCACCCCACGCTCAACAGTTTACTCTTAACATAATAAATTCTTAATGAGTCTATTGTTACTTGCAGCTTGTGGCTGAGGAATGACCACCGATTTATTATCGCAGTGTGTGCACTGTAGTTTCTGCGATATTTTACAGCGCGATATTAAAGTCGTGTTGCAAAAAAAATCGTGGTACACGTTAAACGGAAAGTTCGATTTAAGGCACCCTCACACACGGGCGATATTATCACCGGAGCGATATATTCGTAAAACAATGTTCATAGAACAATAAAACAGTACACGATGCTCGTGACCTATCAAATCGTTTCGTAAAAGTTTTTGAAATATTTCTTACAGATGGTTGGTCCCTTTGCCGGAACTAACAGAGGATTATTACAGAATACTAATGGTTAAAGTTAACAACAAGAACTTTACGACTGAAAGCTTCATGGGGTATTTCCAGTACAACATTATGGTAAGGAAACATTACTATAATCTGCAATTCACACAACAATAGGACTGCACTTTGTCTGACAATATCAAACCGTGACGTCACGTGTTCGCCAACCCTATATAGATTTCAGAGCAAATAAAGATACAGTTATTTTTTTTTTGAGTTTAAGAGTCTTGGAATTATTAGTCAATAATGTCTACTACCTTCTAATTTATATAATATTATTATTTATGGGTAATGCAGTTAATTTTTCGTAGTAAAAATATATTTTTTTTTTATTTTTAATGCTGATTATTTTAAAATATAAGCTTAATATAAAATAGATTATACAAAAAATATCTAAGAACAAAATAGCGATACTGCGATAATATTGTGTGGGAATACCTTAACCGACACTTATGCAAATGGCATTAAAGTGGCATTCATATTAATTTCACTGCCTCGTTCGCCTAGTGGTCCTAAGCGCGACTGCTACGCTAGAGGTCTTGGGTTCGATTCCCGGGTCGAGTAAAAAGTGTTATTGGGTTTTCCTACAAAATTCTCAGAAGCTGCTCGGAGTTAGGATTTGTGCCCGGTTAATGGCAATAGGCTCGCCTCCGATTACATGGAACCTAAGACATACCGGCGAACTGTAGGAGTACATTGCTACACCTCTGCCTAACCCTTCGGGAGATACAGGTGTGATGGTAGGTATGTTATAAAATTGTATTTTAAATAAAACTCATACTTAGTCTGTCTGGATAATATAAATTTCCCGTACTTCGAGAATAAATATATTTTAAAATACGTATGTATATTTTTGCTATATTTTTTTGTTATATGTATTAATGTTTCTTCCCATAAAAAGGTCATTTGTAGGGGAAACAACAGTTCTTATCGTAACTATTCTTACGTAAGCTTTGCGTCTGAGAATTTTGTAGGAAAACCCAATGACACTTTTTGCTCGACCTGAGAATCGAATCCAAAACCTCTAGCGTAGCATAATTAATTATAACAATAAGTACGGATTTATATACAAAGTAACTTAATGCGTGTGAAGATTATAACGCGACTAGCAGTCAGAAGTAGAAGTTATTCTGATTATTTTTATATACAGGGTTATGTGTAAAACATAGACAATTTCTCCGGACTATGTTACTAACATCAAAACACACAACTTTTGTTCTATGACATTTAAAAAAAAACATATTTTAATTCATCAGATTTTCATACAAAAATAAAAACATTTAAATTGAACGCTCTAAATGTTACGAAGTCTATGCGAAGCAAACGAAAGCGATAGTAAAATAGCGAGGGGAGCGGGGTTAGGATGGGTGGTGGTGTTTGTACTTGACCTATTTACAATTTTACGGAAATCCTTCAGCCGGTCATTCACTTCAATGCGCTTGCGTTGCTTGATTCTGTAAAAATGTATAGAACAAAAGTTGTTGTTTATGATGATAGTATTACAGCCCTGCAAGGTTGTCATTGTTTTACAAATAACCCTGTATATTTAATTCTATAAGCATATAATTACGGAAATGGTTATATTGAGAACAAAAAAAAACCATTCCATAGTAGGTTGGCTCATTTTGACAGAACCAAGCCAAAATGTTTCAAACATTTTTTTTTTGTAATATTTTTTTTGTTTTTTCAGGTCACCGAATATTTAAAAGCTCATGATTATTTCAACGGGTTAATTATAATTGATGATTTTAGAGATGTCAATTTAGTGGATTTAATTACAAAAATGGACACGGCAGAGGTGCAGCAGTTTGTATCTATTATAATTGTAAGTTTTTATTTGTATTTTTTAAAAGAGCATGTAGTGACAATGTTTGCTAAGAGTATGCTTAGATGGTTTGGTCATGTCGAGAGGATGAATGAAAGGCGACTAGCAAAAGGGATTTATGACACATGTGAGTGGCAACGCCGAGAGGGGACACCCTAGAAAGGTAGGTCTTTTTGACCTCTCTACACGACCTTATTCGTTAGGTTCTTCAGAAAGGAAGGGTGCGCAGTACTCGTAACCGGCGTGCTTGTATGTCCAGATGTATGAATATGGACAAGGCGAAAGAAGTATGTAAGGAGCGTAGCAGGTGGCGTTCTGTGGTTTCTGCCTTCTCCCATGGGAAAAAGGCATAAAAGGTATGTATGTTTTTAGGGTTCCGTACCTCAATAAATATACCGGCGAACTGTGGGTGTACATTGTTACACCTCTGCCTAACCCTTCGGGGAATACAGGCGTGAGTGAAAAACGAAACCCTTTTAATATCACTTCTTTGTCCGTCCGTCTGTCTGTCGGAGGTATCAATTTGAAATTTAAACCGTATCAAACTTCTAAGTTTACGTAAAAAAAGAAACGGCCATTTATTCAGTAAAATACGCATATTTCGACACTATCAAGGGAATCAAAACTCATAGGGTAGTTCCCGTTGACCTAGAACTATGAAATTTGACAAGTAGCATCGTTATTGACCACTAGTACAAGAAAAAGTCTAAAAATTTTATTTTGAAAATAGGGGGGGGGGGGGGGTCGAAATTTCAAATCGTTGCTACTAGTACAAATGGGGTATCATTTAAAAGGGCTTGATGTGCACATTGCCTGTCTACGAAGTCTGTAAAACGATTTTTTTTTTTAATTTAGTTTGAATTTTTCTTTTTTATTAAACCCGTTATGTCCCACTGCTGGGTAAACGGCTCCCTCAAGTCACTCCAAATATCCTTTTCTTGCTCCACCACTGCCTCGGTAGCCTAGTGGTCCTTAGCGCGACTGCTACGCTAGAGGTCTTGGGTTCGATTCCCAGGTCGAGCAAAAAGTGTTATTGGGTTTTTCTATGAAATTCTCAGTAGCAGCTCGGAGTTAGGATTTCTGCCCGGTTAATGGCAATAGTCTCGCCCCATGGGACCTAAATATACCAGCGAACTGTGGGTGTACATTGTTACACCTCTGCCTAACCCTTCGGGGAATACAGGCGTGGTGGTATATGATGGATGGTGCTCCACCACGAACCAGTCGTCTAGTGCAAGTACAGATCATCCTGCCATCTCTTCCTGGGCTGGCCTCGGCGCGGCTGATCGTTCTCAGGCTCATTGCTTGCAGAGTTTTACCCAGCAATCACTCAGCATACGGCTGACGTCACCAGCCCAGCACCAAATTATGTTAATTAAATAATTATAACTAAAAACTAATAAACACTCGTTTTAAGGGTTTCGTAGCCAAAGGGCAAAACGGGAGCCCATTACTAAGACTCTGCTGTTCGTACGTCCATCTATCACCAGGCTGTATCTCATGAACCGTGATAGTTAGACAGTTGAAGTTTTCACAGATGATGTATTTCTGTTGCCGCTATAATAGCTAATACTAAAAATCTGAATACAATAAATATTTAAGGGGGCTCCCATACAACTGACATGATTTTTTGATAATGGTACGTAAGCTTTCATGTTTAAGTCTGACTCGTATTTGGCCGGATGTTTTAGTTGTTCAAATTTGAAAATAACTATATAAAAAAAAAACTTTAATCTTACTATTAATTTGTATGATAATCACTAGCATAGTCCTCCTTGAATTTGACGACTGCACCTTGTAGTGATTAAAAAATATATCCGTCTCTCTCTTTCAGAATGGCTACGGTGCAAGAATGAAGGGCATACACATACTGACAGATTCAAATGCCATAGATCTACTTGTGAAGGTAGTAAAGCAATTTTTTAGCGAAAAAATTGCTAATAGAATATACGTTCAAAAAACTCTAGAAGATTTACATAAAGCAATACCTAAAGAATTGTTGCCTATTGAATATGGTGGACGAGAGAGATCTATTAACAAATTGCATGGTAAGAACTATTATTTAATTTTAAATTTTAATAATTCCCTCCAGTCCTGGGCTGCCCGCATCCGACGATTTCCCGAAATCTTTAAAGGTCGTCGGCCCACTTCTTATGGGGCCATCCCCAGGACCGGCAGTTGTGGCTATCTTTAGGAGGCCTTTGTTAAGAAATGGACGTCATTCGGCTGATACCGTGAAGATGAAAACTCTCCAGATCGATTCCGTTTACGGCGGCCAATCTCAATAGAGACTAGCCAAGTACGCAGAAGATATTTTAGTGCACGAGTGTGTGCGCAAACACTGTTGCACTCGGTCTTCCCTCAGTCTCATAGTCCGATGGGACAACTAACCGTCACAACCGGGGAGAGATCAGGCGCAGGACCAATGAGTTTACGTGCTTTCCGAGCCATGAGGGTGTTTCACCAGCAACTTCCAAACTCTGGGCTGTTACTGAGGAGCAATTTTTTTTTTCTAATACTTCTGGTATTTTCATAGCCATTTGCCAGTGACAAAGTTGAAATGTCTTATGTGCCTGCAATTACACCGGCACCCATACCTTTTAAACCAGGACACAGCGACGCTGCTATGCCGCCGAATTAGGTATGATGGTAGTACATCCCCGGACGAACTCTTTCATAAAGAGCTCTACTACCACTAAACTCCTGTAGGATGGTGATATTTTATTATTATACATTAGTTTGAACAAGGAAAATACTTTATGGGAGTGTAGTGCTTATGAAAATAAACCACTTCCACTATTTAATCAAACTTAATATTGTAAAAAAAAATCAGCTGTTCCTTCCATGTTGTCGAGTTATCCTAACATAAATGTATGGAGCAAGTCTGCCACACTATTCCCAACCACTGTAACTCCTGAAAGCCAGAATTAACAGTGGAGACCGCCAGAATAGCGCCGAGGCAATGAAGGTCGACGAGTCCGGAGACACGATACAACTGTCTTGGATCCCGCAACGAGTATGTAGAAGTATGAAGCAGTTGATTTTTCTCTCGCGATTTTACGGTTCGTTCGAGATGTGCATTTTTATGAGTACTGCACTCCCATAAAGCAGGTACCTCGTTTACCCTAACACCCTGTATATTAATGTATAATTTTCGTATTACAGAGGAATGGATAGAAGAATTAAGCTCAGAAGAACATGTGGAGTACTTGAAAATGATGAATAAAGCATGTTCGGACGAGACAAAACGACATGAAGGAACATTCAATGAAGAGTACATGGGCATGCCGGGGTCCTTCAGATGTCTGTGTGTAGACTAATCGAAACATACAAATGCATACCATCATCATCACGCCTGTATTCCCCGAGGGGTCAGGCAGAGATTTACCAATGTGCACCCACAGTTGGCTGGTATGTTTTGGTGCCATGTAATAGGGGGCGAGTCTATTGCCATTAACCGGGCACCAGTCCGAACTACGAGCTGCTAATGAGAATTTCATAGAAAATCCAATAACACTTTGTTCGATCTGGGAAACGAACCCAAGACCTCTAGAGTAGCAGTCGTGCTTAGGACCACTAATCTAACGGTGCAGTTTATACAAAAAAAATATTAAATAATCTTTTTGAAAATGACAAAATAACAAATACTATTACTTATAGCAAATGTAACTAGATAATAATATAACAGTACACATTTTTTTTAAATTTTGTGTGTCTATTTTTTTCGGCTAATCTCCAAAACGGCTGGACCGTTTTTACGGGACTTTCAGTAGCAGATAGGTAATGTTATTAGAAATTATGTTAGGGTACGTTTATTTTAGAAAATAAAGTTAAAGTCAAAGCATTTATTTCAATTCGACTAGTTACAGGCACTTTTGAATTGTCAAGAAGTTACATTTAAAAGTTGAAACTAGTTGGTCGTTCCGAAACGTGCGTAGGCCTCTATGGAGAAAACGAGCAAGAAACTCCACGAATCCATTCTCAGTCAGACAGGTTCTCCGTTTATAAATCTTTCGTGATGCTGTTTGCAACTCATCGTAAGGACTCTATCCTCACAGAAAAGTTCTGGCCGAAGGAAGTCATGTTCATCAACTTTCTGACTAACTAACTGACTCGTTGACAATTCAGAAGTGCCTGTAAATGGTCTAATTTTAATAAATGCTTTGACTTTGATGTAAGTGTGTACTATTTTTTAGAAATTTAACCCCTAAATGGATGAAACCCCCTAAAGGGGGTTTGTTTGTTTACTAAATAACTGACAGACTCCTTGACAATTAAAACGTGCCTTTAAATGGTCACATTGGATTAAATGCTTCGACTTTGATGTAAGTGAGCACTAAGAAAGTATTTTTAGAAATTCAACATTTAAAAGGTTGAAATGAAAGGGCTTTTATTTAATGAAAAATCTTATATCTTGGCTTAATGAACTTGAAATGGCAGGAGCCTAAGTAAATAATAAAGGTGGACGTTATTTATTTTTTATAGTTATTTACCTTTCAAAAGATGTTTAGGGTACCTTAATTTGTAATTGAATGGAATAAATTTACGCGGACAAAGTCGCAGGGAATGTACTAGTATAATATACAACGTGTTATGGATAGGGTATATCCATACAGACGGGGTGCAGAGTGTATCCGGTACTAAATCTCTATACAAAATTTCAAATCAAAAGCTTAACTTTGAAAATGCATGATATTGTTTTTTTTTATTTTGGCAGTTCGTAAGAAACGTATCAGAAAAAACAAATCTTTTATAGAGTTGTTTCTTTGTGTGTAGTTTATTGACACCGATCAGCTTACTTGTTGTTGTGATGAATAGAACTCAATTGGAAACATTAGATTTTTTATTTAAATCCTAATGCTTTATAATTTTGTGAGTATATGTATTAAAAAAATATTGGTAAAAATATTGTATTGGTTCGGTCTTGTTGAGAGGCTGAGTGAAAGGCGACTAACAAAAGGGATTTATATAGCAGATGTCAGTGGCAACGCCGGGAGAGGTCGCCCTAGAAAGACCTACCCTGACCTTATTGGTGAGGTTCTTCAGAAAGGTCGGGTGCGCAGTACTCGTAACTGGCGTGCTTGTATGAACTTGGACGAAGTGAAAGAAGTATGTAAGGATCGTAGTGGGTGGCGTTCTTTGGTTTCTGCGTACACCCAGGGGAAAAAGGCGTGAGTTTATGTACGTAAAAATATTGCCATGTGGTCTGTCAACACCAAAGGTATCCGTGCCTTTGATATGATATACCCTTTACGTAACACGCTGTACTTGACGTCTGTTAAGTAGGATCAATTCATCTTAATTATGAAATTATCTCATTAGATTACCTAAGATTAATACTAATTATTTTAAGATTTTGAATTTTAATAAAGGTCAGCATTACACGTTTTTTGTAAAAAATAAAGATTTATAAAAAATGATGTTTTATTGTCTTGAATTATTCTATAGAATTTCGGTCACGGCGGCCAATCACAAACACCGGTGCTCTCTCTTCCCTCACTCTGAATAGTCCGATGAGACGGCCGAACAACCGGAGAGAGACAACGCGCAGAGCTAACAGCTTTAGCTGTTAGCTGCTACAAACTCATAAGATCTTTTAGCAATTCCCGTGACCTTTACCAGATCTCCTACCACCCTGGTGCGTGGTCACCATTCGAAAGCCTTACGGCCCCAACGTCTGGCAGCAGGCAGTGCAGGACGGTGCCGGGGCTGCGGGTTGTTCGTAAGAGATACCGCGCCCCCGGAACGCAAAGGACACAAGAAGGAACATGGGTGGGTTTTAGTCAGTAAAAGTCTGACATTCCCTCCCGCCCCGCCCAGGGCGGGAGAAGTTATTTGATGATTTCCCACGTCCCAAAAAAAAAAGGCAGTGCAGGACCGGTCTTTGTGGCTATCTTTAGGGGAGGCTAACGTCCAGTGGTGGACTGATATTATGATATGGTGACATTATGTACTCAAAAAATTAGTATTTAAACATACATACATACATAAACTCACGCCTTTTTCCCATGGGGGTAGGCAGAAACCACAGAACGCCACCTGCTACGATCCTTACACAATTCTTTCGCCTCGACCACGTTCATACATCTGTTCATACAAGCACGCCGGTTATGAGTACTGCGCACACGACCTTCCTGAAGAACCCCACCAACAAGGTCAGGGTAGGTCTTTCTAGGGCGTCCTCTCCCGGCGTTGTCACTCACATCTGCCATATAAATCCCTTTCGTTAGTCGCCTTTTACTCATCCTCTCAACATGACCGAACCATCTAAGCATACTCTCTCTCTGTATTAAAAATAGTAGTGGAGCTCTTTGTGAAGAAGCTCGTCTGGGGAAGTACTACCACCATACCTACTCCTGCCGCAAGACAGAGTTGCTGTGTAACAGTTGCTAGGCTTTTGGAATTATAGATACGCAGCGGATTACATTACATCATCTTGTTTTCTACGTAATTTAACCGTCTATCATGGTCATGGTTCAAAACAATTGCTATTGTATTTAAATAATCACCATCTTAGGTTAATCTATAACTACGATCTCAAACAAGAGGATAAATAAATAAAAAAAAACAAATATAGAACAAAACCGGCGTAACCCAAATGTAGATCCGCGTCTTCAGTGAGATTGACCGCCCGTGCTATGAGCGAAATCGGTCTCAAGAATATTAACCCTTGGTATATATGAATGTGGATGGATGGAGGGGAAGAGGGAGGCCAAAGAAAAGATGGATGGATTGCGTGAAGAATGATATGAAAGAGAAGGGAGTCAGCAATAGCAAGACGGTTGACAGGACAGCATGGAAGAAGAAAACGTGTTGCGCCGACCCCAAGTAACATGGGATAAGGGCAGGAAGAAGATGATGGTATATCTGGTCGACAAACGTTACACAACATGTCTAGTGGGTCTGGCAGAGCCTGTCAGGGTTACAGAATTTGTTCGAAAGAGTTAGTGCGGCCCCGCAAAGGGCATTCAGAGGAACACTGGCAGGTTTTGATTTCCCATCCTTAAAAAAAGGGTCTGTCAGAGCCATATCTTCAAATCATTAGGTGTTCGGCATTGCCCCTCCGTCACCACTACGACTGAGGAAGTCCAAGTGCAGAGAATTTTTTCTGTTAACCAGTCGCGCTTTGGACCACTAGGTTAACGAAGCAGCAAAAACATTAAATGTAAAAAATGCCAAGTCTCTCTGTACTAATCTTTCTACCGTAAAAAGTTTTCAGATCTCATAGAAGCCACGTCCTATTTTCAAACTCCGTGCTGCTAAATAATACATTTCGCAAATTATAAGCTCATGTGTTAAGTAGACAAATAGAAATAAAAAAAATTCAATGTTTTTATTATTCAAAGTAAAATAATGACTTTGACGTCATGAAAAAAAAAACAAATAAATGGATATGTTTGAGCTTCAACATTTAATTTAAATATACGTACACATTCTTTAATAAAGAAAAAAAATATTTTAAATGATACCTTTTATGAATATTAAAACAATGTTGATGCTAACTACACGCCGTAATTAGACACTAATTAAAAATACAATAATAGGTTAATTATAAAATATATCTACGAGTACAAGAGTATCTACATGAACATATTCAGTTCGCAAATAGACATCGGATTGATAAGTGAGTTTTAGAATTTGCTGTAATAAAAAAATAATTAAAAGGGTCAATTGTTATTACATTATCTTCTGGGGTAAAAATTTGATTAACATGGACTCGACCTGGGGAAATCACCTTTTAAAAATACCTCCAGGTGCAGTTGAAGATATAAGGAAATTGTATAATTTGGATAAACCAGGTAGACTTGAAGATGCCCTCAAAATTTTGAGAGAGTGGATTCTAAAACAGAATCATATTATCAAAAAGGATTTTAGTAAGTAGACGAATGGGTTTATTATATATAACGAGCTATATATCTCGTAGTGACCCTCGTTCAGTTACGTCTTTGGTTACAGCTCTTCTCCCATTGGCCGTAGCGTGATGTTCTATACGTATAAATCTTCCTTTAAAATCGCTCTATCTATTTATGAAAACCGTATTAAAATTTGTTGCAAAGTTTAAAATATCTAATTTAAGATATCTAAGGTATCTAAGGTACAATATGGGACTCCGGGTGTCGGGAGTCGCAGAGTGATTCCCGGCCACCGTAGGCGGGGTCCGCGGACAGCGAGTATTGGGTGGCTTGCCGTCCGGTCAGAACCACGCCCGGGTCGACGGCGCATTGTGTTTCTCGCGCGCCTCAAAGAGATATCAGCAGGGTTGCGGAGTTTGTTTGAAAGAGTCACCGCGGCCCTGGAACGCAAAGGGCATTAGGTGGAACACGGATGGGTTTTAGCCAGTAAGAGTCTGACACTCCCTTCGGTCCACCCAGTGTGGAAGAAGTCATTTGATGATTTCCCATCCTAAAAAATGAAAAAAAAGTAGTACAGACGACGGAAAGCGATTAAGTTTCATACTATGTAGAGATGTCAAATACTCTTATTTTTTTCTAACCATTGTCATATCTATACTAATAATGTATTTCTAAAGAGTTTGTTTGATTCCCGGTTTTCCGAGTAAAGGTTTTCTTAAATTCGGTTAAAATCTATTTACAAAACACTTTCAGGTGATGCCTTCTTGGAGATTACGTTGATAGCATGCAAAGGTTCCGTAGAGAAGGCGAAGAAGCAGATAGATCGATTGTGCACGATGAAGACGATGGTACCAAGGTTCTTCACAAAGACCAATGTGAAAGTGGAACTGCCACATATTTCGGAAATTGTGTAAGTAATTATAATAGTGTAGTCCAATATAAACAAAACCAGATAGTCGTGACGTCATCAGGTAATATGGATATAGATATGACTCTCCGGCGACTCTTGGACGAGATTAAATCGCTTTCAGACGTCTTTGTGCCTGTCGGGGCTGTGGGTTGTATGAAAGAGATACCGCGCCCCCGGAACGCAAATGGCACAGGAAGGAACTTGGATGGGTTTAGTCTAGTATATCCTTCAAACCGGAACACAGCAACGCTGCTTTACGGCAGAAATAGGTATGGTGGTAGTACTTCCCCGGACAATCGTCCTTACGTTGTATAACGACAGGCCGTGTCGACGGCGCGTTCGTGTTCCACGCGCGCCTCAAAGAGATGTCAGCAAAGGAAAGGGCCACTGAGGGCCGATGCCTGCCGGGGCTGCGGGTTGTTCGTAAGAGATACCGCGCCCCCGGAACGCAAAGGGCACAAGAAGGAACATGGGTGGATCTGAAAAGACTGACACTCCCTCCCGCCCCGCCCAGGGCGGGAGAAGTTATTTGATGATTTCCCAACCCCCCAAAAAAAAAAAAATACACTTCAAACCGGAGCACAGCAACGCTGCTTTACGGCAGAAATAGGTATGGTGGTACTATATCTCTGGGCGAGCTCCTTCACAAACAGCTCTACTGCTTCAAGTAGTATACAAAACTCTTTAACCATCAAATTGTTTCGTTAAAGTTTTTAAAATATTTCTTACAGGTGGTCGCTCCCTCTACCGACACTAACAGATGATTATTACAGAATACTGTTAACAAAAGTCAATAACAATAACTTTACGACTGAAAGCTTCATGGGGTACTTTCAGTACATCATAGCGGTAAGAACACCCTACTACACTGCACACAAGTGTGTGCACAAATGTACAGGTACACTCCCTCTTCCCTGATATTAATAGTCCGACGGGATGGCTAATCAACACGTTTCGTTACGTTCAACACGGACAGGTTTGATCAAATCAGACCAGTATAGTTAATTAGATAATATTAGTAACAATAAATGGATCGTGCAATTTGCTTTAGTTCTTTTAAAACGAACTTATCCAGATATATATTTCTCTCATTTTAATAGTAATTGTAATGATTTTTGATACTTAACACTGAATAATTTTAAATGCATTCTCACCATATAAATGTCGATGCAAAGTGATGATGACCCAATAGCGATACTGCGATAGTATTGTGTGGGGATACCTTAACTTTACTCTTGTAAAAAGTGGCATTGAAATCTGATTCCGTTTTCTGGTTTTGAGTAAAAATGTATTTAAAAAAAAAAAGTGGCGGTATGTTTTTGCTAGTTTTTTTGTTTGAGAAACGTTATGAACGGCTATTTTTTGCACGTCTGCGGTTTATTTGCGGATTTTAGGTTTTTTTTTACTATACATTACATACTATCACGCCTGTATTCCCCGAAGGGTTAGGCAGAGGTGTACCAATGTACATCCACAGTTCGCCGGTATGTTTTGAAGTCCCATGTAATACGGGGCGAGCCTATTGCCATTAACCAGGCACAAATCCTGACTCCGAGCTGCTATTGAGAATTTCATGGAAAAACCTATTAACACTTTGCTCGAACCCAAGACCTCTAGCATAGCAGTCGCGCTTAGGATCACTAGGCTAACAAGGTAGATATCATTACTATTTTACCTATACGAATAAAAAAAAAAAGCCCTATCTTTAACTGCCTCGGTAGCCTAGTGGTGCTAAGCGCGACTGCCACGCTAGAGGTCTTGGGTTCGATTCCCAGGTCAAGCAAAAAGTGTTATTGGGTTTTTCTATGAAATTCTCAGTAGCAGCTCGGAGTTAGGATTTGTGCCCTGTTAACGACAATAGGCTCGCCCCCTATTACATGGGACCTCAAACGTACCGGCGAACTGTGGGTGTGCATTGTTACACCTCTGCCTAACCCTTCTGGGAATACAGGCGTGATGGTATGTGTATACCTATTTGTTATTTCCAGCTCTGTGAATACATACGAGTACGTGATTACGTCAATGGAATAATTGTGATAGAAGATTTCAGGGATCTCAATTTAATGGATGTTATTACGAGAATGAATACTGCCGAGGTACAACAGTTCTTATCGATTGTAATAGTAAGTTTTTTTTTAACATACCATCACGCCTGTCCCTTCCGAATGGTTAGGCAGAAGTGTAACAATGTACACACACAGTTCGCCGGTATGTTTATTCATATTTATTTATTTGCATAAAAGATGTAACAAAAAGCATACAGCTAAAGTACAATTATGGACCCTGTTAGGGCACAGCAACATGGTTTTAAACTAAAAATTAAACTTTATAAAATAAAAATTTAAAATAACAAAATTCTTATAAAAATTTGTAAACCTATGTACCTATTAAAATGTATTGTTAGTAGTCACTTATAATTCTATTGAGATCATTTATTTTTATTAATATAAATAAAGATATTAAATTTAAAAAAAAGTTTAGGTCCCATGTAATAGAGGGTGGACCTATTGCCATTGGCCGGGCACAAATCTTAACTTCGAGCTGCCACTGAGAATTTCGTAGAAAAACCCAGTAACACTTTTTGCTCGACCTGGGAATCGAACCCAAGACCTCTAGCGTAGCAGTCGCGCTTAAGACCACTAGGCTAACGAGGCAGTTAGTTTTTTTTATATACTCCATAATCAATCAGTCAGTCAGTCATTCGGACACTAAAAATACTTAATAGTGTGCCTTTGCGTTTGGAGATATTTTCTTGCTCTTTGGCGGAATTCCAGAGGGTGACAAGGCTGCCTGTGCGGCTAAGGAGCGGAGAAACGGAGAAATAATAACCAATAGTTTTGACCCACTGACCCAGTTATCCTATTGGTTAATATTTCTTTGTTTTTCCTCTCCGCAGCCTTGCTCCGCTTCTGTGTACAGGCAGCCTTAGCATGTTATCCACTGTGTAACTTCTACGGAGACCCGTTACTTGAGACTAGACATTTAGCAGTTTATGACTACTTTTACTAGCTTGGGTCTTACCAGCTGTTAAAACAAATGTATATACAGACATACACACATACCATCACGCCTGTATCCCCCGTAAGGTTAGGCAGAGGTGTACCAATGTGCACCCACAGTCGGCCGGTATGTTTTAGGTCCCATGTAATAGGGGGCGAGCCTATTGCCATTAACCGGGCACAAATCCTAACTCCGAGCTGCTACTGAGAAATTCTTATGGAAAACTCAATAACACTTTGCTCGACCTGGGAATCGAGCCTAGAACCCCATGCTCATCAGTCACGCTTACGACCACGAGACCAACAGGGCAGTTAGAATAGTATAGAATATAACCCTTGAGTTATAGGATATAATAAAAAATAATAGGTTTTATAGTGCGTAGGAAATATATCTATCTCTTTCTTTCTTTCAGAACGGCTACGGTGTAAGACTGAAGGGCATATACATACTGACAGATTCAAATGCCATAGACCTGCTTGTTAAGTTATTAAAGCAAATTTTTAGCGAAAAAATCGGTAATAGAATATACGTTGAAAAAACTCTAGAAGATTTACATAAAGTTGTACCTAAAGAATTGTTGCCGATTGAATATGGTGGAAATGAGAAATCTTTTGACATAATGCAAGGTGAGGAATATCATTTGATTTTAAACCTTAAGGGCTAGACTAGCAAGCCGACGGCTATGTTCCCGTGAGAGTCTAGTATACCATAAGGAATATTATCCTATGACACTTGGAACTAGTGTAGATTTTCATAATTGAAAGAATTTCAGAAATCGGACCAGTACTTCCAGATATTATATACATACATAAACTCACGCCCGTTCCCCATGGGAGTAAGCAGAAACTACAGAATGCCACCTCCTTTCACCTCGTCCCAGTTTATACATCTCACGGTCATACAAGCACGCTAGTTACGAGTGCTACGAGTACGAGATATTACCTATTACAAATAAAACTCATATTTTACCTCTTATATTAGTAGTATAGTATAACTGCCTCGGTAGCCTAGTGGTCCTAAGCGCGACTGCTACGCTAGAGGTCTTGGGTTCGATTCCCAGGTCGAGCAAAAAGTGTTATTGGGTTTTTCTATGAAATTCTCAGTAGCAGCTCGGAGTTAGGATTTGTGCCCGGTTAATGGCAATAGGCTCGCCCCTTATTACATGGGACCTAAATATACCGGCGAACTGTGGGTGTACATTGTTACACCTCTGCCTAACCCTTCGGGGAATACAGGCGTGAGTGTATATTTTTTTTTTTTATTAGTAGTGTAAATGACGTAATGTGCTCGAAGAATGGCTTACTTTTATCCATTCTTCATTCATTTTACGACGACTGTCACTCACGTGGACATCTACGGGAAGGCCTCTCTCGCACGTAATATTTATTGAATTTGAAGGCTAGGCAACATCGTGAGCAATAATCTGCTTAGCTTGTTCCCAAATATGTTGGAGTCGGCTTCCAGTCTAACCGGATGCAGGTGAACGGTGGCAAAGTTTTACATGGAGCGACTGCCTATCTGATCTCCTCAACTCAGTTACTGGGCAACACGGTAAGTACCCCTTGGTTAGACTGGTTGTCAGGCTTCCAGGCTTCTGACTATCCGTAACGACTGTCAAAGATCCACGAATGACATCTAACCGTAAAAAAAATTACCTGCTTAACGTGTTTTCCGAGGTACGGGGGTGTCACACCACCAACTTCCAAACTCCGGGCTGCTACTGAGAAAATCCTAACGGAAAAACCCATTAACGCTTTTTGCCCGACCTGGGAATCTGTAATGTCCTGGGAATATATATGTATGTAAATCCGGGACCCCACGCTCATCAGTCGCGCTTTGCTACCATGAGACCAGCGTGCAGCAGGGCAGTTCGGACATCGTGAGCAATCCTGGCCTAATAATTAGTCATCATGTTCCTCATCATGCCAGCTGAACAACGTCCACTCAGCAATGGACGTCGTTCGGCTAACCAGCCGGACTTAACTGGCTTTTACCAGCGTTAAAGGCCTTCCCTAAAGATAGCAACAATAACCGATAATCTATTAAAAATATTATAAATCTGAAGAGTTTGTTTGTTTGTTTGGTTGAACTCGCTAATCTCAAGAACTACTGGTTTGAATTGAAAAATTCTTTTTGTGTTGGATAGTTCATTTATCGAGGAAGTCTATACTAATGACCAATAGGTGCGGAGCAGTAACCAAAGACGTAACGTATTGCGAGTGAAAAAACTACGCGGACGAAGTCGCGAGCAGAAGCTATAATAATTAATACTAGTCTGAAATTGCCAGTCCGCGTTGCCCAATCGTGGTGATCAATGCTCATGACTTTTCTGTGTAAATAGAAACCGTAGTTTGCAATGTAGATATTTATTACATACTAATAAATAGCTTTGAACTGCCTCGTTAGCCTAGTGGTCCTAAGCTGCGACTGCTACGGTAGAGGTCCTGGGTTCGATTCCCAGATCGAGCAAAGGGTTATTGGGTTTGCCTGTGAAATTCTCAGTTGCAGCTCGGAGTTAGGATTTGTCTGGATTTGCCTGGTTAATCGCAATAGGTTCGCCCCCTATTACATGGGACCTAAACATACCGGCGAACTGTGGGAGTACATTGGTACACCTCTGCCGAACCCTTCGGGGAATACAGCCGTGATGGTATGTGTAATAAATATCTTTCTTATTACAGAAGAATGGATCGAAGAATTAAGCTCAGAAGAGCACGTGGAGTACATGAAAATGATGCATAAAGCTTGCACGGATGAGACGAAACGACATGAAGGAAAATTCAGTGAAGAATACATGGGCATGCCGGGGTCCTTCAGATGTTTGAGTGTAGACTAATTAAAAAAATGTAATAGAGCAGTAAAGTATATTGTATTAGGTATAGTATTCGCCGCGAGTCGTGATCATAAAATTGGCCTGCACAGAAGTTCATTTTTAGGTCTCTTTGGCGGAATGAAGGACGCACGGGGCGTCGACGCTACACGCGATTGGTCCGTCCTTGTCCGTCAGTCCATGCTCGTCTTCTATTGGACAGCTGCATGCCACCTAGTGTACATGTGCAGTTTTAATGACTTTTACAATTTGGATTTTAAAATAGTATTTTTTTTTATTTTGTATTTATTTTTGTCTTTATACAGGGTTATTTGTAAAACAATGACAACCTTACAGGTCTGTATTACTGTCATCATAAACAACAACTTTTGTTCTATAAATTTTTACAGAATCAAGCAACGCAAGCGCATTGAAGTGAATGACCGACTGAAGGATTTCCGTAAAATTGTAAATAGGTCAAGTACAAACACCCCCGCCGCCCTAACCCCGCTCCCCTCGCTATTTTACTATCGCTTTCGTTTGCATCTCATAGACTTCGTAACATTTAGAGCGTTCAATTTAAATGTTTTTATTTTTGTATGAAAATCTGATGAAAAAAAATATGATAAATTTTTAAATGTCATAGAACAAAAGTTGTTGATTATGATGTTAGTAACATGGTCCTGAGAAGTTGTCTATGTTTTACAAATAACCCTGTATAGTTGTATGGATTTTTTACGGAAGGCATAATCACCTTTGCCTGTGTATTAACAAAACGTTGAAAAATAAAAATAAAGAACTATTTCTAACCAGATTATATTATTTTATTGAGATATGTTTCAGTCACGAAGGCCTGCAATATTACTGCATCAAAGTAAAATTATAAGAACCACTAATGTTGTAATTATACTTTGTGTAAGTACCTAATGATATTTTTTGTAAAATCGGTACTGAATTAATTTGGCCGAAAGTGTACATGCGCGAGGTTACCCCCACCACTACCCATCTGTGCTCACGACTCGTGGCGACCGTTATACCTAATTAAGGCGATAGAAAATAAGTCATAATTAAAATATTTAAATATGCAGTTACATAAAAATGAAAATATTCCAAATATATCTACTAGATATTCCATACAGATATAAAACACATTCGGTTTTCAGCTATACAAAAAAATAGAGATAAATCCGGTCAAGTGCGTGCCGAGCCACGCGCCGTGGGGTTCTGTGTTTGCCCTTTTTTTACCGATGGCAAGTCATCAAATGACTTCCCCGGTCCTGGGCGGGGCGGGAAGGAGTGTCAGACTTTTACTGATTAAAACTCTTCCATGTTCCTTCTTGTGTCCTTTGCGTTCCGTGGTCGCGGCATCTCTTATGAACCACCCGCAGCTCCGGCAGGCATCGATCCTGAGTGGCCCCTCTAAAACTGCTGACATCTCTTTGAGGCGAGCCGTCGACACGGCCTGTCGAAACGTGACTTGGCTTTATATTTTCATCATCATATTAGCCAAATGTATTATTCCGACGACCTGGTAGAGGTCGCTGAAAATCACTGGATGCGTTCAGCACAGGACCGGTCATTATGGCTATCTCTAAGGGAGGCCTATGTTCAGGATTATGTTTTCACGTCTGTGTGTGCCAAATATCTAAAAAGCAACCAATTAGCTGGCAGGGGTTGGGGGGAGACATTTGATTATAACAAGAATTAGCACTTTCAAGCTTAATATTTTGCAAATAGATTCCTGAATTGAAAAATTGTTTTCCACCGTTCACTATTTTTGAACGCCCTGGAATAGACGAGAAAAAAAACTTCTCCACAATTTGAGAGTACATTTTTTTTCGTATGGGAAATCATCATATGACTTAACCCGTGCTGGGCGGGGCGGGAGGGAGTGTCAGACTTTTACTGGCTAAAACCCATCCATGTTCCTTCTTGTGTCCTTTGCGTTTCGGGCGCGCGGTATCTGTTTCGAGAACCTCGCGGCCCCGGCAGGCATCGGTCCTGAGTGGCCCCTCCGATTGACTGACATCTCTTTGAGGCGCGCGTGGAACACGAACGCGCCGTCGACACGGCCTGATATTGACTTAAACTCAGTACATCACGGTTTAGTAAAGATATCAATGACGCCGTAGGTCCAAAAGGTTATTAAAAAATTGCTTAGAATTTTTATGCTAATTAAATTAGTATTTTAATACAATTTAAAAATCTAGATTTCCCTTTGTTTACATTTTTTTATGTAATTTAATAATTAAAATGAGCATTACATTGCGCGTTTATTGTCATATAACAACAAAAACTTAACAGTTTAAAAAATAATGTCATCTAGTCTTTGTTGAGCAGTGTAGTTGGTAAAAGGCTAGGTAGTTAAAGTGTCCATGAAGTGTAATAAAATCTGAATAAATTAGAGGCAAAGGTTATAAATACAGATTCATTTAAAAACTAACGCAGTCAGTGAGGGTCCTTCAAAAGTAAACAAAACATAATCATAATATTAATTAAATTTTACAACCATAGAAAACGAGTGACACAAAATTTTCCGAACGTGATTTTTTTATTTATTTGCATTTTTGAGTATTAAATTGTATTTAAAGATTTGTATAAAATTCAAAATGGACGCGAAACCGAATGCTTGTTATTTAGAACTACCTTCGGGTGTTGTGGAGTATATAAGGAAGATTTATGATTTGGATAAACCAGAAAGGCTTCGGGAAGCTGTCAATATTTTGTGGGATTGGATTCAGAAACAGGATCACATTGTTAAGAAAGATTTCAGTAAGTACCTAATGAAGCAGAAATGTGGCCCGCAATAAAAAAATATTAAGATCATTTATAGAAATAAAAACTATCCTTAGATGGTTCGGTCATGTTGAGAGGATGAGTGAAAGGCGACTAACGAAAGGGATTTATATGGCAGATGTGAGTGGCAACGCCGGGAGAGGACGCCCTAGAAAGACCTACCCTGACCTTATTGGTGGGGTTCTTCAGAAAGGACGTGTGCGCAGTACTCGTAACCGGCGTGCTTGTATGAACAGATGTATGAACGTGGTCGAGGCGAAAGAAGTATGTAAGGATCGTAGCAGGTGGCGTTCTGTGGTTTCTGCCTACCCCCATGGGAAAAAGGCGTGAGTTTATGTATGTAAAAACTATCCTATCTTTTATGTTTGACAAATTTACACACAGTACTTAGGCTAAAATGATTCAGTAATTTTGGAGTTTATCCCGGACAAACATTGTGACGCAAGATTGTTATTTTTAAATATTACAATCTTTGTTGGTAAATAATAATTGACAATATTTTCTACAGCACTGCCTCGGTAGCCTAGTGGTGCTAAGCGCGACTGCTACGCTAGAGGTCTTGGGTTCGATTCCCAGGTCGAGCAAAAAGTGCTAATGGGTTTTTCTATGAAATTCTCAGTAGCAGCTCGGAGTTAGGATTTGTGCCCGGTTAATGGCAATAGGCTCGCCCCCTATTACATGGGACCTAAACATACCGGCGAACTGTGGGTGTACATTGGTACACCTCTGCCTAACCCTTCGAGGAATACAGGCGTGATGGTATGTATAATGTCTTCTTCTTTTCGAGTCGATGATTTTCGATAACCTTTTTTTTATTTATTTCTTTTTCATATTTCTTGGGCTCAATAGGTGGCCATATTAACTCAGCATCAATCTAAAGTGCAGGTGTAGGGACACAGTGCACTGTAGTAAATGGGCCATTGTCTAATCAGGAGCATCGCACTGGCACTGGGTATCGCTAGGATCTATAATCCCCCATTTTGCACGGTTGTGTGTAACGGCAAACTTGTAAATATACATACGTGAAGATTCCAAGTTTAAATTTTGCTTTTTCAGGCAGGGACTACTTGGAAAGGACTCTACTTACATGTAAGGGTTCCGTAGAGAAGGCAAAGAAGCAGATAGATCGATTGTGCACGATGAAAACGCTGGCTCCAAAGTTCTTCACGAAGACCAATGTAAAATTGGAACTGGATAATATTCTACAATTCGCGTAAGTTTGTCTGTACCAATCTATGTAATGCTTGTGTATGTGTGTATTCTCCAGATCGATTTCGGTCATGCGGTTAGTACTAGTGTACAATTATAGTGTGTAAACACAGGTGCATTCCCTCTTCCCTAACCCTAATACTCCGATGGGTCGGCAATCTGACACAACCGGAAAAAGATCAGGCGCAGGACCAACGGCTTACGTGCTTTATGAGCCACGGACTAATATTATAAAGAGATTTTTTTTTGTTGGTTTGTACCGAATCAGCTCCAAAACTACTGGACCGATTTTAACCATTTTTTCACTAATCGATAACTTCATTATTCTTAAATAACATAGGCTATATAACATCACGCTAAGACTTGACACGAAAGAAAGCAGGCGAAATAAGCCATGCAGACGAACTCGCAGGCGGAAGCTAGTAGAATTTAATGTGTGTAAAAAGAATCTTAATGATGTGGAAAGTCACATAATTCCTTTTTAACTAATAAGGTATTTTCATTGTTCTGAAACCTGACGCTTACCGAGATATTGAAGGTCTAAATTTCAACTGGTTAATTACCGAAACGTTACCGAAAACAGGTTTAAAATTTTATGAGTCACAGTTTAAGGCTGCCTATCCATAGAAGCGAAGCGAGGCTGTGGAGCGGAGAAACGGAGAAATATTAACCAATAGGTTTGCATATAGCTTTCGCTCCGCTCCAGTTATGCAATCTTAAGCCCGATTTCCACCGCGGGCGGAACGGACCCATTAATGACTTCGTTAAACTCGCAAGCGCAAACTGTATACTCGTATTTCCACCAACAAATAGTCGGACGGAAAGAGCCGAGCGAGGAAAAAGAGTTGAAATGAGCTCGCTCAGTTCTAGGGAGCGGAGCGGAGTACTTACGCACTCCGTTCAACTCGCAATTACAATTTACATAGTAGCGTTTCCACACAGAAAGTGGTGAGCGGGGCGGATTGAATTAGTAAAAAGAAGTTGAAAAGAGTCCGCTGCGGCAAGGCCTGCATTACTCTATTCCGTGTCACTCGATAACATCGCAACATCACGACCACACACAACCAGCTCAAAACTTCAACTGAACTCATTCTCTGTGGAAATTGATTATTCATTTGTCATTTCTCATTTTTCGTTCAGCTCACTCCGCTCATTTCTCTGTCTCATTTACAATTTGCAGTGGAAATCAAATAACCAACTCTTTGTTGGTGGAAATATAAACCCATTTACTATAAAAAAATTCGTTCCGCTTAAGCATTTCCCGCTCATTACCCTTTCGCGGTGGAAACTGCGCTTTATATTTCTCCGCTCAGCCGCCTCGGCCCGCTTCTGTGGACAGGCAGCTTAAATACCCCAGTACTGTTGCAAGTATTTATAAGTACAGTCACCAAAAGAGGTAAGTAACCATGCCATCAAAAACACTTATTAGAACTTTTTAGATGGTTGGATGGTTTCGAAAAAAAATTGTTTTAATGATTAAAAAACTAACATTAAATAATAATTAATATTTTTTTTTCTAAACGGTTGCTTGACACTTCCCGCAACCCAAAGGCTGGCTTTTACCTTGGCCAGAGGTTAAGCATTGCCATACAACGTGGCAATGCCGCCAGTCTTTAGGGCACTTTTCCGGTTGACGGTGATGCGGAGGAGATTTTTTGATGCCATTTAGTTTTAGTTTATTTTTTGTTATTGTTAAGATTTTTTTTTTTTTTCAAATTTTAAGGCTGTAAATATTTAATCTTATTTTATTTAGAAAAATGAAAACTAACAGTTCATTAATTAAAATTCGCAGACATCTATCGGTTTTGAGAAAATTTCAATAATATCTGACAATTCTGGTTACTTATCTCTTTTGTTGACCTTGTAATGTTTAGGCCTTATAATATTACGCACTATTAAAATAAAAGTCGTTACCTTGCTTTATTTTTTTGTCAATGTTGCTTAGTTTAATGGTCAGCTTGTGTAGTTAATGGCTATGTCATAAGCCTCTAAAGCGCCGTGTCGACGGCGCGTTCGTGTTCCACGCGCGCCTCTAAGAGATGTCAGCAAAGGAAGGGGCCACTGAGGGCCGATGCCTGAGCTGGGGCTGCGGGTTGTTCGTAAGAGATACCGCGCCGCCGAAACGCAAAGGGCATAAGAAGGAACATGGGTGGGTTTTAGTCAGTAAAAGCCTGACACTCCCTGCCGCCCCGCCCAGGGCGGGAGAAGTTATTTGATGATTTCCCACCCACCCAAAAAAAAAAAAAAGCCTCTAAAGCCCTGTATCTATACTAATATTATACAGCTAAACAGTTTGTTTGTCTGTTTGGTTGAACGCGCAAATCTCAGGAACTAGTGGTCTGAATTAAAAAAATATTTTTGTGTTGGATAGGCAATTTATCGACGAAGGCTGTAGGCTATATAACATCACGCTACGACCAATAGGTGCGGAGCAGTAACCAAAGACGTAACTTAATGCGAGCGATAAAACTACATGAACGAAGTCACGAGCAGAAGCAAATTTAATTATATATTTATGTCTTTTACGACAATCTCCTATTTAACACATAACATAACATACCATGCCGCCTGTATTCCCTGAAGGGTTAGGCAGAGGTGTAACAATGTACACCCACAGTTCGCCGTTATGTTTAGGTCCCATGTTATAGGGGGCGAGCCTATTGCCATTAACCGGGCACATATCCTAACTCCGAGCTGCTACTGAGAATCATAGAAAAACCCGGTAACACTTTTTGTTCGACCTGGGAATCGAACCCAAGACCTCTAGCGTAGCTGTCGCGCATAGGGCCACTACGCCACCGAGGCAGTTCCTATTTAACAAGTTTGCAAAACTGAAACGTGTACTTATGAATTCAAAACAAAATATGGTATTTTTCGCAGATGGGCGATTCCGCTACCAAAATTGACAGAGGACTACTACAGAGTAATTCTGATTAAATTTAGTCAAGTCAAGGATATTACTAATGAGGTTTGGCTGCAATATTTCCAGTTCAATATAATCGTAAGACAGCCCTTTTTTATCATCATCTGCTTAGCCTTTTCCCAACTATGTCGAGGTCGCCTTTCAGTATAACTGGATGCAACTGAATACCAGTGTTTTACATGGAGCGACTGCCTATATGACCTCCACAACCCAGTTACTGGGCAACACGATACCCCTTAGTTAGACTGGTTGTCAGACTTCCTGGCTGACTATCCGTAACGACTGTCAAAGATCTACGAATGACAGCCAGGACCAAAGGCTTTGCGTGCTTTCCGGAGCACGGGGTTGTCACACCACCAACCTCCAAACTCCGGGCTGCTACTCAGCAATTCCTAATGGAAAAACACAATAACACTTTTTGCCAGAACTGGGAATCGACCCCGGGACCCCACACTTAACAGTCGCGCTTGCGACCACGAGACCAACGGTGCAGGACAAGCAGGTCGTTTTTAAACTTAAAAAAAGACTGCAAAATTATTTATTCAATTTAATTATTTAATTAATCCCACTACTATATAAAATAAAATAAAATATAGGTTTTTTTTTCAGCTCTCCGAATATGTAAAAGCAAATGAATACGCCAATGGTTTTATAATAGTACATGACTTCAGAGACCTGAACTTACTAGATCTGATTACATCAGTAAACACAGTGGAACTACATCAGTTTTTGACTATTTTAATTGTGAGTATTGTAATTTTATCTTTGTATATTTTAATCATGAAAGAAAGAAAGAAAGAGAAACCATTTATTCTGCAAAGGTGACGCAATATAACATATTTTCTTTACTAAATCGGCAACAACACGCATATAGAAAAAGATTAAATAAATATTGACTGCGGCAGAATCACTTTTGCTTATTTATTTTATAATTATTATACGAGAAGGTTGCGGATTAAAAGAGGATGTAGTGACACCGGTTCAGAGAGTATGCTTAGATGGTTCGGTCATGTTGAGAGGATGAGTGAAAGGCGACTAAAAAAAGGGATTTATATGACAAATGTCAGTGGTAACGCAGGGAGGGGATGCCCTAGAAAGACCTACCCTGACCTTATAGGTGAGGTTCTTCTGAAAGGTAGGGTGCGCAGTACTCGTAACCGGCTTGCTTGTTGATAAGATGGCATGGAAGAAGAAAACGTGTTGCGCCGATCCCAAGTAACATGGGATAAGGGCAGGAAGAATTAGAAGAACAGTAATGTAGAGTCATGAGAAGCAAGGTGAAAAGATTCTCAACCTCCATAAAAATGGGAGTATCCAGTAACCGGACGGGTTTTGTGTCTGTTGCGCTACTGCCGACAATTTCTGCTGAGATTTTGTATAAGCTAACGTCGCGGAGAACTTTGATAGCGCGATGAAGGAAATGTCAGTGCAGTTCTCATCTTGCGTGACATATGTCGCTACACCAGTATTTACCATCATCATACAATCACGCCTGTATTCCCCGAAGGGTTAGGCAGAGGTATAACAATATTCACCCACAGTTCGCCGGTATGTTTAGGTCCCATGTAATAGGGGACGAGCCTATTGCCATTAACCGGGCACAAATCCTAACTCCGAGCTGCTACTGAGAATTTCATAGAAAAACCCAATCACACTTTTTGCTCCACCTGGGAATCGAACCCAAGACCTCTAGCGTAGTAGTCGCGCTACGGACCACTAGGCTACCGAGGCAGTCACCAGTACACCAGTATTTATTTAAACCTTTTTTTTCAGGAGGGCTACGGCGCAAGGATAAAGTCCTTGAACTATCTGACTGATTCAACAGCTGTAGATATTATGGTTAAGCTTACGAAACAAATCGTAAGTGCGAAGATTAGAAATAGATTTCACGTGCAGAAAACAATTGATGACCTGTATGAAGTAGTGCCTAAAAACATTTTGCCATTGGAGTATGGTGGGAGTGAGAAATCTGTTTTAAAACTGAAGGGTAAGGAAGTTATTAATACTATCTTTATCCTAAGTTTGTTTTTTTTTGGTGCGCACTGGAAATTCTCTTGGACTTCCTATATCGTGGGGGTGACGGAGGGGCAGGCTGGACTTCCACCTGTGCCTTTAGCCGACAGTGCGGGTTTTTTATGTCATCGGATAGAAAACAAGCCGACGGCCCACCTGATATTAAGTGGTCCTAGGTTTCATTTAAAAGGGCGGGGGCGGGAGGGAGTATCAGACTTTTACTGACTAAAACCCACCCATGTTCCTTCTTGTGCCCTTTGCGTTCCGGGGTCGCGGTATCTCTTACGAACAACCCGTAGATTTAAAAGGGCTTGATGTGCACATTATAATGACTTTACGTACGGAACCCTCGGTGGGCGAATCCAAGTCGGACTTATCCGGTTTTGTTTTTAATGTTATCTTTGCATAAAATAAAATTTCATTGTTTCTTTACAGAGGAATTGATAGCTGAGTTAAGCACTGAAAAACACGTGGAATATATGAAAATGATGAACAGCGCACGCTCAGATGAATCAAAACGACTTGACGGACATTTCAATGAAGAATACATGGGCTTATCTGGTTCCTTCAGATGCTTGAGTGTCGACTAATTACCTTAATAGATTGCGCACTCAAGTAGGTCGCTGCAAACACAGCCTAGCATAAATTAAAAAAAAAATTAAGTCCACCGGCAGAAGAATAAAGATCCCTACCGCATCTAACAAAAGAGCTGATAACCTTGAAACAGCTGAACCATCACGCCTGTATTCCCCGAAAGGTTAGGCAGAGGGTTACTAGTTTACACCCACAGTTCGCCGGTATGTTTTAGGTCCCATGTAATATAAGGCGAGCCTATTGCCATTAACTGGGCACAAATCCTAACTCCGAGCTGCTACTGAGAATGTCATAGAAAAACCCAATAATACTTTTTGCTCGACCTGGGAATCGAACCCAAGACCACTAGGCTAACGAGGCAGTGTAACGGCAGAACCGATTTCGATAAAATATATCTAAGAACTATCGCTTGAAAACCGGCTTTCAAATAAAAAAGAAATGCATTTAAACCGGTTGACCCGTTAAGAGCTACGGTGCCGCAGACAGACACACAGACACGTCAAACTTATAACACCCCTATTTTTGAGTCGGTGGTTAAAAATGGACGATTATAGCTCCACCAACAGCCGCGCGAGTGCAGTGCTCCCGAACAGACGTGCAATATGAATATAGTCATAAACGCATTATGTATTCTCCAGATAGATTCCGGCCACGGCGGCTAATGTTAATGCAGGCTAGCCAATTACGCAGAAGATATTATAGATGTGCGAACAAACTCAGATGCACAGTGCACTCCTCTCTTTCCTAACTCTCATAGACCGATGGGACGGAAATTCAACACAATCGGGGACAGATCAGGCGCAGGATCAACGGCTTTACATGCTTTCCGAGGCACGGGCGTGTTACACCACCAACGTCCAAACTCCGGGTTGTTAGCGAGACATTCCTAATGGAAAAACCCAATAGCACTTTTTGCCCGACCCGCTAGGATCCCCCACTCAACATTCGTAAATGCATTAATATGATGTAACCAAGCTGGTCTGATGATGGAGCCGGAAACTGGCCATGGGAACTAAATCAAACCTTACAAGTCAAGTTTGACCCTGTGTTCAATCGAGCTCAAATTTTGAATACATTATGCACATTGCATGACAATATAACATGTATGTTGTACACATGCTTATTTTTATCTATACAATAAAGCTGAAGAGTTTGTTTGGTTGAACGCGCTAATCTCAGGAACTACTAATTGGAATTGAAAAATTATTTTTGTGTTGTAAAGTTAATTTATTGAGAAAGGCTACTGGCTATATAACATCACGCTACAACATACGGGAGTGGAGCAGTTACCAGAAAAGTAACCTAATGCGGGTGAAAAAACTACGCGGACGAAGTCGCGAGCAGAAGCTAGTTAAATATATTTTTAGATTGAATTTGATCTAATGCTTTATTACATGGAGTTCTGATTCACTGTGAAAGATTTTGATATGTCGTTGCTGATTTTTGTATCTTAGGGCTGATTTTTCAAGTGTTCGATTACTTTTATCCGAAGAATAAATATGACCGTTTGACATATTGCCCATACAAAAGCTGTCAAACCGCCATATTTATTCCTCCGTTAAAAGATATCTGATGATTGAAAAATCAGCCCTAAGTTGTATAAATACGTAAGTACCTATTAAAGAAAATCCTTATCTTCCGTAAATAAAGAAGTAAGATTGACACGACAAATAAATAATAGTAGATACTATTGCATGCTTATTATATTTTTATTTCATGTTTAAGGCCCTGTCGTAAGCAAATGTTTAGGTAATTGACAATAGACAATAACGCATCGCGGCAACAAATAAGGTTCAAAATCGCGTTTTTTTTTTTTTTGGTGAGTGGGAAATCATCAAATAACTTCTCCCGCCCTGGGCGGGGCGGAAGTGAGTGTCAGACTTTTCCTAACTAAAAAACCCACCCATGTTCCTTCTTGTGCCCTTTGCGTTCCGGGGGCGCGGTATCTCTTGCGAACAACCCGCAGCCCCGGCAGGCATCGGCCCTCAGTGGCCCCTTCCTTTTGCTGACATCTCTTTGAGGCGCGCGTGGAACACGAACGCGCCGTCGACACTGCCTGTCGTTATGCAACGTAAGGACGGTGAGCTACCCATTGCTCACCATCCACAGGCCAGTATCTACGGTGGCCTAAGTCCAGCAGTGGATGTTGTACGGCTGATATGATGATATTGAAGTCAGTTAAAAAAGGGTCGTGACTAATGCTAATAAGAACGGTTGGTCTAGTGGCTGAGTGATTGGCTGCTGCGCTACGTGTCGCGGGTTCGATTCCCGCATGGAACAAATATTTGTGTGGCTATTTGTGTGGCTATTTGTGTATTTATGTTTGTAAACACACTCTCGATTCCACTCACAATTCCTAGTGTGGAGAAAGTGTGAGTTTAAAAGCGGCCAAGTGCGATTCGGACTGGTATACAAAGGGTTCCGCACCATTACCTATAAAAAAAAATCCATTCCCTTTATGCCTTAACTTGCTTTATAAAAGGTAGTAATCTCAACTGTCAACTGCCTCGTTGGCCTAGTGGTCCTAAGCGCGACTGCTACGCTAGAGGTCTTGGGATCGATTCCCAGGTCGAGCAAAAAGTGATATTGAGTTTTTCTATAAAATTCTCAGTAGCAGCTCGGAGTTAGGATTTGTGCCCGGTTAATGGCAATAGGCTCACGCCCTATTACATGGGACCTAAACATACCGGCGAACTGTGGGTGTACAGTGGTACATCTCTGCCTAACCCTTTGGAGAATACAGGCGTGATGGTATGTGTAATAATGTGAACTGGTCAGTAAAGAAGCAAAAGAAAATGGAATACATTATAATCTGTAAGAGGAAAAGCAGAAATAAAACCCTTTATTTATTTTATATTTTATTTTATTTATTGAACCTTTAAGCCTAAGATCTCATAATTAGTAAGTTACTGTTTACAAGACTCTCTATCTAAATTAAAATAAACAAAACATATTCTTCATAGAGAACCATGATATAATTTTCTTTGAGAGCAGTAACTTAAGGCGTGAGTAACTTAAAATGCAGTTTTTTCAGTGCTATAGACATTTTTATGATCAGAGGAAACGTGTAAGGACAATTATGTATTAAAAGAAACTATTGCTATCGCTCCATGAGGCTCGGCGTGCGAAAAGGGCAACTACAGATCCGATTGAACAGCCTAAGTAAAAAATCACAATTTGGGGTGTGGCTCTCGCCTATTTCCTTATTTAATATTGAACCAATTGCATTGAATTCTTTCTTGTTTTTTTAAGTATAAAATTTTATTTTACATAGATTTTTTTAATTTGCACCTGACATGTTATCTCTTCACCTCCTTCGGTTGACTGGTAGAGAATGCCTAAGGCATTAAGTCCGCCATTGTACTTTTTGTTGCACAGAGTTTAAATAAATAAATAACCAATTTAAAAAATATTTCATAAACTGAATGAGAGGGATGTATACTGTGTACCTATGTTTTTCGTTTTTATTAATAATTTTGAAACTTGTACACTAGGCCTCTGTTGCAAGCCATGGTCCGGAGCGAGAGGGAATGGGATGCAATCGCCTCTTTCTGTGAGGCAGTAATGCTAGAGAAGGAGGCGGCGGAACGGTTGAGACAGCGATTCTCCCGTCCCAGCCGCCGCGGTAGACGCTCCGGACGTCGGGAGCCGCGAGACGACTACCGGCCACCGTAGATACGGGCCTGTGGACGGTGAGCAATGGGTAGCTCACCGTCCTTACGTTGCATAACGACAGGCCGTGTCGACGGCACGTTCATGTTCCACGCGCGCCTCAAAGAGATGTCAGCAAAGGAAGGGGCCACTGAGGGCCGATGCCTGCCGGGGCTGCGAGTTGTTTGTAAGAGATACCGCGCCCCCGGAACGCAAAGGGCACAAGAAGGAATATGGGTGAGTTTTAATCAGTAAAAGTCTGACACTCCCTCCCGCTCCGCCCAGGGCGGGAGAAGTTATTTGATGATTTCCCACCCATCAAAAAAAAAAAGGCCTCTGTTGACAATATTATAAATAGGCAATTTTGAATATTTTCTATCGGTTCTCATCATCCTCTTCCTGCCCTTATCCCATGTTACTTGGGGTCGGCACAACATTTTTTCCTCCTCCATGCCGTCCTGTCAACTGGCATGCTATCACAGACTCCCATCCCTGTCATATCATTCTTTACACAATCCATCCATCTTTTCTTTGGCCTCCCTCTTCCTCCACATCCATCCACATTTAGATTCATAACTTTTTTCATTTTCTATCGGTTCACGTACTAAAATGAAACGAAATATATACATACAAATATATTATTAGAAAGAATGACATAGGGACGTACAAACAGTTGATGGTTTATTTTACTGAAAAATATCAATGCATTGAAATCAAAAAACCAGAAAGAAAACAGACGAGAGCGTTTCTATGGAGAATTATCAGCATTTCCTCTTAAGACTTTTAACACTATGCTTGGTTGGTAGCAGACTTTCTGATACTACAATTTTTATACCAATACCTTATTATTGATTGCCTCGTTAGCCTAGTGATCCTAAGCGCGACTGCTACGCTAGAGGTCTTGAGTTTGATTAACAGGTCGAGCAAAGTGTTATTGGATTTTTCTATAAAATTCTAAGTAGCAGCTCGGAGTTAATTATGCCCGAATAATGGCAATAGGCTCGCCCCCTATTACATGGGACTTAAACATACCGGCGAACTGTGAGTGTAGATTAGTACACCTCTGCCCAACCCTTCAGGGTATACAGGCGTGATGGAATTATTGATTAGTCGACATTCAAACATCTGAAGGACCCCGGCATGCCCATGTACTCTTCATTGAATGTTCCTTCATGTCGTTTTGTCTCGTCCGAACATGCTTTATTCATCATTCTCATGTACTCCACGTGTTCTTCTGAACTTAATTCTTCGAGCCATTCCTCTGCAATTTATAAATTTATATATGTATAAATTATACATGGTTTTAGGGTCATCGAGGGACTTGTTTTATGGGAGTGCAGTACTCATGAAAATGAAAAAAATTTACTGTAGCACGTACGGTGATGGAATCACGAAAAAAAATCAACTGCTCCATACATTTATGTTCGCATCGACAAGATGTCAGGAACTGCTGATTCCCAATATTAAGTTTGATTTTATTGTGACAGTGGTTTATTATAATAAGCACTACAATCCATTCATCTATAATGAGAAAAACATTTATTGATAAATCTGAACAAATTGTCTTATGAACGTGTCATAGAATAATACCAACAGCTTTACGTGCTTTCTGAGATACGGGTGTGTCACACCACCAACTTCCAAACTCCGGGCTGCTACTGAGCAAATCCTAATGGAAAAACCCTAAAACACTTTTTGCCCGACCTGGGAATCTAACCCGGGAGCCCACGCTCATCAGTCGCGCTTGGCAACAACGGGACCAACGGGGCAGCCATATAGTCCTTAAGGTTTAAAATTATATGACAGTCCTTACCATACAACTCTTCAACAGATCTCTCGTATCCACCATAATCAATCGGCAAAATTTCTTTAGGCAATACTTTCTGTAAATCTTCGGTATTTTTGTGAACAAATACTCTTTCACCAACCTTTTCATTGACAAATTGCTTTACAATCTTTATTAGGATATCTATAGCACTTGAATCTGTTAGTACGTATGTGGACTTCATTTTTGCACCGTAGCCGTTCTGAAAGAAAGAGATGGATATAGTAACCGGAACGAGTCGTTAGCACAAAGTTCAAGTTCATTTTTGGGTCTCTTTGGCGGAATGAAGGAGGCGGGGGGCACCGATACTGCTCGCGTTGGCGCCCCCGCCTTGAAAAGGAGACTGCTACTTCACTCTTAGCGTTTCAAATATAAATATAAAATAATACACTCACGCCTGTATTCCCCGAAGGGTTAGGCAGAGGTGTAACAATGTACACCCACAGTTCGCCGGTATATTTAGGTCTCATGTAATAAGGGGCGAGCCTATTGCCATTAACCGGGCACAAATCCTAACTCCGAGCTGCTACTGAGAATTTCATAGAAAAACCCAATAACACTTTTTGCTCGATCTGGGAATCGAACCAGAAATATAAAATAATATTTTTAAAATATTTTGTATGGCACAGAATTTAGCTATGACAATTCCATCCGCTCGTGTGCAGGAAACGGGGCATGCGGCGTTAGAGAAAAGGTAAGCAAACAAGCCAACGGCCCACCTGATGTTAAGTGGTCACCGCCGCCTATAGACATCTGCAATACCAGAGGCCTTGCAAATGCGTTGCCATCCCAGAGATAAAGTTGAAATGTCTTATGTGCCTATAATTACACCGGCCGCCATACCCTTTAAACCGGAACACAGAAACGCTGCTTTGCGGCAGAAATAGGTATGGTGGTAGTACTTCCCCGGACGAGCTCCTTTACAAAGAGCTCCTTCTACTACTACTATGGCCTGCGGAGAGACGCCGCATAGGCATACGCACTAATAGTCAGTGCCAAAGGACGTAGCCGAAAGTCTCATGTCCTTTCCATCATCATCATGTTTATCTTCAAGTTCGTTCATTCCTTTCTCATTAGCATCTCAGAGTGAGAACTTGTGTACCTAAACATACTGACAGACTGTCTGTACATTTTTTTTTTTTTTGTTTTTTTTTTTTTTTTTTTTTGTTTTTTTAAAAAAAACGTTGCCCCACACTAGGAATTTCTCCTGTGTCGTGGGTGCGTTTACAAACATATAAACTCACATACACAAACAGCCAGACCCGAAACAACTATCTGTAGGCCATACAAATATTTGTTCCGTGCGGGAATCGAACCCGCGACACGCAGCGCAGCAGCCAATCGCTCAGCCATTGCGCCAAACGTGCCGTCAAACATTAATACATCTCTGCCTAAGCCTTTGGGGAAAACATGCGTGGTGGTATGTGTGTGTCTATTTATCATTGCGATATTCTTTCATCCATTCCGGCTTCTCAACTGTAATGCTATCATTGATTCCCTTTTCTTTCATATCATTCTTCATACGATACATCCATCTTTTCCTCGGACTTCTTATCCTTCTTATCTATTCACATTTGTTCTTAATTTAGATTTTAATAGTTGGAATTAGCAAGTGCCTATGATAATATTTGCCTCAGGTATTTTTGAATCTGTGTTTATTTTCAAAAAGGTATCTATTATTGATACCACAATTGATAGTCTGTACATAAAGATTAAGACATAAATAGCGAAAAGATCAGCTATTTTACTTCAATAAAAAAAAGTATATACCCAGTATAACTGTCACAATTATGTGGAATCCAACGACGCCTCTGAAGATAAAGTCCATCAAGCAGTTTCGAATATAGAGCATGCCAAATAAACATACATACATAAACTCGCAAAACAAAACCCTTCTTCTGGCGCAGCAGGATAAAAAGAGACGAAACTTACAATAATAATAGACATATATTGTTGTAAATCCGTAGTATTCAATGATGCAATGACGTCCATAATATTTACTTGTCTGCAATCGTGAATTATTATTAACCCATTGAAATAATCATGAGCCCTGAAGTATTCAGCAAGCTGAAAAGAAGAATCACATTGAATGAACTGACATTAAGAATTTTTCAGTAGCAGTCTTTTTTTTTAGGGATGGGGAATCATCAAATGACTTCCCCCGCCCTGGGCGTGGCGGAAAGAAGTGTCAGACTTTTACTGTCTAAAACCCATCCACGTTCGTTCTTGTGCCCTGTGAATTCCAGGGATGCGGTATCTTTTACGAACAACCCGCAGCCCCGGCAAGCATCGGCCCTGAGTGGCCCCTTCTATGATAGCTGACATCTCTTTGAGGCGCACATGGAATACGAACGCGCCGTCGACACGGCCTGTCGTTATGCAACGTACGGTCGGTGAGCTACCCATTGTGCCAGTAGCAGTCTGGAGAATGAAAGATGGTGGTGTAATATCTCTCTGCGTTTCGGAAAACATGTAAAAGCCATAGGTTCCGACTGTCACTCGTAGATAGTCAGAAGCCGGGAACGATCAACCAAGGGGTATCGGGTTGCCCAGTAACTGGATTGTGGAGGTCTGATAGGCAGTCGCTCCATATATAACAGCGGTATTCAGCTGCATCCGGTTAGACAGGAAGCCGACCTCAACATAGTTGGTATAAGGCTAGGCAGTAGTAATAGTAGTTTGACATAATTGAGTTTAATTTTGTAACAATGAATTGGTATTAGGAATTTCCTAGCAGCAGACCGGAGTTTGAAAGTTGGTGGTATGCCTCCCCCGTGTCTCCGAAAATACGTAAAATCGTTGGTCCTACGTGAGGTCTCTTCCCGGTCGTGCCGGATTGCCGTCCCGTCGGACTATGAGAGTGAGGGAAGACGGAGTGCACCTGTGTTTGGGCACACTTCAATATCTCCTGCGTACTTGATTAGTCTCCATTGAGATTGGCCGCCGTGATCGAAATTGGTCTAAAGAATATAAGGTGTTAGTTTAAACAAGGGACTTACTATAAGGGAGTGAGTGTTTATGAAAATAAACAACTTTTACTATAAATCGCGAAAAAAGTAAAGTCATCAAAGTAAGTCTCTCGAATACCCTAACAGCCTGTACAAAGCGACTTTACATGTACTTGCCATCCTTCGGGGTTGAAAATACTCATGAATAGGAACAATTTTTATTTTGGAACCAACTGTGTAATATGAAAGAAAAAAAATCTGCAGCACTATCAAAATGTATGGAACAGCCGACTTCTTTTTAATAATTCGGGATTGGTCCTTTAGCATAAGTTGGTTGAATTCATAAGTACTTTCACCCTCTGAAAGATGGTAGATGAATGAAAAGTGACCGTTTATATCATAGTAAATGGTTTAGGCAAAGTAAAAAAGTAAAGAAAGCTTCTTACCATAATATTGTAATGGTAAAATTCCATGGCGCTTTGAGGCGTGATGTTTTTGTGGGAGCTTTTAATCAGCAGTATTCTGTAATAGTCCTCTGTTAGTTTCGGCAGAGGGACCAACCACCTATAAGAAATAATTCAAGAACTTAAGCCAATCAGTGTCGTGATAGCCTAGGCCTAATAGATTCCTACTAAATTAAATATTATACGTATTCTATTTGAAAATATTTCAAGTGGCTATTGTGAAAGTATGAACGATGGCCCATCTATACTAATTTTATAAAGCTGAAGAGTTTGTTTGTTTGTTTCGTTGAACGCGGTAATCTGGGGAACCACTGGTTTGAATTGAAAAAATATGTTTGAGTTGAATAGTCCATTTATCGAGGAAGGCTATAGGCTATATAACATCACGCTACGACCCACGGCAGCGGAGCAGTTACCAAAGATGTAACTTAACGTGGGTGAAAAAAACCACGCGAATAAAGTCGCTGGCAGAAGCTAGTTTTATTATAAAATGCAATGAAAGAAATTAGGCTCAATTATTGAGGACCGGAGCTGCAAGTAGTTAAATCTTCCAATAGTTAATTTTTAAAACGCTAGATATTATTCCATCAGAATAGAGCAGCGCGTACTGCCATTAACACGTGTGGCGGGGCGCCCGCAGTGGGCGGAGCGAAGTCCCCTGTTTTCCTCTGCTTCGCCCCCTCAATCACGCCGTGTCGACGGTGCGTAAGCCGTGTCGACGACGCGTTCGTGTTCCACGCGCGCCTTAAAGAGATGTCAGCATAGGGAAGGGGCCACTGAGGGCCGATGCCTGCCGGGGCTGCGGGTTGTTCGTAAGAGATACCGCGCCCCCGGAACGCAAAGGGCACAAGAAGGAACATGGGTGGGTTTTAGTCAGTAAAAGTCTGACACTCCCTCCCGCCCCGCCCAGGGCGGGAGAAGTTATTTGATGATTTCCCACCCCCCCAAAAAAAAAACCCTCAATCACAAATATTTACTTTTCACAAGATATTAAGGCGCCTTTCCTGCAATCTTGATAGGGCAAATAGCAATGTGATTTTTCAATTCATATGTTCTTTCTAAGTTATCTTAGAAATTACTGACATCGGTAAAGGAAAACATTGCACGGAAACCTGTACTTATAATTATACATGGTGACTGCGTAATTAGTGACCGACAATTAAACGCATGATTGTACTCCCGATGATAAACAAGATAACAATTATTGAAGCCATGTACTAAAACGATTATTAGTTCAGCATAATTTATGTCTTCGTACATACATGCATAAACACACGCCTTTTTCCCATGGGGGTAGGCAGAAACCACAGAACGCCACCTGCTTTTATCCTTACATATTTCTTTCGCCTAGTCCACGTTCATACATCTGTTCATACAAGCACGCCGGTTACAAGTACTGCGGACCCAACCTTTTTGTAGAACCTCAGCAATAAGGTCAGGGTAGGTCTTTCTAGGGCGTCCTCTCCCGGCGTTGCCACTCACATCTGCCATATAAATCCCTTTTGTTAATCGCCTTTCACTCATCCTCTCAACATGACCGAACCATCTAAGCGTACTCCTTTCAAACTTTGTCACTAGATCCTCTTTTAATCCGCAACGTTCTCGTATCGTTTCATTCCTCACTCTATCGTTCAAAGTTACACCACACATACTTCGCAAGGAACGCATCTCCACAGCGTTAATCCTACTTCATTCATACCTATGTATATAATTTTACATATAATAAAAGTCTTATAAAAACAAAAAGCAACTTAGTATGGTTCTCCGTTTGGTTTCGTGAACGAAATTATTTGAAAATTATACGATAAAAAAAGTTGAAAGCTTGCGGGCGGTGAAGCGCTCTGGCTGTTTACGGTTGAAGTTTTCAAGAACGTCACCATTTCAAAGTCAAAGTCAGAAGTCAAATCATTTATTTCAATAAGACCATTATATGGCACTTTTGAACATCAATTACATATTTAATTTAATAATATTGAATCTAGTTTCCCATTTCGTAGCGTCTTTTCCTCATGGACTGCCTCCGCTTCGGGGAAAGCGCAGGGGTGTGTTAGACTCCTATTGCCGTCTTATCGGACTATGAGAGTTAGGGAAGAGGGGGGTGAACACCTCCAGCTTCGGAAAACTCGTAAAGGCTGGTCTTGAGACTGACCTCTCCCCGGTTGTGTCGGATTGCCGGCCGACGATATGAGTGAGGGAAGACGGAGTACACCTGTGTTTGCGCATAGACTGAGCAATATAATATGTCCTTCGCACTGGACTAGTCTACATTGATATAAGCTGCCGTGACCAAAATTGTTATGGAGAATATTATTGGTATGTAAAAATACTCACACTATGTCCGTGGCATGTTTCAGTTCCATTTTCAGATTGGTCTTCGTGAAGAACTTTGGTAGCAACGTCTTCAACGTGCACAATCGATCTATCCGTTTCTTCGCCCTCTCGATGGAACCTTTGCATCCTATCAACGTTCTTTCCAAGTAGAAATTACCTGAAAGTTTTCTTTACTATGAATAAAGCCATACCATCACGCCTATATATCTCAAAGAGTTAGGCAGAGGTGTACCAATGTACACCCACAGTTCGTCGGTATGTTTTAGGTCACATGTAATAGAGGGCGAGCCTGGCGAGCCTGTTGCCATTAACCGGGTACGCATTTTAGGCGGAGCTACGATTGCACAAGCAGACAGACACACACACACACAAAGACACGTCAAACTTAGAACATGCACTCCTCAAGTACTTACGTCATGTCGATAAAATTACATAATAAATTACCCGAGGGAATTAGGAACATAACTAGATATTATACTTTTATGAATATATTAAATTTATTTCTATACAAAAAAGATATTATAATAAAAATGAATACTTGACTGATAATATATAATATATGACTGCCCCGTTGGTCTCGTGGTCACAAGCGCGACTGATGAGCACGGGGTCCTGGGTTCGATTCCCGGGTCGGGCTAAAAGTGTTATTGGGTTTTTACATTACGAATTTCTCAGTAGCAGCCCGGAGTTTGGAAGTTGGTGGTGTGACACCCCCGTGCCTCGGAAAGCACGTAAAGCCGTTGGCCCCGGCTGTCATTCGTAGATCTTTGACAGTCGTTACGGATAGTCAGTAGCCAGAAAGTCTGACAACCAGTCTTCCCAAGAGGTATCGTGTTGCCCAGTAACTGGGTTGTAGAGGTCAGATGGGCAGTCGCTCCATGTAAAACACTGGTACTCAGCTGTTTCCGGTTAGACTGGAAGCCGACCCCAACATAGTTGGGAAAAGACTAAGTAGATGATGATGATGACTTGACTGATAATATATGAACGCAATATAATACATATTATTTTTATTATCTTTTTAATTTGATTATGCTAAGTACCTGCCTACAGAAAATATGTTTTAAAGTGAAGTAATAATTTATGATAGTGATATATGTAATATTAGAATAATACTATAGATCTCAATTGTTAATAATATTGACAATACTATAACTGTCTGACTGCCTCGATGGCCTAGTGGTCCTAAGCACGACTGCTACGCTAGAGGTCTTAGGTTCGATTTCCAGGTCGAGCAAAAAGTGTTATTAAGTTTTTCTATGAAATTCTCAGTAACAGCTCGGAGTTAGGATTTGTGCCCGGTGAATGGCAATAGGCTCGCCTCCTATTACATGGAACCTTAACATACCGGCGAACTGTGGGTATACATTGATACACCTCTGCCTAACTCTTCGGGGAATACAGGAGTGATGGATAATACTTTCTCCACACTAGGAATTGCTTCTGTATCGAGAGTGTGTTAACAAACATAAATACACAAATAGCCAGATCCGGAACAACTACTTGTAGGCTACTCAAATATTTGTTCCATGCAGGAATCGAACCCGCGACACGTAGCGCGGCAGCCAATCACTCAGCAACTGACCAACCCTTCTTATTAGCATTAGTTACTTTAATAATCTTTTTACTTTAAAAAAATTGCTGTTACCATCACGCCTGTATTCCCCGAAGGGAATAATTATTATTATTGAATCATGGTTAGGCAGAGGTGCAACAATGTACACCCACAGTTCGCCGGTATGTTTAGGTCCCATGTAATAGGGGGCAAGCTCCGAATTGCTGTTATTTTGACAATTAATTACAACCAGACACTTCAATTTTATTTTATTTTTAATTTAATTTACTTATGGTCATACCACCACGCCTATATTTCCTAAGGGTCAGGCAGAGGTGTACTTATGTACACCCACAGTCCGCCGGTATGTTTTGACTCCTACGTAATAGGGGGCGAGCCTATTGTCTATTTATGATTTGAAGAAAAATAAGAGTATTTGATACCAAATATAATAAAAACATTGATCAACTTACTAAAATCCTTTTTGATAATATGATCCTGTTTTTGAATCCATTCTCTTAAAATTTGAAGAGCATCTTCAAGTCGACCCGGTTTATCCAGATCATACATTTTCCTTATATCATCAATTGCACTCCGAGGTATTTGTAAAAGATTGTTTCCCAGCATTGGATCCATATTAACTAAGAATTTTTTCACAGCACTTTAATAATCATAAAACACGAATGTATATACCTATTTTTATTATTGTTACAGCCTGGACTTTTAATGAATATAAGGCTGAAATCGCCACTCCGTCTTGAGCAAGCGTGGTGATGTTCGTGCCGTCTCTGTTTGAGAAGAGGCTTTTGCAGCTGGACTACCGTAGGACAATATTAGACTGGTATTACTTTGTTTTTATTTAACTTTGTCTTACTAAGATGGTGTCCATTTGTGAACTGAATATATTTCGGTATTTCTTGCATTATATTACGTAAGACTAGTTAACCTGTTCTCTATTTTGCACCTTTGTATAATTTGGCACTCAAAGTCGTTGTCACATTTGATTTTTATTTTTTTATTTTACTTGCATTCTTTATTTGTTTGTAAAGGTCAAAATTAACAACCTGAATTTGAATCACTTCCTCTTATTCTACGTGGTTGAAGTATCACATACTGGTTGTGTTTCCATGACACTGTAATTTAACTGCCTCGTTGGCCTAGTGGTCCTAAGCGCGACTGCTACGCTAGAGGTCTTGGGTTCGATTCCCAGGTCGAGCAAAAAGTGTTATTGGGTTTTCTATGAAATTCTCAGTAACAGCTCGGAGTTAGGATTTGTGCCCGGTTAATGGCAATAGGCTCGCCCCCTATTACATGGGACCTAAAACATACCGGCGAACTGTGGGTGTACATTGTTACATCTCTGCCTAACCCTTCAGGGAATACAGGCGTGATGGTATGTTATGTTATGTTATGTGTAATTTAATGATAAGCAAGACCATATTGTACAATCTGGATTGGCTCCAGATGATGAAACTCCTCAACAGTAAACAGCATAGACGAGAAATTTAATATAAGCATTCAATTTTTATTACCTGTTTTTAATATTATTGGTGGTCGTAACCGCGACTGATGGGCGTGGGGTCCTGGGTTCGATTCCCAATTCAGTCAAAAAATGTAATTGAGTTTTTCCATTAGGATTTTCTCTGAAGCTGGAAGATGGTCCCAACTGTTATTTGTAGATTTATAGCGACATCTATCGCTCAGCATGCGAAATGACGTTGCCTAGATCGCGATATTAAAGTTCGATGCGACGATTAGCATACATACAAAATCCCGACAGCAACCGTCGGGCAGTAGCCCGCCAGACACAACACCCGTCTGGTCGGAGGAACCTCCCTTTTCTATGGAGGATGAGAGACTTTACACCCTGTTCCTCATATCTCCAAGGATCTTTGACAGTCTTCATGTATAATCAGAAGCCGGTAAGTCTGACAACTAGTCTTACTAAGACGTATCGTGTTGCCCAATAACGGGGGTGGGTGTGGAGGTCAGATTGGCAGTCGATTCATGTAGAACACTGGAATTCATCTGCATTTGGTTAGACAGGAAGCCGACCCCAACTATGAAAAGATGCCTCCTTCTACGAGGCAGTTATGCTAGAGAATAATCCTAACTCCGAGCTGCTACTGAGAATTTTATAGAAAAACCTAATAACACTTTTTGCTCGACCTGGGAATCGAACCCAAGACCTCTAGCGTAGCACTCGCGCTTAAGACCACTAGGCTACCGAGGCAGTCCAAATGAGGCAAATATGATAAGTTTTTATTTTTGTAAAAACAATAAGGGACCGCGCATAAAAAACAATTATACATGTAAACGAAGTCACGTGCATAAGTTAACATTGAATGTGTTCGTAGAAGTGTCTAGAATCAAAATAGATGTTCCTACCCATGGTTCAAGTTTGCACGTTGCTGTATCTTCCATTATCGTAAAGACCTGTTTCAGCAATTGACTTTCAATTTTATGTAAATAAGGACTTGTCAAGGTCAAATGATTTTTTATGCCTTCATAAAATATTGCCTAAGGCGCTCCGTAGACAGGGCAACTTTAGTTGATGAAACTATCAATCTAAATACATATAACTTAAAGGTGACTGACTGACTGACATAGTGATCTATCAACGCACAGCCCAAACCACTGGACGGATCGGGCTGAAATTTGGCATGCAGGTATGTTATGTATGTTATGACGTAGGCATTCGCTAAGAAAGGATTTTGATCAATTCTACCCCCAAGGGGATAAAATTTCTTTTTTTTTACTTTAATTTAAAAAAAGAGGGTTATGCGAAAACAAAATCAGATCCAATAAAATAGTAAACGCGAACAAAGTCGCGGGCATCAGCTAGTCGTATTATAAAAGGTTGTCAAAAAAAAAGGTCCACTCAAGTTTGGGCCCAGACCCATCCGGGGAAGTACTACCGCCTTACCTATTCCTGCCGCAAAGCAACGTTGCTGTGTTCCGGCTTGAAGGATATGGGTGCCGTTGTAATGCACATGAGACATTCAACTTTATCTCTGTGATGGCAACGCATATGCAAGGCCTCTGGTGTTGCAGAGGTGACCACTTAACATCAGGTGAGCCGTCGGCTTGTTTGCCTTCCAACGAAATTGAAAATAAAGTTAAAAGCTTTCCATAGACATGATCTCCAGTTGGTGTGACTGGCGCTGCGGGAGGTGGAGAGATAGTGAAATGACTGATGTGTTGCCATTATCGATTGGGAATACAAGGAATTGGACACAACTACTACAAAATTACCAATGGGTTTTTTTTTTGGTTTTTGCTCGGAGTTAGGGTTTGTGCCCGGTTAATGGCATTAAGCTCGCCCCCAATTGCATGGGACCCAAACATACTGGCGAACTGTGGGTGTACATTCGTCGTACACCTCTGCCTAACCCTTCGGGGAAAACAGGCATGACGGTATGTATGTATATGGTACAGAGCCAGTTGCTAGTTGCGTCAATTTGAAACTAATTCTGTCATCGAGAGCAGCAACTGAAAGCTATCGATCATCGGAACTGGCAGCTGCGTTAAACCCCGCGGTGTCACCCTCGTTCAGTTACGTCTTTGGTTACTGCTCCGCTCTCCATTTTTGTAGCGTGAAGGTATGTATAATCCTTGCTCGTGAACAACTATCTATTGATGAAAACTGCATTAATATCCGTTGCATAGTTTAAAAGATCTAAGTGTACAGACGGTGGAAAAGCGACTTTGTTTTACACTACGTACATATGTAGACAGCTTGTTGCAAGTTGCCTATTTCCGCAATATGGATATCAAAGTTGCTCTGTCTGCTTAACGCCTTAGAAGAACTATAAAACGATTAATTTATATACAAATTTATTTTTAACTCATCTTTTTTCTTTTTACTATTACTAATGTGAATGTTTAGATGGATGGATGTTTGTTACTCATTTCTATCAGAAAGTCTGAACGGATTTGGATGGAATTTGGGACGAAGAAAGATCATAGTAAAAAAAAAATTGCTACTTTTATTCCGGAAAGAGGTATGGTTCTCGTGGGATAATAATCTCTACTTTCTCAAGTCGCGGGTAGAATCTAGAGAATAGAGTCAAGAGAAAACCCATTTCGAATAAAAAAAAGTCTGAATTTCCGGAACTACGAGACTAATTCTAAAAATTATTCCGTTGATAGGTCTCTTCATTATCCCGTACTACTGACGCCTTAATATGGTATTTAAAAAAAAAAAATTAGGTATCTGTCAGATAATTCACGCAACCGAAGTCGCGTGAAAATACTAATAATTTTAATTATCTATATTTTTATATTATGTTTTAATTTATTAGACACTGTTTATTGATCTGCAGCTAAAGAGCAGCAGCGCATTAAGTTTTTTTTGGCGCTAAAGGTGACATTTGAATGTTATATATTTACCATATTATCTTTTCCGATAACGGCAGCCAATCTCAATGGAGACTAGCCAAATACGCAGGAGTTATTATATAGCATAAGTGTGTGCGCAAACACAGGTGCACTGCCTCATCCCTTACTCTCATAGACCGCAAACAGGGACAGCAGAACGTCATGACCGGGGAAAGACCGGCTTTACGTGCTTTTCAATTTACGAAGGTGTCACACCATCAGCTTTCAAACTCCGGGCTGCTACTGAGAAAGTCCCAGTACCCTTTTAGGCTGCCTGTCCACAGAAGCGGAGCGGAGAAACGGAAAAATATTAACCAATAGGATTGCATACCTTTTTTTTTTTTTTGGTGAGTGGGAAATCATCAAATAACTTCTCCCTGGGTGGGGCGGGAGGGAGTGTCAGACTTTTACTGACTAAAACCCACCCATGTTCCTTCTTGTGCCCTTTGCGTTCCGGGGGCGCGGTATCTCTTACGAACAACCCGCAGCCCCGGCAGGCATCGGCCCTCAGTGGCCCCTTCCTTTTGCTGACATCTCTTTGAGGCGCGCGTGGAACACGAACGCGCCGTCGACACGGCAGGATTGCATACCTGGGTCAATGGGTTGTCTTAGGGGGGCGGAGCGAAAATTGTATGCAATATTTCAATATTTCTCTGTATCTCCACTCCGCAGCCTCGCTCCGCTTCAGTACACAGGCAGCCTTAGCCCGATCCGTGAGTCGAGCCGAGACCCCACGTTTGGCAGTCGCGTCGGCGACCACGAGACCGGGGCAGTTGTACAAAATAATAATTATGATAATGCAAGGTGAGAATTTATTTCTGTGCGTAGCGTTTCTGCGTATTTGAGGCCTTTTTATTATTAGTAAAGCCTATTATATTTAAGCGCACTGAGTAGAATAGTTTTAAATAATAAAAATATTTAATATCTATCGTATGTACAGATAAAATATCTATACATATAATAAAATCGTAGCGGAGTCAAAACTGTACATTTAATATTTAAAAAAAAAAGTAATTGCTACGAGGTCGGGTAATGATTCTAATGCCGAAAATATGGTTTTTAGAATTTTTGTCTGTTTGTCTGTTTGTCTGTTTGTCTGTTTGTCTGTTTGTCTGTTTGTCTGTTTGTCTGTTTGTCTGTTTGTCTGTTTGTCTGTTTGTCTGTTTGTCTGTTTGTCTGTTTGTCTGTTTGTCTGTTTGTCTGTTTGTCTGTTTGTCTGTTTGTCTGTTTGTCTGTTTGTCTGTTTGTCTGTTTGTCTGTGCGTTTGAACACGCTAATCTCAGCCGTGGCTTAACCGATTTGAATGCGGTTTTCACTAATGTATTGCAGTAAGCTCCACTTAAAACTTAGGCTATAAATTATCACGCTATTTGCTTTGGGGGATGAGCAATGTTGCATTATGTCTGAGTTCTTCTACAGATTCTCACGGGATTGAAAACAACGACATATAATGTAAGAATATTGCAGATAGCTGCGGAATTGAACTTCTAAAATAATTATCATCACGCTATACCTTCAAAGAGTTAAGCAGTCAATAATGGCAAACTAGAACGGCTATTTTAGAGTTATTTCCGAAGTAGTAAATAGTCTAATGGTTTGATGACCGCCTTGCAAATCGCTGAACGCGAGTTCGGTCTTCAATAACAGTTTTACTTTTTGTGATTTTTCAAAACATTTTTTTTCGTACAGGTAGATTCCCAACAATAATAAAATAAAAGTATGCATAACTTCTGCCATAACATTGATTTGCTTACTTATTTTTTTTAATCTTTTAATATTAAAGCAGAAAATAATGTCTGTACATAGTCTATTTATACTTATAATAAAATCGTAGCGAAGTCAAAACTGTACATTTAATATATTTAAAAAAAGTGATTGCTACGGGGTCGGGAAGCGATTCTAAGTTTTTGTCTGTTTGTCTGTTTGTTTGTTAGAGCATCACGCAAATACTGCCGGACAGATTCCGTTCCATTTTTGGATATATATTCAACATAGGCCAAAGTTGGCCGTAGGCTATAAATTATCGCGCTATCTACTTTGGGGGATGAACAATGATGATACAGATTACGACGGGTTTCAAAAAAGATGAAACAAAATATAACAATACTTTAGATGGCTGAGGATTGAACTGCTGAAATAATTATCATCACGCTATACCTTTTAGAAGCTAAACAGTCAATCATGGCAAAACAGAACGGCAATTTCAAATCTTTTTCTATTGAATTAAATAGTCTAATGGTTCGATGACCGCCTTTCAAATCGCAGGGCTTGAGTTCGGTCCCGGTATAATGTTTTACTTTTTGTGATTTTTTAAATATTTCTTTTGAATACTAGAAGATTTCCAAACAAGAATAAAATAGAAGTAGTCATTCTTATACAGTAACGCTTAGCTTGCTTATTTTTTCTTTATTATTTTTGCAGGAAAGAATGTCTATAATATATAGTTACTAAAAATAGCAAATTGAAGTCAAAAGTTTTCATCGAAAAAATAGAAACTGATCGGTGTGCAAACGATAGTAGAGCGGAAAATATACGTATTGTTAAAGAATTTATGTCTATTTGACTCTTTAATTTTGACAAAATAGTCTTTAAATGTCGGGCCAACACATGACTGTATTATAGCGCGATTTAAATTCTTCTTTTCACATCAATGATACCCCTTTTTTTAAAGATGGAAAATCTTTAAATGACTTCTTTAGCTCTGGGCAGAACGGAAGGGAGTGTCAGACTCTTACTGACTAAAACACCAAGTGTTCCTCCTAATGCCCTTTGCGTACCAGCGCCGCGGTGACTCTTTTGAATTCCGCAACCCTGTTAGACACTGGCCCTGGCGGGCCCCATCTTACAGTACTGACATTTCTTTAAGGCGCACGTGGAACCGACCGTGGCACCGACCCGGAATTGATGATGCCCCTAACAATAATTTACACCGGTTAAGAAAAGTAGGTAGCCGCTTTTACTGATGCGTCAATTGCACTGAGTTTCAGACGGGTATATGATGCCCTCTTTTACCAAATTATGTTTGCAGCGGCCTACTTAAATGCGCAATCTATTCAATGCCCTCCAGATACATCACTGAAGTTCACTACCGGGAGGTAGGTAGTTTCACTAATTCAAGTAGTCATGAGGTGCTGGATATCTTCCTTCACACAATCTGCTTTGCTCTTTAGGTGGTGGGCTTTGTAATTAATAGTTAGGCTATTTCGCTATTTGTAATAAATAATGAGGTTAGGTAAGCATTATTGTTCTTGGACATGTTTTGGATTGCTATAAAATATACACAATACTGCAGATTAGTTACATATTACACATACCATCACGCCTGCATTTCCCGATGGGTTAGGCAGAGGTGTAACAATATACACCCACAGTTCGCCGGTATGTTTAGATCTCATGTAACAGGGGGCGAACCTATTGTCATTAACCGGGCACAAATCCTAACTCCGACCTGCTACTGAGAATTTCATAGAAAAACCCAATAACACATTGCTTGACCTGGGAATCGAACCAAATACCTCTAGCGTAGCAGTCGCGCTTAGGACCACTAGGCTAACGAGGTAGTTCCTACGAAAGACAGTGGGAGATATTTTATCCTATGAAATAAAAAACATGACGTCATTAGCCGCAAGGAGTTAAGCAGTCATTATAACATGGTATGGGAATTGCTATATTTTTTTATTATTATTACGCTATTTACTTTGTTTAGAGAATAGCTTCGGTGTTTAATGAAAGCCATGTAAGATATTTTGTGTGAGTTCGATCCCAATTGATTGTTACTTTTTGTCACTATTTTAATTGGTACCTAATTCAATTGTTTTTATTTTCGATGGTATGATTTCAATATTATAATAAAATAGGTTTAAGTATAACCTTAACATAACTTTCAAAATTTGCATACGTCGACTGAAGAAGAATGAATAGAACAGAATTCGACAGATTGGCCCACAAATTCTAGCTACCCCTAAGAATATTTTTCATGAATAAAAAACAGCACCTCAGAAACTTAAAGAGTTACCAATTTATATCGATAGTAGGATCGCCGCACCACAAGGATTCTCTGACGCAGGTACTCTCTGGTCACAGTTGTTTCGGGAGCTAACTGTTTCGGTTTCGGCGCTAGGACACGCCTTGGTGTTATCACTGTAGGATCACAAAGGAGCGTACGGTGGAGGTATGCCCCTGCTTGGGCAGAACATCAGCGTGTCCTCATAAAGGCGATTGGCGGCGGCGACCTCTCGCGTCCGGCCTTGGTTCATCCATAGTCCGGAGCGAGGGAGAATGGGAAGCAATCGCTTCCTTCTGCGAAGTAGTAATGCCAACGAAGGAGGAGGCGAAACGCATGAGGGAGAGGTCAACCTTTCACCCCGGCCGCCAGAACAGAAGGGGATGCCCCGGGTGTCGAGAGTCGTAGACCGATTCCAGACCACCGTCGTAGTGGGCTTGCGGTCGGCTACCGTTGTGTGGCTCGCCGTCCAACCAGAACCAGACCCAAACCGACGACGTACTGTGTTTCACGCGCGCCTCAAAGAGATGTTAGCATAGTTGCGGAATTTGTTCGAAAGACTCACCGCGGCCCTGGAACACAAAGGACATCGGAAGGAACTCGGATGGGTTTTAGCCAATAACAGTCTGACACTCCTTTCCACCAGAAAGGAAAAAAATCATTTGACGACATCTCATGCTTAAAAAAGGGACCTCCCAACTTCGACACTTCATACAAGTGTTGAACGATTTATGTGCAAACGTTTTTTGTCCAAAATTTTAACTTCTGTCCTGAGCCGCGCCACCAAAAAGTGTACTTATATTCAAATGGCAAAACAGAAATAGATTAGCAACAACAGAAACTGTACCAAAATCAATTTCACCCATAGAAAAATTCCGTGACAGTCGTTCTTCTGATGTTGAATGTCTTACAGACTTCACGCTTTCAGGATGCAAGTTGAATCAAGCATCAATCATGAATCATGCATCGCATTCGGAATTTCTTCTTATGGGTAGGTCCTATAAACAGAAGATGTTCTACATGCTTAAAAAAAATCTTTAAATGGAAATTTTTTGTGTAGTTTACGGTTCCAAAGATAAGGGATAATTTGTGAGGTAAAACTTTGCTTAGTCTTTTAAGAAGTCTTATGATTACTGTTTTTTGTCCATACTTTCTCCCAAAAACTTTACATAAATTTGTTCTAACAAGAAGCTCAAATTTTGTTGCCTGTTGCTCTGAGTATAAGATTCATTTCTTCGGTCTTGATACTAGGCAGATCGCAGCTACAATGTGAGGTATAATGTTAAAGCAGTGCCTATTAAAGATACTGTTAATGGTTTGAGAAAGAAAAGTAAGTAAATTTTGACACCACATCATAGTATTATCTAAAGGGATAGTAAAGCCACATATACTCTCCTTACGCCAATTATGTTTTAGCCCCAGGTATGACGTAAGCCTTTTACCAGCCGTGCACAAGCCAGACTTCAAGCGACTACAGATAAATTCTTTAAACCTACAGTCGTAACTATTAGCAGTCACCTTAGCAACCATTCGACCTGCTTAGAAGATTTTGATAACATAGTATTCAATACTTATTTAGTTAAGTAACACTTAGGTCGACGTGAGCGAAGCCGCGGGCAACAGCTAGTCATAAATATTTAAGAGGACAGTAAAACCATATCTTACGCAAATATGTTTTAGTCTCAGGTATGGCGAAAGCCCATTACCAACCGGACACAAAGCCAGCGTCCGGGCGTCTGCAGACAAGATTATAAGACCTAGACGTAACAATTAGCAGTCACCTTAGCAACCATTTGACCTACTTGGAAGAATATAATGACTAGTGGGTATTCAATACTTAATCAGTTAAGTAACACTTAGGTCGACGTGAGCGAAGCCCCGCGGCTTCGCTCACGTCGACACATAAATAAAAAATGATTTTTGAAATTTGGACCGTTTTTTTTTGTATCGTAGTTGCGTTTACAAACATATAAACTCATTTGGAGGTATGAGAAACAGGGTGTAAAGACTCTCATCCCCCATAGAAAAGGGAGGATCCTCCGACCAGACGGGTGTTGCGTCTGGTGGGCTACTGCCCGACGGTTGTTGTCGGGATTCTTGTATATGTGCTAATTGTCGCGTCAAACTTTAATATCGCGATCTAGGCAGCGTTAGTTCGCATGCTGAGCGATAGATGTCGCTACATCACTCCCCTCCAAGACCGGAGGTCGATAGGCGGAGCACAATAAGTCGTCCATACATCTTGTGATGCGTGCCGGGCCAGTAGAGGGTTCCAGTGAGTCTGAACCGGATGCCGCAAAGTTCACGGTGAGTCGGAACTGTCTGCGGATGAGGCTGAGGGTGATGACCAGGAATGCGCGTACGCTGCATGCTGGCGGTCAGGAAACCCGTTGAAGCCGTGGGTGCTGGCTGGCTGTGTGACTCGGTCCTCGAGAGCTTGAGGAAGTTATTACACGAAGGCTGCACTGTTGTTCATGCTCGGGGTCACCAATTTGGAGGTATGAGAAACAGGGTGTAAAGTCTCTCATCCCCCATAGAAAAGGGAGGATCCTCGGACCAGACGGGTGTTGAGTCTGGCGGGCTACTGCCCGACGGTTGTTGTCGGGATGTTGTATATATGTGCTAATCGTCGCGTCGAACTTTAATATCGCGATCTAGGCAACGTTAGTTCACATGCTGAGCGATAGATGTCGCTACACTCACATACACAAACAGTCAGACCCGGATCAATTATCCGTGGGCCATGCAAATTTCTGTTCCGTGTGGAAAGCGAATCCGCGACACGCAGCGCAGCAGCCAATCGCTCAGCTACTGCGCCAACCGTGCCGTTGTGTGTGCGTGTTCATTGCTCCGCCTGCCTAAACCGCGGACGGACCTGTCAGACTCTTACTGACTCAAAGCCACCCCGGTGTTTCCTTCTCAAAGTGACGCCGGGGGTCACGGAAACCTGATCCCTGACTGGTGCCGGCCCGCCACTGCGCGCTTCCTCAGGTCAGGGAGGGGGAGTGGGGTATTTCACTACGCGCCGTCGCCTCGGGTCCAATTAAATGAGGTATAATAGATGTCCCCAAGTTTGCCATCTCTGGACCTAGGCTTGCCTACACCCTGCGACAAGGCGGCCAGTTCGAATCCAAAAATCACCTACTAGAACTAAACTATTTATTTTATTATTGACTAGCTGTTGCCCGCGTTTTTGTGTATAAAACATATAATTTTGTTTTCGCGTAACCCTCTTTTTTAAATTAAAATATATAAAATTTATAAAATAAAAGGCGTAAGGACTCCTTATAACATTTGCTATCTGTGAGTGGAAGCGCTGTCAAAATCGGCCCCGTCGTTTCAGAGATCAGGCGGAACAAGCAGAAAGAGAGACAAACATTTTTTTAAGTGATTGTTTGATGTACTTTCATATGCATTTAGTGAAAAGCTGTTAATTTGAAATTACAAACAAACACTTTAATTTTATTTATTTGTATGTATGTACAGATACAGATATATATTCGTGTTGAGAATCACTAGCATAATTTTATTTACTTTCATGAATTTTTCGTGCATACAAAACTGCACTTTGTATTTATACCTACAAGGCGTAGTTTGCAGGAGAGACAATACGTACACGTACTGTCCATCGCCCGCCTCTCATGCACGAGTCTGTAGGTTCGCAACCGTAAGCATAGTAGCCGGGGCTGCGGGTTGTTAGTAAAAGAGATACCGCGCCCCCGGAACGCAAAGGGCACAAGAAGGAACATGGGTGGGTTTTAGTCAGTAAAAGTCTGACACTCCCTCCCGCCCCGCCCAGGGCGGGAGAAGTTATTTGATGATTTCCCACCCCCCAAAAAAAAAAAAAAAGCATAGTAGCCGCCACGAGTCGTGAGCACAAACGTCAAATTAATTTTTGGGATCCTCTCTGGGTTTTTTGGGCGCCGACACTGGTCGCAATTGGCCCGTCAGTCGGACTGACCGCGTGCAGCATTGGCGACCCCCGCCTCCTTCATTCCGCCAAAGAAACCCATAAATGAGCTTAAAGTTTGCGCTCACGACTCATGCCGGTTACTATATTATTGTTTTTTCCATTTTAAATTAGCCTTACACGCGGTGTCACTCGCGTTTAGTTAAGTCTGTGGGTACTGTTCCGTTCCAGTTGGTGTAAACCTTCCTCTTGAATCACTCTGTCTATTCATGAAATTGCATTAAAATCCGGTGCGTAATTTAAAGGATCTCAGCGCACAGAGGGACATACGGCGGGAGGTGACTTTGTTTTATATAATGTGATGTGCACGATCAAGCATGATTGTCTATGTCCGACAGGCGCTGCTGTCCAACAACATGATTAATTGCTGCACTATGAGTACAGTCAACTGAAAAAAAAGATTATTATTTTCTAAAAAAAGATTTTATGGATGTGAGATGTTGATTCCTTTTGTCAAAATATGTATAAATTTTTGCATGCTATGTTATATCTTAGCGAAACATGTTGAGCTACTGTAATAATATTAACATCAATGTATACCATGTTTTACGCAAATAAATAATTTACTTACTTACTTTCTTCCCTCTCTTTTTAACATAACATACCATCACGCCTGTACTCCCCAAAGGGTTAGGTAGAGGTGTACCAATGTACACCCACAGTTCGTCGCTCACACTTACGCCAGGAATCCCAGAAACGTATGCGCCACTCGTAATCCCCAAATGGGGCAGGCGCGCCACTGCCAAAAAAAATTAATTAAGTATATATTTAACTATTATTTTAACCGACTTTAAAAAGAAGAAGGTTATCAATTCGTCTGTAGGTTTTTTTTGTGTATGTGTTACGCGATAACTCCGCGAATTATGAATCAATTTTGATGATTATTTTTTTGTTTCATAGGTCATACGTCAAAGGTGGTACCACAAAAGTTTTATCGAAATTGATTCAGTAGTTTGGTAAAAAAAAAATCTGAAAAGAATATATTATGTCATCCAAGTAAACGAATTAGCGTATTCTGCTTTCTTGTGACTTTTAAGCGGTATCTTGTTAATTTACGTAATGTAACTGTTCCTTCATGGATTTGGATGACACCATCCAAATCCATGAAGGAACATTTGTACTGCGAACAGTTTTAAAAAAAAGTTTTATTAAAGATCTTTAGTAATTCTTTCACATTTAATCAGTTTCAAACTATAAACAACTAGCCTTTGCCCCGAACTCGGATATCTCCTACGTAGTCGAAGCCGCAAAATAAATAGTCTATGTCCTTTCTTGGGGTTTAAACTTACCCCGTACCGAATTTCATAAAATTCGGTTCCGTATTTTAATCGAAAAAGCGTACTTTCGCATTTATATAAATGAGGATAAAGTTCTTTTTTATGTCATCAGATAGCAAACAAGCTGATGCCCCACCTGATTTAGGTAGTCACCGCTAGCTACAGACATCTGCAATACCGGAGGCTTTGCCATCCTAGAGACAAAGTTGAAATGTCTCTAGTGCCTGTAATTACACCGGCACCCATACTCTTCCAACTGGAACACAGCAACGCTGCTTTGCGGCAGAAATATGTATGGTGGTAGTACTTCCCCGGACGAGCTCCTTCACAAAGAGCTCTATTACTACTACACCATATTATTCTGGTAACTTTTTAAGGTATAAAAGTTATAAGTAACTACAATTTATATTAATAACTGCCTCGTTAGTCTAGTGGTCCTAAGCGCGACTGCTACGCTAGAGGTCTTGTGTTCGATTTCCAGGTCAAGCAAAAAGTGTTATTAGGTTTTTCTATGAAATTCTCAGTAGCAGCTCGGAGTTAGGATTTGTGCCCGGTTAAAGGCAAAAGGCTCGCCCCCTATTACATGGGGCCTAAGCATACTGGCGAACTGTAGGTATACTTTGTTACGCTTCGGTCTAACCCTTCGGGGAATACAGGCGTGATGGTATGTGTAGCTTATATTAATTTGTGGTATAAATCATTGACATCTCTATACCTATAATGATTTTAAATATATATATATATATTTTGTTTTTGTTGGGACGTGGGAAATCATCAAATAACTTCACCCGCCCTGGGCGGGGCGGGAGGGAGTGTCAGACTTTTACTGACTAAAACCCACCCATGTTCCTTCTTGTGCCCTTTGCGTTCCGGGGGCGCGGTATCTCTTACGAATAACCCGCAGATTTTAAATATATTAACGCTAAATTATTGTAAATCGAACATGTGCGTTGAACTGTGGGTGTACATTGGTACACCTCTGCCTAACCCTCTGGGGAATACAGGCGTCATGGTAATTGTAAATCTATTTGAAGATTATATTTTGTTTATTAGTTAGAAAAGTCACGCATTTGGAAAATTGAATTCGAATAAATAACTTTAATTATTGAAAGATTGTGGGTTGGTACATTTTCACTGAACTAAGCAACTTAAAAAAAGGCAGATTAATATTAGTACTTCTTTTTGTTGAAACTTAATGATACATAATTGAGATTAGTTTAGCTAAAATGTACCTATCCACATCTTTCGATTCAGTAACAATCACAAACTTTTAATTATCAATTTAACGGTAAAAAAAAACACTTTTGAATCCTACTGTTGATCCACGACATTGCATAATTTTCGCGTCGACTGTACACAGCATAGTGTTTCATAACATAACTTCACAACAGCTTTATAAGTTTAGGATCGATATTTTTCTAACCCAGTTGGACATTAACGCTCAATGTCTAATACCACCACACCACAAATTAAAACTAAATAAAAAACAAAAGACGAGTGTAAATAAAAACTAAAATAAATAAAAAAAACAAGAGAAAATCGTTATTGAAATTCGAAATAAAAAAGTGTTCTAAATAAAAATGCAAGCTATACCGGATAACAATATTTTGAAACTACCCCCGGGAATTCAGTATGATATAAGAAAAATTTTTAATTTGGAGCAACCGGGTCGGATTGAACAAGCTGTGAATATTTTGGAGGCGTGGCTTCTGAAACAGGATCATTTAATCAAAAAGGACTTCAGTAAGTAGCTACCTAGATTTTATTTTTTTATTAAGGGGCTATCCGAACACAGGACACCGTGAAACACACATTTTTTGTCTCATAATCTGGTGTATTGGTACATATTACAAGCCTGAAAAAAATTGAGTGTATTGTCAAGGATTCAAAGAAAGACTTACCTATAAATATTTCATGAAAGTATAATAGTATCATGGTAAAAAATCGTAAAGGGGAGCGTAAACATTTTTTTTGTCGCATATAACTCAGAATTTTGATCGTAAACTATATAATTTTATGTAATGACATTATAGGGAATTTCATGAAGTAAAGACATACCTATAAATTATTCCACTAATCCTTGTATTTCTTTCACAATTTAAGAAAAGAAAACTTCAAAATTACTGTCATTTTTGCGGTTATCCGATTCAAATAACATCAAACGTATCGCTATTTTGAACCTTATTTGTTGCCGCGATGCGTAATTGTCAATTACCTAAACATTTGCTTACGACAGGGCCTTAAGATGCTTGTAATAAATATCCTCTGGCTAGATGAGCTCTTTTCTATGAAGGAATGTCTTATTGGCTCCAATTATGGAGATCGGGTAATAATTTTATTAGCGTACTACTTAATTCTTGGAATACTGATATTTTTTTTATTCTAACCTTTGTATATGCTGGACAAAAAATATAACTATATTTTTAAAATTATTTCTATTTAATTAATTTTAAAAGTATTTTATAATTTTATAAAAATAACTTGCTGAGTTTTGGGAACTGTGGGTGTACATTGGTACACCTCTGCCTAACCCTCCGGGGAATACAGGCGTGATGGTAAAAATTAATAAAAAACGTTTAGTAACTTTGTGCAATACAAAACTCGCTAGATGATGATAGATCTGGCACCATGACACAATACGCAAGAGATAGTAGTCGAACAAGCGGTCGACGCAATAATGCGAGACGATTAATTTTACCAAAGCTTCTTAATCTAATTTATTTGGGTGTTGTCCTAATCTTTTTTTGAACCTATGTTATTCCACTGCTGGACAAAGTTCTCCTCTATTGCCTTCCACTGATCCCTGTGCGTTGCCCTCTCTGGCCAATCTACCATAATCTATACTAATATCATAGAGAGGAAAGATTATTTTGTTTGTTTGTAATGAATAGGCTCCGAAACTACTGGACCGATATTGACAATTTCTTCACCAATAGATAGCTACATTATTCGTGAGTAACATAAGCTATATAGCATCACGATTCACGGGAGCGGAGCACTAACCAAAGACGTCACTATACGCGTGTGAAATAAGCCGCGCGAACAAAGTCGCGGGCATTTCTCTAGTTGTCTGTAAGAATAAGTCATCACCCTCACCTAGGCCTCTCTCGGTGACATTGCCTGCCTTATGGCATCCTTTGCATGACGACTCTGGCCCGTCTATCTTTATATATTCTGCATACATTGCCCTTTTTATTTTCTTTGGGAAATCCTCATGGACGGCCTTCGCCTTAGGTAAGGCGGATGGGTGTGTCGGACTCCTACCGATTAAAGCACGGGCGTCGCTCAGAGCATTCCTCCAGGCCAGATGGCCAATCCCATTTAAGTCTTGAAAATTTATGTGCCACATCGACGAAGCTGGGTTTATGATGACATCAAAATGTTCTTCGTATTAAATCTACTGATATTATATTTTTTGGAATCGATTTCGGGATTTCAGTCCGATAACACGGGCTATTTTAAAATTCGCGCGCTGGATTTTATAGTATGTGACATTATAATTATAATGTTTGTAAACGTATTCACGATAGGTACCAGAGAAATTGGTGTGGGGCCATTTTTTTTTCTGGCCTGCACTGTTTCGCTCCAAGGCAAAGGACTCCTCAAGTTCTTGCACGGAATTTTTTCTCGCATCAGCTGGAACTACTTAAAAAAGGAAGAAACATAATCTATACTAACATTATTAAGCTGATCAGTTTGTTTGTTTGGTTGAACACGCTAATCTCAGAAACTACTGGTTTGAATTGAAAAATTCTTTTTGTGTTGGATAGTTGATTTATCGAGGAAGGCGATAGGCTATATAACATCACGCTATGCCCAATAGGTGCGAAGCAGTAACCTAAGACGTAACCTAATGCAGGTGAAAAAATTACTCTGACGAAATCGCGAGCAGAAGCTAGTACATAACATAACATAACATACCATCACGCCTACATTCCCCGAAAGGTTAGGCAGAGGTGTAACAATGTACACCCACAGTTCGCCGGTATATTTAGGTCCCATGTAATAGGGGGGAGCCTATTGCCATTAACCGGGCACAATGCCTAACTCCGAGCTGCTACTGAGAATTTCATAGAAAAACCCAATAACACTTTTTGCTCGACTTGGGAATCGAACCCAAGACCTCTAGCGTAGCAGTCGCGCTTAGGACCACTAGGCCACTAAGGCAGTTAAGCTAGTCTAGTCTAGTTGACGAAGCTAGTCTTAGATAAAAATAAAAACAAAACTCCTACAGAACCTAGTCTTGCATATTTGCCCGTTTTTTATGCAAGGCCGGTGCCGGTGGTAAGTTAATACATAAAATAAAATATACATTTACAGTGTTGACATTAATTTGCATTTGTTAGTATTGCCACTTCAATAAATAATAGTCTTTGTTTTTTTACAAGGCAATCCCGGATGTGGGCATTAATTAGGAATTTTTTGCTATCAATAGAAGTGCAATAAGAGCGAATTTACAACCAAGTGTGTTGAAAACATTAAAGTGTTAATGCATATTCCGTAAAATACACTTTATTATTTAGTATCGTCTGCGCGCAACTTCGCGTGGTTTCTTCCACCCGTGTTAAGCTGTACTGCTGCGCTCCCGTAAGTCGTAGCGTGATGTTAAATAGCCTATATTATTTAACTCATAAATCTGGCCTCTCATTTAACTGCCTCGTTAGCCAAGTGGTCGTAACCGAGACTGCTACGCTAGAGGTCTTGGGTTCGATTCCCAGGTCGAGCAAAAATTCTCAGTTGCAGTTCGGAGTTAGGATTTGTGTCCGGTTAATAGGCTCGCCCCTATTACATGGGACCTAAACATACCTGCAAACTGTAGGTGTACATTGGTACACCTCTGTCTAACCCTTCGGGAAATACAAGCGTGATGGTATATTCATAAATCTGGCTATCACATACAAAATTATTTTTATCCAATTCTATTGAAATTTTCTGAGATTATCACATTAATACAAACAAACAAAAACTTTAATTATATTAGTATAGATAATGAATAGAAATGATAGAAAAATAAAACATTTAATTAATGTATAATTTTTAAGGCTTGTTTTTTGACTGCAAACTTTATTTCCTTAACATAAAGTTAATTTTTCCATTCCATCTAGTATTTCCTGAGTGACCTGGTTAAACCACGGGAGTGTATCAGAAATCAAAGATGTAATATAACTGCCTCGTTATCCTAGTGGTCCTAATCGCGACTGCTACGCTAGAGGTCTTGGGTTCGATTCCCAGGTCGAGCAAAAAGTGTTATTGTGTTTTTCTATAAAATTCTCAGTAGCAGCTTGGAGTTGGGTTTCGTGCCCGGTTAATGGCAATAGGCTCGCCCCCTATTACATGGGACCTAAACATACCGGCGAACTGTGGGCGTACATTGGTACATATATGTGTGTAATATATTTTTTATTTTAGGAACACCAAGTATTACTCCATAGGTTTTTGGTTAACCTTAACCGCAGATCATGTTTTGTTTTTAGCCAATAAAAATCTTATGCAAACCTATCTATGTCAGATTGCAAATGTTGCAAAAGTAACCATACGTATTTTGAAACAACGTTGAATTTCAAATGTTAGCCAATTAGCTTGAAATCTAGATGTTTTTTACGACATGCTTTCTTGAACATAATTCTAAGTTATGCAAGTTTGTTTGTGTGTAAGAAACGGACGATTAGACCTCGTAATAGTCGAATTATTGAGTCATGTGCTTGGTAGATGGCAATGGCCTTTATTCCAAGCTTAAACCAATCGATGTAATCTCAACTTTATTTAAACTCAAATAAAGTTTCTAATACAAAATTGATAACCTTGATTCGTTTCTAAACTCTGTTTTTGTATTAAGACATTTACTGCATTTGAAATAAAGTACAAATTATAATACCTGGTCTAAAGTTAGAACTTGTTTTTAATATAATGGCTATAAATGGTGAAATTTAAGTGTGGTAAATAGATCAAGCGTGATATTACGTAATAGGCCATAACTAGGTGTAAATGTAGACTTAGAGAGGTGCCAGACGGGTGCTTCGCGCTGCCTTGCAGTTGCGACGACTGAGTCATAATGCATACAAATATCTATGTAAATATTATGTATGTATCTCTGTATTAATACATACCATCACACCTGTATTCTCCGAAGGGTTAGGCAGAAGTGTAACGAAGTACACCCACAGTTCGCCGGTATGGTTAGGTCCCATGTAAGGGGGCGAGCCTATTGCCATTAACCGGGCACAAGTCCTAACTCCGAGCTGCTACTGAGAATTTTATAGAAAAACCCATAACACTTTGCTCGACCTGGGAATCGAACCCAAGACCTCCAGCGCAGCAGTCCCGCTTAGGACCACTAGGCTACTGAGGCTGAATAAATACATATTTATTAATTATAGACAAACTGACGAACTGCGCGCGACTTCGTTCGCGTGGCTTATTTTTCCCGCGTTAAGTTACGTCTTCGATTACTGCCCCGCTCCCGTGTATCGTAGCGTTATGTTACATAGCCTATGTTACTCAGGAATAATGTAGCTATCTATTGGTGAAAATTGTTAAAATCGGTCTAGTAGTTTAGGAGCTTTTTCGGTACAAACAACTACACAAACAAAAAAGTCTTTCCTCTTTATAATAATACTGGCTCCTAATGTTATAAAGCCTAATGCCTAAAATTTTTCAATTCAAACCAGTAGTTTCTGAGATTAGCACAGTCAACCAACCAAACAAACTCTTTAAATTTATATATCAGTAAACATTTATAAGTACAGATATACATTTAAAATATTCTGACGACATGGTGGGCGCAGTGAGTGACCTTTCGGCTGCTGCGCTGCACATCACGGGTTTAATTCCTGCTCGATACAAATCTTTACATGGCCTAGAGTTCGTGTATTAAATGTTTGTAAACGAACCCACGATACAGGAGAAATTTCTAATCCAGCAACAAAAAAAAAAATACCAAGAATAAAATCATCGACTCGATAATAAAAGATCTTTAAAGGACCATGGGCAACGTTGTATGCTTCTTGGGCCCACATTTCAACATTGCTCAACAGTGATGAGACACATGTCAAACAAAAGGCTTTAGTGTGTACTCCATTTCATTCTATGGCAGCTAAGTTCATAAAATGGTGTTATGGTGCTCGTCACTGCCGGACAGTGTGGGGATTGTTGCCCAGGATTTACACGAAAATGACAGAATATACCAAAACACCATTTTCGCGCTGTATTTGAACGTAGCTGCCATAGAATGAAATGAAGTACCCTTTGAGAGGTTTCATAAGACATGGGTCTCATCACTGTTGAGCAACTTTGAGAAAAGTGTTTAAGTGGGCCATACTTAGGTACTAGTATGCCCCTACATATCATAAAAGTAATTACTTATCGACCAAAATATAACCACACAGTATTTTTGCAAGAGTAAAGTCGAACTTAACTGTGTTCCTATTACAAAATTGATTACATAATGGCGTCAAAATACCAAGAGGTCACTGCTCCTAATACCCACTTTTATTAATACATAAATATACGACTGTGCTCGGCCAATAGTAACGTATAAAAAACGTGTATTTGTTTTGAGATACTGAACCTCAATGGCCATTGATCAATAAACCAAAAAAAGTTTAGTTCTCGTAATAAATTATAGTTAACTGTTTTGTTTGTATAAGTAACTGGTTAATTTAAACAAAAAAATTAACCTTCAACTAGTTTAAAACCAGTTTTCTTATGCAGAACAATTAAAAATACGTTTATTAATTTGTAGGTTTTAATTATTCTGTGTTTTTACATCGATCTCAACTATAAAGCTGAAGAGTTGTTTTTGTTTTTTTTGTAAGCTCTTATCTCCGGTACTCCTGGTCCGATTTTGATAGTTTTTATCTAAAAGGAAGCTATTAGCTTCTACCCGCCATTTCGTTTGTATCTCGCTTCAGAACTAAGCCACCACAGTATTACAAAATTCCATGAGGATACAAAAACGGAGTAAACGTATTTTTACATCAAAATCTATATGTACGCCAGCTGATTCTAATGCACGAAACATTTATGCTCACAAACTATCGCAGTTATAATTGTATAGTAACCGGCACGAGTGGACGGTGAACACAAACCACAAGTTCAATTTTGGATCTCTTTGGTGGAATGAAGGAGGCGGGGGGCGCCGGTGCTGCACTTCGACGGTCAATCGCGTGTTTGTGCTCACGTCTCGTGCCGGTTACCATATATTAGGATTTTAGCAGAGACCAGCTGTCAAGTTACTGATAACTTGTAATGAAGAATAAACACTTTTTCAGGCAAGGAGTACTTGGAGAGAACGCTGGTGCAATGCAAAGGTTCCGTAGAGAAGGCAAAGAAGCAGATAGATCGATTATGCACGATGAAGACGCTGGTGCCAAGGTTCTTTTCGAAGATCAATGTCAAGATGGAACTTCAAAGCATTTTGAAGATAGCGTAAGTGGTTCTCTCTTACTTTTGGAACCTGTCAGACTCTTCATCCTCTTTTGACTGTTCCATTGGTCTTGTAGTCCTAAGCGCGACTGCTGAGCTAGATTCTAGATTAATTCGGTTCTAGATTAAATTTCAAGGTGTGTTTTATATTTGTAGGGACTGCCCCGTTGGTCTCGTGGGGTCCCGGGTTCGATTCCCAGGTCGGGCAAAAAGTGTTATTGTGTTTTTTCATTAGGATTTGCTCAGTAACAGCCCGGAGTTTGGAGGTTGGTGGTGCGACACACCCGTGGCTCGGAAAGCACGTAAAGCCGTTGGTCCCGGCTGTCATTCGTAGATCTTTGACAGTCGTTACGGATACTCAGAAGCCAGGAAGTCTGAAAACCAGTCTAACCACGAGGTATCGAGTTACCCAGTAACTGGGTTGTGGAGGTCAGTTAGGCAGTCGCTCCATGTAAAACACTGGTACTCAGCTGCATCCGGTTAGACTGGAAGCCGACCCCAACATAGTTGAGAAAAGGCTAAATAGATGATGATTTTGTATATTTGTAGGGATAAACTGACTTTTTTTCTAAATATCAAAGTTGGTTCCTCTGTAAAAGTTTTTCATATTCATGAGTACTTTCACCTCTCAAAAGATGTGCAAGGCCTCAAAAGTCTCTTTGTATACTGGTCAATGATATTTTAATCTATACTAATATTTTAAAGCTGAAGAGTTTATTTATTTGTTTGGTTGAACGCGCTAATCTCAGGAACTACTGGTTCGTATAAAAAAAAAACATTTTAATCAATTTATAGAGGAAGGTTATAGGCTATATAACATCGCACGCTACGCTAGAGGTCTTAGGTTCGAATCCCAGGTCAAACAAAAAGTGTTTCTGGGTTTTTCTATGAAATTCTAAGTTGCAGCTCGGAGTTAGGATTTGTGACCGGTTAATGGCAATAGGCTCGCCTCCTATTACATGGGACCTAAACGTACCGGTGAACTGTGGGTGTACATTGGTACACCTCTGCCTAACCCTTCGGGGAATATAGGCGTGATGGTATGTATGTACTGAAAGTTAACTATTTATTATTTTTAACTAACGTCTCAGTTAATCTTGCAGGAAGCTGGTCCCATTGCCGATAGTGACGGAAGATTATTACAGAATTTTGATGATTCAAATAAGCAACAAGGAATTGACTCATTCAAGCTTCATGGAGTATTTCCAGTATGCTATAGTAGTAAGTGTAAATATATATAACTCAAAGGTGATCGACTGGGCACGCCTTAATAGAGGCGGTAAGTCCCCTCTTTGAGGAGTGGCTGGAGAGGCGCCACGGCGCCCTCACCTACTGCCTGATGCAGGTCCTCACCGGACACGGGTGTTTCGGGAGGTTCCTGCACCTCATCGGGCGGGAGGAAACGTCTGGGTATCACCATTGTGTGGATCGCCCCGATGACACGGTGGATCACACCGTGGCGGTATGCCCCGCTTGGGCGGAGCATCGCCGAGTCCTCGTGGCGGCCATCGGTGGCGGCGAACTCTCGCGTCCGGCCCTGGTGCAAGCCATGGTCCGGAGCGAGAGGGAATGGGATGCAGTCGCCTCCTTCTGTGAGGCAGTAATGCTGGAGAAGGAGGCGGCGGGACGGTTTAGACAGCGGTTCTCCCGTCCCAGCCGCCGCGGTAGACGCTCCGGACGTCGGGAGCCGCGAGACGACTCCCGGCCACCGTAGATACGGGCCTGTGGACGGTGTAGCTCACCGTCCTTACGTTGCATAACGACAGGCCGTGTCGACGGCGCGTTCGTGTTCCACGCGCGCCTCAAAGAGATGTCAGCAAAAGGAAGGGGCCACTGAGGGCCGATGCCTGCCGGGGCTGCGGGTTGTTCGTAAGAGATACCGCGCCCCCGGAACGCAAAGGGCACAAGAAGGAACATGGGTGGGTTTTAGTCAGTAAAAGTCTGACACTCCCTCCCGCCCCGCCCAGGGCGGGAGAAGTTATTTGTTGTTCTGATTTCCCACCCAACAAAAAAAAAAAAAAAAGGTGATCGACTGACTGTCATAGTGATCTATCAACGCACAGCCCAAACCACTGGACGGATCGGGCTGAAATTTGGCATGCAGGTAGATGTTATGACGTAGGCATCCGCTAAGAAAGGATTTTGATCAATTTAACCCCCAAGAGGATAAAATAGGGCATGAAAGTTTGTATGAAACTTTGTCAGTTTTAAACCGATCGGGCTGAGACTTTGCATGCATAAAGCTACTATGACGTAGGTAACCCCTTAAAAAGGATTTTGATAAATTCCACCCCTAAGGGGATAAAATAGTGGATGAACTGATAGCTGATGTTATAAGAAGTAACTTAAGCTTACTTTAATTTAAAAAAAAGAGGGGTATGCGAAAACACAATTAAAATCAATAAAATAGTGAACGCGAACGAAGTCGCGGGCAACAGCTAGTTATAAATATATAAAGTGCTTTTTACGGAGTTTAATTTTACCCCCTTGCACGACTGCTGAGATGTTAACATACCATCACGCCTGTATTCTCCGAAGGGTTAGGCAGAGGTGTACCAATGTACACCCACAGTTCGCCGATATGTATAGGTCCCATGTAACGGGGGGCAAGCCTATTGCCACTGAGAATTTCAAAGAAAAACCAAATAATACTTTTTGCTCGACCTGGGAATCGAACCTAAGATCTCTAACGTAGCTAGAGGCTGAGATGTTCTTAGGTTGAGCGAAGACTGTCTAAGAGTTTTTCCAATGGGAATGAATTTGTATTCAGCACAGCACATCATCTGCTTAGCCTTTTCCCAACTATGTTGGGGTCGGCTTCTAGTCTAACCGGATGCAGCTGAGTACCAGTGTTTTACATGGAGCGACTGCCTATCTGACCTCCACAACCCAGTTACTAGGCAACAGAATTCCTCTTGGTTAGACTGGTTGTCAGACTTCCTGGCTTCTGACTATCCGTAACGACTGTCAAAGATCTCCAAATGACAGCCGAGACCAACGGCTTTTACGTGCTTTCCGAGGCACGGGGGTGTCACACCACCAACTTCCAAACTCCGGGCTGCTACTGAGCAAATCCTAATGGAAAAACCCAATAACACTGTCCGACCTGGGAATCGAACCCGGGACCCCACGCTCATCAGTCGCGCTTGCGACCACGAGATTAACGAGGCAGTTCATTCTTAGTAGCAGCACGTAGTTTGAAAATAGAACTTGGCTTCTAGGAGATCTGAAAACTTTTTACGGTAGAAAGATTAGTACAGATAGACTTAGGATTTTTGTACATTTAATGTTTTTGCTGCCTCGTTAGCCTAGTGGTCCTAAGCCCGACTGTTACGCTAGAGATCTTGAGTTCGAGTCTTAAGTCGAGCAAAGTGTTATTGAGTTTTTCTATGAAATGCTCAGTAGCAGCTCGGAGACAGGGCTTGTGCCCGGTTAATGGCAATAGGCTCGCCCCCTATTACACGGGACCTAAACATTCTGGCGAACTGTGGGTGTACAAGCTTGATGGTATATTATTATTTTGGACGGAACACATACTTTTTTTGCTTAGTTTCGTACTCACAGCCTCATGCATAAGAGGCGGGTGCCTTAACCAATGGGCCATGACAACACTCTCCTGACACCAAACAATTTTTTTTTTCAGCTGGCTGAATACTTGAAAGCAAATGATTATGTCAATGGTTTTGTCGTTATATACGACTGCAGACAATTGAATTTATTGGATGTATTTACGAAACTTAACACAGTGGATCTACAGCAATTCATTACTGTATTGATTGTAAGTATAAATTGGTAAAATTCGTTTTACAAAAGTGTTCGAGGAGCATGTCATGCTAGACGCTAACAAATCAATTAATACAATTTTAAAAAATTACGTAACCCCCGACAGAAGAATGAAGATCCTTACTGCAGCTAACGAAAGAGCTGGTAACCTTGAAACGGCTGAACCGATTTTGATAAAATATATCGAAAAATCATCGCCTAAAAACCTGCTTTTAAATAAACAAAACACATCCAAATTAGTTCACCCGTTTAAGGGCTACGGTGCCAGAGAAAGAAACACAGACATACAGACATGTTAAACTTATAACACCCCTCGTTTTGTGTCGGGGGTTAAAGAGACACCCAGGGCGTCTTCTTCTACCGGCCACTGCAGGTGCGGACCTGCGGTTGGCGAGTGTTGGGTGGCTCGCCGCCGCCGCCCGGTAAGAAACAGGCGTTCCAGACGCATGCCTCAAAGAAATTTCAGTTTAGTGGACATGGCCTGCTAGGATTGCGAAATTGTTTCGCAAGAGCTACAGCGGCCCTGGAACGCAAATAGCATTAGGCGGAACACGGATGGGTTTTAGTCAGCAAGAGTCTGACCCTCCCTTCTGCTCCGCCCAGAGCGGTTAGCTATATACTTACCCCGCGGTTAGTTACGTTTTTGGTTACTGCTCCGCTCCCGTTAGTCATAGCGTGGTACTCTATACGCATAAACCTTCCTCTTGAATCACCCTACCTATTGATAAAAACCACATTAAAATCCGTTTGGCAATTTAATAGATTTAAGTGTACAAAGGGACAGACGACAGGTAGAGACTTTTTTTTACTATGTAAAGATAAAATATTACAACACGATACTTGACATAGCCGAGTCACATAATTTCTTTCCACCATTATTATATTTTTTTTATCAAGGTAAAAGTTTAAACGAATTTTTTTTTTCAAATAATCTAGTTTTATATGTTATTCCTAGCTCAAAAAACCCGCTAAACTCCGGTCGGTAGATGCGTCAAAGTCACATTTTTTGTATGCACTTTTAAAAAATATTTTATTTCTCAAAAAAATTTAAAATTCCAAATAATAACTTCTGCTCAATGTTACTTAGTTTGATGGGCTGTATGCATAATGAACGGCTGTGACACGTGTATATTTAAATTATTATAATTGATGAGTAGAAACTTCTATCAACTGAAACATTACGATAATGTAATTTGAGATAGGTATATCAGTCATCACGAGTTGTGAGCACAAATGTCCAGTTAATTTTTGGGTTTTTGGACTCCTTTCGGGGTTTTTTGGGGCACGATCGATCCAACAGACGGATCAATCGCATGCAGCGTCGGCGCCCCAAAATACCCAGAAATAAACCCAAAAAATAACTTGACATTTGTGCTCAGTGTACGGACAGATGTCCGACAAATATCTGTAAAGCCTACAGATAGATATTCGGAGTCTGCCTCGTTGTGTATATAAGCTTATTATGTTTGCAAATGCACCCGCAGTAGGTAGGTGAGCTCTTAGAGAAGGAGCTGGTCCGGGGAAGTACTGCCACCATACCTATTTCTGCCACAAAGTAGCGTTGCTGTGTTACGGTTTGAAGGGTATGGGTGCCGGTGTAGTTACAAGCACATGACACATTTCAACTATGTAAAAATGGCAACGCATTTGCAAGGCCTCTTGTATTGCAGATGTCTATAGGCGGCGGAAAATACTTAACATCAGGTGGGCTGTCAGCTTGTTTGCCATCCAAAGATATAAAATAAAAATCCCATGACACAGGAGAAGTTCATAGAGTGAGGAAACGTTTATCCTAATTTTAAAAAATTAATATTTGTATTTTTATAATGTTACAGGAAGGCTATGGCGCTAGATTGAAAAGCATCCATATGCTTACAGATTCCAAAGCCATAGAATTGATAATAAACGCTATAAAACAGTTCGTTAGTGAGAAGATTGCTGATAGAATGTACGTGCAACGGACTGTAGAGGATTTACATAAAGTAGTACCTAGAGATTTGTTGCCGGTGGAGTATGGTGGTAAGCAGAAATCTGTGGACAGTATTCATGGTAAGTACTGTGAAAGTTGTACACCATGGCCACATCGGTGAAATAGTTTTAAGCCAAACACCAGTCGAAATTTCGTAATTTTTTATTTAGAATATTATTCTAAATTCAAATTGATTTGGTTTTTTTTTTCGGGCTGAAATAGTTTTATTTCAAACAGTCATTAACATTCTCAAGGTGACCGTAGTACCTACAACGTACCGTTTTTCATCCATGTCACGCCTGTATTTCGCGAAGGGTTAGGCAGATGATGTACCAATGTAGACCCACAGTTCACCGGTAGGTTTAAGTCCCATGTAATAAGGGGCGAGAGGGTTGGTTCCATTTTGCAGAACTAAATCAAGGAACTTATTATTGTTAATTTTACTTTCATCAAAATCATCATCATCATATGATGACGATGACGATGCTGGACATAGGCCTCCCCTAAAATGAGCCACAATGGCCGCTCCTGCTCTGTCTGCATCCAGCCATCTCGCGACCTTTACCAGGTCACCAGTCCACCTCGTAGGGGCCTTCCCACACTGCGCCTTCTGGTACGTGGTCGCCACACGAGAACCTTTTTACATACATGCATAATCTCACGCTTTTTCCCATGGGGTAGGCGGAAACCACAGAACTCCACCTGCTACGATACTCTTATTTACTTAAATAATAATTAATTTCCTTATTACAGCGGACGTGGTTCAAGAATTGAGTTCGATAAAACACGTAGATTACGTGAGAATGATGTTTGAAGCTTGCTCGGACGAGACAAGAAGACATGCTGAAAAATTCAACGAAGAATACATGGGGATGCCTGGATCCTTCAGATGTTTGAGTGTTGACTAAGCAGCTGTTAAGGCGCTGTTCCACTATGGTGCATGAGCACGCTGCGCACGTTGGCTTAGTTTCGCAGCTATGAATGAAATTATATGTGACTAGAGACCTGCCCGTGACTTGGCGTACGCTGCTTATTTCACTCATGTTAAGTTACGTTTTTGGTTGCTGTTCCGCTCCTGTGTATCGTAGCGTGATGTTATATAGCCTATGTTTTGAGCACAAACGTCAAGTTTAATTTTGGGTTTTTTGGGTCGCCGATGCTGCACGTGGTTGGTCCGTCAGTGGGGATGATTGCGTGCAGCGTCGGCACCCCAAAAAAACCAGAAAGGAGCCCAAAAGCCCAAAAGTGAATTTGACGTCTGTGCTCACAACTCCTGCCGGCTACTCGATTGATGAAATTTTTTTTTAAATCGATCCTGGAGTTTCGGAGCCTATTCGGTACAAACAGACAAAAAGTCTATTCTCTTTATAATATTGGTATAGAGTAGCTATATAGCCCGCGGCGTCACCCGCGTTCAGTTGCGTAATCTATACTGGTATTATAAAGCTGAAGAGTTTGTTTGTTTGTTTGGTTACTACTCGTGACTAATCTCAGAAACTACTGGTTGGAATTGTAAAATTCTTTTTGTGTTGGATAGTTCATTTATCGAGGAAGGCTATAGGCTATATAACACACGGTAGAGGAGTAGTAACCAAAGACCTAACTTAATGCGGGTGGGAAGACCACACGAACGAAATCCCTGGCAGCAGCTAATGTTCTATACGTATGAACCTTCCTCTTGCTAATACTCGTGCATCTAAAGGACTTAAAAGTAGAAACGTAAACACACGTGATCTGAATTATGGACCCAAGCAGCTAGCGTGGATGCGCGTCGCAGTAGAACAGCGCCTTTACAGTATTTTTTTAACTCAGAGTAAAGGCCCGGTCATACAGGAGCGGAAAAGTTGCGAGGGTTGTCAGATACTGATTATTTCGACCAGCGCCTGTCCGAGTGTGGATTCGTCCATACATGTACCACTACAGTATCTGGCCGCGCCCACAAGTTGTTCGCTCCGGTCTAGCCGGACTTTTAGTTAGTAACACGGAGCCATTTTGTAATTAAATCTCGTGTTAGCAACTAACTCTGAGCTATTGCCGCAAGTGTGCCGTACTTTTATTTGTAATATTTAGTAAAAAAAACATGTTTTAGAATTACCTTGTTCTTTTTCGTGTATTTGCTCAATTATTTGTATATTTTAATGACACACACGCACTGACCATTGGTCTTATATACACACTGTGAAATGAAATAAATTTATAAATATAGAATACTGGCGGACTGTCCGCGATTTCGTCCGCGTGGCTTATTTATCCCGCGTTAAGTTACGTCTTTGGTTACTGCTCCGCTTACCTGGGTCGTAGCGTGATGTTATATAGCCTATATTACTCAGGAATAATGTAGCTATCTGTTGGTGAAAAAGCTGTTAAGCGGTACAAACAAAGAAACAAAAAAGCTTTCCTCTTTATAATATTTCCTACATACATAAACTCACGCCTTTTTCCCATGGGGGTAGGCAGAAACCACAGAACACCACCTGCTGCGATCCTTACATACTTCTTCCGTCTTGTCCACGGTCATGCATCAGTTCATACAAGCACGCCGGTTACGAGTACTGCGCACTCGACCTTTCTGTAGAACCTCACCAATAAGATCATGGTAGGTCTTTCTAGGGCGTCCTCTCCCAGCGTTGCCACTCACATCTGCCATATAAATCCTCACCTCGCCTTTCACTCATCCTCTCAACATGACCGAACCATCTAAGCGTACTCCTTTCAAACTTTGTCACTAGCTCCTCTTTTAATCCGCAACGTTCTTGAATAATTTCATTCGTCACTCTATCGTTCAAAGTTACACCACACATACTTCGCAAGGAACGCATCTCCACAGCATTAATCCTACTTTCATGCCTCGTTTGCCATACCCAACATTCACTTCTATACTTGAATATTTTTAATATCAGTATAGAATTTTTTTTTTTTTAACATTGTATTTTATTTAATTTTCTCAAACATAAAACTTACTTAAATAATAATAAGATTAAAAACTACGAGTATGTACTGAAAATATAAAAAACAAAAAAGAAAGCATAAGTGCCCAAAAGGCTGATTCTTTGGCCCAAGAAAAGGCCAGCCCTTTGGTCACGTGAAGAGTCGACCAGTCGCTTGGCTATGTCACGAAAAACTAGATGAGCGCTCGGACCCCATGGCCCTAGTGTTTCAATCCCAAACGGCTCAAACATATAGCTTCCAAGAAGGTTATTATATTTGCGCCGTTTGAGGTTTTCGGCACCAGTAGCAGCCGCCCCAGCACAACACGTCGTGCTAGGAAGATGGGATGGCGCAAGGGTGTCGACGCATGTTGCATCCTACACCAAAGGCCTACCCAACTTCCAAGGCATTATAGTCATCCCATCTGGTCTCTTCCCATCGTCGCGTGCCAAGCCTATTGGCTATAGATATACATAAATAATTACCTGCCCATTAAACCCTTACTTATAATATCGTAAAGTAGTTTTAAGGTAAACTTCAACAAAATGGATACAGGTATGCAAATATTAATTATTACTTTACTTTAAGCAACGTTCATTAATTAAGACCATTCATGATTTTATACAAATAAAAAAAAATGTGATAATAAATATGTATTTGATTTCTAATTTTACCATATCAGTTCCTGTGGCGGTTATGTAACAATATACAAACATAAATAAAGTTTTTTTTTTTTTGGGACAAGCCCGCCACACTATTATCTACCATTGCAACTTCTGTAAGCCAGAATCAACAGTGGAGACCGCCAGAAGAGCGCGAAGCTATGAAGCTCGACGAGTCCCGGAGAAACGATATAACTGTCTTGTATCCCGCAACAAAATTAATCAGAAAACATTAGCGGAGGAGTAGGAAAAAAATAAATAAATAAAGTATATTAAAGAAAAACAGTTAGTGTGTTTTTTATTTTAAAGTTGAAAATAGTCTCCACTAGATCTAGATTGTCCAAGAAGATGACATTTGCGCCATTTGCCGAGGAAGTCAAAAAAGGTAAAGAATGTATAATTAATATACGCCGCGACAGCACCTTTGGCGCAGTGACCGCGCTGGATGTTACGGGTTCAATTCCCGCACAGAACAAATATATGCATGACCTACAGATAGTTGTTCCGAGTGTAGCTGTTTGTGAGTTTATATGTTTGTAAACGCACCCATGACACAGGATTTTTCTAGTGTGAAGCAAGGTATTAAAAAAAAACCGGCCAAGTGCAAGTCGGACTTGCGCACGAAGGGTTCCGTACCATTATCTATAAAAACGAGCAAAACAATCACGTTTGTTGTACGGGAGCCCCCTTAAATATTTATTGTATTCCGTTTTTTAGTTAAAGCGGCAACAGAAATACAATATCGCCTGTAAAAATTTGAACTGTCTAACAATCACGGTTCGTCAGATAAAGCCTGGCGACCTACGGACGAACTGCCCTTCAGCGTTGTCTCAGTAATATGGTCCCGTTTTACCTTTGGGTACGGAACCATAAAAAAAAATTACAGTTGAATTTTGCCCGTTGAGCGACCATTAACATCTAATGGTAACTATGACTCTGAACGAGCAATGACATAAGAAAGATTTGCAATGATAAGCATCAAAGCAAGTCAAACATTCAAGAGTTTAAATATTAAACCCCGAGGAAGCTCGTGGTCCGTTTCATATATGGAGATAAACCGTATCTAGTGGACTGTTATGTTTGCGGAGCGTGCATGCCAAAGGCAATGCTGATATTGCAAATAGATGAAATATACCACGTGTGATTTAAATCTGTGTGGATCATGAAAGTAATAAAATACGCAGTATTCTATTCTTAAGGCATCTGTCCTTTATTTTTGTACTTATTGGCGTATGTATGGCTATCATTTATTATTATAACTAGACCGTTGGGTTTTTCTATCAAATTCTCACGTAGCACCTCGGAGTTAGGATTTGTGCCCGGTTAGTGGCACTAGGCTCGTTCTCCATTATATGGGACCTAAACTTTTCGAAGAACTGTGGGTGTATATTGGTACACCTCTGCCGAGCCCTTCGGGGAATACAGACGTGATGATATGTGAGTAAAAAGTTTTTTTTTTATTTACTGAAAATAAAAGTGCCAAAGGTTTCTGTTACTATGATGGAACTTATGGTTTTCGGTTCCAGAACGATGTATTACCATCTAATGACATACAAAAATATGCTGCTATGAGTTTACATTTTGTTAATTCACTCACGATACAGGAGAAATTCCTAGTATGCAGAAACGCATTTTATTTAAGAAGCTTGCTTCTGCTCGCGACTTCGTCCGCGTAGTTTTTTTCACTCGCATTAAGTTACGCCTTTGGTTACTGCTCCGCACCTGTTGGTTGTAGCGTGATGTTATATGGCCTATAGCCTTCCTCGATAAATGAACTATCCAACACATAAAGAATTTTTCAATTTCAACTAGGAGATTCTGAGATTAGCGCGTTCAAACCACCAAACAAAATCTTCAGCTTTATAATATTAGATGAGATTGAGAGGAATGAAAATTTCGCTCGTCTAGGCGCTTTAAACGACGTGTGTTTACGACAAGTATTTATTAGAAATTACACAGGCGCTCAAAATTCTTACCATCATTAGAAACATGAATCTTAAAGATGTTTGTTACCTAATCACGTATAAAGCATTGAAAGACAATAAATGAAACTTTTCAGACGTCATAAATTCATAATAGACTGTACTGAAATAACAAATTTATTTATATTCATAGTATAAATTATATATATATATATATTATTGTTAACTGCTTCGGTAGCCTAGTGGTCCCAAGCGCGAGTGTTACGCTAGAGATCTTGGGTTCGATTCCCAGGTCGAGCAAAAAGTGTTATTGAGGTTTTCTATGAAATTCTCAGTTGGAGCTCGGAGTTAGGATTCGTGCCCGGTTAATAGCAATAGGCTCGCCCCCTATTACATGGGATCTAAACATACCGGCGTACTGTGGGTGTACATAGATACACCTCTGCCTAACCCTTCGGGGAATATAGGCGTGATGGTATGTGTTATAAATTATATATTTTATCAAAGCAATAAAAGCTGCAGGAAGGAGCTAGCTTTTTATTGAACAATAGGGCTTTGTTAACAGAATCTATTATTTTCATTTTGTAGGACAACGTTTTATTAAAAAGTCGGATTGTTCTTATGATCTTGATAATTCTAATTAATACGCACGACGAAGTTTGTGCTCATGTAAATCTTTAGATAAAAGTCCAATCTATACTGATATCATAAAGCTAAAGAATTTGTTTACTTGGTTGAACGCGCTAATCTCAGAACCTACGGGTTTGAATTATATTATGTCTGTGTTGAATGACAATTTATTAAGGAAGGCTTTAGGCTATATAACATCACGCTTCGAACAATAGGTGCGGAGCAGTAACCAAAAACGTAACATAGTGCCGGTGATGAAACCACGCGAACAAAGTCGCGAGCAGAAGCTAATAGGTATACACCACTATTTTTTAATTACTACAAAAAAAAATGGGGCTCTCTCTGTACCCATTACTGATCATATTTGTGTAGTCAAAAGTAAAAAAAAAACAAAATCCCAAAATTGTATACGAAATTTTGTCATAATTGCTAAATACATAATTGAATCAATCATTCATAACCATTGCTACTACAAAATACTACGTGCAGTGCTAATTTATAAGGGGAAGTACGCGCACGCTTTTTAAAAAAATATTTCCATAAATTGAGTGACATTTTGGGATATAAACAAACGCTAATAACTTTGCTGTTTATGAATATTATTTATTGAGACTTTACATATATGATAACCTTCTATAATAAGCCCCTTAAGTATTTGTACTAATTAAAAATTAGTGGTGTATTATTCTTAGAAAACCTACAAAAATGTACAGTGATGTTCGCACATACAGATATTTGATGCTTTTATAAACGTATAGGCGTTAGATTCTTATTAAGGCGTTTTTCAATATTAAGCACAATACAAAAATTTCTTTAAAATATCGATTTCGATTTTATAAGGGCCTTTGACTTCGTTCAGCACTACACATAATAGCCATTTCAAAAAAGAACTAACAATATGGCACAAAAGATGAGGCCTTTTCATTCTATATACCTTAGTAAGAAGCCAAGAATGATTTCACTCAAGATCGGTATCGTTTACTGGAAAGATTTTGAGTACATTCGTCGTTAAATTACTGGGGTCCCACAGGGCTTAATACTAGGACCTATTATCAACTGACACTGCGACTGCTACATGATCGATGCTTATTAATGGAACATAATTGTAATGTATTAATGTACGCATGATGCTTTCGATTTTTTTTTAATATACAACTTTTTTCTTTTTATTTTTAATTACTAGATTGTGTTTTTTACCAAATAATTTTATACCGTTATGTCTTTTGTCTTTAGTAGTATTAAGTTTATACTTAATTAAATTTCTGTTCTATTTAATTTCAATTTTAACCTTACTGTCTGGTGTTGTCACTTATTTTTGCAAATGTTAGTTGGCCAGTAATTGGCGACTATGTAAATCCAGGACTGCTGGAACCAATACCTATGATAAGTTATACATAGAAGCTGTTGGCAAACCTTTTTTAATAAATAAATAAATGGACGTCAAAAGTGGATGAAATATCTACATCTGCTTACTCCACAGAGAATACTTACTATACTTATGTTATTCATGTTACGTAGTGTTTGGAATAATTGTGGAAATAAAATTCTTTATATACGGGATCTTAGTTTTGTTTATTTCCTTCTACAGGGCAGTTTTTAATACAATATTCAATCTTTTCCATATGTATCCTACTTTAAGCACACACAACACATTCAATCGTCTCCGTCATCATGTATTTCCTCTCCCTGTTCCTTTCTTAGTCTCTTCCTCTCTCACTCACACCTTAACGTTCCATTCTATACACCATTCATGAATACGTTCCATTTAAATCCCATCCTATGTACGTGTAATATGTGTCATTAGATCATTTAGTCGCATGACTATAATTTCCCGGCATGTGCTGTAGTATTTGATCCTATGTGTAAAGTTAAGGTCATATCTCGCACGTGACCATATAAGTGGGCTCACGTGTATTTGTAATGTTATTATGACAGATAAAGAAAAAATATAAGACATTACTTTTTCTAATACAAAGCAGTTAAGTTGGTTTGTTAGAGGTAAGTAGTGTTTGGGCATACCGGTTCAATTGCAAAATGTCTTTTTACTGATTATCTATAAAAATTTGCAGAATTCGAAATAAAGTATTTATTTTTATTATAGTATCTTTGGCTTTCATGTGGGCGAAGGTGCAGGCAAAAGTTAGTACTTCAATAGGTCCTGTACTGTCGTGTTAAATGCATAAAAGGGAATCTCAGGGAAAGTTTGAGAAAATTTAAGTTTTGTAAATATAATTTTCTTTAGGTAGGTTTGATTCCCAGGTCGAGCACAAAGTGTTATTGGGTTAAATTCTCAGTAGCAGCACAGAGTTAGGATTTTTGCCTGGTTAAGGGCTACAGGCTTGCCTCCTATTACATGGGACCTTAAAATACCGGCGAACAGTGGGTGTACACTGGTACACCTCTGCTTAACCGGCGTGATGGTATGTTGCTTATTAAATGTTTTAAATAAGACACAGGGTAACGCTTTTTTGGCTTTTGAATGGATGCTTATTTCTATAAAGTAAAGACATAAAAAGATGCGACATTTTGACCTTGGGAAAACCAGGCACCAGATTGGCCTGAATAGATAATATTAATAAATAATAATAATAATCGTTTATTTGGAACAAAAACAAGTACAGAAGGAAACAAATATGAAAACGATGGTAGCTGCAAAAGTTAAAAACTGACAGATACGTCGTTTGTAACTGCTTTTTACCTTTGAAAAAACATGACGCTTTCAAAGTTAAACTTCCCGAAGCTATAATAAACTATAATTTCGTCAATGCTGTCCTAACATGTCTACTTTTTGGTCAAAGTTTTTTAGCCAAAGTTGGATAATCCTGTAGTCTGTTAATATTTGGACTAACATAAACACTATAATAACCGACTGCCTCATTAGCCTATTAGTCTTAAGCACGACTGCTATGTGGGAGGTCTTTGTTTCAATTCCCAGGTCGAGCAAAGTGTTATTGGGTTTTTCTATGAAATTCTCAGTAGCAGCTCAGAGTTCGGATTTTGGCCCGGTTAATGGCAATAGCTTCGCCCCCTATTACATGGAAGCTAAACACATCGGCAAACTGTGCATGTACATTGGTACACCTCTGCCTAACCCTTCGATGAATACAGGCGTGATGATATGTTACTATAAAACTTTGTCTATTAAAATCATAAATGAATAGCTAATCTAGATAGGTACTACATTTGTAGTTAATTTGGTTGTCCACCTTGAAATTCAAGTTTATTTTCCTGTAACAAGCAAAAAGGCTTACTAAGAAATAGGTATGAAATTAAATAAAATACTTGTTTTTATTTAACTTTTAAAACAAAAACTAGTAGATTACGAGTGGAATTCTTTTTTTAGAAACAACTTCGAACATTGACTTCTATCATTAGTAAGATCAAACGCGGTTTTGTCCTTCTTAAAATTAATTAAATATTGTCCCCAGGAACTGTTAATTTTGTATCTATCTCTGTGCTAAATTGTATCCAGATCCGTTCAGCCGTTTTGGCATAATTGAATAACAAACTAAACTAGATTTTCGCATTTGTAATAGTCCTTAGTAAGATTTTAATCCATTCCAATCATAGTAAATGAGAATTATGTTACGAAGCTTCACGTTATAAAGGCGCTCCATCATCAGGAGCATTCGCTTATATTGTAACAGTTCATATTCAAGCATCATATCAGTGAGGAAGGAGAGCCGAACATCATACTGCGCAACCTGTAGTGATACAATATATTCACACTAGATTCAGATCCGTTCAGCCAATTTAGCATGAAAAAGTAACGAACATCCATCCATTCATCTATCCACCCTTACAAATTTCGCATTCCATTATGCCATCACGCCTGTATTCCCCGAAGGGTTAGGCAGAGGTGCACCAATGTACAACAACAGTTCACCGATATGTTTTTAAGTCCCATGTAATAGGGTGCGAGCCTATTGCCATTAGCCGGGCACAAATCCTAACTCCAAGCTGCTACTGAGAATTTCATGGAAAAACCTAATAACACTTTGCTCGACCTAGGAATCGAACCCAAGACCTCTAACGTAGCAGTCGTGCTTAGGACCACTAGGCTACCGAGACAAGTTACAAAGTTTCGCATTTGTAATATTATTATTAGTTAGTAGGATTACGGCCACATTCTCAAACGCAACAAAATTTTTAGTTGCTTTATGGCTCTATCACTTTAAGGTGTAATGTAGCAACAGAGACACATTTAAGACCGTCTTAAAGTTCAGTGTCGTTTGAGAATTAATGTAAAAAATCTGACTCGCGCTCGAATTCGAATCTTGGCATGCTCCCAGTGAGGCAGCACCTCTATTTTATGTCATATGTACTTTCTAAGTTTACATTGGACTTCACTAAAATCGGTGATGGAAAATATCGTGAGGAACCCAAGAATTATCCTGCTGATCCTACTTTTATACTTCCTACATAATATTATAAATGCGAAAGTTTATGAGGATCAATGGATAGATGGATGTTCGTTACTCTTTCACGCTTAAACGGCTGAACGATATGGATAAAATTTGGCACTAGGATCGATTGTAGTGTGGAACACATATTATATTTTTAATCCCGGAAACTGTACGGTTCCCGCGGGATAATAATATATCAAATTTGACGTGGACGAAGTTGCTGTTAATAGCTGGTAATTAATCATCATCATCATAATTATCAGCCGCAGGACGTCCACTGCTGGACATAAGCCTTTCCAATACTAATTGATATAAGTCTGAAATAGCCAATCAGTCATGAGCAAGTAAGGTGATCAATGCTCATGCCTTCAATTCATTGAAATAGGACTTAGCCCCGTATTGAAGGAGGTTGCTTGACGGTTAAGGCAGAGAGCCTCCCGTCGTGTCGGGAGCCGCGAGACGACTCCCGGCTATAGCGGACGCCGGCCTATGGGCGATAAGCAATTGGTATGGGTCGTTGCATAGCGACAGGCCGTGTCGGCGCGGCGGCGCGTTTGTGTTCCACGCGCGCCTTAAAAAGATGTTAGCAATTGAAGGGGCTACTCAAGGCCGATGCCTGCCGGGGCTGCAGGTTGTTCGAAAGAGATACCGTGGCCCCGGAACGCAAAAGGCACAAGAAGGAACATGGGTGGGTTTTAGTCAGTAAAAGTCTACCAATCCCTGCCGCCCTGCCCAGGGTGGCGGAAGTCATTTGATGATTTCCCATCCGGAAAAAAAGCCCTGTATTAATACAATGGGGTGGTACTAATTGCTAGGCAACAACCACTAGTTATCACGGAAACTCATTTGTCTCAACTGATAATTACTATGCATTACGAAATAACTATGTCATTATTTAGAAAATAATTGAACCGTCATTACGGCTTAGAGTTCCGTATGGTCGAGAAAAAACTCATCTGCAAATAGCTGTAAGATAAAATCATTAGTTTATCTAACAATATTTAAAACTATCAATATACTAGCCGTTACTAACTTCTTCCTACTAATATTATGTATGCACTTGACGTGCTTTCCGAGACACGGGGGTGTCACATCATCAAATCCCAAACACCGGGCTGTTACTGAGAAATTCCTAATGGTAAAACCAAATTACACTTTTTGCCCGACCTGGGATTCAAACCCAGGACCCTCCCAACAGTCGTGCTTGCTACTACGAGACCAACGGGGCAGTAAAAGTCTTCGCAATAATGGGTAGAAAAAGAAATCAATCCGAGGTCACACAAAACAAAAAAACAATGTTTTTTTCATTGGCTTGTACCAGATAAGTAATTATATTCATAGAAATTATATGAGTATATCTTGGACATCTTGCTTATCGCTGTTACATTCTTATCTGATAAGACGGCGAATGACAACATTTCTAGTGTTAGACTGCCATCCGCAGGAGTTCTTTGTTAAAAAAAATATATATATTTTATTAGCGAATATTAAAATAGTGATTTTGTATTGGAGTTCCTCTGTGGGTGGGTCCTTGGCTGTCGATGAAATAATTAGGTATGTAAATTTTATTTAGTATTTTAAAATCGCTATACCACGTTTTTTATGTATATTCTAAGGTATTAAAAATACCATAATAATATTAAAGAATCAACTCGCATATGAATTATTTTTCAATTATATATTTTTTTTAATTTTTCGTTTTTCATACAAAATAATTAAATAAACTGACTGCCTCGTTGGCCTAGTGGTCTTAAGCGCGACTGCTACGCTAGAGGTCTTGGTTTCGATTCCCAGGTCGAGCAAAAAGTGCTATTGGAATTTTCTAATTTCTCAGTAGCAGCTCGGAGTTAAGATTTGTGCCCGGCCAATAACAATAGGCTCGCCCACTATTACATGGAACCAAAACATACCGGCGAACTGTGGGTGTACATTGGTACACGTCTGCCTAACCCTTCGGGTAATACCGGCGTGATGGTATGTATGTGTGTAATCCAATAAAGTCACGATTATTCATGTGAAACCCTTATGTGAAATATAATAATAAAAACAGTCTATAATAGTTTTTTAGTCTACCATTTGATACAATTACAAATAAATAAGTATAAACAATTTAATGAAATCTAACAGAATACCTAAGTCTAGTAGATTAAACTTTATAAGTGCATAATTAGTAAGCGAGTTTTTTTAACCATGACTTTTGACCTCATAAGGAAAATAGTACAATTAGGAATAAGGAACTTGGTACCTACCTACAATGTAATAAAAGTAATAACAAGTAGTAAAAAAGCTCGCTTACTAATTATGCACTTATAAAAAGTTTAATTTTTGAATATTTCTATACTAATATACCATCACGCCTGTATTCCCCGAAGGGTTAGGCAGAGGTGTACCAGTGTACACCCACAGTTTGCCGGTATGTTAAGGTTCCATGTAATCGGGGGCGAGCCTATTGCTATTAACCGGGCACAAATCCTAACTCCGAGCTGCTAATGAGAATTTCATAGAAAAACCCATTAACACTTTTTGCTCGACCTGGGAATCGATCCCAAGACCTCTAGCGTAGTAGTCGTGCTTAGGACCACTAGGCTAACAAGGCAGTTATACTAATATAAAAGTTTTTTAGTTTGTTTAAACATGGTAATTGCATATGTTTGTATCTGATTGCCAGATTAATGGGTATAGGCTATATAACATCACACAGGAGCGGAGCAGTCCACGCGGACGAAATCGAGGGCAGAAGCAAGTCTTAAATAAAGTTTAGTAACAATAAACTCGAACGTTGTCTGTTTGTTTATACACACAATTCTTAAAAATAGGCATCCGTTAATCATGTGGTTTCCCTCTCATTCAGAGATTTTATTTTGTTTTTTTTTTTATATTTGTTATTGTATACGTTGCTCTAGTAACAGAATATAAAATCTTAAAAAGCTGATTTTAAAGTCTTTATTCAAGTGGTGGGAATAAATAGGTTCGATGGCTATTTTTTACCCAACTGCGTCAGAAGGAGGGTTATTAACATATTTACCTATATAAACATAATAACTGCTTTGTTAGCCTAGTAGTTCTAACTGCTACGCTAGAGGTTTTGTTTTCGATTCCCAGGTCAAGCAAAAAGTGTTATTATTATATTTCATAGAAAAACCCTTTCTATGAAATTATCAGTAGCAGCTCGGAGTTAGGATTGGTGCCCGGTTAATGGCAATAGGCTCGCCCCCTATTACACATACCATCACGCCTATATTCCACGAAGGGTTAGGTAGAGGTGTAACAATGTACACCCACAGTTCGCCGGTATGTTTAGGTCCCATGTAATAGGGGGTGAGTCTATTGCCATTAACCGGGCACAAATCCTAACTCCGAGCTGCTTCTGATAATTTCATAGAAAGGGTTTTTCTATGAAATATAATAATAACACTTTTTGCTTGACCTGGGAATCGAAAACAAAACCTCTAGCGTAGCAGTTAGAACTACTAGGCTAACAAAGTGGCATTGTTCTTTTTACTGAACTTAACCCAATCAAAGTTAAGATTTTAAAATAATTATTCTGCTCTCCATAGATTCACTTATTTATATACTTAGATATCCAATCACTAAATATATTTCATTTCCTCAAAATAATATTAAAATTAATTAAAATAATTTTATACGAAGTGGCTTTCATCTTTCTTCAAAAGATTAATCTGGTTCGTTCAAGCGATTAATTAATCAAATAAGTTGCGTAACAATTGAAAAGGTTGACAAATCGAATTGCCTGTTAATTTCCTTACTAAATTTAAGTCTCTGAAGGCCGCTTTATTTATAGATTTGTTTGTTTTAAGCTTATTAATAATAGAAACGTATATTTTCTTATTAACTTTGATATTGTAAAAAATATTTCAATTTTAAATACTAAGATAAGTAGCACATGTCTGGAGGCATTTATATTTTGGTGCGTGATTGAAGTCCCCATAGAATTCAATCTCCTTCCTTTCTTTCCTTCCTCAGTTATGAGGGTGACTGAGGGGTATCTTACCGGGTAAAACCACAGCGGTGTTCCACCTCTGATTATGATCGGGAGTGCGGGATTCGCAGAAGCATTTACCTCTCCCCTGACATGCCTCGACTTGCTGTTCCTCAGTCAAGTTTTTAATGCATTTCCATCTATATATATATATAAAAATCAATTGCTGTTCGTTTGTCTCGCTAAAACTCGAGAACGGCTGAACGGATTTATCTTATCTTGGCCTTGAAATGTTCGTGGAGGTCTAGGGAAGGTTTAAAAGGTGTGAAACATTCGAATAATTACCGGGGAAACCCTAACAACAGCCCTTTTCTTTTTCCCATATAAACGTTTTCTAAATAAAATGTAGAGTCAATTTGAACTTTATTGGTATTCAACACAAAACTTTAGGTCTTTTATTTATCAATACAGTACGAAGTCTGCTAGTAAAATATATAAATATGAAAGACCTATTGAGATGTTGAAGTTAGACCATATCATGCAGGCGTAAAGAAATATTATAATTGCGTTGTTTTACGCTGTTCTATGAAGATAATTGGTTTACAAAATAAACTTGACATTGTACAAGTAATTACTACTTAAGCATCTATAATGACCCCTTAGTTACCTATTTCGACATCTAAGGCACGATACAGACGAACAAACAAATTATAATGATAATAGTCTTAAAAAAATGGTGACTTCTCGTAATAGGACAATTTAGCTTTAGTAAATATACTGATATACGGTTATCCTCTAACTAAATAAACCCGGACTAAAGTTACACCAGTGTTAACTTCGGTTTAGTCATATTTTTTCTAGATTTAAGTTTGACATAACTTCTAGCTTATTTATAATGACATCAAAAGTAAAAAAACTACCTAATTTTCACATCTTCCTGCCCTTATCCCATGTTCCTTGGGGTCGGCGCAACACGTTTTCTTGCTCCATGCTGTCCTGTCAACCGTCATGCTATCGCTGACTCCCTTCTATTTCATATCATTCTTCACGCAATCCATCCATTTTTTCTTTGGCCTCCCCCTTCCCCTCCATCCATCCACATTCATATTCATAACTATTTTGGTCATATGCATCTCATCCCTCCTCTTCACATGCCCATACCAAGACAAAGGGTTCCCTTTCAACTTTTCTGTCACTGGCGCTACTTTCAAACTTCCTCTAATATATTCATTCCTTACCTTATCCATTCTAGTCACACCACACATCCACCTCATTCTCATCTCCGCTACATGCAATCTAGCGGCCCAACATTCCGATCCATACAATACGACAGGTCTTATTAAGGGCGGTTTTTTTAATGGTCAAATATATTTAAACTGTCATTTTTGATTTAAAAGTTTTAATACAAAACACACCGTCAAACCGACATCATTATTATTTCCACCATTAACAAAATTAATAACATCCTGACTGAATTTCCGTTGCAGCGTCCAATCTCAATAGAGATTAGCCAAGTACGCAGGATATATCATAGTGCACAAGTATGTGTGCAAACACAGGTGCACTCCCTCTTTCTCCCACAGTATGATAGGATGGCAATCGTTCACGACCGGGGAGAGATCAGGTACAGGACCGACGGCTTTACGTGCTTTCTTTAGTTTTCTGACAATAAAAAGTCAGTCCTTATTAATATACAATTCTTCATAACACAAGACTGCATCAAACGCTAGCTCTGGCCCGCGAGTTCGTCCGCGTTAATGTCAGTGATGGCGGACACAGACGGAGTTGTAGAATAAAAAGTAGCTTATGTCCTTTCTTGGGGTTCAAACTTACCCCGTACCTTTCATGAAAATCAGTTTTGGGGTTTTGTCGTGTCGTAACGAATAGAGTTTCACATACCGTACCATCACGCCTTCTTTCCCCGAAGGATGAGGCAGAGGTGCATCAATGTACACCCACAGTTTGCCGGTATGTTTTTAAGTCTAATGTAATAGGGGGCGAGCCTATTGCCACTAACCAGGCACAAATCCTAACTCCGAGCTGCTACTGAGAATTCCATGGAAAAACCCAATAACACTTTGCTCGACCTGGGAATCGAACCCAAGACATCTAGCGTAGCAGTCGCGCTTAGGACCAATAGACTGCCGAAGCAGTTAACAGACATTTATAGTTTAAACTAGCATTTGCCAGCGACTTCGTTCGCGTGTTTTTTTTTTTCAACCGCATTAAGTTACGACATTGGTTACTGCTCCTCTCCCGTGTGTCGTCGCGTGCTGTTTTATACCCTAAAGCCTTCCTCGATAAATGAACTATCCAATACAAAAATATTTTTTCAATTCAAACCAGAAGTTCCTAAGATTACCGCGTTCAACCAAACAAACAAACTCACCATTATAATATTAGTATAGATATTTATTTAGTACTAGCTGTTGCCCGCAACTTCGTCCGCTTTTCCGTCGTTTCTCGTAAAAAAGTAGCCTATGTCCTACCTCACGGTTCAGTAGTTTTGATGTAACAGACAGATTAACTGTCATATTTTAGTAGGGAAATATAATATGTCAATCTACAATACTGATGAAAAATATCGCAATACGGAACCGCACAATATTATTGTTAATAGCTGTGCCCGCGACTCCGTTAGCTTGTAGTAAGAGTAGACAAATATAATCAGAAAGCTTCGAACTGCTAAGCTATCGGGAGTTACAGGTGATATTGTGAGTCAACCATACAAGATAGACATATGCTGTGGTGGGATATTTTTTATATAATTTTAAGGAGAACATTTCCGTCATACATGATTTCTGTGTAGCTTTAACCATTAAAGTTGCACACGCGACGGAAGCTTAAAAAATGGAGTAACTTCTCCCGTTTTCCCAACATTTCCCTTCACTGCTCTGCTCCTATTGATTGTAGCGTGATGAAAAGTATACTGTAACCAACTCAGGAATATGAAAAATAATTATACCAAGTTTCGTTAAAATCCGTCGAGTAGTTTTTGTTTCTATAGCGGTTATACAGACAGACAGACAGACAAAAATTTTAATGATTGCATTTTTGGCATCAGTATCGATCCCTAATCATCCCCTGATAGTTATTTTGGAAATATATTTCATGTACAGAATTGACCTCTCTACAGATTTATTATAAGTATAGATTTTATACCAAGAACATAATTAACACTCAATGTCAAGTACCTAGAATTAGACCTTAACCTTTAGCGAATCAATCAGCGATCCTTGTACCTATCGGAATCATTTTGCCTAAGTAATTGCAATATGAACGCAATAAAGTGTAAAATAAACAAAAAAAAAATACTTATGCAAAGCAGCCTGTTTAGTCACAAATAATATAAGATACTGGACACACATGTCCGCTTGTCCCACTAACCACTAAATACATTAACAACATTTTTATTAAGGCATCATTCTGTCTCTGTCAACTTCAAACAATATGACAGGGATGCAGCTATGTCCTAACTACGATTAACCCTTAAAAAAACGTATCCAGGGCGATAAATCTAGAATTAGTTAAGAAACGACGCATCTTAATTTACGTCCATTGACAATTCTTCCGGGTTGGGATATTAGAGGCTTTCTAGGCTCAGTATCCGTCAGGACGATTTCTATTTTTTTAAATATCCGGCCCACATTTAGCTTGCACCTTTACAATTGTATGGTAAACTTAATCTGTATTTAATAAGGAATATCGTGTTTATTACTCATTGTTGCTACTTTTCTTAGAAGCCATAGGGTCAGATCCCAAGACCAATAATCATTTGTCTGCAATCTTCCTAACAAATGTAATTACAATGTTACCGGATATTAAGTATCGTATTACTATGTAAACTCGTACATTTACGCCATTAAAGAAGACAACGTAGATAATAATCTATTAAAGCAAATTATTTTCCAAATGAAACACGGTATAGTAAGAGCTTCCACCCACGCCCGACTTTTTGTAGGACCGATTATCGGACCGTTCAATAATTCCATAGTTTCGCGGACCGAGTTTTTGCAGGACGTGTGGGTTGGTATAATAGAATTCATATGTTCCATTCTCACCGACAAAAAATCGGTCAAATGTCGACGTGGACGGGCAGCGTAAAGTGGGCAACTTTATTGTTGAATTGTGCTGCTAGTCGTTACATATTATAACAACAGTTGATAAAAAAAAAACAAATCTAGTGTGATAATACTCATAATATATATATATTTTTATTTTTTTAAAAACGTTGCCCCACACTAGGAATGTCTCTTGTATCGTGGGTGCGTTTACAAACATAGAAACTCACACACACAAACAGCCAGACCCGGAACAACTATCTGTAGGTCATACAAATATTTGTTCCGTGCGGGAATCGAACCCGCGACCACTCACACCTCAGCCACTGCGCCAACCGTGGCGTCATTTATTTCGTCGTGTCGTCGTTTATTTTGGACTTGTTGCTGCTCGCGACTTATATTCGGTGTTTTTTTTTTTTGGCCACGAAACTTTTTGGGAATGCACAGTATAACCCACCAAAGTTTCATCACAAACGGATCAATGGTTTAGGAATACAGAGGACAAACATGCAAACATTTTTTTTTTTTTTTCCGAAAATTGCTATCGATTTCACTATCGATATATACTACTATATATATCTCGATATATATCGATATATATGACTATATAGATGAAAATGATGGTAATTTTAGCAGGACATAAAAATAAGGACCGTATTAAACCACTCCCTAGGAAGACCTACTCTGACCTTATTGGCGAGGTTCTTTAGAAGGGTCGGGTGAGCAGTATTCGTAACTTACGTGCTTGTATGACCAGATGTATGAACGTAGACGAGGCGAAAGAAGTATGTAAGGATTGTAGCAGGTGGCGTTCTGTGGTTTCTACCTACCCCCATGGGAAAAAGGGGTGAGTTTGTGTATGTATGTAGATAATAAGTTGTAAACTAATCGTAGCAAATGATTTTACTGGCGTAGAGTACTTTGAAGGAGGTATCGTCTTACACTAAGCTGAACCCAATTTGATACCGTTTCGAATTTCATTTGGAATTATCAACAAGGTAAGGGTCGGCTGTCACTGTCACCAGACCCAGATGATCATTATCAAAGCGATCCATTGATAATTGAGGAGATGGTTTAACATTATTGCTCTGCCTAATAGCTATTTTGGTACCGACCAAGTGTGATTTGGTTGCCGCGAATTGTATAACATATGTATCTAGTGAACATCTATTTGAGATTTTGTGAGATTATAGACGAAAGGTCCTACTAATATCTTACTTAATATAATATTATAAATGCGAAAGTTTATGAGGATGGATAGACAGATAGATATTTGTTACTCTTTCACGCTTAAACGGCTGAACTGATTTGAATGATATTTAGCAATGAGATAGATTGTAGTGTGGAATAACACATAGGATTCTTTTTATCCCGATAAAATATATGGTTCCCTAAAATCAAAATCAAATTATTTATTTCAATTAGACCATTGAAAGCCACTTTTGAACGTCAATTACATGTTAAAATATAAAAATATTGAATCTAGTTGTCCATTCCAAAAGGTAGTATCTTCTGGAGAAGAACGGCAAGAAACTCCATACATACTCTTTTAAAAAATTTATTACAATAAGTTGTACAATTCCATAAAACTATACTGATGTCAAAACGATCTATCAAAAATATAAGCCACTCCAAGTACTGCAATACGTACTCAATGCTACAAATTAGAAATGAAAGCTAAATTAATTGTAATATTAAATACCAATATACATTTTAAAGACAAGGAATCAGTGTGTGAGGCATACTCAAATGTAGAATTAATGTCGAAGAGAAACATAATTATTCAAAATAAAGTACTTATATAATTAAATTAGCAACCAGTTGATTTTGTCAAGAGCAACCAGTTGATTTCATCAAGGATATAATACCAAATTTGACGCGGACGAATTTGCGAGTAGAAGCCGCCAGTAAGTTTATAAATATGCTCATTTTACATTACCAAATTCACTTGTTATTATTTCAAATTTATTCATTACTTAGACTTGTCTGTAATATTGTTGTAATAATTCTTACTATCTGTCCAAAGAAAGTGAATATTAGGCACTTATCCTTAATGAACCTCCGAAGAAGGTTTCAAATAGGTTCAAACTCAGGAAAGGTTACTTGCAATTAATGTTTTTTAATTACTGAGACAGTTTCAAGAGCGGTCAGGTAATGTAAGATTTTATCTGTATGACAATGGTTCTAAATATAATATTTTTTTGCGATTTGTACATTGTCTCGTCTTTTTTACTATTCATCACACGATAATATCCGTCTTTGTATTACAATAATGTAATCCGACTACGAATTGCTAAGAAAAAACCAAGTGTAACAATGAGGCTATCAAGGTTTATGTTAATTCTATGAGATACATAATAATATATAACATACCATCACGCCTATAATCTCTAAAGGGTAAGGCAGAGGTGTAACAATGTACACCCACGGCTCGCCGGTATGTTTAGGTCCCATGTAATAAGGGGCGAGCCTATTGCCATTATTCAGGCATTATTAACTCCGAGCTGCTACTGAGAATTTCATAGAAAAACCCAACAACACTTTTTGCTCGACCTGGGAATTCAACCCAAGACCTCTAACGAAGCAGTCGCGCTTAGAACCACTAGGTTAACGAGGCAATTAAATAATAGTTAATATACAATATAAATAGTTAAATAATAATATATGGTCTAAGACTATTGGCGCAGGACTATTGCAAGATATGGAAATAAAGATCTGGACTATAGGTTTGGGTGGCTTATATGGACTGGTTACCTTGTACTATGGAAAGACTATGCCTGACAATGTTTATAAGACACAATAAAATGGCAGGGGGTGACTTGCACACTCAATGAATGGGCCCCCGAAAACGGCCGCCAGCACTTAATGACGTAGCGACAAGGGGGCAACATATACTGAGGTGCTTGAGGAGTGGAAAGGTATTTCACGGCTATCAGAACAATCCCTGAAGTACGGTCAAGATCCCTACCAGCACCTTACTGAAATACTTCCTTCCCTCGAGCACGTTCGCTCTTGCGAATCTCCGCTCAAACCGGCCAATGAAAGCAAGAAAAAGGTGGGAGCTCAGTTCCTCGTCAGTGTTCACTCTGGCCGGCCAATAAAGGCAAGCCAGAGATGAGGAACAAGCCTTCTCCCGGGAGATCAGGTCCGTGGGGTCGCTAGTGCCCAACAGCTCGCCACAAGCTGCCCTGCGGATGAATGAATGAATTATTATTATTGTTATTATTTTATTAGCCGTGCTTTCAAGCCATAGGTCCGGCGACTAGGATCTCATTCTTATACTGAAATGAGAAATATTACCATGACTATATCTGCCGCAAAGCAGCGTTGCTGTGTTCCGATTTGTAGGGCATGGGTGTCGGTGTAATTATTGTCCCTGGGATGGCCTCTGAAGGGAAGATGTCTCGGGAAGACCCCTGGTATTGCGGATGTGAATAGGCAGCAGTGACCACTAATACCATCAGGTGGAACATCGTCGGCTTGCTATCTAATAATTAACAAAAAAGGAGGAACTTAGATATTCGGGGTATCTAACACAAAATTAAAAATTTTAAATAACCCTCGACAGAAGAAAGAAGTCACTACCGTAGCTTACAAAAGAACTGATAACTTTGGAACCGCTGAACCGATTTCCATCAAACAAACTAAACTAAAACTAACCTAACAACACTCCCGACTAATTAATCTTTCAAACACAAAAAACAAAATCAAAATCGGTTTATGCGTTTGGGAGCTACGATGCTGCAGACAGAGACACACACGCATACAAACACAGACACGTCAAACTTATAACACCCCGTCGTTTCTGCGTCGGTTAAAAATCGACTAACTGATAAAAAAATCCCGTGACTCGACAAATCGTGCGCATCTTACGCCGATTTAAAGTTGTAACAAAGTTGCCTTGTCTGTGCGTACTCTTTTGGACTTAATAATAGTGTCAAGTTAATAACGTTAAGTACTAGTCTTAGTATTAAACCAGCTGTTCAGTAGACTATACAGCGTTGCAAGGTTAGTACGTTTTACGTTGTACGTTTTACAATAAATATTTTGTTGTTATTTATTTTTGTGTGTGATGTGACCAGAATTAATAAGGTAAGGAATGAGTATATTAGAGGAAGTTTGAAAGTAGCGCCAGTGACAGAAAAGTTGAAAGGGAACCGTTTGTATTGGTATGGGAATGTGAAGAGTAGGGATTTGACGCATATGACCAAGGGATGAAGAGGAAGAGGTAGGCCAAAGAAAAGAAGGATCAATTTTGTGAAGAATGATGTGAAAGATAAGGGAGTCAGTGATAGCGTGACGGTTGATAGGACGGCCTGGAAGAAGAAAACGTGTTGCGCCGACCCCAAGTAACATGGGATAGGGGCAGGAAGACGATGATAATATTTTTGTGAGGGGGCTGGGTAGGGGAGTAGAGGGAGGCCTTTGCCCAGCAGTGGGACATAAAAGCTAGACAAAACCATATGTTGTGTTTGATGTGGGATTTATGGTGATTTATTTAAAAATAAAATATTATCTTAACATTGTATACTAAAAAGCTGCAGAACTTTTTAAAAATAGAATACTATTTTAAAATGGTATAGTATTTTAGACAAGAGTGTTGGAAACAAGGAAAATATATTTAAATGCTAAATTATGAATCACTTTTGAATAGTCCAAGGATTTACCATAAAATATCGTATTTAATAGTGGTAAGCAACTTGGAATAAACAATAAATTTAAATAATAAAGTTCTGGGTGATTAAAAAAACATCAGTGTTTCTTTATACAAAAAAATAAAAGTATTTGTTATTTCGCAATTATAATTTTTATTAAAAAAAATGCATATAAATTATTACTTTTACTAAAAATTATATTTTCAAAATGTATTTGCAAAAAATTGCATATTTAAGTCGTTTGTGTAGGATAACTTTGTATTTTAAACAAGAATACGTTTTTATTTTAAATGCATGTTATTCTAAAGCTTCTAAAATGTGTATGAGTATTATTATTACACAATGTACATAATTATTATGTGTTTTAAATAAAAATTATTTACGAAATACATAAATAATAATAATTCTCAGTAGCAGCTCAGAGTTAGGATTCGTGCCCGGTTAGTGGCAATAGGCTCGCCCCCTATTACATGGGACCTAAAAATATACCGGCGAACTGTGGGTGTATTCTTACACCTCTGCCTTACCCTTCGGGGAAATACAGGCGTGATGTTATGTTATATATGTAAATAAATAAAATACATAAATCTTTGAAAGGATTCGTAGTCATCTGTCGATTCAAATGTTAATGTAAAAGATTAAAATATATATTTATAAAATTACATACAACCATACAACTGCCTCGGTAGCCTAGTGGTCCTAAGCGCGACTGCTACGCTAGAGGTCTTGGGTTCGATTCCCAGGTCGAGCAAAAAGTGTTATTGGGTTTTTCTATGAAATTCTCAGTAGCAGCTCGGAGTTAGGATTTGTGCCCGGTTAATGGCAATAGGCTCGCCCCTTATTACATGGGACCTAAATATACCGGCTAACTGTGGGTGTACATCGTTACACCTCTGCCTAACCCTTCGGGGAATACAGGCGTGATGGTATATATATACATACAACCAGTCATTAAGTACATGACAACTTTGCAGCATTTTTATCCATGGTAATGTACAGAACTTTTTGTTTTTATTATTTGAAACATGATACATAAACAAGTTCATTGACAAAAAATATACTAGACAAACCATCGCGGGTATAAGCGTGAAATATTAGACATATTATCACCTCGGCGGTGACTATACTAATAATTAATATAAAGAGGAAAGATTTGTTTGTTTATTTGTAACGAATAGGCTCCGAAACTGCGGGCCCGATTAAAAAAAAAAAAACACCAATAGATGGCTACATTATTCCTAAGTAACATAGGCTATGTACCATCCCGCTATGGCCCACGGGAGCGGAGTAATAACGAAAGACGTAACTGAATACAGGTGAAATAAGCCACGCGGACGAAGTCGCGGGCAGGTCGCTAGTTTATTATATTTACACACGTTTAATTCTAACTTACAAATCTTCTTAAATTACAAAACGAGGAAATATTTTTTTAATATTTTTTTTACAATTATCCTCGTGTATTATTAATAAATGTTTTTTCTATAAATTTCAGAAGCGAGAAAACCGGCATTTTGTAATTTTATACAAAATATCAGTGTGGTAGTGAATATATTACAGAGGCCTTTGAAAAAATGGATTACATCTCAGAACCAGAAAATAAAATAGTGAAACATGGTCCAGAAGTTGTAGAAGCAATTAGAAAAATATACAATTTAGACAATAAGGAAAACAGAGAACAAGCCATCGATATTGTCGACAAATGGGTGAAATCCCAGGACCACCTAATAAAAAAAGATTTTAGTAAGTTTATTTTTTTATCTAGCCTTTTTCTTAATAGGACAAGCCTGCCACACTATTCCCATCCACGGCAACTTCTTAAAGTCAGAATCAACAGAGGCGCTGAACGACCTCCGGCCTCCATCAGGTCAGATGCAGGCCCGTGTAGGCGGCGCACGTGTTCCGCGCGCGCCACACCAGAGAGGACTCGGCAGCGCTAGGACCGCCGACGTAGACGGGACCCGCCTGTGACACCGGCGGGTCAGGGCCTGGCGGGGGCGTGGTAGAATGTGCGAGCGATCCCGTACCCCGCCCGAAGGTCGGTCGAGGAACACCGTGGTGGTTTTAGCCGGTAATAGTCCGGCACGCCCCCCCCGTCTCGCATAAGACGGGGGATAGTCCATGAGTAAAAGCGCCGGGGCACAGAAGCTCGACGAGTCCCGGACAAACGATTTTTTGATTTTATCTAGCCGGTAGGTAATGTGTCCCACGGTTGATCAAAGGCATCTCCCAAGTCCATCCAAATATAATTTCCTTACGCCACCTTGAACTAGCCCTCTCGGTGCGAGTCCACGTTGCCTCGCCACCTCTTCCTGGGCGGGCTTCGGTGACCCCGAGTTTCTTACTCATCCTTCTCCTCAGAGGCCTACCTACGTTTTGCGAAGAGACCTGTCAACTGTATTGATATCATTGACCCCCGTCTCTGTCACATCATTCTTCACACAATCCATTTATCTTTACTTTGTGCTCCCTTTTCCTCTCCATTCAGGCACATTCATATTCATAAGTCTTTCGGTTACATGCATTTCATCCCTCCTTTTCACATGCCCATACCAAGACAAACGGTTACCTTTCAACTCTTCTGTCACTAGCGCTACTTTCAAACTTCCTTGTACAGCCTAGTTCTTCTCTGTCTCCTGCTTTTAGAGGGAAGTGGAAATTATGTTTTTTCCTACTCCTCCGCTAACCTTTTCTGATTAATTTCGTTGCGGGATCCAAGACAGTTGTGTCGTTTCTCCGGGACTCGTCGAGCTTCATTGTCTCGGCGCTCTTATGGCAGTGTCCACTGTTGATTTTGGCTTTCAGGAGTTGCAGTGTTTGGGAATAGAGTGGCGGGCTTGTCCCAATAAAAAATATCTTCATTATAAATGTACCTGGTACGGTACATTATTTTATATCCAAATATATAAATGTACAACTCGACTAAATTGGTGTTGACTTGAACTTAATTGCTGTACGTTTACGCGTTTATATCAGGCCTATGAATTAAACCTGTCTGTGAGCTTACCGGGTCAAGGGCCTTATCATAATCATTTGTGGGGCAGGTGATTTTCCAAGAACTTTGTCTTACTACTATTACAAATACGAAAATTTTGATGGACGGATGTTTGATACTTGTTTGTCCAGAACGGCTGAACGGATCAGGATGACATTTGGCATAGATATAGATTGTAGTGCAAAAAGTGTTATTGGGTTTTTTTATGAAATTGTCAGTAGCAGCTTGGAGTTGGGATTAGTGCCCGGTTAATGGCAATAGGTTCGCCCCCTATTACATGGGACCTAAACATACCGACGAACTGTGGGTATACATTAGTACAGCTCTGCCTAACCCTTCGGGAAATACAGGCGTGATGGTATGATGATGATAGATTAGAGTCCGGAATAGCAAAAAGACTACTTTTTACATCGGAAAATGTAGGGTCCTCGTTAATATATTAACTAAGAGTTCTTATACACAAGCAGCATTCTGCCAACGGCAGAGATAGGCGCGAAACCGGCGTAGCAGAGATGCACATCTCTTACGCATGATGGCCGAGAAACTATCAACCTCGGCGTCGGCAAACATGCCGGACGCGCTACAAAAACGCGGCAGCCCCATCAGCACCCGGAACGTGTTGTTATATTGGGTGCGCAGGCTACTATATGCCCTCTGCGTAAAGTTCACCCACAGGCTAAACGTGTAAATAGCAGTAGTAGTAGGATTGGCAGTAGTTATGAAGACTGTATTAAAATCTGTTGTGCAGTTTAAAATAGCTAAGCGTACGGGAAGACAAACGGTTGTTTTTATTATGTCAAGTAGACTTCGGACTCAGTCGCAGACAGAATTTTATAATATTAGGTATTGTAAACAAGTAGTCCGAATTAAAAAAAAAATAAACAAAATAATAATATTCTAAAATAAGGTACCTGCGTCAGCAATTTATACAGCGTGTTTCGGAAACAGGCATCATAATCTTCTTAGCCTTTTCCCAACTGTGTTGGGGTCGGCTTCCGGTCTAACCGAATGCAGCTGAATATCAGTGTTTTACATGGAGCGACTGCCTATATGACCTTCACAACCCAGTTACTGATGAACACGATTCCTCTTTGGTAAGAGTGGTTGTCAGACTTCCTGGCTTTTGACTATCCGTAACAACTGTCAGAGATCTGCGAATGACAGCCGGGACCAACGGCGACACGTGCTTTCCGAGAAATTCGTAATGGAAAAATCCAATTACACTTTTAGCCCGACCCGGGAATCAAACCAAGAACACCGTGCTCATCAGTCACATATCCATACAAACGGGGTGAAGAATTTGAGCTCAAAAGCACTAACTTTGAAAATGCACAATTTTTTTTTTTATTTCGGAAGATTATTAGTTTTAAATTGTAACAAACGTGTAAGGAGAAACAAATTTTAATCTTTTACGGAGTTGTTGGGATTTGGTGCAGTGATGTGTAGAACTCAATTGGAATTTTGAAACTTGTTTTTTTTTTATATAAATGTTTCTTAACTTTATAATTTTGTAAGTAAAGGTGTTAAATTAATGTTGCTATATGGTTCGTTAACACCTACAGAATCCGTGCCTTTGATATGTATATACCCTTTCCGTAACACGCTGTATCTGTTTTTAGTTTCACAAATAGACACACTAGACTGGCTTCTTTTTTTTATTTGTTTTTTTAATAAGTGCAAGGAATTATAGTCACAATTAAATTTTATGACGTCAATCAGTATTCTTTAACAAAACGTGTTCGGTCACTATTATTTTTATTCTTGTTTGTCATTACGTAACATACCATCATGCCTGTTTTTCCCGAAAGGTTAGGCAGAGGTGTACCAATATATACCCACAGTCCGCCGGAATGTTTACGTCCCATGTAATCCATCCATAGTCCATGTTGTTTGTCATTATAATTATGTTAGTTAGTGTTTTACTTGGAGCGACTGCCTATCTGACCTCTACAACTCAGTTACTAGTCAACACGATACCTCTTGGTAAGACTGGTTGTCAGACTTCCTGGCTTCAGACTAACCGTAACGACTGTCAACGATTTACTAATAATAGAATATATTAATGTTGTTGTCATTGAAATGCTACGGGACATAATAATGTATAATGGCACGCCCCTAGAGACTGCCCCGTTCGGCTCGTGGTCGCAAGTGCGACTGATGAGCGTGGGGTCCCGGGTACGATTCCCAGGTCGGGCAAAAAGTATTGTTGGGTTTTTCCATTACGATTTGCTCAGTAGCAGCCCGGAGTTTGGAAGTTGGTGGTGTGATACTCCCGTGCCTCGGAAAGTACGTAAAGCCGTTGGTCCCGGCTGTCATTAGTAGATCTTTGACAGTTGTTACGGATAGTCAGAAGCCAGGAAGTCTGACCACCAGTCTAACCAAGAGGTGTCGTGTTGCCCAGTAACTGAGTTGAGGAGGTCAGATGGGCAGTTGCTCCATGTAAAACATTGGTACTCAGCTGTATCCGGTTGGACTGGAAGCCGACCCCCTCAACATGACCGAACCATCTAAGCGAAATCCATCTAACCGAATCATCTTTAAAATTTGCATCTGCCATGTTATCTCTTCACCTCCTTTAGTTGACTGGTAGAGAATGCCTAAGGCATGAAGTCCGCCTTTGTACTTTTGTTGTACAAAGTTTAAAACCCTAGTGTCATTTGTAAGTTTGGTAAGTAGAGGTTTGTATTAAAGCTTTCCATTGTATTAATTTCAGGTAAAGGTTACATAGAGAGAAGCATAGTAACCTGTAAGGGTTCCCTAGAGAGGGCCAAGAAACAGATAGACAAAATATGCACAATGAGAACGCTAATGCCGAAATACTTCCAAATTACAAATATTTTTGAAAGTGAGGTTATGACAATTTTAGAAAGAGGGTAAGTTTTTTTCTGTACTTATATTTGTAAATTGAGCCAAAGGAAAGATGGTATAGATTTCGAGAAGAATGATATGAAAGAGAAGGGAGTCAATAATAATATCATGACGGTTGACAGGACGGAATGGAAAAAGAAAACGTGTTGTGACCCCAAGTAACATCGAATAAGGGCAGGAAGATGATGATAATCTAAATTGAGCCTTATTTCTGACAAAACCAACTAACCAATAATATCTGAATTATTACATGAATACGTTACGTTTATTTAGCAAACCAAATGTATACTTATAATAAAGCTAAAGAGTTTGTTTGTTTAAATGCGCAAATCTCCGGAATTTCTGGTCTGATTCTGAAAATTCTTTCAATAATAGGAAACCACTTTTTCCTTGAGTGCTGATTGCAAATTATTGGCTTGTAATAAAATTCACAAGGGTGAACTCACGCGCAAAAGCAACTTATGTAACACTAGCTATCACCCGCGACTATCCGCTATACCCCGAAGAATACAGGTCCCTACGGCAGTTAATAAAAGAGCTGATAACCTTAAAAAGGCGAAACGGCTGAACTGATTTTGATAAAACACATTATGTAAGAACCATCGCTATGGAACCTAATTTCAAATTAAAAAAAAAAACGCAATCAAATCGGTTCACCCGTTTAAGAGCTAAGGTACCACAGACAGAAACACAGACACGTCAAACTTATAACACCCCTCTTTTCAAGTCGGGGGTTAATTTTGTTTTATTTCTAGACGCTTCGCCCTTGTGCCAACTCTTACCAAGGAATTCCATAGAGTGGTGATATATAAAATCAGTTCGAGGTCGGATGTCAACCATATTGACTTCAATTTGATTTTCAAATTAATGGTAGTTGTAAGTACTTATATATTTACATACATAAACTCACGCCTTTTTCCCATGGGGGTAGGCAGAAACCACAGAACGCCACCTGCTACGATCCTTACATACTTCTTTCGCCTCGACCACGTTCATACATCTGTTCATACAAGCACGCCGGTTACGAGTACTGCGCACACGTCCTTTCTGAAGAACCCCACCAATAAGGTCAGGGTAGGTCTTTCTAGGGCGTCCTCTCCCGGCGTTGCCACTCACATCTGCCATATAAATCCCTTTCGTTAGTCGCCTTTCACTCATCCTCTCAACATGACCGAACCATCTAAGCATACTCTTATATATATATTTATTTATATATATATTTCTTATATATTTACCTATGTAATAATAATAATATTCTCCACCAAACTCAGTCATAGCGGCTAATCTCAATAGAGACTAATCAAGCACGCAAGAGTTATTACAGTGCACAAGTGTGTGCGCAGACCAAAGCGCATTCCCACCTCGCAGTAGTAGAGCTCTTTGTGAAGGAGCTCGTCCGGGGAAGTACTACCACCATACCTATTTTTGCTGCAAAGTAGCGTTGCTGTGTTCCGATTTGGGGGTTATGGGTGCCGGTGTAATAACAGGCACATGAGACATTTCAACTTTGTCTCTGGACTAGAATACAACGAAAATAGAATTCACAAATGCTTTTATTATGTGCAACATAGCAAATGCCGCATGGAATTAAGTCATGTACGCAATTTACAACTTTATTTTTAGTTCATTATCAATATAAAATGCTAGACCGAATTGTTGCTGTATTTGCACTGAATTATGTAAAATTCAGGAGAATTGACTTCCTTTGAAACTTCCTGTGAAAGTCAAATAATAATATTACTGAGTGTGCAAGTCATCCCCTTTTTTACCCGACTACGGCAAAGCCAAAGCAGGGTTATGATTTGGACGGGCTATGTATATACATACAAACACAGGAACAGATGAATATTCACACACACATAGATACGTATGTATCCATACATAAGTCCGGCCCTGTTGCAAGCCATGGTCCGGAGCGAGAGGGAATGGGATGCAGTCGCCTCCTTCTGTGAGGCAGTAATGCTAGAGAAGGAGGCGGCGGCACGGTTGAGACAGAGGTTCTCGCGTCCCAGCCGCCACGGTAGATGCTCCGGACGTCGGGAGCCGCGAGACGACTCCCGGCCACCGTAGATACGGGCCTGTGGACGGTGAGCAATGGGTAGCTCACCGTCCTTACGTTTAACAAAACGACAGGCTGTGTCCACGGCGCGTTCGTGTTCCACGCGCGCCTCAAATAGATGTCAGCATAGGGAAGGGGCCACTGAGGGCCGATGCCTGCCAGGGCTGCGGGTTGTTCGTAAGAGATACCGCGCCCCCGGAACGCAAACGGCACAAGAAGGAACATGGGTGGGTTTAAGTCAGTAAAAGCCTGACACTCCCTCCCGCCCCGCCCAGGGCGGGAGAAGTTATTTGATAATTTCCCACACGTCAAAAAAAAAAAAACCTATACCCTTCAAACCGGAACACAGCAACGTTGCTTTGCGGCAGAAGTAGGCATGGTGGTAGTACTTCCCCAGACGAGCTACTTCGCAAAGAGCTCCACTACTGCTATTATTTTTACCACAAATATTTCTTCTGTTTATTTCAGACAGCGGAATATGTTAAGAATACAGATTATTGCGAAGGATTCGCTCTTATTGCCGACATACACGACTCCAGAGTTGCTGAAGTTTTATCTAAGATAAGCTTAGTTGAATTGCAGCAGTTTATACCTGTCATGACGGTAAGTGATCCAATGAAAATGAAAAATATAACCGCCTCGTTTGCTTAGTGGTCCTAAGTGCGCCTGCTGGGTTCAATTCCCAGGTCAAGCAATGTGTTTTTGGGCTTTTCTATGAAATTCTCAGTAGCAGCTCGAAGGCTCGCCCCCTATTACATGGGACTGAAACATACCGGTGAACTGTGGGTGTACATTGGTGCACCTCTACCTAACCCTTCGGGGAATACAGGAGCAATGGTTAGTTATGTAATATTACAAAAAAAACTTTAATTTGTTACAGGAAGGCTACGGTACCAAAATTAAAGGAATTATATTCTTAACCGGTTCAAAATTTATTGATGGCTTCGTCAAGATTTTGAAACCTTTCTTCTCTGAGAAGATTGCTAGCAGGATAAATGTGGCGTCGACAATCGAAGGCCTGAAACAGTTTCTACCAGTAGATATTTTACCTGAAGAATACGGTGGGAAAGAGAAATCGATTGAGATTTTGCATGGTTAGTTCATTTTGGTTTATATTAATCTACTGTGAGGGTAACTGCCCCGTTGGTCTCGTGGTGGCGAGCACGACTGTTCAGCGTGGGGCCCTGAACAGTCGTGTGGAATTTCTCAGTAACAGCCTGGAGTTTGGAAGTTGGTGGTGTAATACCCCCATGCCTCGGAAAGCGCATAAAGCCGTGCGTGGTCCTGCGCCTGATTTTTTCCCGGTTGTGTCGAATTGCCGTCCCATCAGACTGTGAGAGTTAGGGAAGAAGGAGTGCACCTGAGTTAACGCACACACTTGTGCACTATAATATCTCCTGCGGACTTGTCTAGTCTAAATGAAGATTAGCCGAAGTAGCCGGAATCGGTCTGGAGAATACATACATACAAATATTGTTTCTTGCTCATGTGAAGCTACATTCAACTAGATTCCAATTTTTTTTGATATAGTTACCATCATCACGCCTTTATTCCCCGAAGGGTTAAGCAGAGGTGTACCAATGGACACCCACATTTCGGCGTGCCTATTGCCATTAACTGGACACAAGTTCGAACTGCTACTGAGAATTTCACAGAGAAATCTATTATCGGTTTTTGCTCGACCTGGGAATGGCATCCAAGAACTTTAGCGTAGCAGTCGCGCTAAAAACCACTAGCTGACTAGACAGTCTTTTTTTTCTTGTATATTCTGACGTTCTAAACTGCATTTTAATGCAATAAATGAGTTGACCTCGACTGTAATTTATTGGCTGCCATGGCCGAAAGGTCGATAGAATATTAATTTTGTGGTTACTAAAATTTGTACCCAGTTCATGGCAACATGGCTGTTAGTGGTAGCTTTGCAAATCCAGCCGAGAAAACATTACTAAATTTAAATAGATTTACACACTAGCATAAAATAAGAGGAAGACGTGTGGGACCATTTTCCACAAATAACAATTTTGGAAAAACCCTTAGAATATGAAAGGTTATGTATTATTAAAGAATATGGCAACATTTTTTAATACCTATATTTAAGACCGCTATCCTACTGGCGTTTTATGAGCGTTGGAGTTTCTCTAACGTCTGCACAACGTCAACGCTGCGCAGACGCGGCGTTAACGTCGCGAGTCTCTAGTGGCAAACGTTCGCACTGCGACTGAGCAGCGTTTTTTTGCAACAGGTACAATCACGCTGTCCCGCTCTGTCCGGCAGCATTTTAACATTGCGTTAAAATCCGTTGTGTAGTTTGAAAGCTTAGCGTACAGACAGCGGGAAGTGACTTCGTTTAATGCTATGAAGAGATATATCGTAGCCGCCACGAGTCGTGAGCACAAATGTCAAGTTCATTTTTGAGTTTTTAGGCTCGTGTCTGAGTTTGTTGGGTCACCGAAGCTGCACGCGATTGGACCGTCTGTCGGATCGATCGCGTGCAACGTCGGCGCCCAAAATGAACAACAACAACACAACATACAATCACGCCTGTATTCCCCGAAGGATTAGGCAGAGGTGTACCAATTAACACCCACAGTTCGCCGGTATGTCTAGGTCCCATGTAATAGGGGGCGAGCCTATTGCCATTAACCGGGCACAAATCCTAACTACGAGCTGCTACTGAGAAATTCCAAATGGAAAAACCCAATAATAATTTTTGCTCGACCTGGGAATCGAACCCAGGACCCCATGCTCATCAGTCGCGCTTGCGACCACAAGACCAACGGGGCAGTCAAAATGAAATAAACCCAAAAAAATAACTTGATGTTTCTGCTTACGACTCGTAACGGCTACTTTAATAAAGGTACCACCAAGCCCACAAAAAAATATGAGATTAGTGTCATTAAATATTCTTATTAATTTCCAGGGAACCTAATCAAGGCATTAGCTTCGGAGAGCCACCAGGAGCTCATGAAAGAGATGAACAGAGCGCGCACGGATGAGTCCAAGAGACGATTGGACAAATTCAACGAACAGTACATGGGGATGCCGGGAACCTTCAGAACTTTAAGCTTGGATTAAATGGGCATAAAGCAATTTTATTGGTTTTATTTCTTAAATAACACCAGCCTATTGTTATCCCACTGAAGGGCAAAGGCCTCTTCACATACAGAGAAGGCATGAGCATTGATCACCATACTTGCTAAAGGCGGATTGGCGATTTAAGATTTATATTTAGTTTAAGTTAAGGTAACTGCCTTGGTAGCCTGGTGGTCCTAAGCGCGACTGCTACGCTAGAGGTCTTGGGTTTAATTCGCAAGTCGAGCAAAAAGTGTTACTGGGTTTATCTATGAAATTCTCAGTAGCAGCTCGGAATTTGGATTCGTGCCCGGTTAATGGCAATAGGCTCGTTCTCTATTACATGGGACCTAAATACCGGCGCACTGTGGGTTTACATTGGCACACCTCTGCTTACCCTTCGGGTAATACAAGCGTGATGGTATGTCATGTTTTGTCTAGCATTTTAATTTGATAATAAATAAAAAATTGAGTTGAAAATTGCGTAAATGCCTTAATTCTAACCGGCGTTAGCTATGTTGCACGCAATAAAAGCGATTGTGGATTCTATTTTCGTTGTATTTTAGATTCTTATCAAATAATCATTGAAAACGGCATTGTTAACCATAATCTTTATCCAAATCTATTAAGGTTACTTTATTTGATATTAGCTTATGCCCGCGACTTTGCTTTATTTTTTTTAAACGTCCTATTTCAAACTATTAAAAAAAAACTGTGACTTAAATTGCTAGGTAAAACAACAGCTATCTGTCAGTGAATGGCCCATTAAAATTGGTGCAGCCGTTTCGGAGATTAGCCGGAACAAACAAACTCTCAGACAAAAATAATAAAAAAACCTTTTCCCGTGTAAGTATCTTGTAAACATTCATACCTATTTATTTTATTAAAAGCTGTTATATTGACTGTACAAACAGACAATTTGATTTTACTTATTTGTATAGTTTTTCTTTTGTTTTTACATTGTAACAGAAAACATTGTTTTTACTTTTTTGTTCGATAATATCTCCAGACAGTAGGTAATACATTTCATAATTTTTCAAAGGTTTAACAACATTCATTTGGTTAAAGTCCTAACTATTATTACAAATGCGAAAGTAAGTTTGTTTGTTTGTTACCTTTGTTTGAACCACTGAACTGATCACCCAGAAAAATTGCTAGGAGTACAAAAACGGACATAGTGTACCTTACATCCCGAAAACAAGTACTGCTCCCCATTAAAACGACAAAAACGTGCTTATAATAATAGATGGCACCACTTGTCTTCCGAATCATGATTGAATTTTAAATAACAGTATAACCTCGCGGGCGACGTTGCGGGCTGAAGTTAGTTCTATAATAATTTTCCTTTGGAATACGCTTCCTCAGAATATCAGGATGGCCACCAGTCTTTTCACATTCAAAGTAAAAGCTCGCGAACACTTGCTTATGAAGTTGGCAGACTCGTCTCACAATTAGTTTGTTATATTTCTCCTCCTATGTATTTTTATCTCTCTCTACTCTGTATATTTTGTTTGTATGTATATATGTATTTGTTATTATATTTTATTCCTGGAAACTTTCTGTTCTTTGCACCTACTATATTTTGTCTCTGCATCACCCTAAGGTTGACTGGTAGAAAATGCCAAAGGCATTATGTCCGCCTTTGTACGGTGTATTTGTTACATTATGTGCAATAAATAAATAAATAAGTTTTGATGGTCATATTCAAACTTACCTAGTAACAAAGTTAAAACCATAAGTATGTACCTATAACGAAACGACAGGCCGTGTCGACGGCGCGTTCGTGTTCCACGCGCGCCTCAAAGAGATGTCAGCATAGGGAAGGGGCCACTGAGGGCCGATGCCTGCCGGGGCTGCGGGTTGTTCGTAAGAGATACCGCGCCCCCGGAACGCAAAGGGCACAAGAAGGAACATGGGTGGGTTTTAGTCAGTAAAAGTCTGACACTCCCTCCCGCCCCGCCCAGGGCGGGAAAAGTTATTTGATGATTTCCCACCCACCCAAAAAAAAAGGATAATAATTATATCTATTTTGACGCGGACGAAGCTGCAGGCAGAAGCTAGTTGATAAATACATAATGACGTAATTTTGCAACATTATCAATTAATTTCTTCAATTAATTGATAAAAAATCAATTAAATCACTATTATTGTTTTACAATATCTAGGCAATAAAAAATTCTTGACTTAATTGTTTGTAGGCACGACAAATAATTATAAGGGTTTCCACCTATTTAACCGGTCAGTGGGGAGTAATTTCCTTAAGCTTATTGATGATCGCATTACAGTGAATTATAATCTTAGTCTCAATTATGTGAAATATTTTTTGAACAGTATTTGTTTTTTTGCCCTGCTCCGATTAATTTCTCATGTATCGTAGGTACATTTACAAACATATAAACTCACATACACAAACTATCTGTAGGTCATACAAATATTTTTAGTTTTCGGCTGAGACTTTCATTTCCAGTTTTCGATTAAGATGTTTTTAAGCCCCGTTGGTCTCGTGGTTGCAAGCGCGACTGATGAGCACGGGATCCTGGGTTCGATTCCCGTGTCGGGCAAAAAGTGTTATTAGGTTTTTCCATTACGATTTTCTCAGTAGCAGCTCGGAGTGTGGAAGTTAGTGGTGTGACACCCCCGTGCCTCGGAAAGCACGTAAAGCGCGTAGATCTTTGACAGTCGTTACGGATAGTCAGAAGCCAGAAAGTCTGACAACCAGTCTTACCAAGAAATATCGTGTTGCCCAGTAACTGGTTTGTGGAGGTCAGATAGGCAGTCGCTCCATGTAAAACATTGATATTCAGCTGCATTCGGTTAGACTGGAAGCCGACCCCAACATAGTTAAGTAAAAACTAAGTAAATGATGGTGATATTAAATATTTGTGTTCAGTGACTAGAATGTCGGTAACTAAGCAATTGCAACTTGAATAATTAACGAACGCTTGTCTGTTTCTCCATTACAGACAAACATACAAACATTAATTTTATTTATATCGATTTTATCGCAGGATTGGTCATTGTGGCTATCTTTAGGAGAAGTCTATATCCAGCAGCAGTCATCGATCGGCTGATGTGATGATAATGATGATAATATCGATTTTAAATTTTATATATGCAAAAATCGACCGATCCTTACCAGTCAACCAAAGAGTCTACAGGCTGTTAAAGAAAAAGTCTAAAAAATTACAATTATTGCCCAAGTAACACAAAGCTGTGTCCTATAACAGTATGTCGGGGTCGCGACTGGATACGAAGAAAATGGCGGGATGGACTGGATGGGTTCCTCCAAAACTGGATGGATGAGCTTTGTAAGTGGAGGGAGGCCTTTGCCCAGAAGTATAACAGGACAGGCCAATTAATGAATTGTAACTAATATTATAAACATGAAAGTAAGTTTGATTGTTACCGTTTCACGCCTGTCAGTTATCAGGTGTACCGGAACAGCAAAGAATACCTTTACAAATGGTCACTGCTGCCTATAGACATCTGCAATACCAGAGGCCTTGAAGCTGCGTTCCCATCCCAGAGACAAAGTTGAAATGTCTCATGTGCCTGTAATTACACCAGCACCTTTCAGAACCGAAACACAGCAACGCTACTTATCTCGAACAACGCAAATTTTTGAAAACACATTGTATGATACAATGATTAGTTTTGACTAACCTTTCAAAACTTGTATTTTCAAAGTTAATGCATTTTTTGGAGTTTCTACAAAAAAAATACATTCATGCAATTAGTAATAATATCAAAATAAGTATGCAAAGAAACTTACCTATTTGGGATTTGGATTTCAACCCAGTGATAAACATACCATCATACCATCACGCCCGTATTCCCCGAAGGGTTAGGCAGAGGTGTACCAGTGTATATCCACAGTTCGCCGTTATGTAAAGGTCTCACGAAATAGGGGGCGAACCTATTGCCATTAATGGGGCACAAATCGTAACTCCGAATTGCTGCTGAGAATTCCATAGAAAAACCCAATAACACATTTTGCTCGACCTGGGAATCGAAACCAAGACCTCTAGCGTAGCAGTCGCGCTTAGGATCACTAGGCTAACGAGGCAGTTAAAATAAATAAAATAGATAAAATAATCGGCAAAGTGCAAATCGCACACGAAGGGTCTCATATAATAAACAAAGTGGAACATTGAGACGGGACTGTAAGTAACCTTAACCTTTATAGTTACAAGAAAATGTTCCTAGGAGACCATCTGTAACGTGTTAAGAAATTCACGCTACGACACACGGGAGCAGAGCAGTGCCGTAAAATATAACTAAACTTGGGTATAATCGCGGATAGTTCGCTAGTACTCTTATAAAATGAATATTTTACAATATTTTCTACACAAGAATACGATGTACCGCGCAAAAAACGACTTTATTTTAATATGTTCAAATAATAAAATTAAACTAACCAAATACTAAATAACAGAACCAAGACCTACTGCACACTGCAAGCGTTACAAATTAAAATCCTTACAACTAATTGGTATTATAAGTACTTAAACATTAAGCTGCGTCTATGCTCGGTGCCCCCAGTACGAGTTTCGAGAAACCTTCAGTTTGCGGCGATACGTGTGAACAGCCGGCATTGATCTTGAATTTCCGCAGTATGCTTAATAACATACCATCACGCCTGTACTCCGAAGGGTTAGGCAGAGGTGTAACCAAAGATCATCCACAGTTCGACGGTATGTTTTTAAGTCCCATGTAATAGGGGGCCAGCCTGTTGCCATTAACCGGGCACAAATCCTAACTCCGAGCTGGTACTGAGAATTTCATAAAAAAATCCAATAACACTTTTTGCTCGACTTGGGAATCGAACTCAAGACCTCTAGCAATCGCGTTTAGGACCACTAGGCTAACGAGGCAATCACGCTTAATATGTATTTTCTTTTACGTCAAGCCCGCATTCCAGAAACTGCATCTCCTGAAAGCCAGAATCAAAAAAGGCGATCACCAGAAAACCTCCTCCAAAACTCTCATAGTCCGATAGGACAGGTATTCGACACAACCGGAGAGAGATCAGGCGCAGGACCAACGGCTTTAGATGCTTTAAGAGGCACGGGGGAGTCACACTACCAACTTCCAAACACCGGGCTGTTACTGAGAAATTCCTTATCGAAAACCCCAATAACACTTTTTGCCCGACCTGAAAATCGAACTTAGGACCCCACGCTCAACAGTCACGCCACCACAAGACCAACGAAACGTGCTATAAAGAAACTCCGAAACCCGAACTCGTGCTGCACTCGTACTTGGCTAGCGTAGACACACCTTTACAATTTTGTGCATACCTACAATATTTACACTAACTATAAAACTCGCAGACAATTTTCCTTAAATTCATACAGTGAACAGACCTCATCGCAACATTATCTAATTAAATACAAAATGGAGGTAATAAAACCATGTCCTCTCTTTGAGTTTAATGATAATCAGTTATTAAATGTAAGGAAATGTTTTGGGTACGACGATTTGAATAAATTGAAGCAAGATATTGATAACTTCGAAGATTGGATTAGCAAACAGCCGCATTTCAAACGGAAAGAATTTGGTAAGTTTAAATTTTTCGACTTCGTACTTGCTCTTTAAATTAAACCCCCTTAGGCCCCCTTCGAGGGGTAGTTAAAAGACAAGCCTATTAATGTTCCACTGCAGGGTAAAGGCCTCTTTTCACATAGAAAACGAGCGAGGATTGATCACCACGCTTACTCAAGGCGGTTGGCAATATCATACTATATTAACTAAATTCCAGGTTTTCTCGCAATGATTTCCTTTACTGATAAGAGAGGTCAATTAATACCAGCCTATTGTTGTCCTATTGAAGGGCGAAGCCCTGTTCTCATACCAAAAAGGCGCGAGCATTGATCACCACGCTTGCGCAGGGCGGATTGCCAATTTCAGACTTATATTGATTATAAATCGAGGTTTCGCCGTCAGTGAAGTCCAAGATAACATCAATACTTGTCCCTGTCCGATTGCTAACCAAGCTCGAGAGAGTCGAGTGTCGCCAGACCTACGCCAGATTAGCATAACTAACATTTTAGGACATAAAGGAATATAATTATCACAAAGTGATTCCCGGCCAATGAGGCTGCTGACGGCGAGCGTTGGTTGGCTCGCCGTCTGATCAAAACCAGGCCGACTAAGCGGCGAGTTCTGCTCCACGCGCACCTCAAAGAGATGTCAGCACTGTAGACGAGACCCGCTAGGGCCAGTGCCTGCTAGGGTTACGAAATTAGTTCGACAGAGTCACCGTGGCCATTGAACGCAAGGGGTATTAGGAGCAACACAAATGAGTTTTAGTCAGTAAGAGTCTGACCCGTCCACACCGCCCAGAGCGAAATAAGTCATTTGATGATTTCCCATCTTTAGAAAAAATAGGTAAAGGAATATAACACACCATCACGCCTGTATTCCCCCAAGGGTTAGGCAAAGGTGTACCAATGTACTCCCACAATTCGCCGGTATGTTTTTAGGTCCCATGTAATAGGGGGCGAGCCTATTGCCATTAACCCGGCACAAACCCCAACTCCGAGCTGATACTGAGAAATTCATAGAAAAACCCAATAACACTTTTTGCTCGACCTAAGAATCGAACCCAAGACCTCTAGCGTAGCAGTTGCGCTTAGGATCACTAGCCCAATGAGGCATTACGTAAAGGAATATATCTATAGAGTGCAAAAAGACAAATCACTTGGCAGTACAGCCCATACTAAGTAACTTAAAACTAAATATTGCTGCAAAGTGACTTTTATTTCTGGTGTGATAAATCACTGTTTATGATACCTGCATTGTGCCTTTTAGATGCATGCATCAGTACAGGGGTCGTGTGGGGTATTTCAAGGTCAAATACAACATTTAAAACTAGCTATCATAAAAAAAAATAGATAAAAAGTTGAAACTTTGATCTTCAACATCTTCTTATCTAGAAGGTTGTCAGGTGTGGGCCAGAAAAAACAAATGACCGCAACGAAGGGAGGTACTGTGATCACTCTTAACAACGGTACCGGGACGTAATTTACTTCACTCTATGACTCCAACTACACATACATATCATCACGCCTGTATTCCTCGAAGGATTAGGCAGAGGTGTACCAATGTACACCCACAGTTCGCCGGTATGTTTTCAGGTCCCATAAGGGGCGAGCCTGTTGCCTTTAACCGGGCACAAATCCTAACTCCAAGCTGCTACTGCAAAATTTGTAGAAAAACCCGATAGCACTTCGCTCGATCTGGGAATCGAACCCAAGACCTCTAGCGTAGCAGTCGCGCTTAGGACCACTAGGCCAACGAGGCAGTTTTTGACACCTATTATACTTATCGCCTAAGTCACCTTCCCCAAGGGAGATATATTTGTCAAGCAAGCCGACGGCCCACCTGACGTTAAGTGGTCACCGCTAACTATAGACAATACCATAGGCTTTCCAAACGCGTTGCCCTGCCAGAGACAAAGTTAAAATGTCTCACGTGCCTGTCACTGGCACCTGTACCCTCCAAACCGGAACACAGCCCACTGCAAGGCAAAAGACTCTTCTCATACAGAGAAGGCACGAGCATTGATCACCATACTTGCTCAAGGCGGATTATTGATTCCAGACTAATTTTAAGTCAATATATCCCGCCGGGGTTGCAGTTTGTTCGAAAGAGATACCGCGCCCCCGGAACGCAAAGGGCACAAGAAGGAACTAGGGTGGGTTTTAGTCAGTAAAAGTCTGACACTCCCTCCCGCCCTACCCAGGGGAGGAAGTCATTTAATGATTTATCATCCGGAATATCCTCACGATGTATTCCTTAACCGACTTCAGTGATGTCTAAAATAAATATAGAAAGGTCATTAAAGTTAAGTCGAAACATTTTTTTCAATTAGACCATTTACAGGCACTTTTGAATTGTCAAGGAGTTACATTTAAAAGTTGAAGCCAGTTGCTCGTTCCAAAGCGTAGGTCCCTATGGAGAAGAACGAGCAATCAACTCCATGGACACTCTTTTCAAATTGGTTTTACAAAATGTTGGTTACAATATTCTTGTTGCTTCTATATTTGTGAAAACAATGAAGATGAATATAAAATTATGAATTGAAACAGTCACATTGGTACATGCCCGGATTTGAATACATAACCTCATGTACATGAAAGGGGTCGCCTTTACCGCTGGGCCATTACGACACACTCATGACAATCATTGTAGAATACAAATTATGATAAATGGACAGACATGACGCAAATGATGTAACTAAACGCACCTTATTATCATTAGTTAAGGATAAATGTCATCTCTAAAAGCAATGATTAATAGTGTAATTATAATAATGAGCATCTAAGAACAAGCGTATGTTCATAAAAATAATTCACAGAAAATACACCTTTTTTTTAAGCAAGTTAAAGATCTTTTTTGTACTCCGTCCTTGGTGTTTCTTTGGACGTTTCTATATGATCAAGTAGATTTTTGGAAAAGTAATAGATAAGCTGATTAAAGGTAATAATATTATTCTGATTGCATTTCCGTCATGGCGGGAAATGTTAATAAAGACTAGACAAAAGATTATTATAGTGCACAAACACAGGTGCACTTCTTCTCCGCTTAGGACCAACGGCTTTACATACTTTCGGAGGTGTAGGGGCGTCACAGCCAACTTCAAATTCCTAATGAAATACGTATTGTAGTACTTTGAATGACTTTTACTGTTGGTAGATCGTTTTGACATTAGTATATCTTTTATGGAACTAATGTAACTGTATAACTTATTTTGATACATATTTTAAAATGGTATGTATGGAGTTTCTTGTCCGTTCTTCTCCACACGAAACTACCTTTTGGAAAGGGCAACTAGATTAAATATTTTTAATTTGTTTTTACCTTCTAATTGACGTTCAAAAGTGCCTTTTAATGGTCTAATTGAAAATAAATGATTTGGCTTTGACTTTGAAATATTTCGTCGTTCATAAAACAAAACCCCAGCGGGTTCATATTTTGACCCCGTAGATATTATTGCACTTTGAATGGAGCATCTGAACTTCCATTTAAACATCGCTGAAATCATGTTTGTGTTTAACCTATGGCCACCTGGCCGCCTGGCCTTTTTTTTTTATTTTTGGTGCGCGTTGGAAATCTTTATGGGCTTCCTTCGCCGTGGAGGTGACGGAGGGGCATGCCGGACTCTTACCTAAATCCACCGTGGTCTTCCAAATCTGTTTATGGCCCGGGGTGCGGGATTTCCATAAGCATTCACCGCTCCCCCCACAGACGTCGACCCGCTGTTCCTCAGCTGGTCCCTCCTTCCGTCACCCACCTGGCCTGGTCTTTCCTTCTCTGACCGACTCCTAGTCAATTCAAAAGTCCCTGTAAATGGTCTAAATGAAATTAATTATTTGACTTTGACTAATTTTCCTCTCTATTCGCTCATACATTTGCTGATAAACAAAACGTCTTCACAAGTAACTTTTTTGATTTTTTTCCAGATCGAGATTTCTTGGAGCGTTATCTTATCTACAATAAAGGGTCCATCGAGAGGGCAAAGCAACGCTTCGATAAACTATGCACCTTCACAAATCTGATGCCAGAGTTTCTGCAGAACTTTGACATAAAGAACGAATTCAAACCTTTGTTTAATATCTCGTATGTCATTTTTTTAATAATTGGTTCGATTGCAAAAATCTCTTATGTTTAGGACCGATTATCGGACCGTTCAATAAATTCATAGTTTCGAGGACCGACTTTTTGTAGGACATGTGCGTTGCTATATTAGATTTCGGTATAGGTACCCCGTTTAACGGAGGGAAATAATAAGAAAGTATCATTGAACATTCACCTCCTAAAATCGTTGAATAGTAAAAAAAGCTAATAAATGTTACCTTTATTTTAAAAACACAAAATTTAAAATTTTTAGTAACCCCCGACAGAAGAATAAAAATCCCTACCGTAGGTAACAAAAGAGCTGATATCTTTGAAACCGCTGAACCGATTTCCATCAAACAAAGCTAAGAACACTCGACTTCGCCCACATGAATATTTTCACCCGTGTTATGTAACGTCTTTGATTACTGCTCCGCTCTCGTGTGTCGTAGCGTGATATTATAATTCTAGCTTTAACTAGTTACTTAAAAAAAATAATTTTGTGTTTTTATCAATACAGATTTTGTAAAAAATGTGATTGAATAATAAAACTAATAATGTGATGAGTTTCAGTCAAATTGTTAATGAAAATTTATGTCGAAATTTGTAATTTTTACCGTTCGAAAATAACATACCGAAGCATGGCATACATGAACCATGAATCTTTAGCAAAGTGGAACTGTTCCCACTTCTCAACTGAACTAAATGTTTCAGTAACACCTGTGTCCTGCCAAAGCCATCATCAGACAACTACCGCGTTGTCATGTCAACGCTAACGGGGATCGACGACAGCAATTTTGAACTTATCTCATATTACAGATATATAATTGTGGTAAGTAAAAAACTGGCCAAGTGCGAGATGCGCACGCAGGTTTTTTTTTGACGGAGAAAGGGAGTGTCAGAATTTTACTGACTAAAACCCATCCATGTTCCTTCTTGTGCCCTTTGCGTTCCGAAAGCGCGGTATCTCTTACGAACAATCTACAGCCCCGGCAGGCATCGGCCCTGAGTGGTTCCTTCAAAAAATTGCTGACATCTGTTTGAGACGCGCGTGAAACGCGAACGCGCCGTCGTCACGGCCTGTCGTTATGTCGTTATGCGTCTACGGTAGCCGGAAGCCATAAGCTGTTTTTTTTTTCTTTTTTTTTATGCAAGAAGCACATTTAGCTCTCATGTCTTAATTTGTTGGACTTGTGCTTGACTTGTCTATTGCATTACTTTCACAAAAACGGATTCGGATCGGAGATTTCCGATGAGTTAGGCCGAGGTGTACCAATGTACACCCACAGTTGGCCGGTATGTTTAGGTCCCATGTAATATGGGGCGAGCCTATTGTTATTAACCGGACAGAAATCCCAACTCCGAGCTACTGCTGAGAATTTCAAAGAAAAACCCGATAACACTTTTTGCTCGACCTGGGAATCGAACCCAATACCTCTAGCGTATTAGCCGCGCTTAAGACCACAAGGCTAACATGGCACTTCATATTTATGATGTATATTGGTACACCTCTGCCTAACCCCTCGGGGAATACAGGCATGATAAGGATAGATGGTATGTTATGTGTGAAAAAAATATAAAAATCCCATTTTTGATTATTGATTCGTGTTAAGAATTACTGCCATGGTTACCTCCTATGTTTGATAAGGATACAAAAATGCCCCGTGCATACATTTTTCAGCTGGGCCAGTACATGCTGCAGCACGACTACTGTAATGGCTACGAGTTGGTGGGGGACACCAGAAACATGACAATGGGAGTTGTGAAGAAACTTAATCCTATTATTATTCATAAGGCGCTCATGTTGATTGTTGTAAGTATACTCGTGGATTTTTACGAGTATAAGACAAGTTTCTCGATTAAAACATGAATCAGGTTAAGTGTCAATTGCACATTCTTATGAGCGATTAGTCTCATCAACCAATCACAGAATCTTTTCCGTGATTGGTGCGTTCGATACTAAAAAACACAAAATTAAAAATTTTAAGTAGCCCCTGTCAGAAGCAAAAAATCACTGCCGTAGCTAACAAAAAAGCTGAGAACTTTGAACCTGTTGAACCTATTTCCATCAAACAAAGCTAAGAACACTCCGGTTGATGGTTCATGCGTTTGGGAGCTACGGTGCCATAGACAAACATACACACACACATATATACACGCACACTTGTAACACCCCGTCGCTTTTGCATCGGGTGTTAAAAACGAAATAAAAACGTTCGAAACCTCTGCAGAATCTTATCGCTGAGAAAAATTATGACAAAATTCATTTAAAAAGAAACTCCATAAACTGTTAATGAACAAATACTATATATACATTTTTAAATATTATTATATTCTCTTTTCAGGAAGCCTTAGGTCAAAGAATGAAGAAAATTCATCTAATAAGTGGCTCCAAGTTCTTCGACACCATCCTCATGGTCTTCAAACAAGGCCTCAGTGCAAAACTAGCCCAAAGATTAGTTGTACATAACAGTGTTGAATCTTTGTATGACCATATACCAAGGGAACACCTCCCGAAAGACCTGGGAGGCAATGAGAAGAGTATGAAGGAGTTAGCAGGTGAGAATTCTCTTTTTTTGCTGCTTTGTATGTTGATCTTGGTGTTAGTGTAAATTGCCTCTGATGATCACCTTCATAAAATTGTAGAGAATGCAAGGCATAACAGATCACAATCTTGTTTCCTCCAGTCAGTTTACAAGGTGACTGAAATATTGAAAAGTTAAAGAGATGTCAGCAAAAGGAAAGGGCCACTGAGGGCCGATGCCTGCCGGGGCTGCGGGTTGTTCGTAAGAGATAGCGCGCCCCCGGAACGCAAAAGGCACAAGAAGGAACATGGGTGGGTTTTAGTCAGTAAAAGTCTGACACTCCCTCCCGCCCCGCCCAGGGCGGGAGAAGTTATTTGATGACTTCCCACCCACCAAAACAAAAAAAATATATTGAAAAGTTATAGAACAGCCAGTGTTACTCTGTATAAAATATGTGTAAAAATCTGACTTTGTGAATAATTATACAAATCGATAGAAAATCAAAAAACACAAAATTAAAAACTTTAAGTAACCCTCGACAGAAGAAGAAAAATCCCTACCGCAGCTAACAAAAGAGCTGATAACTTTGAAATCTCTGAACCGATTTCCATCAAATATAGCTAAGAACACTGCCGACGAATTCACCTTTCCGTTTGGGAGCTACGATGCAACAGACAGACACACACACAGAGACACGTCAAACTTATAACACTCCATCGTTTTTGCGTCAAGAGTTAAAATCGAATGAAAATATTATATAAAAATGTCAAAAGCCCACAAAAGGCATATGCCCCTTGAGCCCAGAGGTGTCGGAGGACGGATATAGGAGGAGTAAACTGTCGAACCCTAATATGAGTTAAGTTATTCCGTAAAAGAGATGTTAAGTGAAGGGAGCAAGGGAGGGACTACTCCCGACCACCGTATACGCGGGCCTGTGGACGGTCAGCAATGGGTAGCTCACCGTTCATACATTGCATAACGACAGGCCGTGTCGACGGCTCGTTTGTGTTCCACGCGCGCCTCAAGGGTTGTCAACAATTTTGGATGTGGCACTCAGGGCCGATGCCTGCCGGGGCTGCGGGTTGTTCGTTAGAAATACCGCGCCCCCAGAATGCAAAGGGCACAAGAAGGAATATGGAGGGGTTTTACTCAGTAAGAGTCTGACACTCCCCCCCGCTCCGCCCAGGGCGGGGGAAGTCATTTGATCATCTCCCATCAGCAAAAAAAAAGAAAACTCAGTTCACGATTAGCTATATTTTCAAAGTGCCTAAAGTTTATTAAAGAGCAAACTGTGAATTAAACGCGTTAGAGCTTCAAATGTTTTGTTGAATTTTATAACATTTCTTTAGCTTAAATTATTAAGAGAACCGATTCATAATTGGCGGAGTTATCGCGTAACACACATACAAAAAAAAATTAAAAAAAACCTACAGACGAATTGATAACCTCCTCCATTTTGAAGTCGGTTAAAAAACCCGCCTAATATTTTTCTACATGACTTAAACCCACCCATGTTCCTTCTTGTGCCCTTTGCGTTCCGGGGGTGCGGTATCTCTTACGAACAACCCGCAGCCCCGGCAGGCATCGGCCCTTAGTGGCCCCTTCCCTTTGCTGACATCTCTTTGAGGCGCGCGTGGAACACGAACGCGCCGTCGACACAGCCTGTCGAAACGTGACTTGGCTTTATATTTTCATCATCATATTAGCCAAATGAATCATTCCGACGACCTGGTAGAGGACGCTGAAAATCACTGGATGCGTTCAGCACAGGACCGGTCATTATGGCTATCTCTAAGGGAGGCCTATGTTCAGGATTATGTTTTAGTAATGAAATATATATCTTTTTTCAGAAAACGTTTTTAAGGAAGTAAGTTCAGATGCACACATAGCAATTGTGAAGAACATGGAAGCCGCTGGTACTGACGAAACCTGCAGGCAAACTAGTAAATTCAATGAGGAATATTCGGGAATGCCTGGATCCTTCAAAACGTTGTGCGTAGATTAAAATGTTTAAGTACTAGAAAGATAAGGCTCGCCCTCTATTATAATGGACCTAAACATACCGGCGAACTGTGAGTGAACATTGGTACACCTCTGCCTTACCCTTCGGGGAATACAGGCATGATGGTGTGTAAAGTAAAGACGAGATTATCTGTTGTTTTTGGAAGGGGTTTAATTGAAATTATTTTCCGGAGTGATTGAAATTTAGCAATAATTATGTAGATGTGTAGTAATAATTTACTTCATAACAATTTACTTCCATACTTAAATTATTCAGAGTATAAATATCAAATGTGTTCTTTTTAACCCCCGACGCAAAAACGACGAGGTTGAGTTTGTGTGTGTGTGTCTGTCTGTGGCATCGTAGCTCCGGAACGCATGAACCGATTTTGATTTAGTTTTCTTTGTTTGAAAGGTATATTAGTTGGGACTGTTCTTAGTTATGTTTGATGGAAATTAATTCAGCGGTTTTAAAGTTATCAGCTCCTTTGTTAGCTGCTGTAGGGATTTTTATTTTTTGTCGGGGGACACTTAAAATTATATAATACACTTTTAATTTGTGTTCTATGTCGGGGTAAATATAAGTATTTATTATATTATTTAAAACAAATAAATAGTTTTTGGTAAAACCGTTAAGAAAATCGAATTTGTCATTTATTGTAAGACCTTTTATTTACTGAACTTCTTAAAAAAATTATGATTGTGCTTATTCTTATTTTAATTTTAATTATTTTATATTTATTTATTTAAATATGTACAGATTAAAAATTATATTTTAATTATTTGTTAGAGGTGTAAATAAACGGAACTTGTTAAAAGAAAAATTGTATCTAAGAGGAACAGACTTTTATTTTCTAAATCATTCTTAATTTTAAACCAGATTTGTTCAGGCGTTCGGACGTGAAGAAGTAACAAACATCCATCCATCCATCCAAACATTCGCATTTATAACAGTAGTAAGATTGTTTGTTCATTTGTCTGTAAGCGATGTATCTTTATGTCTCTCGTTACACCCCGAACTTTATCAAAGAAAAAACGCATTTGAATCGGTTAACTGTTTAAGAGTTACGGTGTACAGACAGACACACAGACACGTCGAACTTATAATACCCCTCTTTTTGAGTAGGGGGTTAAAAGTGTTGCAAATTTTTTATCATAGATCATTTTTAACCCCCGACGCAAAAACTACGGGGTGATTTAAGTTTGACGTCTCTGTGTGTGTGTCTGTCTGTGGCATCGTACCTCCCGCTCCTGAACGCATGAACCGATTTTGATTTCGTTTTTATGTGTTTGAAAGGTGTATTAGTCGGGAGTGTTCTTAGCTATGTTTGATAGAAATCGGTTCAGCGGTTTCAAAGTTATCAGCTCTTTTGTTACCTGCGGTAGGGATTTTTATTCTTCTGTCGGGGGTTACTTAAATTTTTTAATTTTGTGTTTTTTTCTAAGATGAATGGCCTCTGGTAGGTACATCAAGATTGCTTTGTATAGTTTTTCTTTTTTTCCCACACTAAATCGTTTATTATTTAAACAAAATTTTACACACGTATCTACCTAGGTTCACGGAAATGATTGTCGGATGAGTTACAATGAAATTAATTATTTTTTTATGATCATTCAATGATTTGATTAAATAAAAGCGAGGAACTGGACTGGCAAATTCGAGGTCATGACCACTAAAGCCATATTATACTGTAATTTTTTTACGTTAAAGTTTAAATTATAATGTCATTATTACCATAAGTCTACTGCATGAACTGAACTGCCTCGTTGGTCTCGTGGTCGCAAGCGCGACTGATGAGCTTGAGGTCCCGGGTTCGATTCATCGGTCGGGCAAAAAGTGTTATTGGGTTTTTCCATTAGAATTTGCTCAGTAGCAGCCCGGAGTTTGGAAGTTGTGGTGTGACACACCCGTGCCTCGGAAAGCATGTAAAGCCGTTGGTCCCGGCTGTCATTTCTAGATCTTTGACAGTCGTTACGTATAGTCAGAAGCCAGGCAGTCTGACAACCAGTCTAACCAAGAGGTATCGTGTTGTCTAGTAACTGGGTCGCGGAGGTCAGATAGGCAGTCGCTCCACGTAAAACACTGGTACTCAGCTGCATCCGGTTAGACTGGAAGCCGACCCCAACATAGTTGGGAAAAGGCTAAGCAGATGATGATATTAACATAAGTCTAATTATACCTAATACTTAGCAGGATCCTAGACGGGGCATTCTGTCTCAGTGATTTTATAGTTGCTTGCATTAATGAATACTGTTCGTTTCTGCATAAAAGGTACATTTTTTTTCATGTTATTGGATGGCAAACAAGCCTACCTGATGTTAAGTGATCACCGCTGCCTATAGACATATGCAATACCAGAGGCCTTGCAGATGCGTTGCCATCCCAGAGACAAAGTTGAAATATCCCCTATATAGTATAAAAACATATATCTTTACACACCTAAACACAGACAATTCCATTTGTTTATAACTTAATTAATGTAACTATCTGTACGCCAGAGACAAAGTTGAAATGTCTCATGTAGATAATCAAAGTTTAATCATTTATTTGTTTTAAGTGCGACGTATAGAAGATGATAAATAAGTTGTTAGTGCATTCACATGTTCTGCCACAAATTGGAATGTCAATATTAAAATAAGGTTCTAATTGAAAAGGCAACTCAACGCAAAATTAATCTATTCCAATATTATAAATTTAAAAATATTTTTTGTTTGTTTGTTTGTTTAGAGGCGTTGGCGAACCTCTGGAACTAACAGTCGGATTGGACAAAATATTGTATACGATAGCCAGATTCACGACAAATAGTATAGGCTTTATAACATCACACTAAGACCGACGGGAGCCGAGCGGTAACCAAAGACGTAATATGTTATGTTTTTGTTTACTGCGACTGGTTACTGCCTCGGTAGCCTAGTGGTTTTGAGCGCGACTGCTACGCTAGAGGTCTTGGGTTCGATTCCCAGGTCGAGCAAAGTGTTATTGGGTTTTTCTAAGAAATTCGCAGTAGCAGCTCGGAGTTAGGATTTGTGCCCGGTTAATAGCAATAGGCTCGCCCCCTATTACATGGGATCTAAACATACCGGCAAACTGTGGGTGTACATTGGTACACCTCTGCCTAACCCTTCGGGGAATACAGGCGTGATGGTATGTGTGTTGTTTACTGCGGGTAAAACTGCCTCTTTAGCCTAGTGGTCCTTAGCGTGGCGGCTTCGCTAGAGGTCTTGAGTTCAATTCCCACGTAAAGCAAAAAGTGTTATTAGATTTTTCTATGAAATTCTCACTAGCAGCTCGGAGTTAGGATTTGTGCTCAGTCAATGGCAATAGGTGACATGGGACCTAAACATATCGGCAAACTGTGAGTATACATTGGTATACCTCTGCCTAATCCTTTGAGGAATACAGGCGTGATGGTATGTGCGTAAATAACCCACGCGGCCGAAGTCTAGCGGCAGAAGCTAGTATATTACATCAATTGCTGTAAGTCTCGCAAAAACTCGAAAATGGGTCGATATGATTATTTTTTTTCTTGTTTACCTCTTTATTGGCATGGTTAAGGAAAAAGAAATAGGAAAAAATAAAATTCTAGATGGTACGAAGGTCACCAAGGTCATCTAGTTGTTTAATATAAAATAATTTAACACATACAGACAAAGGTAATAAGTTTTCTGTGACGTGTGTAGATTCAAATCTCTTTTCTGAGATTAAAATGCTCCATTACGAAACTAAAACGTTGCATTGTTTGTCCGGAATTAATTATTTTAATTATCAAATTAATTATTTATTAATTATCAAGTAATAGCTTTTTCGAACACAAAAACATTGACAATATGTAATTCTAATGTTTACGTGTAATTTACTGGTGTCTAAAAAAAATTATTAAAATGAGTTAATAAAAAACGTCACCTGTCATTTATTTTTTGAATTTGGAATCGGATTCTGAGCACGAGAGAAGGATAGTTTTAATGATGGAATATTTTAATTTTAAACACCCCACACACACACACACACATTTTTTTTGACTGCCCCATTGGTCTCGTCGTCGCAAGCGCGACGGATGAGCACGGGGCCCTGGGTTCGATTCCCGGGTCAGACGAAAGGTATTATAGGGTTTTTCATTACGAATTCCTCAGTAGCAGCCCGGAGTTTGAAAGTTGATGGTGTGACAGCCCCGTGTCTCGGAAAGCACGTAAGCCCTTGGTCCCGGCTGTCATTTGTAGATCTTTGACAGTCGTTACGGATAGTCAGAAGCCTGGAAGTCTGACAACCAGTCTTACCAAGGGGTATCGTGTTGCCCAGTTACTGGGTTGTGGAGGTCAGATAGGCAGTCGCTCCATGCAAAATATTGGTATTCAGCTGCATCCGGTTAGACCGGAAGCCGACCACGACATTGTTGGGAAATGATGAAACGAATAGCTTCTTTGAAGACTAAACCTTCAACTGTCATTTATTTTTTGAATTTGGAATCTGATTCTGAGCACGAGAAAAGGATAGTTTTAATGATGGAACATTGGAATTTCAAACACTTTAGTTTTAAAAAACGAATTTTGCCTTAATTTGCAATTAGACTGCCCCGTTGGTCTCGTGGTCGCAAGCGCGACTGTTGAGCATGGGGTCCTGGGTTCGATTCCCGGGTCGAGCAAAGTGTTATTAGGTTTTTCCATTAGGAATTTTTCAGTAGCAGCTCGGAGTTAGGATTTGTCCCCGTTAATGGCAATAGGCTCGCCCCCTATAACATGGGACCTAAAAAAAAGGGGAACTGTGGGTGTACATTGGTACTGTTGGTACACCTCTGCCTAACCCTTCGGGGAATACAGGCGTGATGGTATGCTATGTGTGCAATTAGACTATTATTAAAGGCTATTTTTTCTAATGAATTTGAAAACTCAACTCTAATAATTTCATTGGCTGCTGAAAATTCTGCTTAAACATGACGAGTTCTCATGAGATTTCTTAATACACGTTTCAGTACTCATGAAAAACATTTTTAATTACCAGGAACGTAATTAATGAAATGTTAATAATTAACGCATTTTACATAACGTGTAGGTATTTTTTTACAAACATATTATGCGTCAGAGATGAAAGATCATTATTGTTTTTGTTAATTAAATATATTTTTCACCTTTCGTGAAAAAACACTTCACTTATTTGTTGTTTGTTTAACTGCCTCGGTAGCCTAATGGTCCTAAGCGCGACTGCTACGCTAGAGGTCTTGGGTTCGATTCTAAGGTCGAGCAAAAAGTGTTATTGGGTTTTTTTATCATATTCTCAGTAGCAGCTCGGAGTAAGGATTTGTGCCCGATTAATGGCAACAGGCTCGCCCCCTATTACATGGGACCTAAACATACCGGCGAACTGTGGGTGTACAATGGTACACCTCTGCCTAACCCTTCGGGGAATACAGGCGTGATGGTATGTATGTATGTTTTTTGTTTAAATATAAAAGCGGCGTTGCCACTCACATCGGCCATATAAATCCCTTTTGTTAGTCGCCTTTTATTTTGTATGTAGTTCTGTATATTTGACGCTAACACCTTTGTGTGCTATCCGATAACAATAAGGACACGACTAATTCTAGAACACCTCAACTTTATGTTAAATTAAAGGAAGTAGATAAGGTAAACTACAAAATGCAAACAAACACGGATATTGAATATTTCTATCAATATTGTTGCGAAATTGGCAATTAAATTTGAACCATAAGGTCAATGACTCAAGGTTGACGGTAACTATAAATTAGGATTAATGCATACGTGTTTAAGTAGGAACCTGCTCAACCTTAGACTTGAATTTAAATTGAGGTCAGTAATACTACTTGTGTTTTTTTTTAGGGTGCCGTACCTCAATAGCGAAAAACGGAACGCTTATAAGATCACTCGGTTGCCCGTCCGTCTGTCTGTCTTATCAAAATCCTTTATTTAGGGAATGCGTGGAGTTATCAAGTTGAAATCCGTATAATCAGATCTACAGTCCCATGAAGTTATGAAAAAATCAAACTTCCAAGTTTATGTAAAAAAAAGATACAGCCGTTTATTCAGCAAAAAACGCATATTTAGACACTCTCAAGGGAATCAAAACCCTATGGTAGTTCCCGTTGACATAGAACTATGAAACATGGCAAGTACCAGCGTTATAGACCACAAAAACAAGAAAAAGGCTGAAAACTATACATTTGTAATTAAATCATAAAAAATAGGGGGTCTATATTTTTTTAGGGGGTCGGATTTTCAAATTGAAGCTATTAGTTCAAATGGGGTATCATATAAAAGGGCTTGATGTGCACATTGCAAAATATATTGTATTTATTTTTTCCGAGGCACTATTTATTATTTATAATGAAAAACAAAAAAAAAATACCGTTCCCCTCTTTGTCTCCGAAGTTTGTGATACGAAAAATTAAAAATTATTATAATTATCTAATACCTAGTAAATTTTTGTAGACAAATAAATATATTATTTATTTATTTATTTAATTCTGTAATTTATAATGATCCTACGTACGGAATCCTCGGTGGACGAGACCGACTCGCACTTGTCCGGTTTTTTGATTCTTTTTTCATTTAAAGGTCAATAAACTGTGCTACTGTGTTTTTTACTATTACATAGCGTACTGGTTTCAAAAAAGGATATTTTTGGAAAACAAGTATTGGTAGATGACACCACTAATCAATTGGCGTACTTTTTATGAGCTGTCAATACACGATTGTCCCATTGATTTTGTATGTCAATACTATACCATGACGTCATTTTTTGTCATCTTAATTCACTGACTATTTATTGATTTCAAAGCAAATAAAAATAGAATTTTATACCATTATCACGCCTGTATTCCCCAGAGGGTTAAACAGAGGTGTACCAATCTACACCCAGAATTCGCCGGTATGTGTTTAGGTCCCATGTAATAGGGGGAGAACCTATTGCCATTAACCGGGCACAAATCCTAACTCCGAGCTGTTACTGAGAAATTCATAGAAAAACCCCATAGCACTTTTTGCTCGACCTGGGAACAGACTCCAAGACCTCTAGCGTAGCAGTCGCGCTTAGGACCACTAGGCCAACGAGGTCCAATTTTATAGTTATTTAAAAATTCATCAAGTTTTCAGGGCTAACATAAAATGTTTTTTTTTTTTAAAGTTGTGTCCTGCAGCTATTATTTAAAGGTGTCATCTACCCAATTTGAGTGAATATGAAATTTATCTATACTCCTATATAAATATAAAGATTTTAATGTTCGTTTGTTTGTACCGAATAAGCTCCGAAACAACTGGACTGATTTTAACCATTTCTTTACCAATAATTAGCAAAATTATCAGCTATATTGCATCACGCTATGACATATGAGAGCGGAGCAGTAACAAAAGACGTAGGTAACTAAACGTGACCTAAATCCTACGTCACATTAAAAGCGATGCGACGGCAATACATTTTGTAATATAGTCTATACCTACGCATTCCGTGTGACGCCATCTTGAATATACAGGTGGATGCAAAAAAAAATGTGGGGCGATAGAATTTCACATCCTGCCCATTAATTAGGTATTACAAATGAGTTGCGAAGTATTGAGAAAGGAAAACGTAGTGAGTTACACAAGTTACCGTTTATTGCGAACGTGATTTTGGTACTTAGCGATGGAAATAAGGATGAAAGTCAAACGTCAAATTTTTTATGTCAATTAGACCATTAAAATGGGTACAATTTTGAACGTCATTTAGCGGAAAAATTATTATATTGATTCTAGTTGCCCATTCCAAAAGGTACTTTCGTATGGAGAAGTACGGGCAAGAAACTCCATATATACATACTCTTCTTTAAAATGTTTTTCAATAATTTGTTTATCTATACTTATAATAATATTATAAAGAGGAAACATTTTTTTTTGTAATGAATAGGCTCCGTAACTACTGGACTGATTTTAACCATTATTTTACCAATAGACAGCTACATTATTCCTGAGTAACATAGGCTATATACCATCACGCTACGGCACACGGGAGCGGAGCAGTAACGAAAGACGTAACTTAACGCGGGTGAAATAAGCCACGCGGACGAAGTCGCGGGCAGGTCGCTAGTATTCAATAAATATAAATGTTAAGACAATGAATCTAATACGAAAATCACTTAGAGTACTATAATACGCACAATGTAATAAAAATTAAGAAATAAATTATACTTTCTGACGATAGGATTGACCTTTCCTCATATTTTGAGCTGTCAAACTTACATCAGCCATGATAGATACAACTTGTACTGGATACAGGATGTGTCCACATTTCCTTGACTGTCAAAAAAGGAAATATCTACTGTCGGTTTTTGTGAAACAAGGTAAAGTCAACACATCCTGTAGATAGAAATATCTCTCTGACATTTTCCTTACAGGCTGTTCAAATGACAGTAAGACGATGGTTTGAAGTTTGTATGTGAATGAATTTATGGTCAAAAATGACTAATTCTAAAGTACCTTTAATAGAGCAAGCAAAATAGCAGTTGGCAGCGGCGGCGCGTGTCTTAGTTTCAATTTCGGTACAGAACAAATATTTGTATGAACTACAGATAGTTGTTCTAAGTCTGGCTGTTTGTGTATGTGAGTCTTTATGTTTAAAAAAAAAACATTTACAAACAAACATATCAACACGCCTGTATTCCCCGAAGGGTTAGGCAGAGGTGAACCGATGTACACCCACAGTCCGCCGTTATGTTTAGGTCCCATGTAATAGGAGGCGAGCCTATTGCCATTAACCGAGCACAAATCCTAACTCCGAGCTGCCACTGAGAATTTTTTTGGAAACCCCAAGAACACTTTTTGCTCGACCTGTGAATCGAACCCAAGGCCTCTGGCATAGCAGTCGCGCTTATGACCGTTGGGCCAACGAGGTAGTCAACAAGGTTAACATAAATAAAATTGAATATTTCGCACTTACAAAATCGCCAAGGCTAGTCAAATCCGAAGGTACAAAACATTAACTATTATTTATGTAAAATGTTTATGGTTGATACCGGTTTTAGGTTTCGTCATGGTTCAGTTAAAATTAACATCTTCGTGAGAAACGATACTGTAAGTAAATCTGTGTATACATGGGTAACTATAGCTTTAGCCTGAGGCTTTGTCTGCAAAAATATCGATAAGAAATTTTGTTTCGCAAACGCTAACGCGTCCGCGGAAAAAATAGATGCTATGTCCTTTGTTTTTTTTTTTTTGGGGGTGGGAATCATCAAATAACTTCTCCCGCCCTGGGCGGGGCGGGAGGGAGTGTCAGACTTTTACTGACTAAAACCCACCCGTGTTCCTTCTTGTGCCCTTTGCGTTCCGGGGGCGCGGTATCTCTTACGTACAACCCGCAGCCGCAGCAGGCATCGGCCCTCAGCGGCCCCTTCCTTTTGCTGACATCTCTTTGAGGCGCGCGTAGAACACGAACGCGCCGTCGAAACGGCATGTCCTTTGTTGGGGTCCAAGTTTAGTCGTAAAGGCTTAACAAACAGACAGAGTTTTAGTATACATAATATATTCTGCAGATCGATTTCGGTGAACATTATTGTCCCACTGCAGGGCAAGGGCCCCTTCTTTTACAGAAAGGGCACGAGCATTACTCACCACGCTTACTTCCTGACACAGACTCCCTGGCTTCTGACTATCCCTAACGACTGTCAAGGATCTACGAATGACAGCCGGGACCAACGGCTTTACGTGCTTTTCGAGGCACGGGGGTGTCACACCACCAAGTTCCAAACTCCGGGCTGCTACTGAGCAAATCTTAATGGAAAAACCCAATAGCACTTTTTGCCCGAACTGGGAATTGAAACCGGGACCCCACGCTCAACAGTCACGCTTGTGACCACGAGACTAACGGGGCAGTCAAATCAAGGACAAATCAATAACATTCATTGCGTTATTTACGTGATCGAGCAGATGAAATGTTCAAGCTAACGCTAGCAATGAATTCCAAAACGAATTGTTTAATTAGCAACACCAACAGTTGAGTTTAGTTATATTACATTTAAGTAACTTTAAGTTCTATTTTTAACGCTTGTTTGTATGACCTTAATCTAACCTTGTAACCGTGTAACATTGTTTGGTCATGTAACATTGAAAAACCGGCCAAGAGTACAGTTGGGCTACAATAGGGTTCCGAAACAGAGTCCTTTTTTTTTGTTTTTGGGTGGTGGGAAATCATCAAATAACTTCTCCCGCCCTGGGCGGGGCGGTAGGGAGTGTCAGACTTTTACTGACTAAAACCCACCCATGTTCCTTCTTGTGCCCTTTGCGTTCCGGGGAACGCGCCGTCGACACGGCCGAAACAGAGTCCTATACTGAACCGTCAATAGAGCGGGTCTTTGGGCTGTCGTAATTACTGTATTAGGTACAGTTTGCAAAATGAACCTGTGCCAGTGCTCTTAAAGTCAGTCTTAATGACATATTTTCAAGGAAAAAACACAAAATATATTTTTTTAAGTAACCCCCGACTAAAGAATGAAATCCCTACCGCAGCTAACAAAAGGGCTAATAACTTTGAAACCGCTGAACCGATTTTCATCAAACGTAGCTAAGAACACTCTCGACTAATTCACCTTTCAAACAAAAAAATCGGTTCATGCATTCGGGAGCTACGATGCCTCAGACAGACACACAGACACGTCGAACTTATAACACCCCGTTGTTTTTGCGTCGGGGATTAAAAATAAGTCTGCCTTCTTCCTGTCTTGCATTCAGCTAGTTGAGTAATATTTTTTTATTTCTAAAGATTCGTTTTTATTGCATCTAAAGTAATGGTATTTTTTTATGGGACAAGCCCGCCACACTATTCCCAACCACTGCAACTTCTGTAAGCCAGAATCAACAGTGGAGACCGCCTGAAGAACGCCGAGGCAATGAAGCTCGACGAGTCCCGGAGAAACGATATTACTGTCTTGGACCCCGCAACGAGTTTAATCAGAAAAGATTAGATGAAGATGTTTTTTTCATTAACTCTCACAAGCGGTTACATTATTTCTATAATTTATAGCTACATATCTACTAATTAAATAAATATCTAAACTGTGGTTTAAAAATCTGGGGGGTAAGAAAAAAATGGTAAGGGAATCCTTGGAGGAAGGTTTTTACAATTTTTATTTTCTTAGATTAGTCCAAAGTAACCCTCAAAATACATCAGACATTTTTTTTTGTTTTTATAATCTAGTACCCTAAATTATTTAAGATCTAATAATACCTATGCAAAAATACAAATCCCTATGTCTCACAGATATTGAGAAAATACCTCTTTTTGACAGTCGGACAAAAAGTGATCTCAGCATAAATAAAGTTTAATTTTTTATTTTCAGATTATTATTTATTATATTTAGGGATTACAACTAGCACGTACTGTCCCACAGCTGGGCAAAGGTCTCACTCGAGTTCTTCCATCTATCGTGATTTAGCGTTACATCTTGCTAATTCTCAAGGAAGCCGATCAACTCGTCCTACCATCTCTTTCGTGGTCCGCCGTCTCCCCGTCTCGCCATTGCAGGACACCAATGACATACGATACCCTAAAAATAAATAGTTTATAATTTACTTGTTTTATTTTTATAATTTACGAGATTTGGTACCTACATCTATAAATCTTAATAATTGTGTGAATTGATTTTTTTTTACAATAATTTTAGTGTATTGTTACATTAAAAAATAAATATTATATAATTAAATTGTTTATGCTCGTGGCTTCGTCCGTGTGGTGTCTTCCCCCGCCTTTTTTTTACCAACCCTCTGGGCGGGGCGGGAGGGAGTGTCAGACTTTTACTGACTAAAGCCCATGGAAGAAACATGGATATGTTCCTTCTTGTACCCTTTGAGATCCGACAGCTCGGTATGTCTTACGAACAACCCGCAGCCCCGGCAGGCATCGGCCCTGAGTGACCCCTTCAAAAATTGCTGACATCTCTTTGAGGCGCGCATTGAACACGCACGCGCCGTGGATACGGCCTGTCGTTATGCAACGTATGGACAGTGAGCTATCCAATGCTCACCGTCCACAGGCCCACGTCTACGGTGGCCGGGTGTTGTCTCGCGGCTCCCGACGCCCGGAACGTCTACCGCGGCGGCTGGGACTTTAACCGCGTTAAGTTACGTCTTTGGTTACTGCTCCGCTCCTGTGGGTCCTAACGTGATGTTATATAGCCTGTACTAATCCTTATGAATCTGGTTATCATGTATACCAATTCCAGAGATTCCAGAGAGCATTTAAACAAACAAAAATATTTTCAGCTTTATTTTATTAGTGCAGATTAAAAGATTACCTAGCTCAACAAAATTAATACAAAATTTCTGTTTATAAAGTCTAGAAGGACATCTTAACAAAAACTTTGATCACAAATTCAGTAGATAGGTATAGTAACCGCCACGAGTCGTGAGCACAAACGTCACGTTATTTTTTTGAATCCTTTCTCTGTCTGTTCCTCGGTCTGTCGGACCGATCGCGTGCAGCGTTGTCGCCCCAAAAAACCCGGAAAAGAACTTAAAAATAAACTTGAAATTCGTGCTCACGACTCATGGCGGCTTCTAAGAATGACACTACAACTCAGTAATAAAATTTGTCATCAGTTATTGAATAGTGATATTTACTTTAGAATAAAGATATTTTGTTAGTTTTAGAACATTTGGGGGTACAAGTATGCACATACCCGATATTATTAATTTTTTATTCTCATCATCATCTGCTTAGCCTTTTCCCAATAATGTTGGGGTCGGCTCCAGTCTAACCGAATACAGCTGAATACCAGTGTTTTACATGGAGCGACTGCCTATCTGACCTCCACAACATAGTTACTGGGCAACACGATACCTCTTGGAAAGACTGGTTGTCAGACTTTCTGACTTCTGACTATCTGTAACGACTGTCAAAGATCTACAAATGACAGCCGGGACCAACAGCTTTACGTGCTTTCCGAGGCACGGGGGTGTTACACCACCAACTTTCAAACTCCGGACTGAGAATTTCATAGAAAAACCCAATAACACTTTTTGCTCGACCTGGGAATCGAACCCAAGACCTCTAGCGTAGCAGTCGCGCTTAAGACCACTAGGCCAACGAGGCAGTTCACGAGGTAACGGGGTAGCAATTCTAATACTAATTATAATATCACTAGCTTTAAACCCCGCATTGTCATCCGTGTCCAATTACGTCTTCGGTTACCCCTCCGCTACTGATCGTAAAGCTTGTTCTATACGTGTGAACCTACCTCTTTAATCTTTCTATACATTAATGAAAACCGCAGAAAATTCTGTTGACAAGTTAAAAAGATTTAAGCGTACAGACGACAGGAAGCGACTTTGTTATATGCTAAGTCCAAGGATGTCTATGCTAACATAAAATATTCTTCGAGAAGAAATAGAATTAAACAGGTAATTAAAATTATGATGCACGGTTGTTGGATTTTGTGTTATTTCCTTGGTTTTATCCTGAAATTTTGCGTATACGTTGTTAGGTGTACAGAAACGGACATAGGGTAACTGTCTTATGAAAATAGATGGCGTCCTTACATAAACTCACGCCTTTTTCCTACCACCAGCTACGATCGTTACATACTCCTTTCGCCTCGTCCACATTCATACAAGCACGCTGGTTACGAGTACTGTGTACCCGACATTTCTGAAAACCATACCATACCACACCAACCATAACAAAATTGCTTCAGGCATTTCCGTTGCCCAACATGGGCACTACTAGAGTGCCAGCTGTTTTGGAGTCTATGCCTTGGCACGCGGCGCTGGGAAGAGATTACATGGGATGGCTATAATGCCTTGGAAATTGGGTAGGCCTTTGGTGTAGGATGCAACATGCGTCGACACCCTTGCGCCATCCTATCTTCTTAGCACGACTTGTTATGCTGGGGCGGCTGCTACTGGTGCCGAAAACCTCAAATGGCGCAAATATAATAACCTTCTTGGAAGCTAAATGTTTGAGCCGTTTGGGGTTGAAACACTAGGGCCATGGGATCCGAGCGCTCATCTAGTTTTTCGAGACATCGCCCAGCGACTGGTCGACTCTTCACATGACCAAAGGGCTGGCCTTTTCTTGGGCCAAAGAATCAGCATTGCCATACAACGTGGCAATGCTGCCAGCCTTTTGAGTACTTGTCCCATCGACAGCGATGCGGATGAGTTTTTTGATGCCCTATAAGCTTCCTTTTTTGTTTTTTATATAAACTGTACATACTCGTAGTATGACTGTAATCTAATTATTATTTAAGTAAGTTTTATCATCTGCTTAGCCTTTTTCCCAACTAGGTTGGGGTCGGCTTTCAGTCTAACCGGATGCAGCTGAATACCAGCGTTTTACATGGAGCGACTGCCTATCTGACCTCCACAACCCAGTTACTGGGCAACACGATACTCCTTGATTAGACTGATTGTCAGACTTCCAGGCTTCCGACTATTCGTAACGACCGGCAAAGATCTACAAGTGACAGCCAGGACCAACGGCTTTACGTGCTTTCCGAGGCACTGGGGTCACACCGCCAACTTCCAAACTCCGGGCTACTACTGAGCAAATCATACTAAAAAACCCCAATAACACTTTTTGCCCGAGCTGGAAATCGAACCCGGGACCCCGCGCTCATCAGTCGTGCTTGCGACCACGGGACCAACGGGGCAGTTGAGTAATTTAAGTAAGTTTTATGATTGAAATAAATGAACATAGTCATCTTCAATATTATTCTACAAAACCATACTTGTATTTCGAATTATGTTTGAATTTTAAATATAACTGACAATTACGCGGACAAAGTCACAGATAAAAGCTAGGTTGAAATAAAACTATTAAAATACGTGAATTGTGCTACCAATTGTGATGGCTAATGCCATCCGGCTTGGTACCACAAAAACATACATTGAAACTTTTCCTTTTGCATCTCAACAAGTCTTTACGTGGACATCATGATTTATAATTAATTACTCAAAATTATCATGTTAATTTTCCGTTTTATAGTCTTAAAAAAACAAATAATAACTTAATGCAGCTATTATTATTAACAAAAAACCTTGGAGCTTGAATTTTTGCACGCCTCATATTTTAAAACTTAAACGAAGGCACGCCAAAACTCGATCGTTTGTCCTTTCATTTGGACGTGTTGCAAAGAAAAAAATACAACATAGTGCTGATTTTTTTAAATAATAATTATTATTTCTAAAGTCCGGCGAGACAGTGGTTTTGAATAATTAAAATAATATAATAAATTAAAGTGTGGTGCGGAGTTTTTAGTGATTTTTAAATGTAAGTATTACCATTTATTTAATTTTTTAAACGTTAAAATAAATATTTTGTTCGTAGCAATTTAAATTACAAAAAATATCGTGAAATTGTAAATCTTAATTTTATATTTAAAATTTTTAAATTATTTAATCTTATCGTTAAAGTTCAAGCCAGTAGGTACCTCACGATTAAACCAACAAAAAGAAAAAGTTCCTTACTATCAATTGGACTTAGTTACGGCAAATTGACCCAACCAACAAACACCCTAAAATTGAGTTCCACATCATCATCAACGACATCGTAAAGGTCAATATTTTGCTTCGATAAAAATGACCCAGAGATAAACAAAGAAATGAAGTCAATAACAACACAAGGTACCAACCAACGCACATCTGTGTTTACGATGGTTTTTGTATATGTAACTGAATATTCGGGATAATATTGTGGGTTGGATCCTTGTTGCACCACTACGTCCAATTTAAAATACCGGTATTCGCATGAATAGGTAAAACAGAAAATATTAAACTTATTATTCGAATTTAATATTTACGGATAAAAAGGAAAGTGTATTAAAATTAGCGACAGTGAATTATGTAAGAGCTAAATATTCAAATACAAATAATATTGAAATCATATCTTTGACAACAAATGTTGGTGAGAAATAAAACGAAAGGCAGGCCACCATTTTGACAAAATATTTAGATATCAATATAATATTGCCTCGTTAGCCTAGTGGTCCTAAGCGCGACTGCTACGCTAGAGGTCTTGGTATCGATTTCCAGGTCGAGCAAAAAGTGTTATTGGGGTTTTCTATGAAATTCTCAGTAGCAGCTCGGAGTTAGGATTTGTGCCCGGTTAATGGCAATATTTTCACCCTCTATTACATGGGACAAAAATGTACCGGCGAACTGTGGGTGTACATTGGTGCACCTCTGTCTAACTCTTCGGGGAATACAGGCATGATGGTGTGGTATGATATTTTAATTTATTTGGGCATAGTGATTTGATAATTTAAGTATAATTACCATAGGCATAACACTAGGAATTTCTTCTGTATCGTGTGTGTATTTGCATATAGTAAATACAAATAAAAACAAATTAGTTTGAGTTCGATTTGTTAATTATAGATCCGTGTAATTAACTGGTTCTTAATCGCAGTAGTTTTTTGGAGTAAAAGAAAAGTTGGTCAATGTTTTTTGCCCAAAAGTAACCAGCAACAGGTTTGCTCGTTGATCGAGTTACAAATAAAAAGAAAGTCTGACAACTGGTCAAAAGATTGGCGACCATTCAATGTAAAATTATAAATACAAAAGTGGTCAAAGTCAAAGAATTTCAAGTTCAAAGTCAAGGTCAAATCATTTATTTTAATCAGGCCATTAAACAGCACTTTTGCACTTTATTATTATTATACAAGAACAAAAAAGAAACATTTATTTGTTTCATGATTGTTACGATTTTGCAAATACCGGTATGCCTTGATAACCATAATACATACATATAGTTGTCGCCACCAGTCGTGAACACAAATGTCAAGTTCGTTTTTACGTGCCTTTTGGGTTTTTTTGAGGACCAATCGCGTGCAGCGTCAGCGACCCAAAAAACCCGGAAAGGATCCCAAAAATCAAATAATTAACTTGACATTTGTGCTCACGACTCGTGGCGGCTACTATACATACCATCACCATCACGCCTATATTCCCCGAAGGGTTAAGCAGAGCTGTACTAATGTACACCCATAGTTCGTCGGTATGTTTAGGTCCCATGTAATAGGGGCGAGCCTATTGCCATTAACCGGGCTCCAATCCTAACTCCGAGCTGCTACTGAGAATTTCATAGAAAAATTCAACAACATTTGCTGGACCTGGGAATCGAAACCAAGACCTCTAGCGTAGCAGTGGTTATGATTTTGTAAATACCAGTATGTTTTGATTACTATAATACATAACAAATAGCTTCTGCTCGCGACTTCGTCCGCGTAGTTTTATCACTCGCATTAGGTTACATCTTTGGTTACTGCTTTCACGTATAGGTCGTGGCGAGATGTTATATAGCCTATAGCCTTCCTCGATAAATTAACCATACAATACAAAATATAGATACAATACAATATTTTTTTAATTCAAACCTGTAGTTCCTGAGTTTAGCGCGTTCAACCATAAAAAACAAACAAACTCTTCAGCTTTATAATATTCATCTACTTACCTTTTTTCCCAACTATGCTGGGGTCGGCTTCCAGTCTAACCGGATGCAGCGGAGTACCAGTGTTTTACATGGAGCGACTGCCTATCTGACCTCCACAACCCAGTTACTGGGCAACACGATATCTCTCGGTTAGACTGGTTGTCAGTCTTCCTGCCTTCTGACTATCCGTAACGACTGTCAAAGATCTACGAATGACAGCCGGGATCAACGGCTTTACGCGCTTTCCGAGGCACGGGTGTGTCACATCACCAACTTCCAAACTCCGGGCTACTGAACAAATCCTAATGAAAAAACCCAATAACACTTTTTGCCCGACCTGGGAATCGAACCCGGGACCCCGTGCTCATCAGTCGCGCTTGCGACCACAAGACAGCTCTATAATATTAATATAGATATATTAAAATAATTACTAGACTAAACAGGAAACTCCTTGTCCCGAGCCTTGACAAGTTGTGTCATTTTTTGGCAATGAACAGTATCGTTAACTCTTGCATAAATAATTTACTTAAAGTGGCATTGCTCTTGAGATGCACCCGTGTTGTTTACTAGCAATACCTCACTGTTTCACCCGTGTTTAGTTATGCTTTTGTTACTGTTGATACTGCTCCACTTTTGTGCGTCTTAGCGTGATGTTTTGTAGCTTATAACCTACTTCGATAAAAGGGGGTTATGACGCGAAAAGAATTTTTCAAATCGGATAATTAGGTTCTGAGATTAGGCTGTTCAAACAAACAAAGTCTTGAGTTCTGTAAAATTAGTATATCGTATACCAAATTTTATCAAAATCGGTTCAGTAGTTTAGTTAGTAGTGAAAGTGTATCAGACATACAGACAGACGGAGATATTATATAATTTGCTGAAAAAGACAAAAAGTACAAGTGCATCTTTATAAAAATTTGAGATGTTCCAAAAATTAATATAATTTGAATATATTTAAATTTCGAAAACCGTTACGTTCAAATAAACAGAAATATTTAGACAGAACTTTACGTAACCAGCCAGTACTTTTTAACCGACTTCAAAAGTAAGTAGGTTATCGTCTGTATGTTTTTTTTTGTATGTGTGTTACGCGATATCTCCGCCAATTTTGAATCGATTTTGATGATTCTTTTTTGTTTGATAGGTCATACTTCAAAGGTGGTCCCATATAAATTTTATCGATATTGGTTCATAAGCTAATCAATTCTCTCTACCTTCACGATGACAAAGTATGCCGAGTATGCTATGGTCTTTTTTCTCAATAGTAAAAACAAAAAAAAAAACAATATATACAGTCGAACCTCCCCCTTTTTATGGTTCCGTACCCAAAGGGTAAAACGGGACTCTATTGCTAAGACTCCGCTTTCCGTCTGTCATCAGGCTGTATCTGATGAACCATGATAGTTAGACAGTTTAAATTTTCACAGATGGTATATTTCTGTTGCAGCTAAAACAACAAACATACTAAAAACAGAATAAACTAAATATTTAGGGGGCTCCCATACAACAAACGTGGTTTCTTTGGCGTTTTTATGGAACTAATAATACGGAACCCTTCGTTCGCGAGTCCGAATAGCACGCTTTTTAAATTTGACTAAAACTGAATTATAACTTAGGTGAGGTCATGGACAAAACAGTCGATTTGTATGGGTGTTACCACATCAATCGATCGATCGTCGATCGATGCTAACGTTCAATAGCAGAATGGGATAGTCGATTGATTAGTGTAGTTGACTGCCTCGTTGGCCTGGTGGTCCTAAGCGCGACTGCCACTCTAGAGGCCTTGGGTGCGATTCCCAGGTCGAGCAAAAAGTGCTACTGGGTTTTTCTATGAAATTCTCAGTAGCAGCTCGGAGGTAGGATTTGTGACCGGCCAATGGCAGTAGGTTCGCCCCCTATTACATGGGACCAAAACATACCAGCGACCTGTGGGTGTACATTGGTACACATCTGCCTAACCCTTCGGGGAATACAGGCGTGATGGTATGACATGGTAGTGTAGTAGAAACTATCAATCAGTTTACCATATATCGATCGACAATCGGTCGATTGGTAGTGGAGTGTGGAGTCGTCAATTCTTTTAGTGTGAGAGTGGAATAATGAATCTCCAAACCGGTTTGTTTACGGCGGCTAATTAACCTCAATAACACTTCATGCCTGACCGGGGAATCAAACTCAAGATCCCATATTCTTTTTTTTTTGTTGCTGGGCTAGAAAATCCTTATGGATATCCACCGCCCTGCGGGGCGGAGGGATCTATCCGCAGTCGCGCTTAGGACCACCAGGCCAACGAGGCAGTTATAGATATAAATCATAGTCTGAAATTTTTGACTTTGGCTTAATTTTTAAATCTACGGATAAGAAGTTACTGGTCAAAGTTAGTTGCAAAATAAGTTAACAAGTTGGCATGTAGATATAAGCCGTTTATTCATTAGATGCTAATTGTTGCAACATTACATTCAATGGCACAGTTGGCGCAGTGGCTGAGCGATTGGCTGCTGTGCTGCGTGTCGCGGGTTCAATTCCCGCACGGAACAAATATTTGTATGGCCTACAGATAGTTGTTCCGGGTCTGGCTGTTTGTGTATGTGAGTTTATATGTTTGTAAACGCACCCACGACACAGGAGAAATTCCTAGTGTGGGGCAACGTTTTTTTTAAAAAAAAAAAAAAAAAAAAAAAAAAAAAAAAAAAAAAAAAAAATCAACTTTTCTTTCGCAAAATGTCCGACATTTCTTGCACAACGTTGTCAAAGTCAACTAATTGTTTTAATTGAAGATTTGACAAAACACGTCATTTAAACATTTATGTTGAAGTTCGCTAAGCCAGCTACTGCTGTAGGTAATTGAATAGTATCACTGTATCGTTGAGCGTAGGGTCCTAGGTTAGATTCCCAGGTCGGGCAAAAAGTGTTATTGGGTTTGCCATTTCGAATTTCATAGCAGCAGCCCGGAGTTTGAAAGTTGGTGGTGTGATCTCTCCCCGTTTATGTCGGACTGTCATCGTCCTGTCTTGATTTGGACGACAAGTACATTATTATCAAACTTTGATATGAATAAAGTCTATAAACTAAATAAACAAATATTATAATTATGCGGAACAGGTATTTGCTATCATAAAATCTACTTTGTTGCACGCTATAATGGTAGACCCTAATTTGTCAAACTTTCTATGTGATCTCGTTTCTAAATTAAAAATGAATTACTTTACCAAACCAATGACCATCATTGCCTTAAATTGAGGGACCAGATTTTAAATTGATTGGCCATAAATCCTTGTCCACTTATGAAATATAATTAATGATAGTAATGTCAAGAAATAAATAGATTATGTAATCACCTTCAAGTTAAAGTAATTTATTTTTGCCTACCTTTCCAAATGATGCAGGATAGTGGCAGATTCTATTTTTAACTGACTTCTGCCTGCGATAAGTAACGTCTTTGGTTACTGCTCCACTCCCGTGTGTTGTAGCGTATCTAATGTTATTTTTTATGCTAGCCATTACCCTACCACTCCTGGGTAAAGGCCTCCCCTCATTCCTTCAACTTTCCCCTGTATTGTGCTGCCTCGCTAGTTCCTAAGGAAGCCATCTAAGGTGTTCCGACACCTTCTCCTCGGTCTAACGCGACCCAATCTAACTATTTCAGGACCCCACTCTTTAGATATGCGGGCTCATCGCTTAGCCGGCATCCGACAGCCATGGCCCGTCCAGACCCATTATTTTTTATGTAAAAAATCTATAGCCTCATGTAAAACCGATTGCTGGCGTGGCGACGCATGCCGTGCCGACGTGTCGCTACGCTATATGATGGTATATTTATATAAACAGTCTGTGACGTTTCATATCTGCGAGGCGTCTCGTGACGGCTCACAATTTTTATATGTTACTATTTCTCATGAACCTGGCTAAGCAAGAAGACTTTTTCCACTTAATTAGCGCGTTCAAACAATACAAAAAATTGTGAGCCGTCACGGCACGCCTGGCAGATGTGAAACATACAAATTGTATTGTACAAGTAATATGCATAAAAGACCAGATTACGCCAGGTACTAATATTTTTTTTTTCCAGGAAATGATGACTGTTTATTTAGGCATTTATTGCCTAATTATTAAAAATTCAATTCTTGAATTATCATCATATAGCGTGGCAACACGCAAATCGGTTTTACGGGCGACTATAGATGTTTCACATCAAGAACTCTTCAGCTTTACTATATTACACATACCATCACGCCTGTATTCCCCGAAGGGTTAGGCAGAGGTGTACCAATGTACACCCACCGTTCGCCGGTATGTTTAGATCCCATGTAATAGGAGGCGAGCCTATTGCCAATAGCCGGACACAAATCCTAACTCCGAGCTGCTATTGAGAATCTCACAGAAAAACCCAATAACACTTTTTGCTCGAGCTGGGAATCGAACCCAAGACCTCTAGCGTAGCAGTCGCGCTTAGGACCACTAGGCTCCCAAGGCAGGAAAGTGAGGCTTTACTATATTAGCTTATAAGATTCTCATTTTCATTACAGATGTCGGTAGACGACATGCATCCGATGTACCCTTACACCAAGGAGGATGTGCAGGAGATCAGGAAAGAGCTTGGATTGAAGGAGAGCACAATAGAAGAAGATGTAGACGCTATCGTCGAGTGGTTCCACAAGCAGCCTCATTTGGTTGAAGCTGGAATTGGTAAGACAATCATAGTACACTAGCTTCTGCCAGGATATTTTAAGTTACGTCTTTTGTTACTGCTCCGCTCCAGTTAGTCGTAGCGTGATGTTCTATACGTATAAACCTTTTTCTTGAATCACTCTATCTATCGATGAAAACGCATTAATGCGCTGCGCAATTTAAAAGGTCTAAGCGTACAGACGGCGGGAAGTGACTTTTGTTTTTAACCCCCGACGCAAAAACCACTGTGTCTGTGTGTGTGTCTGTGGCATCGAATGCATGAACCGATTTTGATTTAGTTTTATTTGTTTGAAAGGTGAATTAGTCGGGAGTGTTCTTAGCTATGTTTAATAGAAATCGATTCAGCGGTTTCAATGTTATCAGCTCTTTTGTTAGCTGCGGTGGGAATTTTCATTCTTCTGTTGGGGATTACTTAAAAATTTTAATTTTGTGTTTTATACTATGTAAAGATATCAGATCATGCAGGATTACACGTTATTACGCACATTACTCCTAAATTGCTATGCTGTAGGTTGCTTTTCATCGACCTCGGATGTCCTTCTAATTATTACAAAAGCTGATGCAATCAATTGCGCATTTACAATGAAATCAATGCTACACGAGGTAATTTTGCATCCTCCTCAAATTTGAGAAGGGAACTGTGCTAGACTAAAAATAACTGAATGCGGGCGATATTGTGGTGTATACAATTATAAGCAGTACAAAATATTGTAAAACATCATCATCTGCTTAGCCATTTTCCCAACTATGTTGGGGTCGGCTTCCAGTCTAACCGGATGCAGCTGAATACCAGTGTTTTACATGGAGCGACTGCGTATCTGACCTCCACAACCCAGTTACTGGGCAACACAATACCTCTTGGTAAGAGTGGTTGTCAGACCCCCTGGCTTCTGACTATCCGAACGACTGTCAACGATCTACGAATGACAGCTGAGACCAACGGCTTTGCGTGATTTCGTGGGGTGTCACACCACCAACTTCCAAACTCCGGGCTGCTACTGAGAAATTCCTAATGGAAAAACCCAATAATTAATTTTCTTACAAAAATACTAATTAATTTAGTACCAAAAATTGTTTTTTTTTTCATGAAATCACGTGTGCGTGTCTATGTTTCACGTTCGTAATAATTATTATGAAGCTGAATATAAATGTCTAGGCAATAAATATTATTTTGAATTTTCTCGGACGCTTATTCATTTTTATTTTTTGCTAAAACGTGATTTCGTTTGTGACTACAAAAACATGTAACGTACTTTAATTTGAACTTTATATACGTAAAATATGCTTTTAAATTAAGTAAGTAAATTAATTAAAATATAAATATAAAATTTAAATTATACAGGATATCAAAAAACACGTCACTTAGCTGCTAACTATGCACATTGCTCATCCAACTAAGTATCATAACATACCATCACGCCTATATTTTCAGAAGGATTAGGCAGGGTTGTACCAATATACACCCATAGTCCGCCGGTATGTTTAGGTCTCATGTAATAGGGGGCGAGCCTATTGCCATTATCCGGGCACAAATCCTGAGTCCGAGTTGCTATAGAGAATTTCATGGAAAAACCCAATAACACTTTGCTCGACCTGGGAATCGAGCCCAAGAAATCTGAGTAAGAAATCCGGTGTAATTACTACTACTATACCTATTTCAGCCGCAAAGCAGCGTTGCTGTGTTCTAGTTTGAAGGGCGCCGTTGTAATTACAGCCACATGAGACATTTCAACTTTGTCTCTGGAATGGCAATGCGTTTATAAGGCCTCCGGTATTGCAGGTGGCTATAGGCGGCTGTGACTACTTGATTGTTGCCCCCCAAAGATATAAAAAAAAATCTTGTCAGCGGTATTTTATACAAATATTTATTTAAGTAAGTCGTCATCATTTAGCCTTTTCCTAACTATGTTGGGATCGGCTTCCAGTCTAACCTGATGCAGCTGAATACCAGTGTTTTACATGGCGCGACTGCCTATCTGACCTCCACAATCCAGTTACTGGGCAACTCGATACCTCTTGGTAAGACTGGTTGTCAGACTTCCCATCTGTCTATCTGTAACGACTGTCAAAGATCTACGAATGTTAATGTTGGTGTCACACCACCAACTTCCAAACTCCAGGCTGCTACTGAGAAATTCGTAATGAAAAGACCCAATAACACTTTTTGCCCGACCGAACCCAGGACCCCGTGCTCATCAGTCGCGCTTGCGACCACGAGACCAACGGGGCAGTCAAATTATTAAAGTAATTACCAGATGTAATTAAAATAAAACAGGTACTCAGCTACAATTGCGTTTAATCTTAACCATAATTTATGAGGCATCTTCTAAGTTGCTATGATGGCATGATTTTTTTAAATTAAGCCTACTGATAAAAATCTCATGATCTACATAACATTATTTTTATTATGACTTCGTGTTACAATCGCATTGTTATCCTAATAAGTATTATAATAATATTGTAATTAACTGTTGTCAGCCCGCATCGCGTGTGTCATAGCGTGATGTTCTAATTATCATATCCTACTGCCTACTAATATTATAAATGCGATAGTTTGTGAGGATGTATGGATAGATGGATGTATGTTTGTTACTATTTCATGCTTAAACGGCTGAACGGATATGGATGAAATTTGGCACTGAGGTAGACTGTAGTGTGGAATAACACATAGGATACTTTTTATCGTGGAAAAATTTACGATTCGACGAAATTTGACGCGGACTGAATCGCAGGCAAAAACTAGTAGCCTATACTATTACTTATGAATTCGGCTATCATCTGTAAAAAGATTGTTTTCAATGCGACTGGCAGTTTCAGAGATTAGGGCGTTTAAAGATACACACAAAGAAACAAGAAAAGTTTTCACGTTTATTATATTATTATCAATTGTCATGACTGTGTTGAAATGTACGTTAAGCTGTTGGTCCTGCGTCCAATCTCTCCCCAGTCGTGTTGGATTGCCATTCCATCGGAACAACAGTTAAGTCATGGCTTATATTTGTCATTCAAGATAAGACTTTAAATCATGCGATAAAATATTTTTTTCAATGACAAGATAAAAAAAGGTGACGACTCGCGGGTGCTGGCAGTTTTTTCTATGCCATTGGATGGTAAAAAAGCCCAAGGCCCACCTGATGTTAAAGGGACTCCGGCCTATAAACATCTGCAATACCAGGGGTTGCCATCCCAGAGATATAGTTGGGTATGGGTGCCTGTAATTACACCGGCACCCATACCCTTCAAACCGGAACACAGCAACGCTGCTTTGCGGCAGAAATCTGTATGGTGGTAGTACTTCCCCGGACGAGCCTTCCCTCCCTTATCAAAGAGTTCTACTACTGCTAAAAACATAACCCTCCTTCTGGCGCAGTCGGGTAAAAAGATACCGTTGAAGTTATCGAAGAAATTCCTTTGGGCCGTTGCGTTGTTGTAAATAAACTTCGATTCTGACTGACATACTTATTTTAATTTCAGATAGAGATTACGTGGAGAGAATGCTGATTGTAACAAAAGGATCAATGGAGAAGACAAAGCGAAGAATAGACAATTACTACAAATATAGACTTTTGGCACCAGAGATAATCCAGAACAGAGAGAAGGTTCTGTCTGACTCAGAAGATTTGTGGAGTTCATAGTAAGTAATGATTAAATTGAATTGATAACTGTCACCCAGTGGTCAAGGGGATCATGCATAAGTTTGCAGTTTCCGGACAAGTATTAATGTGACTTTAAATTCATAATTACGTTTTTTTAACCGACTAAAAAACGGAGGCGGTTCTCAAGTCAACGCGGTGCTTTTTACAGACATCATCTACTTAGCCTTTTCCCAACTATGTTAGGGTCGGTTTCCAGTATAACCGGATACAGCTAAGTACCAGTGTTTTACATGGAGCGAATGCCTATCTGACCTCCACAACCCAGTTACTAGGCAACACGATACCTCTTGGTTAGACTGGTTGTCAGACTTCCTGGCTTCTGACTATCCGTAAAGACTGTCAAAGATCTACGTATGACGGCCGGGACAGACGGCTTTTCCGTGCTTTCCGAGTCACGGGGGTGTCACACCACCAACTTCTAAACTCCGGGCTGTTATTGAGCAAATTCTAATGGAAAAACCGAATAACACTTTTTGCCCGACCTGGGAATCGAATCCGGGACCCCATGCTCATCAGTCGCGCTTGCGACCACAAGACTAACGGGGCAGTCCTGCCCTACTTTTTACGGTGTAATCCGAAATTGATAATTCTTTTTTTATTGGAAAGGGTATTTAGTATCCCCGAAATTGGTCCCGTATATCAAAGCCGTTTTTCGGTTTTTCTAAGTTTATTTTGGACATCATTGACATCGGTGATGGGAAACATCGTGAGGAAACCTGGACGGTCTTATAACGAATATAAGTCTGAAATCGCCTTGAGCAAGCATAGTGATCGATGCTCGTGCCTTCTCTGTATGAGAAGAGGCCTTTGCCCTGCAGTGGAATAATAATAGGCTGGTGTTATAATGTGCGTTTTCATACAGTACAACTGAAGGTTATGTTAATAGAGCATATTGCGAACTACCACGGTTCACCGACCGTGACGTAGTTTTAATTGGTACTTCTAATTATTGCATGCGAGAAACTACACTGGTATATGCAATTTATATTCTGTAGTATGACGGGGTCAATGGCTGCCGGTTGTGTCAGACTTAGACAGTTTTAGACTTATCTATTGTCATTTTTTTGACATAGGCCCTCAGTAAATATAGTCATAATGCGCAGCGTGAGAAGGTGGACCGACGATCTGGTAATGGTCCCGGGAAATCGCTGGATGCGGGCAGCGCAAGACTTAACCATACTAATATAATATTAACAACCAAACCCATACCACCCCACCCCATCCATATTTAAACTACCAATCGTATTCAAAAACATATTTGTATATGGCTAGAAAACAACATACAAACATAAACTCCCGCCTTTTTTTATGGGGGTAGGGAGAAACCACAGAACGCCACCTGCTACGATCCTTACATACTTCTTTCGCCTCGTCCACGTTCATACATCTTTCTGTTCATACAAGCACGCCGGTTACGAGTACTGCGCACCCGACCTTTCTGAAGAACCTCACCAATAAGATCAGGGTAGGTCTTTCTAGGGCGTCCTCTCCCAGCGCTGCCATTCACATCTGCCATATGAATCCCACATGACCGAACTAACAAGAAATCTAATCTTAGAAAGTCTAATTATGTATTGAAAAAGTCACAATGGTAGGTACTTGTCCTAACCAAAACCTCATGCATGAGAGGAGAGTGCCCCAACCATTGGGCCATCACAGCGATCGATTTTGTTTATACAGATTCTAATTAAAATCATTGGCACCTAGGGAGTGAAAGTAGATACTCATAAATATAAACAACTTTTACTATGACATCAACGCAAAAAATCTGCTATTTCATACAAAAACGGCATGTGGGTATCCTCCTTAATTCAACTGTTTAGATAACTCGGTCCGCGGGTTTCTTTTCAGCCGTGTTAGGTTATGTGTTTGGTTACTGCTCCGCTCCCTTAGGTATTAGCGTGATGTTATATAGTTTATACTGTTCTTAATCAATCTGGCCATGATATCCAAACATATTTTTTTCCAATATGACTGTCAGTTTCAGTGAGTTTTGCACGTTTATACAAACAAAAACGCGATTAGTCCGTCTGTCGGACCAATGGCATGACCCAAAAACTCCAAGAAACCCTCAAATGAACTTGAAATTTGTGCTCATGACTCATGAGTCTGGAGACTGATTGTGTTAACCAGTAACTGGATTGTGGAGGTCAGATAGGCAGCCGCTCCATGTAAAACACTTGTATTCAGCTGCATCTGGTTAGACTGGAAACCGACCCCAATATAGTTTGGAAAAGGCTAGGCAGATATAGTTTGTTTTGACTTTTTTCAACAATGAACTAGTCCTGTTGTTATTTCTGTCGAAAATTCTGTCACATCGGATGGTCGTACCATCGACTATGAAAGTGATGGAAGAAGGAGTGCACCCGTGTTTGCGTATACAATTGTGCACTAATATCTCGTTCTTATTAAAGTTTGGCTCTCCACACAATTCTTAGGTATTTTTGTGTTGAGCAAAAAGTCCTTTTGTTATTTTATTTGTACTAAATTACGAAAAAGAATTATTTAAATTTTTTATCTTGTATGTAATCTTGAAGTAGTTTGATTAATTATTCTATTGTTTACATTTAAAACAATAGTTGTGACGTCAATTTATGTGTACCGAGAAAAAGATAGAAAATTCATTATAATTTTGTTTTTATTATGATCTTTTCAAAAAAGGTCATGCACGTCATTTATTTAATTCTAGTAAAGTGATTATTTTTTGCTTCATTATGAAATCCAGCTAATGAACATTTTTCTTGTCGCTCATATTTTTGTACTTATATTCAAAGTCAAAGTCAAAGCATTTATTCCAATTAGACCATTTACAGGCACTTTTGAATTGTCAAGAAGTTATATTTAAAAGTTGAAGCTAGTTGCTCGTTCCAAAGCGTAGGTCTCTATGGAGAAGAACAAGCAAGAAACTCCATGGACACTATTTTCTTTCAATTTGGTTTTTACAAAATCTTGGTTACAATATTCTTGTTGCTTCTATATGTGAAAACAATGAAGATGTATATAAAACAATACAACAAAAAAAAAAATAATAATAATAAATAGTACCTACTAAAGATGTAAGCCATAGCAGTTAAGAGATGACCAATCCCAACCGACAGCGCTCGTTCACGAACATGACGCGCGCATTAGCACCATTTAGCTAAACCATCTTAAAGGGAGCCGAACGATCCAACGCACGCGCCACCGTCAGCGAGACATTTATGTGAGCATGACAAAGCTCTCAACCACCTTGCTTATAGTGTCCAAAACATAGTAACTTAACAAGTAAATGGCTTAACTTATGACCGAGATTTATTCTGCTTGATTTTCTTACCTATTCCAATTTTCATAATCAGGTCATCTGTCCACCATGCTGCGCTGGCCGGTGCGTGGTCTTCATTTGAGAACTTTGCGGTCTTTTTTACTTGCGGTCGGCACAACACGTTTTCTTCTTCCATGCCGTCCTCTCAACCGTCATGTTACCACTGACACCCTTCTCTTTCATATCATTCTTCACACAATTCTTTCATCTTTTCTTTGGTCTTCCTCTTCTTCTCCATCCATTCATATCTCTTTTGGTCACATGCGTCTCATCCCTCCTCTTCACATGTCCATACCAAGACAAACGGTTTTCTTTCAACTTTTCTGTCCCTGGCGCTACTTCCTTACTTCTTCTATTGCACATCTTCCTTACCTTATCTATTCTGGTCACACCGCATATCCACCTCAACATTCTAATCTACGGAACATACAATCTTTTCCTACCATCCTTTCCTTTGTACCAGCATTCATTTAAAAAGTCTTATTTAAGAACGAAGGTACACGACGTGGTAATCATTTTCTTTTTCTTTTTATTTCAGTCGTCAGGTATCGATGCAAAAATTGTACAACGGCCATAGAATCACTTTGGTGCAACTTACTGACACAGAACCGAGCGCTTTTTCTTGTGAAGTGTTACTCAGAAACACTTTTATGGTATGTATAATTATGTTTGTATGTAAATATATATGTAATGAATGTTTAGTAGTAGTAGAGGTCTTAGTGAAGGAGCTCGTGCGGGAAAGTACTAGCTCCATAACTATTTCTGCCGCAAAGCAGCGTTGCTGTGTTCTGTTTTGAAGGGTATGGGTGCCGGTGTAATTACAGGCACATGAGACATTTTAACTTTGTCTCTGGGATGGCAACCCATTTGCAAGGCTTCTGGTATTGCAGAAGTCTATAGGCAGAGGTGACCACTTAACATTAAGTGGGCCGTCAACTTGTTTGCAATTTAAATATTAGTTACTTTTCAATTTCAGTAGTTGGATTTTTAACTCTTGGCGAAGAGCCGAGCGTTGAAAATCTAACAGTGCTCAAGGCAAAGTAATATTATAATAATATAGTTTATATAAGAGTGTCATTGGGTTTATCCAAAAGAAACTTCTCAGCAGCAGCCCGGAGTTTCAAAATTGGTAATGAAACACCCCCGTTCCTCGGAAAGCACTTAAAGCCATTGGTGCTACTTTCGATCGAACCCCTGTTTTGACGGGTTACCGTCCCTTCGGACAATAAGAGTAAGGGAAGAGGGAGTCCATCTGTGTTTACACACACGCTAGTGCACTATAATAGTTTCTGCGTACTAGGCTCCATTGAGTTTGGCCACTGTGACTGAAATCGGTTGAGAGAATATTACATATTTTGATCATCTTCTTTCAGCTTGCAGACATCAGAATGAAACACGACTACTTCTTAGGCGATATTTGGGTGGTGGACATGAAGCATGCTACCTTCGCACACTTGCTCAGATTGAACCCAACTCTAATGCAGAAGTCGGCACATTTGTTTCATGTAAGTTTAATTTGCACAATCAAATACCAGACCATGATTGTGTCACTCAATAATCTGAAACGTTTTCAATACAAGTTTGTCTTGGACATTGCTGTCATCGTTGAACTAAAACATCGTGAGGAAACTTGGACGTATAATTAATATAAGTCTGATGCTGCTTCTCGGCAATTATGTTAACCACAAGATACATGTAATTCATCATAAAACATATTGCAGTTGCAGGGGTGAATCGGAGCGAAACTTTAAAATCCCCCCCCCCCCCCCTTTCAAGGTTTGTCCTAATTCAACCCTGCATCCCATCCTATCTTAAGGAGCTCCAACATTTCAATTTCAAAATCATTTGTTCTTAATTAACGAGTAAACCTAAGATTCAAATTTTCCAATTTCAGGATGGTCTTGGCTTCCGAATTCACTCTATCCACGTTCTGAATACCAGCAGTGTAGTCCAGCACGTCATCAACTTCATGAAGCAGTTCTTCAGTCCAAAGATCATGGACCGTGTAATATTGCATGAGTCATTGGACGACCTTCACATGAGTCTTCCGAAGAAATATTTGCCCAAGGACTATGGAGGAGAGGAACCGGCTATGGCTGAGTTTAAAGGTGAGAAAAATCTATTGGAAGAATCTTCGTATCTTCGTAAATTCTCTCACGGAAACTAAAAATAGAATAAAAGTTATCACTATGTGTTAAGCAAGATGAATATCTATATATGTGCCTCAGCTAATTCCAACCAGCCGTTAAAGCGAGGAAGGGTTACCATTAATCCGTCCTTACGGACATTTGCGTTCGTCATTGTAATTTAAGAAAATTTGACTGCCCCGTTAGTCTCGAAGTCGCAAGATCGACTGTTGAACGTGGGGTCCTAGGTCCTTGATTTCCAGGTCGGGTATGAAGTGTTATTTATTTATTTATTTATTAAAACTTTTTGCACATAATGTAAATAATACATTGTACAAAGGCGGACTTAATGCCTTTGGCATTTTCTACCAGTCTACCTTAGGGTGATGCAGAGACAAAACATAGTAGGTGCAAGAAACAGAAAGTTTCCAGGAATAAAATATAATAAATACATGTATACATACATACAAACAAAATATACAGAGTAGAGAAAGCCAAAAAATACATAGGTGGAGAAATATAAGAAACTAATTGTGAGACGAGTCTGCCAACTTCGTAAGTTTAAGTTTATCCATTAGAAATTTCTCAGTAGCTTTGCAGAGTTTGGAAGTTGATAGTGTGATACTACTATGTCCCGGAAATCACGTTAAGCCGTTGGTCCTGCACCTGATCTCTCCCCCGTTGTGTCGCATTGGACAATCAGAGTGAGGAAAGAGGGAGTGCATCTGTGTTTGTGCACACACGTGTGCACTTTAACGACACGTAACGATAACTTCTGTTTATTTGGCTAGTCTCCATTGAGATTGGCCGCCGTGACCGAAATCGGTCTGTAGAATATTATTATTATCAGTAGGAAATAGGAAAATTTGATGTTAGAACTGTCCTAATTTTTTTTTTAATTCTTTTTCTGTTTTAGATAAATATGAAAAAGAAATAAGGAGTACGAACACAAAGCAGTTCCTTCTGAATGCTATGAAGATGGTGTCCAATGAGAAGAAACGGCCAAACTCTGACATCAATGAGGAGTTTCTTGCTGGATCCTTTAGAAAATTAGACTTTGACTAAGTTTTGTTTTTATTTGGGTGTTAAGTTAAGTTTTTATTAAGTTACCAATTAAATAACATTTGTAAGTACTTGTATTTTTTTTTAAGAAAAACTGTCTTGGACATAACTGACATGGGTCAAGGAAAACATTCTGAGGAAACCTGGACTTATGATTAATAATAAGTCTCATCTGCTTAGCCTTTTCCCAACTATGTTGAGGTTGACTTCCAGTCTAACCGGATGCAGCTGAATACCAGTGTTTTACATGGAGCGACTGCCTATCTGACCTCAACAACCCAGTTACTGGGCAACACGATACCTCTTGGTTAGACTGTTTGTCAGACTTCCTGGCTTCTGATTACCCGTAACGACTGTAAAAGATCTACGAATGACAGGGAGCAACGGCTTTACGTACTTTTTGAGATACAGGGGTGTCACGCCACCAACTTCCAAACTCCGGGCTGCTACTGAGCAAATCCTAATAGAAAAACCCAACAACACTTTTTGCCCGACCTGGGAATCGAACTCGGGACCCCACGCTAATCAGTCAGCCGGTCAGTATATGATTAATAATAAGTCTGATATTGCCAATCCGTCTCTGGGTAAGCTCGCCCCATCGTCGACTTTGTCACCTAGACTAGAGTCAAGAGCTTACCCATCTATACAATTATACAAATAAATAGAATTAAAATGTCTGTTTGTAATTTTAAATTAACAGCTTTCCACTAAACACATATGAAAGTATATACAGTGCTTACATAAAAAAAAAACATTTTTGTCTGTCTGTCTGTTCCGGCTAATCTCTGAAACGGCTGGACCGATTTTGACGGGACTTTCACTCACAGACAGCTAAATTTATAAGGAATAAATAAGGATAACTAAGGGTACTTTTATTAAAAAAAAATCATTTAATAAAAAAAGAGAGCAACGCGACTAACGTCGCGGGCAACAGCTAGTCTCAAAGAAAATAAAGCAAAAGTGGTGATCAAGGATCCTGCTTTCTCTGTATGAGAAGGGGCCCTTGTCCTGCAGTCAGATACTAATAGGCCGATATTATTTAAAAATAAAAACTTGTTATATAAAAAATTCGAACACACACAGACACACACATACATACGTTCCTTTATATTAAGTGAATGACGTTTAGGAACCATTTCTATACAATTCGCGGTGGCTAAGGGAATGGCTACTGCACTGCTTATTGCGGATTCGATTTCCGTACAGAGCAATTATTTAAATGGCCTACAGGTACCTATTCCTTGTCTGGTTGTTTGTAAACACACCTACAATACAGAAGTTAGTCGTGAAATTAAATATTGTGCAACTTTAAAAAAAAAACCTATCTGAACTTCAACCATCCGTATGGCCAATTCCGGTTAGGTCACTGCGTTACGTATTATGCGGACAGGATCTTACACATCTTATGTCAGTCAATTGTAATACTTACATAATGAACTTTTATTTGTTCTACTTTTTTTCGTATTCTAATCAAATGGCTTGACTTTCTAAAACTTTCGCCTTTTCCCAACTATGTTGGGGTCGGATTCCAGTCTATCCGGATGCAGCTGAATACTAGTGTTTTACATGGAGCAACTGCCTATCTGACCTCCACAACCCAGTTACTGGACAACACGATACCCCTTGGTTAGACTGGTTGTCAGACTTCCCGGCTTCTGACTATCCGTAACGACTGTCAGAATCTACGAACGACAGCCGGTACCAACGACATTTCAACTGACTGCCCCGTTGGTGCTGCTGTTAAGCGCGACTGTTGAGTGTGGGGTCTTGGGTTCGATTCCCAGGTCAAACAAAAAGTTTTTGGGTTTTTTTCATTAGCAATGCCTTGGTAGCAGCCTGGTGTTTGGAAATTGGTGATATGACACCCCCGTGCGTCGTAAAGTACGTAAAGTGGTTGACCTTGCTCCTGATGCCTCTCCCCTGTTGAGTCGGATTGCAGTCCTATCATACTATGAGAGTTAGGGAAGAGATGATGCACCTGTATTTATGCTTGTCCGCTATAATTATCTTCTGCGTAGGTACTTGGCTAGTCTTTATTAAGATCAACCAGTATTGGGTAGAATGTTGTAATTTTTAAAGATTTTGTATTTCTGTTGTCGCTATAATAAATATAAGAAAATTAAGTAACCCCCGTCAGAAAAATAGAGATCCTTACGGCAGCTAACAAAAGAGCTGATAACTTTGAAACCGCTGAACCGATTTCCATCAGACATAGCTAAAACCACTCCCGACTAATTCACCTTTCAAACAAAAAAAAACAAAATCAAAATCGGTTTATACGTTCGGGAGCTACGATGTCACAGACATACACACACAAACACACACAAAGACACGTCAAACTTAAAACACCCCGTCGTTTTTGTGTCGGGGGTTAAAAATAAAGTTAATTAAGAATGTTGAGGGAGTCGATTAAGAAATGTGTGTTTTTTTGTAGGTACTGTTAAATATAGCACGGCTCAGGCGCATGATGGTGCACCTGAGTTAAAACTATTAGCAATAAGTCGCGTGCGCATGGCATATGTGGCAAATAAAACTCGCCGACTCAGACTTGCTCCAAATAATGGGACACCTTTAAAAAAGGGATGGTGCTATAATATAATAGATCATGGTATCCAAAGATCAAATCTCAGTCTCCCTTTTTCTCAAACAATTGATAGCATCAACACTTCAAGCATCTCAAAACAAACATTGTGTGATTACGGATGCATGCAACAATATGTATGTATTCCCCAGGCCGATTCCGACTACGGCGGCTACTCTTAATGCAAACTAGCCAAGTACACAGGAGATATTATAGTGCACAAGTGTGTGCACAAACACAGGTGCACTTCCTCTTCCCAGACTCCCACAGTCCGATGGGACGGCAATTTGACAAATCCAGGGAGAGATCAGGCCAACGGCTTTACGTGCTTTTCGAGGTACGGGGGTGTTACTGAGAAATTCCTAAAGGAGAAACCCAAAACACTTCTTGCCCGACCTGGCAATCGAACCCAGGACTCCACGCAACAGTAAAAGAGTAGTGGAGGTATTTCAAATTTGCTTAAGATCATTTTTAGAATTTTGTTTTATACAAACCTAGAATTTTGAATTTTCTAGGCTTACGCGTAGCGTAATGTTATATAGTCTATGTTAGTCAGCAATAATGTAGCTTTCTATTGGTGTAAAAATGGTTAAAGTCGGTCCCGTAGTTTCGGAGCCTATTCGTTACAAACAAACGAACAAACAAAAAAATCTTTCCTCTTCATATTATTAATATAGATATAGATTTTCTAGTTATAATAATGGTACGCAGGTAAAAAAAAACAAAAATCAAATTCAACTTAACTTTACTTAAAATATCACTCGTACTTACAATAATAATTAAAAATAAATTATTTTCTACTTTTGTAACTTACGTGTCGTTCAAACAAAGATGGCGGCGGTAAAAGAGAATTGTCAGTTTGACATAATTTCTGACATTTGATTTCAATGTCTGTAAAAATAGATTTTTAGTTGCTTTAAAATCAATAAATAGTAATTCAATAGAGTTGGCAAGTTAGTGACGACACTGTTTATTATTGTCATACAAAATCTTTAAGGGGTATCGCATTTTGACAGCTCCAAAAAGGTATGTCAATTAATTTATGATATTAACTATCCGATTGTCAATTTGACAACCTCCCGTCACCTTGTTTGAAGGATATTCAAAGGGTGTTTTTACTACAATTCGTAGACATTTATAATTCCATACGGGTAGTCAGAAGCCTGGAAGTCTGAAAACATAACAAATCAAAAGAGTATCGTGTTACCCAGGTACTGGGTTGCAAAGGTCAAACAGGTAGGTGCGTAAACTACTGTGATTGGTTCTTGATAGTGCAGTCAACCAATCAGAGAAATTGATACACGCTTGACACTTACCGCGAACCTATTTAAATAATCATTCTGTCTCTTTTAACTTCAGACAATTGAGAGAAATAGAACGATGTTTTAAATCTAAGTTCTGGTAAAAGCAAGCTATAGTTCATTTTTCAAATTTTTCTTTATTAAATTATGTAATTAAATTATTTACTATAATTATTACTATCTTAAAAACAATCATTTAGGACTTAGTGTATTTTAACAATGATTTCCGTATAACCCTCATTTATTTGGAAATATCAAAACACTGCTTAAAATTTTAAGTTCTACTAAAATTTATATAGTGAAGTCTTTTTGAAAGGTGTATGCACACATAATCTGGGGTGGTAATCCATATTAATATTAAAAAGAGGTTTGTGAGTTTGTGAGGTTGTAGGGGGCAATCTCTGGATCTACTGAACCGATTTTAAAATTTATTTTACCCATAGAAAGCCATGTTATTTGTAAGTGTCACTGGCAATATAACATTACGCTACGACACAAGAGAGCGGAGCAGTAACCAAAGATGTTACTTAACGCGGGTGAAATTGGCCACGCGGACCAAGTCGCGGGCAGTCCGTTACAGATTCAAATGCATTTCCGAACGAAAGAAAGTAGTTTGTTTCAAATCGATTACAGCATTAAAAAATCTTCATCGCTGAATGTAGGTTACGTCAATTTCTTTACAGAATTGATTAGCTATCTCACTTGCCGCCATATATTGTAGGCGGATATTAAAAAAAAATATTTCTTTATTAGAAATTCGAACCTAGTTCCTGACTGTTATGACATGTTTTCTTAATGAAAATACAGTCTTATAGCAAATTAAAAAAAAATATATATATAGAATAAGTATTTTGTTTGTGAAATAAAATTGACGTCTAATATTTTGTGTTTAAAAATCTATCAAATTTTTTTACTAGGCATAAAAGTTTGGTGAAACCCACCCTTAATTTGACAGATTTGCAGGTGTGCATACCCTAATAAGTATATACATTATACTCTTCTTCAGCTTGCAATTCATACTAATCTAATTCTAATTTCCTAAAGGACCCTTCTACTCCAAATGAGTCGGTAATTTTTGAAGCAGTAATTCTCTTTGCTTCATCCACGTGGAAGAATTTTTCTTGATGCGCGTAGTATTCCTTCCAAGTATCAGATTGCAAGGTTTCATACCAGATGTCTGAAAATAAAAGAAATTATTAAAAAAGAACATAATTTAACAATAACTACAAACTATAATTGAATGTACAACATTATAATCTAATATACAACTTGACAATTTCATGTACATCATTATAATTTGATGTACAACTTTATAATTTAATGTACGACATTATAATTCGATGTACAACATTATAATTTTATGGACAATATTATAATTGAATGGACAATATCATAATTTAATGGATAATGTTATAATTTAACGGAGAATATTATAATTTGATGTGCAACATTATAATTGAATGTACGACAATATAATTTGATGTACAACATTATAATTTAATGGACAATATTATAATTTAATGGACAATATCATAATTTAACGGACAATATTATAATTTGATGTACAACATTATAATTTAATGGACAATATTATAATTTGATGTACAACATTATAATTTAATGTTAAGATATTAAGTGTAATTGGCGATGTCTTCATAGTTCTTCTTATTATCGTTTGCATGATATGTCTTTGATATCTGTACTATATAATTAACTAGCAAACTGGCCACGAATTCGTCCGCGTCGCTTATTACACACGCGTTAAGTTACATCTTTGGGTACTACTCCGCTCCCGTTAGTCGTAGCGTGATGTTATATAGACTATGTTACTCAAGTATAATGTAGCCACTTTTTGGTGAAAAAAATGGTTCAAATCGGTCCAGTAGTTTCGGAGCCTGTTTGATACAAACATACAATAAATATTTTTTCTTTTTAATATTATTATAGACAAAGATAAAGAGTTTAATTGTTTGAACGCGCTAATCTCTGGAAAAAATCTTTTTGTATATTATGATACTCAGATTCCTGAGAAACAGTAAAGCATCACGCTCTAATCCACAGGAGCGGAGCAGTAACCACAGACGTAACTTACAACGAATGACAAATACGACGCGGACGATTTTGCGGGCTAATTCAGATATAAAAGGCATTGTGTTACTGATTCTTTAGAGAGTATCAAGGAATCTTACCAGATAAATCCTGAACAGTCGTTTTTGCGGTACCGCCGAGGTCACTAGGGAATATTTCCTTAGGCAGCACCTTAAATATCTTCTCAAAATCGTCATACAGGTGCAATCTCTCCACGTGTTTAGCCTTCATGATCTTCTTGAAGAGGGCCAGGATTGAGTAGCCGAAGGTAGGGACGTTCACCAGGTGAAGACCTTTTATCTTGATAGCGTAGCATGACTGTGGATAAGAAAAAAATGGTAAATTAGATTCTGATGTTAACATACCATCACGCCGGTATTCCCCGTAGGGTTAGGCCTCTGCCTAACCTACACCTCTGTGTACCAATGACCGCCGACAGTTCGCCGGTATGTTTAGGTCCCATGAAATAGGGGGCGAGCCTATTGCTATTAACAACAAAAAGACTATTTACTCTAGTTGTCCATTCCAAAAATTAGTTTCGTATGTAGAAGAATGGTCAAGAAACTGTACCTATACAATTACTCTTTTACAATATACCACATACCATTACGCCTGTATTCCCTGAAGGGTTAGGCAGGAGTGTACCAAAGTACACCCCCAGTTCGCCGGTATGTTTAGGTCCCATGTAATATGGGGCGAGCCTATTGCCATTAACCGGACACAAATCCTAACTCCGAGCTGCTACTGAGAATTTCATAGAAAAACCCAATAACACTTTTTGCTCGACCTGGGAATCGAACCCAAGACATCTAGCGTAGCAGTCGCGCTTAGGACCACTACGCTACCGAGGCAGGCAGTTAGTAAAATATGTTGTAGGTGATATCATAAAAAAGCTAACCGTGATATGATAATAAATTTTGGTGATCAACATAGGTGTGAACTGCATCGCTTGGCTGAGGGTAGCATTGCTGAAATCAAAGATCCAGTGGTCCCCTTCTGAGACCTCGTTGAAGATCCTGTATTCACCCATGAGGAAGCCTAGCTTGGCTACGTCGAGTACCACCATGTCTGGGCTCAAAATTCTGGAAAATACGATTGTTGATATAAATATCTTACTGCTAATTATAAAAGTATTCTAGAATAACAGTCTCGTTAGCCTAATGGTCTTAAGCGCGACTGCTACGCTAGAGGTATTGGGTACGATTCCCAGTTCAAGCAAAAAGCGGGTTATTTGTAAGAGATACCGCTCCCCTGGAACGCAAAGGCACAAGAAGGAACATGGATGGGTTTTAGTCAGTAAAAGTCTGAGACTCCCGACCAGCCCAGGGCGAGGGAAGGCATTTGATAATTTCCCATCCCTAAAAAAAAGGCAGTAGTTAGTTCTATCATACCAAGAAACATAACTCACTCAACTATCACCAAATGGCAACCTTACCCATTATTCAGTAACAGTTACCTAAATCCCCACAAACCCAAGATATAAAACAGGACCGACGTCTCACGTAAGTCTGTTAAAATTTCATGAACCGACCTATGTCAGCGTCGGCAGCTTGTAAACGGACTTCGTCGGCCACTTCTGAATATTTGAATACTGTTCCACAATGCAAGGTTTCCGTTACAATTTGAAAGTGCATTGTGATTCTGTCAGTTATTTATTTGAATTTGGAATTATGGAACAGTTATTTTGAATTTGGAATTACGAAGATACAGTTTTTAAGTGACTAGCTATACCCCGAGTTTACACCCGCGTTAATAAGTTACATGGTACTGCTCTGCTCCCGTGGGTCATAGTGTGATGTTGTTGGAGCGCCTGATGGATATGTCGTAGCAACGAGCGACGATGCGTCCCGTTTTAGTTTTTAAGTTTTTATAATTATATAGTATAGGTATGTGGCTTTCCATAGGTGAAAGAATTTTCAAGAAAAGGGTGTTAAACGGGACCCTGTGTATGTCCACCCGCTGCGTATGGCTGGGACAGATCCCAGGCCAGTATCTTTGAACCTTAATTTGTATACACTTCAAATGTTAAGAGAAAGAGTCTAACATTATAACAATAAATAATAAAAAACAAAATTAAAAAATTTAATTAACCCCCGACAGAAAAATAAAAATCCCTACTGCAGCTAACAAAAGAGCTGATAATTTTGAAACCGCTGAACCGATTTCCATTCAACATAGCTAAGAACACTCCCGACTAATAACCTTTCAAACAAAAAAAACTAAATCAAAATTGGTTCATGCGTTCGGGAGCTACGGTGGCAGACACACACAGACACGTCTTAAAAATAAAAGAGGTACAAGAAACCTGATATTTTTGTGTGTACGATGGTACAGTCAGCAACGACAGTCGATTAACCGATTAATCGATAAAGGTATACTGGTAGTAAATGCCCAAGGCATTAAGTCCGCCTTTGGATAGTGTATTTTTACATTATGTGAATAAAATTTTGAAAATTTTTCTTCTTATTCCATATATAGATATATTTGCCTGCAATGCTGACAAGAAGTACATTCTATTAAATCGTACACATACCATCACGCCTGTATTTCCCGAAGGGTTAGGCAGAGGTGTACCCATGTACACCCACGGTTCGCCGGTGTGTTTAAGTCCCATGTAATAGGGGGCAAGCCTATTGCCATTAACCTGGCACAAATCCCAACATTGATTAACATTGTTAAACTACAAAACATTGTTACACTTCTGCCTAACCCTCCGGGGAATACAGGCGTGATGGTATTATTAATAAACTTTTGTTGCTGACTCTACAGTACCGTACCCGTTGTGCCAATAATGCGTTCCTTACCTGAACATGATAACACGATGGTTCTCCTTAGTCTTCATTGGAGGTACAACCCAGTACCCTTCCCTCAAGTACTTATCCATTAAAGGAGGGAGAGGCGACCTTTCTGCAACAAGGTCAGACATTCTGCATCTTGAAGAGAAGTAGTTGTCTATTTTCTCCTTACTCTGTTCCACGCTGAAGCCTCTTGTGATTAGGTGGCCGAGGATCATGCGGTCATCTGGAACAAAAGAGAGAGGAAGATGATGAAATTGATAAATAGAAGTTTTCATGCCAGAAACTGCCTCGTTGGCCTAGTGGTCCTAAGCGCGACTGCTACGCTACAGGTCTTGGGTTCGATTCCCAGGTCGAGCAAAAGTGTTATTGGGTTTTTCTATGAAATTCTCAGTAGCAGCTCGGAGTTTGGATTTGTGCCCGGTTAATAGCAATAGGCTCGCCCCCTATTACATGGGACCTAAACATACCGGCGAACTGTGGGTGTACATTGTTACACCTTTGCCTAACCCTTCGGGGAATATAGGCGTCATGGTGATGTGTATTGTCTTGAAATAATTATACTTACCCGACACCCACTTTATGCGGTACCTAATCATCATAATCTCAGTCATTAAAAGCAACACTGTAACGGAAAGAATGTTATTATTAAAAAACCCAACATTGGGCTTTCCCAACATTGTGGCCTGACCACACGATTAAACACTGAACAAGCTCGAACCGAACTAGACGGTACGGACTGCAAAAAGTCCATTAACATTTTAGGCATTGTAATTATTTTTTTATATCATTGGATGGCACAGAACCCGGCAGCCCACTTTATGTTAAGTGGTCACCGCTGCCTATAGACATTTGTCATGCAAATTCGTTGCCATCCCAGAGACAAAGTTGAAATATCCCCTATATAGTATAAAAATATATAACTTTACACACCTATACACAGACAATTCCATTCGTTTGTAACTTAATTAATATAACTATCTGTACGATGATTTATTTCCTACACAGTATGTATTTAAACTGCTGCTATGTGACTTGTAACTGGAACCTTGTGGAAATCTGTTGTACTAATATTGAGGAAGACTATCCGCACGTGATACAGTTTTATACTGGTACGAGGGGATAGGGCGAATCAATGTAAAGGAAACCAAACCATCTTTCATTGTAATATTTCACAAACCATCTCACAAACCATCTCACAAACTCATTCACAAACTGCCTCGGTAGCCTAGTCGTCCTAAGCGCGACTGCTACGCTAGAGGTCTTGGGTTCGATTCCCAGGTCGGGCAAAAAGTGTTATTGGGTTTTTCTATGAAATTCTCAGTAGCAGCTCGGAGTTAGGATTTGTGCCCGGTTAATGGCAATAGGCTCGCCCCCTATTACATGGGACCTAAACATACCGGCGAACTGTGGGTGTACATTGTTACACCTCTGCCTAACCCTTCGGGGAATACAGGCGTGATGGTACCATCTTCACATTGTACCATTTCACATCCAACGATCTGTCTATTTTGTGATTAGTATTAAGTTAGTCTGTCTGGTTGTCTCAATTTTTGAATCTCAATAAATATGATTATGAAATGATCACATGCGCCTGTAATTACACCGGCACCCATACCCTTCAATCCGGAACACAGCAACGCTGCTTTGTGGTAGAAATAGTTATGATGCTAGAACTTCCCATAGAGCTCTACTACTCTGAAATAACTCTCATCTTAATTTTTCAGCACAAATTATCAAATGAAACACGAAACGCTTGTAAAATAAAGACTAAATAAACTATTAGCTGTTACCTAAATTGTTGAAAAGCATTGCATTGTGTTATTTCGTATAAAAAACACAATTTTAATCGATTTTTGTCGCTGACTGTATTATCATTTTCTGCTTGCAATAAACATAATTAAGTAGCCATTATTATTAAGTTTAGGTTTCCGAAAATAAACTACAAAAAAAGTGCAATTTACCCACTATACCGTTTTATACCATGACCGTGCTAGGAATGTGCCGGACAAAAATATAATGCCCACTAGACCGTTACGTATCCGATCAACACCGTAAAAAATTGGGTATTAGACACTATACATGCTAACCAACTAGCTTCTGCCCGCGACTTCGTCCTCGTCAAATTTCATATATTATCCCACGAGAACCATACATTTTCCCGGGATAAAAAGTATAATAATATGTTATTCCACACTACAATCTGTCTCAGTACCAAATTACAACAAACATCCATCCATCCATCTTCACAAACTAACGCTTTTATAATATTTGTAGGAAGGATATGAAAGTAACTCTAGCTGTCTGTCTGTTTGTCCCTCTGTTAAGCTTTCACGCCTAATCGCTGAACCGATTTTGATGAAATTTGATACAGAGATAAATTAGATTGTGTAGAAAGACATTGACTACTTTTTGTCGCCAGAAAAGGGCTTGAAGAGGTTGAAATAGGGAATTAAACTTTGTATTCCCATATACCATACCATCACGCCTGTATTCCCCGAAGGGTTAGGCAGAGGTGTAACATTGTACACCCACAGTCCGCCGGTATGTTTAAGCCCCATGTAATAGGGGGCGAGCCTATTGCCATTAACCGGGCACAAATCCAAACTCCGAGCTGCTACTGAGAATTTCATAGAAAAAACACAATAACACTTTGCTCGACCTGGGATTCGAACCCAAGACCTCTAGTGTGGCAGTCGCTCTTAGGACCACTAGGCTAACGAGGCAGTCTTTTCTAGTCTAGTCTTGTATTCCCATATACATTTTTATTTCCTATTTCGACCTCTCACGGTATTATTTTTTATAATGAGAAGTAATAACCCAAAAAAGGCGCCGAATGAAACTATTCCATGCAGATGAATTCGCAGCTAAAGCTAGTTAATAAATAAATGTTACGATATAGTTGACAAAAGCCCTAAAGTTGAAAAGGCCTGTATTGTTGATAACAAAGCAATGTCAAAATCAAACCAATTTCAACACAATTATGATAATGTCCGCATTGTAGTATATTGCGTGCAAAATACTGATCATACTTAAAGGCTGCCTGTGACAAGTTTTTTAATGATTTCCGAGACAAAGGAACTGTTTCGCTAGCTACAATGGTATAGATCGAGTTCTTCTAGTACTGTTTTCTGCAAAACAATGTTTTATCATTATTATGTTTTAGGGTTCCGTGTCGCAAAAGGAAAAAACCCTTATAAAATCACTGTGTTGTCCGTCTGTCTGTCTGTCTATCTGTGAATAATTATTTTATTAATATTATATAATTATTTTGTTTATTATTATATCTATCATAACTTAAAAAAAACTGAAACCTAGATATAATCTATTTGCAAGCGTGACAATGCAGGAAATTTACAATTATAACATCATAATTAATTTCCTAGGTACAATTTATATAGATAATTATTTTTATTCTCGAGTTATACTAGTCCAAGGCTAGAATAATTATTAATTAGCAAAACACTCTGATTATGTATACAGAAATATAAAGTGATCTTGTTTTTTAATTACGAAGAAAGATTACGAAATACATTCTTAAGGTCAATACTCATTATATAACTTTTAGAAACTGCCTCGTTAGCCTAGTGGTCCTAAGCGCGACTGCTACGCTAGAGGTCTTGGCTTCGATTCCCAGGTCGAGCAAAAAGTGTTATTGGGTTTTTCTATGAAATTCTCAGTAGCAGCTCGGAGTTAGGATTTGTGCCCGGTTTATGGCAATAGGCTCGCCCCTATTCCGTGGAACCTAAACATACCGGCGATTTGTGAGTGTACCTTGTTACACCTCTGCCTAACCATTTGGGGAATACAGGCGTCATGGTATGTTATAACTTTTAGACATTGAACTTTCTTATTTCAATAAATGTGTGTCGTGATATCCCGGTAGTTAAGGCGTCCACCTTTCATGCACAAGGCTGTGGGTTCGCAACCGGGCACGGGCAAACAATGTGACTCTTTCTATTTAAAATTATAAAGTGATCAAAGGGCTGGCCTGTTCTTGGGCCAAAGAATCAGCATTGCCATACAACGTGGCAATGCTACCAGACTTGGGGCACTTGTCCCATTGACAGCGATGCGGATGAGTTTTTTGATGCCCTATGAGCTTCCCTATTTTTTTATATAAACTGTACATAGTTTGTATTCTAATTATTATTTAATTAAGTTTTAAGTGTTAAAAATAAATAGAAATTATCTTTAAAAAATAATTCTGTACTTTCTAGTTTATTTTGGACATCACTGACATTGGTGAAGGAAAACACTGTGAGGAAACCTGGACGACCTAACAAAAGTAGCCTAAGTACTTCTCATAACATTAACTATCTACGAGTAAAAGTCCCATCAAAATCGGTCCAGCCGTTTTAGAGATTACCCGGAAAAAACAGATAGACAGACAGAAATTTAAAAAAATAATCTTTGACTACTAGTACCTTTTGTTACATAATTATGTTCATATGCATTTAGTAAAAAGCTGTTAATTTGAAATTACAAACAGATACTAAAATTTTATTTATTTTGTATTAATTAAATAATTCAAATGAATTATTACGATCTACACGCCGCCGTCTCGGGTCCAGTTGAATGACGGACGTCCCTAATTTCGCTGTCTTTGGACCCATTTGGCGGGGCCGGATACCATACTTAGAGTAACACTATATAAGTACTACTTCCTACTACTAATTGATTAATTAAGTTCTACCAAAACGATCAAAACACAACATCAATCAAAACTGGATTTGACGTCGTTCATTGACTTTAGCGCAATGTCAATGTTCTTTAAAACAATGGTCGTAAAGTTTAATTTCCATTGTTCATAATTAATTTAATACACTGAGCGTCATAGAAATCGCACTTTTTGTTATTACAATGTTTTCAAGATTTTTTTTTAAAGTTTCAAAACGATTATTGAGAGAATACAGAGAAACATGTTTGTATGAAATGAACTACAAATTACGATGCCTAGGTAGGTACCTTATTGCTATTCCATTAATTCGCACTAAGCGTTTCCAAACGTCTTATAATGGGCCAGCAAAGGAGTGGAACTCTCTACCTGTGTCTGTATTTCCGAACGCATTTAACCCCAATCTCTTCTAAGCTAGAGAGAACAGACGTCTCCTGGGTAAACTCACTCCATCGTCGACTTTGTCTCTGTCACCTCTGACCTAGACTAGAGCCAAGAGCAAACTCATCTCAAAACAAAAAAAAACTTCAATTGCATATCCTTCTAACGTACTCAAAGTCAAAGTAAAACCATTTATTTTAATTAGACCATTGACCACTTTTGAATTGTCAAGGAGTCCGTCAGTTAGTCAGAAAGTTGAAGGTAGTTAGTTGCTTGTTCCAAAAGCAAGAAAGTCCACGCGCACTCTTTTCAATTACAAAATCCTACTTACAAATATTCTTGTTGTTTCTATATGTGAAAACAATGAACATGAATATAAAACAATAAAAGATAATCATAATAAAGAAGCCAGGGCAGTTAAGAGATGACCAATCTCAACTGACTCACATACTTACATGCTAATAACCAATCTACTATCAATATTAGTCATGTTAAGTACGCAAGTTCTTATTGATTTGCATAATTAGTCTACGTACTACTACTATTGATTATTAATGCATTCCAATCGTCATCAGACATTTTTTTCTACTACGGCGAAACAGAATCGCAGTATGTGTTTCAAAACGTCTTTTATAATGCGCACAGCAAAGGAGTGGAACTCTCTAACTACGCTTATTATTTCCAAACGCATGCCATCATATCCAAAGGGTTAGGCAGAGGCACACCTCTGCCTAACCTTTCGTTCAGTTCGCCCACAGTTCGCCGGTATGTTTAGATTCCATGTAATAGGGGGCGAGCCTATTGCCATTAACCGGGCACAACACCCAAACTCCGAGCTGCTACTGAGAATTTCATAGAAAAACCCAATAACACTTTTTGCTCGACCTGGGAATCGATCCCAAGACCTCTAGCGTAGCAGTCGCGCTTAGGACCACTAGGCTAACGAAGCAGTAATCTAATTTAATCCTACTAATATTATAAATGCGAAAGTTTTTGAGGATGGATGGTCGGATGGATGTTTGTTACTCTTTCACGGTTAAACAGCTAAGCGGATCTGGATGAAATTTGGCACTGAGATAGATTATTTATTTATTTATTTTATTTTTATTTTTTTAAAAAAACGTTGCCCCACACTAGGATATTCTCCTGTAACGTGGGTGCGTTTACAAACATATAAACTCACATACACAAATAGCCAGACCCGAAACAACTATCTGTAGGCCATACAAATATTTGTTCCGTGCGGGAATCGAACCCGCGACACGCAGCGCAGCAGCCAATCGCTCAGCCACTGCGCCAATCGTGCCGTCGATTGAGATTGTATGTGAAATAACACATAGGATACTTTTTATCGCGGAAAAATGTAAGGTTCTAGTTGGATAATATATCAAATTTGATGTGGACGAAGTCGTGAGCGAGAGCAATATTAATAATAAATATATTCTAGACTAAGACGCGAGCGGATGCTGTAAAAAAAATAAAACTGGATTTTGAAAATAGTTTTCAAGATACATATTTAATAAGTGGAAAATACCATATAAAAGATATGTGCTATACTGTGGTACTAATTACCAATTTAAATGTTAGTTTTGAGTCTATTTTTATCATTAATTAGTCTAGATTTTGGAATTTACGCAGTATAATTAACATCTCATTATCTAAATTTCATTTTAATTTAGAATCTTGGTACCAAATGTATTACTGAAGTAATGTATTAAATCACGGACATAAGTTAGGCAGTTTCATGTATTTCATTCACAAGACATTTGCGATTGTCTTGCAAAATTTTAATATATAAATAATTTTAATATGAATAAAAAGTCAATAATTCAATCATCATCATCTACTTAGCTTTTTACCAACTATGTTAGGGTCGGCTTCCAGTCTAACCGGATGCAGCTGAGTCCCAATGTTTTACATGGACCGACTGCCTATCTGACCTCCACAACCCAGTTACTAGGCAACACGATACCTCTTGGTTAGACTGGTTGTCAGACTTCCTGTCTTCTGAAAGTCAATAATTCAATAATATTTACTTTTATAATTTTACAAAAATAAAACTGATTGCTTTGTTAGCTAGTTCAAAGTCGAAATCCTATCATTTATTTCAATTAGATTATGATGCGGCACTTTTAAACGTCAATTACGACGGCACAGTTGGCGCAGTGGCTGAGCGATTGGCTGCTGCGCTGCGTGTCGCGGGTTCGATTCCCGCACGGAACAAATATTAGTATGGCCTACAGATAGTTGTTCCGGGTCTGGCTGTTTGTGTATGTGAGTTTATATGTTTGTAAACGCACCCACGACACAGGAGAAATTCCTAGTGTGGGGCAACGTTTTAAAAAAAAAAAAAAAAAAAAAATTACGTGAGAAAAAAATTAATAATATTGAATCTAGTTGCCCATTCAAAAACGTAGTTCCTTATAGAGACGAATGGGCAAAAACTCCATACTCCAACTCTTTTAGGAAATGTGTTACAATAAGTTGTACAGTAACATTAATTCCATAAAAATATACTAATGTCAAAACGATCTATTCATACTAATATTATAAAGCTGAAGAGTTTGTTTGTTTGTTTGGTTGAACGCGCTAATCTCAGGAACTTTTAGAGTTATACGTTTATATATATACGTTTTTATATATACGTTTCCCGCTAAATTATATACTGAATTAAACGCGGCAAATTCTAATATTAATCTAATTTACACACATACCATCACTCCTGTATTCCCCGAAGGGTGAGGCAGAGATGTACCAATGAAGTACACCCACAGTTCGCCGGTATGTTTAGGTCCCATGTAAGGAGGCGAGCCTATTGCCAATAACCGTCCACAGATCCTAACTCCGAACTGCTACTAAGAATTTCAGAGAAAACCCCACTAACACTTCGAATTAAGAATCGAACCCAAAACCTCTAGCGTAACAGTCGCGCTTTAGGACCACTAGGCTAACGTATGGCAGTAGTTCTTTAGAAATCCATCTATAGTCAACTCATGATATTTAACGAGCATGATAATGAATACCTACCTAGTACCTACCTATTTGTAGCTAGGCTATATTCTGTACTGTCCAGTAACAAAAGAATAACAAAAAATAAGATGGTTGCCTGGCATTATGAACTGGATCTATTTCAAGCATATATGAGACACGCATGCCCTTTATCGACCAGTTTTTTTAATTTTCTTTTTTGCAGTTCAATATACGCGTTCTATTTTTAAAAAGGTAGGTCCTATATGTACTTCCTAGTGTCAAGCGTAGGTACTATATAGGCACTGGTTGAGTGAGCTATATACAAACTTATTAACCCACGACGCAAAAACGACGGGGTGTTACAAGTTTGACGTGTCTATGTGTGTGTGTGTGTGTGTCTGTGGCATCGTAGCTCTCGAACGCATGAACCGATTTTGATTTAGTTTTTTGTGTTTGGAAGGGTAATTAGTCGGGAGTGTTCTTAGCTATGTTTGATGGAAAAAGGTTCAGCGGTTTCAAAGTTATCAGCTCTTTTGTTAACTGCTGTAGAGATTTTTATTTTTCTGTCGGGGGTTACTTAAAAATTTTTATTTTGTGTTTTTTAATATGTTTATTTTAGACCGTGACAAGATCAGACAGCTAATATTAAATAGATAATAATATTAAATATATGGTTATTAGAATAGAATCAACAAGATTTTCTAAAAACCAAATTGAAAGAAAAATGTGTCCATGGAGTTTCTTGCTCGTTCCTGTCCATAGAGACCTACGTTTTAGAACGAGCAATTAGCTTGAACTATTAACTGTAACTACTTGAAATTTCAAAAGTGCCTGTAGATGGTCTAATTTAAATAAATGCTTTGACTTTGGCTTTGAATAATACATTTCAGTCATACACAGGATGGATATTAAAGAAGGTTACTGCCCTTTAAAAAAAAATGCTTTGGAAGTCAGCGGCTTCGGTTCTGTTTGTTGTTTTGTATTGCCACCGACTTCCAAAGACTTTTTTTGTTCCGGATGGGAAATCATCAAATGACTTCTCCCCTGAGCTCGTTGACTTCCAAAGCTAAAGTTATTTTTCACTTTTTAGCTTTTGAGGAGGTAGTCTCATTTGTAAAAAGTTTTTACACACACACACACATACCATCACGCCTGTATTCCCCGGAGGGTTAGGCAGAGGTGTACCAATGTACACCCACAGTTCGCCGGTATGTTTAGGTCCCATGTAATAGGGGACGAGCCTTTTGCCATTAACCGGCCACAAATCCTAACTCCGAGCTGCTACTGAGAATTTCATAGAAAAACCCAATAACACTTTTTGCTCTACCTGGTAATCGAACCCAAGACCTCTAACGTAGCATAAAGTTTTTATTTTTCACTTTTTATTATTAATTGTCTGTCATCCAAATTCAAAAGGGAACAGTTATACTACGTAAATTAACAAGACACCACTTAAAAGTTACAAGAAAGCAGAACACGCTAATTCGTTTACTTGAGTGACCATTTATTTTCAGTAATTAAATTTTATTATCAAACCACTGAACCTGAATTTCGGACCACCCTTAAAGTATCTAACCTTTGTTTGATTTAAAAAAAGAATCATCAAAATCGGTTTATAATTGGCGGAGTTATCGCGTAACACACATACAAGCTGCGGGTTGTTCGTAAGAGATACCGCGCCCCCAGAACGCACAGGGCACAAGAAGGAACATGGGTGGGATTTAGTCAGTAAAAGTCTGACACTCCCTCCCGCCCCGCCCAAGGCGGGAGAAGTTATTAGATGATTTCCGACCCACCAAAACAAAAAAAAAACACACATACAAAAAAAAACAGACAGACGAATTGATAAGCTTCTTCTTTTTGAAGTCGGTTAAATAGAGTACTTACGTAATTGTCCTTGGGGCAAGTGTGGTTGCTTCTCGTACCACTCCCGAACACTCTGTATCATGCCCTCCAAAGCTTTGTGGTTAATGTTGTACAACTTCAGCAACACATCCAGGTCATCATCTCTGATATTGAGGATTTTGCTCGCGTTCAGAGAGTAATCGAAATTCCGGTACTGTGGAAGACATAAAGGTTTTGTAAAATTTCTGAGTACTAAAATCCTCTCGATTGGCGACCACGCACCGGAATGCATAGTGTGGTAAGGCCCCGCTACAAGGTGGAGCAACGACCTGGTAAAGTTCGCGGGAAATTACAGGATGCGGGCAGTACAGGACCGGTCGTTGTGGCTATCTTTAGGAGGGGCTTATATCCAGTAGTGGACGTCATTCGGCTGATATGATGATGGTGTTAGTTTCTGAGTTGTTTCAATGGATCCTAGGATTTCGATTTTTGTGTCAAGAAATAAGTGAAAAAAGGTTTATTAGAGATAACAAGCTTTAATTATTTATTTAATTTTAAATGTTTTATAATTATTATTAAAGTAAAAATACAACTGAGTGTTTTGTGAATATTTCCTGTGCCTACCTGTTGCCATTATTGATATCAAACAAAAAGGGCAAAAATATCGCGTTTGTTGTATGGGAGCCCCCCTTAAATATTTATTTTATTTTGCTTTTCGTAATTGTTGTTATAGCGGCAACAGAAATACATAATTTGTGAAAATTAAAATTGTCTAGCTATCGCGCTTCTTGAGATACAGCCTGGTGACAGGCAGACGGACGGACAGACAGCGAAGTCTTAGTAATAGGGTATCGATTTTACCCTACCCTTTACCCATGATTGAACATATACATGTATGTGTCTTAATAAGGAAATAAACATCATTATTAAAAAGCAAAAAAGTACAAAACACGCAACTCCAATCTTCCTTAAGTTCTTTGGAACAACAGAATCATTACTTTGTGGCTACATGTTTATTCGTTAAGTACTTTTAAATTGTATAGAATAATTTTTTGTAATAATTTCGGTAAAATTATTAGCTAATACAACAAAAAACTATTTAGATACCCACGTATTATCATTCCTTTTCGAAAATTAAATATAAAAGCAATAATATAATATAAATAGTTTCGAATAGTTCCGAATATAATATTGAAAAAATACTTAATAAAAAAAATAAAAAAATTGAAAATATTTTGTTTACATTTTCTTGGAAACAAAAACTTAAAATATAAAATACATTGTGTATTGTGCATTTAAAAAAAAATGTAAAGATAAATAGATAAATATTTGATATTTTAAATATTTTGTTTACATTTTTTTGTAATAAATATTTAAAATACAAATGCGTTGTGTATTGTACAATATGAATTTATAAAAATATAGGTACTTACAACGGCTCCGTCCCCGATAGTCATTTTGCACTATTTAATGAATCACAACCGAGCACTTCAAACACTTTGTTCTGCCAACACAACCTGACTAAGTCTGTACCGTTCTTGCGTCGTTCATTTTATTATATTAGCGCCCATGCGCAGAAACCAAAAACTTTTTGCACCGGATTCTATATTTAGAATCACTCACTTTGTCATTTATAATTTTAAAATAATTATTTTCCCATTAAAATTTTCCGACGAGCTCAATATTTTCAAATAATTTTATTGCATTATTTAAAAATGTGTTTGGAAAATTTTATTTTATTTGATAAGATGTTGTTGTTTTGACGATTACGTTTAGGTTTTTTAATAAAAATAAAGTTATTATTTGATTTAAATTGGGAATTAGAATATAGGAATATAATATATATAATATATGAATATAGGATTATTGGCCTATGCTGCTGATTAAATTCTGTTATCCTAACCTGTGTCTGAAAAACTAAAATTAGCGGTTCCTAATTTTTATTAAAAAAAAATAGTTATTCACTTAATTCGCATAACAATAGTCACGTTGATTATAATTATTTTGTGATTACAAACATTATTTTTAATAACAGATACTTTAAAGTCATAGAGATTTATTGCATACTTGGTCATGTGCCTTTAATTGCGGTATATTGTACCTACATATTATTGGTATTACATGGTAAATCTATACTAATGTTGTAAATGGAAAAAAAATGTTTGTTTGTTTGTACCGAATAAGCTCCGAAACTACTGGACTGATTTTTTTTTTTTTTAATTCGCACCACACTATTAATTTCTCCTGTATCTAGGGTGCGTTTACAAACATATAAACTCACACACACAAACAGCCAGACCCGGAACAACTATCTGTAGGTCATACGAACATTTGTTCCGTGCGGGAATCGAACCCGCGACACGCAGCACAGCAGTCGATCGCTTGGCCACTGCTTCAACCGTGTCGCCAAAAAATTCACCAATCGATAGCTACATTATTCTCGATTAATATAGGTTATAAAACATCACGCTATGACTCTCAGGAGCGGAATAGTAATCAAAGACGTAACTGAACGCGGATGAAATACTTCACACAGACAAAGTCACGGGCGGGTCTCTAGTAGCATATATAAGTACAGTGTACCTTTTTTTTTGTGTCGGACTCCTGCCGACTAAATCCCCACGGTGTACCTCCAATTACCATTTCCCGGGGCATAGGTAACGCTCTGAGCATTCTTCCGCACCCCGGCACGTATATGCACATTGTACCTTTTTTTTTGTTCCGCGATGTAAATCCTCATGGACTTCCTTCGTCATCGGGGTTAAGAAGGGGCATGCCACCTATGCCCATGGCCGGGGGCGCAGGATTCGCATGAGCATTCACCGCTCCCCCGACAGGCCTCGACCCGCTGTAACTCAGTGGGTCCCTCCTCCCCGTGCAGCCATTTCTGTAATGGCCGCACCCACTTTCGAGTGGCGCGCGTGGAACACTGCGCCGCTCACTCGGGCCTTTCTGGTCGGACTACAGACGCCCCTAGTCCGCTGCCCGCAGTCCACCTCTCATGGATGCCGTAGATCGTTCCGCGCCCTTCTCGGGCGCCCGGTGCGTCTCCTGCGGAATGGGAGAGAGGATGCGGGTTCTCTGTCCCGCTCGGTGAGTACTTATGAGTATTAATCTAAAAATCCCTAAGTATGTTTTTCGCTGACATAAATGTGTCCTAAGCTATATGTCATCCTCATTTACATATCTCGCTAATGGCGACGCGGGTATCGGAACATTCGGTTCTCTTAAAAATGTTTGAACTTAATTATGCCGGTTTGTGCGTCATGCCTGATCATCTCTTAGGTGTCTCAGTTATTTTAAAATTATTCGAATTGTTTTTTTTTTAATCATTTTATTTTAGTCTAGACCTCTTTTAACGAGCATAACTTGGTGTAGTAGTCGCCACGAGTCGTGAGCACAAATGGACGTAGATACGCAAAAAGGATCCAACCCACAAAAACTTTAAAATTAAGTAAAGTTATTGTAGAGGTCGTTTCATTCAGTAAAAATGACCCAAAGAAAAACAAAGATAAGACAAAGGACGTTTGTACCAACACAAGGTACCAACCCACAAGCGTTATTTTCACGATATAAAGACATAAGAAGTAGAAATCTAAAAAACGAAGAAGTAAAGAAGTGCTAAAGAGAATACATATTTAATTCTATTTTGGGGTTTGGTTGGGTTGGATTCATTTTACATAACTACGCCCAAATGTCAAGTTCATTTTTGGGTTTTCGGGTTTTTTCTTGGTTTTTTGTGGCGCTGACGCTGCACGCGATCGGTCCGACTGACGGAACAATTACGTGTAGCGTCGGCGGCCCAAAAACCCAAAAATTAACTTGAAGTTTGTGCTCACGACTCGTGGCGACTATTATCCGTTGTTCTTACATTGTACCCATAGAGTCAACATGAATGAACCCTTTGTAATATTTTATTGGTTTTAAAAGAGTGTTCATGGATTTTTAACCGACGAAAAAAATAGAAAAGGTTCTCAATTATATAAAAATGAATTGCTGTTTGTTAGTCTTGTTAAAACTCGAGAACGGCTGAACCGATTCGCCTAATTTTGGTTAAGGTTTATACGTATAGAACATAACGCTACGAGCGGGAGCGGAGTAGTTACCAAAGGCGTAACTGCACGCGGGTGACACCGCGGGGTATGTAACTAGTAATATATATATATATATATTATGTATGAACACGTGTAACTTTTTACAGAGTAGTCCGATTTTGATAATTATTTTTTCATTGGAAAGGGTATACCCCGAAGTTGGTCCTATATTAATTTGAAAAAAAAAAACAACTCTAAGGGTAGGAAAATATGGGTGATTTATTGTTTACTCACAGAAAAGCAATCAAAAATTAAGAATGTAGTTATTAGTAAATTATAGCCACAAAAAATGTAAAATAAAATTTTATTAACAAAAGATTCGAACCGCCGGAAAAAGTAAAAAGTACAAGATAACTTTAGCTTTGGAAGTCGGTGGCTATACATAACTACAAACAGAACTGTCAATGGTTTACTTGTAATAAATGATTTTATTTTATTCTGTGGAACTGCCTAATTAGCCTAGTGGTCCTAAGCGCGACTGCTACGCCAGAGGTCTTGGGTTCGATTCCCAGGTCGAGCAAAAAGTGTTATCGGGTTTTTCTATGAAATTCTCAGTAGCAGCTCGGAGTTAAGATTTGTGCCCGGTTAATGGTTTCTTCTCGCGACTTCGTTCGCGTAGTTTTATGACCCGCATTAAGTTACGTCTTTGGTTACTGCTCCGCACTTATTGGTCGTAGCGTGATGTTATATAGCCTATGGCCTTCCTCGATAAATTGACTATTTAACAAAACAATAAACAAAACAATATTTTTTCCATTCTAATCAGTAGTTCCTGAGATTAGCGTGTTCAACCAAACAAACGAACTCTTCAGCTTTATAATATTATCTAATAGAGATGAGGGTTAAAGTTGAGTCATCTAATAACTTCCAATTTTTTTTTTTTAATTAAAATATCTCCGTCAATCGTCTCATAATGCAAACCTCAAAAGAGTTTTAATTTGGATCATTCAACTAAGCCTCAACAGTACCTACTAAAGCACCTTATTTGCACAGGTTTGTGAGAATTTTATCACATACATACGATGCGGATACGAAACTCAATCATCGTAAAATGAATGAATTATTTATTATGTGTCTTGATAGTTCGGTTTAGTTGTGCCAATACGAACTGAACCGCGTCAACTGGTTAATCTCACTATTATTATAGTAATGCGAAAGTTTGCATGGATCCATCCATGCTATGTTTGTTACTCGATCACGAAAGAACAGCTGAACGGTTCTGGATAAAATTTGGCACAGAGATAGATTATTGTTTGGAATGGGCACATAGGTTACTTTTTATTCTGCAAAAATGTACGATCCCGTGGGATGATATATCAAATTTGACGTGGACAAAGTCGCGGGTAAAATCTAGTTTATAATAATATAGTGTCTAATACGAAATTTTTGACGGTGTTGGTCGGATACGTAACGGTCTAGTGGGCATTATATTTTTGCTTGACACGTTCCTAGCACGGTCATAGTATCAAACGGTATAGTGGGCAGACATATTCAAAAAATTGAATTACACTTTTTTTGTAATTTATTTTCGAAAATATATCAACTTTGACGCGGACGAAGATAAACGGGCTGAAGCTAGTAGTACTTAAATACACAGCATTTCTTTCATTCATTTGTCTTAACAGAAGACATTTTTCTAAGGTATATTTTAAACTAGCTTCGATATAAAAACTACATCTTCATAAAAAATAGTGGATAAGTTTTAAATTGATAATAAAAAATGTAACTAAAAGTATTTTCATATTATTTTCTCCTAATAACAAAAATCCTTTTAACAATTAATTGAGGCACTTCATTTAATCGTACTATATTCATATTTTAAACCTTATCCCATAAAAAAGTAGCCTTATAAAAAGCCTTATAAGAAAACGTTAGGATTTGTGCCCGGTTAATGGCAATAGGCTCGCCCCCTATTACATGGGACCTAAACATACCGGCGAACTGTGGGTGTACATCGGTACACCTCTGCCTAACCCTTAGGGGAATACAGGCGTGATGGTATGTGTTTAAATATATTTTTTTTTTTAGTGTATGCTATGTTGCTTCCTCAAGGTCGAGGTTCGAGTATTTCTATTAAATTTAAATCAGCTGTTCCATACATATGTGCAACTCACTCAAGGTCAAAGTGTATGGAATTATTTAAGTGTCTGTTTGTAATTTCAAATAGATTAAAAAATATATATATATCTGTCTGTTTGTTCGGCTTATCTCCGTAACAGCTGAACTTATTTTGATAGGACTTTAATTGACAGCTAGCTGATTTAATAATAAATAATACACAATAATAATTAATTTAAATAAAAACGTTTACAATTTGTGTACATTGTTGACAAAAAAAAAAATTGAAAACAAAATCCGATTCAATAGTCATGTTTGAATTTACGGTACAGACCTTGTACAGATTGAACTTGAATTTCTAGAAGGCCATAACTTTGAATACGCGGCTTCATTTGCGTCCGCAATAACTTAAACGCGAAATAAGTCATGGGCATAAGTTTGTAATTAATAATACCAGCCTATTACTGTCTCACTGCGGAGCAAAGGCCACTTCTCAAACAGAGAAGGTGCAGACTTTTCTACGCTAATATATAAAACTGAAGACTTTGTTTGTTTGTTTGGTTGAACGCGCTAATCTCAGGGATTACTGGTTTGAATTGAAAAATTATTTATGTGTTGGATAGTTCATTTATCGAGGAAGGCTATAGGCTATTTAACATCGCGCTACGACTAATAAGTGCGGAGCAGTAACCAAATACGTAACCTAATGCGAGTGAAAAAACTACGCGAATGAAGTCGCTGGCAGAGGCTAGTATTCAATATAAATTCTTTTGGAAATCTATAAGGGAGGCCTATGTCCAGCAGTGGACGTCCAGTGGCTGATATGGTGATGATGATAAGTCCAGGTTTCTTCAAGATGTTTTACTTCACCGATGACAAAATTCAACGGTTGAAATCTAGGATCATGTATTAACGGTTTACGAGATACAGCCCTCTAACAGACAGTCAGAGGGACAGACAGACTGACAGACAGACGGATGGACAGACAGACAGACGGACTGACAGACAGACAGACAGACGGACAGACAGACAGACAGACAGATGGACAGACAGACGGACCGACAGACGGACAGACGGACAGACAGAAGGACAGACAGACGGAGAGATAGACGGACAGACAGACAGAGGCACCGACAGACGGGCAGACAGACGCACAGACAAACGGACAGACACACGGACAGACAGACGGACAGACAGGCGGACAGACAGACGGACAAACAGACAGACGAGCAGACGGACAGACAAACGGACAGACAGACGGACAGTCTGTCGGACAGACAGACGGACAGACTGATAGACAGCCGAGGCTTAGTAGTAGTATCTAATAGAGTTCCGAACCCGCAAGGAGCCAACCACCCTACGGGTTCGAAACTCTAACAATTCAGGCTTCCTCACTGTGCTGTTTCCATAGTAACAGATTGTGCTTCGATATCTTTTCCACCTTGTATTGAAATAAACTTGTTTAGTTTGTTATATTAGGTTCTTGAACTTTTGTTGACCGAAACTACAATAAATACTACGATAATAAATAAAACAAATGAAGGTTGCACAAATGCACAACGCATAGTTTTGCATCTTCGCCAAAAATAGTAATAATAGGGAATATGCATAATTTCTTTAACATACATAAGCTCACACTTTTTTCTCATGGGGGTAGGCAGAAACCACAGAACGCCACCTGCTACGCTCCTTACATACTTCTTTCACCTCGTCCACTTTCATACAAGCACGCCGGTTACGAATACTGCGCCTCCGACTTTAATTTTTTTTTTTTAATCGCAATTATTAACAACATATTTAAAAAAAGTCTAGTAGAGATGACAAAAAGTGAAATTTAAATGGAAACCGGCCAAGAAATACGGCCGATATAAGCATTTAAAAAAAAACGACGCTGAAAAAGTATGAAACAAGATTTTCAGAATGCTGAACTAAACAAGTTTACCGGAGAAACAAGAACAGAACAAAGGAAAAGCCATAGTCACCCGTTATATGTATAGGTACCTAATGTAACACTTGAACAGATAAACATACACACACACATACATACATAGCCCATCAAACTCATAACCCTCCTTTGGCTTTGCAGTAGTCGGGTAAAAACTATTAATTACGCACCGATTAGACAGAGAGATCCGACATGGACTGTGACGTCACTTAACACTACGCCCATATAACCTCCGTGTTAAATTTCATTTTGCTAGAAAGAGATAGAAATGACTGCCTCGTTAGCCTAGTGGTCCTAAGCGCGAGTGCTACGTTAGAGGTATTGGGTTTGATTCCCAGGTCGAGCAAAGTGTCATTGGGTTTTTCTGTGAAATTCTTAGTAGCAGTCTCAGTGGCCGGTTAATGACAGTAGGCTCTCCCCCTATTACATGGGACTAAAAAAACATACCGGCGAACTGTGCGTTTACATTGGTTACATCTCTGCCTAAGCCTTTGAGAAATACAGGCGTGATGATATGTAGTGATGTTGTTTATGACAGCCTCCAAAGTCATACGAGGATGCAAAACTGTACCTTGTCTATTGAACAGTCTGAAATAGTTACAAGTGCATCCATTTTGTTTTTAATCACGTAGACTAAACTAATAGATGTGGGGTTATCAGTATTGTTATAATCTCATTAATTAAAAGACCCAATTAGGCTAAATAAAGAAATTGCTTTTATTTAAATTAATCAGTTTTATTTTTCACTTAATGTTTTGTAAAAAAAATATACATACATACTATCACGCCTGTATTCCCCGAAGTGTTAGGCAGAGGTGTAACAATATACACCCACAGTTCGCTGGTATGGTTAGCTCCCATGTAATAGGGGCGAGCCTAATGCCATTAACCGTAGCTTCAGATGTTTGGCTCTGTTTGTTGTTTAGTATTACTTCCAAAGTTAAAGTTATTTTCCACCTTTTTTAGTTTTTGAAGGCGGTTGTGTTTTTTGTAAAAAAGTTCATGTTTCCCGCTTTTTAGCATCAATTTCCTGTCATTCAAGTAAATTAACAAGACACCACTTCAAAGTCACAGAATACGCTAATTTGTTTACTTGGATGACATATTTTTTTCAGTTATTTTTTTTTCCAAACTACTGAACCAATTTCGATAAAATTTAAATGGGACCTTTGAAGTATGACCTATCGAACAAAAAACGAATCATAAAAATCGATTCATAATTGGCGGAGATACCGTGTAACACAAATACAAAAAAAGAAAAAAAAAGATCATACAGACAAATTCATAATCTCCTCCTTTTTAAAGTCGGTTAAATAATAAGACTAGGTAGGTACATTCACGAAGATAAACTTCTTAAAATTTACGTGAATCTCGTAAACAAACACAGTTATGTGCGTTACAAATACAATTAAATCACAATTCCCGAATTATTTTACGAATTACTTTAAAATAACATTACTTACAACAATCCAACAATTACTACAAAGTACATCTAAAAATTATGATTAGAATAGATTTAAAATTAAATAATAAAATGTCGTTATTTCGAAAAATGTATTAAAGTATGACCATTCATTCATCAATTCAATTTATTCATCCAATAATGATTGTTCAATATTAATAAGAGTTACTTTTTGTTTCACTACTATTTTTTTTTTTGGGGGGTGGGAAATCATCAAATAACTTCTCCCGCCCTGGGCGGGGCGGGAGGGAGTGTCAGACTTTTACTGACTAAAACCCACCCATGTTCCTTCTTGTGCCCTTTGTGTTCCGGGGGCGCGGTATCTCTTACGAACAACCCGCAGCCCCGGCAGGCATCGGCCCTCAGTGGCCCCTTCCCTTTGCTGACATCTCTTCGAGGCGCGCGTGGAACACGAACGCGCCGTCGACACGGCCTGTCGTTATGCAACGTAAGGACGGTGAGCTACCCATTGCTCACCGTCCACAGGTCCGTATCTACGGTGGCCGGGAGTCGTCTCGCGTTCTCTACTACTGCGCCAACCATCTCATCACCGCATTATTTTTATGTTCTTGAGTGAAAAAGCCTTATGGACATTCACCGCCCTCCGAGGGGTAGAGCAGTCTGACTAAACCTTCTGACTTTTTACTAAACTAAAAACCACTCTGGTGTTCCGTTCACAAACTTACGCCGGGGATCCGAGGAACGCACGCGCCTTCCGTAGTCGCCGTGGACAGGCTCTGCAGGCCTCTTCAGGGCAAGAGGGGCGCCGCCATCTCGGGTTTAGTTAAAATGGGGGGCGACAGACGTATGTCGACACCGCCTGCGACTACAAATGCAAGCCTAAGGTCCGGATTTCACCAAAGCGGAGAGAAGATGTCTCGTAAACTACCTATAGGACACTGTTTTGTGTTGAAGCTAAGGGTCAGTTCACACCGAGACTCAAAATATAACTTTATTTACTACTATAAAAGATACACATATCATTGTGAGAATTTACACGACGCAGCACTATCCAGCACCGAATTCTCACAATGAAATGTGTATCTTTTCGTGTAGTAAATAAAGTGATATTTTGAGTCGATGTGCGCGCAGCGTCGCGTCGCGTCGCCCCACGGTGTAAGCTGGCCCTTAGTTGTACGAGATATCTCCTCTCCTCTTCGCTTAAGTGGAAACCGGGTCTAAAAAGGTACCAGTTATATATAAGTCAATGTAAACAATAATAATAACCAACGTGGCAATGCCGCCAGTCTTTTGGGCACTGTTCCGGTTGACGGCGATGCGGAGGAGTTTTTTGATGCCATTTAGTTTCTTTTTGTTTTTATTAAGGATTTTTAATTTTAAGGCTGTGAATATAAATAGTGAAAGTGAAGTAATAAAGTATTGATCACAAAAAAAAAGAATTAAAAATATAAATAAATAAAAATGTAAACAATGACAAGACTAGAAAAAAATAACAAAGGCTAATTACCTACTGTAGTGTTCATTTCCGTAGCGATACTGTTAGAGTACTTGTTAAGATTCTTTGTCTTAAACACTAATTATTCTTAGGTTTGAAACGTAGATGTTTGTAAAACAACGCATGTTGAAAAACCCGTTTTTCATACAACTATTGGCTAGTACTAATTGGGTAGATGACACTACTAAAAATAATTCCAAGATACAAAACTCGCAGTACTCGTTACCAGCGTGCTTGTATGAACAGATGTATGAACGTGGACGAGGCGAAAGAAGTATGTAAGGATCGTAGCAGGTGGCATTCTGTGGTTTCTGCCTACCCCCATGGGAAAAAGGCGCGATTTTATGTGTGTATGTATGTATGTAATTCACAAAAAGACACTTTAGCTTAGCCCCAAAAACCCGATGAATTTTTAAATAACTAGAAAATTCGATTTTTCGTTACTTTGAAATCAATAAATAGTTAGTGAATTGAGATGACAAATAAGTAACGTCATAGTTTAGTATTGTCATACAATATCTATAGGGGAATCGCGTTTTGACAGCTCATAAAATGTACGTCAATTGATTAGTAGTGACATCTAGCCAATTGGGTGGTTGACATCAATCAATTGTTACACTTATTATGAGCTGTCAAACTCCATATATTTTGTCCTGCAATACCAAACTGTGACGTCACTTATTGACTAACTCAATTTATTGAATATTTATTAATTTCAAAGCAACACAAAAAAATAAGGTACAGTTAATTAAAAATTTATGGAATTTTCTATGGTAGCATTGTGTTAAAAAGTTACGTCTTAGAACTATTCATTGATGGTGTCAACCGGGCTTAAAAGGCTAATTTTGAAATTCACATTTACAGAGAAGGTAGTATTGAAAATTGGTCTTTTGATCCGGGTTTAGGAACTGTTTCCATCTTTTTACAAAACGAAAGGTAGTATTTAAAAATTGGTCTTTTCAGCCGAGTTAAGGTACTGTTTCCATCTTTTTACAAAATGAGTTTGAGGTGTTGACCAGTTTAGTGCCTTTGAGGCGGTTTTTGTATTTTGAACTTAAACCCGACGTCAGTAGAGTTGACGACAAAAAATTTACAACATTTGTAGTCGATGAGTATGATGACACGGTAAAGAGTAACAGAGAAAAAAGGAAAATAAGAGTTTTGTTTGCATTATTTTGAATGTATATTTATGAACAAACAAACAAACAACGTTTTTCTCGTTCTTTTGTTAAAATCCTTGGCTAAATAATCCTATAAGCCGCAGTGAATTTTACTTCATGATTTTCTCCAAAAATTTTAAGATTAGCGCGAAGGTCTATATTTTCACTCCCCGGATTAAAAAAATATACTCCCATTATTATCCCAATGCAAGACAAAACCTCTTCGCAAACAGAAAAGACTTGGACATTGTTAGCGGTTTCAGACTTATGTTAATTATAAGTCCAAGTTTCCCCACGATGTTTTCCTTCACTTATATGTCAGTTATGTCTAAGATAAACTAAGGAAGTACATCCTTATATAATTCTAAATGTAGACGCTTCCAGCCGTCTGTACGATTAGATCTTTTAAATTATTCAACGATGATTTTAATGCGGTTTTCATCAATAGATAGAGTGATAAGTATAGAACATTATGCTGAGGCCGATGGGAGCGGAGCAGTTAAGATGTATCTGGAAGTGGGTGACACGGTGAGGTATATAGTTAGTGTATTCCCGAATTTAGGAAACATGACAATGGAAAATGGGCACTGAAGATAGTCAACTGTCAATCTAGTTACTGAGAGTTAGGAGGTGTTCTGCGTGAGTGACGAATGCGACGCGATGCGAGGCTGTGTACGCGACGAACGCGATCAACTCAACGGCATACTCTCCTTGCGTCCTATATGGCAGTTTGCGGCGAGCCGCGTCGTAACGCGTATTTGTCTTGAGGGCGACCAGACGCGACACGGTCTGTTCACGGTGGATTCTTATTAGCCCCGATTCTTCCGATTCTTGATATTTTTTGTGGCGCGAACTACAAGCAAAATGTACTGTACTTCCCCATGATTCGAGAAGTAATGACCAAAATCACGTGGGACACTTGTCGCGTGTAGCATCGCATTTGTCGCTTACGCAGGACAACACGGTTCCTTGAACGCGTTACGCTCCGCTGTCAGTACGGAATGGCGTAATCGAAACAATTGACGCGCCAACCTATTCTTGTGGAATTTCCCATTTTATGTCTCGGTAAAAAATAATGTGTATGTATTTTTTTGCACTACTTAGTCATAAGTTTTTATAGATGTGCATTAAAACTGGTTTTTATTGCGATACCAGCAGAGTTTAAATTAAAACACATTTACTGATTGCGCGTTTCTTATAAATGTACCACGATGAAACCATCACGCCTGTATTCCAAATAAAAATAATTTGACTGTCTCGTTAGCCTAGTAGTCCCAAGCGCGACTGCTACGCTCGAGGTCTTGTGTTCGATTCCCAGGTTGAGCAAAAACTGTTATTAGGTTTTTGTATAAAATTCTCAGTAACAGCTCGGAGTTAGGATTTGTGCCCGGTTAATGGCAATAGGCTCGCCCCCTATTAAATGGGACCTAAACATACTGGCGAACTGTGGGTGTACATTATTACACCTCTGCCTAACCCTTTGGGGAATACAGGCGTGATGTATGTACTTCTATTATGTAGATTAACAAAATCAGCAGATGACCAAAATAAATGCAGCCTATTAAAAACCGGTTTCTGATTACACAACACTGATTCGTTATCTAGTAGATAAGGTATTCAAGACTGTAGTTTTGACCGTGACTTTGTCTGCGTGATTGTTTGTGAACGACAAAAATGTCATTTAAATTCAAGAGAACGTACTACCGGAATAAAAGTATGGGCTAAGGTCATCGCTTATTATAACTCAACGTTAATATAGCAAATTATTTGCCACCCAAGTTAGAGCTTTACATCGTTTGAGTTAAAATATTTATTTCAATGGCAAGATAAAAAAGATGGCGGCTTGCGGGCGGTGCGTTGGCAGCTGTCGGTTATGTGTTTTGAGATGATGTTGGTGGGGCCGTTGCAATGTTAGGTCGCTGTAATGTGCGATTAACATTTGTTTTGTTTTTGTTAGGATGTCCGCACACGTCAGACATCGGTGACCGATTTTTTTGTCGGAGACAATGGAACATATAAATTCGAATATTTCAACGCACACGTCCTACAGAAAGTCGGTCCCACGGAACTATGTATCTATTGAACGGTCCGATAATCGGTCCTACAAAAAGTCGGACGTGTGCGGAGGTCCTTATATGTTTACCTAAGCTTATGTTTTACCTATTCATTCCTGTTATTGGCGCAAGCTGTTGTAATTAATTTTAAATTAATTAATCAAGGTCAAAGTCAAGGTGGACGGCCTGATTAAGACCGCAAGAAGACGCTGGATGCAGGCCGCCTCCAACCGGTCCTTTTGGACATGTATGGGTGGAGCCTATATCCACCAGTGGACGACCTGGAGCTGATATGATAATGGTGATGTTGAATTAATAAATCTGTAAAAACTTCTCTCGGTAATAAGCGATTTTTTTTTTTTGCGGGGGTGGGAAATCATCAAATAACTTCTCCCGCCCTGGGTGGGGCGGGAGGGAGTGTCAGACTTTTACTGACTAAAACCCACCCATGTTCCTTCTTGTGCCCTTTGCGTTCCGGGGGCGCGGTATCTCTCACGAACAACCCGCAGCCCCGCGGAGCTTGAAGTGAACTGTCACATTATCCTTAACATCATGCGGGATTGTAGTTCAGCTCAAGCTTACTTCCTGTTATGGATGAACAGGAAACGAGGGAGATTTTTACCTAACAGACGGGAGATCAGATAAAATTCAGTAGGATGGCAACAGGCTCGCCCCCTATTACATGAGACCTAAAATATTTATACCGACAGACTGTGGGTGTACATTGGTACTCCTCTGCTATAACCCTTCGGGAAATACAGGCGTGATAATATGTGTACATTGGCAGATCATGGTTTATCTGTGGGCAAAATTTCATCCAAATCGGTTTAGCCGTTATAAATTAATAAACATCCAAACTCACGAACTCATAGACGATGACATTTAAAATAGGAACACTTATCATCTTCCTGCCCTTATCCCATGTTACTTGGGGTCGGCGCAACACGTTTTCTTCTTCCACGCTGTCCTGTCAACCATCATGCTATCGCTGACTCCCTTCTCTTTCATATCATTCTTCACGCAATCCATCCATCTTTTCTTTGGCCTCCCTCTTCCCCTCCATCCATCCACATTCATATTCATAACTCTTTTGGTCACATGCGTCTCATCCCTCTTCTTCACATGCCCATATCAAGACAAACGGTTCCCTCTCAACTTATATGTCAGTGGCGCTACTTTCAAACTTCCTCTAATATACTCATTCCTTACCTTATCCATTCTAGTCACATCACACATCCACCTCAACATTCTCATCTCCGCTACATGCAATCTTTTTTCATCCGTCTTCTTCACGGCCCAAAATTAAAATAGGAACATTCAAATTTTAAAATACCTCTAGGAAGTAGGTTTAGTAGAATTTTTACCATAAATAAAACGCGAAAATATTTTAAATTTCGAAATGCCAAAGAATGAGGAAAGATATATTTAAAATAAAATGTGTCATTTCCTGCACCTAGTGCACCTAATCATAAGGTTTAATTTATTTCCTCATTGTTCATTGAAATTCATAATAAGGCAGGTAAACCACGAAGGCTTCCAAGTATTTTTTTTTTTATATTGAGGTAAATAATATTTTTATCACCCGGAGGTGCCTATAAACTTTGATATCCTCGAACCACAACATTATTTATCTTATTTATTATTTTTTTAAGTTTGACTGCCCCGTTGGTCTCGTGGTCACAAGCGTGACTGTTGAGCGTGGGGTCCCGAGTTCGATTCCCAGGTCGGGCAAAAAGTGCTATTGGGTTTTTCCATTAGGATTTGCTCAGTAGCAGCCCGGAGTTTGGAAGCTGGTGGTGTGACGCCCCTGTGCCTCGGAAAGCACGTATAGCCGTTGGTCCCGGCTATCATTCGTAGATCTTTGACAGTCGTTACGAATAGTTAGAAGCCAGGAAGTCTGACAACCAGTCTAACCAAGAGGTATCGTGTTGCCCAGTAACTGGGTTGTAGAGGCCAGATAGGCAGTCGCTCCATGTAAAACACTGGTACTCAGCTGTCTCCGGTTAGACTGGGAGCTGACCCCAACATAGTTGGGAAAAGACTAAGTAGATGATGATGATGATTATTTTTTTAAGTTTATTGACAAGACAATGCACTTCGAACATACGATGACATCAATCTTTACATAAACAGACTTAGTCGGAAGGTTCATGGACGTTCTATCATTGGAACATTCTCTACTCTATAGACCATTTGTAAACTAATGACATTGTTGCTTGACAATTTTTTTATTTTTTATTTACTTCTATTGACATTGGGGCGGGGCGGGAGGGAGTGTCAGACTTTTACTGACTAAAACCCACCCATGTTCCTTCTTGTGCCCTTTGCGTTCCGGGGGCGCGGTATCTCTTACGAACAACCCGCAGCCCCGGCAGGCATCGGCCCTCAGTGGCCCCTTCCCTATGCTGACATCTCTTTGCGGCGCACTTGGAACACGAACGCGCCGTCGACACGGCCTGTCGTTATGTTAAACGTAAGGACGGTAAGCTACCCATTGCTCACCGTCCACAGGCCCGTATCTACGGTGGCCGGGAGTCGTCTCGCGGCTCCCGACGTCCGGAGCGTCTACCGCGGTGGCTGGGACGGGAGAACCTCTGTCTTGTTGTAATGTTAATGCTCTGTTATTTATTTTGTGCTACTTCTGTTTTTTGCTGGGTGTCACGGGTTCGATTCCCTTACGGAACAAATATTTGTATGGCCTACCGATAGTTGGTTCTAGTCTGGCTGTTTGTGTATGTGAGTTTATATGTTTGTAAATGCACCCACGACACTGGAGAAACACAAAAAGAGAGGCAACGTTTAAAAAAAAAAAAAATTATAATTTAACTAATAATTGTCTAATAAGTTTAACTTGTTTATTTGTCTGTCTGTGGCAACATAGCTCTTAGACGGGTGAACCAATTTGAATGCAGTTTTTGTTATTTGAAAGCAGGTTCCGTAGCGATGTTTCTTAGATATGTTTTATCAAAATCGGTTCAGCCGTTTCAAGGTTATCAGCTCTTTTGTCAGCTGCTCTAGGGATCTTTATTCTTCTGTCGTTCCATTTTTTTTTTCTAGACCATACCTAAGATTTGCCTGGTTAAGAAGATAAATTAAATAACAAGTCTTCAACTTCGTTTTATGTTGTTTTTTTACATAACAAGTTTCGTTTGTTTACAAAATTTAAAAAAAACCCCACGAAACCTGTATTGTTGTATGCGCCCGCGCCGGTGAGTGTCATGTTTTGCGTGCGTCATATATTGGGCACTATCATAATTTACAGCGATTTTAATACCATAAATAAACATAACAAACCATCACGCCTGTATTCCCCAAAAGGTCAGGCACAGGTTTACCAATGTGCACCTATAGTTCGCCGGTATGTTTAGGTCCCATGTAATAGGGGGCGAGCCTATTGCCATTAACCGGGCACAAATCCTGACTCCGAGCTGCTACTGAGAATTTCATAGAAAAACACAATAACACTTTTTGCTCGACATGGGAATCGAACCTAAGACCTCTAGCGTAGCAGTCGCGCTTAGGACCACTGGACCAAAGAGGCAGTTATTTACTACTGTGTTTTAAAAAAACCTGATTGTCTTGACTTTAGTTTAACTTTCGTTGGATTTCACTACTCAATGGAGGTGACTGGGTCATTATTTTAGGATAAACAAGTAATAAAATAAAAAAAAATATTAAGTAACTCCAGACATGGGAATGAAAATCCTTATCGCAGCTAACAAAAGACCTGATAACCTTGAAACAGATGAACCGATTTTGATAAAAAATATCATAGAACCATCACTAGAGAACCTGAAGACTGAATTCAAATCGGTTCACCCGTCTAAGAGCTACGGCGCCACAAACAGACACACAGGCACGTTAAACTTATAACACTCCTCTTTATGAGTCGGGGGTTAAAAATTAACTATTTTAGAAATGGCTGAAATTGATTCAGTAGCGGTTCTAAGCAAACTAATTTCAGTATTCTTCACGTTGTATATACATAGTACCTGCTGGGATTTATTCCTGACTATCTGCTTCCAGCGACTTCGTTCGCGTTCCACCCGCATTAAGTTGGGTCTTTGGTTACTGCTCCTCTCCCGTGTGTCGTAGCGTGATGTTATATAGCCAACACAAATATATTTTTTCAATTCCAACCAGTAGTTCCTGAGAATAGCGCGTTCAACCAAACTAACAAACTCTTCAGCTTTATAATATTAGCATAGATGATCGAGTTGAAGCTAAACATCCACTCAAAATGCAGCAATAATAAATTACCTTTCCTTGTAACATAACTGTAAAAATACCAGTTTTTAAACCAATCCGACTGCATTTGGGGTATTTTTGAAGCACCATTTTGTGCGGTCCATTGACGTCATACAAAATTTAGGGTTCCGTAACCACTGGCAAGGAGAGGAAGAACACGCGAACCCCGTGCCCCGGTCAAAGTTATTTAAAGGAACACCACAAGCATGTTTTTGGATGACAACGCATTTGCCAGGCCTGTGGTATGGTAGATGTCTATAGGCAGAGGTGACCACTTAACATGTCACAATATTGTAACCAAGATTTTGTAAAAACCAAATTGAAAGAAAAGAGTGTCCATGGAGTTTCTTGCTCGTTCTTCTCCATAGAGACCTACGCTTTGGAACGAGCAACTAGCTTCAACTTTTAAATGTAACTTCTTGACAATTCAAAAGTGCCTGTAAATGGTCTAATTGAAATAAATGCTTTGACTTTGACTTTGACATGAGGTGAACCGTTGGCTTACATACCACACAACGAAATGTACAAAATAAAAAAAACACGTTGGAGTTTTAAACAGTAAGACTCCGTCTTAGGGAAGTTGGAGATGTTTATGTCCCAACGAAAAAAAAGAGTTCCGTACTAAAAGGGTGCCACACGGACTCCAAAGTCTGTCCATCCGTCATAGGGCTATATCGTCTAAACCTTAACAGGCAGATATTTGAATTTTTTGCAGAGCGTTTTATACTATAGTAGCTGCAATCACAAATAATAAAAAATAAATAAGTAACCCACGACAGAAGAAAAAAATCACTACCGTAGCTTACAAAAGAGCTGATAACTTTGGAACTGCTGAACCGACTTCCATCAAACAAAGCTAAGAACATTCTCGACTAATTAACCTTTCGAACGCAAAAAATAAAATCAAAATCTGTTCGTGCGTTCAGGAGCTACGATGCCACAGACAGACACACACACAGACACGTCAAACTTATAACACCCCGTCGTTTTTGCGTCCGGGGTTAGTAAGTACAATATAAAAGAGACGTCTTTTTTGTACGTAGTATAAAATATTGAACGGTGTTACGGAACCCTCCGTAGCTTTGTCCGACTTTAACTTGGCGATGCACAGGAAGGCCAGTGTTAGTAGTTAATGCACAAATATATACCTAATCAGCTTCGTTCTGACCGCTTTTAATTTGACGGTTATTCAATGACATGATTTTTTTGATTTGAAAATTGATAGTAGAGCTCTTTGTGACTATGTCTATTTCTGCAGCAAAGCAGCGTTGATGTGTTCCGGTTTGAATGGCACATGAGACATTTTGCAAGGCCTCGTTATTGCAGATGTCTATAGACACCGGTAACCATTTAACTCCAGGTGGACCGTTGGCTTATTTGCCATCTTATGATATAAACAAGTGGTTTTAATACATACATACCACCACGCCTGTATTCCCCGAAGGGTTAGGCAGAGGTGTACCAATGTACACCTACAATTTGCCGGTATGTTAAGGTCCCATGTATGTAATAGCGGGCGAGGGATTAAAGGGACATCCTTAATTTGTATTTTCCCATGTAAAAATCTTCACAGTCACAATATTTAGAGAAGTTTGCAGACAACAGGTATTTGCATAACATACCATCACGCCTATATTCCTCGAAGGGTTACGCAGAGGTGTACCAATATACACCCATAGTTCGCCGGTACTTTTTAGGTCCCATGTAATAGGGGGCGAGCCTATTGCCATTAACCGGGCACAAATCCTAACTCCGAGCTGCTACTGAGAATTTCATAGAAAAACCCAATAACACTTTTTGCTCGACCTGGAAATCGAACCCAAGACCTGTAGCGTAGCAGGGGCGCTTAGGACCACTAGGCTAACGGGGCAGTTTTAATAATAAGCACTAAATCCATATCTAGACTTATACACCGTTCTAGAATCCCTACATAGTATAAAACGAAGTCGCTCCCATCGTTTGACCTGTTTTTTTTTTTAAGGATTGGTATTTGTCGACTTACTCTTTCCGCTCTGGGTGGGAGGAGCGAAAGGGAATGTCAGACTCTTACTGACTTAAACCCATCCGTATTTCCCTTTTGCATTCCAGGGCCGCGGTAACTCTATCGAGCAACCCGCAGCCCGGCACTAGCCTTAGCGGGCCCCGTCGGCCCTCTGTACGATTAGATCTCTTGAACTACGCAACGGATTTTAATGCGGTTTTTATCGATAGATAGAGTGATTCAAGAGGAAAATTTATTCGTATTGAACAACACGCCGTAGCATGATGGATAATACGTATAAAAACATAACATACCATCACGCCTGTATTCCCCAGAGGGTTTGACAGAGGTGTACCAATGTACACCCATAGTTTGCCGGTATGTTTTTAGGTAATAGGGGGCGAGCCTATTACCAAAAACCGGGCACAAATCCCAACTTCAAGCTGCTACTGAGAAATTCATAGAAAAACCCAATAACACTTTTGCTCGACCTGGGAATCGAACCCAAGTCCTCTAGCGTAGACCACTAGGCCAACGAGGCAGTAATACGTATAAGTGTTCCACTTTTTCCGCATTGGTCGTAATCAATGCTAGCAAACCAGTAACCAAAGACGTAATTGAACGCGGGTGACACCGCGGGATATACAGCTAGGACGGTACAATGGTGATAATTAGTTTAATAATGTTTACACTTTAACATTACAATTTTTATTATTATGCACTTAAATACAACTAGATTGCAATATTTTTTTTCTAAGACGACTAATAATTATGATAGGAAACTAAACAAGGAACAGTTTTGCATCCTTGTCAAATTCAAAAATTTTACTGGACTAGAGATTCTCAATACAAGTCTATAATAAAATAAATAAGTTATTGAAGTAAAACTTCTGTACGCACGCTTCACTTGGGGAGTAAGCTGATGAATACGTGGCAAGAGCGTTACGGAGATGAGTGTGATCGGGCAAACGGAAGTTGAGAAGGAGATATAAGTTAGTGAAGATAGAGAGAGTTACGTTTCGTATATTACTGTAGGAACAAGAGAGTGCAGTGCGCGCTCATTTTCTTTTTCTCTTCCTCAAGTGACATGTCAAGTGACACGCCAGAAGTTTCACTTCAGTCGTGTGCGAAGCCGACCCCAACATAGTTGGGAAAAGGCTAAGTAGATGATGATAATGATGTAAGTTTTTTTTTTTTTTTTTTGGTGGGTGTGAAATCATCAAATAACTTCTCCCGCCCTGGGCGGGGCGGGAGGGAGTGTCAGACTTTTACTGACTAAAACCCACCCATGTTCCTTCTTGTGCCCTTTGCGTTCCGGGGGCGCGGTATCTTTTGCGAACAACCCGCAGCAATGATGTAAGTTGCGACATACTTCTGGAATTTGAGAGGGATGCAATACTGCATCTTCTATTTTACAGTCCAAAGGACAAAAATTAGGTATAATTGAGCAGAATTATAAAAATCTAGCAACCATATCTCATTAATAAAATTAATTACAGCTATTTTTATAATTATTATATTTTAGCTCTTTTAAAGTGCATGACTTGTTACATTGTTTTCTCATTTATTTATTTAACTGCCTCGTTAGCCTAGTGGTCCAAAGCGCGACTGCTACTCTAGAGGTCTTGGGTTCGATTCCCAGGTCGAGCAAAAAGTGTTACTGAGTATTTCTGAAAAATTCTCAGTGGCAGCTCTAAGTTAGGATTTGTGCCCGGTTAATGGCAATAGGCCTGCCCCCTATTACATGGGACCTAATCATACTGGTGAGCTGTGGGTTTACATTGGTACACCTCTGCCTAAACCTTCGGGGAATACAGGCGTGATGGTATATTATGGGTGTTATTTATTTAAACTTTATGTAACAAAAAGGACTTGAAGCCTTAGGCATTCTCTACCATTAAACCAAACGTGGTGAAGAGATAACATGACAGGTGCGAATAAATGTACGACAGCAGAACAACTTTTGTGATTTAAAATTAAAAATAAGAACTGAAAGCACATTGTATACATAGATTCAACAAGAATGAAATAACCTACAGGTTTTAAAATGTGTTAATGGAGTTTCTTGCTCGTTCTTCTCCATAACTCTTTAGAAAAAATAGATTTAAAATTGATTTGAAGACACTATTGGCACAGTGGCTGAGCGATTGGCTACTGCGCTGCTTATCGCGGGTTCATTTCCCGGAACTAATATTTATACGGCCTACAGACAGTTGTTCCAGGTCTCGCTGTTTGTATATGTAAGTTTACACATTCGTAAACGCTCTGACGATACAGGCCACATTCTTAGAGCGGGGCAAAGTTTTTTTTTTCAAAAGAAAATAAAAGTTTTTTTTAACTAAACCCAATTTAAATAAAGAACCATAAAAAGAGAACCAGTACAACAACATGGATACTGAATGACATTCAAAACTTTCCATTCACTTGTTCCGTCGCATGTACGTCAATGGAAAACCCGGCTCAAAATTAAAATACCATCATTCTTTTTATAGTCGACCGTATTTTGAGTTCAATGAAATTCAGAATCACCAAAAAGATGCTTCACATTATGAGCCCTGCACCTAAAATAAATAATACCAGCCTATAATTGTCTTACTGCAGGGCAAAGGCCTTTGTAAGAGATACCGCGCCCACGGAACGTAAAGGGCACAAGAAGGAACATGGGTGGGTTTTAGTCAAAAAAAAAAAGGCAGAGGCCTTTTGTCATACCAAGAAGGCACGAACATTGATTACCGCGCTTGCTCAAGGACGATTGGTGATTTTGAACTCATATTACCTTTATCAATTTTAATTTAAATAACTGCCTCGTTTATCTAGTGGCATGCTACGCTAGAGGTCTTGGGTTCGATTCCCAGGTCGAGCAAAGTGGTATTAGCTTTTTTTATGAAATTCTCCGTAGCAGCTCGAAGTCAGGATTTGTGCCCGGTTAATGGCAATAGGCTCGCCCCCTATTACATAAGACCTTAATATACATACCGGCGAACTGTGGGTGTATTAGTACACCTCTGCCTAAGCTTTCGGGGAGTACAGGCATGATAATATGATTATTATAAGTCCAGATTTCCTCACGATGTTTTCCTTAACCGATGTCAAAGATAAATAAGAAAGACCATTCATGTAATATTATAATGTCAAAATCTACAATCATTTTAAAGAGAAGGTAACAAAAAATTACATGAAGGGTTTTTTTTTTTGGGGGGGTGGAAAATCATCAAATAACTTCTCCCGCCCTGGGCGGGGCGGGAGGGAGTGTCAAACTTTTATTGACTAAAACCCACCCATGTTCCTTCTTGTGCCCTTTGCGTTCCGGGGGCGCGGTATCTCTGACGAACAACCCGCAGCCCCGGCAGGCATCGGCCCTCAGTGGCCCCTTCCCTTTGCTGACATCTCTTTGAGGCACGCGTGGAACACGAACGCGCCGTCGACACGGCCTGTCGTTATGTTAAACGTAAGGAGGGTGAGCTATTTGCAGCCATTGCTCACCGTCCACAGGCCCGTAACATGAAGGGTTAACTATCATCTTTGATAAGCGATTTGTAAATTGTATAATTTTAAGCACTATAATCATTGGATTGAATAGTAGTTAGTAGTTCGAAACAAGGGCATATCACACTACCGCAACTTCTAAACTAAGCTGCTATTGTAAAATTCCTAATTATAAAAATCCAATATTGCTTTAATCCAATTTCTGCTTGACCTGGGAATCAAGCCTAAGATCCCACGCTTTGCAGTCGTGCTTGTGAGTACATGACCAACGAGGCAGTGAAGTTTAGATTGTAAGGTACGCCTGACGGAAGCACTTACTATAAGTAATTACTCTTTGAGGTTTTTGCCAACCACTTTATGAGATCACCAATCAATTTAGTGAGTACCTAATTATGGCTATTATTCCCTTTAATCTATCGGTCTATGGGAGTCCCAGGTTTTGTAGTACACAAAAAGCATAAATACGAGTAAAAAGGTTTCATCTATTAACAAAAAATAGTTCCGTGAATGACCGACGGAAACCGCTGTATAAGGCCAGCTATATACGTTTGTTTTTCCACCGGACAACGGACCGTTTTTTACGCCTGTTTTTGGGATGAGGCCGCCACACTATTCCCAACTATTGCAACTCTTGAAAGCCAGAATCAACAGTGGAGACTGCCAGAATAGCGCCGAGGCAATGGAGCTCGACGGGTCCCGGAGAAACGATACAACTGTCTTGGATCCCGCAACGAAATTAATCAGAAAAGGTTAGCGAAGCAGTAAGAAAATAAAAATGGCGTATGGCTTATAATGAAGTAGCTATAATATTAGTTACCAGTACTAGTTGCTGCCCGCGACTGCGTTCGCGTTCATTATTTTATTGGTTTCAATTTTGTTATCGCATAACCTACTTTTTTTTTAAATTTAAGTGAATTATAAAAATAAAAATAGCCTAAGTTACTTCTTATAACATTAGCTATCTGCGAGTGAAAGTCCCGTCAAAATCGGTCCAGCCGTTTCGGAGATAAGACGGAACAAACATACAGACAGACAGACAAGAATTTTAAAAATCGTTTTTTTTATGTTAGTACCGTATATACTTTCATAATTATGCATTTAGTGAAAAGCTTGTGCTTTAAAATTATAAACCAACTCTTCAATTTGCCGTGTCGACGGCGCGTTCGTGTTCTACGCGCGCCTCAAAGAGATGTCAGCAAAAGGAAGGGGCCTCTGAGGGCCGATGCCTGCCGGGGCTGCGGGTTGTTCGTCAGAGATACCGCGCCCCCGGAACGCAAAGGGCACAAGAAGGAACATGGGTGGTTTTAGTCAGTAAAAGTCTGACACTCCCTCCCGCCCCGCCCATGGCGGGAGAAGTTATTTGATGATTTCCAACCCACCAAAAAAAAAAAAACCATTCAATTTTATTTATTTCTATAGATGTGTGTAAATGCACCGGCTACCGGTCCGGTGACATATTTACGCCGGATTCATTATCAACAACAGCGAATCCGGCGAAAAACACGGTCCATTGTCCGGTGACAGAACGGACGTATACAAGCGGCCTTATACGCGTGTATGTCTTACTGGGGCTTGTTATTAAGTTGTTATTTTTTTTAACTTAACCGCAGATGGGGCAAACCATTTTAGGTTAATGCGCAACTAGTTTCTGCTTGCATCTTTGTCACACGCGTTAAGTTATATCTTTTTAGGGTTCCGTATCCAATGGGTAAAAAACCCTATTACTAAGACTCCGCTGTCCGTCCGTCCGTCTTTCACCAGGCTGTATCTCATGAACCATGATAGTCAGACAGTTATTTTTTTTACAGATGATGTATTTCTGTTGCCGCTATAACAATAAATACTAAGAAACGGAATATAATAAATATTTAAAGGGGCTCCCATACAACAAACGTGTTTTTTTTGCTTGGGTTAGGTGATAACGGCAATAGTGCATAATATATATTATAAGTCAATAATATGTTTGTCACTTTAAAAATAAGTAAATAAATTCAAATTTTGGTTGTTTTTTTGGCAAACAAGCCCACGGGCCACATGACGTTAAGTAGTCACCGCTACCTATCTGCAATACCAGAGGCCTTGCAAATGCGTTGCCATCCCAGAGATAAAGTAGAAATGTGTCTTGTGATTGTAAATTCACCGGCACTCACACCCTTCAAATCGGAACACAGCAACGCTGCTTAGCAGCAGAAATAGGTATAGTGGTAGTACTTCCCCGGATGACCTCCTACACAAACAGCTCTACTTCTACCAAAAGTAGGGAACCCTACATTTATTGTAATCACTTTTTTTGGCAGTACACAAAATTTGTTTCTGGGAAAATTCGTCCGTTTACAAACTAGATGTAAACTACGCATATTTTAATTATATTTCACATCGCATACCGTTGAAACGGTGACGCATAGCACTGTGCAATGTTATGTACACTTTTGTAAACATACCATGTTACTGACCCCATCTATACTTCTGTATTTCTATGCTAATATTATAAAGAGGAATGATTTTTTTGTTTGTTTGTTTGTACGAATAGGCTCCGAAACTAATGGACCTATTTTAACCATTTCTACACCAATAGATAGCTAGATGATTCCGGAGTAACATAGGCTATTTAACTTCATGCTACGACTCACGGGAGCTTAGCAGTAACCAAAAACGTAACTTAATGCGGGTGAAATAATAAAAGAAGAAAATTGTTTGTTTGTTTGGCTAACCTCAGTAACTACTGGTTTGAATTGAAAAATAATTTTTGTGTTTGTGTCCATTTATCGAGGAAGACTATATGCTCTAAAACATCACGCTACTAACAATAGATGCGGAGCAGTAACCAAAGACGTAACTTAATGCAGGTGATAAAACTACGCGGACGAAGTCGGGATCAAAAGCTAGTACATAGTAATACTATCTTCAGTGGTGTGACACCCCGAAAAGCACGTTGCCTTGGAAAGCACGTAAAACTGATGGTCCTGGCTGATTCGTAGATTTTTAACCGTCGTTACGGATGTCAGAAGCCAAGAAGTCTAACAACCAGTCTAACAACCAGTCTAACCAAGAGGTATCGTGTTGCCCAGTTTCGGTTAGACTCGGTTAGACTGGAAGCCGACCCCAGCATAGTTGGGAAAAGGCTAAACAGATGATGATGATTCTATTTTTGAATGCGTCAATATTTTGTTAACTTCATTTAAATAAAATATCTATTTTTATTATATTAATGTATTCATATTTTGCCTACGTAACAAAAAATGTAAACAACTTATGCGCATTCAATTTTTTCTAAACGACTTCTTGCAAGGCTTGGCTCTACTTGTTTTTATCTTAAGGTTATTTTTAGATTTATTATTTATCTTGTGATGTTTTTCTAACGTTTCTTTATTTATATATTTTTATGCTGACATTTATAATATGTAATAATAACAACAATACGTCATACGTCAGTAATGTAAAACGGGTTTGTTTAGTTCTGTGACGTAGGTAGTTAGTTTGGCTTGTAATAACATTCTCTTAAGGCGCTTCCCTCGGCGGGACGGTTGAGACAGCGGTTCTCCCGTCCCAGCCGCCGCGGTAGACGCTCCGGACGTCGGGAGCCGCGAGACGACTCCCGGCCACCGTAGATACTGGCCTGTGGACGGTGAGCAATGGGTAGCTCACCGTCCTTACGTTGCATAACGACAGGCCGTGTCGACGGCGCGTTCGTGTTCCACGCGCGCCTCAAAGAGATGTCAGCAAAAGGAAGGGGCCACTGAGGGCCGATGCCTGCCGGGGCTGCGGGTTGTTCGCAAGAGATACCGCGCCCCCGGAACGCAAAGGGCACAAGAAGGAACATGGGTGGGTTTTAGTCAGTAAAAGTCTGACACTCCCTCCCGCCCCGCCCAGGGCGGGAGAAGTTATTTGATGATTTCCCACCCACCAAAAAAAAAAAAAAAAAAAAAAGGCGCTTCCCTGACCAAATAACCTTCAGAATTTGTTTACACTGCTGCCTGCGCTCAAAAATTTAGTGAATTCTACGAGAAAGGGGCGTGCATAACGCCCCTTTCTCATAGAATTCACTAAATTTTTGGAATTATTTTAATGAAGGGATTTTTTCAAATATTATTTACTCCTGGCATGTCATCTCTTCACCACCTTTGGTTGGCTGGTAAAGAATGCCTAAGGCATTAAGTCCACCTTTGTACTTTTTATTGCATAAGGTTTAAATAAATAAACTTACATACCATCACGACAGTATTCTCCGAAGGGTAAGGCAGAGGTGTACCAATGCACACCCACTGTTCGACGGTATGTTTAGGTCCCATGTAATAGGGGGCGAACCTGCGAACGACTGCTGCTGTGGGTTTTTGTATGAAATTCTCAGTAGCAGCTCGGAGTTAGGATTTGTGCCCGGTTAATGGCAATAGGCTCGCCCTCTATTACCGGCGAACTGTGGATGTACATTGGTACACCTCTAGGTAACCCTTCGAGGAATACAAGCGTGATGGTATGTTATGTGTGTGTTATCATCAAATGATAAAAATAAAATAAAATTTAAAATTAAGGAGAGGTAGGTACTAAAATATTGTACGGTCGTACGGGACCCTTTGTTTACGAGTCCGACTCGCGCTTACTAGGTTAATTGTTAACCTTTTCCCCACACTAGAAATTACTTCTGTATCGTGGGTGCGTTTACAAACATATAAACTCACATACACAAACAGACAGACCCGGAACAACTATCTGTAGGTTAGACAAATATTTATTCCCGCAACACGCAGCAAAGCATTGCGCCAGCCATTGCGCTAACCGTGACGTCATTTTACAATGTCCAACTATCGCTTGTTTGAATAATAAATTTCAAGCCAGTTTTTTTTTTGTAATTTGAACTTTATTGCGATTTCATAAAGTTCATAATATAAAAAAACTGTTTTTAAAACCGGGTCTACGTAGTCATTTTATGTGTGAAGAAGTTAATTATTATGGGAATCATCATCTGCTTAGCCTTTTCCAAAATATGTTGGGGTCTGCTTCCAGTCTAACTTGATGCAGCTGAATACCAGTGCTTTACATGGAACGACTGCCTATCTGACCTCCACAACACAGTTACTGGGCAACATGATACCTCTTGGTAAGACTGGTTGTCAGACTTCCTGGTTTCTGACTATCCGTAATTTTTATAATATCCAACCGTCATCCTACCTAGCCTTTTCCCAACTATGTTGGGGTCGGATTCATAGTGTAACCAGATGCAGCTGAATACCAGTGTTTTACATGGAGCGACTGCTTATCTGACCTCCACAACCCACTGGGCAACACGATACCTCCTGGTAAGACTGATCGTTAGTCTTTCTGACTTTCCGTAACGACTGCCAAAGATCTACGAATGACAGCCAAGACCAACGGCTTTACGTGCTTTCCGAGGCACGGAGGTATCACACCACCAACTTCCAAACTCCGGGCTGCTACTGAGAAATTCGTAATGGGAAAACCGAAAAATATTCTTGCCCGAACTCAGGACCCATGCTCATCAGTCGCGCTTGCTATCAGGAGACCAACAGGGCAGTTTAATAATATTCAGCCAAAAGTCATTAATTGCAAGAACACCGACTACACAGAGACAATAGAAGTTACATAAACAATGATATAACCGACACGATTCACTACCAAGAATGACCCTTGCCGGTTAGGCGTGCCTTCTATGAGTTATGGCCGCACCAGAACCATAGCTTATAAAAATTATAGAGGTCCAATCCTTTGTGTACAATGATGACATTGAAATGAAGAAAGCAAGGAAGATAATAAGTCTACAAAAATCATTTATTTCCCTAACAATATTCACATGAACAGCTTAGTGATTGGAGAGTGTGTGTATGTGTGCGTGTGTGTGTGTGTGACAATCATAAGTGCTTCTGCCTATATTCGACTTTTTGTAGGACCGATTATCGGACCGTTCGATAAATCCATAGTTTTGAGGACCGGCTTTTTATAGGAAGTGTGCGTTAGTATATTGGAATTCATTTGTTAAATTTTCACCGATAAAAAAAACAGTCGTCGATTGTCTGACGTGGGCAGGCAGCGTTAGAATACAAGAAAGATGGCTACGTGACCCACAGGTGGGCAAAATAGGCCCAGTTCAGTTGAAAAAAAAGCTACGCCAATTAGTGCCTGACATTACTTTTCAATTGGATAGATTTACCAATTGAAAAGTACCCATCAAGGATCAAGATCAGGAGATTAAGTAGGTACTTGATTTCTAAATACGTCTTATTAATAATTATGTAATCTGCGCTGACGCAAGTTGTTCATCATAAATAATGAAATAAAAGATTTTTTTATTTTATATGCACAGAATGACGTGCATAGAAAATAAATTAAAAAAGACAACTAGTATTTATTTTTAGTTAATTTTTAGGGTTCCGTACCTCAAATAGATAAAACGGAACCCTTATAAGATTACTTTGTTGTCCGTCCATCTGTCTGTCAAGACCTTTTATTTCAGGAATGCGTTGAGGTATCAAGTTGAAATTTAAATCGTATACTCAGAAGTTTTGAAGAAACCAAACCTCTAAGTTTACGTAAAAAAAGATACGACCGTTTATTCAACAAAAAACGCATATTTCGACACTATCAAGGGAATTAAAATCTATAGGGTTGTTCCCGTTGACGTAGAACTATGAAATTTGGCAAGTAACATCGTTATAGACCACAAATACATGAAAAAGTCTCAAAACTATACATTTTAAATTAGATCTTAAAAAATAAGGGGTCTATATTTTTTTATTTATGATTTTTATGATATGAAAGAGAAGGGAGTCAGCGATAGCATGACGGTTGACAGGACAGCGTGGAAGAAGAAAACGTGTTGCGCCGATCCCAAGTAACATGGGATATGGGCAGGAAGATGATGATGATAATTTTTTATTTTTTTTTATAACCTCAAATTGAAGCTACAAATGGGGTATCTTGTAAAAGGGCTTGATGTGCACATTGCAAAATATATTTTTGTAGTTTTTCTAAAAAAAAAAAACCCGTTCTCCTTTTTATCTTCAAAGCCTTTTTTTTTGGGGGGTGGGGGGTGGGAAATCATCAAATAACTTCTCCCGCCCTGGGCGGGGCGGGAGGGAGTGTCAGACTTTTACTGACTAAAACCCACCCATGTTCCTTCTTGTGCCCTTTGCGTTCCGGGGGCGCGGTATCTCTTACGAACAACCCGCAGCCCCGGTTGTCTTTAAAGCCTGTGATACGAAATTACCTAATACCTAGATATCTAAGCAAATTTTAGTAGATAAATAAATTGACAATTCATTTATTTAATTTACTATTTATTTATTTTAATAAACTATTTATTAAATGCTGTAACTAATAGTAATCCTACGTACGGAACCCTCAGTGGGCGAGTCCGACTTGCCCTTGTCCGGTTTTTTACCATGGCAGTCGCTTTTTTTCTCATGTTGTCTCGTGGTGGCAAGCGTGACTGTTGAGCGTTGGGTTCTGGGTTTCATTCCCAAGTCGGGCAAAAAATGTTATTGGGTTTTTCAATTAGGAATTTCTCAGTAACAGCCCGGAGTTTGGGAGTTGGTGGTGTGACACCCCTGTGCCTCGGAAAGCACGTAAAGACATTGGTCCAGCGCCTAATCTCTCTCTGGTCGTGTCGTATTGCCATCTCATCGGACTATGAGAGTTAGGGAAGAGGGAGTGCACCTGTGTTTGCGCACACACTTGTGCACTATAATATTTCTTACGTACTTGACTAGAGTGCCTTAAAATTAGCCATAATCGGTCTGAAGGATACATACATACATTATTTTTATTTACAGCAATAGGCTAATTTGATTGACAAAATACATCAATCATCATCGAATATCTCTTTATGCCAAATTGTGGGCATTTAGAATGAAACAAAAATGTCGCATCTAAGTATTCTTATTCTATGGAAATGACCAGAGCAGAGGTCAGAAACGGCGCCATTGTCGAGCGATTAGCAATTGATCCCACATCTAGGCAGCCTATTGTGTTCAATGAGTGTGGATGAATTTAGGGAATAATGTATCTTACTATTAATTTACAAGTATCGATAATGACGGATTTTGTTGCAGTAATAGTTTTAAACCACGTATAGGTACAACTAGCTATTGCCCGCGACTTCGTCCGCGTCAAATTTGATATATTATTTCGCGGGAACCGTAAATTTTTCCAGGATAAAAAGTATCCTATGTGTTATTCAACACTACAATCTATCTCAGTGTCAAACATTTCATCCAGGCCCGTTCAGCCGTTTACGCTTGAAAGAGTAAGAACCATACATACATCCATCAATCTTAGAAACTTTTGCCTTTATAATATTAATAGGATTATTATTTAGGCGCGACTGCTACGCTAGAGGTCTTGGGTTCGATTCCCAGGTCGAGCAAAAAGTGTTATTGGGTTTTTCTATGAAATTCTCAGTAGCAGCTCGGAGTTAGGATTTGTGCCCGGTTAATGGCAATAGGCTCGCCCCCTATTACATGGGACCCTAAATATACCGGCGAACTGTGGGTGTACATTGTTACACCTCTGCCTAACCCTTCGGGGAATACAGGCGTGATGGTATATTATTATTATTTATTTTAGGATTCGTAGGAATACAGATGAGTTATAGTCAGTAAGAGTCTGACACTCCCTTTCACTCCGCCCAGAGCGGCAGAAGTCATTTGATGATTTCCCATCCTTAATAAAAAATAAGAAGATACAATGCCGTGATGACCTAGTTGTTAAGGCGCCTGCCGTCGCTGCTTCTGTACCGGGCAAGTACCAACGCGACTTTTACAATCTATTTGTTCTTTCACGATATTGATAATATATTTTCAGAATATTTAGTTACACATTCCATTTAAAAATAAATAATTAAATTTAAATAATAATCCTATATCGATTTTTGTGCAGTTTTAATAGATAATGGTACGGAACCCTTCGTGCGCGAGTCCAACTCGCACTTGGCCTGTATTTTATTAAGTACTAAAAACTAAATTCAATTAAATTACATTAACTTGCGTACCTGTATGCATTTTTAATTTAAATAACCGCAAAATTATTCGTATTTATAATTCATTTATTTGCATAAAACATTTTATTTTTCAAACATAAAACTTACTTAAATAATAATTAAATTACAAACTTCCTATGTACAGTTTATAAAAACAAAAATACCTATTTACACACCATATTATTTTATGCAGATATTTTTGTTTTCTATAAACTATAAAAGTGCGGTTCCCGTGAGATAAAATATTGAATTTAACACGTATAATAAACATACCATCACGCCTGTATTCGCCGAAAGGTTAGGCAGAGGTGTACCTAGCTGCCTATTTACATACATTTTGAGTTCAGTTGCTGGAATCGCACCGCAACGTCAATTTCAAGGCGTTGGTGGTGCGTGTATCAACATGTTTGCTGCACCTCGTCATGGAGGAGAACTTTTGGCCGCAGGACGTGGTGTTCCGTCGCTTCCGCGGACAAGTGCGACTGGAGTGCACTATAAAATAGTGCTAAGTGAAGTGTTTACTAGCATAGTATTAAGTTTCTGTATACTAACACAAACTGTACTAGAATAATATACATGTTTATCTATAAGGTATATATCTATGGGCCCAAGTAGCCTGAAAAGAAGTGGATATTATTATTCTCATTTATTAGTAACTATATACATGTAAATTACCTTTTTAAATATTGATATAAAAGTAAAAACATTTAAAAATATATAAAATAGTAACCCACCGGCGTCGGGGACAGGGTCCAAGCCACCGGTGGTCAGGGCTCCTGAGAAAGGAATCTCCTAACAATACGCGCCGTGTCTAGGAGTACCGCTTTCTGAACCAAGCCCTTGATCCAGCTGCCTAACGTGAGCCTCCTTAGATGTTGGTCGAGACTCTTGGCAATAAAGCCATTGGCTGTAACAACAATGAGCACAATGATCGCTGAGTCCACATCCCACATGTCGACAACCTCGCAAGCCAAGTGAAGATATTTATTATATTATTATTATTATAAATAGGTCAATTTATGTAAATAGGCCTGCTTCAAAAGGAGATTTTGTTTCTATTGATTTTTATTACCTTGAGACTATCAGCATTCTTTTAATTTCAAAGGTTAAACTAGTAATAAAAAGATAAGTAAAAGATAAACAAGTTGAACATGTCTACTTTTAATTGATGTTACTTTCTTGAAGTTTCTGACTGCCCCGTTGGTCTCGTGGTCGCAAGCGCGACTGAGGAGCTTGGGGTCCCGGGTTCGCTTCCCAGGTCGGGCAAAAAGTGTTTTTGGGTTTTTCCATTAGGATTAGTTCAGTAGCAGCCCGGAGTTTAGAAGTTGGTGGTGTGATACCCCCGTGCTTCGGAAAGCACGTAAGGCCGTTGTTCCCGGCTGTCATTCGTAGATCTTTGACAGTCGTTACGGATAGTCAGAAGCCAAGAAGTCTGACAACCAGTCTGACCAAGACGTATCGTGTTGCCCAGTAACTGGGTTGTGGAGGTCAGATAGGCAGTCGCTCCATGTAAAACACTGATATTCAGCTGCTTCCAGGTAGACTAGACTAGTGATGACTAATGATAGAAAAACCCGATATTTGCGGTGACTTTTTCGAATAAATTCCGTGACCCTGGAGGCACTGGCCCTAGCGGGCCACGTCTACGGTGCGGACATCTCTTTGAGGCGCGCGTGCGCGGTTCTGATCGGACGGAGAGCCACTCAAAAATCATCACCTTAAGCCTAAATTCTCCGGGACTGCGACTTGTTCTAAAGAAATACCGCGCCCCCGGAACGCAAAGGGCACAAGAAGGAACATGGATGGGTTTTAGACAGTAAAAGTCTGACACTCCCTCCCGCCCCGCCCAGGGCGGGGCAAGTTATTTAATAAATTCCCATCGGTAAAAGAAAGTCAAAGTTTTAATTTTATCTGGCAGATAGTATAAATCAAACACACATGCATACATACATAAACTCACGCCTTTTTCCCATGGGGGTAGGCAGAAACCACAGAACGCCACCTGCTACGATCCTTACATAAATATAAATAAATCAAACAAATTCTGTTAAAACTAATTTTCAATGGGAGCAATAGGATCGCCGCCTCGCACCCAATTACATGGGATCTAAACATACCGGCGGTCTATGGGTGCACATTCGTACGCTTCTACGTAACCCTTCGGGAAATACAGGCGTGATGGTATATGTAATAATTTTCATATTGTTATTTAATATAACTAACTGCCTCGGTAGCCTAGTGGTCCTAAGCGCGACTGCTACGCTACAGGTCTTGGATTCAATTCCCAGGTCGAGCAAAAGTGTTATTGGATTTTTCTATGAAATTCTCAATAGCAACTCGGAGTTTGGATTTGTGCCCGGTTACTGGCAATAGCCTCGCCCCCTATTACATGGGACGTAAACATACCGGCGAACTGTGGGTGTACATTGGTACACCTCTGCCTAACCCTTCGGGGAATACAGGCGTGATAGTATGTATGTATTTAATATAACTTTTCTACTTTTTTATGGACTTTAAAAACTCATCATTTCAATGTCAGATGTAACAAACAATATTTTTTGTTTATTTTTTGTTCTCTGAAATCATTATCTTTTCTGGTGTTATCAAACGGGCTATATTTGCTATAATGTGTGGCTGCAACGCATGGGTACTCTTTTCTCTCCCCATCCGTCTGTCCGTCTGTTTATCTGTCAGCGGGCTGTATCTCATGAACCGTAACAGGTACAGAAATGAAATTTTAACAGAGGTATTGTCTTTATAACAAGAAATAATAAGAAAATAAAAACATACCTTGTTAAACTGCCTCGTTAGCCTAGTGGACCTAAGCACGACTGCTACGCTAGAGGTCTTGGGTTCGATTCCCAGATCGAGCAAAAAGCGTTATTAGATTTTTCTATGAAATACTCAGTAGCAGCTCGGAGTTAGGATTTGTGCCCGGTTAATGGCAATAGGCTCGCCCCCCATTACATGGGACCTAAACATACCGGCGAACTGTAGGTATACATTGTTACACCTCTGCCTAACTCTTCGGGGAATACAGGCGTGATGGTATGTTATAAACATACCTAATGAATGTATCCTCCAGACCGATTAAACATAGGTGCACCCCCTCTTGCCTAACTTTCATAGTCCGATGGGACGCAATCCAACACAACCGGGGAGAGATCAGGCGGCTACCGACGGCTTTATGTGCTTTCCGAAACACGAGGGTGTCACACCACCAATTTCCAAACTCCGGGCCGCTACTGAGAAATCCGTAATGGAAAAACCTTATAACACTTTTTGCCCGACCTGGGAATCGAACCCCACGCTCATCAGTCGCGCTTGTCACCACGAGATCAACCGGATAGTTACCGGGATCAAGAGGTGTGGCTACAATACAATGCCAGAAATATAAAAAGTATTGCCGAGCCATACTCGATAATGTTGCAGCTACATATTTTAGTAAATAAATTGCCCGTTTAGGCAAACCTTTGAGTTTTTTTCAATTAATTGACTGAATGTAACTATTCACGATGTAATGCGATGGTGTTAAATTTTTTGTTTACTATAAAAACAGAAGCTAAGTACTTAATATACTTATTACTATTATGATGATTACGTATTTTTTGGTCAAAGATCTCATAATATCTTGACTGAATAAAAGAGACCTTTGATCGTACTTTTGACTCGTACTTATTACATAAGATAACAATATTTTAAACCGATGTCATTACGGCTGAATGAACTACTAGCGACCTGCCTGCCACTTTGTCCGCGTGGCTTATTTTATCCGCGTTAAGTTACGTTTTTCCCTACTGCTCCGCTCCCGTGTGTCGTAGCGTGATGTTATATATATAGCCTATGTTACTCAGGAATTATGTAGCTATCTATTGATGAACAAAAATAAAAATCCCTACCGCAGCTAACAAAAGAGCTGATAGCTTTGAAACCGCTGAACTGATTTCCATCCAACATAGCTAAGGACACTCCCGACTAATATACCTTTCAAACAAAAAAAAATTGATTCAAAATAATTTCAAATTAAATCAAAATCGGTTCATGTGTTCGGGAGCTACGATGCCACAGACAGACACACACACACAGACACTTCAAACTTATAACACCCCGTAGTTTTTGCGTCGGGGGTTAATAATATGTCGTTAAAATCGGTCCAGTAGTTTCGGAGCCTATTCGTTACAAACAAACAAACAAAAAAAATCTTTCCTCTTTATAATATTTGTGTAGATTAGCTTCGTCCGCTACTTCGTAAGCATGAATTTTTATACGAATCTCTGATTATTTAAAAAAAAAATATATATTAGGTAATTGTACTAATATCTCGCTCGGAGTTAGGGCTTGAGCCCGGTTAATGGCAATAAGCTCGCCCCCTATAACATGGGACCAAAAAAACATACCGGCGAGCTGTGGGTGTACATTGGTTACATCTCTGCCTAACTCTTCGGGGAATACAGGCGTGATGGACTATTGCCCGGAATTAGGATTTGTGCCCGGTAAATGGCAAAATTGACTTTTGTTAAGATGATATTGCGACAAAACTTTAAACATACCATCACGCCTGTATTCCTGGAAGGATTAGGCAGAGGTGTACCAATGTATACCCACAGTTCGCCGCTATGTTTTAGGTCCCATGTAATAGGGGGCCAGCCTATTGCCATTAACCGGGCACAAATCCTAACTCCAAACTCTTACTGAGAATTTTATAGAAAAACTCAATAACACTTTGCTCGACCTGGGAATCGAACCCAAGACCTCTAGCGCAGCAGTCGCGCTTAGGACCACTAGGCTAACGAGGCAGTTAACTTTGAAGGTTTTTTTATTTAGTAGAAATGGCCTTGAATAAATAGACTTTCTACACGTGTGGTTAAAACCAGTCTAACCGGCTTGTACGAGTAAATTATGTAAAAATCAATAAAGGTAATCAAATCACTTAATATTATAATAATGTACCCATTACTTTGAAGCTTTTTCCCATGACTTGTTTCGCGTGGTTTTCTCATCCGCTTTGACTTACGTTTTTGGTTACTGTTCCGCTCCTGTGTGTCGTAGCGTGATGTTATACTTAGCTTATTCTATTCGTCATAAATTTGGCTATTGTATACAAAAAGTTTTTTTTAAACCGACTGACAGTTTCAGAGATAAGCGTGTGGAAACAAACAAACAAAAAAGCTCTTTAGTTTTATTATATTAGTTAGGTAGTCCCATGATCTCATGATATAATTTATAGTGTGGTCGATTGTATGTCAAAAAGCAGGTGTGGTTTTAACTATTCTGTATCATTAATGACTATTATTTATCGTCTAGTGTAGGTTTAGAAGACGCGGTTGGAGCAGACGCATAATTTTATAGTTAATGGGAAATCCCAATTATTTTTTGCCTGACCTGCCTGAACATCTCGTAAACCTGTTTTTCTTTTTTAATGTAAATGTATTCTGCAGACCATTTCGGTCACGGCGGCTAATCTGAATGGAGACTAGCTCTTCCCTAACTCTCACAGTCCGATGTCCAAACGGGGAGAGATCGGACGCAGGACGAACGGCTTTACGTGCTTTCCGAGGCACAGGGGTGTCACACCACCAACTTCCAAACACCGGGCTGTTACTGAGAAATTCCTAATGGAAAAACCTAATGACACTTTCTGCCAGACCTGGGAATCGAATGCAGCAACAGTTGCGCTTGCCACCACGAGACCAACGGGGCAGTCAAAATACTTAGTAATAGTTAATATATAATATTAAAATTATTTTATTTTTATTACAATATATAAACCTGTTTAAATGCATACTAATAAAGATTATTAACTGCCTACTGGCCTGTGGACGGTAAGCAATGGGTAGCTCACCGTCCTTACGTTGGATAACGACAGGCCGTGTCGACGGCGCGTTCGTGTTCCACGCGCGCCTCAAAGAGATGTCAGCAAAAGGAAGGGGCCACACAAAGGGCACAAGAAGGAAAATGGGTGGGTTTTAGTCAGTAAAAGTCTGACACTCCCTCCCGCCCCGCCCAGGGCGGGAGAAGTTATTTGATGATTTCCCACCCACCAAAAAAAAAAAAAAAAATTACAGTATATAAACCTGTTTAAATGCATACTAATAAAGATTATTAACTGCCTAATGTGATTTTAGACTGTTATCAGGTTTTTTATTCTAACCATTTTTAATTGCATCTCCGCCGCTTATGGTAATTAGGCAGCTCATATTTATTTAAACAATACAAAATAATTTAATTGAAGCATCTGTTTGTATTGTCAAAATGACTGGTGTTTCCCAAATGCATATGAATTTTTACACGGTAACATATCACGTCTGTATTCTAACTTCGAGCTGCTACTGAGAATTTCATAGAAAACCCATTAACGCTTTGCTCGACCTGGGAATCGTACCCAAGACCTCTAGCGCAGCAGTCACGCTTAGGACCACTAGGCTAACGAGGCAGTTACAGTTGCGAGGCTATGTCCGTCTCTCTGTCTGACTGCCCTCCTATCTATCTGCCTGTCTGTCTGCTTGTTCCGGCTCCCAGAACGGCTGAACCTTTACTGACTTTGACGGGACGTATACTGACAGCTTGCTGATGTAATAATTAGTAACTTAGAGTTAATTTTGCTTTTAACCCCCGACGCAAAAACGACAGGGTGTTATAAGTTTGACGTGTCTATGTATATGTATGTGTGTGTGTCTGTCTGTCTGTGGCATCGTAGCTCCCGAACGCATGAACCGATTTTGTTTTTTTTTCTGTAAAATAGTCGGGAGTGTTCTTAGCTATGTTTGCTGGAAATAGGTTCAAAAATATCAGCTATTTTCTTAGCTGCGGTAAGAAGGTATACTATTTTTTTCTTTCTATTCCATCTGGTCCTTCCAGAGATTAGCACGTTTAAACAAACAAAGGAAAACACTCTTCAGCTTTATTATATTAGCATAGATTAATCTCGATGAAGACCATTTGTTTTAATGCACTATGAGTTTTTATTAAGTTTAATATAAAGCAAAGTCGTTCACTCGCCGACTAAACGTGAAATCTCGAAAAACAGCTAGAATTCTTTCAGGGTTGCGGAATTTGTTCGAAGGAGTCATCGCGGCCCTGGAACGCAAAGAGCATTAAGAGGAACACGAATGGGTTTTAGCCAAAAGACTGACACTCCCTTTCGCTTCGTCCAGGGTAGAAGAGGTGGCACGCGTGGTGTTCCCCGTGCGCCTTTTCTGGAGTCAGTGCGGCCGGTGGATGACGGCCGCACCGGGTGAAGGGCCTTGTGGTGGTGGCGGGCTAATACCTGCCGGGGTGCGGAAGAATGCTCAGAGCGATACCCGTGCCCCGGCCAATGGTTGTTGGAGGAACACCGTGGGGTTTTCTCCTCCGCCCTCCCCAAGGCGGAGGCAGTCCATGAGGATTGCGCCACGAGAAAAAAAAAGGGTAGGAGAGGTCGAAGTAAATTGAACTGTCCAACGCCCGCAATGGATGCTAATTCGATATAAGACTATTATTATTCGCGCAAACCGTCATCAAATTAATGGGAAGACTTATTACCTATTATAAGCTAATTAATTGACTAACTGCAGTAACCGAAGCATCACTAATTAGTCTGAGTATATGATAGATTGGCTGTTAGGTGCCGTTAATCTTGTTGGTAGCTTGAAGACTGTAATAGCGCATTTAAATAGTAAACTTTGAGCTAGTTTTTGTAATAAACATACCATCACGCCTGTATTCTCCGAAAGGTTAGGCAGAAGTGCAACAGTGTACACCCACAGTTCACCGGTATTTTTTTTTTATGTCCCATGTAATAGGGGGCGAGCCTATTGCCATTAACCGGGCACAAATCCTAGCTCCGAGCTGCTTCTGAGAATTTCATATAAAAACCCAATTACACTTTTTGCTCGACCTGGGAATCGGACCCAAGACCTCTAGCGCAGTCACGCTAACGACCACTAGGCTAACGCGCAGTTGCGCCTTTTGTAAAGTTTATAATTTACAATTGTTTTTAAAACCACCCGGTTTTTTTAAGTTGTTTTTTTTTGTATAAATTACTTAATTATTAACGAAATCATCATCTGCTTAGCCTTTCCCAACTATGTTGGGGTCGGCTTCCAGCCTAACCGGATGCTGCTGAATACCAGTGTTTTACAAGGAGCGACTGCCAATCTTACCTCTACAACCCAGTTACTGGGCAACACGATACCCCTTGGTAAGACTGGTTGTCAGACTTTCGGGTTTCTAACTACCCGTAAGGACTGTCGAAGATCTTCGAATGACAGCCGGGGCCAACAGCTTAACGTGCTTTCCGAGGCACGGGGGTGTCACACTACCAACTTCCAAACTGTGGGGCTGCTATTGAGAAATTTCTTAATTGATCCCAATACAAGTATTTTGATAACACTATAATACTGTGCCCGACCTGAGAATTGAACTTAGAAACCCAAGCTACCAACGGGGCAGTAATCATTGTCGAAATAAAATTAGTAATAGAATAACTGGTTCGAAGGTTTTGGACTCGTTTTGTAATAAAATGAATATTGGTCTTTGGGTACGGTTTACATTTTAAAATCAATATTTGATGTAAGTAAGTAATCTTATTTGTTGTAAGTATGACGTCTTATGAATGTTTGATTATAAAATATTGTTCAAAGGTGAGAAATACCTCTCATCCACGAGGTCGTAGGTTCACAACCGGTCACGGGCAAGTAACAATGTGACTTTATTTACTTGACATGCACTATCTAAGTTTCTTTTAAGCATCACTAATGTTTGTTAAGGAAAACATCATAAGGAAGCCTGGACTTATCTCTACCAATTATAAACAGTTGGACGCGCTAAACGACTAGACCGAATCTGAAAATATGTATGTTCTGTTTTTATTATTTTTTGTATGTGTGTTCCGCATATTTTTTTGTTTGATAGGTCATACTTCAAAGGTGTTCCCATAAAAATTTTATCAAAAATGGTTTAGCAGTTTGGTAAAAAAAAAAAATAACTGAAAAATCGATGTCATCCAAGTAAACGAATTAGCGTATACCGCTTTCTTGTGACTTTTAAGTGGTGTCTTGTTAATTTAAGTAGTATAACTTACTGTTTCTTCGTGGATTTGGAGGACAGGAAATTGATACTAAAAAGCAAAAAATAAAAACCTTTCTCAATTCAATTAAAATTATTTATTTCAGATAAATTACAAGCTTATATAACTTATCCATATTGGGTTTGGTAATTAAATAATAAATAAATAACATTTAAAATAAAATCAATGATAATAATACACACACACTGTTGAGATGTGAATAAAAGATTGGTTTTTGTATAACACATAAAATATAATCGGCTGTTTTCTAGCCCTAGTTACCACACTTGTTTACAAAAGGTGACATGACCGTCTTTACTTATAAAGAGTATATTACTATCAAAAGAGTTTATGCCTTCGGATTAAATTCTCATCCAACACACACAATTTACCGACACACAAAATCAGGAACGCCTGACATGTTGTTCTGTCCAGTACTCCATGAGTGAACTGTCAGTGTCCATTCTATCCGCAATGAGTTGCAAGAAGCTGTTACATACAAACATAAACATTGTTACATTGATTGTTGTGACATTGTTTACATAAAAGACAAGCATTGGAAGTCGGCGGATTTGGTTCTGTTTGTGGTTTTGTATTGCCACCGACTTCCAAAACTTTTTTTTTGTTCCGGATGACTTTGAAAGCTAAATTTATTTTTTACTTTTTAGTTTTTGAAGGAGGTTGTCTTTCTTAATCTAAAAAAAATTAGGGTCAGACAAATTCACAGATAAAAGCTAGCAATATTGTGTAGGTATCTAAAATTTGTTTTTATCTGCAATAATGTCTCCCACCTAGTAACTGCCTAACTGTCAAATTTCACCTGAATAGGTCACATAGTTTTCGAGATTACGTGTAAATTAATCATTTCATTGTCATTCGGTTCCATTCAAGATGTTTGGACTAAATGGTGCTAATCCACGCGTCATGTTCGTGAACGGGCGCTATCTGTTTAGATTTGTTATCTATTAACTGCCATGGCTGACATCTTTTTTTATTGTTTTATTATTCACCTTTATTATTTTTACATACAGAAGCAAGAAGAATATATTGTAACCAGGAATGTGTAAAAACTAAATTGAAAAGAGCGTCTGTGGAGTTTCTTGCTCGTTCTTCTCTATAGAGGTTTTGAAACGAGCAACTAGCTTCAATTTTCTAACTAGCTGACCGACTTCTTGACAATTCAAAAGTGTCTCTAAATGATCTAATTAAAGTAATTAATGCTTTGATTTTGAGTTTGACAGCAGGTGTTAAATTGACACATCTGTGATATAAATATTTTTTTATTTTTGCTTATTTCCGATAGTTCCTTCCGATTTAGTAATTAAAAGGTTAGTTAGTGTAGGTCAACTAGTTTTATATACATAATTAGCAACTTGCTCGCGACGTCGTCCGCGTGGCTTATTTCAATCGCGTTTAGTTACGTATTTTGTTACTACTCCGCTCTCATGGAGTGTAGCGTGATGTTATATAGCCAATTTTACTCAGGAATAATATAGCTATCTATTGGTGAAAAAATTGTTTAAATCGGTCCAGTAGTTCCGGATCCTATTTGTTACAAACAAACAAATCTTTCCTCTTTATCATATTAGTAAAGATTACTTGTTAATATTTTGTATACCTTGCATTAATTATTAGTTTATCTGGTTATATTGATGTTTGATTTCCGGTAACAAATACCTAATTTAAGTTTCATAAACCATTTATTTACAATTATTATTATATAATTAACCTACACAACAAACATAAAAATAATAAATAAACTACAAAAGAAAAAAAAAAATTAAAAATTTTAGGTAACCCCCGACAGAAAAATAAAAATCCCTACCGCAACTAACAAAATAGCCGATAACTTTGAAACCGCTGAACCGATTTCCATCAAACATAGCTAAGAACACCGCCGACTAAAATATCTCTCGTTTATGCGTTCGGGAGCTACGATGGCACAGACAAACACACACACAGACACGTCAAACTTATAACACTCCGACTTTTTTGCGTCGGGGGTTAAATAGGGATATCGTAGGGCATCAAGTGGCGTGCAAATGGAGAGGCCTATGTCCAACAGTGGACTGTTGCAGGCTGGTGATGAAAAAGGGTGTCAAAAAACTGGGGAAGTGCCCAACAGGCTTCTTGAATTAGTTATATACATAAATAAATAAATGAAAGTGCCTGTTTGAAATGTTAAAGTAACAACTTTTTACTAAATGCAAATGAATGTTTACACAACTGCCCCGTTGGTCTCGTCGTTGCAAGCGCGACTGATAAGCGTCGGGTCCCGGGTTCGATTCCCAGGTCGGGCAAAGTGTTATTGGGTTTTTCCATTAGGATTTGCTCAGTTGCAGCCCGGAGTTTGGAAGTTGGTGGTGTGACACTCCCGTGCCTCGAAAAGCACGTAAAGTCGTTGGTCCCGGCTGTCATTCGTAGATCTTTGACAGTCGTTACGGATAGTCAGAAGCCAGGAAATCTGACAACCAGTCTAACTAAGAGGTATCGTGTTGCCCAGTAACTGGGTTGTGGAGGTCAGATAGGCAGTCGCTCTATGTAAAACACTGGTACTCAGCTGCATTCGGTTAGACTGGAAGCCGACCCTAACATAGTTGGGAAAATGCTAAGCAGATGATGATGAAGTGAAGTGAATGTTTACACGGTTCTCACCAACCAAAAATATTTTTTGGTTTTTCTGACTGTTACTTTGTTCCAGTTAATCTCGGAAACGGCTAGACCAGTTTTGACAGTACCTCCACTGGCAGGTAGCTGATATTATAAGGAGTATCTTATTAAGCTATTTTTATTTTTGGAAAAAAGTAGGGTTCTGCAATATTAGCTACTTATAGCATACAATCTCATTTTTTGTTTACTAGAAACCTGAAAAGGGGTCATTAAATCCATCATTACGAACAACAGTTATTATGTAAACAAACCAGCGAATAAAAATACTCATTCATTGTGTTGAATTATTTAAACGTGTTTGTATGGATAAGCTGTTTTTTTTTTAATAATTAATTTATATTCAGAGTGACTGGTAAAGTGATTAATTTATTATATTTTGCAAAGCGCATGACCTTAATCAGACCAATAGAATATTGAGTAACAAAAATAACACGTAATTAGCTATGATTTAGTTACTGATACCTTTTTAACTTCCGACGCGACGCAAAAACGACGGGGTGATATAAGTTTGATGTGTGTGTGTGTCTGTCTGTGTCATCGCAGTTCTCGAACGCATGAACCGATTTTGATATTTTTGTTTGAAAGGTGAATTAGTCGGGAGTGTTCTCAGCTACGTTTGTTGGAAATCGGTTCAGCCGTTTTAAAGTTATCAGCTCTTTTATTAGCTACGGTAGGAATTTTTACTAACATAACTATTAAACTTTTACTATTATTTAACTTTCAACCGAATAGAAAGCGCTCGTGCCCGCACTTTTGCAGTGAACAAGGTAATTCGGCTTGCAAAATAACAATTCTTTGGGAAAGAACAAACGTTTGTATGAAAAACAAGAACTTGTTCCGATTCTGGTGGTTTATATAAGTGACTTTATTTGCATCGCGTCTGTATTCCCCGAAGGGTTAGGCAGAGGTGTACCAATGTACACGCACAGTTCGCCTGTATGTTTAGGTCTCATGTAATAGGAGGCGAGCCTATTGCCATTAACCAGGCAGAAAGTCAAACTCCGAGCTACTACTGAGAATTTCATAGAAAAACCCAACAACACTTTTTGCTCGCCGTTTGAATCAAACCCAAGTGGGTAGCGCAGCAGTCGCGCTTAGGACCACTAGGCCAACGAGGCAATTATATCATAGTTCTATTAGCTATAGTTATGTATTTGTGATATCCCATGATACAGGAGGAATTCCTAAAGAGGATCAATGTATTTTTTGTATTTAGAAGGCCCTCTATAAACACTAACACGTTTCTATATCTTACTATGTACAAAACAGTGTTTGAAAACGATGTGAAGCTAATTCTCAATGTAACTGACTGCTACAATATCAGCTACAAGATCCACAATAACACACGTCAAAGCTTTTCCTTATCCACTGCTAAAATCACCCTTATTACTTCTAAGTAAAGGTCCGTTTTCACGTCGATCGGATGCACAAAATAAATTACCTATTTTGCAGTCGCCGTAACCTTTAAAACAGTATGAGTAAAGTTCATTATTGACTGGTAGAAGTGAAGTGTAAATTGGTGCAGTTCTCAGTGACTTTGCTAAACATGGCAATGGGATACACAATTACATATAGTGTAATGGACATTTGGAATAGCATTGAGAATAGGAACACTAATCTGATTGTTACTAGCTCCGTTCAGTGGTAGGCTACACAGGACCATTTGATCTTTATTCCTTTATCGTTGCATATTATTACACGCCCGTTCGTATTTAGAGGTGATAACAGACAGCACACGTAAGCATAAAGATAAAGATATTTTATTTTTCAAATACCCGTATTTGTACAGTATAAGTCAACACAATAATATCAATACAGAAACACAACTAACAGCCAGGCTTTTCCATGAAATTCTCAGTAGCAGCTCGGAGTTAGGATTTGTGCAAGGTTAATGGCAATAGGCTCGCCCCCTATTACATGGGACATAAAAAAAAATACCGGCGAACTGTGGGTGTACATTGTTACACCTCTGCCTAACCCCTCGGGGAATACAGGCGTGATGGATGGTATGTAGAAACAGCCATATTTTGCCAATTACAAGGCATACAAAAGTATAGACTTTAGGTACAATTTAAATACATATTTCCTAATAATTCATAATAATATTCTAATTCATAATTCATTAATAAATGTAATCAGTCAATAATAAAATTAATGTCTCAATTTCTAATAGTTATTTAAATACAATACATAAAATAGTCAAATATCTTCTTTCTCCAATAAAAAATTTTCAACCCTATAATAAACTTTGTCTACCAAAAAATTCTAAGTCTTTTTCTGAATAAATATCGATTTATAGTCCTTCCAACAACTTGGTATTTTGTTGTATATCACTGGTGCCATGCAGAAGACACTCTTGCGCATATTAAACACTGGGTAAGTCTTTATGTAATGGGTGTCTGAAGGTGGATGGGATCGCCGAGGACGGCTCAGGAAGCATGTGGCGAGATGATCTGGACGTATAACACGAGTGCGTACGAGGTGGTGTGGAAAAAGAGTTCCTCGATAGAGTTGGTCCTTTTTCCCAGTAGTGAGACAGCATGGACCAGGGAAAAAAAAATGGCAAACTGTTAGTGCTGCGCTTGATTTCTCCCCGGTCGTGTTAGATTACCGTTCCATTGCGTTAGTGTTCATAATTTTTCTCTTCATAGTAACACTGAAGAAGAAAAGATATTGGTTTCTTCATCAGCATAATATGAAATGTTCTTAACACACTCACGTGTCGCCACCTATGTTTAAGTGACACGTAAGAGACTGCAAGGCTATTGCAATTAACCGTAAACAAATCTTAAAACCGTTACCGGAAAATCCCTTATAGAAAAACCCATTAACATTTTGCCCGACCTGGCAGATAACCTATGACCCCATTTATTACAGTAATTAAAATAATAATAAATAATTATATTCCACCATCTGTTTTGTAAGATAATATATATTTTTTAATGACATTGGATGGGAAACAAACCTGCAGTATACCTGGTGAGTGATCACCGCTACCTACAGGCTGCAATATCAGAAGCCTTGCAGATGAGAGAGAATTTTTTTTCCTGAGAAAGGATTCTCAGAAAGAAAGTTGATTTTGTTTCTTGTGTCTGTAATTAAACCGGATGTCTTTCTTACTTACTTACTTCTCAGCAACAAAGAACAGGTACTTATGATAGTAGTACTTTCGCTTCTAGTTTAGACTTGGTCCAAACCTTTATTTCTTTGAACATTCACTCCAGATTTTAGTTACATAATCACCCTTACTAATACAGAATTCCCATTCTACTTTTGGTATAATGAGCTGCTGTATTCACTAAAAGGACCAGTTGGTTGTTTTCCACAAAACACAGTCCAGTTTCCACATAATTCCGCTTACCATTTTGAGTCGAATACTGAGAAACTAATAATTCACCACCAAAATACATCTTTTCACTTTAATAAATTATTTACAACGGTCTGGACCGCATAACAATCCATAAACACTATTCTAATACGTATTTAACAGACCCTAGCGGTTACTGACCAAGAGAATTTCTAATTCGGGACCCAAATTATCTAGACATTGGCATATTTAGTGGTGGGTCTCAAAGCTACTGTAATGAACTTGCTTCAGCGGCTATTATCAAAATATTCTGGCAATAGCAAATGGTTGTAAATTCGAAATGGATGGCCGTAATGTGAGTGCTGTTATGATGTTGGGATGAGCTTAATTTGGAGAACAGTAATAGTGAAATGTTTTAGAGGCATTACTCCAAAATTCCATGTAACATCCGGGTCCTTTTGTACTAAATCTGGTCCTTTAGTTCTATTAGATTTCTGATTTATTACTGTCTTTGAAACTTAGTATGCAGTAAAAGGTATGAGGTACTTATAGATTTCGATCATGGCAGCCAATCTCAATGGAGTCTCCCTTAAATTAGATACACTTTCTCTTTTTGAAACCTAATAGACCGATGGGACAAGAATCCAACACGACCGGGAAGAGGTAAAGCGCTGGACCTGCGGTACGTGCTCCGCGCTGCTACTAATAAATTCCTTTTATAAAAACCTATAACATCGAACCCAAGACGTAACCAACAGAACACTCAAAATCTATGTTGGAAACTGTAATAGAGATTCATCACCATTTTTATCGAAGGTATAAAAGTATTTTTAAAGGCATTTAAATTTGGAAAAGTACCAACCACTATAATATGCCAAATAATTATATACAAATACATTCACGGAAAGCCCAGCACCTGTAAAACCACAACGTTAAAAGCCATAATAAATACCTATTTAAGGCAAAACCCATCGTTTTAAAATTTCTATTTTTAGTATATTTTTATTTGCGAAACGTGAAGCGTCGTCGTTTTCATCTCACCGCGGTACAAATTGCGTTTGCTATCCAATTTCATACTGAAATGTCGAGCGACGTGAAAATTTTTCCACGTTAACTCTCGTGTGAGGTTTTATTATATTTGTAACACTTATCAGGTAGTAGATTAGTTGGTCCTTTAGTACGGAAGCCATTTTGTAGTCTTGCTTTTAAAGGATGATTTTTTAGCGTGGTGTTGGATTCTTTTTTGAGAGTAAAATATTGTAGAGGTTGTTTAAAAGGACTATTTGTTTTACAGAGGATGATAGACTTGACGACTTATGAAAAAAAAATCATGTATTGCACATGCTTGCCCATTATAATAATCTGCGAACTTGGCTAGTCTTCATTGAGATTGATCGCCGTCATCGAATATCGTTGGGAGATTATTATTATTAAAATTGGTTTATTATATCAAGGTTGGAGTTTACACGTCTAGGTAATAATAATAAATGGACGAAGTCACTGGCAGAACTTAGTATATAAATATTCATGCTTCCACTACTTTGCTATTACTTTTATTCCAGGCGCCATCTTCAAATTACAGTAGGCCTCAGTTCTCTTACACATGGGTCCATTTCATTCTATCCGGTCTTGTGCGTGACCAATCTATCATTCAAAGGAAAGGATTCAAAGCAAAGAGCGTATAAATTATTCGTTGATCCTCCTATATCATCTTATACGAATACATTGAGCTATGCCACATCGTGAGGGATTTTGAAGTGGAAACCAAGTGTCTGAGGGTCACGGATTAGTGGTAAGTGAATTGGGAACTATTTTTTTGTGAAACTATTTATTATATGCTAGCTTCTGCCCGCAACTTCGCCCGAGTGTTTTTCTTCAACCGTGTTCAGTTGCGTCTTTGGTTACTGCTCGGATGCCTTGGTTTGTAGCGTGATGTTATCATCATCTGCTTAGCCTGTCGGCTTCCAGTCTAACCGGATGCAGCTGAATACCAGTGTTTTACATGGAGCGACTGCCTATTTGACCTCCACAACACAGTTAGTGGGCAACATTATACCTCTTGGTTACACTGGTTGTCAGACTTCCTGGTTTTTGACTATCCGTAACGACTATCAAAGATCTACGAATGACAGCCGGGATCAACGGCTTTACGTGCTTTCCGAGGCACAGGGGTGTTACACCACCAACTTCCAAACTCCGGGCTGCTACTGAGAAAATCCTAATGGAAAAACCCAATAACACTTTTTGCTCGACCTGGGAATCGAACCCGGGACCCCACGCTTATCAGTCGCGCTTGCGACCACGAGACCATAGGGGCAGTTTGTAGCGTGATGTTATAAACTTTTTATTATTTCCCATGAACATGGCTATCATGTACAAAAATATTTTTCCAATCCGACAGGTAGTTCCCGAGATTAGCATGTTTAAACAAACAAACAAAAAACTTTTCAGTTTTATTATATTAGTTAAAAATATTTTTGTATAATGTTTCATGCAGATTCATGAGGCTAGGGAGCTAGGTACCTATAGGCTATTTTTTAACATCACGCTACGACACACGGGAGCGGAGCAGTAACCAAATATGTAACTAAACGCTGGCGAAACCGCGAAATACATTTAGTATTCAATAATTACACTAGCAAATACAAACTACACTGGACCACCCAGATGAAAATTACGAACTAGATAGTACAAAGCGTCCAAAAATAATACGATTTGCATACAAAGCGTTGATTTTCAAAGTGCATATTCTTGTATGAGTTACCGACCACACATTTACTTTGAACATTTCAATTCATAATTTTATATTGAAAATGTTGAATTCTCTTTGAGACAGTTATCGTAATATATTTTATCTTTACACTAAAACATAAATAAAATAGGAAACTATGTGCTGTCGAGAGTGACGTTCTATGGGCATAACAATACATACCAACACGCCTGTATCCCCGCAGGGTTAGGCAGAGGTGTACCAATGTACACCCACAGTTCACCGCTATGTTTAGGTCCCATGTAATTAGGGGCGAGCCTATTGCCATTAACCTGGCACAAATCCTAACTCCGAGCTGCTACTGAGAATTTCATATAAAAACCCAAAAACACTTTTTGTTCGACCTGGGAATCGAATTCAAGACCGCGAAGCAATTGCGCTTGGGACCACTAGGCTAACGAGGCAGTTTATATGGGCAATTTTCCTTATAAAGTACTAGGCTCTGCCCACGACTTTGTCCGCGTGGTTTTTACTCTCTTGGAATCGCGTTAACCTACATTACCTACTTACCTATTATTTAAACAAATAATAAAAGTCTTCATCTTTATTATATTTTATCTCTGGAACAAACAGTCTGATTCGAAAAAATCTTTTAGTATAAGATAGCCAGATATCAAGAGGGATAGTATAGGCTAAACATCACGCTACGACCAACAGGAGAGGAGCACACAGAGGTTAAAAGAACCATGCCAACGAAGTCGCTAATACCTGAAAATATTTTTGTTAGTTTGTATAATACTCGTTTTGGTTTACCGACGACTAAAATGGTTTTCAATTTTTGCAGAATAACACTGCAGGTTGCTTATGACTTCGTATAAAACATACATACATAAGCAACCATCCAAGGCACCCACACTTTACATACAGATCATTTTCAAAGTTGACTCCCTAGAAAAAACATTGTAACATGATTCAATTTATTTCTGAATCGCAAAGACACGCGAATACCGAGCTTGTAAAATATTTGCTTGTCTTTCGCCCCTTTCAACCCCATAATGTATTCAGGAGTTGCCGGGGGATGTTGTGTAAAAATATTTAATACTGAATATTTTTTGGGGGTGCTTATTAGTATTGTTGTTTTGGGATACTGTGACATGATTCTGTAGGATTTGTGATGATGGAAAAATAAGGGTAATGAGATTTTGGGTATGAAAGTTTATTGGCTGAGAGATTGTTAGAGAGTGATACTCTGTTGCTTTGTTTTTACTCGGTTTTTATGTGTACTAGTTTCTGTCCGTAATTTCGTTAGTGTAATTTCAGAAATAAATCAAAGTCCATTTTTTTCTCAAGATAAAAATTGTCCTATGGTGTTAAGTAAGATCAATATCTATATGTATGCCAAATTTCAGCTAATTCCGTCCAGACGTATAAGCGTGGCAGAGTAACACACCATCTATATATTCATTCTCTCAAACTTACGCGTTTATAACTGGAGTAGGACAGTATTAGTAAGGAAGTAGACTTATGACACTTTTACACCTAAGTAGTATTACATTTTACACACACATACCATATATCATCGCGCCTGTATTCGCCAGGGGGTTAGGCAGAGGTAAACCAATGTACGCACACAGTTTGCCGGTATGTTTTTAGGTCCCATGTAAAATATGGGGCGAGCCTATTGCCATTAACTGGGCACAAATCCTTACTCCAAGCTGCTACTGAGAAATTCATAGAAAAACCCAATAACACTTTTTGCTCGACCTGGGAATCGAACCCAAGACCTCTAGCGTAGCAGTCGCGCTTAGGATCACTAGGCTAACGAGGCAGTTACAATTAGCAATAAGCTCGCCCCTATTACGTGGGACCTAAGCATACTAGCGAGCTGTGGGTGTACTTTGGTACACCTCTGCCTAACCCTTCGGGGAATACAGGCGTGATGGTATGTATGTTATTTAGGTATTCCATTGGAATATTTTTTTGCAGAACAGGCAGATAGCAAATCGAGCCAGTGTTGCGTAGCTCGCCGTCTGATTAGAACCAGGCTCAGGTCGACGGCGCGTTGCGTTCTACGCGCGCCTCAAAGAGGTGGACATTAATATATTTTATATGTAAGGATATAAGTATGTATGTATATAAGTATGTCGTCGCAAGCGATTTCAAGACGACAACATTATCCCAATATTACTACCGTTCATTTCATAATGTTGGTCAGACTGTAACTTAATTCTTATTGGTTGATCGGCGAGTACAGTGAACGCCGTGAGGTGGCGCTAAAATTTCCCGCCAAAAACACGTGGACAGAGTCGATTTAGAATGCTAGAATTCGAATTGCTGTAGCGGACACTATATAGTCCAGATCATACGATCGAAACTGTCACGTTCACCGTACAAGCCTTTGTTGTTCTACTTAATCACGGAATAAACGTGACTCTGCTTTTCAAAATCTACGTTTTACTGGTTTGCCCGAGTACCCACCTACTTCATGGAACCTGTATCAAGAAACGTCGACGATGAGCCTGTCATCGCTACGCCCACGCTTACGCCGTCAAGTACATATTTTTAATGTATACTATTAGTTGTAGTATTAACTTATTAGAATAAATAATTTTTGTTATGTTGTACTTTTGTGCAATTTTGTTGTTTTTTTTTTAAATAAATATAATTGCATTGGATTCTGTTTTTTAAGTATCAAATTTTGTTTTAGATTGATTTTATAATTTGCACCTGTCATGTTATCTCTTCACCACCTTTGGTTGACTGGTAGAGAATGCCTAAGGCATTTAGTCGGCCTTTGTAGTTATTGTTATTAAAATAAACAGAAACCAATCCTATACCGAGTCAGCTTAAACGAAGCTATTCATGACTCTTCAATTCGGTTGCAAAAATACATAGACGAGATACAAAGTGACCTCAAAATAGACGCGACGAATGGATTATTCATGAGTGAAGTGCCTCACTTTGTGCCTACATCTGGCGATCTCTCCGAGGAGTTAATCGTGACGCTTCTTGTGTGTGTTTCTGTTGTAAAGTTTTCTGTTTTTAGTTTACATAATTTAGGTAGGTAGGTACTGTTTTCCATTAAACCTCATTATCTGCTTACCCTGTTCCCAACCATGTTGGGGTCGGCTTCCAGTCTAACCGGATGCAGCTGAGTACCAGTGTTTTACATGAAGCGAATGCCTATCTGACCTCCACAACCCAGTTACTAGGCAACACGATATCTTTTGGTTAGACTGGTTGTCAGACTTCCTGGCTTCTGACTATCCGTAACGACTAGGAATGACAGCCGGGACCAACGGCTTTACGTGCTTTTCGAGGCGTGGGTGTGTCATACCACCAACTTCCAAACTCCGGGCTTTGTCTGACCTGAGAATCGAACCCGGGACTCCACGCTCATCAGTCGCCCTTGCGACCACGAGACCAACGGGGCTGTCCATTAAACCTAGTTCAAATATTTTTAGAGCGACCTTTTATAATAAATTTTTTACAATGACGTTTGTCTTGTTTGTTTAGTGTTATTGGGTTTTTCTATGAACTTCTCAGTAGCAGCTCGGAGTTAGGATTTATGCCCGGTTAATGGCAATAGGCTCGCCCCCTATTACATGGGACCTAAAACATACCGGCGAACTGTGGGTGTACATTGGTACACCTCTGCCCAACCCTCCGGGGAATACAGGCGTGATGATGGTATGTGAGTAAGAGTACTCTATTATGTGTATGTGCCATAATTATTAAATATATTATTCGAGTTACTCTGTGACCGAGTAAAAACATTTTTTTGATGGTCTTCGACGTCTTGCTTTTCAAGTCGGCGGCTTTGGTTCTGTTTACTGTTTTCTATTGCTACTGACTTCCAAAGCTAAAGTTATTTTTCACTTTAGAGTTTTTGAAGGCGGTTGTTTTTTTTTTTAATCATATGTGGGTACTTATCGCTACTACAAACACGATATATTATCTATATCGCAATAGGATCATAATTTATCTCAAAGGGAGGTCTCACTATGAACCTACCCAGAGTGCAACAAAATATATGTATTCTGCTACGCGGCTGAGGATACGAAATGCGCGCGTTAACGGCGCCTCATTCAATAGCTTAGTACGGCCTCGCGGCACTGCCGCCTCCGCCATACGTATTTGTCCGGATCACACATGTACAGTTGTGGCAATACACCAGGATTGTGAATCTTTCCCCTTAACACCTTAATCATATATGACACTAGCGCTAAATTCCTTCTTACTTCCATAGAATACGTTATGTTCAAGAAAGCATACTCCTAAAATCATACATTGTCTCAAATTGAGAGCCTCTACCTACGTAAAATCGCTATGAATGTAATGAATTAGTTAAATACCAACATCCTATATTGTGCCTTCAAGAATTCACAGGTAAACTCATAACACAAAGGCAGCTCATATTTTTAGAAAAATATGAGCCCTTTTGACATAAATTATGAAAAAAGGAGATGGTTTGACTTGGTAATAGAAAGAGACAAAATAAAAAAGAAAGAGAAGAATGGAGCTCTCGAACGGACGTCTCGACTCGAAAGTCGAAATCTGGTCCTGTGTTACGAAAAACTTACTTTGCAAAATTTACCAAAAAATAATAGGTATGGGTAACTGCCTCGGTAGCCTAGTGGTCCTAAGCGCGACTGCTACGCTAGAGGTTTTAGATTTGATTCCCAGGTCGAGCAAACAGTGTTATTATATTTTTCTATGAAATTTTCAGTAGCTGCTCTGAGTTCAGATATGGGACCTAAACATACGGGCGATCTGTGGGTGTACATTGTTACACCACTTCCTAACCCTTCGGGGAATACAGGCGTGATGGTATGTTATAACAAATAGATAATGGGGGTAATTCCAGCACACGTTAAAATGTATTCATTTGTCGAAGTACTGCCATATATTTTTGAGGTATGCATTTACTGTTAGTAATTAAGTAATTTAAAATCGATTCCAACCTTAAGATAGGAACGTACATTGAACAGTTATTAAATATATTTTTATTTAACTAAAAATTAGTTTGATGGTAATAATTGAATTAATTATTAAATTTTTACGAGATTGTGGATTGGCTCATTTTGACAGAATTAGCCAAGCTCAATTCAGACTGAAAAAACATCTCTGTATTACAACCTTTCACAGTCACAACTGAACTATTTCTTATTTACCACCTTCGATTATAAAACAAAAAAGACCAGTTTAGTAGAAGGACCAAAATCTAAACGAACAGAACAACTTACCCGGGTTTTAAACTACCCAAGCGTTCTAAAGTATAAAGGTGTACGACTGGACTGTAGCGTTACGAGTCAGAGGCCACAGTAATCCCTTGCATTCTGGCTAAGGCACGGACTTGCCTCGAAATATGGAAAGGATTATCCTGGAATGGTGGAAATATACGGGTAAATGTTGTGACATTTAGTGATAGACCAGGGGTAGAGGCGCCCACCGCTCATGCATGAGGGTTCGATACCGGACAAGAACCAATGTGATTTTTACAATTCATATATACTTTCTAAGTATATCTTGGACATCTCTGACCGATGTCAGATGTCACCGATGTGAAGGAAAACTGACAAGAGGAAACCTGGACCTAGTACAAAAACTAGGTCCAGGCCAAGCTAGGCCAAGCTTATATGAGCAAGCGTGATGATCAATGCTCGTGCCTACTCTGTATGAGAAGAGGCCTTTGCTCTGCAGTAGGACAATAACAGCTTTTTTTTTTACCGATGGGAAATCATCCAATGACTTCTCCCGCCCTGGGCGGGGCGGGAGGGAGTGTCAGACTTTTACTGACTAAAACCCATCCATGTTCTTTCCTGTGCCCTTTGCGTTCCGGGGGCGCGGTATCCAAAGAGATATCTTTCGAACAGGCAGGCATGGCCCTGAGGGGCCCCTTCTGATGTTTGCTGACATTTCTTTGAGGCGCGCGTGGAACACAAACGCGCCGTCGACACGGTCTGTCGTCAAGTGACGTAAGGACGGTGAGCTACCCATTGCTCACCGTCCACAGACCCGCGTCTACGGTGGCCGGGAGTCGTCTCGCGGCTCCCGACGCCCGGAGCGTCTACCGCGGCGGCTGGGACGAGAGAGTCTCTGCCTCTCCCGTCCCGCCACTTCCTTCTCTAGCATAACTGCTTCGTAGAAGGAGGTGACTGCATCCCATTTCCTCTCGCTCCGGACCATGGCTTGAACCAGGGCCAGACGCGAGAGTTCGCCGCCGCCGCTTGCCGCCACGAGGACTCCGCGGTGCTCCGCCCATGCGGGGCAAACCGCCACGCTGTGCTCCACCGTGTCCTCAGGGCGGTCCTCGCAGTGGTGACACCCGGGATAATAATAGCTTGGTATTATTATTTTAATTTTAATTGTGTTATGTAGCCTAATGGGTTTCCTATCAGACTATGAGAGCGCGGGAAGTGTGCAACCATGTTTGCGCACACATTTGAACACTATAATAACTTCTGCATATTTGAATAGTCTCCATTGAGATGACTGAAATTCAGTTAGAAGCATATAAATTGACTGTTTTCTAAGGAGTAATTTGTTTGGTCTTTTGAAATAGGTCAGCGTCATCAACTGGTTACCCCCTTTTCAAGCAAATTTTAATGCAAGAGGGTAACTAATAATTGATGACGCTATCTGTACCGAAAGACCAAAAATTTGCGCCCGTATATTTTCAACTCAATAGTTTCATTACGTACGTACATTGTTAATGAAAAAATGTTAAACAAAAAACATTTTGTTTGTAAACTTTTTATCTGAGAATTTCGTACATTTGTAAAAAGGTTCTTTGTATGTATTTTAGTTCGCTGAAGTTAAATTGTAATCTTGTTTTGCTAAGAAGATTTGCCTTAAAACAATGTAATAATGTGAGTATCAAAGTATTTATCTACCTCATTATCTGCCTTTTTCCAAATTATCTTGGAGTCAGCTTCCACTCTAACCGGATGCAGCTGAATACCAGTATTTTACTTGGCGCGACTGTCTATCTGACTTCCGGATTCCGGTTACTGGGTCGAATGTCAACCACGGAGCAACCACGAGTTAAAATATTATATCAGTACCAAAGTCAAATAAAAATCTATACTAATATAAAAAGTTTTAACTGCCCCGTTGGTCTCGTGGTTGCAAACACGACTGATGAGCTTGGGGTCCCGGGTTCGATTCCCAGTTCGAGCAAAAAGTGTTATTGAGTTTTTCCACTAGGATTTGCTCAGTAGCAGCCCGGAATTTGGAAGTTGGTAGTGTGACACCCCCGTGCCTCGGACAGCACGTAAAGCCGTTGGTCCCGGCTGTCATTCGCAGATCTTTGACAGTCGTTACGGATAGTCAGAAGCCTGGAAGTCTGACAATCAGTCTAATCAAGGAGTATCGTGTTGCCCAGTTACTGGATTGTGGAGGTCAGATAGGCAGACGCTTCATGTAAAACACTGGTATTCAGCTACATAGTTGGGAAAAGGCTAAGTAGATGATGACTAATATTTCAAAAGTTTTATTGTTTCTTTGTTTAAACAAGCTAATCTCTAAAACTAACAGTCGGGTTGGATATGATAGCCAAATTCATGAGGAGTAGAAGAAACATAACATTACGCTACGACCAACGGGAGCGAAGCAGTAACCAAAGACGTAAAAAAACGCCGATGAAAAGAACCATACGGACGACGTTGCGGGCAGTAGCTAGTATTATTATAACTAAGTAGATACTCGCTAACAAAGTATATGGAAAAAACCGTAACATTGTACTGTAAAAAGGTGGTAACCCAGTCGTAACAAGACGCAGAGATTTAAAAAGTAATGCTCAGACTTCAAAAGTCTTTGATTTATTCGAAATGTGCCGTTTGCACACTGAGAGTAAATAAAATCTGCATTGGTGTTTCTGTACCTAATATCTATGATAGCTTAGTTTTTCCACACCAGTATATATCGCGTATATGTAGCACAGGACAGCATAAAGTGCCATTAAAATATTTGGGTTCGATACCCAGGTCGAGCAAAGAATTAAACGGTTTTATCATTAGGAATTTTTATTAGATGCCCGGAATTCGGACTGCCTCGTTAGCCTAGTGGCCCTAAGCGCGACTGCTACGCTAGAGGTCTTGGGTCCGATTACCAGATCGAGCAAAAAGTGTTATTGGCTTTTTCTATGACATTCTCAGTAGCAGCTCGAAGTTAGGATTTGTGCCCGGTTAATGGCAATAGGCTCGCCACCTATTACATGGGACCTAAACATACCGGCGAACTATGGTTGTACACTGGTACACCTCTGCCTAACCCTTCGGGGAATACAGGCGTGGTGGTATGGTATGTTTGAATTCGGAAGCTGATTAAGCACGTAAAGCTGTTGGTCCTACGCCTGATCTCTCCCTGGTCGTGTCGGATTGCCGTCCCATCAGACTATGAGTCCCATCACCTGCGTTTGCGCACTTTGTGTGCTAAAATACGAGCATCGTCTGCGCTCTCGAACAAAAGTTCGGTCGGGATAATGTTATTAATGTCTCAGTGTACTCCCAACTTAACTTAAAAAAAATATGTCCACCTTTCATTTCCTTGTCACATCCCAACTAGCCAAAACTCAAACAATAAAAAGTGTTTCCTACAAGAAAAAAGTATTACAAAGTTAAATAACACCCGTTATTTGGCTTTATTGCCCCAAACATTGTTTATAGAACATCCCAAATTAGTTTTTCATACTTTTACTGTGTTGTAAGCAATAATGTTACAACAATTTTATGAAAGTACTGTGCTCATGATGATTTATTGTTTAATGTAAATTTAGGTGCGCTTAAGATTTCTTTTTAACCCCCGACGCAAGAACCATGATGTGTTATACGTTTGACGTGTCTGTGTGTGTTTGTCTGTGGCATTAAAGCTCCCGAGCGCATGAACCGATTTTGATTTAGGTTTTTTCGTATAAAAGGTGAATTAGTCGGGAGTGTTCTTAGCTATGTTTGATGGAAATCGGTTCAGGGGTTTCAAAGTTATCGGCTCTTTTGTTAGCTGCGGTAGGGATTTTTATTATTCTGTCGGGGGTTACTTAAAATTTTTTATGTTGTGTTTTTTATAGTTTAATGCTCGAAATGTCTGAATGGCCCAGTGGTTAAGGCATCTGCCTCTCGTACGGGTGTGAGTTCAAAACCGGGTAAGTATGGTAACCAGCACGAGTTGTGAGCATAAACTTTAAGTTAATTTTTGGGCGCCGACGCTGCTTGCTATTGGTCCGTCAGACGGATGAATCGCGTGCAGCGTCGGCGCCCCCCGCCTCTTTCATTCCGCTAAAGAGTTCGAAAAATAAACTAATTGAAGTTTGTGCTCACGAGCACGACTCGTGCCGGTTACTATACCAATATGACTTTCTAAGTTTATCTTGGACGTCGCTGACATTGGTGTAGAGAAACGGCTTGAGGAAACCTAGACTTACTGTACAAATAAAATGGAAATGTCTGTTTGTAATGTCAAATAAACAGATTTGTACTGAATGCATATTATTTTGAATGTTTGCACGTCAGTAATAAGGTAAAAACTATTTTATAATCTTTTGTTTGTGTACTATCGGTTTGTACCGGCTAATCTCCGAAACAGCTGGACTGATTTTGATAAGAATTTTATTAGGACATAGCTGATGTTATAAGGAGTAATTAAGGTTGCTTTAATTTGTGAAAAAGCATTAAGGTTTTACGCAAAATTCTACAGACAACCGGCTTTTTAAAATAAAATCAAAAACTGCACCCATTACATTACAATTAATGCGATAAACTCACAGATAACATATTTTACATAAAAAAGCAACAAAAAGGGGTGTAAAGGGTTGAAAGGTAAAGGACACAATCAGTTTGTTGCTGCCCATGTCATAATTAACACTGGTTTACTTAGGACCATATTTTGTTATTACGTTTTGTTTGATGTTAGACCGACGGATTAAAAGGAAAAGTGTTTAAGTAAAATTATTTATTCCATCGCCGTGACTGCCTCGTTAGCCTGGTGCGACTGCTACGCTAGAGGTCTTCGGTTCGATTACCAGGTCGAGCAAAGTGTTATTGGGTTTTTTTGGGAAATTCTCAGTAGCTGCCCGGAGTTTGGATTTGTGGCCGGTTAATGGAAATAGGCTCGTCCACTGTTACATGGGACCTAAACATACCGGCAAACTGTGAGTGTACATTGGTACACCTCTGGCTAACCCTTCGGGGAATATAACCCTTATGGTATGTCAAGCACGCGAGATAAAACTACATAAGTGTCTCCGTATAAACAAACCTTAAAGCGAGCACTGAAATATAGGCCATTTTTCAGTCTACGAGGAAATCTAAAAAAGATAGAAAGAGAGTCAGCTCAAAGCCAATGTCTGTATTGAGAATATTTTCGTTCAAAGAATTCCTGAAATTTTGAATTGGAAATTCAGTCTACGATACAGGCAAAGAGAAGTGATTTTATTAATATTTTTAACCCATGACGCAAAAACGACGGGGTGTTATAAGTTTGACTTGTGTGTGTGTGTGTCTGTCTGTGGCATCGTAGCTCCCGAGTGCATGAACCGATTTTGATTTAGTTTTTTTGTTTGAATGGTATATTAGTCGGGAGTGTTCTTAGCTATGTTTGATGGAAATCGGTTCAGCGGTTTCAAAGTTATCAGCTCTTTTGTTGGCTGCGGTAGGGATTATTTATTTTTATGTCGGAAGCTACTTAAAATTTTTAATTTTGGGTTTACGAAAGTGAAAGAGGGATGGATTTTATTTTAGAAAAAGTAATAATACCAGTTGGCGCAGTGGCTGAGCGATTGGCTTCTGAACTGCATGTCGGAGGTTCGCTCCAGAACGCAAAAGTAACTCTGCCTATCTGTCTGTTGCGCTTTCACGCATAAAAAATACGGATTTTGGTGAAATTTGGTGAATAAATAAATTTGACCCTGGATATAGGCTATTTTGTGTCATGGTATTAAAGGGTTTTTTTTTTGGGGGGGTGTAAATAACTTCTCCCGCCCTGGGCGGGGCGGGAGGGAGTGTCAGACTTTTACTGACTAAAACCCACCCATGTTCCTTCTTGTGCCGTTTGCGTTCCGGGGGCGCGGTATCTCTTACGAACAACCCGCAGCATGGTATTAAAGGGTTGAAATATATTTTAAAATTTGTATGGGTTTTTTTTTATTGTAAGCGGTTATCCCGCTGCACCGCGCCCCGGTTTAACATCGTATATATTAGTCGCCACGAGTCGTGAGCACAAATGTCAAGTTAATTTTCTGGTTTTCGGGTTCCTCTCTGGGTTTTTTGGGCCGCCGACCCTGCACGCGATTGTTCCGTCAGTTGAATCGATCGTGTGCAGCGTCGGCGCCCCAACAAGCCCCAAAAGGAACTTAAAAACCGAAAAATTATCTTGACATTTATGCTCACGACTCGTGGCGACTAATGTACAAGAGTTTGAGTTTCTATAGAAAACACACCTAAGACCACACACTGCCGACGCGTCTATGCGCGGGATTTTTGTGCCGCGTGTAGCGCCCCGGAATACTATAAAACTAGGCACTCTATCTGCCATTACTGAAGATAAACCATGAAACTTTGTATTTAGGCACTTCATAAAAATAACTAACTAAATAACTGCCTCGTTAGCCTAGTGGTCCTAAGCGCGACTGCTACGCTAGAGTTCTTGGGTTCGATTCCCAGGTCGAGCAAAAAGTGTTATTGGGTTTTTCTATGAAATTCTCATTAGCAGTTCGGGGTTTGGATATGTGCCCGGTTAATGGCAATAGGCTCGCCATCTATTACATAGGACCTAAACATGCCGGCGAACTGTAGGTGTACATTGTTACATCTCCGCCTAACCCTTCGGGGAATATAGGCGTGATGGTATGTGATGTTATAAAAAATAAATAAACATTTCTGAAAAAGTAAAAAAAAAATGTCTTAAAAATAAAAAAGATTGCTCTATGCGGACGAGTCGCGGGCCAAAGCTAGTGTTCTATATTTTTGTATAGTATGTACATAGGTATTATATTATTACGTTCGCTTTAAGAGGATGATCCCTAATATATACAAAAATGTCATGACATGGGTGAAGAGGTCTACTCCATGTCCACACTAACCCTATCCCAAAACCAAATTTTTATTTAAATCAGTTCCATTTATATTTTCCTAGATTCTACCCGCAAAACTTCAACCGAGTGATTTTTTTTACCCGCATTAAGTTACGTTTCTGGTTACTGCTCCGCTCCCGTGTGTCGTAGGATGATGAGATATAGAGTATACTATTCATCATAAATCTGGCTATTATATGCCAAAAAATTTTTTCAATCTGAAAGCTAGTTTTATGATAGATTTAAGAAAACAAACAAAAAATACTTTCGATTTTTATTGTTTGTTTAATTAGTATTTAGTATAGATAGTTTTGTTCATTTAAGGATACCCTAACCTACTCTACCACTTCCAACTACTTTTCTAGAAGGATGGATGAATGTTTGATACTCTTTTACGCTTTAACGGCTACATGAATTTAGCTGAATACACATCAAGTCATACAAATATTGACAATGTCAGTGATGTCCAAGATAAACGTAGAAAGTAGACATGAATTGAAAAAATCACTTGCTCGGTATCGAAGCGTCTCTTGTATGAGAGGCAAATATCTTAACCACTGAGCCATAACGGCTTTTAGAATATGAAATACCTTATTGCTATTATAAATGTAAAAGTTTGGATGGATGGATGTTTGTTACTTAATCACGCTATAACGGCTGCACGAATCTGGATGGAATTTGGCACAGAGATAGATGATAGTCTGGAATAGCACATAGGCTTCAAGTTAATAACCTATATTGTAGGTCTATGAATAGTAAAGCATGAATGATGTTCCCCACGCGTCGTGCTGGAGTTAGTACGGCCGGTGGCCGACGTCCTCGTTGGATGACAAGGCTCGCCTTGTGGTGGTGGAGGGCTAATACCTGTCTGGGTGCGGAAGAATGCTCAGACTGATACTGGAGGAACACCATGAAACTTTAGTCGGTAGGAATCCGAAAAACGCCGAAGCGGAGGCAGTCAGAGGCATCATGGTGACTGCCCGAACGCCGTATGGTAATTCTACCGTTTAAAACACAAACATTAATAAGTACTAACAAAAAAATATTTCTTAAAATTAAAACAAAGTTCGAGCGTTGTGCCAAACTAAACTTCGCTAATTCAATTCTAATGTTGCTTTTATATTTAAGAAAGAGAAAAGTTTTATCGCGCCTCTCGCTGGAAAAAAAAAACAAAAGGATTGCCAGCAAAAATTATTATTGTTACGACTTGTTTTTTTTTTGTAGCAACAATAAACGTCTATTGCCAGTAAGGCTGATTGCATAAAGACCTCTTTTGTCGACTGCTAAATAGTTTTTAATTGAGATTTTAATTGGGTAGTGGACACACACTTGTTGGCACAACTTCTCTTAAAATACACTTTATTTTAGTCCTGAAAATCGGTAATTTTAAATTTATTGTAAAATTCTATTTTTAATTGCTTCGAAATCAATAAAAAGGAAATAAATAGGAATCTATGGGAGAATCGCGTTTTGACAGTTCATAAAAAGTATGTCAATTGATAATGGTTTTTTTTTTTTTTTTGGTGGGTGGGAAATCATCAAATAACTTCTCCCGCCCTGGGCGGGGCGGGAGGGAGTGTCAGACTTTTACTGACTAAAACCCACCCATGTTCCTTCTTGTGCCCTTTGCGTTCCGGGGGCGCGGTATCTCTTACGAACAACCCGCAGCCCCGGCAGGCATCGGCCCTCAGTGGCCCCTTCCTTTTGCTGACATCTCTTTGAGGCGCGCGTGGAACACGAAATTGATAATGGTGTCAACTACTCAATTGAGTAGTCCTGTGACGTCACTTATTTGACAACTCAATTGACTAATTATTATTTGTTGATTTTAAAATAATGTTCCAGTTAATTGATATTAATCGGGCCAAAATTAAGTGTTCTTAAAGAGGCTCTGTCTTAGAATTATTGGTAACTAGCTTCTGCCCGCGACTTCGTCCGCGTCAAATTTACGTAAAAATAAATAACCTATGTGTTATTCCAGACTATAATCAATCCTTGTGCCAAATTTCATCCAGATCCGTTCAGCCGTTTAAGCGTGAAAGAGTAACAAACATCCATACATCCTCACAAACTTTCGTATTCATAATATTAGTAGGATATAATATAAGTACTGCCTCGTTGGCCTAGTGGTCTACGCTAGAGGTCTTGGGTTCGATTCCCAGGTCAAGCAAAAAGTGTTATTGGGTTTTTCTATGAAATTCTCAGTAGCAGCTCGGAGTTAGGATTTGTGGCCGGTTAATAGCAATAGGCTTGCCCCCTATTACATGGGACCTAAACATACCGGCGAACTGTGGGTGTACATCGGTACACCTCTGGCTAACCCTTTGGGGAATATAATCTTTATGGTATGTCAAGCAGGCAAGATAAAACTACATAAGTGTCTGTCTCCGTATAAACAAACCTTAAAGCCAGCACTGATATATAGGCTATTTTTCAGTCTACGAGAAAATCTTCACCACCACACATTGGTACACCTCTGCCTAACCCTTCGGAGAACACAGACGTGGTGGTATGTAGAATATTAGTAGGACTGGAACAGCAAGATTCTATATTCAAATTTATATTCTTGGACGTGACATTCAAAAGTGGCTTTTAATAATATAATAATACAAGTAAATAATTTGACATTGGCTTCGACATCGCTCTTCCATCGTTCATTACACTTTTGACGAACATTGTAATTCAATCTTCAAACATAATGATAATCAATTTAATTTCACGCGAAATTTGGACCAGTACAAAACAGGCCTTAGGCAGAATTTACACCTCTTTACAAATTAAGATAATGCTTTGTAATTAAGATTCGTTGGAAAACATTTCTTTAAGTATAAAAAGGGTTTGAAATCGCGAGGAACAAAATTTATTATTGCTATTTGAAAATTTTTTAGAAGTACTTCGATTGCTATCTCTGTAGAAAATGGTAATAATATTGTGTTAAGTTTTTTACTAGCTTCTATCCTTGACTTCGTCTGCATACACTTCAGATTTAGCCAACGTGTTAAATTATCCCATGGGATACAAAAATTATCCTATATGGTAAGTTAGATCAACATCTACTTGTATGTTTGTCAAATTTCAGCTAATTCTATTCAGCCGCTTAGAGTAAAGAGTGATAAACATCCATCTATTCATCCATCCATTCAACTATCCAGCTATAAATCCAAATCTTGGCTTAGCTAAATGGTGCCGGTTCACGTATCATGTTCAGATGAGATTGGTCATCTCTTAGCTGCCATGGCTTAGATCTTAATTTAATTATCATAATGATTTATTATTATTACTCTTCACTTAGATTGTTTACAAATATAGGAGCAACAAATTATGAGAGCAACGAATTATGGAAGCAGGATTTTATAACATTTTCATTGAAAAGAGTATTCATGGATTTTCTCGCTCGTTCTTCTCCATAGAAACCGAGTGTTTGGAACGAGCAACTAGCTTCAAATTTACATGACAATTCCAATGTACCTGTACATGGTAACTGCCTCGTTAGCCTAGTGGTCCGAAGCGCGACTGCTACGTTAGAGGTCTTGGGTTCGAATCCCAGGTCGAGCAAAGTGTAATAGAGTTTTTCTAAGAAATTCTCAGTAGCAGCTCTAAGTTAGAATTTGTGGCAGGTTAATGGCAATAGGCTCGCCTCTTCTTACATAGGACCTAAACATACCGGCGAACTGTGGTTGTACATTGGTTATACCTCTGCCTAACCCTTTGGGAAATACAGGCGTGGTGGTATGTTATGTGTTATATTGATTTGAAATGATGAGGCCAATGTAAATCCAGGATCGCAGATCTCCTTTACGGCAATAATGCTAAATAAATCAAGTAAATCCAGGAAATTCATTAATTTATTATTTATCAAACTTTTTTTAAAAAACGTTGCCCCACACTAGGAATTTCTCCTGTGTCGTGGGTGCGTTTACAAACATATAAACTCACATTCACAAACAGCCAGACCCGGAACAACTAACTGTAGGCCATACAAATATTTGTTTCGTGCGGGAATCGAGCCCGTGACACGCAGCGCAGCAGCCAATCGCTCAGCCACTGCGCCAACCGTGCCGTCCACAAATCTACCAAGCAAACGTTTACATCCATTAAAAATATTAGACCGTAATACTGTGGGCGATAAAATTAACGCTTCATCTTTCTGCTTAATTAGGTACTAAAATGTACATTTTATTGTTCTCATAATGGTATTACAACATTTTGTATATTTTATATAACCCTCTGAAAGGGGAATTATGGGTTATTTTTGTTGTTTTAACACTTTTCTTTCGTACACAACCTTGACTAGCGGTTTCGGTTCAGTTACGTGTTTGGTTACTGCTCCGCTCCCGAGAGTCGTAGCGAGATGTTATATAGCCTTAATTATTTATTTTGGTTCACCAACAAATTGTATACACTGACACAAGCAATGAACATTAGCAACAAATCAGAATGAAGTGTAACAATCACTTATAGGTAAACTCTGCATGCGCTCAAATCGCAAATAAAGCTGCTGGTGGTCAAATAAATGCTGGTGGTCAGGAAACCCGTTGAAGCCGTGGGTGCTGGCTGGCGGTGTGACTCGGTGCTCGAGAGCTTGAGGAAGTGATGGCGATGACGTCTGCACGAAGTAGCACGAAGGCTGCACTGTTGATCACGTCGGGGTCACCAATTTGGAGGTATGAGAAACAGGGTGTAAAGTCTCTCATCCCCCATAGAAAAGGGAGGATCCTCCGACCAGACGGGTGTTCTGTCTGGTGGGCTACTGCCCGACGGTTGTTGTCGGGATTCTTGTATATGTGCTAATTGTAGCGTCGAACTTTAATATCGCGATCTAGGCAACGTTAGTTTGCATGCTGAGCGATAGATGTCGCTACAGTTCCTTGAATTCTAAGTACAAAATGTCAAACACACTTCATCCGTAAACAGCTTTTCCATATTTCCCAGGCATAGCCACGAAAAAATCTTAGCGAAATCATAAAGACTTTTAGGCGTTTTATGCTAATTGCGTCCCGAAACGCCGTGAAGGGATAAAAAATTTTAATAAATTAATGTCTCAAGTGTTAAAATGTAGAAAAAAAAGTTTATGGCCGTATCTCCCTCTTAAATGGAGGGGTGAGACCTATTAATTATTTTGTTTAAAGTATTTAAGGTTTAATCGCCCGGTAGGCATGGAACGAGGTAATATTATGTAATTTTGTGTTGAAAAGTTTACGTAGAATGAAATTAATGTTTAACTGAAATTGTTTAAGTATTAGATTGATTCAGTGGAAGACGCTAAAGGAGCGAGAGACTGAGGTTAGGTTAGGTTAGGTTACTGAGGTTTCTGCCTACCTCCATGGGGAAAAGGCGTGAGTATATGTATGTATATTATGGAACACTTGATGAAACAAATGAAAGCTCCCATAGAAATTTTTTCCAGCTTGATCTTTGACTAGCTTTTGTTCGCAATTTCGCCTGCGCGAATTTTCTTACGGATTCCTACATTCTTTTACAGTAAAATATATTCCTTTAACATGTAGATATAGATTATTTGGTGATTAGAACCTGTACAAAGCCAGTCTAGATCGCTAGCAAATACTAAAAACACGTCCCACTGCAACCAATTCAAATTCATTAGATGTATGTATGTGTGTATTTCTTTCACGGCGACTCAAATACGCAAGAGATATTATAGGGCACCAGAGAGTCGACCAGTCGCTTGGTGATGTCCCGAAATACTAGATGAGCGCTCGGACTCCATGGCCCTAGTGCTTCAACCCCAAACGGCTCAAACACAAAGCTTCCAAGAAGGTTATTATATTTGCGCTGTTTGAGGTTTTCAGCACCAGTAGCAGCGGCCCCAGCACAACACGTCGTGCTAGGCAGATGGAAAGAACATCCTGATATTAAACTTCCACCATTGATTCAATACACTTGGATTGACTACAATTGAATTGTCGATTTTGGTCACGACGGTCAATCTCAACGGAGACTAGCCAAGAGATATTATGCACAAGTGTGTGCTCAAATACAGGTGCAGTCCCTCTTTTCCAACTCTCACAGTCCGATGAGACGGCAATCCAAGAGAACCGATGAGATATCAGACGCAGGACCAATGACTTTACGTGCTTGCCGAGATACGAGGGTGTCACACCACCAATTTCCAAACTTACTAGGAAACTCCTAGTGGAAAAACTTGATAACACTTTTTGCCCGACCTGGGAATCAAACCCAGGACCCTACGCTCAACATTCACGTAATCCACCTTGAGTCCAACGGGGCATTAGATGTATCAACAAGCATATTACCAAAACTTGCAGACCTGCAGACCTGACCTTTAATTAGAACTTACAACAAAGCGTTGCTCAGACCTGCGTCGCATTCAATATGCTGATAAATTTACGTACAAGTTTCTGGTCTTAAATTAATTTCACACTCGGTAAGTTGTCTGCTACCAATGGAAATTTAGTGCCTCCCCGGTTTTCTTGTTTCGGTTAGTTCGAAATTATAGCAAATGGCGGCCATGCTTTTTGGCCACGTGTGTTGGGGAACGATTGTGTTTTGTTTGAGTTGTGATTGGCGGAAAGTGAAATGGAATTCAATTAATTACATATGGTTTAAATAAAGGAGTGCAAGTAAGGTGATATTTGCATTTTATTTTCTATGTCAATGGATGGCAAACAAGCCGACAGGCCACCTGATGTTAAGTGGTCACCGCTACCTACAGACATCTGCAATACCAGAGGCCTTTTTAATGCGTTGCCTGCTCAGATAAGTACAAAGTTAAAATGTCTCATGTGCTTGTAATTACACCGGCACCCATACCCTTCAAACCTGAACTTAGTAACGCTGCTTTGCGGCAAGAATAGGTATGGTGATAGTACTTCCCCGGACAAGCTCCTTAACAAAGAGCTGTACTACTACTTAAACCAGTGTCCCGGTTTTTTTTTTGACCTCACATCATGCAAAATATTTAATTTTGATAGAGTCCTCATTTCCCTAATCTTACCCCAACTATGTTGGGGTCGGCTTCCATAACTAAATGCAGATGCTATTACCAATTTTCAACAGGAGCGATTGCCTATCTGTCTTCCACAACCCAGTTACTAGGTAACATGACACCTCTTATTAAGACTGGCTATCAAACTTTAACAACTTTCAAAGAAGTAGGACCAACGGCTTTACGTGCTTTCCTAGTACAGAGGATGTCACATCACCGACTCCCAAGCTCCACGTTGCTACTGCGAAAATTTCAAATTTATACACCTAATGACGCTTTGGAATCGAAACGACCCCACGATCAGTCGCGCTTGTCACAACAACATAGTTTTTCTTTTAGGTATGGGACATCATCAACTGACTTGCCTCGCCCTGGGCGGGGCGGGAGGTAGCGTCAGACTTTTACTGACTAAAACCCATTCATGTTCCTTCTTGTGCCCTTTACGTTCCGGGGGCGCGGTAGCTTTACGAACAACCTGCAGCCCCGGCAGGTATCGGCCCTGAGTGGCCCCTTCATTTGCTGACATCTTTTTGAGGCGCGCGGCGAACACGAACGCGCCGTCGACACGGCCTGTCATTATGCAACATACGGACGGTGAGCTACCCATTGCTCACCGTTCACAGGCCCGCGTCTACGGTCGCCGGGAGTCGTCTCGCAGCTCCCGATGCCCGGAGTGTCTACCGCAGTCAAACATAGGTACAGTACTTGCATTACTATTTATAACAAAAAGCAACTGAATAAGAACTTTCAAACAAAACCAATCATCTTCTGTACTATCTTCTTCTTTATCAAAAATGAACAAAACTTAAGATATTGAATTCCTTTAAAATAACTCTTTGAAGTACAAACTTTGTCAGTGGTACAAGTTTGGAGCGAAATTCAGCGAAACGATATGAATCAATAGTTTCAAAGAGTCCTTTTCAAACTTAGCCCTTTCTTATTGTTTAAAATTTTAGTATTCTTTATTATTTTATAATACCATCACGACTGTATTCCTCTAAGGGTGAGGCAGAGGTCTACCTATGTACACTCACGGTTTGTCGGTATGTTTTAAGTCCCATGTAATAGGGGACGAGCCTATAGATATTAACCGGGCACAAATCCTAACTCAGAGCTGCTATTGAGAATTCCATAGAAAAACCCAATACCACTTTGCTCGACCTGGGAATCGAACCCAAGACTCGAAGCATCAAAAAACTCATCCGCATCGCTGTCAATAGGACAAGTGCCCAAAAAGCTGGCAGCATTGCCACGTTGTATGGCAATGCTGATTCTGTGGCCCAAGAAAAGGCCAGCCCTTTGGTCACGTGAAGAGTCGACCAGTCGCTTGGTAATATCCCGAAATACTAGATGAGCGCTCGGACTCCATGGCCCTAGTGTGTCAACATATAGCTTCCAAGAAGGTATATTTGCGCCGTTTGAGTACCAGTAGCAGCGGACCCAGCACAACACGTCGTGCTAGGCAGATGGAAAGAACATCCTGACAATAAACTTCCACATTGATTCAATACACTTGGATTTACCACGATTGAATTGTAGATTTCGGTCATGACGGCCAATCTCAACGGAGACTAGCCAAGAGATATTATATTGCACAAGAGTGTACGCAAATACAGGTGCACTCACTGTTCCCTAGCTCTCATAGTTCGAAGGGATGTCAATTTAACAAAAACGAAGAAGGTAAGAGATCAGACGCAGGATCAACGGCTTCCATACCCAACCAACTTTTAAACTCCGGGCTGCAACTGAGAAATTCTTAATGAAAAAACTTAATAATACTTTTTGCTCGATCTGGGTATCAAACCCAGAGCCCCACACTCAACAGTTGCGTGTGCGGCCACGAGACTAACGAGACAGTCAGCAAAGTACCACTTAAGAGAATTCAAATCAAAACCCGTTCTACTTTTTCTTTCAACCACAAGATAAGGGTGCAAACATATCACTTTTAACCACTTGAATAAGCTTAGTTTATGTAACCTACTTCACCATCTTTGCTTATTGTGCAGTTTCGCATCCTCAACAAATTCAAGGAGGTAATTACGCAAGTGATTCTCAAAACTAATCTAGAATATTTTTTTTTTTTTAGCTAATTTTATTTTAGTTCTTCGATTCCCAGATCGAGCAAAAAGTGCTGTTGGGATTTTTTATAAAATTCTCCGTAGCAGCTCAGAGTTAGGGTTTGTGCCCGGTTGTTGGCAATAGACTGGCCCCTATTACATGGGACCTAAACATACCGGCGAACTGTGGGTGTACATTAGTACACCTCTGCCTAACCCTTCGGGGAATACAGGTGTGATGGTATGTGTGTATTTAAGGATTTTATTTTTCATAACTTTATTTGTTTAGTTTTGTATTTAATGATAACGTGCTAAAATTTCTCAAGGATGCAGAGCTGCATCTTGTATACAAAGCTTTTAAAACATCGCCTCCTATATTTCAAAATTCAACCCTATCGTATGAACTTAAAGTTTGTTTTCGTTTTGCAAACAAAGCTATTTTTAATATTCATACTGCGAGACACATCTTGGGCCTCCGCGCTCCAAGTAATTTTAAGTCTATTGTCACTTAATTTTATTACGTGTCTCGAATGTTGGGGATGTGAGCAAAATTATATTTTCTAATAAACATCAGCGTTAATTATAGGTTCAGAGTAGAAAGTATGAAGAATTAGTAACTGGATACATGAGTTTGTTCCCTCTTCTTAACCGTACAAGATCCTGGTCCCAAGTAACAGAGGGACGAGCCTATTGCCATTATTGGAGTTAGGATTTGTGCCCGGTTAATGGCAATAGGCTCGCCCCCTATTACATGGGACCTAAAAACATACCGGCGAACTGTGGGTGTAGATTGGTACACCTCTGCCTAACCCTTCGGGGAATACAGGCGTGATGGTATGTTATGTGTTATATATTTCAACTTCAGATAACAAAAACTGCCTCGGTAGCCTAGTGGTCGTAAGCGCGTCTATCACGCTAGAGGTCTTGGGTTCGATTCCCAGGTCGAGCAAAAAGTGTTATTGGGTTTTTCTATGAAATTCTCAGTAGCAGCTCGGAGTTAGGATTTGTGCCCGGTTAATGGCAATAGGCTCGCCCCCTATTACATGGGACCTAAAACATACCGGCGAACTGTGGGTGTAGATTGGTACACCTCTGCCTAACCCCCCGGGGAATACAGGCGTGATGGTATGATATGATGATGATAAAACTTACTTAAATAATAATTGGAGTACAAACTACAAGTATGTACAGTTAATATAAAAAACAAGTAAGTTTTATTATTGAAATAAATAAATCCATTTAATTCTTTCCACCCCAAATAACATAATAATCCTTTGTTGTAAATTACAATCTTTCCCTTTTAGTTTCCGTTTGGATATCCTTAAAAGGCGCCGAGTCTTCGGAGATAAGACTGAAAAATGTGGGATTCTTACCTCACTTAAACCACACCGGTGATCACCCACCTGTTAAGAAGGTTCCATTTCCTCTTAAAAGACCCCACCAGTACCCCCCCTCCCAAGCAACGCCTGAGAGATCCTATCCCTGGAGGTCACTATCATCATCATCGTCTGCTTTTCCCAACTATGTTGGGGTGCCGTGTCGACGGCGCGTTCGTGTTCCACGCGCGCCTCAAAGAGATGTCAGCACTTGGAAGGGGCCACTGAGGGCCGATGCCTGCCGGGGCTGCGGGTTGTTCGCAAGAGATACCGCGCCCCCGGAACGCAAAGGGCACAAGAAGGAACATGGGTGAGTTTTAGTCAGTAAAAGTCTGATACTAAGGGCGGGAGAAGTTATTTGATGCCTCCCACCCACCAAAAAAAAAAAAACTATGTTGGGGTCGGCTTCCAATCTAACCTGATGCAGCTAAATACCAGTGTTTTACATGAAGCGACTGCCTATCTGACCTCCACAACCCAGTTACTGATAGCTCACTAATATGCTTACCTATTACACTTTTTAAAACATTTAAAGGCACAAGCATTTAAAATCCAAACCTGTAGCTTCATTACAACCGCGCTGCCGTGACAAGCCAAAAAGACCTCAAGTCCCAACATGACAAAGTCTCGCTTCACGTACTCAATCACGTCAAGTATAATGACGTAGAAAAAGGTTTTGTTCCGTACCTTGAGCACTTGAAAAATAATAATTACTCCAAAGCACTGCCGTTGTGCGAAGATAAGAGTTCTTCTCTTACAGAATAATGAGAGTCTCGCTTGCTAGGGGGGTCAAGAGCCGTAAAAACATTTCAAATCGTTGTACGTAGGTGTTTTTGTGCATGACTGTACCTTTGGGGGAACGGTTTTGTTTAGCGTCTTTTTGGAGGTAAAGGTTTATTTTTATAATGTTTACATTAATTTAAGTTTGGCTATCTTGAAAATTTTCATCCTTATTTAATGTTTAAATCATGTATTTTGTTTAAACAGAAACAATAATAATAAGTAACTCCCGACAGAAAAATAACTTTGAAACCGCTGAACCGATTTCCATCAAACATAACTAAAAACACTTCCGACTCATTCACCATTCAAACAAAAAAAAACATAATTAAACTCAATTCATGCGTTTGGGAGCTACGATGCCACAGACAGACACACACACACAGACGCGTCAAACTTATAACACCCCGTCGTTTTTGCGTCGGGGGTTAAAAATACAATAATTTCTGTTCTTTTTTCACAATAATAATAACAGCCTATTATTGCTCCTATGCTGGTCTCTTCTCATGTCAGTAATGTCTAAGAGAAACTCAAAAAGTACATATGAATTGAAAAAGTTACATTGTACTTGCCCGGTACCTAATCAAAACGCAATCATTACGACGATTTTTGAAAATACTGCGTTTGTGCACACACTTGTGCGCAAATAATATTATTTCTTGCGTACTGGATTTATCTCCATTAACATTTATTAGGTTGCAGAAACAGGTAAATTTGTAACATTTCAGACTAGTTTTAAACTCAATTGGACCAAGTATGATCTACGTGTGCTAAAATACAGCCTAGGGTGGATTGCCTAGGGCCTCGACCCTAGGCAATTTGTTAGTACTTTTGCTGACTAGCTCCGTCAAACTACAATAATATAGCAATAATAATTGTAGTATGCCTACACTTTGTACTTTATGCCGACACTTGGGAAGATACACAAACATTGAGTAATCTTTGCTGAAAATCATATTTATAATCTAAATTCACACTAATATTACAAAGAGGTAAATTTAGTTTGTTTGTAAAGTGTAATCTCTGGAAATACTGGTCTGATTACAAAAAAAAACCACTGATAGAAAACATCTAAGTGCTAATAGTAATAATATCCTTTATATTGTACTAGCGATCCGCCCGCGACTTCGTCCGCGTAGCTTATTTCACCAACGGTAAGTTACGTCTTTGGTTACTGCTCCGCTCCAGTGTATCGTAGCGTGATGGTATAAAGCCAATGTTACTCAGGAATAACGTAGCTATCCATTGGTGAAACAATGGTTAAAATCGGTCCAGTAGTTTCGGAGCCTATTACACACAAAGAAACAAAAAAAGGTATATTTTTCTGCTACATTAACGGAAGCAACTGGTAGATATTCTAAAGGGGTAAAGTTTATAAGAGGTGTACCTACTATTTTTTTCTTTTTTTTTTTCGTGGAGAAATCGTCGTGGATGCCCTCAGTTTGAGATAAACGGCGAGCTATGTCAGACTTTTACAGACTAAAACCTCACAGTTCTCTTGTTACCATAAGTCAGGAGCCCGGTAGTCACCCTTCATGATGGTTGAGCTAAGTAGTGCTGATTCACGCGTCATTTCGTGAACGGGCGCTGTCTGTTGGGATTGGTCATCTCATGACTACCATGGCTTTTAAGTACTTCATTATTATCATTATTTATATTGTTTTTTTTTATTAATATTCGCTTTCATTGTTTTCACATATAGAAGCAACAGTAATTTTGTAAACAAGATTTTGTAAAAAACCATTTGAAAAGAGTGTCCATGGAGTTTGCTCGTCTTCTCCATAGAGACCTACGTTTTGGAACGAGCAACTAGCTTCAACTTTTTGTATGGGTAACTTCTTGACAATTTAAAACTTCCTGTAAATGGTTTAATTGAAATAAATGTTTTGACTTTGACTTTATCACGCTCCCAACTGCAGGTGTAGGTTCTTGACTTTCACTCAGACGGAAACGTGGGCTGAACTTAGTACAGAAATATTAACAGAAACTTGAGAATTACATCAATAAACTTAAATCCCTTAGCTACTTAGCGCTTCGTTTAAACTTTGCCAAAGTAAGTAAAAGCACAGATTATGTTTTTAAAGATTATTTCTTTGAAATCTTTTGCCTTTCACATTACAAGGGAACACTTTTAACGAATTTTTGAACTTAAATATTAAGCTCTCGTTAAAAAAATCGGCAGCAAACGTCGAGAGGAGAGAGGTATTGAATAAAACACTTTGTGTATTTGCGTTTGATTGTAGTCTGAGGTGCAAAACCGACTAAGAGTAAATCGCCTCATTGTCAGCGATGCAATTGAGTTTTTTGATGCCCTGTGAGCTTCCTTCTTTCTTCTTTAAAATTGCACTACATATTTTGTAATTTTATTACCTATACTCTGTACTATAATACTATATATATTATTACATAATATTACTAGCTTCTGTTCGCGACTTCGTTCGCGTAATTTTATCACCCGCATAAAGTTACGTTTTTGGTTACTGCGTCGCACCTATTGGTCGTAGGGTGAAGTTATATAGCCTGCCTCGCCTTCCTCGTAAAATTGACTATTTAACACAAAAATTATTTTTCAATCCGAACCAGTAGTTCCTGAGATTAGCGCGTTCAACCAAAAAAACAAACTCTTCAGCTTCATAATATAAAAAAAAAAAATATTTATTTTTATTTTATAGATAAAGAGGATTTTTTCTTATTGTTTGTGTACGAATAGGATCCGAAACTACTGGGCCAATTGTTTTACCAATAGATAGCTACATTATTCCTGAGTAACATAGGGTATAAAACATCACACTACGACACACAGGAAGTTGGCAGAGTCGTCCCACAATTAATTTGTTATATTTCTCCACCTATGTATTTTGATTTCTCTCTACATTTTTTTTTTTTCTACATTTTGTTTGTATGTATGTGTTTATTATTATATTTTATTCTTGGAAATTTTCTGATCCTCTTCCTTGCACCTACTATGTTTTGTTTCTGCATCGCCCTAAGGTAGACTGGTAGAAAATGCCTAAGGCATTAAGTCCGCTTTTGTACAGTGTATTTTATTTTACATTTGTGCATAAAGTTTTAATAAATAGATAATTAATATAAGTCCGAAATTACCAATCCACCTTGAGCAAGCGTGGTGATCAATGCTCGTGCCTTCTCTGTATGTGAAGAGGCCTTTGCCCTACAGTGGGACAATAATAAGGATGGTTTTTCTTTTTATTTTATTTTATTACAATTGAAAGAACTAAGTACCCCCCAACTGTAATGAATTGAGTCTACCATTAACAAATTACTCCCTTCCATTAGGTACTTATTCACGAGCACTAAAAAATGCTCGAACATTAAAATATTCTCCATCCAAAGACAAATATGAACCTCCTCGAATTCCACGACGGTTTAAACGGCCAAATTACAAAGACCTCTGCAGTCCTTACATTGAGAACTTTTTCAATGCATCTGTAGGATTTTCCAGAGGTAGTTTTACGCTGGGCCAAGTTTTCAAAGTTGGCCTCTTGTCTTGCAAACTCTCAGTGCATTTAACGAGGTAACTTTGTCAGATGGGTAGACTAGCAAAAAGACATTTAAGTACTGTGCTATTATACCGGACATCTAATATTGCCACCGCAGTTTAAAATTGAGATTCAAATTAAGATGAATATTTTCTTGCTGATGTCTTGGTGGCCCAGTGGTTAAAGTATCCGCATCACATGTGTTGGATTTCGGACAAGTACAAAGGTGAGATTTCCAATTCATACTTACTGTACTTTCAAAATATATCTTGGACACCACTAACATCGGTGAAGGAAAAACATGTGTGTATGTATGTGGAAGCTTTTTTTTTTTGGTGCGCAGTGGAAATCCTCTTGGACTTCCTCCTACTCTCACCGTATAAAAGAACCGCGGTATGCCACCTCTGCCTATGACCAGGGGTGTGGGATTCGCATAAGCATTCACCGCTACCCCGACAGGCCACAGCCCGCTGTTCCTCAGCAGATCCCTCCTCCTGGTGCAGCAATTGCCATCATGGCTGCATCCACTCTCGAGTAGCGCGCTGCACCAGTCACTCGGGCCTTTCTGGTCGGACGACTAACGCCCCTAGTCCGGAAACATGAACTATAAATTAAATCGAAATTGCCAATCCGCCATGAGCAAGCGTGGTGATCAATACTCGTAGGCACAAGTGCAAGGCACTGCAGGGTCAGGGCCTCTTCTCGTAGGCATGAGAAGAGGCCTTTGCCCTGCAGTGGGACAATAATAGGCAGGTAATATTATATTATTTTCTTGTTTCAAAATTATTAATTAATTTAATTAACGACCAGCGTTTGATATTAAGGTGTTTAATTTTAACGTTTCAAAAGGGGATTTTGTTCTAGCTGACGGAAAATATACGGGAAATGATGTTAAGGGTACATTAATTATATTAATTTACAGACAAAAAGTCATTAAAATGATGAGCTGTGTATCATAATATGGCTTCTGACCGCGACTTTTTCCACATGGTTACTGTGGTGTGAATCGTAGCGTAATGTAAACATACCATCACGCCTGTATTCACCGAAGGGTTAGGCAGAGGTGTAACAATGTACTCCCACAGTTTGGCTACATGTTTAGATCCCATTTAATAAGGGGCGAGCATATTGCCATTAACCGGGCACAAATCCTAACTCCGAGCCGCTACTGAGAATTTCATAGAAAAACCCAATAACACTTTTTGCTCGCCCTGGGAATCGAACCCAAGACCTCTAGCGTAGCAGTCGCGTTTAGGACCACTAGGCTATCGAGGCAATTAATGAGGCAGCGTAATGTTATATATCCTTTACTATCATGAATCTGGCAACTAAGTTTTTTTTTAATCTGATTGGTAGTTCCAGAGATCAGCCCGTTTAAACAAACCAAAAAATCTTTAACATTATTAATATACATTATGTTTTTGGAGTACTAAGTCAGAAAGTAATCAGAAAAATTGTTTTAAAGAATCTTCATGATATGTAGGTATTAAGGGCCACGTGCCCACTGCCACTGCCCCGTTGGTCTCATGGTCGCAAGCGTGACTGATGAGCGTGGGGTCCCGGGTTCGATTTCCAGGTCGGGCAAAAAGTGTTATTGGGTTTTTCCATTAGGACTGGCTCAGTAGTAGCCCGGAGTGTGGAATTTGGTGGTGTGACACCCCCTTGCCTCGGTAAGCACGTAAAGCCGTTGGTCCCGGCTATCATTCGTAGATATTTGACAGTCGTTACGGATAGTCAGAAGCCAGGAAGTCTGACAACCAGTCTAACCAAGAGGTATCGTGTTACCCAGTAGTTGTGGAGGTCAGATAGGCAGTCGCTCCATGTAAAACACTGGTATACAGCTGCATCCGGTTAGACTGGAAGCTGACCCCAACATAGTTGGGAAAAGGCTAAGCAAATGATGAGGTTTTAAGCGCCAAACCCATGTCCGATTTTTTGTAGGACCGATTACCGGATCGTTCAATGGTTCCACAGTTTCGGGGATCTTCTTTTTGTAGGACGTGTGCTTTGGTATATTAGAATTCATATGTTCCATTCTCACCGGCAAAAAATCGGTCACCGATCGTCCGACGTAGGCGGACAATCGGTGACATCGGCAAAATCGGAATTAATAGGTTTCTGAACAGGTTTTTTTATAATATCCTAAATTACCATAAAATAATACAAGGCGTAGTTTTCCATACTCGTCAAAATCAATGAGGTTATTATGCCAGTGATTCTCAACATTATTTACTTTCGTGAATACGAATTATTATAAAGAATTTAAGAGCAATGGAAGTTTATTTATTTATTTCCAATTTATCAACAATATCGACAGATATGAAGTTTCATAAATAAGATATGTGAAAACTTGCTGGTTTAATAAAACGCTTTCTTTGTAGACAGTTTGACATGGGATCTGAGGAGTTAGAATTAGGGTTGTCATCCATTTTAACATACCATCACGGCTGTTTTCCTCGAAGGGTTAGGCAGAGGTGTTCCAATGTACACCCACAGCTAGCCGGTAATAGGGAGCGAGCCTATCACCACTAACCGGGCACAAACCCTTAGCTCCCAACTACTGAGAATTTCATATAAAAACCCATAACAATATGCTCGACCTGGGAACCCCAGACCTTTAGCGTAGCAGTCGCGTTTACGATCAGTAGGCTAACGAGGCAGTTTAGTTAGTGGCAACCCTAGTTACAATATCTTTTAGTCTTATACTCGAAATATTTATAACTTTAAATAAGTTCACAACTACGGTGAAAGTTTTATTGGGGCACTGTCATCGCGAAGTTGAGTGCGACAATATTTTGACCTGAATTTCTGGATTTGTTATTTATTTACGAAATATTTTTGTGAAACGTAACGAAATTTAGATTTTGCTTTTATTTTTTATTAAAAACAGACTCCCACATACATACATACCATCACGCCTGTATTCACCGAAGGGTTAGACAGAGGTGTGCACTTGTGGAACCACAGTTCGTTGATATGTTTAGGTCCCATGTAACAGGGGGAAAGCCAATTGCCATCAGTTCATCCGTTTAAGAGCTACGGTGCCATGGACACACAGACACGTCAAACTTATAACAGCCCACTTTTTGAGTCGGTGGTAAAAAACGAAGACAAAGTGTGTTTTCACCGGTGTATGCATACTCATAGTCAACAGTTTGTGAAACACAATGGTTTTGGGTAGGGTAACCAACGTAATACAGTATTTAGGATACCTCCACTTCTGGCAAAATATGCGTGTTTTTTATTTGAACTAACCAACCAAGTACTATTAACCAATATTTTTGTTTATAGTAGGTAATGTAATAAAGTACTAATCATATTGTCTTTAATAAATTCTATGTTAACATTGATAACGTTTTATCCGACGTTTCGTTGCTAATTGGTCACCCTACAGGTAAGGGTGAGTTCCGGATGTTTTTACACCTCCATTCCTCATTGGATTTCTTTCATTGCTATCTATAAGTGGTAATATATTTTAGGCAAAGAATAGTTTGACTACTTTTTGTTCTTGAGGAGTGGTTTTTGCTTGGCAATGCCACGCAATACTAGCAACGTATACCAGCCTATTATTGTCCCACTGCTTGACAAAGGCCTCTTCTCATACAGAAAAGGCACGAGCATTGGCAACATGTCTTGCTCAACTAGCTTTTTCCCGCGACTCGTATGAGGGATGTAGATGGAGACGCAGAATAAAAAGTATACTGCATTCCTTCTTGGGGTCAAACTTACCCCGTACTAAATTTTATCAAAATCGGTTCAGTGGTTTAGTCGTAAAAGCGTAACAGGCGGACAAATAGCGTTACTTTCGCATTTATATTATACTAGCGAACTGCTCGCGACTTCGCCCGCGTGGCTTATTTCACCCGCGTTAAGTTATTCTTATGTCTTTGTATTGTAGCGTGATGTTATAAAGCCTATGTAACTTAGGAATAATGTAGCTATCTATTGTTTAAAAAATGGTTGAAATCGGTCTAGTAGTTTTGGAGCCTATTCGTTACAAACAAACAAAAAACTTTCCTCTTTATTATTAGTATAGAAGTATGAATGTATCACTTCGGAGAATGTACTGTACATATTCGACGAAATGGCATCAACGCCCACTTTATACTTCAATATAAATAAAACTTACTTTTACCACTGAGAGAAAATTATAAAGAGGAAAGATTTTTTTGTTTGTCTGTTTGTACTGAATAGGCTCCGAAACTACTGGACCGATGTGAACCACTTTTTCAACAATAGATAGCTACATTATTCCTGAGTAACATAGGCTATATAACATCACGCTACGACTCACGGGAGCGGAGCAGTAGGTAATCAAAGACGAAACGCAAAAGCAGTTGAAATAAGCCACGCGGACGCAGTCGCGAGCAGTTCGCTAGCTCTTCAATATAAATACAATTTACTTTTAATACTATAATAAAGGGAGAACGCTGACAGTTAAAGTGTACTAAACATGACTAAGTTTAGTCACTCTTTACTGCTAAGAGGTGATTGTATTCATAAAAGCAAATGGTTTGTTTAAATTGTGTTCAAGTATTTTGTTTGTAGTTTTAAAATAAAAATAATTTTGATGCTCCCTTCGAAATTATCTTTTTTATTATGTTGAAATCTTTATCAGAATGAAGACTATTGTTAAATATAATGTCTGACTTTCTTTCTTTGTTTATGTTCCAATAGTGTTGATGTTTTCTGTTCATTGTTCGGGTCTTTGTTTTTAGAGTTCAAAGGGTGCCAAACGGAACCCTGTTACTAAAACTCCGGTGTATGTCTGTTCGTCTATGCCCATTCCTGTCTTTTAAATCTCTCACTTATATAACAAAATCTTAATATGATATCTTGAAGTAATATCATCTTTATAAATACAATTCGTTTCTCGAATGATCATCATTTCAGTACGTCTCGACCGACTTGGCTGATTTTTAGGGTTCCGTACCCAAAGGGTAAAACGGGCCCTCGGCGGGGCGGGAGGAAGTCTCAGTCTATTCATGTTTCTTCTTGTGTAATTTGCGTTTCAGGGGAGCGGGAATACCTTTAGAACAACCCACGACAAAAAAACACGGGACACTATTGCGCCAACCATGTCGTCATGGAGTTTATTACTTATCGAATACTTTTGTATAAAGCATGCTGTCATGAAAGCCATACACCATACAGAAACTATTAGCAGAACACATCTTTACGTAGTAACGCTTCACGTCGTTGTAATTTCCCAGGGGACGGCCATATCACTAAATAGATATGTAGGGGCCGAAGGTTGGCTCTATACATCTAACAAAAACAGACGTACAGACAGCGTCATAAGTTGGTTCCCCTCTTGCATTAAATTTCGTTCGAGAAGGGGGTAACCAGTTGATGCCGCTGTCTGTACATAATTATGAGGAGTATTTGAAAATTTCCTTACACATTTTGAAATTATAATTTACAGAACTCTGAATTCCCCAATCCGCCTTGAGCAAACATGGTGATCAATACTTGTGCCTTCTGCGTGAGGACTGGAAAATTACATTTTTTTTTACACCCACTTACATAGTAAGAAGGTAAAAATTATCTATAATATTGCAACATACCATCACGCCTGTATTCTTCAAAGGCTTCAAGGCTTCACCTCTGGGTGTACCAATGAAAACCCATAGTTCAGCGGTATGTTTCGGTACCATGTAATAGGGGGCGAGCCTATTGCCATTAACCTGACACAAATCCTAACTGCGAACTGCTACTGAGATTTTCATAGAAAAACCCAATAACACTTTTTGCTCGGCCTGGGAATCGACGTCAAGACTTCTACCGTGGCAAATCTGTCATACCCTTGTTATGTCAGATATTTTATTTATAAATTTTAAAGTCACGAGCATCTCACGATTTAAGAGTATTAGTAGTAGTAGAGCTCTTTGTAAAGGAGCTCGTCCGAATAAGTTCTACCACCATGCCCATTTCTGCCGCAAAGCACCGTTGCTGTGTTCCGGTTTGAAGGGTATGGGTGCCGGTGTAATTACAAACATATGAGACATTTTTCAACTTTGTCACTGGGATTGCAACGCATTTGTAAGGCCTCCGGTATTGCAGATATCTATTCAGCAGTGACTACGTAACATCAGGTGGGCCGTCGGCTTGTTTGCCTTCCTATGATATAAAAAACCGGCCAAGTGCGAGTCAGACTAGTGCACGAAGGGTTCCGTACCATTATCTATAAAAACGCCAAAAAAATCACGTTTCGTTGTATGGGAGCCCCCTTAAATAATCATTATAGTCTGTTTTTTAGAATTTATTTTAAAGCAGCAACAAAAATACATCATCTATGAAAATTTCAACTGTCTAGCTATCACAGTTTATGGGATTCAGCCTGGTGACAGACGGACAGACAGACGAAAGGACAGCGGAGTCTTAGTAATGTGTTCTCTCTATGTGTTCACTAGTTTTTTTTTTTTTTTTTTTGGTGGGTGGGAAATCATCAAATAACTTCTCCCGCCCTGGGCGGGGCGGGAGGGAGTGTCAGACTTTTACTGACTAAAACCCACCCATGTTCCTTCTTGTGCCCTTTGCGTTCCGGGGGCGCGGTATCTCTTGCGAACAACCCGCAGCCCCGGCAGGCATCGGCCCTCAGTGGCCCCTTCCTTTTGCTGACATCTCTTTGAGTGTTGTGAAGTCAACCTTCTGCTACAATATATTCGTGTTGTACCCCCGAGCCGGTAGGGCTGTTTAATCAACGTTCTGCTTATGTACCTATTTGAGATTAAGCACTGTGTTACTTGATACCTCGATGGGCTTATATGTATGAAGGTGTACGTGTAATTTGAAATCGTGTTTATTTAGCTGTTAACGAAAATTGTGATGGATTGGATTCTTTTGACTATGTAATGCATCTTTGCATACGTAATATAAAATAAAATCGCTCCCCACCGTCTGTCGCTCTGTATGCTTCGATCTTTTATATATTTATTTTATTTTATGTGATAAGCCCGCCACACTATTCCAAACCACTGCAACTTCTGTAAGCCAGAATCAATAGTGGAGACCGCCAGAAGAGCGCCGAGGCAATGAAGCTCGACGAGTCCCAGAGAAACGATATAACTGTCTTGGATCCCGTAACGAAATTAATCAGAAAAGATTAGCGGAGGAGTACGACAAAATATAATTTCCACTTCCCTCCAAACAAGCAGGACACAGAACAGACCTAGGCCAATAGGCACAAGAGGATGTTTACAACTGGGAGAAGCCCAGATTGCCAAGCACCACGGATTGTAATTTTATTTTTTTTTATTTTATTTATTTTTTTTTAAAAAACGTTGCCCCACACTAGGAATTTCTCCTGTATCGTGGGTGCGTATACAAACATATAAACTCACATACACAAACAGCCAGACAAGGAACAACTATCTGTAGGTCATACACATATTTGTTCCGTGCGGGAATCGAACCCGCGACACGCAGCGCAGCAGTCGATCGCTCGGCCACTGCGCCAACCGTGTCGTCAAATTATTAACTTATTGGGTCCTAATGTGAGCTGTTACATTTGATTCAAGTGATAGGTATGGCAAAAACGCTTGAACGCACGGAAATTAGTTCTAGTTTCTATGAGATCCGCGTAATAAACTACTCCGGATGTAACCAGTATACTGTCTAACATAATATTTCATTCATTCTGCCAAAGATTACACTCCCATAAGATGTGACGAGCAGATTGTTCATAGATAGATCTTCTATACGGAAACGGATTTTAATGCAGTTTTTATCAAAAGATAGAGTGATCCAAGAGGAAAGATATTGTTTATAGAACATCACGCTCCGCCCAACGGGTGCGGAGCTGTAACCAAAGACGTAACTGAACGCTGGTGACACCGCAAGATGTATAGCTAGCAGGATTTATATTCGAGTTTATTTCTGTCAAAACGAACCAAATCACGGGATTATAATGTTCTGCTTTAAGAAGTATTTGTTCCTAATTGTTTCAGTTAGTAGTAAATTGACCCTTTTTTTCAGGATTGTATTTGTGTGATCTGGTCTGTAGGTACTTGGTATTTGATCTGTACTTGTGTCTTTAAATGATTACACTGGACTTTGATAAAATATATATATATATATACCATCACGCTTGTATTCCCCGAAGGGTTAGGCAGAGGTGTAACAATGTACACCCACAGTCCGCCGGTATATTGAGGTCCCATGTAATAAGGGGCGAGCCTATTGCCATTAACCGGGCACAAATCCTAACTCCGAGCTGCTACTGAGAATTTCATAGAAAAACCCAATAACACTTTTTGCTCGACCTGGGAATCGAACCCAAGACCTCTAGCGTAGCAGTCGCGCTTAGGACCACTAGGCTACCGAGGCAGTTTGATAAAATACTATAACGAATCACTTATTGCTTTACCACGTTATTGGTAGCAAGTACAGAGAATATAAAAATTACAACTGTTCGTGGGCGCGCTCCGTTGCAGAGTGAAAAATGGCGGCGGAAAGCGTCGCGTAGTGATGCCCATGCGCCGCTCGGGTGTTGTGGTGATGTGCGTAAGGGCTGGACGTGAACTCTGATGATTTTAAATATTTAAAGCTGTTTAATTTAAAATCTATTCAAAGCAATAAATTTGGAATGTAGGTAGTTTAAACTGTTGTTTCTCGATAGTAGTGTGCACTATGCATAATTATTTAAATTATTGAGAGATTGTGAGTTGGGTCGGATTGGCAAAACTGAAGTCAAAATATAAATAATTTTGGTGATAGGTTAGGTGTAGATTGAATCCTAAAAAAAGTGTTGATGTAAAACGAATGCTTGTTTTCACTAACGCTAGGCGACCCCTTAATGAAATGTCTTAATATTATTGCCTTGATGGATTTTCAACTCTAATTGCTGAACTTATCGTTGATTATCCAACAGTGCGCTTTTAGTATGGCACTAGCTTTTGCCGGCGACTTTGCACACGTGAATTTTCTTACGGTCTTTAATTTTTTTTTTAATAAAATATAAGATTCAGGAATAATGTAACTTTTTTTATACAAAAGAATTTTTAGAATCGAATCAATAGTTCGGGAGATCTGCGTGTTCATAGAAACAGAAAACTCTTCAGGTTTTTAATATCAGTAGGTATAGATTGCATTTACACACATAACATCACCGCGCTCGTATTCCGCGAAGGGTTGGGTAGAGGTATACCAATGTATCACCCACAGTTCGCTGGTATGTTTAGGTCCCATGTAATAGGGGGTGAACCATTGCCATTAACCGGCCAAAAATCCTAACTCCGAGCTGCTACTGAAAATTTCATAGAAAAACCTACTAACACTGCTCGACTTGGGAATCGAACCTAAGACCGCGTCGCAGTCGCGTTTAGGACCATTAGGCTAACGAGGCAGTCAATAGGAGGGGATGTAGATTTTATTTAGGTGTCGCCTAATTTTAGCGGACTCGGTGATTATCATTTTTAATTAAGAAAAGAGGTAGAAACAAAAACTAATAATAATTTTGCTTTATTTTAGTCAACATCAGAAAATATAATTACAATTAATAATAATAATAATTTTATAATAATTTTTTTTAATTTTTTTTTAATTATATTAATTTTATTACAATTTCATTGAATAACTCAATTTCTGTATTTATCAACTTCCATTCCGTCATTCTTCGTCACGTTGTACTTGTCAAATCTGACGTTGACCTTCACACTGACTTGTAGACGTTTCAGGAGTTGTCCTATTTCACTATCTTCATTCGATTCCGGGTCCTCTGGCTCGTCGTCTCCACCTTCAGGGGGAGAATCATCTGAGTCTTCAGGCTCCTCGTCACCATCTTCAGGTGTAGAATCGTCTGGATCTTCTCCATCAGGTGGTGAAGTTGTATCATCATCTGATTCTTCATCAAAATTAATACCAGTTATTTCTTTAAACCAAGACAGGTAAGGTCCGGGACGGGTGAAGCCTGGAACAAATTTTATGTTATCAAAAACTAGCTTGTGCGTCTGACTTCTTTTGCCTGAATGTCGGATTACTGCGGGAGTATTTTTTTTGCGTTGACAGATGAAAAAAGATTGCATGTTGCGGAGATAAGAACGTTAAGATAGATGTGTGGTGTGACCAGAATGGATAAGGTAAGGAATGAGTATATTAGAGGAAGTTTAAAAGTAGCACCAGTGACAGAAACGTTGAAAGGGAACCGCTTGTCTTGGTATGGGCATGTGAAGAGGATGGATGAGACGCATGTGACCAAAAGCGTTATGAATATAAATGTGCATGAAAGGAGAGAAATAGGGACCCTAAAGAATCGGTGGATGGATTACGTAAAGAATGATAAGAAAGAGAAAGGAGTCAGTGAGAGCATGACGACAGACAGGACGGCATAGACGAAGAAACCGTGATGCGCCGACCCCAAGTAACATAGGATAAGGGCAGGAAGATGATGACCTTAATTAGTTATTATCCTTAATGAAAGGAGGCCAAGTTAATCCTTTAATATTAGCTATGTACCAGTTAAAGTCCTTACAAAATGTAAAAGGAACATAATGAGTTGAAAAAGTACCAATATGACTTTATCTTTTCATAATTATGTTCCTTTTAAGTTTATCTTAGACATCACTGACATTGGTGACGGAAAACATCGTCAGCTGTACTTTCAGTTAATGTAAGTCTGAAATCGCCAATCCGTTTTGAGTAAGCGTGGTGATCAATGGTCGTGCCTTCTCTTTCTGAGAATAGGCCTTTGAACTACAGTGGGACAATAATAGGTTGTAGTCATGTAATTACCAGTAGGCAAGCCTTGGTGGCAGGCGTTGTTTGGAGATATTGTGAAGACGAAGATGCCGATGAGGGTTGGAACACCATCGGAGCCAACATGCACTAGTGGGCCTCCATAGTCAGCCTGGTAAAGAATGAAAGATTATTAATTTGCAGTTTTGATCATCGCTTATTATTACAGAATACCTCAGTTCTGTCAGAATTGCCTCGAAATCTAGCTGCCAGCACGTCTCCAGCGAGCCGTCACTTTTATTTATCTTCATCATCATACCATCACGCATGTATTCCCCGAAGGGTTAGGCAGAGTTGCATCAATGTACATCCACAGTTCGCCGGTATTTTTAGGTCCCATGTAATAGGAGGCGAGCCTAATGCCATTAACCGGGTACAAGTTCTAACTCCGAGCCGCTACTGAGAATTTCATAGAAAAACTCAATAACACTTTTTGGTTGACCTGAGGATCCAACCCAAGACCTCTAGCGTAGCAGTCACGCTTAGGAGCACTAGGGTAACGAGGCAGTTATGTATCTTATCATTATAAAAAATATTTTATTTCACAGCGTTTAAGACTTCAACTTAAATGACAAATTATTTGCTGTACGACTCCTTGACAGTTCAAAAGTGCCTGTGTATTATTATACTGTATTTAATTAAAATTAATGTTCTGATTTTGATTTTGACTTAGACCGATTGATTATTGGAACCTTACTTGGCAAGGAGACTGTGCGGTGTTGTTGTAGAATTGAGCACAGATGATAGTTTCCGACATAACACAATCAGCATTGGAGATAACCCGTAGGTATACCCATTTCAACAAATCGGAAGTGGAATCTAGAAAATTAGGAGCAAACGTTGATTATAATGATCATCATATCAGCCGTAGAATGTCTGATACTGGACATCGGCCTTCTCAATAGATTACCAAAACGACCGGTTGTAGAACTTTGACCTTTACTATCCCCGGAATCGCCGTAATGGGCGATGGTATCGCCAAGCTCTCAAATAGAGCCCATGGACGTAGACTGGTAGACGGAAGACCTGATGAAGCTAGGAAGACGCTGGATTCATGCCGATTCCAACCGGTCCCTTCAGAAATCTATGGGGAAGGTTTATGTCCAGCAGTGGACGACCTGTGGCTGATAATGTGATGATGATGATGATGATCAGCGTAATCAGGAGTTATGATCCTAGAAACGGTCCAGAATAAAACAAAAGTAAAAACACTTGAGTTTTCGCTTCATTCCGTGTCTTCTTACATCCGTTTGATTATGATAATGTCGCAAAGTACTTTGATATCGCGATGTAGGATACACCACAATATGAATGATACACTGATTATGAAAAATAATGACCTGAGGTCGATGTCCTGCCATGTCCAGTAACGTAGACCTGTTCCCCATCATAGTTGCGGTACGCGTCAGCCCTCGACTGTACGCGAATAGCTTTCACCAACCCTGAGTGAAGAAGTCATGCCAAAATTTACAAGACAATATTTGTAGTTTTGCACCCTGGTCAAATTTCAGAAGGCTTCCATAAAACACATTAATACATATTATTATACCATCATGCCTGTATATCCGGAAGGGTTAGACAAAGGTTTATCAATGTACACCCAGTTTGCCATTATATAATAGGCAAATTATATCCATGTAATAGGGGCGAGCCTATTGCCATTAACCGGGCACAAATCCTAACTCCGAGCTACTACTGAGAATTTCATAGAAAAACTCAATAATACATTATGCTCGACCTGGGAATCGAACCTAAGACCTCTAGCGTAGCAGTCGCGCTTAGGACCACTAAGCTAACGAGGCAGTCATTAATATTAATCACATAAAATTACGAGTTCTTATCGTGGTTCAATTCCTGGTCAGAACAAGGAGGGAGAAGGTTACCATTGCCTCTTTTTGTGAGGAGAAGATGGTCACAAAGGAGGTGGATTAGAAGGAGCGGGAAAGTACAAGCGCTCTCTCCATCCAGATGACCCATTGGGCACCCAGAGGCCAAAATAAACCAAACCACAACATATTACTCCCATATACAAGATGACAAGAGCCGTACTTTAAGAGAGTTTTTATTCTTCAAATATTATATAAGCATCCGTAGCAGCTTTGATAAATTGCCTTTAGACTCAGCTTTTAAGAGATACCGCGCCCCCGGAACGCAAAGGGCACAAGAAGGAACATGGGTGGGTTTTAGTCAGTAAAAGTCTGACACTCCCTCCCGTCCCGCCCGTGGCGGGAGAAGTTATTTGATGATTTCCCACCCGCCGAAAAAAAAAAATGGGAGTGGAGGGCTTACGAAAATAAACCACTTTCACTATGAAATCAAACTTAAAATTGCAGACGAAAAATCAGCTGCTCCTAATATTATTATGTTGTCGTTGAATGAGAACATAAATGTATGGAGCAGTTGTTTTTTTTTTGTGACTTTACGGTTCGTATTATTGTAAAAATTGTTATTTTTCATGAGTACTGCACTTCTTTTAAGAAAGTCCTTCGTTAACCTTAGCACCCTGTAAAGATTGTGGGGTGGCTTGTTTTGGCAAATTAAGCTCGAATACATTTCCACTAGTTGGTTATAATAAAATACTCACTGGAATACACAACAGGGCGCGGCAGCTTGACTAGTGAGATGTCGTTTGGCTGCACAAGAGTCGGTCTTTGATCGTTGAAAGTAGGATAGTTGTACCATTCCGTGGTCGTGAAGATATTCTCTGGATTACTGGCCGATATGGACAACACGCCAGCACGAACTATCACACTTACACGGCTGTAGAAGAAATAAGAATCAAACCTTTCGATTCCCGCAACAAATATTTGTTTGGCCTATACCTAGGCAAGGCACTAAGGCCAGTACTATGAAATAAAATTAAGAAGGAAGGATTTACATAATATCAATTGGAAAAGAAGAAGAAGGAACGATCCAATTCTGCGAATTGGCTCCAAGAAAGATTTTAACCGTTGGTTTTTAATTCCAATAAAATATTTAATTGATGAGAATCTAATTTTAGATCTTTAAAAATGTCTCCAATTTACCAATCTTTTTGACAGTGACAGTCGTTGAGATGTATTTGCTATTAGATTTTGAACATTTTAGTCAGTGCCTCCCATGCTTGAGGTCACGGGTTCAATACTGGGCAAGAACCAATGCGACTTTTTCAATTCATATCTACTTACTCAGTTTGTCTTTCAGATACCTCGACAAAGGAATACACCGTGAGGAAACCTGGACTTATAATAAATTAATCATCTGCTTAACATTTTCCCAACTATGTTGGGGTCGGCTTCTAGTCTAATCGGATGCAGCTGAATACCAGTGTTTAACATGGAGCAACTGCCTATCTGACCTCCACAACCCAGTTACTGGGCAACACGATACCTCATGGTTACACTGGTTGTCAGACTTCCTGGCTTCTGACTATCTGTAACTACTATCAAAGATCTAGGAATGTAGCTGGGACCAACGGCTTTACGTGCTTTCCAAGACACGGGGGTGTCACACCACCAACGTCCAAACTCCGGGCTGCTACTAAGCGAATCCTAAGAGAAAAATCCAATAACATTTTAAATCAAAAATTAATAAGATCGCCAACCCGCCTTGAGCAATACTCGTGTCTTGTCTGAATGAGAAGAGGCCTTTGCCCTGCAAAGGGACAATTATGGGCTGCTAATATTATTATTACATAATCAGAACAATTAATTTTAAGTACTGTCTTGCTTATTAATTGGCGGATAAGTTACCAACCCGGCAGTGCACTGAGCGGCAGTGATGACCCACTCCTCAGACACAATGGCGCCTCCACATCGACCCAAAGTTCCCGCGGGGCTCACTATACGCAGGGATGCATGATGAGGGAACTGGCCTTCCTGTGCCTCCCATCCTGATACTATACGCGATGAAGACGATGTTACCACCGCGGATTCTGCGTGAACATTTTAGTAAATATCAATCTATCAATCAATTAATTCATCAATCAGTTTAAATGTCGTGACGGTCCAGTGGTTTAGGCGTCCATCTCTTATGCATGATGTTGCGGGTTTGGTGCCGGGCAAGTATTGTAATCGGTATGAATCGTGAGTAAAAACTTTAAGTTAGTTTTTGAGTCTCTTTGGCGGAATGAAGGAGGCGGGGGGCGCCGACGCTGCACCAAACTCTTTAATAATATTTGTATCTTTACTTACCGCTCTTGATTACATTATCGATAAAGTCTGGTTCCACGTTTTTATATTGCGCATATACCTGCATAGTAAGATAACTTATTTTAATAATTTCAAATACAGAACCCCTGATATGAAATTCAGGCACTTAGATTTGGAATCCATTTTTTTAAACGTTGCCCCACACTTAGCATATTTCCTGTATCGTGGGTGCATTTACAAACACATAAACTCACATACATAAACAGCCAAACCCGGAACAGCTATCTGTAGGCTATATAAATATTGGTTCCGTGCGGGAAACGAACCCGCAACATGTAGCGCAACACCCACTCGCTCAGCCACTGTTGACTAAATAAAAGTAAAGGCGATTCTTATATAAAGATCATCATCATCTGCTTAGCATTTCCCCCAACTATGTTGGGGTCGGCTTCCAGTCTAATCAGATGCAGCTGAATACCAGTGTTTTTTTATGGAGCGACTGCCTATCTCACCTCCACAACCCAGTTATAGTAACCACCATGAGTCGTGAACACAAACGTCGAATTAATTTTTTGATTTTTGGATACGTGAGTTTATATGTTTGTAAACGCACCCACGATACAGGAGAAATTACTAGTGTTCGGCAGCGTTTTTTCAAAATAATAAGTAAGTAAATACCATTGTTCATTACTTACCTGAAGTACAGTCAGCAAAAGCAGAAACAATTCCGATTTTATTGACATTTTAATTCAAAATATCTTTTTCTGTGAAATAAGCTATCTAATAACTAACGCCATTGCTATTTATAGGTAAGAGTTATCGCTGCTATTATAATAGATTATTATCAAATAATTAATACAATACAGTACCTAGTTAAGTTAACCCTGCGGTAGGTTGCTTTGAAATTAACACTATTAAACTAAATATTCACGTTATTGTAGGTAAAAAAATGGGTAATTGTTATAAAAAAAAAAATCTTTCATTTCAGATCACTTAGTCCAATAATAGTCCCCACGAGTCGTGAGCACAAATGTCAAGTTAATTTTTGGGGTCCTTTCAAAAATTAACCTGACATTTGTGCTCACGACATGTGGCGGCTTCATTACCTGCTTTTTTTTACGTCGCCCCACACTATGGATTTATTTCGTATCGTGGGTGCGTTTACAAACATATAAACTCATACACACAAACAGACAGACCCGGAACAACTATCTGTAGGCCATCCAAATGTTTGTTCCGTACAGGAATCGAACACGCGACTGCCCAATTTTTAACCGTGTTTTTTTTTTTAACGCGTGATGTTTTCCGTGAAATTCTCAGTAGCAGCTCGGAGATAGGATTTGTACCTGATTAATGGCAATAGGCTCGCCCCCTATTACATGGGATTTAAGCATACCGGCGAACTGTGGGTGTACTTTGTCATGATGGTATGTATGGCACCAAAGTGACAGGAACAATACAAGTACACAACACACATACAAAAAAAAACATGCAAACGAATTGATAACCTCCTTCTTTTTAAGTCGGTTAAAAAAGGTGATGCGTAAGGTCAATAATAAATAAAAGGCAAAAAAAAACTGAAAATATTTATATTACTAGTTAGCTACCTTCACCTAAAAAAAATATATATAGAACAATATGTACCGTCAAACGGGTTGAATAGGGACGCAGGGATGAATCGGGACGAAATTTTAAAAGGGATTTTCACTTTGAAATAATGAAATTTGTTGCCAAACACAACTCTAAAATTTTAATGGGACATGCCCGCCATACTGTTCCCAACCACTGCAACTCCTGAAAGCCAGAATCAACAGTGGAGACCGCCAGAAGAGCACCGAGGCAATGAAGCTCGACGAGTTCCGGAGAATCAATACAACTGTCTTGGATCCCGCAACGAAATTGATCAGAAAATATTAGCGGAGGAGTAAGAAAAAAATATAATTTACTATTTCGTATCCTTGTTAAAAACTGTATGATTTTCGCCGTTTAAGCCCTTTTGAAGTTTGTCCCAATTCACCCCTACATCCCTATTCACCCCCTTATGGTAGTAGTTTTACAATTTTATTATTAAATCAATGTTTTAAGCAGTTATTTCGTTTCCTATGCCGTGCGTGACGTTGTACTTGTCGAACCTGACCTTTACTTTGACATTCACTTCCAGGCGTTTTAGAAGTTGCGTCATATCATCTCCACCAGAATCTGAGTCCTCTTCGTTTTCTTCAGAGTCTTCTGGTGATGCAGTAGTTCCTGGTGGTGCAGTAGTTTCTGGTGGTGCAATAGTTCCATCAGGTCCTTGTTCCCCTGAGTCAGTGGAAGTGACGGCGGGAGTGGTAGTAGGGTCAGTGGTGGTGCTGCTGGGGAAGGTGGTAGTGGGGTCACCAGGGGTGTAAGTGGGGCTGGTGGTAGTGGGGGCGGTGGTGGTAGGGATGATAGTGGGGGCGGTGGTGGTAGGGATGGTAGTGGGGATGGTAGTGGTAGTATCATCTATTCTATCATCTTCTTCTATATTTTCAAAGTCAATTCCTGTTACTTCTTGGAACCATGGTAGGTAGGGTCCAGGACGGGTGTAACCTGGTAGGAATAAATGCATTTTATTAATGACGATTGTGTGAATTATATCAATAATCTCAAAGGGATAGCTACAAAACTATCTATACTAATATGTATGTATCCTTCAGACTGATTCTGGCCACGGCATCTAATCCTAATGCAGACGAGACACGTATGCAGGAGATAATATTATAGTGAACAAGTGTGTGCGCAAACACAGGTGCACTCCCTCTTCCCTTTCATAGTCTGATCGGACGGGAATCCGACACAACCGGGAAGAGATCAAGCCCAACGGGTCCTCCAGTTGTATCGGACGGCTTTACGTGGTTTCCAAGACACGGGGGTATCACACGCCAACTTCGAAACTCCGGGCTGTTACTCAGAAATTCCTAATGGAAAAACTCAATAACACTTTTTGCCCGACCTGAAAATTTAACCCAGGACCTCACGCTCAACTGTCGTGCTCCACCATAACACCAACCAGGCAGTACTGGGGCTAAATAAAATAAAGCTGAAGGGATTTTTGTCACGAACTACCAATCGGATTGGGAAAGTAATTTTGTATATGATAGCCAGACTTATAAGAAATTGTAAAGGCTATATGACATCACGCTACGACCTTTAGGAGCGGAGCAGTTACCAAAGACAAAAAGTAAAAATATAGCAAATATTACCAGTAGGTCTGCCGACATCGCAGCCGTATGTCGATGAAGGGAAGTAGTTTGAGACTCCTATGAGGGTAGGGACGCTATCAGAGCCAACATGCACCAGTGGGCCACCATTGTCATTCTGGAAGAAAGCAGACAAAATGAATCTACAACGATGAAGCAACTTTCGAAAATCTTGCAGAATTAGGTGAGTTAAATACTACGCTTGCCCAACTTAAACTCTAGTTTTTAAGGTTCCGTAACCAAGAGGTAAAACGGGACCCTACTCTCCACTCCATATCTCTTTACCTATAAAAAAATCTTGATGTCTGATATCAGTACAGAATAGAAAAAAATGGTTTCAGTTTAAGGATAGATGTCCCTTACACGCAATATGGTGGCGAACAGCCTTAATCCTTATTTGGAAGACTGCACAGTCGTTCATGCTTGGGGTCACCAATTTGATGTATGAGAAACAGGATGTAAAGTTCCTCATCGTCCATAGAAAAGGGAGGATCCTCCGATGTCGGTGGGCTACTGCCCGACGGTTGTTGCCGGGATTCCTTATATGTACTAAACGTCGCGGCGAACTTTGATATCGCGATCTAGGCAACGTCAGTTTGTCGTAGTAGTTCGCATGCTGAGCGATATATGTCGCTACACTTACAAAGCAAGTAGACTGTGAGGTAACGTTATAGTATTGCGCGCAGATAATGGTGTCATAGACGTTTGAGGATGTCCTGCTGCATACAGCGTTGGACATCGCCCTGAGGTATACCCATCTCAGCACGTCGGTTGTGGGACCTAGAATGAAAGAGAATTTAATACTGAGAGTATACGACGTAATTCAGGTTGAAGGAGTGACTAGCCAAACAGGCCAAACAGCCAGACCCGGTACACCAGTCAGCAGGCTAAGAATCAGCGTTGCCATACAACGTAGCAATGCTGCCAGACTATTGGAGTACTTGCTTCATTGGCAGTGATGCGGACGAGTTTATTGATACTCAGCTGTTAGACAGAAGCGGAGCGAGGCTGCATAGCGGGAAAATGGAGAAATATTAACCAATAGGATTGTAAGAAATCTTTGCTCCGCTTCGCAGCTTCGCTCCGCTTCAATAGACAAGTAGCCTTTAGCTTTTCCTTTTTTTTTAGAAAATTATACAAACTTTGTAATTTTATTATTATTTAAATGTTTAGGCTGATCATTATGGCAGGTACTTATGTAGATCGTTTCCGAATTAAATATAAGCACACACATTAAAAAAAACAAAAAACATAAGAAAAACCACCACCACGCCTGTATTCCCTGAAGGGTCAGGCAGAGGTATAACCAATGTACACCCACAGTTCGCCGGTAGGTTTTTAAAGTCCCACGTAATAGGGGGCGAGGCTATTGCCATTAACCGGGCACAAATCCTAACTCCGAGCAGGTACTGAGAATTTCATAGAAAAACCCAATAACACTTTTTGCTCGACTGAAAATCGAATCCAAGACCTCTAGCGTAGCAGTAAAAAAAACTACGATACAAAAAAAATCAATGTTGTACAAAGCTGGAGGAAATATCAAAAATACTGACCAAGGGTCTCTGTTCGGCCGTGTCCGCTAGCGTATACCTGCTCGCCGTCGTAGTCCCGGAACGCATCAGCACTAGACTGCACCCGGATTGGTCTCACTAACCCTGAGAAAAGACATAAGCATCGGGTCATACATACATACATAAACTCACGCTGTTTTCCCATGGGTGCAGGCAAAAACAGTAGACACCACCTGCTACGATCCTTACACACTCCTTTCGCCTCGTCCATGTTCATACATCTGATCATACAAACACGACCGTGACAAGTACTGCGCACCTGCCCTTTCTGAAGGACCTTACCAAGGTCAGGGTAGCCGATTTTGTAAAAATATTTTGATGTTAGAGTACTTACATGAGCAAGAACATAACATACCATCACGCCTGTATTCCCCAAAGGATTAGGCAGAGGTGTAACAATGTACATCCACAGTTCGCCGATATGTTAAGGTCCCATGTAATAGGGGGCGAGCCTATTGCCAATAACCGGGCAGAAATCCTAACTCCGAGCTGCTACTGAGAATTTCATAGTAAAACCCAATAACACTTTTTGCTCGACCTGGGAATCGAACCCAAGACCTCTAGCGTAGCAGTCGCGGTTAGGATGACCAGGCTAACGAGGCACTTAGCAATCCATAGTTACTAATAAAATAAAGAGGTTATTTTTTTATTTGTTTTACCGAATAAGCTCCGAAACTACTGAACCAATTTTAACAAAAAAGTAATCTATTGGTGAAAAAATGGTTAAAATCGGACCAGTACTTTCGGAGTGTACTCGATACAAACAAAGAAACCAATAAAATTATATTTTTGATCCTCCGAATCCTCACGATGTTTTCCTTCACCGATGTCTGAGATGTCATTTACTTACTTGTATACACAACAGGCCGCTGCAGCTTCAGAAGTGAAATATCGTGTTGCTGGACAGCTGACGAAAGATTGTTGTATCCAGGATGATTATACCATTCTGAGGACTCGAAGATGTATTCCGGGTTTGTGAGGGCCACCCCTCCTGCACGAACAATCGCAAGAATACGGCTGGAGAGGAAATGAGGGTTTAGAACTCTTTTTAAACGCGCTGCTGAGCTGCCCGTCGCGGGTTCAATTCAGGCACAGAACAAATGTTTGTATGGTCTACAGATAAATGTCCTTGGTCTGGCTGTTTGTGTATATGAGTTTTTATGTTTGTAATCCGCGATACAGGGGAAATTTGTAGTGAGGCAACGTTTCTTACAATAAAATAAAATGAAACACACCCTTAAATTAGTTTACTCAGAATGACATGACAGAATGAATATTTTTTTTTAAGTGACTCGGATTACTTTTCGTGAATAAACTATTTGTTTTTTTTTATATCTGTATTTTGTGTTTAACGATAGATTGTATTTACAAATGCGTTTTAAAAGGCCTTAAAATTAGTTCTGCAAAGAAATAGCGGGTCTCAAGTCTCCATTTTAAATTCACATAGAACCAACAAAAATATTGTAACCAGGATTTTGTAAAAACCAAATTAAAAAAAGTGTCCATGGAGTTTCTTGCTCCTTTTATTTCCATAGCGACCTACATTTTGGAACGAGCAACCTTCAACTTTCTGACTAACTGATCGACTCCTTGACAATTCAAAAGTGCCTGTTAATGGTCTAACTGAAGTAAATGTTTTGACATTGACTTTGGATTAGTTTGGCTGTGATAGGGATGACTACTTACGTGGAAGTACAAAACGCAGCAGTAATAACCCATTCTTTGGACACAATGGAGCCACCACATTGGCGGATACCGCCGACTGCGTTTACAAATCGAAGAGCTGCATGGTGAGGGTGCTGGCCGGGCAGTGCCTCCCACCCTGATATTATTCGCGAGGACGACGATGATTTCGCCGAGGATTCTGTGAACGAAGAATAAAAGTAACTTTATTAGGTCTGTGGTAATTATTGTCTAGGGCCACATTTTTTTTATTTCTTTGGATGCCGAATAAACCGGTGCGATGGCCCATCTGATGTTATGTGGTCACCTCTACCTTTTTTTTATGGGCCAAGCCCGCCACACTCTTCCCAACTACTGCAACTCCTGAGAGCCAGAATCAACAGTGGAGACCGCCAGAAAGCGCCAAGGCAATGAAGCTCGACGAGCCTCGGAGAAACGATTTAACTGTCTTGGATCCCGCAACGAAATTAATCGACAAGATTAAAGAAGGTATAAGAAAAGTTATGATTCTAGTTCCTTCCAAAAAAGCAGGAGACAGAACAGAACTAGGCCAATAAGCACAAAGAGTCACCGGCTTATATACATCTGCAATACCAGAGGACTTGCCATCACAGCGACAAAGTTGAAGTGTCTCATGTGCCTGTAATTACACCGGCACCCATACCCTTCTAACCGGAACACAGCAACGTTGCTTTGCGGTAGAAATAGGTTCAGTAGCCGAAACGAGTCGTGAGCACAAACATCAAGGTAATTATTGGGTTTTTGGGTTCCTCACTGGGTTTTTTAGGTCGCCCCAAAAACCCAGAAACGAATCCAAAATACCCAAAAATTTACTTGATGTTTGTGCTCACGACTCGTGGCGGCTGCTATATGGTGGTAGGTCAGAGCGATAACCTGAATAATTTTCCACGGTGCTTTTTTACCAGCTAATTATTACTTAAAATACGATTTTATTTTTTACTTACTGCCCTTGATCACATTCTCTATGACGTCTGGTTCCACGTTTTTGTATCTCGCTGATACCTGTATAGTGAGAAAGCTTATTTAGACAAAACAGTCTGTAATATACACTTTAACATCTGGTCAATTAATAATCGCGAAATAAAATAATTTAAAAAAAAAAAACAATGGCAACTCTTCAATAAACAACACTCCGCAGGAATTCATGAAGTAATATTTTCTACTTTCATCCATATACTAGCTTCTACCACCGACTTCGTTCACGTGGTTTTTTGCACCCGCGTAATGTCACGTCTTTGGTTACTGCTCCGCTCCCCTGTGTCGTAGCGTGAAGCCTATAACCTTCCTCGATAAATGGACTATCCAACACAAAAATTATTTTGTCAATTCAAACCCGTAATTCCTGAGATTAGCGCATTCAACCAAACAAACAAACAAACTCTTCAGCTTTATAATATTAGTATAGATATAAAACTCTCGTGTCACAATGTTAGTTGCCATACTCCTTCGAAACGGCTTGACAGATTTTTATGAAATTTTAAATGTATATTCGGTAGGTCTGAGAATTGGTCATAATCTATGTTTTATATACCTAAAAAAAATACCTCTAGAAATAATTTATATGGCAAAACAACGTTAGCAGGGTCAGCCAGTCTTTATATCATGAATTTTAATCAATTTAACATACCATCATGCCTGTATTGCCCTTTATTATTTATGTTAAGGTCCCATGTAATAGAGGGCGAGCCTATTGCCATTAACCGGTCACAAATCCTAACTCCGAGCTGCTACTGAGAATTTCATAGAAAATCCAATAACACTTTTTGCTCGACCTAGGAATCGCACCCAATACCTCTAGCATAACAGTCATGCTTAGGACCACTAGGCTAACGAGGCAGTTAAAAATTAAAGAATTAAATAAAAAAAAAAAAAAAAAAAGAAAATGAAGAAAATAACAAAATTAAGAAATTTATAAAATTATTAAAAATAACTAACCAAAGCTTTAATACTATGGATATTTATTTACCTGAAGAACAGCCAGCAGTAACAGAAATAAGCCCGATTTCATCAACATCTTATTTGCAAATGTCAATTTCTTTGAGCAAAGCTACCTTACAGACAACTTGATTAGTATTTATTAAAAATTGTTATCGCGGTTAATATAGAGATTTAGAGATTAATATCCATTTAATACGATAAAGTACATTAGCCAACCCTGCGATGCAGCCGTTAACAAAATTGGAGTCGATTTTGATCACTTTATTGTGGGTAAAAAATTGGGTAATTTTTACCCAATTTGAATAAATTGACCCGTGAGTCTTAAAAATAATAAATAAATAAATAAATAAAATTTTAATAAAAACGTTTACAAAAAATGTACATTTAGCCAACAATATCAAATTTCGCATACAATTATAGTGCCTAATAATAAACTAAAGCTAAAATATTTTTATTAGGAATCAAGAGTCGGCTGCGCCAAAATTGTAAACGTTTTCTGTTTGTTTGGATGGCAAATTAACTGACGGCCCACCTGAAGTGGTCACTGCTGCCTATAGACATCTGCAATGCCAGAGGCTTCGCAAATGCGTTGCCATTCCAGAGACAAAGTTGGAATGTCTCATGTCCCTGTAATAAACCGGTATCCGTACCTTTTAAACATAGTAATGCTGCAGAAATATTGGCAGCCATAGTCGTCTCACTTCGATGGTTTCTTTGAATTTTAACAATTGACAGACAAAAATTTAAAAGCAAACACTTAGTGCCGTCCACGGGCAAAGCGACAGAAACAAGATAAGTGCAGAACCCAGAGGACAAGTTAGGACTATCACAAACAAAAACCAAAAAATTAACTGAATATATTTATAATTATTATTATTTTATTTATTTACTTACTGAAAGTTATGCCAATTACGAAGACACAATATAATAATTTAAAGTCATATTAATAATTTTGGTTAAAAGCGAAACAAAGTGATGTAGTGTATGATTTAGATACATACAGAGAAGTAAAGAATAATATTCTAGGATTAAAATTTTACATTTTTATTCCTTAGTTAATGTTTTAAATAGATATTTCTTTTCCTACATTTGTCACGTTGTATTTATTGAGTGCAACCTTGACTTTGACATTTACTACAAGACGCTTCAAGAGTTGCACATCATCTGAGTCCTCTTCGTTTTCTTCAGAATCCTCTGGTGATGGAGTTGCATTTTCATCTGGACCTTGTACCTCAGAATCAGTGGTGGTAGAAGACGTTGGTTCAGTGGTGGTGATATTTACATATTCATCATCTTCTAGATTTTCGAAGTCAATACCTGTTACTTCTTGGAACCATGGTAGGTAGGGTCCCGGACGGGTGTAACCTGATAGGTATAAAAGCTATTGAATAAAGTTACAAAAATTCAAAAAATGATCTCAAAGGACAGAACAAGAAGTTTAATCCATATTAATTCTATATAGTTGGAATAGTCGGATGTTTGTAACTCAATAACTCCAGAACGGCTGAAAGGATCTGTATGAAATTTGGCACACAGATAGATCTGGTTTTTATCCCATTTTTTGAGTTCCCAAAAGATAATTTTGTAATTTATTTGGCTTAATTCTGAAATCTACGCAGATAATGTCGCAGGCAGAACTAAGTTTTTTTTAATAAATGTGAAAATATGACTCATATTACCGGTAGGCCTGCCATCATCGCAACCGTAGGTTGCTGAAGGAAAGAAGTTTGAGACTCCTATGAGGGTCGGAATACCATCGGACCCAACATGTACCAATGGACCACCATTGTCTTCCTGCAATAAAGCATAGATTAATACAGAAAAAAGTAAATACATAAACACGCACCATTAGGATAAGTTTTCAGAAAAACGGAGAGTATTAGTACCACTTTTCTAAGTTGTAGGCACCTTTTCTTAAGGGTTTCTTACCCTTAAAAAAAGGTTAATGATTTCTTATCATCTTATTCCGCGCTGGACGGTGCGGAATGGAGTATCAGAGTCTTACTGATTAAAACCTAGCCGTGTTCCTCCGTCCCCTCTACGTTTCAGGACCGCGGTGACTCTTTCGAACAAATTCCACAACGTACTTACTAGTCACCTTAGTTTTTTTATTTACATTCTAACATTTATAAAAATCGTGGTGGCCTAAAGCCCCAAACGACTTACGAAGCAGGTAGACTGGGAGGTGACATTGAAGAATTGTGCGCAGATGGAGGTGTCACCAATCAAGGTGTTGTACACCCTTTGACATGCAACATTGGACATTGCGCGGAGGTATACCCATCTCAGCACATCGGATGTGGGTCCTAGAAAATAATAAAATGCTCTTCATTGTATACCAAGTACTTAAATATAGACTTTGATCTTTGATAAGCGATATTTTTCAAATAATTTTTTGACCATTAAAAGAACATATTGGGCTGTAACAAAATGCTATACTATTAAGTAAGTTTTTATCATTGTGCATGCAATTGTTGTAATCTTCAGCCTATAGGTATTCAAGAACTAGGTCAATTCTAATTTTAAAATATTCAAAATCTGGTCGCAATCTCATCTCAGCGACGATAATTGTCAAAAAATATTGATAAAAGAAAGAAATTTTTGACAGATAGAAACTAAGACTAGGTTGCGATTGTAACTAAAAGTCAGTAAAATTGTATCCTTGATTACCAATTGTCTTTTAACCCAGACTATTCTTATTTTCAGACTAACATAATTATTCTAACCGAATTTTGTATATCAAATTTAAAAAATAGAATTATGGATTCTATTTTTTTTTCTAACTACGTATCGCTCTGTGAAAATACTGACCGGTGGTCTCTGTCCTGCCATGTCCACTAGCGTACACTTGCTCGTCATTGTAGTTGCGGAACGCGTCAGCACTTGGCTGCACCCGGATCGGTTTCACAAACACTAGGTGTAACAGACAAACCAAAATTAACTCGAATTAAGACAAACCTAGGAAAGGTCGCGGGAAATCGGGCAACGTAGAACCATCTTTAGGGGAGGCTTACGTCCAGTAGTGGACGTGGTCCGGCTGATGTGATGATAATGATGATGAAGACAAACAGTCAAGTATATTCTGCATAAATCCTCTTCGATGAATTGAGGTAAAGTGCGTTGTATCAAACCTGATTCTAGGGATCCACAGCTTACCGTGAGCTCACATCGTCTTAGTTTACGTGGGGTAAATATCGTGAGGTTTTACAGACTATAAACACACAACAACAACACACACACTAACACAACACACAAGCACACACACACTATAACTTATTGGTGAAATGACAAAAGCATGAATTTGTGAATATTTTGCAGCGATCAGGATCATTTCTCTAATACAAATAGCTTTTTCAACGCTTTCTATTATTAAGTCATAAAAATACTTACTTGTATACAACACAGGACGCTGCAGCTTCAAAAGCGAGATGTCATTTTGCTGCGGACTTTTAGTAAGGTTGTTATATTTAGGATGATTGTACCATTCCGTGGTCTCGAAAATGTACTCCGGTTTTGTAAGGGTCACCCCGCCTGCGCGAACAATTGCCAGAATACGGCTGAAGAGGAAATGTGGATTAAGAACGGAAGAATATTCTAGTAAAACATGCAATAATAAAATTTTATTTTCCAGACCGATTTCGGTCACGGCGGCCAATCTGAATGGAGACAGCCAAGTACGCAGGAGATATTATAGTGCACAGTGCACAATCATAGATGCACTCCTACCTCCCTAGTCCGATGGGACGATAATCTGACACAACTGGGGGAGAGATCAGATGCAGGACCCATAACTTCACGTGCTTTTTGAGCCACAGAGATGTCACACCACCAAATCCCAAATTCCGGGTTTCTAGTGAGAAATTCGTAATGGAAAAACCTAATAGTTTTCCGATCTAGGATTCGAACCCAGGACCCCACGTGCTTGCCACGTGACCAACTGTGCAGTTAAATAATTATTTCTCTCTCACTAACATAAACCAGTTGTGAATCCTATGATCGATGACTTACCTGACAGTACAAAAGGCAGCAGTAATGACCCATTCTTTGGACACAATGGAACCTCCACATTGGCGCATATTACCAACAGAGTTTACAAATCGAAGAGCTGCATGGTGAGGGTGCTGGCCTGGCCGTGCCTCCCACCCTGATACTATACGCGTTGAGGAAGAGGTTGATACAGCCAACGATTCTGTGTGAATGGAGATGATGAGTTTATATTTTGGTAATATTCATTATCCTAATTTTCTAGATAGGAGACATAAGCGGCGTAACTTAGCAGACAGTCAAAGCGCTTTACTTTATTTAGAGTACAAGGTCAAAGCCGATTAACGCAAGTCACTTTTTGAAAGGGCGAATACTAGCCGGGGCCGAGGATCTTACGTCAAGCAAATACCGGAGTCCCAACTCATGGTAACAGGTGGAACCGTGGGATTTTAGTCGGTAAAAGACCGACATAACCCGATATTCTCCTCAGACGGAAGGCTTGCCATGAGGATTTCCCCACAAAAAGAAAAGGTAGAAGACATATTTACTATCACGCCTGTATTCCCCGAACGGTTGGGCATAGGTGTACCAATATACACCCACAATTCACTGATATGTTTAGGTCCCATGTAATAGGGGGCGAGCTTGTTGCCATTAACCGAGCAAAAATCCTAACTCCGAGCAGCCATTGAGAATTTAATAGAAAAACCCAATAACACTTTGCCCGACCTGGGAATTGAACCCAAGACCTCTAGCGTAGCAGTTACTCGTACGAGCACTAAGCTAACGAGGCAGTTTAACGCGGTAGAAGACATTATTTTGAGTTTCATTGTGGGCTACTGAAATAAATACGATTAAAATTTTTACTTACCGGTCTCGGTCACATTTTCATTGAAGTCTGTTCCATTTTGTTCGATATTTCGAGCAGATACCTGCGGTGTAAGATAGGTTGTTTAGAAAAATAATCCAGCCTATCATTCCCACTGCAGTTCAAAGGCCTCTTCTCTTACATAGAAGGCACGAGCATTGATCACCACGCTTGCTTAAGATAGATTGGTGATTCCAGACTTATATTAATTACAAGTCCATGTTTTCTTTACCGATGTCAGATATGTCCAAGATAAACTTACAAAGCACATATGAATTAAAAAGTCACATTGGTGCTTGCCCGGTTTCCAACCCGCAAACTCATGCATGAGAGGCGGGCGTAATAACCAATGAGCCATAATGACAGTATTTTAGATGAAGCAATTTTAAATTCAAAACTATTAATAAGTAATTAAGACACTAAATAAATAAAAAAAATAAAATTATAATTGGGTAGATGACACCACCAATCAATTGACTTACTTTTTATGAGCTGTCAAAACGCGATTCCCCCTAGATTTTATATGACAATACTAAACCATGACGTCACTTTTTTGTCATGTCAATCCAATATTTATTTATTTCAAAGCAACTAAAAATCGAATTTTATAGTTATTTAAAAATTAATCGAATTTTTAGGGCTAAAATAAACTGCTTTTTGGTGAAGTTGTGTTTTGGAATTATTGTTTAATGATGTCACCTACCCAATTGGTATGTAATAAATGCGTCTCTTGTTTAAACAGATTTTTCATTAAAGGTTAATAATTGATAATAAAATATTTACCTGAAGAACAGTCAGCAAAAATAGAAACAGACCTGATCGAAGTAACATCATGGTCGCAAATGTCAGTAATTGTTACTGTTAGCTAAGGTAGTTATCGAACCCTATTAAGTACAATTTATTTGAAACTGTTATCATGAAAATACTCATCCTGGTGTAATAAAGATTCATATCAAGTTGTGAACACGATAATATAGTACATGGGCTAACCTTGAGACGCTCTAAAATTAATAATAATAATATTCTTCAGACCACAGTACTGTTTCACCATTTTTCAATGTACTCCATACCTGGGTAACAACATTTTTAAACTAATTCTGTTCTTTTTTTAAATATTAACTGGTAAATAATTACTAAAGTGAGGCTCAAAGTTTGAAATAAAATAGTTACCAATATTGTTATTTTTTTTCTTTTTTATTTACGCTAATTACATCGGTTGGTCAAAATTACCCTATGATAATAAATGGGCATATTATTCAAGGAGCTTGTTATATACAATTTCCGGTGTAATTTTAGCCACATGCACGCACAGGTTATTTCAGCAGAAATAAAAATATCCCATGATTTTCCTGGGTCAATATGACCCATCGTCATTAGGTGGGTTAAATCGCTATCTAATATTTTTTCTATGAATTATTTGAGAAAGCACTTATCGGAAATTTTAACTGATGAGCAAACATACAAGGAAAAGCCTTAGGAAGCAATAAGTATGATTAATTAGATATGAATCAAAACAATTTAGTTATAATTGTCATTAATATGTAGTTACTAAATTAGATTTGTACGAGTAAATAAGTGATTTTTATCTTTTTTTTTATTTGGGTGTGAGTCAGTATTTAATTTTAGATCCATTTATTGCTTGCGGTTTTAATATTTGTATGCATTTTTTTAACCTATTACAGTTATACAGGGTTATTAGTAAAACATTGGCAACCTTGCAGGACTGTATTACTATCATCATAAACAACAACTTTTGTTCTATAAATTTTTACAGAGTCAAGAAACGCAAACGCATTGAAGTGAATCACTGACTGAAAGGATTTCCGTAAAATTGTAAATAGGTCAAGTACAAACACCCCCGCCGCCCTGACCCCGCTCCCCTCGCTATTTTACTATCGCTTTCGTTTGCTTCGCATAGACTTCGTAACATTTAGAGCGTTCAATTTAAACGTTTTTATTTTTGTATGAAAATCTGATGAACTAAAATATGAAAAAAAATTAAATGTCATAGAACAAAAGTTGTTGATTATGATGTTAGTAACCTATGTTACTAACATCATAATCAACAACTTTTGTTCTACGACATTTAATTTTTTTATACATAATAGACAACCTCTCAGGACTATTCCTGAGAGGTTGTCTATGTTATACAAATAACCCTGTATACGTAATAAAAACTTTTACTTTAACTATTATTTTTCTTTAACTTACTCATATATACATATATATATAAACTCACGCCTTTTTCCCATGGGGGTAGGCATAAACCACAGAACGCTACCTGCTATGATCCTTACATAGTAATACTTCTTTCTCCTCGTCCACGTTCATACAAGCACACCGGTTACGAGTACTGCGCACCCGATCCTTCTGAAGAACCTCACCAATAAGGTCAGGGTAGGTCTTTCTAGGGCGTCCCCTCCCGGCGTTGCCACTCACATCTGCCATATAAATCCCTTTTGTTAGTCGCCTTTCACTCATCCTCTCAACATGACCGAACCATTAACTTAACTTTTAACTTACTCCACACTAAAAATGTCTACTGTTTTGTAGATGCTTTTACTAACACATAAACTCACATACACATACAGCCTGGAACAACTATCCGACTATACAAATATTGCGGAAATCGCAACCGGGACATGCAACGCAGCCACTCTTTTTTCTCGATTCTTTATTCTCCATTATTTGTCATACGAAACTAGATTTTAAAAAAGGCAACCAGATTCAATTCGGATACTTCAAAAGTACCTTTTGATAGTATTATTTATTCTATGAAATTCTCAGTTTATTCTATGAAATTCTCAGTAGCAGCTCGGAGTTTGGATTTGTGCCCGGTTAATGGCAATAGGCTCGCCCCCTATTACATGGGACCTAAACATACCGGCGAACTGTGGGTGTACATTGTTACACCTCTGCCTAACCCTTCGGGGAATACAGGCGTGATGGTATGATGGTATGGTATGGTATTATAATATTGGTTTGGATTAATTTACTTCAAACATAAAACTTACTTAAATAATAATAAGTTTACAAACTACGAGTATGTACAGTTAATACAAAATGCAAAAAAGGAAGCTTATAGGGCATCAAAAAACGCATCCGCATCGCTGTCAATGGGACAAGTGCCCAAAAGGCTGGCAGCATTGCCACGTTGTGTGGTTATATAATTCTTTGGTCCAAGAAAAGGCCATGGTTTTATTGAAATAAATAATTTAAATTAATTAAATTTTAATTAGAATTTGACTTGCATTTAAAGCTCAATGTATCTCACTGACTAAACACGAAATCTCTAAAACTACTTGACCTATGAAGCTATTGGGTAGTAGTTAACAATAGACTGCCCCGTTGGTCTCGTGGTCGCAAGCGCGACTGATGAGCATGTGGCCCTGGGTTCGATTCCCAGGTCGAACAAAAAGTATTATTGGGTTTTTCCATTTGGAATTTCTCAGTAGCAGCTCGGAGTTAGGATTTGTGCCCGGTTAATGGCAATAGGCTCGCCCCCTATTACATGGGACCTAAACATACCGGCGAACTGTGGGTGTAAATTGGTACATCTCTGCCTAACCCTTCGGGGAATACAGGCGTGATGGCAGATATTTTATTTTATTTTTATTGAATAGCTTTTTAATTGTTATTTTTGTGTGCACATGGTCTGTGTCAATATTTTTTTTTCTTTCTTTCTGGTTTATACGTAAGAAACGTCAGTAAACCACCAACTTGCGTCATAGGTCAAACCTCCCTTAATTCGGCCCTGTCGTCAATATTTTACAGGGCCGAATTAAGGGAGGTTCGCCTTATGACGCTACTAGATAGGTGGTTTATAGATAGGAGACGTCAGCTAACAATATTTTGACCACAGGCCCAAATTAAGGAAAATCTTTGGCTTCTACGAACTTCATAGTTAGTGATAAAATCTAATCGTTTACAAAATCAACGTAAGATAGCGATTCTTATCAATAAGTGTGTTCAAATGTTAACATTAGTTTTTCTAGTTTATCTTATCGTATTAATTAATTGATATTAATCTCATTTGTTATCACAGTACGAGTTTCTAATTTTAATGGCATTTTTCCCTATTCTCATTGGTATTTATTTAAAAATGTTAATGAAAACGGCTTGCTTCTATTTCTGCTGACCCTCCTTTATGTAAAGTTGTATCAATGTCAAATTTTAAAAGTTATTCTGGTTTTTTTTCTTTTTTTTTCCATTTAATCTTATAATAATTTTATAAAGCCGAGTTTGTTTGTTTGAAAGCTCGAATCTTCGAAACTACGGGCCCGATTCTAAAAATTTTTCCGCTATTAGATGAGAATATTGAGATGGATGTGTGGTGTGACTAGAATGGACAAGGTAAGGAATGAGTATATTAGAGGAAGTTTAAAAGTAGCGCCAGTGACAGAAACGTTGAAAGGGAACCGCTTGTCTTGGTATGGGCATGTGAAGAGGATGGATGAGACGCATGTGACCAAAAGCGTTATGAATATAAATGTGAATGGATGGAGAGGAAGAGCCAGTGATAACATGACGGTTGACAGGACGGCATGGAAGAGAAAAACATTTTGCCCCGAACCCAAGTAACATGGGACTTATCCCACGTTACTTGTACCTTTTTTTCAAAATCTGTGAATGCAGTTCAGAACATCTCAAAAAGTTATGGATGGTCTCCTAGGTTTTGTTGTTTTTTAGTATCATAACGGTGAAGGTGACTGCCCTTAGTCACCCGTCTAAAAAATCCACCCTGTAATATCAACTTTGACGCGGAAAAAATCGCAGGCAGAACCTAATCATAAATAAAGTTCTTGCCAATATACCTACTAACATGGAGCCGATACACACATAAACTACTAGAACTAACTAAAGTCGATCAACGACAAAGAGCAACTAAGTTTATGACCACATAAGAGACCTATGTTTCAGGAAAATCTTCGCAGAATCCACCTTTGTAAGATAAACTTATTTATAGAACATCGGATGGTTCGGTCATGTTGAGAGGATGAGTGAAAGGCGACTAACAAAAGGGATTTATTTGACAGATGTGAGTGGCAACGCCGGGAGAGGACGCCCTAGAAAGACCTACCCTGAGCTTATTGGTGGGGTTCTTCAGAAAGGTCGCGTGCGCAGTACTCATAACCGGCGTGCTTGTATGAACAGATGTATGAACGTGGACGAGGCGAAAGAAGTATGTAAGGATCGTAGCAGGTGGCGTTCTGTGGTTTCTGCCTACCTACATGGGAAAAGGCGTGAGTTTATGTATGTATGTATGTAGAATATCGGCATCCCAATTACGTAACACTCTTATAAAAACAATCGGAAGGCTTTGAGGAAATTCATAATCCATTGCTTTATATCTATGTTTCATAATAAAGCTAGCTATATGTAATATTGCTGTGATAAAAGTAAAATGAGAAAAAACTAAAAAGTAAAAAAATTAAAAAATTAAATCTTTTTAATTTGAACTGTGGGTGTACATTGGTACACCTTTTTTTTTTTTTTTTTTTGGTGGGTGGGAAATCATCAAATAACTTCTCCCGCCCTGGGCGGGGCGGGAGGGAGTGTCAGACTTTTACTGACTAAAACCCACCTATGTTCCTTCTTGTGCCCTTTGCGTTCCGGGGGCGCGGTATCTCTTGCGAACAACCCGCAGCCCCGGCAGGCATCGGCCCTCAGTGGCCCCTTCCTTTTGCTGACATCTCTTTGAGGCGCGCGTGGAACACGAACGCGCCGTCGACACGGCCTGTCGTTATGCAACGTAAGGACGGTGAGCTACCCATTGCTCACCGTCCACAGGCCCGTATCTACGGTGGCCGGGAGTCGTCTCGCGGCTCCCGACGTCCGGAGCGTCTACCGCGGCGGCTGGGACGGGAGAACCGCTGTCTCAACCGTCCCGCCGCCTCCTTCTCAAGCATTACTGCCTCGCAGAAGGATTGGTACACCTTTGCCTAACCTTTCGGGGAATACAGGCGTGATGGTGTTCTATTACTTGTTGTTAGCACCGTGAAAATTTAGGGCCGTATTACAGTTCAAAAGGCAACAGACGGATGGACAGAAAAACAGCGGAGTTTTATTAAGGTTCCGTTTGGCCCCCTTATCGTACGGAACCTTAACAAACAAACTGTACTCTTTATAATATTAGTATATTTTTTATGATATTCGATAACTGGTCGCAAAAAAGGTTAAAATCTATCTCCCGCACCCCAAATCTTAGGATATTGATGGCTAGGCAACCTGGACCCATATCCTACGGCTAGACAGGTACTTAGCATAAATAGTTGTTATTGGATCGCCTAAAAAAAACAAAAAAATGTCTTAAATATTATAGAATATTTATCCACCTAGATACTAGCCCTGAGGGACATCCAGAGGTAAAATAAAATAAAATCTTGCACACACGGAATCGAATCTACCACCTCAAGCATCAAAGGCAAGCACATTAACCACAGGACCGTCACTACCACATCACGCAGACTTAAGTAAGTAATAAGTACCTCACAAAATTTTCCCATAAATAATAATAATGCCATCCACTATTCCGCCATATACCTTCAAACGAAAATGGGCACTAAATATTTTATTTTCTAATACACAATACCTCTTTTCCCGTATCAGGGTATGCTGTAATAATTTTCAATCGTACCGGAATATGTTCCCCAGTTCACTTCCATGAATAAATATGAGCATTTTATATTTAACCTCGCGTTAAAGGAAAAAGGTTTTTCGTATAGTTTTTATAGCAATTGGTTTTATATCTCAGTTTCGTATAGGTGTTATATTTTTATATGAAAGTACTTGGTTTTATTTGGAGGTAAAAAATATTGAAGGGAAATTATAATAGGTAAAATTCAGCTGAAGAAATATGGGTGTACTGAGTAGGTGGACTTGTGGACTATTTAAACTGTAGAGGGTTAAATTCAAGACTACCTTATACCTAACTTCGTTCGCGTAATGCCGGTTACTACAAGTTTTTTTTAAGCATATTTTATACTAGAAACCACGATATCTCTTGGTAAGACTGGTTGTCAGACTTCCTGGCTTCTAACTATCCGTACCAGATCTCAAAGATCTACAAATGACAGCCGGGACCAACGGCTTTACGTGCTTTCCGAGACACGGTGGTGTCACACCACCAACTTCCAAACTCCGGGTTGCTATTGACAACTTCATGTTGGAAAAACCCAATAACACACCCAGTCATCAGTCGTGCTTGCCACTCCGAGATCAAAGGGGCAGTTTTCGGTCAATATCCTCCTATTCATACTTCCTATTATTCCACTTTTACTTACTTTCTACTAATTCTACTATCCTGCTTTTATAAATGGGAAAGTTTGTGAGGGTGTATGGATGTTTGTTGCTCTTTCACGCTTAATGGGCTTAACGGATCTGGATGAAATTTGGCACTGACATAGAATGAAGTGTAGAATAACACATAGGATACTTTTTATTCCGGGAATATTATCCCACAGGAACCGATATTCCCGTGGGATAATATTTCTGGAATAATATATCAAATTTGACGTGGACGCTCGTGATAGACCATACCAAAATTAAATGAGCAAAAAGATTTTTAAAAAAAATTTCTTTAGATGCCGTTCGAAAGTGTCTAATAATGGTCTTAATTAAATAAATGATTTGACTTTGACTTTGGCCATATTTATAGCTGTTCTGTTTACGCTCTGAATTTTCCCTGACGTGGATAACTTTAAGCCCAACCATTTATCATCAATTCTACCTATCCACCTACATTATTAATAACCAAATAATATCGATAAAGATATTCTTTACAACCAATAACGGTATTTAGTCACAAAGATCGAATCGTACGCTAAGAGATATCTATGTACAAATAAATAAATAATTTTTTGTTTGTTTGTATCGAATAGGCTCCGAAACTACTGGAATGATTTTAACCTTTTTTTATTCACCAATAGATAGCTTTATTATTCCTGAGTAACATAAGCTCACCACGCTTCGGGCGTACGGGAGCGAACAAAAGACGTAAGTTAACAAGGGTGAAATAAGCCACGCGGCCGAAGTCGCGGGCAAATCGCTAGTACATTTATAAATGTTTACAAGGTACTAATACCAAAACGAAATTTTTAGACTTTTGTCTATCTGCCTATCCGTTGGTTTGGGGTAATCTCCTTAACGGCTGGACTGATTTCAATGCTACTTTCACCGGCAGACGGCTGATGTTATTTATTTATTTTATTTCACAGAAAGCTTACAGACTAATAACGCAATTAAAATAGGAAAAATTGCTAATTAAAGGGTATACTCGTATAATTTATGTAATTATTTTTATTTTAAGTAGTAACTTGTTTTGTAGTATTAGTAGTTACTAGTGTAATATTTTAAATGTAATATTTAAAAAAAATATAAATACTAATATAGTAATAATGTATATGTACATATTAATATATATATATATTATTAATATATTATATTAATATATATATATAAAATATCATTTTATTTAAAAAAAAAATTAGGGTTGGAACCCTAATTTTTTTTTTTGTGTGGACACAAAAATAAAATTCCTATAAAAACCGACAGTCGCGCGAACGAAGTCACGGGCAGAGTCTAGTAATATCGATAAATATATTCTTTACAACCAATAACGGTTATCTTGTCAAGGAGATCATATCGTACGCTAAAAGGTATGTATTATTATGATTACAATGCGCACGCCTGAATAAGTATTGGGTCCAATAAAATGCTTCTTCAATAAATTCTTCTCTGTAATCTTCTTTTTTATTTTGTTACAGAGCAACTGTTTCAGAATAAGTTTACGTTTCACTGGCTAGATATAAAATTATAGTGTGCTTGTCTTACAGGTTTGTAAAATAAATATACTTGTGTTCTTATATGTATTGCTACCTTCAATAAGTAGCAAAAAGTGTAATTCGGTTTTTCTATGAAATTCTCAGTAGCAGCTCGGAGTCAGGATTTGTGCCGGGGCTGCGGGTTGTTCCTAAGAGATACCGCGCCCCCGGAACGCAAAGGGCACAAGAAGGAACATGGGTGGGTTTTAGTCAGTAAAAGCCTGACACTGCCTCCCGCCCGGCCCAGGGCGGGGGAAGTCATTTTATGATTTACCATCCCTAAAAAAAATAAAGTAGCAGTTTGGGTTTAGGATTTGTGCCCGGTTAATGGCAATAGGTTCGCCCCCTATTACATGGGACTTAAATATACCGGCGAACTGTGGGTCTACGTTGGTACACCTCTGCGTAACCCTTCGGGGAATACAGGCTTGATGGATGATGGTATCAATAAATACTCGTATATGAACACAAGCATATTTTTTTTTGTATTATTCAAATTTATTTATTTTGTTCAACATAATACCTATGAACATAAAACCTCGGTAGCCTAGTGGTCTTAAGCGCGACTGCTACGCTAGAGGTCTTGGGTTCGATTTCCAGGTTGAGCAAAGAGTGTTATTGGATTTTTCAATGGAATTCTCAGTAGCAGCTCGCAATTAGGATTTGTGCCCGGGTAATGGCAATAGGCTCGCCCTCTATTACATGGGACCTAAACATACCGGCGAACTGTGGGCGTACATTGTTACACCTCTGCCTAACACTTCGGGGGATACAGGCGTGATGGTATGTTTATTTTAAATATAGATATAAAAATTAAACATGTAAATATATAAAAAATAGTAGCCCACCGGTCTCGGGAACAGGGTCCAAGCTACCGGCGGTCAGGGCTCCTGAGAAAGAAATCTCCTAACAATACGCGCCGTGTCTAGGAGTACTTTCCAAATCAAGCCTTTTATCCAACTGATTCTGATTAATTCATTATCCCAAATTGATTGATTATTCCACATGTCGACAACCTTGCGAGACACGTCAAGATACTTAAGTATGGCAGAAGCTCGCCACACTTTTCCTAACCACTGCAACTCCTGTAAGCCAGAATCAACAGTGGAGACCGCCAGAAAAGCGAAAGCAATGTGGCTCGACCAGTCCCGGAGAAGCATGCAAGATTCAACCGTCTTGGATCCCGCAACGGTCCAGTCTAAGTGAATATTGCATAGCTTGGTAATATTGCCTTTATCACCACATTCCAAACATAACGGCAATATCATAGTGGCTTACATATTTAATAGACGATTTACAACCTGATTGGTTATAACTAAAAAAAGTCACGTTCAGTTTCATATCATCGACAGGAGATTTAAATCAAAAAACCATCCCTTCATCCCTTTTGACGACAGTTTTGATCCCGTAAACTGTGCATAAATGTCATAAATACCATAAAATGCCCCCATTGTGTACTATTAATCGCAAATTTATACCCTAACTCGAAAACAATGGCTATTTGATTTTCATTATTCGCAGTTCTGACTTGAGTTTATTGTTTTCATAGTAATAAATACGAGCCTTTGTTTTGGATACCTTCCTTTAATAGATAGACAGTATTGTTTGGAATTGTGGATTGGATGTTAGTTTGACATTGTTAGGTATCTAGATTTCTTAAGATAAAAAAATAGGTAGTCAAGGTGACTTTGGACAACATCTATAGCTGCACGTATAACTGATTGCTGGCGTGGCGACGCATGCCGTGGCGACGCATGCCGTGGCGACGCGGGGCCCGCTATAAGATGGTAGAATTAAGTTGTCACGCTTTGTAATGTTTTTTTTTTAATTTTTGTTTCCTGACAACTAATTCGGTCTACCCCGTTGGTCTCGTGGCCGCAAGCGCGACTGATGAGCACGGGGCTCTGAGTCCCGGGTCGGGCAAAAAGTGTGATTGGGTTTTTCCATTACGAATTTCTCAGTAGCAGCCCGGAGTTTGGAAGTTGGTGGTTTGACGCAACCGTGAAACGGAAAGCACGTAAAGCGGTTGGTCCCGGCTGTCATTCGTAGATCTTTGACAGCCGCTACGGATAGTCAGAAGTCAGAAAGTCTGACAACCAGTGTTACCAAGAAGTATCGTGTTGCCCAGTAACTGGGTTGTGGAGGTCAGATACGCAGTCGCTCCATGTAATACACTGATATTCAGCTGGAAGCCGACCCCAATATAGTTTGGTAAAAGGCTAAGTAGATGATGATGAAATGTATATTAAATAAACAGTCGTCATTTTTAACCGACCTTAAAAAGAAGGTAGTTATCAATTCGTCTGTATGTTTTTCTTTTCAATTATTTTTTTGTATGTTTGTTACTCGATAACTCCGCCAATTATGAATTGATTTTGATGATTATTTTTCTAGAAAAAAATCGTAGTATTTTATTTTTACATTATGCCATGTTTAGCCTCCATATTTAACTGCCTCGTTGCCCTAGTGGTCCTAAGCGCGACTGCTACGCTAGAGGTCTTAGGTTCCTTTTCCAGGTCGAGCAAAAGGTGTTATTGGGTTTTCTTGAAATTCTCAGAAGCAGCACGGAGTTAGGATTTGTGCCCGGTTCATGGCAAGAGGCTCGCCCCCTATTACATGGGACTTAAAAACTATAACAGGTTCTGTGGGTAACGGGTAACATTGGTGACACCTCTGCCTTACCCTCCGGGGAATACAGGCGTGATGGTATGTGTAGTATAGAAAGCTAAGCCATAGTGCTTTGTACATGTTTAAATGGTATGCGCGCCAGTGAGGCTAGGTACAGGCACATGAGGAATTCAATTTTGTTTATGAGCAAACTCCTTGGTGCTGCTGTTCGCTCAAAGGCGATGGTAACCACATTTCCTGGTTACCGCAACCAATTTTATTTTTATTAAAAAAAATGTTGTCCCTCACTAGAATTTTTTTATGTATCGTGGAATCGTTCTCAAACATAAAAACTCAGATACACAAACAGCCAGACCCGGAACAACTATCTGTAGGCCGTACAAATATTTGTGATGTGAGGGAATCAAATCCGCGAACGAACCCGTGTCAAAAAAAAATTGCAATACAAATTACATTTTTATTTTCAAATAAACATGAAAAGGCAAATCAAACCATAATTAAAGGTATACAAGCCATAAAATAAAATAAAAAAACCGGACAAGCGCGAGTCGGACTCGGCCACCGCGGGTTCCGTACGTAGAATCATTATAAATTACAGAATTAACTATTTATCTAAACGGTTGGTTGACACTTCCCGCGACCCAAAGGCTGGCTTTTACCTTGGCCAGAGGTTAAGCATTGCCATCCAACGTGGCAATGCCGCCAGTCTTTTGGGCACTTTTCCGGTTGACGGTGATGCGGAGGAGTTTTAGTTTCTTTTTGTTTTTTATAAGGATTTCTAATTATAATTACAGAATGAAATAAACAGTTTATTAAATAAAATAAATACTACAATTTGCTTAGATATGTAGGTATTACGTAATTATAATTATTTTAAATTTTTCGTTTCGAAGACTTCGGAGACAAAGAGGGGAACGGTATTTTTTTCATATTTTTCATTATAAATAAGAAAAAATATATATGTATTTTGCAATGTGCACATCAAGCCCTTTTATATGATACCCCATTTGGACTAGTGAAAATATAGACAACATTTTTAATAAAATCTCAATAAAATAGGGGTTTAAGAGATTTAATTAAAAATTTATAGTTTTGAGACTTTTTCTTGAACTTGTGGTCTGTAACGATGCTACTTGTCAAATTTCATAGTTCTAGCTCAACGGGAAGTACCCTATGAGTTTTGATTCCCTTAATAGTGATGTAGTGACGTCGGGAGCCGCGAGACGCCTCCCGGCCACCGTAGATACTGGCCAGTCGACGGTGAGCAATGGGTAGCTCACCGTTCTTACGTTGCATAACGGCAGGCCGTGTCGACGGCGCGTTCGTGTTCCACGCGCGCCTCAAAGAGATGTCAGCAAAAGGAAGGGGCCACTGAGGGCCGATGCCTGCCGGGGCTGCGGGTTGTTCGCAAGAGATACCGCGCCCCCGGAACGCAAAGGGTACAAGAAGGAACATGGGTGGGTTTTAGTCAGTAAAAGTCTGACACTCCCTCCCGCCCCGCCCAGGGTGGGAGAAGTTATTTGATGATTTCCCACCCACCAAAAAAAAAAATAAAAAAAAAATAGTGATGTAGTACTACTTAATATACTAACACTACTACTACTTAATTAGTAGTTAATTAATATGTGTATGTATATGCGTTTTTTACTGAATAAACGGCCGTATCTTTTTTAACCTAAACTTAGAAGTTTGATTTTTTCACAACTTCGTGCGACCGTCAACCCGAGTCTACGGTTTAAATTTCAACTTGATACCTCCACGCATTCCCGAAATAAAGGGCCTTGACAGACAGACGGACGGACTGACTTTTACTTTGAACAAAGTGATCTTATAAAGGTTCCTTTTTTTTTCTTTTGAGATACGGAACCCTAAAAGCAAACAAAACTCCCCAACTCAATTCAACAACCGGTAACAGCCTTGCAATATTATATTGCTCACATAAATAAACACCATTGTTTGGTCTCACCCATTACTTTAAATTATCACTTGGAAACTAATTAAAAAGACAATGGAAAAGTTTGCAAATAACAAAACTCTATCGTAAGCTTTATTTAAGTTGCAGATATATTGTACCTTTATTAGGGCGACTTTTAATTTATTATTTGGGGAAAAAATATATCAACATATATAGCTCTTCATGAAGGAGCCCGTCCGGGGAAGTACTACCACCATACCTATTTCTGCCGCAAAGCAGCGTTGGTGTGTTCCGGTTTGAAGGGTATGGGTATTTTTAATCGGATGCAAAATCATCAAACTATACTTCCCCCGCACTGGGGGGGAGTGTCAGACTTTTACTGACTAAAACCCATCCATGTTCCTCCCGTGCCCTTTTACGCGCGCGTGGTATACGAACGCACCGTCGACCCGGCCTGAAAGGTATGGGTGCCGGTGTAATTACATGAGACATTTCAACTTTATCTCTGGGATGGCAACGCATTTATAAGGCCTCTGGTATTGCAGATGTCTATAGGTAGCGGTGACCAGTTAACATCAGGTGGGGCGTTGCCTTGTTTGCCAACCAATGACATAAAAAAAAATGGCCGAGGGGAGTCGAAAAATTAGCCCGTTTGACAAATTTATAACAGGGAATGTTCAGACATGTTTTATTTGGTCAAATATATTCAATACTAGCTTATGCCCGCGAGTTTGTTCGCGTCATATATTATCCCTTACATTATTCGGGGTAAAAAGTACCCTATGTGTTATTCCACACTGCAATCTATCTGAGTGACAAATTTTATCCAGATCCGTTCAACCGTTTAAGCGTGAAAGACTAACAAACACCCATTTATCTAAAATTTCGCATGAATAATAATACCCTATTAAGATTATCAACAACTAGCTTCTGCCCGCGACTTCGTCCGCGTCAAATTTGTTACATTATCTCACGGGAACCGTACATTTTTTCGGTATAAAAAGTATCCTATGTGTTATTCCACTCTACAATCTCAACCAGATCCGTTCAGCCGTTTAAGCGTGAAAAAGTAACAAACATCCTCCACCCAAACTTTCGCATCATCATCTGCTTAGCCTTTTCGCAACTATCTTGGGGTCGGATTCCAGTCTAACCAGATGCAGCTGAATACCAGTGTTTTACATGGAGCAACTGCCTATCTGACCTCCAAAACCCAGTTACTACACGATACCTTTTGGTTCTGACTATCCGTAACGACTGTCAAAGATCTACGAATGACAGCTGGGACCAACGGCTTTACGTGCTTGTCGAGCTACGGGGGTGTCACACCACCAACTTCCAAACTCCGGGCTGCTACTGAGAAATTCGTAATGGAAAAACCCAATAATACTTTTTGCCCGACCAGGGAATCGAACCCAGGACCCGTGTTCATCAATCGCGGTTGCGACCACGAGACCAACGGGACAGTCCACCCAAACTTCTTTCACAGTCATAGTAATACCTAGTTAGATAGATTACCAATTACGGTCTTGTAGCACATATTCTGTAGTCATAAAATTGAGCATTCCTCGTTTTTTTTTTCAATTTTGTCGATCTGAATTATATTTCGCCTCAAAACATTGCTCATTAAATTGAGTGCTCAAATTTGACATCGGCTTTTGAAGTTCACCAAAACCTTTTTTAAACGTACATATTTACATTTCTTTTAACAAGACAAATATTCCCGTAACCAATCATTGCCATAAGTACCGTAGAACCTGCTCTCCAAAAATCCTCGATCCAAATCAAAGACCAGTAAGAAATATCAGCCAAATATGAAAAACAAATATATCACCGGGCTGCTGTCGACATATGGGGGCGACAGGAATGAAAACAAACTGTCTAGACGATATCCAACGTCAGGTAGATGCGAAAAATAGCCATGTTTATTCATAATAAAAGGGTTCTGCCCAAGGAAATGTTTGTTTTTTTATCTAGAATATTTTTTTTGCAGGAAGCAAAGGAATTTATTTTGTTGAATAATGTAACAATTTTGATATGAAAAACAAAAATAACTATCAGTAAATAAGAGGTTGACTGCCTCGTTAGCCAGTGGTCCTAAGCGCGACTGCTACGCTACTGGTCTTGGGTTCAATTTCCAGGGAGAGCAGAAAGTGTTATTGGGTTTTTCTATGCAATTTTCAGTAGCAGCTCGGAGTTAGGATTTGTGCCCGGTTAATGGCAATAGGTTCGCCCCCTATTACATACCGGCGAACTGTGGGTGTACATTGATACACCTCTGCCTAACCCTTATGACTTAGATACGTTCAGCCGTTCAAGCGTGAAAGAATAACAAACATCCATCCACCCATCCTCACAAACTTTCGCATTTATAATATTAGTAGGATAGTAGGACTTAACTTACACGTGGACTAAGTCACGGGCAAAGACAGTACATAAACAATCGATTAACCAAACCTCTCGTTTAATTACAAACAATGTTGGCAACACTGACACCGAGCTGTCTAATCGATCGTCTAGCCGCTAGCTTCAAAGTAAACCCTTTACTTATTATTGTAGCCTCCAGGTGTTTGAGTTAGCCGGTAACTGACACTCTGTATTAAATAGAGTTTACCTGTAGCAAGGGAGGGGTTAGGTTTATACTGAAGTGGAGCCAAGCGAACGTGATCTTGTGAGTAGTGATAATCGCTTTTAAATTCAACTGAAACTGACAAGTCATTTTACCTTGACTTTTGGCATAAACGGGACTTTTGTTTGGAAAAGTTATGAAGCGCATATTACGCGACTCCCTTATATAATATGTTTGTTTCATCTCACAATACTTATGTCGACAAAATTAATACTTTTCGAAATAATGGTTTCATTAATTAACATTAACAATTTTTGTATAATATTTTGGAAAAAAATAAAAAAATTAAGTAACCCCCGACGGAAGAATAAAAATCCCTACAGCAGCTAACAGTCAATACACCTTTCAAACTAAAATTACTAAATCAAAATTGATTTAGTTGGCATCTTAGGATGCCACAGACACACACACACACAGAGACACGTCAAACTTATTATTAACAACACCCCGTCGTTTTTGCGTCGGGGGTTAAAAATTAGCTTTAGTTGGATTCCAACTAGAATTAATAACTTAGTACTACGTAATCCATAGACAATGTTAGCTTATTTCATAACGATTTCAACGACGTATAACATTTATACAGCTCCCGATACCTAACTTTCGAGTTATCGTCATTGTAGTCGCGCACAGCGGTATCGCGCCGGATATCGCTCACAGACAGGTGCAAGACGCGCCATTTTTTTTTCAAAATGGCGGTGACAGCTGATGTGATGAGATGAATCCATTAATAATTAATTAGTTAATTAACTAATTGTAATATGAATTTCAGTCGCGGCAGCGGCCAAATACAATGGATACTAGGTACGTAGGCGATGGCAAAGTGCACAAAAAGAAGTGAATAGATAAAATCGAATGTGTTGCACACAAATACAATCGGACAGATTAGATTAGATGCCACATGTGCAACTGACGCGGTGTCCTGCGTGAGCGATGAATGCGACGCAACGCGACGCGACTCTATGCAATGCGACTCGATGCTACACGCGACAAACGTCCTACGTGATTTTGATCTTTACTTCTCGAATCATAGAGAAGTACAGTACATTTTGCTTGCAGTTTGTGGCGTGGTACTACCTGGCCGCGCCACAAAGAATATCAAGAATCGGGAGAATCGGGATTAATAAAAATAAACCGTGAATAGACCGTGTCGCGTCTGGTTGCCGTCAAAATAAATACGCGTTACGTCGCGTCTCGCCGCAGACTGCCATATAGGACGCAAGCAGGGTATGCCATTGAGTTGGTTCGTGGCGTTAGCAGCGTCGCATCGCGTCGCATTCGTCGCTCACGCAGGACACCGCGAATGCATCCTACTCGACTGTCTATTATTTCATTTTTAGCCTGTATTGTCCCACTGCAGTTCAAAGGTCTCTCTGTCTCCTTTCCAGTCCCCTTTGCCTTGACCTATTGTGGACCAATCCTGCCTATAAGCATCATGCAAACTCGTCCCACTATCTTTGCTTGGGTCTGACACGATGTCACTGGACATATTCCATCCGTTCGACTTGCAGCAGATGTGACCAGCCCAGTTCCATTTAAACTGGCCTGCTTTTTGGGTGACGTCAGTAATTTATATCATGGAGCACTCAAAGTGTCAATTTCGTGCAACGAAATGTATGTTAACAAAATTTAGTTCTATTTTGTAACTAGGTGGCGTTGTTCATTTAGCCAGTTAGTCCGGAGCGAGGGGGAATGGGAAGCAATCGACCTCGAGAAGGAGGCGGCTGGCCGGTTGAGGCAGAGTGTCTCCCGTCCCAGCCGCCGCGATAGACGCTACGGGCGACGGGAGCCGAGAGACGAGTAAACGCGGGCCTGTGGATGGTGAGCAATGGCTAGCTTACCGTCCGTACGTTGTATAACGACAGGTCGTGTCGAGATGTCAGCAAATTTTGAAGGGGCCCCTCAGGGCCGATTCATGCCGGAGCTGCGGATTGTTCGTAAGAGATACCGCTTCCCCGGAACGCAAAGGGCACAAGTAGGAACATGGATGGGTTTTAGTCAGTAAAAGTCTGATACTCCTTCCCGCCCCGCCCAGGGGGGGGGAAGTCATTTGATGATTTCCCATCCCTAAAAAAAAAGCCTAAGAACTTTAGATTTAATACACAATATGGTACTGTCAAGGTATTCGGTCTTTGCGAGTTCCGCGAAGTATTTGTCGGGCACCGACCACGCCAGGGAGATTATTTTGTGGCGATCGAAGCAAAACGACGTTTGTTCACTTTAACAGTTCATTGTTAGAGCCACAATAGTTATGTAAACTGAACTGCTTTGATACATAGATTTATATTAATTACAGTATTTAGTACGTTAGAAATTAGTGGAAAGCAAAAACGTGACCGCGCCCTCGGGTGCGAGCTGTGAACAGAGCATTTTTAGATTGGCAGTATTGCCATATATTTTTTTATGTTGTTGACAACAGTTCACCAAAATTACCGTGTTTGGCTATTTACCTATTGTAATTACACAGTAGTCTCATAGGACATCCCCAGAAAAGCACTTAGATAACTCACTTCGAAACAGGTGCCATAAATACAGAAACTTAATCAGCCGTCTTAAATATTTCCTTAAACTCATCCCCGGGGATGAAAGATAGTCTGTATTCATCCCTTCTGTTAAGGAGAAGTTACATTTCACCGTCAAATAAATACATTTTTAATTTATCACTACCAACTTTCAGAACCAAGATCTTGAGTCATTTTTTTGCGACTAAATGTGAACTTTTCGACTGATGACGTCACATATAAAAAATGGCGTCGTTCACGAATCTCTTGATAAATTAATATTGTTAAGAGACGAAGGTAGAAATGTGATTTTTATACGAAATGTGAAATGAGGGGATTCGTGCGTAAGTAACAGTTGAATGTTCTTTGGATTTTGTATTACAAAGTAGCTCTTTTTAGATAAACGAACGATTTTTAATATTAATGAAACTACGTGATATTAATGATCAAAGATCCCATAGTCAGAACCACTATTTTATTTAAACATGGTTAAAATTTTTACTGCCTCAGCCTAGTGGTCCTAAGCGCGACTGCTACGCTAGAAATCTTGGGTTCCATTCCCAGGTCAAGCAAAAAGTGTTATTGGGTTTTCTTGAAATTCTCAGAAGCAGCACGTAGTTAGGATTTATACCCGGTTCATGGCAAGAGGCTCGCCAACTATTACATGGGACTTAAAAACTATAACGGGTAACTGTGGGTGTACATAGGTGACACCTCTGCCTAACCCTTCGGGGAATACAGGCGTGATGGTATTTTACATTTATTTCGCTTCACAATGATCTGACTCAAAGGTGGCTAAACAAGTACCGCATATAAAAAAATGATTATTTTCTATTACATGCGAATTTCAAAAAGGAATTCGACTAAGTATTTCTTAAGGACATAATAATCTACATACATACATACCATCACGCCTATATTCCCAAAAGGATTAGGCAGAGGTGTACCAATGTACACCCACAGTTTGCCGGTATGTTTAGGTCCCATGTAATAGGGGGCGAGCCTATTGCCACAACACAATCACACTTGCTATTGACATAATAATAGATCTCTTTAATGATATCATTAAAATGTCAGCCACGTTAAATGACATGGGCCAGACGACACCCAGTCTCTCAGTCTACAAGTAGGTACTATGATTTCCACTTATAGAATATAGCATAGAGCTTGTAGCTTAGCTTGTGCCTTGTTATCCTTTGAAAACATTTACGTTGAGAAAACATCGCCCCCAGTGTTATCGAAGGACTTTTACTGTAGTGGAGTAGCTAAGGTAAATAATCCTTTTCATCCATACTTCCATACTAATATCATAAATGCGTAAGTAACTCTGTCTGTTTGTTACGCTTTCACGCCTAAACCGCTGGACTGATGAAATTTGGTTCAGATATGGATTGGACTTTAGACAAGGACATAGGCTACAGTAGAGGGAAAAATGTTGGAGCAGTGCAAACGGACAGCAGAATAACAACTGTGTCTCACAATAAAAATTTTTGACTTTGGTTTTTACGTTCTGTCGTCACAAAGGGGCTTGAAGGGGTTGAAATAGGGGATGAAATTTTGTATAGGATCCCGTTATTATTAAGTGCCTCGATACAAAGTTTATACATTGTGTTGAGGCACTTAATAAATAATAAATAAACAATTGTTCAAGCGTTTTAAAATAAAATGTATCTTACAAATAAAAAGGCTTCCCAAATCAAGATATAAAAAGAGGCATTTGATTTAACTATAATATATATATATCTATATATTATAATATACTACTGTTTATTTTCCCTAATAAAATAAATAACTGCCTCGTTAGCCTAGTGGTTCTAAGCGCGACTGCTATGCTAGAGGTCTTGGGTTCGATTCCCAGGTCGAGCAAAAGTGTTATAGGGTTTTTCTATGAAATTCTCAGTAGCAGCTCGGAGTTAGGATTTGTGCCCGGTTAATGGCAATAGGCTCGCCCCTCATTACATGGGACCTAAATATACCGGCGAACTGTGGGTGTACATTGTTACACCTCTGCCTAACCCTTCGGGGAATACAGGCGTGATGGTATATATATATTGGTTACAATATTCTTGTTGCTTCTACAAAAGCAGATAGATACAAAACAAAAACTCAAAAAAGAAAATCTAACCAAAAAAAGGAGCTAACGAGGAAAATCTACACGTATGTAAAATAACAGAAAACGTACAACAGAAGTAGTTGGTCACTTTTCGACCTTATTTCTAAGGACATAAGGGTGAATGTTCACCACAATTGTACAAGCCTCTCTAACAAGGCTCCGCGGTGTAGATTCAATCTTTACCAAACATATTGAATCTCTTCGGTTAGCAGACTGAAACAAAATGGCTGCGCCAAGTGTGTACTAGAAAATGTAAGCAAAATACTAGTACTAAGGAAAATTTTCTTGCAGGAAAATCTACGTATTTTTATATATTTCTTTTGCTTTTCCTATTTTATTAAGACTTCCAATATGGTATACAAATGCGGTGAATAGGTAACATCAGTCGGTGTATTCTGTAAAAATTCTCTATTGGAACATTTTGGTGGAGTGAGCTTAAGGTTAGCTGCCATTGCAAATGCTAGGACTTGAGAAACAAACAAACAGATAGACAGACCGATAAAAAATCCTAGTTGAACATAGCCTACGGCGGACAATCGAGGCGCTTCTATTGATACCTCATTTGTTATATAATGATAAGGGATTTAGAATTGTAACTGTACAACTTATTGTAATACATTTTTTTTAAAGAGTATGTATGGAGTTTCTTTCCCATTCTTCTCCATACGAAACTACCTTTTGGAATGGGCAACTAGATTCAATATTATTAATTTTAACATATAAGTGCCTGTTAATGGTCTAATTGAAATAAATGATTTGACCTTGACTTTGACTTTGAAGTTAAGAGGGAACAGATAAACATGTAAAACGTACCTGCAAACATATCGGTCACATAATAAAATTATTTTTTTTAAATAACCCACGACAGAAGAATAAATGTCCCCGCGTCAGCTAATAAAAGACCTGATAACCTTAAAACGGTTAAACCGATTTTTGTGAAACATATCAAGTCAAAGTCAAAGTCAAAGTCAAAACATTTATTTCAATTAGACCATTTACAGGCACTTTTGAATTGTCAAGAAGTTACTCATACAAAAAGTTGAAGCTAGTTGCTCGTTCCAAAACGTAGGTCTCTATGGAGAAGAACGAGCAAGAAACTCCATGGACACTCTTTTCAAATTGGTTTATCTAAGAACTATCACTAGGAAAATACCTTTCAATTAAAAAATACCGCATTTAAATCGGATCACCAGTTTAAGAGCTACGGTGCCACAGACAGACACAAAAACACGTCGAATTTATAACACTCTTTTTAGGTCTGCGATTAAAAACCATAATCCTCTTTTTTGTGTCACCATAGTCGGGTAACAAGACATAAAAAAGGGGCTATCCATTTCAATATGGTTCCCTATCTGTCTTCTTCACTATCAACCCTTTGGCTCTTATCTTATGTAACGTTAACGTTTATTTTTATTACCATCACCCTGACTATCGATTTGGTTTCCACGGTTCCGTGCCAAGAAAGCACGTGATTTTATGATCCACCTGCCTCTATTGACTCTCTTGCCAAATGTTTCAGTAGTCTGTGTAGAATCTGTTCTAAATTCAAAGAGTTCATCATTTAAACTAGAAATATATAGCTACTAACTTCTGCTCGCGACTTTACTAGTTTTTTCATTTGCATTAGATTACGTCTATGGTTACTGCTCCGCTCCTATTGATCACAGCGTGATGTTATATCACCTATAGCCTTTCTCGATAAATAAACTATCCTACACAAAAATAATTTTTCAATTCCAACTAGTAGTTTCAGAGATTAGCGCGTTCAACCAAACAAACAAACTCTTCAGATTTACAATATTAGTACAGATATACCCCGCGTTGTCACCCGCGTTTAGTTAAGTCTTTGGTTACTCCGATCCCAATGGTCGTAGCGTGATGTTCTATATGTATAAACCTCCCCCTTGAATCACTCTATCTATTTTTTTTTTTTTTTTTGTGGGTGGGTAATCATCAAATAACTTCTCCCGCCCTGGGCGGGGCGGGAGGGAGTGTCAGACTTTTACTGACTAAAACCCACCCATGTTCCTTCTTGTGCCCTTTGCGTTCCGGGGGCGCGGTATCTCTTGCGAACAACCCGCAGCCCCGGCAGGCATCGGCCCTCAGTGGCCCCTTCCTTTTGCTGACATCTCTTTGAGGCGCGCGTGGAACACGAACGCGCCGTCGACACGGCCTGTCGTTATGCAACGTAAGGACGGTGAGCTACCCATTGCTCACCGTCCACAGGCCAATATCTACGGTGGCCGGGAGTCGTCTCGCGGCTCCCGACGTCCGGAGCGTCTACCGCGGCGGCTGGGACGGGAGAACCGCTGTCTCAACCGTCCCGCCGCCTCCTTCTCAAGCATTACTGCCTCGCAGAAGGAGGCGACTGCATCCCATTCCCTCTCGCTGCGGACCATGGCTTGCACCAGGGCCGGACGCGAGAGTTCGCCGCCGCCGATGGCCGCCACGAGGAACTCTATCTATTGGCGTAATAATTTAAATCCGTTGCGGAGTTTATCGATCGAAACGTGCAGAGAAAAAAGAAATTAGCTACTGCCCGCGATTTCGTTCGCGTCAAAGTTGATAAGTGATCCCACGGGAACAGTACCTACATTTTTTCCGGGATAAAAACTAGCCTATGTGCTATTCCAAATTCTAATCTAGTTTGATGTTATAGCTGTGTATTCTTTGTTATAAATACCACTTAAACCTGTAAATACTTACTGCTTCAATGGAGTCACATTAAGTAGATCTGGAGTATTTCTGTGAATCAATGATGCTCTGGTCTGCTTCCACCAAGAATTGCTGATGTTATTATGAACATATAGGAATTTATCCTGTATCGTATCCTGTATCATATAAACTCTCATCCACAATCAGCCAGGCCCGGAACAACTTTCTGTAAGTCTTACAAATATTTGTTCAATGAGGGAATCGAACCCGCAACACCAAGCGCAGCAGCCAATCGCTTAGCCACTGCTCTTACCGTGTCGTTTTTAAGAAGTATTAAGATATTACTTGATAGCTTTTCAAAATTATATTTATTTTTATGATTTCGATCTTATGGACGTTCAAATACTGATTTATTTCAATAACAGTACGTAAACACTCAAACTCTGGACTTAGGCCTTCTCCTTAATCTTGGTAGGTACTTGTGTATACATGGGGTGTTTGTTTAAATAAGGGACATACTTTAAGGGAGTGTAGTGCTTATGAAAATAAACCACTTTCACTACGAAATTAAAATTAAAATTGCGAAAAAAAATCAGCTTTTCCTTACAATGTTATCGTGTTATGCGAACATAAATGTATGGAGCAAATGATTTTAATAAAAGGTTCGTACTATAGTAAAAGTTGTTCATTTTCATGAGTGGCAAGTCCCTCGTTTACCCTAACACCCTGTATTTTATCGTTTTCAATTCCAATCTCTTTGTTTTGTTTAAGACACTTTAAAATACAAGTAAAACTGAACAAAATAATTTACCAATTTTTTTTATTAAACTCATATTTTTTTTACAAAGAAACTATTCACATAAAAATCATTACAATTACCTTGATATTAACAGTTGACAAATAGATCCGATAAAAGATGTCAGACATCACTTTCTATTACTAACTAATTACAATATTTACAACATTATTTACATAATTACATTTGACAAAAATAAATTCGACAGAGACCGTTATGATATTTAAATACAATTGTGTAAACTTAACATTCACAGCCAGAACAGAAAAAATAGAAAATAAAATGAATCAAAAACCTCAAGTCTTTTTAGATTACGTGTTAACATGTTCCAACATTTCTGGTAACGCATTGTATGCTACCATATTACCAAAACCTTTAGACTCTTTCTTGGTGACTATTGCAACAATTTCTTCTTCTGGTGGCGGAGGTGGGAAATCCGCATTAGGGTCCACAGCCGCCGATATATCATCTACACTTAAAACTACTTCTCTATTGTCAATTTCGATTCTATTACGCTCTAAAGAGCTATCTTCCATGATGCTGTACAGATTTTCTGATTTACTTTTACTATACATTTGTCAGGAATTCATGTAAAACGGATCATTGGTATTGACTCCATCATTGACTGTGTTACCCTTTTGGGACCACTGCTTTTGTTGGTGCTTTATCCTATAAATAATTTCATCATGTATTACTCCAAAACACATAGCAGTCAGTGCAAGACCTGTTAAGGTGTACCCAGAACAGAACCACAGGGTAGTGGATTTGATAGTGTAGTACCTAACACCATTTATAGTCGTATATGTCATACCAGGAACAATGTTACCGAACCCAATGGTGCTTAACGCCATGAAGCAGAAGTAGAAACCATCTATGATACCCAAATTGTCTAACTTGAACAGAACAACTGCACCGATAACTATGTATATAAATATTGTTGCTAAGCATAGAAGTACGGGAGCGAGTATGCTTAAGCCATGCATGGATAGCTTTGAATCTGTGTCGGGCCAGCTAATGACGTCATCTTTGGCTGTACTGGTCGTGGGCCTTTCTGAAAGAGACAAGTCTTTCTGGCTATCAGGTTTTAACACGTAACATTCTTCTGTGGGAGTCTTGCTAGTGTTTTGGCTGTTAAGCATTTCTTCTTGTTGCCTTTTCAGCTTCATTCTTCTTTCCTTCTCCGCCATTCTCCGTTCGTCATAGCAGCAGTAGCCGCAGTTTGAACAGAGACAGCAGCAAAGGGCGCGGCTGAAGATGCTTCGCGCCATTTTGGAGAGGAGGGACCCGACGCTGGATAGGTAGACCAGGGTCAGTGGTATACCGATCAGAGCGTAGATTATTGTGACGCCTTTACCGAGAATTGTTCTTGGTGCAATGTTGCCATAGCCTGTGAAAAAAAGAAATTATTAGGATCGTCATAATGACAATGTAAAAAAATAGCTTAGAATTTCCTGTAATTGACAGGTATCGCAGATTTTGAAGGTCAATTACCACAACTAAGTTAAAAATGTAGTCGCACATTCATCTCAGAGCAATTATGTGTCAAAAAGTTAGAGGCATTTTTACATTTTCAGACTTTGGAGATTAAAATGCGAATATTTTTAAAATTACAAAAATTCCCCTTTTTCTCAAAATAGCAGACAAACAAAAATCACACACATACCATCACACCTGTATTCCCCAGAGGGTTAGGCAGAGGTGTACCAATGTACACCCGCAGTTTGCCGGTATGTTTTTAGGTCCCATGTAATAGGGTGCGAGCCTATTGCCACTAACCGGGCACAAATCCTAACTGCGAGCTGCTACTGAGAAGTTCATAGAAAATCAATAAAACTTTTTGCTCGACCTGGGAATCGAACCCATGACCTCTAGCGTAGCAGTCGCGCTAAGGACTACTAGGCCAACGAGGCACTAAACCTAATAATATTGTTGTTTAAAAGACAACATTGAATGTGAGTATATTATATTTAGGTAATAGTGACTTTGTACTTTTGGTAATTAGACTAAGTGTGATTTAAAACTATTTCAAACATCTAGTTAGTAGTGCAGGATTATAGCTTTAGTAGCACAAGACTTACAATACCAATACAACAAAATGAAAACTACACTAACCCCAAAATTACTTCTACAATTTTAAAATAAGCAGCTCAAAATACTCACCAATAGTTGTTAAAACAGTCAGCGAGTAGAAAAATGCAAGCGCCAAATTCCATTCGTGTTCCTCATAATGGTTTGTGAGGTCGCTCCCGAATTCTCCAAGCGCCATCTCTCTATAACTGACGCCATACTGTGACGCCATTTCGGTAGTAACCCTTTGTACAAGCTCGTTTTGAAACTTGAGAATCTCCTGAGCAGCCAAGCGTGTCCAATTCTCTCTATACAAAATATTTAGAGACACTGTTATCTCCCAAATATTTTCAACCGCTCTGCTTCTGGCGTCCCAAAAGTAATTTGCTGACAAAGTTAGATTCCCATAATCATTTTCCTCGTCCATCTTTTTGTGTGTATTATTAGTATCTTTATGACTAAGTTTTTGCCTATCTGGCAGTATTCTAGGCCTGGCTGGGACTTCAGCACCGCCTTCAATGGCCAGAAAAATGAACGATCCTAGAAACGTGTAAGCTAAAAGTACTATGAATATTACAACGTTTGTAAGGGATCCAATAATGAATTGTTTTCTTCTATATTTTGTAGTTTTGAAGCAAAAACAGCAGACAACCTTGTGCCGTGATGTTTGTGCTCTTTTTCTGCTATTAGATGCCATAGAATCGGCATCTTGGCATCTGTCCAATGGGATCCCTCCGTTTATCGAGGGTTTTGCCAACGAATACTGTTCGAATCGACTGATTGCTTCTTTATCCAATACTACATGATCTATATCCATTTTGGTGTGTTACGTTCTACCTCTGCTTGAAGTCATTATTTCCGCTCATCTGAAACAATAGAGAGAATGCGCTTAGATATGAAATATGTGAAATGTGGAATACATTTCTTAATTTGTAGCACTAGGTGAAGGTAGTAGCACTCAAACAAGTTTTTATTGTAGATACTGTGTAAAAACTCTTGTACATAGACATAGACATACCATCACGCCTGTATTCCCCGAAGGGTTAGGCAGAGGTGTACCAATGTACACCCACAGTTCGCCGGTATGTTTAAGTCCCATGTAATAGGGGGCGAGCCTATTGCCATTAACCGGGCACAAATCCTAACTCCGAGCTGCTACTGAGAATTTCATAGAAAAACACAATAACACTTTTTGCTCGACCCGGGAATCGAACCCAAGACCAAAACAAAAACTCAAATATGTACAAAACTCTTGTACATATTTTGATTTAAAGAGAGTAAGGAGTATGGAGTTTCTTTGCCATTCTTTTCGATACAAACCACCTTCTGGAAGGTGCAACTAGATTAAAATACCATAATCCCTTGTGAATCAAGTTCAATAAATAAATAACCCCCGACAGAAAAATAAAAATCCCTACCTTAGCTAACAAAAGAGCTGATAACTTTGAAATCGCTGAACCGATTTCTCGAAGAATACTCCCGACTAGTACACCTTTCAAAAAAAAGAAACTAAATCAAAATCGGTTCATGCATTGGGGAGGTACGATGACACAGACAGACACACACACACACAGACACCTCAAACTTATAACACCCCGTCGTTTTTGCATTGGGGGTTAAAAATTAAAAGAAAAAGAACTGTTTTAAAAATAAGTTTTTATTACTTGTTAATAAACAGAACACAGAAACATTTAAACCCGATAAGAAAAGTACCATAATATAAGAAAATAAAGTCAAATTTGAGTTTGACATACCTATATAATTGGGGGTAAGGTGGTTAAGAAGGAACAAAAAACAAATGGCAGGTAGGTATATTCAAAATACCTATCCGCAGTTATCCGGGTACTTTCCTTCCTCATTAAAATCGGCTTAGTTATTTTTATCCGGGAAAACATTCTACAAAGGGAGAGAGTTTCCTTTGAAATTGATGATGCTCATATACTAGTCTTACGGTCCGCGTGGTCTTATGGTCGTAAGCGCGACTGTTGATCTAAAATACAGAACCAAATAGCAATAACTTGCTGGTACCCGCAACATCGCCCGCGTGGTTCTTTTCACCAGCGTTAAGTTGCGTCTTTAGTTACTGCTCCGCTCCCGTGAGTCGTAGCGTGATGTCATATAGTCTATACTATTCCTTATGAGTCGGGCTATCATTTACAAACGTTCCAGAGATTAGCGCGTTTAAACAAGCAAAACAAAATGTCCTCAGTTTTAATAATAATATTAGTATTTTCATAGATTATTAGTTACCTATAGATTGTATATAATTATACGATGTGATAGTTTAAATAAGGGACACAGTTTAAGAGAGTGTAGTGCTTATGAAAATAAACCATTTTCTCTTTGAAATTTATAAAAATCGGCTGTTCCTTACATGTTGTCGAGTTATGCGAACATAAATGTTTGGAGCAGTTGACTTTTTTTCTCGATTTTACGGTTCGTATTATAGTAAAAGTTAAACATTTTTAAGAGTACTGCACTAAAGCAAGTCTCTCGTTTACCCTAACACCCTGTATATTGATAGAAATCCATTTTTCCTTCCTACATCCTATAATTTTTCTATTTAATACTCCGAACCGCAATACGGGGACATTTAAGCCGATATCCGCCTCTACTACTTATGTGGGTAGTAATTTTTCAAAGTGTCTCAGAGGGGTGGAAGGGGGGGCTAGGTGACAAATGAAGAAGTATAGACTTAAAGGCATGATTAATGACCTCTCAATATCCTCTTATGTGGGTATCTTGAAACAACTAATCTTATGTATTACGAAGGATTTTTTGTACGAAATTGGTGTTATTGAAATCGGTTTGTTTTATTTTGAGAAATATGTTTTACATAGCTTTGGGAAGTGGAATGAGAGGTGAGAACTCTTTTCCCAACTGTGGGATAGTGTGGGCTGATTATAATTATTAATAGGTTTGCTTTTGTTTTTGAGGTGATTTGTATGTGGAGTTTCAAAACGCTGGTAGAAATTAATTCAAGATTGCATATTTCTGTTTTTAGGGTTCCGTCCGTCTATCTGTCTGTCAAGACCCTTTATTTCGGGAATGCGCGGAGGACCTGAATATACGGTTTAAATTTGAGACTACTAGTACAAATGGGGTATCATTTTAAAGACACATGTGGCACATTCACATTTCAAAATATTATTTTATTATTTTGTTCCGACGCATAATTTCTTATTTATAAAGATAAATACCGTTCCCCTCTGTCTTTATAGTCTGTGAAATGTTTTTTTTTTATATAATTTTTTAATTTATTTATTAAAACTTTATGCACAAAAAATACACTGTACAAAGGCGGACTTAATGCCTTAGGCATTTTCTACCAGTCTACCTTAGGGTGATCTTAGGGGGTGGGTTTTGGGATACCTTTTGTTTTTTTTTTTTTTGGGGGTGGGAAATCATCAAATAACTTCTCCCGCTCTGGGCGGGGCGGGAGAGTGTCAGACTTTTACTGACTAAAACCCACCCATGTTCCTTCTTGTGCCCTTTGCGTTCCGGGGGCGCGGTATCTCTTGCGAACAACCCGCAGCCCCGGCAGGCATCGGCCCTCAGTGGCCCCTTCCTTTTGCTGACATCTCTTTGAGGCGCGCGTGGAACACGAACGCGCCGTCGACACGGCCTGTCGTTATGCAACGTAAGGACGGTGAGCTACCCATTGCTCACCGTCCACAGGCCCGTATCTACGGTGGCCGGGAGTCGTCTCGCGGCTCCCGACGTCCGGAGCATCTACCGCGGCGGCTGGGACGTGAGAACCTTTGTCTCAGCCGCCCCGCCGCCTCCTTGTCCAGCATTACTGCCTCACAGAAGGAGGCGACTGCATCCCATTCCCTCTCGCTCCGGACCATGGCTTGCACCAGGGCCGGACGCGAGAGTTCGCCGCCGCCGATGGCCGCCACGAGGACTCGGCGATGCTCCGCCCAAGCGGGGCACACCGCCACGTTGTCAACCTCTGTCTCAGCCTTGGGGTACCTTTGGGGTTAGGGTGAAATTACTATTTACTTAATTCTGTAAATTATAATGATCTTACGTACGGAACCTTCGGTGAGCGAGTCCGACTCGCACTTGTCCGGTTTTTTATTAAATTTTATTCTCAGCCATCATCTACACTAACATTATAACGCTGAAAAGATAATTTTGTTGTACCGCTAATCTCCGGAACTACTAGTCCGATTATGAAAATCCTTCCCCTAATAAGAAGCCACGTTATTCTTATGTGCTATAGGCTTTACTTTAATACCAAAAAAATAAGGATCTGTAAAAAACTGACGACACGGTTGGCGCAGTGGCCGAGCGATCGACTGCTGCGCTGCGTGTTGCGGGTTCGATTCCCGCACGGAACAAATATTTGTATGACCTACAGATAGTTGTTCCGGGTCTGGCTGTTTGTGTATGTGAGTTTATATGTTTGTAAACGCACCCACGATACAGGAGAAATTCCTAGTGTGGGGCAACGTTTTTATAAAAAAAATATATATACGAAAACGAAGACACGGGCAAAAGCTACTGATATATATTTACTAATATTATTAAGAGGAAATATTTTTTGTTCGTTTGTGTGTACTGAATATGCTGCGAGACCACTAGACCGATTTTGACTATTTTTAATCACTAATAGATAGCTATGTTATTCCTGAGTAACATAGGCTATATAACATCACGCTACGACTCAAGGGAGTGGAGCAGTAACCAAAATTGTATCTTAAAGCGGGTGAAATATGTCACGGCACAACTTGTGCTACATTTTATTTTTAATGGGACAAGCCCGCCACTCTTTGCCCATCCACTGCAACTCCTGAAAGCCAGAATCAACAGTGGAGACCGCCAGAAGAGCGCCGAGACAATGAAGCTCGACGAGTCCCGGAGAAACGATACAACTGACTTGGATCCCGCAACGAAATTAATCAGGAAAGATTAGCGGAGGGGTAAGAAAAGACATAATTTCCACTTCCCTCCAAACAAGCAGCAGACAGACCAGAATAAGGTCAATAGGCATAAAGGTATGTTTACAACTGGAAGAAGCCCAGATTGCCAAGCACCACGGATTGCATGACGGATTCATGTGAGCAAAATAATATAATATATATATAAAAGCAGTCAATTACAAAACTTAGCAACAAAGATGTGAACATCCTCATAACAAGGCCATCTTCAGCAGTCTTAAATAACGACAGACTTCACAAAGAGATCGTAAAAACAAGCTTCAGTGGAGAGCGCCTCGAAAGTGAGCCGATAAAATAAATTAAACCAATTTGTGACACTTTAATTAGGACTCTTTGCTTTTGGTAATTAAGTAATTTTTTGCTGTGCCCTCAAATTGACATTTTCATTTGCTTAGTAAGTAATTTCTGTTCAATCAAAGATTTTAAATGGCTCGTTTAATTTTTTTTTCTGAAATATCAATATACCATCACGCCTATATTCCCCGAAGGGTTAGGCAGAAGTGTAAAAATGAACACACCCACAGTTCGCCTGTATGTTTAGGTCCTGAGATTAGCGCCTTCAACCAAACAAACAAATTCTTTAGCTGTATAATATTAGTATAGAATTAAGGATGATCGGTTCAGTGGTTTAGGCGTGATAAGGTAACAAACAAACTTACTTTCGCATTTATAATATTAGTTAGGCTTCTAGGTGACTGCCTCGGTAGCCTAGTGGTCCTAAGCGCGACTGCTACGCTAGATAGAGGTCTTGGGATCGATTCTCAGGTCAAGCAAAACGTGTCATTGCGTTTTTCTATAAAATTCTCAGAAGCAGCTCAAAGTTAAGATTTGTGCCCCGTTAATGGCAATAGGCTCGCCCCCTATTACATAGGACTGTGGGTGTACATTGGTACACCTCTGCCTAACTCTTCGGGAAATACAAGTGTCTTCACACCTCTGTGTATGTTTGTTTGATGCTTTAAAAAAAATTCCAGACATTATTTCAGAAATGCTGTATTAATTAAAAAAAAAAAATATCATTAATTTAACATTCAGAAATAATTAGTACAAAAAAAATGTTTTCAATTTTTATTTTTATGCCTCAGATTTTTCATTCAGAAAAATAAAAATAGAAGGCTTGTTTTTTTTCCATTGTCTCAGATGAAAAGATTCATTTTAAAATAAAGGTAGAAAAAATGTTTTCATAACCTGACTTATAATCAATGTAAGTATAATTAATTAAGTTTTATCAGAGCTCCACAAATACGTGTAAAATAATAATAAATCATAAACTTTTAGTTGTAAAACAGATGTTAATCATTCTGGAAGTTAGCTACTAACATAAAAGCAGTTCAATTTAATTAGCATTATTAGATTTTACCTTTTTGGGTAACCTAATAAAGGGTTAAATAATGAGAAAATAATATCATTATTTTTTATACTTGAACAAATATTATTAAGAGGAAAGATTTTTTTGTTTGTTTGTACTGGCTATGCTCCGAAACTACTGGTCCGGTTTTAACAATTTTTAACCGAGTTCAAAAAGAAGAAGGTTATCAACTTGCCTGCATGTGTTTTTTTATGTGTGTTATGCCATATCTCCGCCAATTATGAATCGATTTTAACCATACCATATACCATCACGCCTGTATTCCCCGAAGGGTTAGGCAGAGGTGTAACAATGTACATCCACAGTTCGCCGGTATACTTAGGTCCCATGTAATAAGGGGCGAGCCTATTGCCATTAACCGGGCACAAATCCTAACTCCGAGCTGCTACTGAGAATTTCATAGAAACACCCAATAACACTTTGTGCTTGACCTGGATATCGAACCCAAGACCACTAGGCTACCGGGGCTATCGATTTCAATGATTCCCTTAATACAAGTTATCCCGATAACTTAGCAAGGGTTCTAGTTACGACAACTTAAGTGTACCTGATATTTAAGTCGAACAAGTATGTATTGTTAATAGCTGTACTGTTGATGCGAATAAATACTTATTCTATTTTTTTTTTTTTTAGATCACATGTGAATTTTATCGAAATTGGTTCAGTAGTCTGGTAAAAAAATAAATAAAAAAAAAATGTAATCCAAGTAAACGAATTACCGTAATCTGCTTTCGTGTGACTTTTAGTGGTGTCTTGTTAATTTATGTAGTATTACTGATCCCTTATGGATTTGCATGACAGGACAATGATACTAAAAACCAAAAATTAAACCCTTTTTTTTTTAAAGACAACCGCCTTCAAAAACTAAACAGTGAAAAATAACTTTAGCTTTGGAAGTCAACGAGCTCAGGGGAGAAGTCATTTGATGATTTCCTATCCGGAACAAAAAGAAAGCTTTGGAAGTCGGTCGCAATACAAAAGAACAAACAGAACCAAAGCCGCCGACTTCCAAAACTTTTGGTTGGAGGTTGTCATTTTTCACAAATAAATAGCTACATTATTCTTGAGCCTCGTTATTTTTTCTGCCTCGGTGGCCTATTGGTCCTAAGAGCGACTGCTACGCTAGAGGTCTTGGTTTCAATTCCCAGGTCGAGCAAAGTGTTATTGGGTTTTTCTATGAAATTCTAAGTAGCAGCTCGGAGTTAGGATTTGTGCCCGGTTAATGGCAAATGGCTCGTCCCCTATTACATGGGACCTAAACATACCGGCGAACTGTGGGTGTACATTGTTACACCTCTGCCTAACCCTTCGGGGAATACAGGCGTGATGGTATGTTATGGTATGTTATTATTCTTGAGTAACATATTATTAGGCTATATAGCATCACGCTACAACCTACAGGATCGGAGCAGTAACCAAGGACGTAACATCAGGCGAGTGGAATAAGCCACGTAGATGAACAGTTCGCTATGTTTTATAACCACAACACGAACGAAGTCGCTAGTAACAGCTAGTGTTGTATATATACCCAGACGACAAAAAGAAAAACTAGAACATGAATTGTTTATAAACATCGAGTAACTTAAACAAAGGGGTCTGTAAGCCAAGCCGGGCAGGATAAAACCAAAAAATATAAATAATAAAACGTTCGATATTTTCGATCTCCATATATTTGATCCGAAGGTAAACATATGCACATAATTCACATAAGTTTCAAACGTTTCTCTACAAATAGATGAAAACCTCAAGTCTTTTTTGTTTATAATAAATTCGCTTTCAGACCACGTACGTTTCTTTGGACGAGGGATAGATGTGCTGCGCGAATTGGAATGGTTTAGCGAATAAAACATGCATGTGTGAGTGAGATGGATTGTGTTTTGTTACCTCTGTCGATTGTTTTTGTTTGTGTGTCTGTTTTTTGACGTACTAATCCTCCGCCGAAATTCGGTCATACTAGGCTACCAACTTCCTAACTCCGGGCTGCTACTGAGAAATTTGTAATAGAAACATCGAATGATACTTTTTCCTGACGTTGGAATCGCCCCTAGGACACTCATACTCAACAGGCCTGCTTGTAACCAGGAAACCAACAGGGCAGTCATGAAAACTGCCTCGTTGGGCTATTGGTTCTAACCACGACTGCTATGCTAGAGGTCTTGGAATCGATGTCCAAATGAAGTAAAAAGTGTTATTGGGTTTTTCTATGAAACTTTCAGTAGCAGCTCAGAGTTAGCATTTGTGCCCGGTTAACGGCAATAGGCCCTTAATCACATGGAACCTAAACATCCCGGCAAGCTGTAGGTGTACATTGGTACACCTCTGCGTAACCCTTTGGGAAATACAAGCGTGATGGTATTCCATTGCTGCATCACGGAGATGCTTGTCATGGACTAATTTTATTAAACAACTTCAAAAACGAAGGAGACCCTTTTTTATGTCATTGAATGGTACACATGCTGACGGCCCACCAAACGTTAAGTGGTCACCGCTGCCTATACACATCTGCAATACCAAAGGCCATCCCAGAGACAAAGTTAAACTGTCTCATGTGCCTGTAATTGCACCGGCACCCATACCTTTCAAACCGGAACACAGCAACGCTGCTTTGCGGCAGTAATACGTATGGTGGTAGTACTTTCCCGGACGAGCTCTTCCACAAAGAGCTTTACTACTACTAAACACTACAGGTTCTCAATTCGGATGATAATATTTTTATTTGGTTGCGTGTATCCTATGCAGGGGCACATGCGGCGCTTAGATTATATCAGAGCAATATTTAATGGCGTAAATAAATGGCGACAGGCCACGCGTGTGTTGGTGACGTCATCAAGCCACGCAACCGTACGTAGTGGCTGTGGGTCGCAGTGGCTAATCTCGTCTACATATTGCGCACGTGTACACGTTGAAGTGGAACTCTCTACACACACACATACCATCACGCCTGTATTCCCCGAAGGTTTAGGCAGAGGTGTACCGATGTACTCCCACAGTTCGCCAGTATGTTTAGGTCCCATGTAATAGGGGACGAGCCTATTGCCATTAACCGGACACAAATCCTAACTCCGACCTGCTACTGAGAATTTCATAGAAAAACCCAATAACACTTTTTGCTCGACCTGGGAATCGAACTCAAGACCTCTAGCGTAGTAGTCGCGCTTAGGACCGTTAGGCCAACGAGGCAGTCAAAAAGACTATATATTTGTAGTTAAATCATAAAAAATATAGTATATGACGGAGAATGCATTCCATGGTGGCTTTTAGAAACTGTGACGTCAGCATTGCTGACGTCTCTTTTGGACACTATCATGATAATCACTCGTAGTAGTAGTACAAACCCAACTCCAAGTAAAGTTTTACAAGTAAAATCATAAAAACCGTTATACGTAACCGTTAGTGGGCGAGTCCAACTCGCTCTTGTCTGTTTTTTTTGTCGTATTCATATAATTGGGACGGATTATACCGATACATACAGGCTTAAGGAAAAGTTACAATAGCGGAAATTTGGATGATTTAATTAAAGCAAATGTATTAAAAAATATGGCCGGTATGAACAGATTTCTTTTTGTAGACTATCTTCTGCTCGTGACTTCGTCCGTGTTGATGTCAAGTAAGGCCATAAAACATTGGCTGTACTGTAGAATTCTATCAGTGTAATAATGCTTATAGTCGGACTTCCAGAGGTGACTTCTTACCTCTCACAAACAAAACCATTAAAAGGTGACAATAAAAAGTAGCCTCTGTGCTATTCAAAGTCAAAGCATTTATTTCAATTAGACCATTTACAGGCACTTTTGAATTGTCAAGAAGTTACATTTAAAAGTTGAAGCTAGTTGCTCATTCCAAAGCGTGAGTCTCTATGGAGAAGAACGAGCAAGAAACTCCATTGACACTCTTTTTTTCCACTTTGGTTTTTATAAAATCTTGGTTACAATATTCTTGTTGCTTCTATATGTGAAAACAATGAAGATGAATATAAAACAAAAAATAATAATAATTAGGTGCTAAAGATGTAAGCCCAGTTAAGAGATGACCAATACCAACTGACAGCGCCCGTTCACAAATATGACGCATGCATCAGCACCATTTAGCTCAACCATCTTAAAGAGAGCCGAACGATCCAACGCACGCGCCACCATCAGCAAGACATTTATGTGAGCATGACAAAGCTCACAACTACCATGCTTATAATGTCCAAAACATAGTAGCTTTACAAGTAAACGGCTCCATGGTACTCACATTTACAAAATTAAAATAAATTATGTTAAATTATACAAAACTAAGGTTTTCAGTGAACTTATTCGACAGATAAACTGTAGTATGTAGGGAAAAGAAATAATAATAATAACGATACACATCATTAGGGTCAGCTCACACCGAGACGCGACGCGACGCGACGCTGCGCGAGTGTTATGGGTACCTTTGCGCCGGGAACGATTAGGGGCGGGTTATTTTGTGACCTTTAACTGTTAAGTTAATAATCATATGTAATTGACATTGTATTTAATTAATAAACTGTTCACTTTTTACTTACTATTTATCTATTTTAATAAATTGTAAGAATATAATATATACATTTAAAATAAAAAAGAAATTCAACAAAAAAGTCCCAAAACCATAACTTTCAGAACAACCATTACAACGAGACGGAAACTTCCAAATTTCCAAATTGACAATAAAGATTTAACAGGACGCAGGTGCAAAACTAGTTAAAACAAGTTTAATCCAGTTTAAACCAGTTAAAACTGGTGAAAACCTGCTAAATCCGGCGCGAACTGGTGTTTTAACGACTGGCCGAGAGTGTGCAGTCAATTTGTAGGCTGGGAACAATATGTGCGGCTCATTAAAGGCCAATATACGCTAACGACTGGTTGGCACGAATGCCGCTAGTCTGTAAACACCTTATGAACTGGGTTGGCGAAATGATTAGATTGAAGTTTGTGATTTAATGGTTCCGTATTAATAACTGCCCTATTGGTCTTGTGATTGCAAGCGCGGCTGATGAGCGTGGGGTCCCGGGTTCGATTCTCAGGTCGGGCAAAAACCGTTGATAGGTTTTTCCATTAGGATTTGTTCAGTAGCAGCCAGGAGTTTGGAAGTTGGTGGTGTGACACCCCTGTGCCTCGGAATGCACGTAAAGCCGTTGGTCCCGGCTGACGTTCGTAGGTCTTTGGCAGTGTTTACAGATATTCAGAAGCCAGGAAGTCTGACAACCAGTCCAACCAAGAGGAATCGTGTTGTCCAGTAACTGGGTCGTTGAAGTCAGATAGGCAGTCGCTCCATGTAAAACACTGGTATTCAGCTGCATCCCGTTACACTGGAAGCCGACCCCAACATAGTTAAGTTAAGTCTTTGGTTACTGCTCCGCTCCCGTAAATCGGAGCTTGATTGTTATAATATAACCTAGTCTTCAAGAATCTAGCTATCATATATCTACACATATTTTTTGCTTTTCTAACTCTGTTTCCCTCTTTATGTAACTGTTTGGTTAAATAAATTAACAAAGGTTATTGGTTAGGTTCTTTAGAAAGGTCGAGTGCACAGTACTCGTCGGGACGGTTGAGACAGCGGTTCTCCCGTCCCAGCCGCCGCGGTAGACGCTCCGGACGACGGGAGCCGCGAGACGACTCCCGGCCACCGTAGATACGGGCCTGTGGACGGTGAGCAATGGGTAGCTCACCGTCCTTACGTTGCATAACGACAGGCCGTGTCCACGGCGCGTTCGTGTTCCACGCGCGCCTCAAAGAGATGTCAGCAAAAGGAAGGGGCCACTGAGGGCCGATGCCTGCCGGGGCTGCGGGTTGTTCGCAAGAGAGAAACTCTTTGCCAACTCTCGACTCGAAGAGTCGACTGTAACTCTGTGCCGAGAACGCAAAGGGCACAAGAAGGAACATGGGTGGGTTTTAGTCAGTAAAAGTCTGACACTCCCTCCCGCCCCGCCCAGGGCGGGAGAAGTTATTTGATGATATCCCACCCACCAAAAAAAAAAAAAAAAAAACAGTACTCGTAACCGGCATACTTGTGTGACCAGATGGTCGAGGTGAAAGGAGTATGGAATAATCGTAACAGATGGCGTTCTGTGGTTTCTGCCTACCCCCATGGGAAAAAGGCGTGACTTTATATATGTATGTTCATACAGAGTATAAAGTTCGACGAAAAAATTTAACCTAAACAAGCATAAAGACTGTTAATATAGCTAATGTAAAAACCGCATAAGAATAATCATTACTGTTCTTTAGTCCGAGTGAACCTGCCAGCCTACCTACCCCCATGCGAAAAAAACGTGAGCTTATATATACCATCACGCCTGTATTCCCCAAAGGGTTAGGCAAAGGTGTAACAATGTACACTCACAGCTCGTCGGTACATTTAGGTCCCATGTAATAGGGGGCGAGCCTATAGCCATTAAACGGGCACAAATCCTAACTCCGAGCTGCTACTGAGAATTTTATAGAAAAACCCAATAACTCTTTTTGTTCGAACTGGGAATCGATCCCAAGACCTCTAGCGTAGCTGTCGCACTTAGGACTACACTAGGCCAACGAGACAGTTTATATATTATGTACGTATTATTAATATATTTCTACTATTAACAAATACTTTTATGTATTTTGACATCCCAAATATTTCAAAAATAACCTTAACTTCAACAATAACAGGAAGATATCAAACATTTCCAATATTTTCAACACCAGGAAGGCAACACAACGTACGATATTTTTATCACAAAAAATCTTTGATATGTTGATATTTCGTCTAGTGTTATTTTCTTTCGACTCCTGTCGAAATTCTGAGAAGGGTCTGCGACTATTAGGTTATTTACTGTGTAGCTTTTTCTAGTAATAAGTGGTGAATGGTATCAACACAGGTGGTAAATAAATCCTTGTATTTGTACTGAAATTCATGGATCGGTAAGAATTTTTGTGAGTATTCTAGTTACCAGATTTATGTTATTTTAACAAGGCTGAAATTTTAAGGATAGATAGAGGAATATGTGAATTAAGGTGTTAACCTTGAGATTCAGCTCCTTTTTGAGGTGCCCCCTAATATTTTGTATTTGTAAAAATATTCATCTATGTCAGTGATGTTCAAGATAAAATTAGACAAGTACAATTGAATTGAAAATATCACATCGGTACTTGCCGAGCATCGAACTTACAACCTTATATATAAAAGATCTTAAACACTGAGCAATCAGGAAGCTCGGAAAACGACGAAGGCGACCTCAGTGAGGAAAACTTTAACTGGATACCATCACGCCTGTATTCCCCGAATTAGGCAGAGGTGTAACAATGTACCCCCACAGTTCGCCGGTATATTTAGGTCCCATGTAATAAGGGGCCAGCCTATTAAACTGCCTATGAATATGCCTATGCCTGTGTATTTAACTACCTATGCCTATTTAACTGGATACCTGAACTTATAATTTGACTTGACAGATAAACAGACAGATGGCACGGCGTATAGATTTAGGAACCCTGTCGGCCTAGATGTAGACTTAGTAATAGGGTCAAACTCTTTGGGCACGGAACCCTAAGGCTATACAAGTTACTTTGGATGTTCATTACAGCTGTGCTATTTTAGGTTTCACTTAATCAGAACCCGTCTATCACTTACATAAGTCTAAGACCAAAATAACATTGTTTTAATAAATTAATAATTTGGAAACTTTTACAGTATTATAACAATTAATCAACACTTTTAATTTTATGTCAATTCAAAACACAATCATGTTTTCAACAGCTTATAATATCAGACTATTGTTAATATTGCAGAGTTACTTAAGTCGGATGGCCAATCCGATTTAAAGATTACAGACTTATAATTATTGGGTAGATATGACACAATATATATGATATGATAACTGCCTCGGTAGCCTAGTGGCCCTAAGCGCGACTGCTACGCTAGAGGTTTTGGGTTCGATTCCCAGGTCGAGCAAAAAGTGTTATTGGGTTTTTCTATGAAATTCTCAGTAACAGCTCGGAGTTAGGATTTGTGCCCGGTTAATGGCAATAGTCTCGCCCCTTATTACATGGGACCTAAATATACCGGCGAACTGTGGGTGTACATTGTTACACCTCTGCCTAACCCTTCGGGGAATACAGGCGTGATGGTATATATATATATATGACACCATTAAACAATAATTCCTAGACAGAACTTTACAAAAACAAACAGTTTATTTTAGCCCTGATAACCCGATGAAGTTTTAAATAACTATAAAATTAGATTTTTACTGCTTTAAAATCAATAAATAGTTAGTGAATTGAGATGACAAAAAAGTGACGTCATAGATTAGTATTGTCATACAAAATCTACACGGGAATCGCGTTTTGGCAGCTCATAAAAAGCACGTCAATTGATTAGTAATGTCATCTACTTGCTATACCCCGTTTAACCCGAGATAAAAGTCGTCTTTGGTTACTGCTCCGCTCCCGTCGGTCGTAGCGTGATGTTGTGTAGCATATAATATTCTTCTATGAACGGGCTATATAACGCAAGGAGATTTTTTCGCAGTGGACTAGTAGTTCCTGAGATTAATGAGTTCAAGCAAATAGATAAGTTTTGGGTTTCCTCTTGATTTCTTTTACAGATGTCAGTCATGTTCAAGATAAACTATTTGACTTTATATATAATCGTACTGGGCAACATGATACCTACCTCTTGGTAAGACTGGTTGTCAGAATTCCTGGAGTCTAACTATTCGTAACGACTGTCAAAGATCTGCGAATGACAGCCGGGACCAACAGATTTACGTGCTTTCCGAGCCACGGGGGTGTCACACCACAAACTTCCAAACTCCGGGTTGCTATTGAGCAAATCCTCATGGAAAAACCTAGTAACACTTTTTGCCCGACCTGGGTATCGAACCCGGGACCCCACGCTCATCAGTCGCGCTTGTTACCACCACCATTAAGTACATTAAAAAGGCACTTACGAAACAAAACGTAAATTAATTTGAACTACACACACATATAATTCTGTTGTGCTGGTGACAAATACCCCACATTAGTCGTTCTGCTGAGTTATCATCTTTTTGCTAACAAAAGGGATCCATTTAGGAACACATTTCAGTCTCCTTTGTGTACCGATCTTATAGCCTAAGATCCCAGTGTCGCTGGAACTATGTCATGTTAGGATGGCTGAAAATTTATGAACATACCGTCACGCCTGTATTTCCCGAACGGTTAGGCAGAGGTGTAACAATGTACACCCACAGTTCGCCGGTATGTTTAGGTCCCATGTAACAGGGGGCGAGCCTATTGCCATTATTGCCATTAACACAAAAACTAACTCCGAGCTGCTACTGAGAATTTCATAGAAAAACCCAATAACACTTTTTGCTCGATCTAGGAATCGAACCCAAGACTTCTAGCGTAGCAGTCGCGCTTAGGACCTGTATTCTTTCATTAATATTAACTGCCTCGTTGGCTTAGTGGTCCTTAGCGCGACTGCTACGCTAGTGGTCTTGGGTTCGATTCCCAGGTCGAGCAAAGTGTTATTGGGTTTTTCTATGAAATTCTCCGTAGCAGCTCGGAGTTAGGATTTGTGCCCGGTTAATGGCAATAGGCTCGCCCCCTATTACATGGGGCCTAAACATAACGACAAACTGTGGGTACCTATAATATAATGGTACACCTCTACCTAACTCTTCAGAGAATACGAACGGTGTATAGTAAACGCCAGGAGTCGTGAGCACAAGCGTCAAAATTATTTTTGGATTTTTGGATTCCTTTCTGAGTTTTTTAGGTCACGCGATTGGTCCGCCTGTTGGACCGACCAATAATGCAGAAACGAACCCAAAAACCCAAAAATTAACTTAACATTTGTGCTCACGACTCGTGGCGGCTACTATACGCCGTTTGTAACTACATATTTCTTTATCTATTCTCAAAATTTCAGCCATGTTGACATGACGTAGGTCTGACGTTTCCAGGATCTTGGACTACTCGGTTTCAAGCTCTTGTTGCGAAATTTTGGTCCGTTTCAGTTGATATTTTGTTTTTGTATAAGAATATTATTATTCCAGAGTAGAATACAGTGTGCTAAACTCCATACAAATGAAATAAAGCTGAAGAGTTTATTTTACTATGTTTATTTGTTTAAACGCGCTAACCTCTGAAACTTACAGTCGAATTTGATAAATCTTTTTGTATATGATAGCCAAAATCTTCAGAAATAGTATAGACTATACAACATCACGCTACGACACATGGGAGCGGAGCAGTAACCAAAGACGTAGCTTACCGCGTATGAAAAAAATCACGCAAACGAAGCCGCTTGCAGAAGCCAGTCAAAAATAAAAAGTCGCTTCCCAGAAATAAATAGTTAACAGCTATGTGGTATGTCTTCTTACAATCCTAATAAATCGCATAAAACAAATCCACCTTTAGCGAACAGTGTAAAAGAAAATACGCTACTGGATTAATGCCAAGCAAACCTAGGTGTCTCACTAAACAAAGTAATATTAATATCAGCGCGCCCCCAGGCGTCTCTCGCCGTTTATCAAACTCCTACAGTATTATATGCCATCTTATTAAATGCTAAGTATTTGAATCTACCTGCAAGCTTCATTAGCATGTCGGTGGTTTTTCGAAGAACTCATAATAATAAGCGAGTTTCGTATAATTTTGGGTAATTCTGACAAGGGTCTTCATGGAATGTATTTTTGGAATATTTGTGGTTTGAGGTGGGCTGGTTAGGGCCGCCTGTCATGCAAAAAGTGTGTGTTGGAAACCGGGCAAGTAACAATATGACTTTTTCAATTCATAATATTAATGTGTAAATACCTTATCATAGACACGGCGCGTATTGTAAGGAGATTCCTTTCTCAGGAGCCCTGCTGCTGAGAATTTTATAGAAAAACCCAATAACACTTTTTGCTCGACCTGGGAATCGAACCTAAGGCCTCTAGCGTAGCAGTCGCGCTTAGGACCACTAGGCTAACGAGGCAGTAACAAACAACAAAAACAAACAATACAAACTTTCGATTCCTAATTTCAACCCCTTCAAGTCCTTTTTTCGTGAAAAACGGTAGCTTATGTCCTTCTCCAAGGTCTGATATATCACAGTACCAAATTTCTACAAAATTGGTCAAGCGGTTTAGTCGTGAATGCGTACAAGACGAACAGACAGAGTTACTTTCGCATTTATCATATTAGTAAAGAAGCAGGGATAATAAATTACAATAAAATCTGTAGAATTATCTTTTGTGATTACTGTATTCCTTTACAAGTAGGTACAAAATCGGTGCTCGACTAATTCTTTCAATAAAATTCTCCTACATTTAAATTACATAGTAATTTTTCCTGTTTGATGAGCTAAACCAACTCGACTCCAATCGCCTAAACATGAACATTTTTAAACCAGAACGCAAACAAAACAAGTGGCCCAATCTCTGATCTCCCATTTTCCAAATGGCGAACAAAATGGCGGTAACAGGAAACCGGAAACGCCGCCATTGTATTGAAACGAAAATATATAGAGAATGATTGATGGATCAACAAATGGACTGAGGTTAATTATACGTAATTCGTTAAAATGAAGTCTTTGTGTGAAAATGGTGGTCGTATATCATAGACGGACAATGCGGCATGTGTAGTAGCGTAGCCTTTCATATAAATCGTAATGGCTCAGATCCGCGCCTCTCGTGCATGGGGTTATAGGTTCAAGACCGGGTAATACCGGGTATGACCGGGATAAAAACTATCATATAGTGTTATTCCACACTACAATCTCTCTCAGTGCTAAATTTCATCTAAATCCCTTTAGCCCTTTAGGCGTGAAAGAGTAACAAACATCCATCCAACAATTCTCACAAACTTCTGAGTTTATTAACCAACAAAAAATAATGGCGAAGGTTATCAATTCGGAGCGTCTATATATATATATATATATTTTAAACTGCCTCGATAGCCTAGTGGTCCTAAGCGCGAATGCTACACTAGAGATCTTGGGTTCGATTCCCAGGTCGAGCAAAAAGTGTTATTGGGTTTTTCTAGGAAATTCTCGATTAGTGCCCGGTTAATGACAATAGGCTCGCCCCCTATTACATGGGACCTAAACATACTGGCGAACAGTGGGTGTACATTGTTATACCTCTGCTTAACCTTCCAGGGAATACAGGCGTGATGGTATGTTGTGTTTTTTTATGTATGATCGCGAAGTTTTTACAGTGTAGTCCGATTTTGATAATTCTTTTTTTTTATTGGATATAGATTAGATATCTTGAAGTTTATTTCATATGAATTTGGAAAAAAAAACTTACTCTAAGGGTGGAAAATAGGGGTGGTTTATTGTATGCTAACAGATTTTAATGCTCAGTTGTGTATTACAATAAAAGTAATCAGAAATTAAGCTGTACAAAATTATAAATTAAGAACTTTTTAACAAAAAAATTGAACCGTCGAAAAAACTAAAACGTGAAAAATATCTTTAGCTTTGGAAGTCGATGGCTACACAAAACTACGAATAGAACTACGAATAGATATTTTTCACTTTTCAGTTTTTTCGACGGCTCAATTTTTTGTTACCAAGTTTTTTAATATTAGTAGGATTAAGATAGGAAGTAAGGATGATGGAAGTCAAGCTGCAGCCAATGACTAAGTAACACCAAAGCTCAGCCAAGTTGAAGTGACATAAACTGCTCAGGGACCATCGTAAAAGCAAGTCTTTACAGCCATTAAGAAAACTATAATACGTTGGTGTACCTAAATTATATTGTCACCGTCCTTAGACAATGTCGTAAAAGGGGCGGCGAGTTGTTCTAAAATGTTTGGATTCTTGGGGATTTTTGAGAACATTTTATATTTTTTTAAATTGTTAAGTTCTGCTAGACTTTCTTTTAGACTTTGTCCCTCGTGTGGAATTTGTCTTGTTTTGCGAACCATTTTTAGGGTTCCGGAGCCAAATAGCAAAAAAACGGAACCCTTATGGATTCGACATGTCTGTCTCTCTGTCTGTCCGTCCGTATGTAGCAGCCACTTTTTTCCGAAACTATCAGAACTATGCTGTTGAAACTTGATTAGTAGATGTATTCTGTGAATTGCATTAAGATTTTCACTCAAAAATAGAAAAAAAACAATAAATTTTAAGGGTTCCCCATACATAGAACTGAAACTCAACATTTATTTTTTAAACCCATACGTATGGTATATCCATGTATAGGTCTTCAAAAATGATATTAAGGATTCTAATATATATATATTTTTTAATATATGATGTACCATGTAAACTTCCACAGAAATTTAGTTTGAATGAGATCATAGTAAGTAGTTTTTTTTTAATACGTCATAAATCGTAAACCGCAATTTACATTTCATTGTTTACCTATAAACAACTTAATTAAAAAAAAAAAAATACACTATTATTAAAACATCGATCAAAGTTACAATGAACTACAAGAACTTTTATATAATGTTACTTGCTGCTACGGAACCCTTCATGGGCGAGTCCGACTCGCACTTGGCCGCTTTTTTATCTTCTGTGTGTTTTCAGACAATTATTAAAGAACAAGACAGTTAGGCTACTAGGGTCTGGCCGCGTTAGGATTTTCTTAGCAGTGGTCCGGAGTTGGAAGCTGGTGGTTTGACATCCCAGTGCTTTTCGAGAGCACGGAACGCCGTTGGTCCTGGACGGCAATACTACACGACCGGGGCGAGATCAGGCATCTCGCCCTGGTCATATTGTATCGTCCCATCGGACTATGAGAGTAAAGTAAGAGGGAGTGCACTTGTTTGCGCATATAATATAATTGTATATAATTGTAGGGAATTTCATGAACTAAAGACATACCTATAAATTTCTCCACTGAGCCGTGTATTTTTGTCACAATTTAAAGAAGACTTCAAAATTACTGTTATTTTTGTGGTTATCCGATTCAACTAACATCAAACGTATCGCTACTTTGAACCTTATTTGTTGCCGGGATGCTTTATTGTCAATTACCTAAATATTTGCTTACGACAGAGCCTTAAACAGAAAAGACCTCTAACATACAACTAACTATACTATTTTCCAGTACAATAACCCCTTTTTGCAGTTCAAAACCACTTCATACGTAGCTACCATATTTACTTACCAAACTTTTACATGAAAGGTCTATCAAAACGCAAATTTTCTTCAAAACTTTGTCACACGTAGGAAATTTGCGGAATCCCTGAGTGTTGCGGTCATAGTGCTACAACTTGTGAACTGTTGGAGCAGAAATGTTACGCTTTTACTAACTTTCAGGAGATCTGCCGTTTGTGTTACTTTTCGTACTAGGGAGTACGAGTTAGTGAAGCAAAATGGTTGGAAATTACTGATTCATTTTCGGTAAGATGTTTATAATATGAGATTGCAGAGTACAATTTTTTTTTGACGGTTCGGAAATCATCAAATGACTTCCCCGCGCTGGGCGGAGCAGGTGGGAGTCTCAGACTTTTACTGACTAAAACCCATCCATGTTCCTTCTTGTGCCCTTTGCGTTCCGGGCGCGCGGTATCTCTTACGCTTGACATCTCTTTAAGGCGCACGTGGAACACGAACGCGCCGTCGACGCGTCGTTATGCAACGTACTGTTAGGCGGCAGCCGCTGGATGTCTTTTTAAAAAAACCACTTAGTACTTTACACTACGTTTATTTGAATAAACTACACACACTATTGCGAACCTCACTTTTCTTTACGGGATTTTTGACGCGGGAGCGCGGTTTGAATTCTAATTTGCGACTGAACTGTCCACATGGACGTAAACAGTTTTATATTAATTAAGTTGATGCGGTCAGCAATTGCTTGCACACAATTTATGGATATAACAGTACGGACGGTAAGCTACCCATTGCTCACCATCCACAGACCCGCGTCTACGGTGGCCGGGAGTCGTCTCGCGGCTCCCGACGCCTGGAGCGTCTACCGCGGCGACTGCGGCGGAAGACTCTCTGCCTCAAGCGTCCTGTCGGCTCCTTCTCGAGCATAACTGCGTCGCTGAAGGGCATTGTACCAGTCTATAATTGTTCTACTACAAGGCAAAGGCCTCTTCTTATGGAGAGAAGGCCCGAGCATTGATCACAATATAGGCTTACATTAGCTAAAAGTCCAGACTTGTTTTCTTTACCGATGTCAATGATATCTAAAATAAACAAAGAAAGTAGAGGTTTTGTTGGTAGGTTAATTGAATAATACGGGATATACTGCTAAGGTGGAGATGCTAAGGGATTATAAATCTAATGAATGGTAAAATTATGCCCGGTTTTCATTTGAAGGTTAAAAGGAAATGCCTCCGCTTAACACCAAATAGGCATACAGGTACTTCCATTCTTAAAATTTTTGAATTTTTAAAATGATGGTTTAAAGGGCGTCCAATAATCTTAGAGACTGGATTGAAAGCTTTTTAATATGTTTAACTTAGAAATAGTGTGTTTTAAGTTTATGTACCAAAAACACACGAATAACATTAATTTTTTTAAGTAACCCCCGACAGAAGAATAAAATCCCTACCGCAGCTAACATAAGAGCTGATAACTTTGAAATCGCTGAACCGATTTCCATCAAACATAGGTAAGAACACTCCCGACTAATTCACCTTTCAAACAAAAAAAAACAAAATCAAAATCAGTTTATGCGTTCGGGAGCTACGTTGCCACAGACAGACACACACAGACACGTCAAACTTATATCACCCCGTAGTTTTTGCATCGGCGGTTAAAAAAATACAATTTAGTGCTAATGGGATTTCAGTCTAGACATTTTCAAAGCTAAATGTGTTCACTGAATTGTGGTGCAAAATGTGAATAAAAAAACAAAACACAATCTATTACAATAACCTAGGAAAACCGATCATAAACGACAATCAATAAAGTCTTGAATTCCTCGTCATTTTCCTGCAATATTCTTGTAAGAATAATTTTTAATCCGCCACTTTTATTCCCCCGCATGCAACAAACAAAGTAAGGCAAGCAAATTCATTTTTCTCACAGGTATCAGTACAAAGTTTACTGGTAATAAAACTTCACGACGTTACTGGGTGAGCAGAATTTATGGTGCATCGTTTGTATTGGAAGGTACTTATAAATCATCGTATCGAAGGAAACAGTGTTGGAGTGATAAACGATTCGGTTAGCGGTTGTTTGCGTGGCCGCTTTGTTAGCGCGGATTTTTTTTGCCGTGCTCAGGTTTGCTATTTAGTGTTCCGTACCCAAAGGGTAAAACGGGACCCTATTACTAAAACTCCGCTGTCCATCCGTCGGTCACCTGGCTGTATCTCATGAACCGTGATAGTTATAGCTAGTGGTCTTAAGCGCTACTGTTTTGCTAAAGGCCTTGAGTTCGATGCCCAGGTCGAGCGAAAAGTGTTATTGGGTTTTTCTATGAAATTCTCAGGAGCAGCTCGGAGTTAGGATTTGTGCCCGGTTAATGGCAATAGGCTCGCCCCCTATTACATGGGATCTAAACATACCGGCGAACTGTGGGTGTACATTATTTGGGTACACCTCTGCCTAATCCTTCGGTTATGTTATGTTCATTAGTCTTAATATGACAAACATGAGGACAATTCAACTGACTGCCTCGGTAGCCTAGTGGTCCTTAGCGCGACTGCTACGCTAGAGGTCTTGGGTTCGATTCCCAGGTCGAGCAAAACGTATTATTAGGTTTTTCTATGAAATTCTCAGTAGCAGCTCGGAGTTAGGATTTGTGCCCGGTTTATGGCAATAGGCTCGCCCCCTATTACATGGGACCTAAAAACATACCGGCGAACTGTGGGTGTACATTGGTACACCTCTGCCTAACCCTCTGGGGAATACAGGCGTGATGGTATGTTGATGAGGACAAATCAACCTTTGTTGAAACGCTTTTTATTTAAATCTTTTGTTATATTTTTTTTTATGCCATTGGATGCCAAACAAGCCGACGTGCCACCTGATGATAAGTGGTCACCGCTGCCTATAGACATCTGCAATACCAGAGGCCTTGCATTTCCGTTGCCATCCCAGACACAAAGTTGAAATGTCTCATATGCCTGTATCTTATTTGTACTTCCTTTCAGTGTGAAAGTTTACAAAAAATATATTTGATCCGTTTTCAATAAATTGTTATTGAAAACGGATCAAATATATTACCTACATAAATCGAAGGTATTAAAAAAAACATTTTGTAGAATGCTAACTTAGGCCCGGACTCCACCAAAGCGAAGAGGAGAGGAGATGTGTTGTAAATAACCAATAGGATACTGTGTTGAATTATACCTTAGCGGCGAGATCTGAAAATAAAGCAATCTGATTGGTTCTACGAGACATCTCTTCTCCTCTCCGCTTTGGTGGAATCCGGGCCTTACCCGCTCACACACAGCTTACGATAAGTCTTTAAAAACAAAGAAATAACGAATTCCTTATTTAAATTTAACTTTCCTTTCCATTATTTATCTTCTTTCTTAACTAAAATAAAACCACAGTGGACTGCATAAAATGTAACAAATAACTAAGGATTTAATTAACTAATGTGATTCCGTTGTGGTCCCAGTAAGGGTGGGGTTACAATGCTAGCGGGAATTATTTTTGTAGGTGAGCTTGGGGGCCATTTTGAATTCGAGTTATAGTTTGAATTTGTTTTGTTTTGATTTCGTTTCAAATTTCAAATCATTGGTGCATTTTCAGACGCAAATCTCAGTAGTAAATTCCCAACATATCTATCAGATGGCAATATAAATATTTTTTCTGTATGAAATTTACATTTGGTAAATTGCTCTGTCATTAATGCCAATCATGCTACTTTTATATTTTGACAGGTATATGTAGAGTGCTTCCCTAATATAAGTAATGTCAATGCAGACGTAAAATGTCAAATTTTAAACTTAAATGCAGAAAATGTCAGTGAATGCTCAACGGGATGAATCTAAATAAAAATGCAAGTTGTCCGACTCAATCCACGTCTAATTGAACACTAAAATGCATAAGATAATGCAATATGTCAGTGTCAATGTACTGCCAAATGTAGGGCGCGTCCAAAGTGCAAATACGCGAGGCTACTGGCTAACTTATTATAATAAATATATTTGAAGACCCATGTTCGTACAGTATGGATTTTTTGCCAGACTTTGTAACTTTATATATGAATACCAATATAAGAAACTACTACTACTATTACTAATGTAATAAAGCTGAAGAGTTTATTTGTGTGTTTCTTGTAACGCGCTTATCTCTGGAAATACTTGGCGGATTGGGAAAATTATTTTTGTAATATGATAGCCACATTAATGAATATGGGCTACATTACATCACGCTTGGGAGAGGAGTAGTAACGTAGAAAGTAATGAAGTCGCTGGCAAAAGCTAGTATTTAATATAATGTATCAAAACAAACATTTTCCAAAATATTTATTTACTTTGTTTAACAAAAAGAAAGCTCGAACGAGTGATAGAAGATTAAGCTTGATAGTGATTAAGCTTTTAACAGCTTTTCTCGTAGAAAATAAATCCTCAACGCTGACAACACATTATTTATTTACTGATAAGTTTTATCTGAATGTGTCTCATTCATTTCTTTTTGTAAATAAATGTTTTAACTTGAATAATGTTTGTTTTTGTTTACCCTACATCTCAAAATAACAAATAGACCTCGTCATTATGAACGCCTTTTAGGCTGGACATAAACCTGTTATCGTAAAAAAACAATTGACGACTTATGTTAATGCAAATGGAACAATTAATGGCAACTTTTTTATGCAGCCATTTTTGCTCGCCTTTTATTTACGGTGGGGACCCACCTCATGGCTGGTTAATAATTTACACCGTCTTCCATAATATAATTATCACTTTGCAAGTATTACTGAACTGAATGTTATACGAAAAGTTTACATTTGTGCTCGTTTGGTAATATTGGGTGTTGTTTTGAATAGTTCGTTACATACCATCACGCCTGTATTCCCCGAAGGGTTAGGCAGAGGTGTAACAATGTACACCCACAGTTCGCCGGTATGTATAGGTCCCATGTAAAAGGGGGAGAGCCTTTTGCCATTAATCGGGCACAAATTCTAACTCCGAGCTGCTACTGAGAATTTCATAGAAATATCCAATAACACTTTTTGCTCGACCTGGGAATCCAACCCAAGACCTCTGGCGTAGCAGTCGCGCTAAGGACCACTAGGCTAACGAGGCAGTTCATTAATATAATCAATAGGGTTAACACTTAATTGTATTAATTATAAAATTTAAAGGGATGTTTTGTACTTTTCATTATGAACAACTTTCATATGAAAAAAGAATTTCAGCTATTTAGTTGAGCTACGGAAATATAAATTTATATTTTAATTATTATAAAAATGCTTAGTGCAAGTTTTGACAGAAAAGAAAATTTTGTTCAGTTTGAAACTATTCATATTTTATTAAGTATTTATCCGTTTTCGTTCGTATAAATATAATGTCAATCATAATTATATGTTCCCAAACCTTGCAATTCTTCAATACCAGCTACATTTTTCAGTGTCAATACAAAACCGTTGACAAATAAAAACAAACATTTTCAGACAAACAAATCACGAGAACTTAGAAACATCTTTTCAAGCATTTTCACTCACAGATATCAACAACAAATCATCTAGAGAGGTTTCATTCAAATCTAGTACAAAAAAGAATGAAAGAAAGAAAGAAAAAGCTTCTAAACATAATATCCTCAGTCATTTATAAAAGGAAAAAACTACAATAGAGAAAATATAAGTTACAACCTAACTATGAGTGGATACGCTCCTTCAGTAAGATACGTTTCTTTGTGGAAAGGTAGTATTGTATCCAATGACAGATACTATTTTGAAATTGTCGGGTTTTGAACGTAAGGAGAATACTCTCTATGGATAAGTAATTGTTTAATTTTTAGGATTCCGTAAGTAATTGAAATAAGTATGTTCAATACTATTTTCTGCTTGCGACGTCGTCCGGGTGGATATTTTCGACAGTGTTAAGTTACTGCTCCGCTGCCGTGTGTTATAGGATGATGTTATGTAGCCTATGACATACCATCACGCCTGTATTCCTGTAGAGTTAGGCAGAGGCATACCAATGTACACCTACAGTTCACCAGTATGTTTTTTAGGTCCCATGTAATAGGGGGCGAGCCTATTGCCATTAACCGGGCACAAATCCTAACTCCGAGCTGCTACTGAGAAATTCCTAATGGAAAAACCCAATAACACTTTGCTCGGCCTGGGAATTGAACCCAGGTCCCCATGCTTATCAGTCGCGCTTGCGGCCACGAGACTAACGGAGCAGTTGTATAGGAAAAAAAAACTTCTCAAAAATAATTATACATTTTTCAAACAAAATGATTTTACAAGATTTTAAATTAACGTTTATATAAAACAATAATTATTTCATAACTTCCTTAAAATATTACATTTCACGGAAAAGTAAAATTAAGAAAGAAAAGATAAAAAAGATAAGGTACAAGATATTTGTACAAATATTTTCTTAAGCACAAGACTTTATGGAATCATTTATAATTCAATGCCATCCAAGTATGATTTATGAGTGGCAGTCTCAAATGGCAGATGCTTTTAGAAAGATGGACTCCTTGAATTAAAGGTAGGTACCAGAAAAACATCTATACAAATAAATAAAATTGAAATGTCTGCTTTTATTGTGAAACTAACAGCTTTTTACTAAATGCTCAATTACGCTAGAGGTCTTGAATTCGATTCACAGGTCGAGCAAAATGTTATTGGGGTTTTCTATGAAATTCTAATTAGCAGCTCGAACAAAAAAAAAATCAAATCAATAGAAAACAGAATGAAATCCCAAAAAGCAATTCTACAGTAACACGATTAAAATTGAAATTAGAATAACGCGTTGCCCTTCTAAAGGCAAACAGTAAATACGGAAGGCTCTGTTAATTAAAATTGAACACAAAAACAATAGTTCATAAATTCAATTCAAAACAACCGTTTTACGCACTCAACAAAATGTTGGTTCCGTAAAAAAGCGTGCAATATTTTCACGCACCGAAAAAGTACTACAAAGCAGTACAAGGGAGGCCAAAAATATTTGGCCAGTGAAAGCAGGTGTAGCTTGTACCACGAAACCATTGTTTGGTAGCTGCGATAAATTTGTACGAACCTAAATGTCGCGACCAAGACATACATTTTTTCATTGTCCTGTACACAACCGACCAATGTAATTAATCGTTTCGTTTTTGTTTTATATTCTTTTATTATGATGCTGTGCTTTTTGTGGTTCCTCGTTTGTTTTCTGATTTTTTGGTGTGAATCGTAAGCTGGCCCTATTTTTATGAATCGCAGTAGAATCTGCTAAATTTACTTCTTGTGTAAGCTTTTTATACGCCTTTCTCACATGGATAATCATTTTGTTTGTTTAAACGACCTAATCTCTGGAACTGTCAGTCAGATCTGAAAAATGATTTATGAGAAATAGATGAAGCTATATAACATTACGCTACGACACAGGGAGGCGGAGCAGTAACCAAAGGTGTAACTATACGTGGGTGAAAAAAATCACACGAGGGAAGTCGCAACTAGAGAGAAGAAAGTCGCAGGAATATGCTAGTTATTAATATTATTAATCAATCATAGACACTCACAATCCATTTCACGATTTTAACCAAAGATATTTAGATTTACTAGCCAACGAGAAAGTTGTAGGTTATCCAGATGAATAAGTATCTTATTGAACTGCCTCGGTAGCCAAGTGGTCCTAAACGCGACTGCTACGCTAGAGGTCTTGGGTTCGATTCCCAGGTCGAGCAAAAAGTGTTATTGGGTTTTTCTATGAATTTCTCAGTAGCAGCTCGGAGTTAGGATTTGTGCCCGGTTAATGGCAATAGGTTCGCCCCCTAATATATGGGACCTAAACATAGCGGCGAACTATGGGTGTACATTGTTACACCTATGCCTAACCCTTCGGGAAATACAGGCGTGATGGTATGTTATGATATAATCATAGTCACTGACGATCCATTTCAAGTTTATAACCAAAGATATTTAGATTTACCAGCCAAAGAGAAAGATGTTGGTTATAAAAAAAAATATTAAAAAAATATACACTCACGCCTGTATTCCCCGAAGGGTTAGGCAGAGGTGTAACAATGTACAGCCACAGTTCGCCGGTATATTTAGTTCCCATGTAATAAGGGGCGAGCCTATTGCCATTAACCGAGCACAAAACCTAACTCCGAGCTGCTACTGAGAATTTCATAGAAAAACCCAATAACACTTTTTGCTCGACCTGGGAATCGAACCCAAGACCTCTAGCGTAGCAGTCGCGCTTAGGACCACTAGGCTACCGAGGCAGTTTTTGTTGGTTATCTAGATGAATAAGTATCTTATAAAACGGTTACGTTTAAATGGGCAGCGTATTCACAGCGTTGGGTAAAGGCCAATCGTAAAATGAAAATGTTGCTGTAACGACGTCTCCTTGTAAACTGTTTATCTTCGATAAAAACTTCCGAATGCCGTTTCTAGTATTTATAAGGAGCTTTGGAATAGTTGGCTATTTATGTTGTCATGATGTTAGTAATGGATTATTTACGGTCCTACATCTCAGATTTTGGTATCGCGATACTGAAACATCACGCCTGTATTAGTATGTACACCCACAGTTTGCCGGTATATTTAGGTCCCTTATAATAGAACTACGAGCTGCTACTGAGAATTTCATAGCAAAACCCAATAACACTTTTTGCTCTACCTGGAAGTGGAACCCGAGACCTCTAGCGTAGTCGCGCTTAGGACCAGTAGGCTAACGAGGCAGATACTAGATACTGAAATTAGTCTACTCAGTTACGACAATCACTTTCGCTGACGCTATACATAATAAAAAAAAACTGCCTCGTTAGCCTAGTGGACCGAAGCGCGACTTTACATGGAGCGACTGCCTATCTGACCTCCTCAACCCAGTTAGTGGGCAACTCGATACCTCTTGGTTAGACTGGTTGACAGACTTCCTGGCTTCTGACTATCCGTAACGACTGTCAAAGATCTACGAATGACAGCCGGGACCAACGGCTTTACGTGCTTTCCGAAGCACGGGGTTGTCACACCACCAACTTCGAAACTCCGGGCTGCTACTGAGCAAATCCTAATGGAAAAACCCAATAACACTTTTTGCCCGACCTGGGAATCGAACCCGGGACCCCACCGCTCATCACTCGCGCTTAAGACCACGAGACCAACGGGGCAGTTAAAAAATAAATAAAACATGGAATTATTTATTTTATAAAAGTTAAATTCAAGTCTCTTAACACACAGTATATGACAGTATATGCCATCGTTGCATATGAGGAATGGAGTACAAATTCTCTACCTTATTATACATAGTAAAGCTATTCTGGCAATGTGCCAGAATCCAGACATTTAGAATAAGACACGTTATTAACGAGCGCTTACTATAAAAGCTAAATATCTTTAGCTTAATGCCCCTTAAGCTTAAAGACGTAAAGACATTTAGAAAATGATAGATAACCGTTCCATTACATGTTTTTTTTATATTATTGGATGGCAAACAAGCCGACGACCCACCTAATATTAAGTGGTCACCGCTACCTATAGATATCTGCAATACCAGAGGCCTTGCACATGCCTTGCCATCCCATAGACACAGTTGAAATATCTCATGTGCCTGTAATTATACCGGCACCTATACCCTTCAAACCGGAACACAGCAACGCTGCTTTGCGGCAGAAATAGGTATGGTGGTAGTACTTTCCCGGTCGAGCTCCTTCACAAAGAGCTTTACAATCTGTCAAAACGTTATTATTATTTTTAATAGGTAATAACGTCAACGTTCACTATAAGAAAATTAACACAATATTTTGGCTAATTTTAAAATCCTCTTGAATTTGAAAAGTTAAAGGACTGGCCTTTGAAAAGAAAACAGTGTTGCCATTTTTGTAAATTCCAATTTAAACTGGGCTCTTTGATCTGTTTGCAAACTCATTTCACGTCGCTAATCTCTCTTTACATATTCATAGAACCGATTAGTACGAATTCTGGGTGAATTACCCCGTAACATACATTATTATGATTTTTATTTAATCCGGAGTAAGTTAAATGAAGCATGTATGTTGCTGATTGTACCTATATTTTTGGGAAAAAAAAATTTTTCATTGATTTTTTTTTTTTGGTGTTCGTTGTATTATGCAATTTAGGTTTAGATCTAAAGTCCAAACATTATCGTAACTAAAATACTAAATATCAAAATCTAGTTGTTTTTTTATCTCAGCGACATTCAATGTCAAAAACTTGACAAAAATGTAGGCAAATTCTAAGTATTTTTAACCGACTTAAAAAAGAAGGAGGTTATCAATTCGTCTGTATGTTATGTTGATGTGTTTTACGCGATAATCAATTGATGAATCGATTTTGATGATTCTTTTTTTGTTTGATCATTACCTTCATACTTCAAAGGTAGTCCCATGTCAATTTTATGGAAATTGGTTCAGTAGTTTAATATAAAAAAATATATATATATATATGTCATCCAAGTAAATGAATTAGCGTATTGTGCTTTCTTGTGACTTTCAAGTGGTGTCTTGTTAATTTACGTAGTGTAACCGTTCCTTCATGGATTTGGATGACAGGAAGTTGATGCTAAAAAGCGAAAAATAAAAACCTTTTACAAAAAGCTTTGAAAGTCGGTGGCAATACAAAACAACACACAGAACCAAAGCCGCCGACTTCCAAAGCTTTTTTTTTGTTCCAGATGGGAAATCATCAAATGACTTCTCCCCTGAGCTCGTTGACTTCCAAACCTGAAGTTATTTTTTACTTTTTAGTTTTTGAAGCAGGTTGTGTTCTTTGTAAAAAAGTTTTTTTGACAAATTGTAACACATTAAAATGCAAATGTTCATTAATTTGAGGTCTCGTTTGATCGTTTTTTGGGGTCAACAACTCAATACTGATTACCTGTCACTGTCAAGTATCTGCAATACCAAATAAATAGCAGGTATGCTGCTATCGTAGATACAAACCTTTAAATTCCATATTCAACATTATAACTGCCTGCGTAGCCTACTGGTCCTAAGCGCGACTGCTACGCTAGAGGTCTTGGGTTCGATTCCCAGGTCGAGCAAAAGTGTTATTGGGTTTTTCTATGAAATTCTCAGTAGCAGCTCGGAGTTAGGATTTGTGCCCGGTTAATGATAATAGGCTCGCCCCCTATTACATGGACCTAAACATACCGGCGAACTGTGGGTGTACATTGTTACACCTCAGCCTAACCCTTCGGAGATTACAGGCGTGATGGTATGTTATGTTATGTAAACATTATAAATGCGAAGATCTGTCGGTTATGCTTTTACGACTAAACCAGTGAACTGATTTTAAAACTCGGCATCCGCGATAACCGACAATTATGCGGGAGAAGTCGCAGGCATAAGCTAGTGTTCTGCAAACTGAAATGTTACAACGCAACTAATCTCAAGTTATTCAATCTGATTGGAAACATTAACATTGGTCGACTTTCCGTTTGACAAAAAAAAAAAACTACGTAAAGAAAATATCACTCAACCAATAATTACAACACACAACAAAACAGTCGTTTCAACATAAAATTCCGCCCATTACACCGAAAAACGTAACATTTATTGCATATCTGATACAAAACGATAAAAAATTTAAAGCGCTCGCTGTAAGGCCGAACATAAACGCCGAACATTAAAAATATTATGTCGTCTACATTGTAAGGGGAAGCGTAGGTCGGCTGATTTGCATTGCGATACAAGGATGAACTAAAGACATAAAGCTGGTATACATAGTGGGGCTTTAGTGACATTGTATTGTACTAGTTTCTGCTCGCGACTTTCCTCGCGTTGTTGTCGAAATGTAACTCTCAAAGAGTGTAAAACGGTAAGCAGTGTTTAGTTACTGATGTGACTCCAATAAAAGAAAGATGCTATGCGTTTTAAACCTGACCTACTAAGGCGCACAATAAAAAAGTTGTGGGATTGAACAATCAAAAAAATAATTGCGGTTTATCTTAATTTTATTTTATTTTACACCGACAAAATCCCTATCATACGTCTTACGTCATATTTTTTCTCTTCCCCTTCAAACGTCATTCTTTTTCTTAAAAAGATTACATATCATCAATGTCCGTTAATAAAAAGGTTTATTTACGATTAGCCATTCCCACACGGATAAAATACACCCATCATCATCACCTGCTTAGCCTTTTCCCATCGACGTTGGGGTCGGCTTCCAGTCTAACCTAATGCAGCTGAGTACTAGTGTTTTACATGGAGCGACTACCTATCTGACCTCTACAACCCGTTAGTGGGCAACACGATACCTCTTGGTTAGACTGGTTGTCAGACTTCCTGGCTTCTGACTATCCGTAACGACTTTTTTTTAATGGGACAAGCCTGCCACACTATTCCCAACCACTGCAACTTCTGTAAGCCAGAATCGACAGTGGAGATCGCCAGAAGAGCGCCAAGGCAATGAAGCTCGACGAGTCCCGGAGAAACGATATAACTGTCTTGGATTCCGCAACGAAATTAATCAGAACCGTATCCGTAACGACTATCAAAGATCAACGAATGACAGCCGTGACCAACGGCTTTCCGTGCTTTCCGAGGCACGGGGGTGTCACACCACCAACTTCCAAACTCCGGGCTGCTACTGAGCAAATCCTAGTGGAAAAACACATCCATCGTCGAAAAACATAAATGTCTTATGGCTCTTAGCAATAGAGTAAAATAATTCTTGAAATCGGGACAGTAATTTCAGAAATGATCTCGTACAAACAAACAAACATACTTTATCTCTATTGTAATATTAATTTAGATGTGTTGATTAGCCGTGAATGGCCCGGTGGTGTTGTAGTCATAAGCGCGATTGCAGAGCGTGAAGGGGCTTTAATTTGACACGACCGGGGAGAGATCAGGTGCAGGACAAACAGCCGCACTAGCGCGGTAATGTAACGTTAAAACCACGCGTGCGTAATACGCTACATTATGAAGTTTTAAGCGGCGCAATAAGAGCTACTTTACGAGCAAGTCTGTTGAAAATTACTTCTTATTTGTAAATGTTACTTTAAAAAAAATACCTTTACTGACTATTTTACCTACACCTTATTTGTTTTAATTCCAACTATTTCCCCAACTACGTCGGCGTCAACAAAACCAGAATATAGTTTACAAGCAAAAAAGAAAAATCACAAACACCAAAAGTTGTACGATTTTAACTTTTTCATTGCGTTTTTAAAAAAATGCTTGTAGCAAAATAAAATAGGACAAAAAAGTGGAAGTTTTGAAGCGCCTGGATACAACTTTGTCTGTGCATTTGTGACATACTGCCGGTATGTTTGTCGCAAATATTATTGTGTTAACAAGTATTTTAATTGACATTGAAAATTGACATCATTACCATTCAACGTGGCAATGCTGCCAGTTTTTTGGGCACTTGTACCATTGACAGAGAACCGGACAAGTTTTTTGATACTCTATGAGCTTCCTTCTTTCTTTTTGTATTAATTGTACAAGCTTCGTATTTTAATTACAAGCACATCAGACATTTCAAATAGGCCTCAATGGCTCTCAATGGCCTCTGGTATTGCAGATGTATATAGGCAGCGGTGACCGTATAACATCAGGTCAGCCGTCGGCTTGTTTGCAATCAACCGAGGTTTAAAAAAAAGTAAGTTTCATGATAAACGATTCATATGACGACACGTTTTTATTCATTATATTGGCTTCAGTTCGCGACTTCGTCTACGAAAAACTAAACATATTATTCCACGGGAACCGTACATTTTTCCGCGATAAAAAGTCATCATCATCTGCTTAGCCTTTTCCCAACTGTGTTGGGGTCGGCTGCCAGCCTAACCGGATGCAGCTGAATACCAGTGTTTTACATGAAGTCACTGCCTATCTGACCTCCACAACCCAGTTACTGGGTAACACGAAACCTGTTAGTTAGACTAGTTGTCAGACTTCCTGGCTTTTGACTATCCGTAACGATTGTCAAAGATCTACGAATGACAGCCGGGACCAACGGCTTTACGTGCTTTCCGAGACACGGGGGTGTCACACCACCAACTTCTAAACTACGGGCTGCTACTGAGCAAATCCTAATGGAAAAACCCAATAACACTTTTTGCCCGACCTGGGAATCGAACCCGAGACCCCACCGCTCATCACTCGCGCTTAAGACCACAAGACCAACGGGGCAGTTAATTCCTCGATAATAAGTATCCTAATGTTATTGCACACTACAATCTATCTCAGTAGGTACAACATTTCATCCAGATCCGTACAGCCGTTTCAGCGTGAAAGAGTAACAAACCAGCCATCTAAACTAATAATATTAGTAGGATAGGGATTCGCCTTAACACTAGAACAAACAAAACCTATACAGCTGACAACACACAAATAATTGCATTGCACGTTTGACGGTTACCTAAGCCACTTGCATCAAACCCGCCGGCTCCAAACGTAAACAGATCTTCAACACGTTCAAAGGTTGCTACAGCTTTGAGCTTCGGCTAGTCACTGCAACAAATCGGTTTAGGTAGTCAGCTGACGTTGTAACGTGACTCGCCGCATCTACCCTTTCATTTGATTCGATGTTGTACGTGACAAATGGAGATTTTCTGGATTTTGTGTTGGTTTACACACACACATACCATCACGCTTGTATTCCCCGTTGGGGTAGGTAGAGGTGCAGCAATGTACACCTACTAGGCAGTGCTACTAGTGTTGTGTCAGCGCTGAAATCAGAATTCGAAATATTTTATATTGTTCATTTTTCGAGTTCTTTAAACCACGCAACATTATTTTTCTTAATTATTATTTTTCAGAATTGTAACTGTTTTTATGTTTCATGTTGCACAGTAACTGGGTTGTGGAGATCAGATAGGCAGTCACTCCATGTACAACCCTGGTGTAAATATTTAAGTATATTTTAGTAAGCGATCTATAAGCCTGTATTCCCCGAAGGGTTAGGCAGAGGTGTAACAATGTACACCCACAGTTCGCCGGTATGTTTAGATCCCATGTAATAGGGGGCGAGCCTATTGCCATTAACCTTGCGCAAATTCTAACTACGAGCTGTTAGTGAAAATTTCATAGAAAAACCCAATAACACTTTGCTCGACCCGGGAATCGAACCCAAGACCTTTAGCGTAGCAGTCGTGCTTAGGACCACTAGGCCAACGCGACAGGTTTATAATAAGTAGTTTATAAGTTTAGTTTATATAAAAAATTGAAAACGTAAGTAATTAAATACGAAAAAAAAAAAAAATATATACCACGTTTTTTTTTTAAATACATTAACAATAACAAATTCATATAAATATATTTTTAAATGTGTATTTCAAAAACTTAAAAAAATATACCTAATCATGCCCAAACATACGTATTTCTTATATATTCCGTTTTCTGGTATTATGAAGCTAGACCGAAGTTAGCATAAGCGACAGCTTTGTATGACGAGCGATATCTATGGCTTAAGTTTCGGGACTTTTTGGTATAATAGTCGCCACAAATCGTTAGCACAAATATCAAGTTAATTTTTGGGTGTTTTGGGCCGCCGACGCTGCACGCGAACAGTCCGTCTGTCGGACCGATCGCGTGTATCGTCGACGTTTGTGCTCACGACTCCTGGCGACTGCAATACGAAAACCTAGGATAGTCAGAAAACCTTTATTGCACATTAATCTGGCGGCCATTTCAGGCAGTTAGTTTTGGTATTAAAGAAAAATTGCCAATAGCCAATGCCGAACTATCCAACCGTATGTCACCCGCCATAAATGTATCGTCACAAAGAACTGTTGGACCAAAGTCCCTCTGATTGGTGGCTAAGTGGAAAACTTGCGTCCGATGGCACAGAGCAGCAGCTTTCAAACGAGTTCAGTACAACCGTGTATTGCGCAGCTGTTGTCTGCGACATTTTCTACTCTTTGATTGGAAATTATTTTACTCTGTGTGTTTTTGTTTTGAACATCCACTTTACAAAAAACACCAGCCTATGATTGTACCACTGTAGGGCAAAGGGTTCTACTCATACAAGGAACGCACAAGCATTGATCACCACGCTTGCTCAATGCGGATTTCAAACTTATATCCTATTTCAAACTAATTATAAATGCGAAAGTTTGTGAGGACGGATGGTTTTTTTTTTTTTGGTTGTTGGTAAATCATCAAATAACTTCTCCCGCCCGGGGCGGGAGGGAGTGTCACACTTTTACTGACTAAAACCCACCCATGTTCCTTCTTGTGTCCTTTGCGTTCCGGGGGCGCGGTATCTCTTACGAACAACCCGCAGCCTCGGCAGGCATCGGCCCTCAGTGGCCTCTTCCTTTTGCTGACATCTCTTTGAGGCGCGCGTGGAACACGAACGCGCCGTCGACACGGCCTGTCGTTATACAACGTAAGGACTGTGAGCTACCCATTGCTCACCGTCCGCAGGCCCGTATCTACGGTGGCCGGGAGTCGTCTCGCGGCTCCCGACGTCCGGAGCGTCTACCGCGGCGGCTGGGACGCGAGAACCGCTGTCTCAACCGTCCCGCCGCCTCCTTCTCTAGCACTACTGCCTCACAGAAGGCGCTAATTTAGTTTTGTTACTCTTTCACGCTTAAACGGCTGAACGGATCTGGATGAAATTGAGCACTGGCATACTTTTAGTTCTGCTTGTTATCTATAAGAATTTTTATTAATTAGCTATTAAATATATCATCACGCCTGTGTTCCCCGTAGGAATAGGCAGAGGTTACACCTTTAACCCTACCGCCTAAAATATGTTTTAGACCCTATGTAATAGGGGGCGAGCCTATTGTCATTAACCGGGTACAAATCCTAACTCTGAGCTGTTACTGAGAATTTCATAGAAAAACCCAATAACACTTTTGCTCGACCTGGGAATCGAACCCAAGACCTCTAGCGTAGCAGTCACTCTTAGGATCACTCGCCCCCTATTATATAGGACCTAAATGTACTGGCGAACTATGAGTGTACACTGGTACACCTCTACCTAACCCTTCGGGGAATACACGCGTGGTGATATGTGGATAGTAATGTAACATCTATATATAACAGGAGTTTGATGTAAGCTCTTAGTCCTCGCTGATGGACCATTCTGAAAGGTAATGTAACGTTACTGAATTGGTTGCACGTAATTAATTTAATATTGTTGAGAGATTGACAGTTCACCCGTTTGACGGAACTTAGTCAACTTAGTTGTGTGTTTTTGGTTAGTATAATCAGCCTTGACTTTTGGTGTGATGTAAAATTTGATTTGTACTTGAGTTGGAACAGCTGTTTCATTTAAGACGAACTTTTGTGCAGTTCTGATAACGTAGTTTTCGAGCTGATGTTAAAAAAAAAAATTCAATGTTCTAAATATTCAAAATTGAGGATCATGAACCAAATTACACTACTATGAGAATATTTATTATAACACCAGCCTGATATGCTCAAGGCGGATTATTGATTTCAGCCTTACGTCAAAGTCAAAGTCAAAGTCAAAGCATTTATTTCAATTAGACCATTTACAGTCACTTTTGAATTGTCAAGAAGTTACATTTAAAAGTTGAAGCTAGTTGCTCGTTCCAAAGCGTAGGTCTCTATGGAGAAGAACGAGCAAGAAACCCCACGGACACTCTTTTCTTTCAATTTGGTTTTTACAAAATCTTGGTTACAATATTTTTGTTGCTTCTATATGTGAAAACAATGAAGATGTATTAAAACAATACAACAAAAAAAATAAAAATAATAAATAGTACCTACTAAAGATGTAAGCCATAGAAGTTAAGAGATGACCAATCCCAACTGGCAGCGGCCGTTCACGAACATGAGCGCGCATTAGCACCATTTAGCTCAACCATCTTAAAGGGAGCCGAACGATCCAACGCACGCGCCACCGTCAGCGAGACATTTATCTGAGCATGACAAAGCTCTCAACCACCATGCTTATAGTGTCCAAAACATAGTAACTTAACAAGTAAATGGCTCCATGGTACTCACATTTACAAAACTGAAATAAATTATGTTAAATTATTACGTTACTTATAAGTCCAGTTTACTTTCATCGATATCAGCAATATTTATACTAATATTTTAAAGCTGAATAGTTTGTGTGTTTGTTTGTTTGGTTAAACGCGCTAATCTCAAGAAGTAATTTAAATTGAAAAAATATTTGTGTTGGATAGTTCATTTATTGAGGAAGGCTATAGGCTATGCAACATCATGCTACGACCAAGAGGTGCGGAGCAGTAATCAAAGACGTAACCTAATGCGGGTGAAAAAACTACGCGGACGAAGTTGCGAGCAAAAGCTAGTCCAAGATAAAATTAATAAGTACGTAAGCAATAGATAGTGTTAAATTGATACTGCCCCGTGGTAGGTTACAAACTTATACGCTGATGCGTGAGAAAAGGGCGCATTAACCACTATTGATGAAGTATTATATACCTTTTGGAAGAGGCAACTAGATACAATTCTTTTTTCCTGTATATGACTGTTGAACTGCCTTATAACAGTATAATAGAAATAAAAGTGTCGACTCTGATTGTAAATATCCACCATACCTATTTCTGCCGCAAAGCAGCGTGGCTGTGTTCCGGTTTGAAGGGTATGAGTGCCGGTGTAATTACAAGCACATGAGGCGTCTCAACTTTCTCTGGGATGGCAATGCATTTGCAAGGCCTCTGGTATTGCAGATGTTTATAGGCAGCGGTGTCCACTTAAAATCTGATAGGCCGTCGGCTGATTTGCCATCCAGTAGTACTAACAAAAAAGACTTAATAAAAAAGAATCTTCTACGTGATAGACTCATAAGCAGTACTCCATAAATCGTACTAATTCAGAAAATGATAACTGAAGTACGTAACAAGAATCACAAATAAAGTATTCAATTAAGGTGGTATAAAAAGAAATATCACTGAAACTGTAAATTTCCCAGAAACTACGCACAGAAGCAGTATTTCACGTCAAATTAATGTACCATTATTTTATTTAGTAGAACGAATTCGGCGGTATTTTGTTTTTAGAAGGAATTTCAGTTTCAATGTTTAATAGTTGATTGCCTCGGTAGCCTAGTGGTACTAAGCGAGATTGCTACGCTGGATGTCTTGGGTTCGATTCCCAGGTCAAGCAAAAAGTGATATTGGGTTTTTCTACGAAATTCTCAGCAGTAGCTCGGAGTTAGGATTTGTGCCCGGTTAATGGCAATAGGCTCGCCCCCTATTACATGGTACCTAAACTGTGGGTGTACATTGTTACACGTCTGCCTAACCCTTCGGGGAATACAGGCGTGATGGTATGTTCTATGGAAAGGAATCTGAAGATACCTATGTCTTGGTAAATAAAACAAGAATTTTCAAAACCGGTCGATAAATGACGAAGGTCTGAGGTAACAAAGTTTTTTTGAAGATAGTTAAAAAGAGGACTGTCATTCTGAACTTCGAAGTTTTAAATATCCATGTACTATATTCATAATGTACCTATAAAAGTACGATTTGCGAGAGTTAGGAAGTACGCAATGGCGAATTATTTAATTCTGAATGTTCGTCATTGCGATGTACGGAGCTACGAAGGCTTGCTATGGCGAATTACTGAATTTCGAAGGTTTGTTCTCTATGTACAGTCAACAAAAGATATAAGTAATCAGATCGTCCCATATAGTTGAAGTTTTCTTTAAAACCGGTGGTCGTTTTATATGAAATTTAATAAATAAACTGTTAATTTCCTATTAATAAAAATAAATTTCATTCAAAACATCTATCGGTTTAAAATCTTTTAATTTATTAGGCGACTCTGGTTAAGTACTTATCTCTTTTGCTGACTGTAAATCGATTAGAATCACTGAATCAGAATTTGAAGGAGTATATGATAGAGTATATGGTGAGCATCCTTGGTGCGCAGGGTGCGGGCCAGCTCCAACAATATCCTGAAAATGATAGCTAGAAGGCTCGATTATATACATCAATCACTGTAGTGTCATCTCGTATGGGATGAATTAAATGTCAAAAATATAAGTACTAACATAGTTCTTGAGTCTACTAACATATTGAGTCTTTGTTACTTGGATAAATAAATGTATTATTATTATCTAAATTTATATAACTGAAAGGTGACTCATTGACTGACATAGTGATCTATCAACGTACAGCCCAAACCACTGGACGGATCGGGCTGAAATTTGGCATGCAGGTAGATGTTATGACGTAGGCATCCGCTAAGAAAGGATTTTGATCAATTCTACCCCCAAGGGAATAAAATAGGGGATGAAAGTTTGTATGAAACTTTGTCAATTTTAAACCGATCGGGCTGAGACTTTGCATGCATAAACCTACTATGACGTAGGCATTCCCTAAGGATTTTAATAAATTCTACCCCAAAGGGGATAAAATAGGGATGAAAGTTTGTGTTTGTGAGCAAAAAGTGTTATTGGGTTTTTCTATGAAATTCTCAGTAGCAGCTCGGAGTTAGGATTTGTGCCCGGTTAATGGCAATAGGCTCGTAAATATACTGGCGAACTGTGGGTGTACATTGTTACACCTCTGCCTAACCCTTCGGGGAGTACAGGCGTGATGGTATATATTTTTTTTTATGGAAGTTTGTATAAATCTTCTTAGATTTTCGACTGATTGAACTGGCGGATTTTGACGGGACTTTCATTCCCAGATAGCTAATGTTATAAGAAGTAACTTAGGTTTTTTTTTTATACTAACAATAAAATAGTGAACGCGAACGAAGTCGCGGGCATCAGCTAGTTTTTATATAACTTCGTAGTTCAGTATGACGGTACCTCATATGGTTCGTTACGTTCTGACATAACTAACCCATAGAAAAAGTACGAGTACAAGTACAAAACAACATGGTCCCCCATCCAAGACTATTTCTTTCCCCCATACCAATGTATCACGTCACATATTAAATGTTGCGCGTAACGAAACATCTCGAATGTTTCGTAGCCATCGCTCAGAGAGCCTTTGTACTTGTAATACAACAGTGAAAAAGAATAATGACTCGGGAAATGGAGTTGTGAAACTGTTACACCAATTTGCACCCTATTACTTGGAAACTAGGGGATAGTTTCGCGCAGAAAATGTAGGCGTTAAATAAACTTATAGCGGGAAGGGTGTATATTTTGTTGGCGATCTTCTAGATATATCGCGGGGGCTTATTGCAATTTTTATACATGTTCTAATATATGATTTTGAAGGCTTTTTTGTTATTAAACTGTGGCCTTTTATGTAAATTTATTGAGGTTCGAAGTTACTGTAATATCTGGTTCCAAATTGCAATATGCTATAACATATCTCTTTCTTCTTCGCTTCATTATTTTAATAGTTTATTACAATAGGGACAATTTTATTACACGTACCATCACGCCTGTATTCCCCGAAGCGTTAGGCCGAGGTGTACCAATGTACACCCACAGTTCGCCGGTATGTTTAAGCCCCATGTAATAGGGAGCCAGCCTATTGCCATTAACCGGGCACAAATCCAAACTCCGAGCTGCTAGAGAGAATTCCATAGAAAAACCCAATTACACTTTTTGATCAACTGTCAACTCAATCAACTCGATCAACTTTTAGTTCAAGTACCTATAAAATTGTCTACCTTCATCATCAACATCATAATCAGAAGCAGGACTTCCACTGCTGGACATAAGCCTCCCCAAAGATTTCCAAAAGGACCGATTGGAAGCGGCCTGCATCCAGCGTCTTCCTGCGTTCGTATGTTACACAAAATACTGTTATTCTAACATCACCTATTATCATCATAAAGGGCAATAATAAAATTTTCCTAGTAACTGCCTCGGTAGCCTAGTGGTCCTAAACGCGACTGCTACGCTAGAGGTCTTGGGTTCGATTCCCAGGTCGAACAAAAAGTGTTATTGGGTTTTTCTATGAAATTCTCAATAGCACTTCGGAGTTAGGAAGTGCGACCGGTTAATGGCAATAGGCTCGCCCCCTATTACATGGGACCTAAACATACCGGCGAACTGCGTGTGCATATACACACGCGCCGCTGTGTAGTTACACCTCAGCCTAACTCTTCGGGGAATAGAGGCGTGATAAATTAATGACCTAAAACCAAGCAAAAAAAAATACAAAGCACATGTAAAAATCAACCGTAACATCTCCAATTAAGAGTATGAATCTCAATAACCATATTCACAACAAATGGCCCAAGCTAATGGTTATCACCAAATATTTGTAGGAGAATGTATCGCCTAGCCTTTGATGTGTGTACATTGCATTGTATACATGAGTATGCCGACAGTAAGTTATGGCTGACTCACCTGACAGCTTAGATGTACAGCGCAAATTGGTGACACCCGGACACACAATGGTGACACCCGGACACACAATGGTGACACCCGGACGTTTCCTCCCGCCCGATGAGGTGCAGGAACCTCCCGAAACACCTGTGTCCGGTGAGGACCTGCGTCAGGCGGTAGGTGAGGGCACCGTGGCGCCTCTCCAGCCACTCCTCAAAGAGGGGACTTACCGCCTCAAGGAACATGGGTGGGTTATAGTCAGTAAAAGTCTGACACTCCCTCCCGCCCCGCCCAGGGCGGGAGAAGTTATTTGAAGATTTCCCACCCACAAAAAAAAAAAAAAAAGGCCCATATCTACCGTGGCCGGGAGTCGTCTCGCGTCGATTAGGACCACTACGCTAACGAGGCATTTCTAAAATAGGTAAGAAATTTGAATAGTTTAGAATTATGAACTGAATCCATAATAAAAGTTAGCGGCACATGGTTCTACCGTCTACGTAAATTACTTATGTCTGTTTATTAAATTAATTAGGTATTCTAGGACATCTGAAAGTTGCTAATAATATGTGTCACGATTTCGTATAAATCTTTATTTCAATCTACATCAAACACGTCAATACCTCACACATCGCAGCACAATTGAGAGGCTAAAAAAATTCCATGAATATTTTACTTTACGGATCGACATATTCAATATTTAGATTTACATCGCGGGAAGCATTTGAGATTACCTATTTGATTTATGGTAATACATCTTGATTTAACCCTTTATTTCTCGGGTCATGGTCAATTATTGCTGGGTGGAAACGAATTGGTATTAATATCGGCAGTTACGTGTTGGACTTAAATATTATAGGATATTAATTATTGCTGCTATGTTTTAATAAATTACAGATTGTATTAAACGTTTAGCAATACCATTGCCAATTTTGTGGATTACTATACAGGAATAACATACATATATACATACCGCCACGCCTGTATTCCCCGAAGGGTTAGTTAGGCAGAAGTGTAACAATATACACCCACAGTGCGCCGGTATGTTTAGGTCCCATGTAATAGGGGGCGAGCCTATTGCCATTAACCGGGCACAAATCCTAACTCCGAACTGCTACGGAGAATTTCATAGAGAAACCCAATAACATTTTTTGCTCGACCTGAAAATCGAACCCAGGACCTCTAGGGTAGCAGTCGAGCTCAGGACCACTAGGCTACCGAGGCAGTCCACCAGTACCAGTAGTAATTGTTTGCGAACTCCCGACGCCCTAGTGACTCAACCCTAGTTTTAAACAATGAAAACGCCAAGACGGAAAACTTTCGTGTCCAAACTCAGAGTTTACGCAGTCGGAAAAAAATCGACTTAAAAAGAAACCTTATGCAATGCAGATACAGAAACTTAATTCACAGTATTCACAATTTATTCGGTACGGGACAAAGGTACTGAAACATTCCTACTGGTACAAACTACGTCTTTCTTCCCAGTAATTGGTTTTCAAACTCTGTACAAAATTGATGGATTGGCACTGAAGTTGGTCTTGCAAATTGTTAATTATGAAAATTCCCGCGTCCTCAATTTGATGGCAGCTGAACAAAAGTTACCTGTTTGGAACAAATTTGTTTTGTGGCGTTTTTAAAGTTGTTTAACAAGGTTTAAGGAATGGCCTTTTTGAATAATGTTTTTTGATTATTTGCTGTTCGCTGGTGAGGAGTTTTATAATGAATTCGCAGCGGGTTTATTACTGGTGGAGGTTTTGTTTGGTGTTGATGAACATTTAAGAGTTTTTTAGTTACAAACGGGGTGTTACAGTAAATAGGTATATTTTTCAATCTATCAGTTCACTTTATTGCCCGACTGCCCCGTTGGTCACGTGGTCGCAAGCGCGACTGATGAGCGTGGGGTCCCGGGTTCGATTCCCAGGTCGGGCAAAAAGTGTTATTCGGTTTTTCCATTAGGATTTGCTCTGTAGTAGCCCGGAGTTAGGAAGTTGGTGGTGTGACACCCCCGTGCCTCGAAAAGCACGTAAAGCCGTTGGTCCCGGCTGACTTTCTTAGGTCTTTGGCAGTCGTTCCGGATAGTCAGAAGCCAGGAAGTCTGATAACTAGTCTAACCAAGAGGTATCGTGTTGTTTAGTAACTGGGTTTTGGGGGTCAGATAGGCAGTTGCTCCATGTAAAACGCTGGTACTCAGCTATGTTCGGTTAGACTGGAAGCTGACCCCAACATAGTTGGGAAAAGGCTAAGTAGATGATGAGTAAACCAAACATCACTTGACGCAAATAACTCAAACCTAATTTTATTTACCTAAAATAAACTAAATTATCCTTGTACAATGCCTATATCTTTCTACTTAATCATTATAATGCCTAAATGATCTACTTACCTACATTAATATTTCTGTAACAGGTAAAAAGCTTTCGTGATTATTTTATGATAACAAATGCTTCACTTTTTTATCGTTAAAGATATTTCTTTATTCTGAACAATTTCTTTCATGAACGATTACAATATCAATAAAATATTACTGAATTTATAGATTTAGAGTTGCTGGAAGAGAAACTGTTTTTATTCTATTTAAAAAAAATTATAAAAGTATGAGCAGTGCGCTCAGTAAACCTTTTACGACATTAGCTTTCCCCTAACCGACGCGGAAGCGACTAGCTATCGAGTATTTCATGACGTCGCTATTGTATTATTAACCCCCAGAGGAAAAATGACATGGTGTATAAGTTTGAAGTGTCTGTGTGTGTCTATTTATTTATTTATTAAACTTTATGCACATAATGTAAAAAAAATACACTGTACAAAGGCGGACTTAATGCCTTAGCCATTTTCTACCAGTCTACCTTAGGGCGATGCAGAGATAAAACATAGTAAGTAGGAGCAAGGAACAGAAAATATTCAGAAATAGAATATATTTTTATAATATAAACATACAAACAAAGTAGAGTATTTGTGGCATCGTAGCTCACGAACGCATGAACCGATTTTGATTTTGTTTCGTGTTTGAAAGGTTAATTAGTTGGGAGTGTTTTTAGCTATGTTTGATCGAAATTGGTTCAGCGGTTTCCAAGTTATCAGCTCTTTTGTTAGCTACAGTAGTGACATTTTTCTTCTGTCGGGGGTTACGTGAAAATTTTAATTTTTTTAATGTTGTAGGTATTTACTATTGAGCGGGTCTTTTCTTCTGTCGAGGGTTACTTGAAAATTTTAATTTTTTTAATGTTATAGGTATTTACTATTGAGCGGACTTGGGTCTTGTGGTCTAATATAGACTCAGCATGAATATATGAATTGCCGTCCTATCGGACTATGAGTATCAGAGAAGTTGAACCTTTTTACACATTTTTGCACCAAAATAACTCTTGCTTAATTGACTAGCGATTAATAATGATAGTGAAAAATGCACCATTCAATCCTAATTAATAGCTCAAGAAATAGCCATTAAAGACTACATTTACTTCAGTTCTTCCCTTCCAAAAGACCTTGAAGACGACACAGAAAATCACGTCAAATAAAACGGACGAAGACATCTCAAATCATACGAAAAATAAATAAAATGAACTCAACGTCACTTCCAGTATCCTTACATCGGGGTAAGCAGTAAATAAGAGTACCTACCACGTTCCGATAAGACCGGAGAGAAGCCAGATATTAATCATCCCCTTAGCATCGGATTTATTATTTTTTTCTTACCCTTTACTGAAGTATCATTGAATTTAATCACAAAGGCATTTTTTCATTTGCTGTTTATTCCTATTTCATATTGATTGCTTTTGTATCGTTTAGATTTCGGATCGTTAGTTAAAAGGCGTTCTGTCGGATAACATGCTTTCTTTGTAATAACTCTGTTATTATTTTTGGTTTAAATTCTGTACAGATGATAAGGGTGGCAATAATATTATTATATATTTAAGTTTTTGTAGTCAGTTAATTCGTCACTTCCTGTGTAGTAGTTTTTAAGTTGGTTTTTCAGTAAGATTATGAATTAGTTTATAGTTATTGTTCTTATTATGTTTTATGGGCCTTAGTTGCCTGAAATAAAAGATTTTTATTATTATTAATTTTCTGGCAAATAACTCAGTTTCAATATAAGACAGAATTTAAAAACCATGATGGAAATCGGACTACCTACAAGCTTAGATATTAGCGCCCTCATCGCAAAATTTTATTTGGTCTACAATACTAGATTAGAATGGACACTCAAATAGATTTTTAGTGTAGAATTTACCGGGTGATAAATTATTCCTCAGTTTTTGCTTTCTTTGTAATTGAATGGCAAAAAAGGCCAGGGCCCACCTGATATTAAGTGATCACAGCTATCTATAGACATCTGCAATACCCGAGGCCTTACAAATACGTTGAAACCAGAGACGAAGTTGAAATCTCTCATGTGCCTGTAGTTATACCGGCACCCATACCGTTCAAACCGGAACACAGCGACGCTGCTTTGCGGCAGAAATAGGTATGGTGGTAGTACTTCCCCGGACGAGCTCCTTTACAAAGAGCTCTACTACTACTAAAGTTTAAGCGGTCTTTACCACAGAACGATGAAATAAATATTACAATTATATTTTTGACTGCCTCGGTAGCCTAGTGGTCCTAAGCGCGACTGCTACGCTAGAGGTCTTGGGTTCGATTCCCAGGTCGAGCAAAAAGTGTTATTGGGTTTTTCTATGAAATTCTCAGTAGCAGCTCGGAGTTAGGATTTGTGCCCGGTTAATGGCAATAGGCTCGCCCCCTATTACATGGGACCTAAAAACATACCGGCGAACTGTGGGTGTACATTGTTACACCTCTGCCTAACCCTTCGGGGAATACAGGCGTGATGGTATGTTATGTAATTATATTTTTAATTTCATCGATCTACACAATTCTCTCAACAAAATCTTCCAAATTTAAAAAAAAGAATCAATTTTAATAATAATCTAACGATGAAATAAATATAACAATTACTATCTACATTTTTAATTTCATCAATCTACACAATTCTCTCAACAAAGTCTTCCAAATTTGAAAAAAAAAAGAACAAATTATAAAAAAAAAACGTAAACGATGAAATAAATATTAAAAATAATTTTTCCTCTTATTTTTAACGACGTAAATTTTTAAACTAAAAATGTTTCAGGTAAGAATAGCGGAGTCTGTAAATCTGAAACGTTAGCGATTCTCAATAGGAAGGTATAATTTACTGTCATGAAAAGCAGTTTGTTAGAGGAAAAATAAAGTTACTACCATCAATAATAACTTTCCCAGTTTGTTTTTAAACCGTTTTCGTTGTTGAAAACGATTTTGATTGTGAACGTAAGTGGAGTAGACACCTTTCCATGTGGGTTTTCACCATTTTATTTGGTTTCAAGATATATGTATGTATAAGGCGGTTAACTGCCCTGTTAGTCTCGTGGTGGCAAGCACCTGGGTTCGATTTCCAGGTCAGGTAAAAAGTGTTATTGGGGTTTTCCATTAGGATTTGCTCAGTAGCAGCCCGGAGTTTGGAAGTTGGTTGTGTGACACCCCCGTGTCTCACACAGGACGTCAATCCGTTGGTCCTGATCTGTCCCCGGTTGTGTCAGATTGCCGTCCCATCGGACTATGAGTGTTAGGGAAGAGGGAATGCACCTGTGTTTGCGCACACACTTGTGCACTATAACATCTCCTGCGTACTTTGCTAGTCTGCATTAAGATTACCCGCCGTGGCCGGAATCGGTATGTAGAATACATTTTTTTTGCATAAGGGGTGTACAGAATTTGTTCGTAAGAGTCACTGCGGCCCTAGAGTGCATCATCATCTGCTTAGCCTTTTCCCATATATATTGGAGTCGGCTTCCAGTCCAACCGTTTTACATGGAGCGACCTGCCTATGTGACCTCCACAACCCAGTTACTGGACAACACGACACCTCTTGGTTAGACTGGTTGTCAGACTTCCTGACTATTTTCTGACTATCCGTAACGACTATCAAAGATCTAGGAATGTCAGCCGGGGCCAACGACAAACTTCAGGCTGCTACTGAGCAAATCCTAATGGAAAAACTCAGTAACACTTTTTGCCTGACCTGGGAATCGAACCCGGGACCCCATGCCTATCAGTCGCGCTTACGACCACGAGACCAACGCGGCAGTTAGTTCCCTAGAACGCAAATACTTTAAATTTAAAGTTTTAAGTAATAAATTATTGTTCTAAGGAGTTTGATTGTGTAAACATGCTATTATCCAGTACTTTAAATACAAGCCTATTATTGTTCTGCATTGCACTGCAGAGGCAAAGACCTCTTAAAAAGATGAGGCACGAGCATTGATCACCACGCTTGCTCAAGACAGATTGGCGATTTCAAACAATATAAAGAATAATAAATAATTCTGCCTCGTTAGCCTAGTGGTCCTAAGCGCAACTTCTATGCTAGAGGTCTTGGGTTCGATTCCCAGGTCGAGCAAAGTGTTATTGGGTTTTTCTATGAAATTCTCAGTAGCAGCCCGGAGTTAGGATTTGTGCTCTGTGGTTAACGGCAATAGGTTCGCCCCCATTACATGTGACCTAAACATACCGGCGAACTGTGGGTGTACATTGGTATACCTCTGCCTATCCCTTCGGGGAATACAGGCGTGATAGTACCTATATTTATAAAATTAAACTCAAACCATATTAAATAAAAAGAGACAGAAAGACATTCAAATTGTAATCGTAAGGTTAAGGAACCCTTAGTAATAAATGTACCTGTATAGAGTTTATTGAAAAATTAAGCATTGAAGCGGTATTGACTTTCAACTTACATGTACAAGAAAATGGGAATTGGAGATTGATTCTTAGACATCAAGGAAATTGATTTCTATACATAGGGATATTAAAACTATATCACAGGGTAAGGCTAAGCTTGTTGAAATAATAAACATCATACCATCACGCCTGTATTCCCCGAAGGGTTAGGCAGAGGTGTAACAACGTACACCCACAGTTCGCCGGTATGTTTAGGTTCCATGTAATAGGGGGCGAGCCTATTGCCATTAACCGGGCACAAATCCTAACTCCGAGCTGCTACTGAGAATTTCATAGAAAAACCCAATAACACTTTTTGCTCGACCTGGGAATCGAACCCTAGACCTCTAGCGTAGCAGTCGCGCTTAGGACCACTAGGCTGCCGAGGCAGTTAAATAATAAACATTTGTAGCTTATTTACTAGCGACCCGCCCGCGACTTCGTCCACGTGACTTATTTCACACGCGTTAAGTTACGTCTTTCGTTACTGCTCCGCCCCCGTGAGTTCAAGCGTAATGTTATATAGCAAATATTATTCAAGAATATGTTGCTATCTATTGGTGAAAAAATGGTTGAAATCGGTCCAGTAGTTTCCGAGCCTATTCGTTACTAAAAAACAAAATCTTTCCTCTACGCGAGCAAAGTCGCGGAGTAGTTGATATTAATATTATAAAATATTAATATCAACTACTCCGCGACTTTGCTTGCGTTAATATAGTAAAACAAGCCCAAATCTATAATATCTCTACCATATTATATACTAGCTTCTGCCCGCGACTTCGTCCGCATTAAATTTGAGCAAAAAGTGTTATTGGGTTTTTCTATGAAATTCTCAGTCGCAACTCGGAGTTAGGATTTGTGCCCGGTTTATGGCAATAGGCTCGCCCCCTATTACATGGGACCTAAACATACCGGCAAACTGTGGGTGTACATTGTTACACCTCTGCCTAACCCTTCGGGGAATACAGGCATGATGGTATGCAAATCATTGCCCTACACAACGAATTTCTTCTTTAATAAACTCACATACACAAAATATTAGACCCGGAACAACAATCTGTAGTACATACAAATACTTGATTCGTGTGTAAATCGAACCCGCGACACGCAGCGCTATAGCTATTCACTCAGCCACTACGCCAGCCGTGCCATCTATATGATTAAAGCTTATACCTGAATCTGATGAAGTATAAAATAATATATTTCATTATTACATGTCACAGACACACGTACTATGTATGTATCATCAGGAAATTAATTTAATATCCTACAGAAATTGAGATGATTTTTTTTCTTCAGAATTTCGTAAGCTTGGTAGGTACGTGAAATCAAGATTATGAGTGTATTTTTTCAAATTTGTATTTTTTGAATAAATATTTAAAAATATTTTTTTAGTAAGCATATTTACTGAAAACCATCTGATCCATGAGCTGTCCATGACCTGATCCATGATTTATGGTAGCATTTTCAAGTTGGTTTATGAAAACCTTAATGGGTTTTTCAATATTTTTTTTCCAATAATAGTGCTGTACAAGTTGCTCAATACTGGGCGGACAACATATAATGAGTCAATCGAAATGAAACGTAGAAAAATAGATTTTTTAATTGCTTTTATAAGACCAAATTCGTTCATTCATTCTACCAAATGAAAGTGGTTAAAATCTAGTCACAACCAAAAGTATTTTTGACAGATCAGAGACTGAGAGTAGAATAGATCGTTTCTATAAGTTATTAGAATTGCCCCCCGATATTATTTAGAATGCAGGTACAAAAAATACTTAAATGTTTGGGTATAAATTACCAACCTATTTTTTGTTGACTGTAAATATCTGACAATAAATATTGTCTTAAAATTATGTTGTCATATTCTTATTGTCAGCAACCTTAATTATAATAATTTATTCAAATAAAAACGTTTACAAAAAGTGTATATTTAGCCAACAGTAATAAGATTTTCCATATAATTAAATACATACATACCCCCACGCCTGTATTCCCCGAAGGGTTAAGCTACGGTGTAATAGGGGGCGAGCCTATTGCCATTAACCGGGCACAAATCCTGACTCCGAGCAGCTACTGAGAATTTCATAGAAAAAACCAATAACACTTTTTGCTCGACCTGGGAATCGAACCCAAGACCTCTAACGTAGCAGTCGCGCTTAGGACCACTGGGCTAACTATAATAACAATGCCAAAAAATAAACTAAAACTAAAATTTTGTATTCTCGTTTGATGTTTTGAGATGTTTTCTGTTTACCATGAAGTGTCGTGAAGGTCCCGTAATTAAGGCATCCGCCTCTCATGAACGAGATTGTGGGTTCGCAACTGAACACTGGCAAATATCAATATTACTTTTTCTAGTTTAAATGTATTTCCTAAGTTTACCTAGGACATGGGTGAAGGAAAATATCGTAAAGATACCTGGACTTTTGAAATTGTTTATCTGTCTTGAGGAACGGTGATGAACAAGCGTCGCACCTTTTCTACATATATGAGAACAGGCCGTTGCCCTGCAGAAAACAATATTCTTTTATTATTTTTGTCATTATAAATACAGTACAGTTACCATTGTACCAGCAAAACTGCAACATCCTATGTTGCAAAGCAACACAAAAACATATTTGTTAAAATATTGTTGCACAACATACTATACCAATGAGAACGAGGCATCAAACATGTCTAAATATAGACCGATCACTTCGAATTTACGATAGAAAACATCTCAACAACTGTCAACATGGTGTGTAAATATGCGAAAGGATTCGATTAGCTTGTCAGTCACATAAGTGGGTATAATATATTTGCACGTCTGCCGCCATCTTGGAATCCCCGTTTTTATTATGACAGCGAATGTTTGCAAGGTTCCACGGAACATTTCACGTAAATTGAAATGAGAACAGAATGTTTAAGAACACACCTTTTGTTATTCTTCAATTTGAAAACAAAATTCAGAAGAAAGTCTGTAAATAAAGTATGTTTTTGTAATTTAAGAAGAGACATACAAGGTTTTTAAGGCAGACTAGAGTTTGGTTTAGAACAAGATTGTGTTTAAAAACACTCATCTCAACTAAGTATAAATAAAGTTACTTCTCGCCGTCTGTCCGTCTGTACGCTTATACCTTTAAACTCCACAACGGATTTTAATGCAGTTTTCATTAATGGTTACAATGATTTAGGAGGCAGGTTGATTTAATTTATTTATGATTATAATTGCTTTGAAGTCTTTTTTCTTTTTAATATCAAATTTTATTTTTTTACTCTCGTATAATATTTTGGAACTACCATGTTATCTCTTCACCACTTTTGGATGACTGGTAAAGAATGCTTAAGGCACTAAGTCCGTGTATGTACTTTTTGTAGCATACATCATCATCATCTGCTTAGCCTTTTCCCAACTATGTTGGGGTCGGCTTCCAGTCTAACCGGATGCAGCTGAATACCAGTGTTTTACATGGAGCGACTGCCTATCTGACCTCCACAACCCAGTTACTGGGCAACACGATACCTATTGGTAAGACTGGTTGTAAGACTTTCTGGCTTCTGACTATCCGTAACGACTGTCAAAGATCTACGAATGACAGCCGGGACCAACGGCTTTACGTGCTTTCCGAGGCACGGGGGTGTGACACCACCAACTTCCAAACTCCGGGCTGCTACTGAGAAATTCGCAATGGAAAAACCCAATAACACTTTTTGCCCGACCCAGGAATCAAACCCTGCTCATCAGTCGCGCTTCCGACCACAAGACCAACGGGGCAGTCCCACTTCAAGTCAGACTTTTTGTAGCATACAGTTAAAATAAATAAATATTTTTTTAAAACGTATAATTGAATATGGTTTCGTGTCAATTAGTTGAAATATGACGTTAACTGTTCAAGATATCGGAAGAAATCAAGCCGACTGAGAGCGTCCATTAAAAATACTGTCTTATTTTTTTGCCATAATATATATCGAACTGCCTCGTTGGCTTAGTGGTCCTAAGCGCGACTGCTACGCTAGAGGCCTTGGGTTCGATTCCCAGGTCGAGCGAAAAGTGTTATTGGGTTTTTCTATGAAATTCTCAGTAGCAGCTCGGAGATTGGATTTGTGCCCGGTTAATGGCAATAGGCTCGCCCCCTATTACATGGGACCTAAACATACCGGCAAACTGTGGGTGGACATTATTACACTTCTGCCTAACCCTTCGGGGAATATAGGCGTGATGGTATGGATGGACATAATATATATCAAAATAATGTATGACAGAAATGGGCTATATTTTTATTTTTTAATTTACTACCGTCATGAAAATCAGCGCGGACGAACCCGCGGGTTAACGTTAGTAAATAAAACACAAAATTAATAATTTTATGTAACTCCCGACAGAAGAAGAAAAATCCCTACCGCAGTTAACAAAAGAGCTGATAACTTTGAAACCGCTGAACCGATTTCCATCAAACAAAGTTAAGAACACTCCCGACTAATTCACCTTTCAAACAAAAACAGAATATAAATCACACAGCAAAATTTTTCTGATATCTATACTCACACATAAAACAAAAAAAAAATACAAAATCAAAATCGGTTCATGCGTTCGGGAGCTACGATGCCACAGACATACACATACACAGACACGTGAAACTTATAACAAACACCCCGTCGTTTTTGCGTCGGGGGTTCAAAACAAACACGCCCAAACTCATCAACAGATAAAACAAAGTCAAAAATGTCATTGACCAACAACACATACCGACATTTTAGACACATAAATTAACGAGATTCTTTCATGAAATTTAATCCGTTAAATTAAATCCTTAATCTCCCCTGTAAGGGTACCTTTCTCAACCCTCGTCAAGTGAGGGGAAATATCCGCAGAACCTCAGACATTGCATTCCTGCAGTGGTTAGAAATTTATTATTCAGAGAAAATATTATTGGAATTACATTAAACCCGACTTACCCGCTTTTAATTTCTCCGTTGGTCTCGTGGCCGTAAGCTCGACTGGTGTGTGAAGGGTCCTGGGATTCGTTTTTCAGGTCAGGCTAAGTGTTATAGGGATTTACTGTAGTACGCGGGTTGTCACAACACCGCTGCTGAGAATGTTCTAATGGAAAAACCTAATAACATTTTGCCCGACCTAGGACTCAAACCTAGGGCCTCACGCATAGCAATTGTGCTTGAAACCATGTAACCAACAGGGCAGTTTTATTCTATTTGTATCTGTGTCAATATACATAATATAGTTTGTAAACATCTAACTGGTAAATAATTATAATTAAAATAATTATAATTGTAGCATATCAATTCGTAGGTAAAATATTTTATTTCATTAAATATCTTATATTAATAAATTGTATTGTAAAATAAGTGTTCATTTAATTAAATTATAATTAATAAAAATTCTTAAATTGTTTTAATTATATATAGTCATTGATAAAACCAATGTCTATTGAACAAAAATATATACCTACCTACCATTATAAATAACGAAATATTTTTATGAAGAGACTTCAGATGTTTCTGGAACAGCATAATTATGTACTACGAGGGGAGGATATTGGAAATTCTTTCACTAATTTATTCAGATATTATTATATCTACCTAAACATGGAATTTTTCTTTTAGAAATAAAGCTTTGGCGGGGTAAACTCAACATAATAGGCAAAGACATGTTGCTTAGAGACTTAGTCTCATTATTGTTTTCAACACGCCTGTATTTCCCGAGGGGTTAGGCAGAGGTGTAACCAATGTACACCCACAGTTCGCCGGTGTGTTTTTAAATCCCATGTAATAGGGCGCGAGTCTATTGCCATTAACAGGGCACAAAACCTAACTCCGAGCTGCTACTGAGAATTTCATAGAAAAACCCAATAACAATTTTTGCTCGATCAGGGACTCGAACCCAAGACCTCTAGCGTAGCAGTCGTGCTCAGGCACACTACCTAGGCTAACGAGGCACTCAGATGTTTTTATTCAAAGTGAAATCATTTGTCGTGAACATAGTTTTTGGCTTCAATTTTTTAACCAGTAGTAGTAGAGCTCATTGTAAAGGAGCACGTCCGGGGTAATATACATATCACTATACCTATTTCTGTCACAAAATAGCGTTGCTGTGTTCCGGTTTAAAGGGCATGGGTGTCAGTGTAATGAGACACATGAGACATTTCAACTTTGTCTTTGTGGTGGTGTTGCAGATGTTTGTAGGCAGGTTTGCCATCAAAAATAAATAAAAAAAACTGTATGGTGAGATGTAAAAATAACGCCAGCCGATTGGTTAAACGGGACATCTCCTCTCTTCTTCTTTTTGATGAAGATCAGGGCTTAGACTCTAGAACTCTTTTTTTCGTTCCTTTTAAAAACAAAAGCTGTCAATGTCTACCCACTTCACTTTTAACGGTACACATAAATAAACAGTTTAATTATCATTCGCTTACAACAAATTACTGGTTTCAAATATAATGAAATTGTACCTCAGACTCTCTATAAATAAGTATGTGGCTGCTAAATTAATGTGTCGGTTTAAATTGTGAATAGACTTCAGTGTGGCTGAATAGCTATTAACTATTTAATAGGTACTTACATAGGTTATGGTCTAAGAGCCCGGAGCCGCCAAATCCTACGTCATTTTAGCGTGGCTGAAATTTTGAGTATAGATGAAGGATGTTCTGTATGCACACTAGGAATGTCTCCTGTATTGTGGGTGTGTTTACAAACATATAAAAATTAGATACACACACAAACAGTCGGATTTGGAACAATTATCTGTAGGCTATACAAATATGTGTTCCGTACGGGAATAGAACACGCGATACGCAGTGCAGCAGCCGATTATTCAGTTACTGCACCAAGTGTCATCATTTTGTTAAAGGTTTAAGTATTTCTTTTTTTGGCACACCCAACATACATGTAAACTATATAATATTATGTAATGACATTATAAGGAATTTTATGAACTAAAGACATACCTACAAATTATATCACTAAACCGTGTAATTTTTTTACAATTTAAAGAAAACTTCAAAATTACTGTTATTTTTGTGGTTATCCGATTCAACTAACATCAAACGCATCGCTGTTTTGAACCTTATTTGTTGCCGCGATGCGTTATTGTCAATTATCTAAACACTTGCTTACGACAGGGCCTTAATTCTGAAGTTTACACAGACGAAGCCGCGAGCAGAAGTTCTTTTTTTCGTGTTCCTCGTAATTTGCGTTCTAGGGCCGCGGTGACTCTTTCCGAAATTCCGCAGCCCTGGCAGGCACTGGCTCTAGCGACACTTGTCTACTGTGCGAGCAGAAAGTAGTCCTATTCTATTATAAATGCGAAAGTTTGTGAGGATGGGTGGATGAATGTTTGTTACTCTTTCACGCTTAAACGGCAGAACGGACCTGAATCAAATTTAGCAGTAAGATAGATTGTAGTTTAGAATTACACATAAGATACTTTTTAACTGCCTCGGTAGCCTAGTGGTCCTAAGCGCGACTGCTACGCTAGAGGTCTTGGGTTCGATTCCCAGGTCAAGCACAAAGTGTTATTGGGTGCTTCTATGAAATTCTCAGTAGCAGCTCGGAGTTAGGATTTGTGCCCAGTTAATGGCAATAAGCTCGCCCTCTATTACATGGGACCTACACATACCGGCGAACTGTGGGTGTACATTGGTACACCTCTGCCTACCTCTTGCCCTTCGGGGAATAGGTACTGGCGTGATGGTATGTATGTATACTTTTCATCCCGGATAAATGTACGGTTGCCGTGGGATGCGGACGAATTCGCGGGAGAAAGCTAGCTAGAAGTAAATAAATGAAAATCTTGTGTTCAAAATTTGTTGGATTTGTTAACAAGCTCACTGGGGATCGAATTCAATGCCGGCCAACATCGAAATATGAACGATAGATTGAATGATTGAATGGTTCTCTTACTGTGGATACATTTAATATAGATGAATGAAATGTATCGGTTATTCTGGGAATTCGTTAGCCAATTGCGGGAATTGGATGTACAAACTTCAATATTTTGTTAGGTATATAAAGTCTAGTTTTCATGAAAATTGAAGTGAGAATTGAAAGAAATTTAGGAACAGTAGATACATTTGTTCAAGTTAAAGTCTGGCGGTCAAAAGGTTAGGAATATTAATATCTTTAGATTGGTAGGTAAGTAAGACGAAACGTAGCAGGTGGCGTTCTGTGGTTTCTGCCTACCCCCATAGGAAAAAGACGTGAGTTTTTGCATGTATGTATGTAAGACGAAAACTAAACACTGGTAAAGAGAGAATATTAATAATATTACAAAAGAATGATAGTTCATAAACATTTTGTTTTTCCAAATTGTATTGATTTTCATTTTAATTTTTTTTTGGCTTGGAAGTCAGGGCCAGTAGTTCTGGACAACCTTAAGTTTTTTGTTACACTCGTACTCGTAAACAGCATTAAATAGGATAGGATGTTTTGTACATTTAAGTACTTAAATAATAAAAACCATCGAGCGAAGGTATATTCAACTGCCCCATTGGTCTCGTGGTTGCAAGCGCGACTGATGAGCATGGGGTCCCGGGTTCAGTTCCCAGGTCGGGCAAAAAGTCTTATTGGGTTTTTCCATTAGGATTTGCTTAGTAGCAGCCCGGAGTTTGGAAGTTGGTGGTGTCACACACCCGTGCCTCGGAAAGCACGTAAAGCCGTTGGTCCTGGCTGTCATTCGTAGATCTCTGACAGTCGTTACGGATAGTCAGAAGCCAGGAAGTCTGACAACTAGTCTAACTAAGAGGTGTCGTGTAGCCTAGTAACTGGTTTGTGGAGGTCAGATAGGCAGTCGTTCCATGTAAAACACTGGTACTCAGCCGCATCCGGTTAGACTGGAAGCCGACCCCAACTTAGTTGGGAAAAGGCTAAGCAGATTATGATAAGCAAAAGTATAATACTAAAAGCGTCACTATTATCATCATCATATCAGACGTTGGACATAGGCCTCGCTCGTAAATTTACAAAAGGACCGGTTGGAAGCTGCCTGCATCCAGCGTCTTCCTGCGGTTTTAATCAGGTCGTCCGTCCACCTTGTGGGTGGACATCCTACGCTGCGCTTGCCGGTGCGTGGTCTCCATTTGAGAACTTTGCGGCCCCATCAGCCATCAGCTCTGCGTGGCTTGTGCCCTGCCCACTGCCACTTCACAAGAAGCGTAATAATGTATTTATGCTCCACACTCCAAATTCGACTTTATGATTACGTATTCAAATCCCGATTTTTCATTGGAGAAGCAATCATTCATTTGGCTTTACCCCATGGTGAAGCCAAACGGTTAAAATCACAGAATTGGAGTTAAAATGTTAGAGAGAATATTTTAAATTTGCAACATTTTATTTTAGCAAAATGTTGATTGATTTTTGTTTTGTTTATAAAGTGGTTTGTGAATTTATTGGCATTTAAATGTTGTGTTTTATGTACATTTTTGCACCTGCGGCCTATTTGATTTATGTAAAACACTTGTATTCCTGGCCCCAACATACTTGGGAAGGCTAAGCAGTATATGAGGCCCATATGATGTGATTTTTGGTTTAATTTTGTACAACTCCGGCTATACACCCGGTGTCACCGCGTTTAGTTACGCCTTTGGTTACTGCTCTGCTTCCGTTAGTCGTAGCGTAATGTTGTATTCGTACAAACCTTTTTCTTAAATCACTCTATTTACACATAACAGAACATACCATCACGCCTGTATTCCCCGAAGGGTTAGGCAGAGGTGTACCAATGTACACCTACAGTTCGCCGGTATGTTTAGGTTCTATGTAATAGGGGGCGAGCCTAATGCCATTAACCAGGCTCAAATCCAAAGTCCGAGCTGCTACTGAGAATTTCATAGAAAAACCCAATAACACTTTTGCTCGACCTGGGAATCGAACCCAAGACCTGTAGCGTAGCAGTCACGCTTAGGACCACAAGGCTAACGAGGCTCGGATACGACTGGGTGCTGCGAGCCGACCTCCCTGAGGGCGTCGGCGTAGTATGCTACGCCGACGACACGCTGGTCTGGGCGCAGGGAAGGTCGCACGAGGCGGCGGCCGACTTAATGACACGCGGGGTTGCGATAGTCGTTGAGAGGATCCGGCGGTTGGGTCTCGAGGTGGCCTTGCACAAATCTGAGGCCATGTGTTTTCATGGGCCTCGGAATAGGCCACCGTCGGGATCCCAACTAACGGTAGGAGGGGTTCACATCGGCGTCGGGTCGACGATGAAGTACCTGGGACTCGTCCTCGACAGCCGGTGGAACTTCGCGGAGCATTTCCGACGTTTGGCCCCCAAACTGGAACGGGCCGGGGCTGCCTTTAGGCGGCTCCTACCCAACCTGGGGGGACCAAACGCCTCCTGCCGGAGGCTCTACGCGGGAGTCGTGCGGTCGATGGCCCTTTACGGGGCCCCGGTGTGGGCGCAGGGGTTAAGGCGACTTGCCGCCCACTACCTCATTGCGTCCCAACGGGTGATCGCCATAAGGGTCATCCGAGGATACCGCACGATCTCGGGGGAGGCGGCGAGCCTCCTTGCCGGATTGCCGCCGTGGGATCTGGAGGCGCTGGTCCTCGCGCGCCTGTACGAGTGGCGCGTGGAGGTACTAGGCCGGGGGGAGAGTCCGCCACCGCGGCAAATTGCCGCTCGGCGGGCCGACCTCCGGCTCGATCTCATGGCGACATGGAGACAGCGACTGTCGCAACCTCGTGCTGGGCACGCCTTAATAGAGGCGGTAAGTCCCCTCTTTGAGGAGTGGCTGGAGAGGCGCCACGGCGCCCTCACCTACCGCCTGACGCAGGTCCTCACCGGACACGGGTGTTTCGGGAGGTTCCTGCACCTCATCGGGCGGGAGGAAACGTCCGGGTGTCACCATTGTGTGGATTGCCCCGAGGACACGGTGGAGCACACCGTGGCGGTATGCCCCGCTTGGGCGGAGCATCGACGAGTCCTCGTGGCGGCCATCGGCGGCGGCGAACTCTCGCGTCCGGCCCTGGTGCGAGCCATGGTTCGGAGCGAGAGGGAATGGGATGCAGTCGCCTCCTTCTGCGAGGCAGTAATGCTTGAGAAGGAGGCGGCGGGACGGTTGAGACAGCGGTTCTCCCGTCCCAGCCGCCGCGGTAGACGCTCCGGGCGTCGGGAGCCGCGAGACGACTCCCGGCCACCGTAGATACTGGCCTGTGGACGGTGAGCAATGGGTAGCTCACCGTCCTTACGTTGCATAACGACAGGCCGTGTCGACGGCGCGTTCGTGTTCCACGCGCGCCTCAAAGAGATGTCAGCAAAAGGAAGGGGCCACTGAGGGCCGATGCCTGCCGGGGCTGCGGGTTGTTCGCAAGAGATACCGCGCCCCCGGAACGCAAAGGGCACAAGAAGGAACATGGGTGGGTTTTAGTCAGTAAAAGTCTGACACTCCCTCCCGCCCCGCCCAGGGCGGGAGAAGTTATTTGATGATTTCCCACCCACAAAAAAAAAAAAAAAAAAAAAAAAAAAAAAAAAAAAAAAAAAGGCTAACGAGGCAGTTCACTCTATTTATTGATGAAAACCGCATCAAAATCAGTTGCGTAGTTTAAAAGATCTAGGAGTATAGGAGGTCAGACATTTTTTGGGAAGGACCACGTCCGGGGAAGTACTACCACTTTACCTATTTCTGCTGCAAAGCAGCGTTGCTGTGTTCCGGTTTGAAAGGTATAAGAGCCGGTGTAATTACAGGCACAAGAGATATCTTAACTTTGTCTCTGGAATGGCAACGCATTTGCAAGGCCTCTTGTATTGCAGTCCACTTAACATTAGGTGGGTCGTCGGCGTCGGCTTGTTTACCATCCAATGATATTAATATATATATAAGTCAATTCAATCAAGGGGTGGGCTTTAAAAATGTCTATTATTTAAATAAACATCACTATTTTCATTAAAAATCTTTTCTTTTGCACAATGCCTAATTTCCAAGTCATTTTTCCTCCATTATCAATCATTAACTAAATAACAAAGTTACTAAAAAATATCTCCGTAAATCTATTTCCCGATAGCTTCATTCAACCGGAAATATAAATCTTTCCGACCTATATTTCATAACCAAATCATCGCTTAAAAGGGGAAAAACGCTTTGAAAATTCAGTAAAATACATATATCTTGTTGGGAAAGCATTTTACGGACAAAAGAAGTGTATTCGGTGTATTTTTACGACTTTCTACGTAGTTAAAATGGACCCAAATGAAAGATCTATTATGGACCGATAAAAATTCGATTGGGAAGCGGAAAATGCAATCGAGTTTATATGAGATGTTCACGTAAAATGGTTTTTACATAAAATGAACGATTTTTTCAGGGATTACAGTATTTGGGCTGAATTTGCTGTTTGTCATAATAAAATTTTGGTTTAAGTAAAAGTAAAAGACTTGAAGAGATAAGTACTAGTATTTTAGTTAAATGTATATTCATTAATAGGACCAATCAATGTGGCTCGTTCTAAGGGAGGCCTATTTCCAGCAGTAGACGTCATTTGGCTGATAGAATATAACTGATGATACATGTTTATCATCTTTTAGTAAATTAAAACACTTTTTTACCTTTTAAACATTAGGGCAAAAATACTTTTACGCTAATGTTCAAAGGGTTTTTTTTTTTTTTTGGGGGGTGGGAAATCATCAAATAACTTCTCCCGCCCTGGACGGGGCGGGAGGGACTGTCAGACTTTTACTGACTAAAACCCACCCATGTTACTTCTTGTGCCCTTTGCGTTCTGGGGGCGCGGTATCTCTTACGAACAACCCGCAGCCCCGGCAGGCGTCGTGTTCAAAGGGAAAACCTCTGATGTTTAAACCGTTTAAACTTTACCCCTGATGTTTAAAAACATAATTATATTACTACAGCCAAACATATTTCAATATTATAAATGTGGAAGTAACTGCCTCGGTAGCCTAGAGGTCCTAAGCGCGACTGCTACGCTAGAGGTCTTAGGTTCGAGTCCCAGGCCGAGCAAAAATTGTTATTAGGTTTTACTATCAAATTCTCAGTAGCAGCTCGGAGTTAGGATTAATGGCAATAGGCTCGCCCCCTATTACATGGGACCTTAACATACCGGCGAAATTGTGGATGTACATTGGTGCACCTCTGCGTAACCCTTCAGGCAATACAGGCGTGTTGGTATGTTATATAGTTCTTATAAGCGGTAGTTTTAAATTTTAAATAATATAGTTTTGACATAAGGTATGGCTGTATTACTTTAAGTAAAAACGTTACCCCACACTAGAATTATCTCCCGTACCGTGGTAGCATTTATAAACTGACACTAACAACCAGATTCGGAGCAACTATCTGCAGGTCATATAAATATGTGTGTTCGTACGCGAATCGAACCCGCGACACGCAGCACAGCAGCCAATCGCTCAGCCGCAACCGTGCCGACTGATTATTAATAAAATGACATATACCATAAATTTAAAGTAACATTTTCATACATTTTCGTTAAAATTAATCTTGTTGACTCTTAACCCACATGCACAAAGTGTAAATATTTGTAGATATAAATGGTGTAGTTAATTCATTTAACACATCCGTGTACGAGTAATATTAGTCTCGTGCGCCAGAGAGCCTCTGGCCATTTTCATAACGCACAGAGCTAGGAACGCTTAGAATTGGTAACGTTGAAGAAAGAGTGAAAGGGAAGATGGTGGAAGAAAGTTTCTTGTTTGAGTGACAGATTTCTATGCTATGATCAAATCTAATATTAATTTACTAACGTATCAATATTTACGTAATATTTGCTTTTAATAATGGTGAAAATTGTTTTAAAAACTTCATTGTGTCTGTTAAAAAAATGTGATCAAAGTGACAGACTCGGATGGTAAAAATGGCTTTTAGACTATTTATAGACAATAATGTGATAATACGGTAATTTTGCAAAGTATCTAGTAGTATCAGGTTGACAGTTCAAAGATGGAACGGAAAAACACATCGTTTTAAAGAAAAAAGAAAAAGAAAGACATTATAAATTTTAATAATAAAGCCACACCTTTTTACTTAAAGTTGTTTGGGTTTACATTATGTTGCAATTATGAATATTATTTATTCTACACACACCACATACCATCACGCCTGTATTCCCCGAAGGGTTAGGCAGAGTTTTACCAATGTACACCCACAGTTCGCCGGTATGTTTTAGGTCCCATGTAATAGGGGGCGAGCCTATGGCCATTAACCGGGCACAAATCCTAACTCCGAGCTGCTACTGAGAATTTCATAGAAAAACCCAACAACACTTTACTCGACCTGGGAATCGAACCCAAGACCTCTAGCGTAGCAGTCGCGCTTAGGACCACTAGGCCAACGAGGCAGTTTACATTAAAAAACTCTTAACTTTATTCGTTAAATTAAAAAATAATCCAATAAAAAAATGTGTCATAATTTTCCCTGTCTAAATTTATTGCCATGTCTACACAGTGCTATGGTCTGTGTCCAGCTATCAGGGTAGCAATTTGCCAGCGGCGGTCGCGGCCCGCCCTTTGACAAGTAAATTGCGACTTAGAATTGCAGATTAAACGCAGATTACATTTGTTTGTTAGATATAAGCTGGACGTTTAAAGTTTTTAGGGAATAACCATTTTTATGTGTTATCTTTGGGCTGTACAGAATTTACCTTGTTTTTTGATTAACATGTAACGAGGTCATTAGGACAACATAAGGGCAACTAGATTCAATTATTTTTTCTTGAGTTTAACGTTTAAAAGAGTATTTTAAATTTGACTGCCCCGTTGGTCACGTGGTCGCAAGCGCGACTGATGAGCATGGGGTCCTGGGTTCGATTCCCAGGTCGAGCAAAAAGTATTATTGGGTTTTTCCATTTGGAATTTCTCAGTAGCAGCTCGGAGTTAGGATTTGTGCCCGGTTAATGGCTCGCCCCCTATTACATGGGACCTAAATATACCGGCGAACTGTGGGTGTAAATTGGTACACCTCTGCCTAACCCTTCTGGGAATACAGGCGTGATGGTATGTTGTTGTTGTTGTTTAAATTTTAATGGTTTAAAACAATACCTATTATGGTTTGGCTTCGGCTTCATTTTGATATTATGAACAATATTAACTATGCTACCAACTCTGAGACAACAAAAAAGAAAATGCTGATGATTTTTATATATTTTTTTTTCATTTTGCCTATTATGTAATGAGAGGTTGGGATTTCAAAGATGGAATGAAAACATTTATCGTATAAAAAGAAAAATTAAATAATAAAATTGTCACAAACATTTTGTATGTAAATTCAATTTACATATGAATTTCAGTCTTAATCTTATTATTTTAGACTGTGATTTGAAATATACGTAAATTAAGAGGCAATTTACTAAGTGAAAAAAAATCTTCCAATTAAAAAAATACTTATCATTGTTCTTTTTGCTTATACAGTAAAACAGTTACAAGATACATAATATACGGTCACGTCTGTATACCCCGAACGGTTAGGCAGAGGTGCACTAATGTACACTCACAGTTCGCCGGTATGTTTAACTCCCATGTAATAGGGGCGAGCCTATTACCATTAACTGGGCACAAATCCTAACTCCAAGCTACTACTGAGAATTTCATAGAAAACCAATAACACTACTCGACCTGGGATTCAAGCCTTATTCATTCAGCTAGCGTAGCAGTCGAGCTGAGGGCCAATGGGCTAACGAGACAGTTGCAAAATAAAAAAATTGAAACATCAGCATTTCTGTCAGAAGAGTTATTAACCGAAAGTTTCAAAGAAAAAACCGGTTTATTGATTGAATAAATACAAGGTCATTGTGAGTCGACGTTTTTGCCATCCCTTCAATCCCGGTCTGAATATCCGAGGTCTTGGTCATTGGGTTTTTATGAAAGACTTTGGTAATCGAGTATTTATACATCGTTACACTGATTTGTTTTATTTGAATGGTATTGGATTTTTTTTTTAGGGATGGGAAATTATCAATTGACTTCCCCTGCCCTGGGCGGGGCGGGAGGCAGTGTCAAACGTTTACTGAATAAAACCCATCCATGTTCTTTCTTGTGCCCTTTGCGTTTCGGGGTGCGGTATCTCTTACGAACAACCCTGAAATCGACGCTGAGTGGCCCCTACTAAAATTGCTGACATGTCTTTAAGACGCGAGAGTAACATGAACGCGCCGAAAGTTCAAAATTACAAAAAAAAAAAAAATTAACCGAACCTGCAGATTTTTTACAGAATTAGTTTTTCCGGGATAAGCCGTGTAATTTCCAAGGAACCCATATATAAAGGGTGATGAAAAATACTTTTAAACAAGCCGAATCTTACTGGTTTTCTCAGATTGCAATAACTTTAATGTTCTGGAACCTATTGGCTCCAACTATTTTTAACGTAAGGAATATCTCCACGGCCCCTGTACCGTTACATTTACTTATAAACACAATGTATTTCGTGCGTTACTATCATTGCGTCCTAAAAAAACAGTAATTTATCAAACTAAACATAAGTTGTGTCCCAGCCTTGCTTTCCGCATTATGTTGTATAGTGTGATAGCTAGAATGCGGAGTTAACAGCTATGTCATACGTCTATTTACACCAGTACGGAAATGGAAATGGGTGATTTACAAAACAAGAAGCAACTTTGAGCACAAAATTTTATTATTATACTCATTTTTTTTCGTAACACTGCCTCGTTAACCTAGTATTCCTAAGCGCGACTGCCACGCTATAAGTTTTGGGTTCGATTCCCAGGTCGAGCAAAGTGATATTGGGTTTTCCTATAAAATTCTCAGTAGCAGCTCGGAGTTAGGATTCGTGCCCGGTTAAAGTCAAAAGCCTCGCCTATTACATGTGACTTAAAAACATACCGGGAAACTGTGGGTGTACATTGGTTACACCTCTGCCAAACCTTTCGGGGAATACTGGCGTGATGGTATGTTTTTTCGTGAAATAAATCGAAGTCAATTCTTCAAATAATCATTGAACTTGTTAAGCCTCATGTTCGATTGTTTACATTCCGAACTTGGCTAACACACTACCTATTATCTAGATTTAGCTATAAAGTTCTCTAATAATAAAGAAACAAAGCTAAAATTTCAACAACCAAGCAAAATATCATTAATTCACAAACCAATTGACAAAATAAACCAATCCAATTCATTAATATTTACAGTTTAAAATCAGACAGGCTGCGGGTGACAACAGGTTGTAAAATAACATCACGTTTGCGGTGACGGAGGGTTAAACTGACCACAGAGGTAACAGAAATGTGATTTAAATCAAAATGTTTTATTCAACACAATATGTATTGTAGGCCAAGTATTTAACGACATAGTTTATGGACTTGGCGTAAGGTTTGTGAATGTGTTTACGGAAAAGTATAGTAGTAGTAGAGCTCTTTGTGAAGGAGCTCGTCCGGGGAAGTACTACCACCATACTTATTTCTGCCGCAAAGCAGCGTTGCTGTGTTCCAGTTTGAAGGGTATGGGTGCCGGTGTAATTACAGACACGTGAGACATTTCAACTTTGTCTCTAGGATGGTAACGCATTTGCAAGGCCTCTGGTATTGCAGATGTCTATATGCAGACGCGACCACTTAACATCGGCCGGCTTGTTTGCCATCCAATGACATAAAAAAAATATAAGTGGAGCTGATCAACATGACGAAGACGACCAGGGGAGGCTCCTTCCAGGATGCCGTCGAGATATCCTGCATGATGCCTTGGTTCGTTTGGTTTATTACCTTTTTTTTTTAAGGATGGGATATCATCAAATTACTTTTTTTACTCTGGGCGGAGCGGGAGGGAATGTCAGATTCTTACTAACTAAAACCCATCAGTGTTCCTCCTAATACCCTTTGCGTTCCAGGAGCGCGGTGACTCTTTTGACCAAATTCCGTAACCCTGATTATTTATGTACTTACTTTATTAGTTTATCGTGGACATCACTGACATCGTGAGGAAACCCGGACTTATGATTAATATATATTGAAAACGCCAATCCGCCTTGAGCAAGCATGGTGATCAATGCTCATGCCTTCTCTGTATGAGAAGAGGTCGTTATATTAAAATAGTATTATTATATTACTACCAGTCTCGCTAGCCTAGTGGTCCAATGCGCGACTGCTACGTTAGAGGACTTGGGTTCGATCCCCAGATTGAACAAGGTGTTATTGGGTTTTTCTATGAAATTCTCAGTACCAGCTCGGAGTTAGGCTTTGTGCTCGTTAAATGGCAATAAGCTCGCCCCCTATTACATGGGACCTAAACATACCGGCAAACTGTGAGTGTACATTGCTACACCTCTGCCTAACCCTTCGGGCAATATATGGTGTGAACTTTAAATATTACTGAAAAGTTTTGGGTGATCCTTCATTTTCCACAAAACCACAGAACTTAACTCATATCTGACAAAGACATACCTCTATTGGAAGACCAAAACTAAGTCAATATAGATAAGTAAATAGAACCAACACACACATACATACAAAATGCCCTACAAAACCAACTTCCAAGAAACGACCATCTCCTTCATATCAGACACAGTATTATTGTGCGTCCCAGATGTTCTCCGCATTATCGCGGTTATGAGTCAAATGTACCGACCCGAGACACAGTGGCACCTAATTGGAAAACTTGAAAAGGTGCGAGCTACCGCGAACAATTGAATTTTCCCTTCCGCCGGGCTTGTTGTGTTTGTATAAATGTTTTGGGAAGGTACTTTTGAGTTGGTTGCGTGATTTCATGTAGAAAATATGGGGCAGTACGTACAATGATATAATTCAACTGTAAGTCTCACACGCGAACGTTTAAATGTAAAACTATTTTATTTCGCGTCCATTTTTTTTGTAATTCAGATTAATTCTATACGACAAGCATAATTCGTTTTTTTTTTTATAATTATTCTTATATGGCAAACAAGCTGAAGGGCCATTTTTTGTCTTTAATCTTCTAATTACTACATATACTTAATTTTTAGTTACTTTTATTGTAATACACAATTCAGCATTGAAATCTGTAAGTATACAATAAATCACCCCTATTTGCTACCCTTAGGGTAGATAGAATATTTTTTTCAAAATTTTCTCATAAAAATAAGCATTATCAAAATCAGACTACTCTGTAAAACGTTATGCGTGATCATTCATTACTAACTAACTGCCTTGTTGGCCTAGTGGTCCTTGGCGCGACTGCTACGCCAGAGGTCTTGGGTTCGATTCCCGGGTCGAGCAAAAAGTGTTATTGGGTTTTTCTATGAATTTCTCAGTAGCAGCTCGGAGTTCGGATTTGTACCCGGTTAATGGCAATAGGCTCGCCCCCTATTACATGGGACCTAAAAATATACCGAACTGTAGGTGTACATTGGTACACCTCTGCCTAACCCTCTGAGGAATACAGTGGAGTGTTTTTTTTTTTTTTTGGTGGGTGGGAAATCATCAAATAACTTCTCCCGCCCTGGGCGGGGCGGGAGGGAGTGTCAGACTTTTACTGACTAAAACCCAAACATGTTCCTTCTTGTGCCCTTTGTGTTTCGGGGGCGCGGTATCTCTTACGAACAACCCGCAGCCCCGGCAGGACAGTGGAGTGATGGTATGTGATCATACATAAAAATATATATACAACGCGTCGAATTGTGAACCTCCTCTGTTTATTTTCGGCGATTAAAAATCAATTGTGTTTTCATTACGTTTATGGACTTCGCTCATTATAAACAATACTGTTACTAAAAATATAACGCTCAAGATTTAAAGTCCTAAATTAATTGGTAAATTATTTGCCATATCTAGGTACCCTGAAGATAAAAAATATTCCGATTTCTCGCCCGCAGAATACATTACCATACAAACAAAACTAGAAGTTCCATTCAAAAGCCGAGACTGCAATCATACTTCATACAAACTCGGACCAAGTCTCCATACCCTTTAAGGCGGTGCACAGACATTTCGAATAATTTATTTTTATACCAAAGTCTGGTCCAAACTTTGTGAGTTTATTCTAGTCGACCTTTTACTCGAAAACTTTCGGTCAAACAGGGAATGATAAACAAAAAAAAATATCTTGGACTGGGTTGTTCTTTGACTCCGGACTTAAAAGAAATAAACTATGCAGAAGTTGAAGATTTAATGGGAAACTTGAGAACTGGTTCATTGGCTATTTGGCTTGTTTGTGCTAGTTTTTTTAGGGTACCGTAAGTAAAGGGTTCAAACGGAACCCAATTGCTCTCGTTCATCTATCGAATTAATTTACCTGTAAACATTTTGTATTTAAAAAGAGTAAGTATGGATGTCTAACTGTGGACGGTGAGCAATGGGTAGCTCACCGTCCGTCCGTTGCATAACGACAGGCCGTATCAACAGCGCGTTCGTGTTCCACGCGCGCCTCAAATAGATATCAGCAATTTTAGAAGGGGCCACTTAGGGCCGATGCCTGCCGGGGTTGCGAGTTGTTCGTAAGAGATACCTCACCCCCGGAACGCAAAGGACACAAGAAGGAACATGAATGGGTTTTAGTCAGTAAAAGTCTGACATTCTCTCCCGCCACGCCCAGGGCGGGGAAGTTATTTGGTGATTTCCCATCGGTAAAAAAAAGCAAATCTGTAATAAAAATCTATTAAGGCTTTCCGCTCGAGTCCAACCGCCTTATATTTTTCCACACCACCATTAATCAACCAACTCTTAAGTCTCAAAAGAAACCGCTATTGATTTCAAAAAGTATCGATTAATCAACTCGATTAAAAACAGGAATCGAATGGAATGAAGAAATCCCTGATAAGATTGATGTCCAGATTCCGAATGGTTCATTATCGTGACCGGGTGCGGACTGACGTAACTGATAGGGTATTCTACTTCGAAATCTTCCGGGTATCTTGATTGTTCACTTCAATATTAGTTATTTTGGAGACCGGGGACCGTTCCCCTTTTAATCGATAGAATACGCCATTGTAACTCTTTTGGAACAAATGAAAATTAGTGTCGTATATTTGGTTTGTTGAGATACCTAAAGACTTGGGATGAACTTGGGGGCTTTGACCAGCAGTGGGACATTATAGGCTAGGTGCAAAAAATAAAGAAGATACAGAAGGTTTGATAAAAGAAGACCAGAAGAAAGGCACGGAATTAATTTCTAAATCTGCCTTTGATAATTTAATTTAATTAGAATTAACTTAATACGTAAAGATTAAATAATTGTCTACGCTGTCCCAATGCTAAAAAAGGGTCCCAAAAAAAATATACGAAACAAATATAAAACTTAAAAATAAGGTGTTAAAATAACAGCTGAAGCGCAGTCACTGTCTGCCTTCATAGACAAAAAAAAGTGCGATGATATAAAACGTTTAATTTATTACAAAATAAATGGTCCCACTATAGGGCAAAAGTCTCTTAATCACCACAAGTATTAATTATCACGCACGCTTAATGTAGATTGATATTAGAACATTGAAGCAATTATAGTTTTACCCAAAAATAACTAAGAGTCTAAAAAAAAAGAGTCTACAGAACCGTGTTCAATATTAACATAATACCTAAATATATTTTGCGCTTCCAAAACTCTTGGTTTTAACAGCACCTTAAATGCCACTTCAAATTTCGAACGTATTCAAAGTGATTCCACAATGTTTACTTTGAAAACAAAAGACTTCGATTTTGGAATGTGTGTTCCACTTTCAAAATAATATTTTTTCGATGCTGTCATTCGGGCGTAGGTTTTTGTTATTACTTGTTGACATACGTCGGCTAGTTCATTGATTTTAAATATTCATGGTTTACAAGCAATAAAACGGTTGGTAGCAATTTAATGGATTGCTGATGGTTTAGTAAAAAATGGACTTTTTAGTTTTGGAAATAAATTGAATTTTTGAGTGTGTTGTACGATATAGAATAAACTTAAATAAGGTAAGTTATTATTTTATTATTACTACTGGAAGCGTATTATTATTAGTTGTGTTCTGTCTTACGAGTAGCCTTCTATTATCCTATTGTAGGTCAAAAGACTCCTTCCAAAAAGAGAAGGCACGAGCATTGATCAGCCTTGCTCAAAGTGGACCGGGGATTTCAGACTTATATCTAAATATATAAAAGCGAAAGGTCGATCACTCAGAGTGACTGCCTATCTGACCTTCACAACCCAGTTACTAGGCAACACGATACCTCTCGTTTAGACTGGCTGTCAGACTTCCTGGCTTCTCACTATCCGTAACGACTGTCAACGATGTATGAATGACAGCCGGGACTAACGGCTTTACGTGCTTTCCGAGACACGGGTGTGTGACACCACCAACATCCAAACTCCGGGCTGCTACTGAGCAGATCCTAATGAAAAAACCCAATAACACTTTTTGCCCGACCTGGGAATCGAACCCGCTTGCGATCGGGGCAGTTATAAACTTACATAGTAAATATAAAATAAAAAAAGTCACATAGATAAGTGCCCTTGCGTGGTTGCGAACACAGAGCCTCGTTCATGAAATGATGTAAATAAAACACAAAATTAAGAGTTTTAAGTAACCCCCGACAGATGAATAAAAATCTCTGCCGCAGTTTACAAAAGAGCTAATAACTTTGAAACCGCTGAACCGATTTCCATCAAACATAGCTAAGAACACTCCCGACTAATTCACCTTTCAAACAAAACAAATTAAATGAAAATCGGTTCATGCGTTCGGGAGCTACGATGCCACAGACATACACAGACACGTCAAACTTATAACACCCCTTCGTTTTTGCGTCGGGGGTTAAAAATAGAATTTCGTATAACCCGAAGTACTTATTATTCTCTTCCATACAGTAACAATTACGTTTACGACTACTCAAAGTAAAATAAATCTAATTTTCCTTATAATAAATGCCAAAATAACGTTAAAATGAACGCAAAATCGCAGACTAACATTATTATATTTATTTTCCCTTGCCTTCCTAAACGTTCAAGAGAACGGCTCGGTGATACGTTAACTAACCAAATTTATTTGACATCATTAAGAGTAAATAGCTCATTAATATCCCCAGAAATCTATTAAATAAATTACTAAGACAATTTGTTAGCTCAAACAGATTTCGTTTACAATGAACATTAATTTTAATGTTTACAACGTTCGTAAAACGAAGGAAACGTTGAATTTCAGTTTGTGGGTTTTTTTCCGCCATTTTGTTTTAAGATACTCATTTATCATCAATAAGTATAAGCCATGTACTTTTGTTTAGTAGTTGCGAAGCTCTTTGTGAAGAAGCTGGTCCGGGGAAGTACTACCACCATACCTATTTCTGCCGCAAAGCAGCGTTGCTGTGTTCCGGTTTGAAGGGTGTGGGTGCTGGTATAATTACAGGCACTTGAGACATTTCAATTTTGTCTATGGGATGGCAACGCATTGGCAAGGCTTCTGGTATTGCTGATGTTTATAGGTAATGGTGACCGCTTAACATCAGATGGGCCGTCGGGTTGTTTGCCATTCAATGATAAGTGCGAGTCGGACTTGCCTACTGAAGGTCCATACGTAGGATCATTATAAATAATTAATTAAATAATTATTTTATATAATTAATTAATTATTTATATTAATACAGAATTAAACAGAATAGTTCATTATAATAAATAAATAGTATTATTAGGTAATTATATGGTATTGTATATTTTATTTTTTTTATTTCAGAAAATTCGGAGAGAAATAGAGGTAACGGTATTTTTTTTATATTTCTTATTATAAATAAGAAATAATGCGTCGTAAAAACTAAATAAAATATATATTGTAATGTGCACACCAAGCCCTTTTATATGATACCTTTTTTGAACTAGTAGCTTCTATTTGAAATTCCGACCCCCTACAAAAAATATTTCTCTCTGTCTCTTTCTATTTATCGTAATGTCTACAACGTTCTTTCTATTTGCCTTTCTGTAAGTTTTATGCAACCTTATTTTTTTTTACTATAACCTAAAAAAAATATTGTTGAAGTAAAAAAAAAAAATTTGAACATCTAAGTAAACCCCATCCGACCATCGAACCCAAGATCGTTCCGAAGCCAAATTTCATTTTAATACATGTATCATCAAAAAATACAAAAAAAAAACTTGTCAAAACAATTACTTCTTGAAAAGAAATTGCCTTCGCAACAAATTCAAGGCCGACAGTGTAATACTAAGTAGGCATGTACAGTCGAACAAAACATTTGGTGTGCAGGCAAAAATATTGAGCTTTCCTCAGTTCTACTGCACTGCCAATATATACTATATTTTTTTCATAGTCCTACCTTCTACTGGGTATAATTTCTGTCATACTACACAGTACCATGCTGTAAACGAATCAGGTATGAAAAAAAACATGACACATAGATACAAATATGCCCACTAAAACGTATCAATAGAATATCATCCGACAAGTTTTTTAAAATAATAATAAATGAATACCAGCCCATCATTAAACCATTGCAGGGCAACTAGATGATTCGGTCAAATTGAGAGGATGAGTGAAAGGCGACTAACAAAAGGGATTTATTTGGCAGATGTGAGTAAACAGTAGGGAACGCCGGGAGAGGACGCCCTAGAAAGACCTACTCTGACCTTATTGGTGGGGTTCTGCAGAAAGGTCGCGTGCGCAGTACTCGTAACCGGCGTGCTTGTATGAACAGATGTATGAACGTGGACGAGGCGAAAGAAGTATGTAAGGATCGTAGCAGGTGGCGTTCTGTGGTTTCTACCTACCCCCATGAGAAAAAGGCGTGAGTTTATGTATGTATGTGTGCAGGGCTAAGGATTTTTATCATAGAGAGAAGGCATGATAGTGTATTGATCACCACGCTTGCTCACGGCTGATTAGCGATTTCAGACTTATATTAATTTTAAGTTCAGGTTTCTTCACTGATGTCAGTGGTGTCCAAAATAAACTTACAAAGTAAATATGAATTGAAAAAGTCACGTTTGACGCCTTATTCACTGAACCGACACGACATTTAAAATAATTGAAAGTTTGGTACCTATATACCAAATAGCTTGTTCGACTGTACCTCATAATACGAACTTAAGCAGGGGGAAGAGGGGGGCGAAAGAAAAAAGGTTTCCGCTGTTATTCAAATCAGTGACAAACTCTTGGCGAAGTGCGCAAAGATCCCAGCTTTTGCACTCGTAAGTTGGTAACTTTTTACAACGGTATTTTCAATATTTCGTTCATCTCCTGTCATTACGGACGGCAGTACTTCTAAACTTTGCCACTCGAAAAGTTGGCTGATTTCGTGTGTAATTTTTGTTAAACGTGGACGACGTTTTGGTATATTTGTTAATATTTTCTCCAATAACAATAATAATAAAATATTTATCTCTTTACAATATATAAAATTAATACAATTTTGCTTAAATGTAAATTATATTTACTTAACTGCTTCGTTAGCTCAGTGGTCCTTAGCGCGATTGCTACGCTAGAGGTCTTGGGTTCGATTCCCAAGTCGTGCAAAAGTGTTATTGGGTTTTTCTATGAAATTCTCAGTAGCAGCTCGGAGTTAGGACTTGTGCCCGGTTAATGGCAATAGGCTCGCCCCCTATTACATGGGACCTTAACATACCGGCGAACTGTGGGTGTACACTGGTACACCATTTGCCTAAAAAATTGGGGGATTGGGGGAAATTTGGGGAAATTCTGGCGTGATGATATGTTACGTAAATTCTAAGTCTCAGACTAGAAGAGCTAAAATAGTTTTAAAAAATAAATAAATAATATTATATAATAGTGCAAATGTCTATAAAAGTGATAGTAGACAAATTTATGACATGCTGAATCCCCAAGATGCAGGTAGTATGGGGATTCATCCCACCTAGTATGGGGATGTGTCTTTTAATTTCATGAATTTAACGTAAATATTATGTAACATTTAAAATACACACATACCATCACGCCTGTATTCCCCGAAGGGTTAGGCAGAGATGTACCAATGTACACCCACAGTTCGCCGGTAAGTTTTAGGTCCCATGTAATAGGGGGCGAGTCTATTGTCATTAACCGGGAACAAATCCTAACTCCGAGCTGCCTCGTTAGCCTAGTGGCCCTAAGCGCGACTGCTAAGCTAGAGGTCTTGAGTTCGATTCCCTGGTCGAGCAAAAAGTGTCTATTCTATGAAATTCTCAGTAGTAGCTCGGAGTTAAAATACTTTAATGGCACAATAAGATACATTTTTGGTAACTATAAATAAATTTATTCTTATTCATATTTTACTGTACAAGATACGGTAAGTCTTAAGATTTACAAGTAAAACTGAAGAACTAACAATATTTGAGCTTTCAGATACGCAACGAAACAATAGTGATTTTCTTAAAAAAAATGTATTCGAAGAATTCGTTTTAAAACAGAGAGATTTTATTTAAACTCCTTTCCTTCAACCGTTGAAGCGTTCTTTGTGTACAACGTTCCATTTTTTAAATTTCCGGAAGCTAAAACCATTCAATAATACTTAATCTAAAAATCATTCATTTTACTTCACTCAAACGGAATGAAACAAACGAAATTAAACCCAAAAAGTGGTCCTTTTATCCGCAAGAGACCTCAAAGTTGATCAACGAACGAACCCTTTTAAGTTTAAGAAAAAAAATGGCCGCCCATCGTTTGTCCTTGGCTAGTGCCGGGAGTGAGTGTTGGATAAGGATACTGCAATCGATACTGTTATTTTTGGGACTCAGTCGAAGGGATGAAAAAGAAAGGGATGAATTTCTTACCCCTTCAATGATCCCCTGTTGACCTGAAACAAATATAGATCAAATATTAGTTTAAGATAGTTAAATTGAATTCAGTATTATTGTTAAAATGTTTATTAAAGAAGTATGTAAGGATCGTAGCAGGTGGCGTTCTGTGGTTTCTGCCTACCCCCATGGGAAAAGGCGTGAGTTTATGTATGTTTATTCTTTAGACCCGTATAACCTTGAAGAATTCTCGTTGAAACGTCTGGGTTATTCTAATAAGGTTAGGAATATTAATCAAATGAGCATTAAAATGAGAGATAATTTGATTTGTTTTGAAGTTTAAGTTCCGTATTATAACCTATACTGGGTGGAAGGGATATATCATCATCCATCCATCACGCATGTATTCCCCGAAGGGTTAGGCAGAGGTGTAACAATGTACACCCACAGTTCGCCGGTATATTTAGGTCCCATGTAATAAGGGACGAGCCTATTGCCATTAACCGGGCACAAATCCTAACTTCTAGCTGCTACTGAGAATTTCATAGAAAAACCCAATATCACTTTTTGCTCGACCTGGGGATCGAACCCTAGCGTAACAGTCGCGCTTAGGACCACTAGGCTACCGTGGCAGTTCTATGGAAGGGACATTGCAACGACTTTTTTCCCCTCATGACATGACCCCCAGCGATGAAATTTTTAGTCAATTATTAAAACCAAAATGAAGTGTTTCAAACAAAAGTGCAACATTTGCATGGTGAAATAATAACTTTTAATTAAACAAATATGAATATTTACACGATACTAACACAAAAAAGCATTTTTAAAATTTTTGTCTGTTTGTTTATTTCGGCTAATCTCCGAAACATCTGGATCGATTTTGACGGAGTTTTCACTGGCAAGTACCTGATGTTATAAGGAGTATAGTAGTCGCCACGGGTCGTGAGCACAAATGTCAAGTAAATTTTCGGGATTTCGAGTTCCTTTCTGGGTATTTTAGGCCGCCGACGCTGCGCGCGATTGGTCCGTCAGTCGAACCGATAGCGTGCAGCGTCGGCTCCCCAAAAAACCCCGATAGGAACCAAAAAACCGAAAAGTTAACTTGACATATGTGCACACGACTCGTAGCGACTAATGTAGCTAAGGCTACTTTTAATTTTTAAAGTAATACGTGCACAAAATTCCTTGTGATAACAAATGAATAATATTGCTAATAGAAGCTATTAAATATTTAATTAATAAATAAGAACTGCTCAAGCATATTCATCCTCTGTATGCGGTGACCTTTATACAATAAATATACCCCACAATATTGCCAGAGTTAAATAAAATACACCCTATATTCATCCAAAACTGTAAATAAAATTAACATACAAAATGTCCGCAATCTCGCAACTAGAAATTCTCTACACATCGTGTCAAAAAATCGACACAATACTTGCCGACAAAGGACAGGCACAAAAAAGGGTTCAAGCCTAGAAACTCACAGCTCACTCCATTTCACCAAGTGTGTGTGTGTTATTTCGAAATTTTCTCAGAAACCCACTGAAACTGTTTGCACGATAAACCAGATGGATCGTAGCAAATTGTTATTGTATTCACAAACGCGGTATGGTAACGAGGGAATAAAAATAATCGAATAGGGAATTATTTTGCGGACCGTTGGTTCTGTTCAGGACTACAGATGTTTGAAAGGGAGTAGGGAACGCTATGTTAGTGCGACTTTGATTTTGGGCAGTGATTGAGTAGGCTGCTTCCAACTGGTCCTTTTGGAAATCTATGTGGGAGGCTTATGTCCAGCAGTGGATGTCCTACGGCTGATCTGATGATGATGATGATGATTGAGTAGCGAAAGTATTCAGTAATAATAGAGACGTAGTTTTACATCCTGGTTCTTAAGGAGGTAACAATGCTAGTGATTCTGAACACGAATCAATACCAAATTAAATTGTATTTTTTTCGTAGATGTTTTAATTCAAATTAGCGAAGTTGCCGCTGGGTTTACGAAAGCGGGGTGATGAACCCGCACGCACACAGTGATATCGTAGCGTGACACTGCGTATCACATACGGAACGGGCGATTCTGTTCTTTAAAAGAGGTGTATTCTGAAGTACTGTCAAATATAAACAGCTAATAGTTTTTTTTTACCCGCGCTAAGTTACGTCTTTGTTTACTGCTCCGTTCCCATTTATTCTATAGCCTACGCTATTCTTCATGAATCTGGCTAATACATACGGAAATATGTTTCCAATTCGACTGTTAATTTCAGAGATTGGCCCGTTTTAAGAAACACACAAACAAAAATCTCTTCAATTTTATCATAAGTATAGATACAAGTCTCTCAAATGTCAAAGGACGTTGTAACCGCAAGAAACAATTTAATAAAAAAAGGAAAATAATAAAATAACACAATTTTAAAGTTCCGCGTTCTAAGCACGTCACTAAACGAAAAAGGGTAAGTTTGATCACTTGCATAATATCTTATTACAAACCATGGTTTTTATATGAATAAATTACTACGTAAAGAGGCGAGGATAAAGTGTAAGAGGTAAACTGCCTCGGTAGTCTAGTAGTCCTAAGCGCGACTGCTACGCTAGAGGTCTTGGTTTCGATTCCCAGGTGGAGCAAAAAGTGTTATTGAGTATTTCTATTAAATTCTCAGTGGCAGCTTGGAGTTAGGACTTGTGCCCGGTTAATGGCAATAGGCTCGCCCCCTATTACATGGGACCTAAACATACCGGCGAACTGTGGGTGTATATTGTTACACCTCTGCCTAACCCTTCGGGGAATACAGGCGTGATGGTATGTGAAAGAGGCGAGGATAAAGTGTACCTAGGTGAAAGTAATCCTAATTATCTCGGTGGTTGCAGGCGCGACTACTGAGCTTGAGGTCTTGGATTCGATGCCAAGGTCAGGCAAAGTGTTATTAGGCTTGTCCATTAGAAATTCCTCAGTAGCTGCCCAAAGTTCCGTAATTGGTAGTGGTACACCCCGTTTCTTGGAAAGCACGTAAAACCGTTGGTCCAGTTTCTGGTCTCTCCCAGGCCGTGACTATAAAAGTGAGGGAAGAGCAAAGAGCAAGAGATCTCTCTCCAATTGTGACGGAAGGTCGTCTTATCGGACTATGAGTACGAGTCTAGAGTGTACCTGTCACACACTAGTACAATATGATATGTCCAATGTACTTATATTTGGCTAGTCTCCATTAAGATTGGCCGCCGTGACAGAAATTCGGTCAGGAGAATATCATTATTATCTGACAAGGAATCCCAAAATAAAAAACTGGTCCTTTATGTTAGCTCAGTGCTTAGTAAGCAAAAAAGAAGTCACGCGCGTCTCGGACAAAATAATGTAATATCTTGTAAGAGGAACTATAAGAAAAATGAAAAACAATTTGCGAAAATTAATCTGAGGAAAAGGACTCTTGTAAAAATATGCAGCCGTTTCTTTGGCGGCCGAGTTATAGGCTGGAGGCGATTTTAAGTTTTTTTTTTCTAATTGAAGATTTTACATGCATACACATAAACTCACGCCTGTTTCCCATGGGGGTAGGCAGAAACCACAGAACGCCACCTGGTACGATCCTTACATACTTCTTTCGCCTCGTCCACGTTCATACATCTGGTCATACAAGCACGCCGGTTACGAGTACTTCGCACGCGATCTTTCTGAATCTTTTATCTTTCTTATTTATCATTATTTTTTTGTAGTTTAATCATTTTTCATTATGATTTTTACTTAGTGCATTTTCTATATTAAGTAATTTTTTTAGGTAAAAACAAAAACAATAAGTATTATTTGGATGATCGTGTATGATTTTTTTTATAATATTGAAATATTCATCTACAACTGCCTTGTTAGCCTAGTGGTCCTTAGCGCGACTGCTACGCTAGAGGTCTTGGGTTAGATTCCCAGGTCGAGCAAAGTGTTATTAGGTTTTTCTATGACATTCTCAGTAGCAGCTCGGAGTTAGGATTTGTGCCTGGTTAATGGCAATAGGTTCGCCCTCTATTACATGGAACCTAAACATACCGCAAACTGTGGGTGTACATAGTTACTTTGGTACACCTCTGCCTAACCCTTCGGGGAATACAGGCGTGATGGTATGTTTTGAAATATACATCATTTTTTTTCTACTGATTATAATTCAATAATTTTCGAAGATAAGTTTATTTAAATGCCGAGGTTGGCTTTAAAATGAAAAGTAAAAAAAAATCGTTTAAGTAAATAAAAAGGTTTTTCTTAACATTCTGTAATCAACTTTTTTAACTCATATGGGCAAGTTTCTAATAAGCTTCTAATAATAATTTCTTAATATTATATTCTTAGTTTATTATTCTGTAAAATTCTTAAAATAAATAAAATAAAAATATTGACATAAGTCTTAAAAAAAAATGCCTAAAAGCACTCTGCTTATGACTTACACGTATTAACCTCCCCGATTTTCCGGAGCACGAAATCCGGACCGAGACGGCTTGTCAACACGCTCGTCCGTCCGTCCGTCGGAACTAAGAATTTTTAAATTATACCAAAAATAAATGTTACATCTAAAATTGTTTCATTCTGTTGTATTTTTATTTCATGGACTTACAGAAGCGTAAGATGTTGGTCCTTATTCTTTTAATTTCAAAATTAGAACGATACTTTCGTAAACAAAATGGTTATTTAGGTCATTGGCTTTGATGCTAAGCCTACAACTGGGTGCTAGAAAGGAAGAATAATTAATTATTTTTTCCATACCATCACGCCTGTATTCCCCGAAGGGTTTGGCAAAGGTGTAGCAATGTTCACCTACAATTCGCCGGTACGTATTAGGTCCCATGTAATAGGAGCGAGCCTATTCCCACTAACCGGGCACAAATCCAAACTCCGAGCTGCTATTGAGAATTTCACAGAAAAACCCAATAACACTTTTTGCTCGACCTGGGAGTTGAACCCAAGACCTCTAGCGTAGCACCGATAGCGACCAATGCGTCCGTGTCTTTATATTGCAAGGTACATGAACATATCTGCTTAGTCTTTTCCCAACTATGTTGGAGTCGGCTTCCAGTCTAACCTGATGCAGCTGAATACCAGGGTTTTACATGGAGCGACTGCCTATCTGACCTCCACAACCCAGTAACTGGGTAACACGATACCTCTTGTTTAGGCTGGTTGTCAGACTTCCTGGCTTCTAACTATCCGTAATGACTGCCAAAGATACATGAATGACAGCCGGGACCAACGGCTTTACGTGCTTTTCGAGTCACGGGGGTATCACACAGCCAACTTCCAAACTCCGGGCTGCTATTAGTAAATTGTAATGAAACAACCAAATAACACTTTTGGCCCGACCTGAGAATCGAACTCGGGACCCCACGCTCATCAGTCGCTCTTACGACTGCGAGATCAATGGGGCAGTTTCCAAGGTACATGACCATTTTCCTTAAATTATTAAAGTACTTTTTAAAACTACTAAGTACTTATTTTGTTTAAAAATGTTTCGGGGATTATAAAAAAGAAACAAATTGGTAAGCTTTACCTATTTTAGCACTTAAACTTTGCAGCTGAAGAATTATAACGAAAATTGACTTTTAATAATATATTATCGAGTTGTAAATGGATTTCTTTAAGAATTTTGTTTTTTTTTTTGCATTAAATTTGTTGTGAACTTAAGGTGTTATCCCATTGGCGAGGCGAAGCTAGATAAATAATAATTGTATGACGAAACAATTTCTAAGATGTTATTGTATAGCAAACAAGCCGACGGCCTACGTGGAGGAAATTGACTAACCACAAACCGTAGACAAGAGAAATTACTAGTTAGGGGTAATGTTTAAAAACAAAAATTTCGCAAAATGTCTCTATAATGCTCGCCGCGCCTCGCCAGCAGATAAGCCCCTTTAGGTAGCTTTGACCTTACCAGCCCCAAAGTAATTGATAATCCGAACACATGCTACGAAACGGATATTGCTTCTACATTATATTAATTTTGGTATCCCAAAAGCAACCTTACTTAAGCCATAATCCTTTCATGTGATCTAAAAATCGGAAATTCATTTCTTTGGCGATGTTATGAGTTTGCCTTTAAATTTTGAAGATCGGAAATGGTGTGTATGGGGTAGAATTAAATATTTAACGGGAAAGTTCTCTGTTTTTATTATTGAAGTATTTAATTTACTTTGTTTTAAAAGAATAGCTTTAATAGAATTAATGCCATGTCATTTATTTCTGAACTATAAAATTCTCAGTAGCAGCTCGGAGTTAGTATTTGTGCTCGGTTAATTGCAATAGGCTCGCCCCCTATTACATGGGACCTAAACATTTCGGTGAACTGTGGGTGTACATTGGTACACCTCTGTCTAACCCTTCAGGGATAACAGGTGTGATGGTTATTTCTGAACTAGCTTTTGCCCGCGACTTCGTCCGCGTGAATATAGGCTATTGCCGAAGTCAATAAAGAAGTCGTGGCATAAAAAGTAGCCTATGTCCCACCTTGCGGTTCGAACTTACCACATACCAAATTTCATCAAAATTAGTTTAGACGTTAAAGCATAAGAGACAGGCAGACAGAGCTACTTTTGCATTTATAATATTAACAGTATGGAAGAGAAATAGATAAATCACAAACAAAACCATCACGCCTGTATTCCCCGAAGGTTTAGGCAGAGGTGTACAAATGTACACCCACAATTCGCCGGTGTGTTCAGGTCCCATATAATAGGAGGCGAGCCTATTGCCATTAACCGGGCACAAATCATAACTCCGAGCTGCTACTGAGAATTTAATATAAAAACCCAATAACACTTTTTGCTCGACTTGGGAATCGAACCCAAGACCTCTAGCATAGCAGTCGCGCTTAGGACCACTAGGCTAACGAGGCAGTCAAACAAACAAATAAGCATTGTTTTAAATGATACGTTTTAAAACAGTTTTCAAAAAAGGTTACACTTTCTTAAATATGTAAGTATTTAAATACAATCAATTCAATTTTTTAATATTAACCTACCTGCCGATATCAGTAAATTATGTTTTAAATTAAAAATACACCAGAAAGGGCACGGCTGAAATCTAATTTCCTTTCCCAAGATGAAGTAATACTTTATAATCTGTCTCTGTAATGTAATCGAATTTCAGTGCTCGAGAGTTCATTGTTCACATAGTAACAAAATGCAGAGTATCTTTGGTTTGTTATAAAATAATTTCAAAGGATCACTCGACTGTCACAATTTCGAAAATTGACATAAATGTGTGAAGTGTGACTTTTGTTTTAAAAATAATAATATTTTTTTTTTATATTTTTAAATGTTTTTAATTTTATAACAATATTTATAATGTAAGTTATATGTATATAGTGATGAATAAATGAGAATAATAATAATAAAATTTATTTCAGAATTGCTTCCATAATTTGTTAGTAACAATGTTCTTAGTTTAAGAAGCGATGAAAAATTTCAATGATGTAGGCTTTAAAATCAAGTACTGTAAATATTTACTATGTCATCAAAAAGCATTCGGATAAACTAGTTTCTGCCCGCGTCATTGTCCGCGTCATTGTCCGCGTCAAACTTAATGTATTATCCTCCGGGAACTGTAAAATTTTCAGGAATAAAGCCTATGTGTTAATTCAGACTATAATCTATCTCTGTGCCAAATTTCATCCAGATCTGTTCAGCCGTTCTGGCGTGATTAAGTAACAAACATTCTAACTTTCGCATTTATAATCAAGGTAAACTTGACTTGATTAAAAAACTGCAAAACCGCATTCAAATCGGTTCACCCGTTTAAGAGCTACGGTGCCACAGACAGACACACATATACACAGACACGTCAAATTTATAACATCTCTCTTTTTGGGTCGGGGGTTAATAACAACAGGAACTTAAATACACTACACACACTCACACACACACGCATTGTCATGCAGTGTCAGTGTGTGCGTTTTGTGTGTTTACATAGGTACATCTCTGGCTTACCCTTGGCGTGTCGATGGTGCATTCGTGTTCCACGCGCGCCTCTAAGAGATGTCAGCAAAGGGAAGGGGCCACCGAGGGCCGATGCCTGCCCTGGCTGCGGGTTGTTCGTAAGAGTTACCGCGCCCCCGGAACGCAAAGGGCACAAGAAGGAACATGGGTGGGTTTTCGTCAGCAAAAGTCTGACACTCCCTCCCGCCCCGCCCGGGGCGGGAGAAATTATTTGATGATTTGCCACAATCCAAAAAAAAAAAACCCTTCGGGGAATACAAGCTTAATGGTATAATGAGGAACTTTGATCTTAACTGCCTCGGTAGCCTAGTGGTCCTAAGCGCGACTGCCACGCTAGAGGTATTGGGTTCGATTATCAGGTCGAGCAAAGTGATATTGGGTTTTTCTATGAAATTATCAGTAGCAGCTCGGAGTTAGGATTTGTGCCCGGTTAATGGCAATAGGCTCGCCCCTATTACATGGGGCCTAAACATACCGGCGAACTGTGGGTGTACATTTTTACACCTCTGCCTAACCCTTCGGGGAATACAGGCGTGATGGTATAGAACAGAAAAATAATGTCTTTTCACACCAGTTTAACTACATTAATAGAACAAAAACTCATTCAGTCTCACAAAGGTACTTCGGAGATTTTCAACAGTCTTGAATATAAACATTTACAACTTTCAAATGTCTAAATTATCTGAATGAGCATTTAAACGGTTTATTTTAGCTTCACGGCGTTACCCAGGGGGGTAGACAGGGAAGATTTAACGGTATGTTGTTTAAGAGTTTAGAAGCTTGTCCTTTGTGATGAGAATTGTATTTTGGGCGCTTTATAAGAAAAGTTAGAGCTAAAAATAAACACAAATATATTTTGTATAATTTTGTCAAAATACTGTTAATAATACTTAGTTTTTACTGTTTGTGTCGTGCTAACGGTTTTAAGAAAGTTTTTTATGAATAAAGTAGCTTTTTCCGGACAGAAAATGTAGCATACAGCACTCAAAATCCTATAAAATATTATAATATAAAAAATCAATATAAAATTAGAAAATATCGTAAATTTATTATACCTGTATAATATTTTTCAAAAACGGACCAGTAGTTCCTAAGATTAGTGGGTTCAAAAAAAAAAACAACAAAATATGTATTAACATAACATACCACCACGCCAGGGTTAGGCAGAGGTGTACTAATGTACACCCACAGTTCGCCGGTATGTTTTAGGTCCCATGTAATAGGGGGTGAGCCTATTGCCATTAACCGGGCACAAATCCAAGCTCCGAGCTGCTACTGAGAGTTTCATAGAAAAACCCATAACACTGCTCGACCTGGGAATCGAATCTAAGACCTCTAGCGTAGCAGTCGCACTTAGGATCACTAGGCTACCGAGGGCGTATAGATAAACTAAATTAGCGCGTGTTTTTTAAGCTGGGATCACTAAATCCACCTATGTATTTTGATCTCTCTCTACTTTGTATATATTGTTTGTATGTATGTATATATGTATTTATTATTATATTTTATGCTTGGAAATTTTCAGTTCGTCTTTCTTGCACCTACTATGTTTTGTCTCTGCATCACCCTAAGGTAGACTGGTAGAAAATGCCTAAGGCATTAAGTCCGCCTTTATACGGTGTATTTTATTTTACATTGTGCATAAAGCTTTTAATAAATAAATTAATATATTGTCCCACGCGAATCGTACATTTTTCTGGGATAAAATGTAGCCTATGTACTGTGAAGGTTGTACATCGTATCAACCTGGCAGAATCAGTTTACATCCAAACACTCAGTCGAATTCCTTTTAAGAATTCGAATGAGTTAGAATAGACAGTTTTTTATAAGTGAAGGCACTTATTTGGCCACCTTTGAGTCAGTGACATGATCAATGAAACGATATAATAAAGTTATACCTATATATATTTTAAAAAATCAATTGCTGTTCGTTAGTCTCGCTAAAACTCGAGAACGGCTGAACGGATTTATCTTATCTTGGTCTTGATATGTTAGGGTGATCCTAAGGTAGACTGGTAGAAAATGCCTAAGGCATTAAGTCCGCCTTTGTACGGTGTATTTTATTTTACTTTTGTGCATAAAGCTTTAATAAATAAATAAATCGTGGTCGTTAGATACAACCATTAGGTACTTTCACGACCATAGTGTCCTATGGTCGCAAAGGCGCGGCAAGTTTGCTAATGGAAGCTTATGTACTTGGAGTCATAATGATGTTTGTATGTCCCTTCAGTAATCTTAAGTAAACTTGCCTAGTGCGACGTAGATACTGCTTTGAAAGGGGGCTACTTATTTGTTAAAAGTGACGACTAGAGACCACTAATTTAATTTAAGGGTACTGTGCCGACAGCGCATTCCATAAAATATTATTCAGGTCATATTTAACAGTAAGTAAACTGCCTCGTTAGCCTAGTGGTTCTAAGCGGGACTGCTACGCCAGTGGTCTTGGGTATGATTCCCAGGTTGATGAAAGTGTTATTGGGTTTTTCTATGAAATTCTCAGTGGCAGCTCGGAGTTAGGATTTGTGCCCGGTTACTGGCAATATGCTCGCCCCCTATTTCATGGGACCTAAACATACCGGCGAACTGTGGGTGTACATTGGCACACCTCTACCTAGGCGAGATGGTATGTAATGTTTATTTAATTTATAGATAGGATAAGAGCAAAGGGTTTCTGAATCTTTTCCATAAGGATTTTTTCACTTGTGAACCTTATTATTTTCTGTGTATTTAGCTGTCTACCATGAGATTTTTCACCGTTACCAAAATCGGTTGGAAGAATAATATGATTCTCTTCAATCCAATTTAAAAATGAACTGCATTTTTACTACCCACAATAAATAATTCACATCAATATTTTTGCAACAATCAACTGTCATGAAAAGAATTGTCCTGCACCCTACAAATAAATTCCCCTTTCCACGGTTCAACGTGTCACATAATTAATCATTTTATTAAAATATCATAAACAGACTGTTTTATCGGACAGACAAATAGCCTGAAAGATCTTTTACATAAAGGCCGTTTTGTTTACAACCGATAAATTGTGATGTTCGCAATTTTTGTCTTTTGTAATTTTCACAATAAAATATTCTGGGGTTTTATTTTTGCTTTACTGTATGAAATAAGTTATGTTTTACAGTGAAATTAAATTTTCAGATGAATAATTGTTGGAATTAAAGTGCTATTCTGTAAAAATCGATAAACTGTTAATCTCTATAATCAGGTGGGATGACAACTCACTTCAATATCACTTGACTAACACAACTTGTTTATTTTTCAAACATACAACTAACTTAAATAATAATTAGATTACAAATTATGTACAGTCTATATAAAATGGAAGCTCATAGGGCATCAAAAAACTCATTCGCATTGCTGTCAATGGGACAAGTGCACAAAAGGCTGGCAGTATTGCCACGTTCTATGGCAATACTGGTTCTTTGGCCCAAGAATAGGCCTCACTTCACTTAAATTCGCCGAGGGAGATTTTTTCTTAATGGACCGGCAGATGCTAGGGTTGACCACTCACCTCAATCTCATTTAGCTTATATTCATCAAGAGAGAAATAACTCTCTTTACAGAATAGCACAGTAGATCTCACGATTGTAATTTTTTTTTTTATTTTCCTTATTGGTTGGAAAGTAAGATAAATTAGGTACGTATTTCTTTTTACACGTACAAACAGTCAATCCATTAATTTAAAAGGAATCACTCAAATTTTAATTCAAGGGAATGTGATACATTAATTACTTAAAAAAAAAAAAATATTTTATGAATTTTCTTTTTCCAAGCACATAAAAGTTTTCAAATTAATACTGAAAGACTATCTCGTATTTTTCATTATTATTATTATAACAGTTAAACCAAATTAATTCACTTTAAGTAATTGACAGGCGAAAAAGAATAAATGCAAATTGCAATTTTAGTTGCTTTTTCCAAATTGAAAACCATAATACGAACCGTGTAATGGGGGCATAAAAATCATTTTTAAAATTTTATTTATTTTATTTTATTTTATTTTATTAGGAAAACATACAGTGTTTTAATACAGAGTAGAAACAGATATGAAAAACTGAGCACCATTTACATGTTTCCGCATTTAAACATCTAGACAGCTTGTTAGCAGTTTTTAGTGATAGGTATAAGAGGTAATGTAATTAACTTAATATTAAACAACACAGTTTGAAAAAGGAAAACTTAGAGTATTTTAAGTAACTAAATTACGTTGAAGTCAGAGAACCAAACCATGATTTTGCTAATGTTTTGTTGAAAACGCGTGGCTTTGAGTTAAACATATCCAGTTCAGGAAAGTCTACAAGTTTATTAAATTCTCTAGCGGATCTCACAAAAAATGAATTCTGCCTGTAGTTTGAAGAACTCTGAGGCACATCCACAAATGCTTGAAGTCTCGTCCTTCTATTTGGGACTTTAAGTTCTAATTACAAAATATAATTCCTTCTTAGTACAGTACTTTATCTTTTTAAATGAACTAGCTACCTCATCATCATCATATCAGCAGCAGGACGTCCACTGCTGGATATAGGCCTCCCCCATACGTTTCCAAAAGGACCGGTCGGAAGCGGCCTGCATTTAGCGTCTTCCTGCGGTCTAAATCAGGTCGTCTGTCTACCTCTCTGTCAACCAGCGTAGGATGTCTACCCAACGTCCTACGCTGGTTGCCGGTGCGTGGTCTCCGGTCTAGAATTTTGCGGCCTATAAATTGTAATGCTGTGGAGATTCCTCACGCAAAGAACGCTCTTTGCGTGAGGAATGAGATTATACGAGAACGTTGCGTATTAAAAGAGGATGTAGTGACTAAGATTGAAAAGAGTATGCTTAGATGGTTCGCTCATGTTGAAAGGCGAGTATCAAAAGGGATTTATATGGCAGATGTGAGTGGCAACGCCGGGAGGGGACGCCCTATAAAGACCTACCCTGACCTTATTGGTGAGGTTCTTCAGAGAGGTCGGGTGCACAGTACTCGTAACCGGCGTGCTTGTATGACCCTGATGTATGAACGTGAACGAGGCGAAAGGATTATGTAAGGATCGTAGCAGGTGGCGTTCTGTGGTTTCTGCCTACCCCCATGGGAAAAAGGCGTAAGTTTATGTACATATGTATGTATAAATAGCTTCCTAATATTTTTTAAATACTTCAGCGTGTCACATTAAGAGAGTATTACTTTAAGAGCCAGTCACTCCGATCCAAAGCCACAGGATTACGTGGTTTAGCTGCGACCTAGTTTAGGAGCTTGAGGTCAAAAATGCGACGGTAGTAAAAGAAGGTTTGTGATTCTTTGAGCTTAGGGAAAAGTTACATGTTTGTATGTAGTAAGTTATAAAAAACTGAAGGTAACAATAAAAGTGTTGTTGGTTATCTAATCTTTATCTATACTAATATAATAAAGCTTTTTGTTTGTTTGTGTGTCTGCATATGATAGCCAGATTCATGGGTAATACTATTTTTTTTTTGGGGTGGGATTTTACCCATTTATTACCGTCCACCGGCCCGCGTCTACGATAACGGGAGTCGTCTAGCGGCTCCCGACGCCCGGAGCGTCTACCGCAGCGGCTGGGACGGGAGACTCTCTGCCTTAACCATCCCGCCGCCTCCTTCTCTAGCATAACTGCCTCGCAGAATGAGTAATACTATAGTCTGTGTACGATCAAGCTATGACACACGGGAGTGAAGTAGTAAATAGCGGGTAAAAAGACCGTACGGATGAAGTAGCGGGCAGTGGCTAGTGATGTTATAACTTTTCTGTTTGTTTATATGTCACTGAAGGCTCGCACTCTATTACATGGGACTAAAAACATATTGGCGAACTGTGGGTGTATCGGTACACCTCTGCCTAACCCTTCAGAGAATACAGGCGTGATGGTAAGTGTGATGGTATAAACGGCCCATAAAACGCTGCTCGCCAGGATTGTTAATTACTTTTTCTTATTTTTTACTTTAAACTGCCTCGGTAGCCTAGTGGCCCTAAGCGCGACTGCTACGCTAGAGGTCTTGGGTTCGATTCCCAGGTCGAGCAAAAAGCGTTATTGAGTTTTTCTATGGAATTCTCAGTAGCAGCTCGAAGTTAGGATTTGTGCCCGGTTAATGGCAGTAGACTCGCCCCCTATTACATGGGACCTAAATATACCGGCGAACAGTGGGTGTACATTGTTACACCTCTGCCTAACCCTTCGGGGAATACAGGCGTGATGGATGGTTACTTTAAACTTTCCAAGATGTCTTTTCCATCTTGCCATGATTAATGATTGCCTTTCTGACTTGAAAAGGTAATGCGAGTTCAGCCGCTTTCTGTCAAATAGTTCTCCGAGAAGTCAAATAGTTCTCCCGGAAGAAAATATCCATCATACCTACATAATTGCCGGGGCTGCGGGTTGTTCGCAAGAGATACCGCGCCCCCGGAACGCAAAGGGCACCCACTTCGTCGTTTCCTTTTCAATCTAGGAGAAGTAGACTTACAAAGGATTTGAGTCTTAGAATCTTGTTGAACATTTGTTATAGCGGAGATGATCTTTGATTTGAGTGTATTGATTTGAACGGTTTTTTTTTTCTATAGACATCTGCTATACCAGAGGCCTTGCAAATGCGTTGCCATCCTAGAGACAAAGTTGAAATGTCTCACGTGTCTGTAATTTTTTTACGTCACTGAATGACAAATAACGAACGGCTGCCGGTTGTTCGTGGCTGCGGGTTGTTCGTAAGAGATACCGCGCCCCTGGAACGCAAAGATCACAAGAAGGAACATGAGTGGGTTTTAGTCATTTTAGTCAGTAAAAGTCTGACACTCCCTCCCGCCCCGCCCAGGGCGGGAGAAGGTATTTGATGATTTCCCACCCAGCAAAAAAAAAAAATACCTACATAATAATATATCTAGTAAATACTGTGTATAATTATTTGACACCCAGTGGCTGAGCGATTGACTGCTGTGTCGCGGGTTCGATTCCCGCATGGAGCAAATGTTTGTGTGGCCTAAAGTTGTTATGGGTGTGGCTGTTTGTGTGCGTGATATTATAAATTTATAAGCGCAGGAATCCACGATATAGGAGTAATTTCTAGTGTAGGGTAACGTTTACAAAAAATGATTTGTGAGTTTCTTTCTAAAAATCTTAGTTCCTTTTTTTTATCATCATCTGCTTAGCCTTTTCTCAACTATGTCGGGGTCGGCTTCATGTCTAACCGGATGCAGCTAAATACCAGTGTTTTACATGGAGCGACTGCCTATCTGACCTCCACAACCCAGTTACTGGGCAACACGATACCTCTTGATTAGACTGGTTGTCAGACTTCCTGGCTTCTGACTATCCGTAACGACTGTAAAAGATCTATGAATGATAGCCAGGACCAACGGCTTTACGTGCTTTCTGAGACACGGGGGTGTCACACCACCAACTTCGAAACTTGCAACACTTTCTTGCCCGACCTGGGAATTGAACCTGGGACCCCACGCTCATCAGTCATGCTTGCGACCATAAGACCAACGGGGCAGTTCTTAGTTTCTTTTTTTGGCTTTCTTTATTTTTTCCTTTTGTATGGTATATAGATATTAAAAGCACATGAGACTGTTTGTCTGTATTTGTGTGACCCCTCCAAACCCCTGTGCACTGCATGTGTGCCAATAATACAACGAAAACCACTTTTGTTTTCAAAATAAATATATTATATGCGGTTATTTATTTTGCACCGACGTGTAACACATCCTTCGTTATAAAGTTTCATTCCCCGCGCAGGCAGCGTACACATAAAATCAAATCACCAATCCAATTTGTATCTTATACCCACGTAATAAGATTTATTATTACACGCTCAGAAACAGTGTTGCAAGTAGCAACAAAGATTGTGGAAAATGTACGTAAGAGACTTGATTTATCCAGTGCAATTTGGGTCTTATGTTTGGTGTGTAAGTTCTGTTTTGGGTTGTCGAAGTTTTAATGCAAGCGGAAGGAAAGATTATCCAAGTAAACTGTAGGGTGTAGGTTAGTATACAGTAATAAATATTGTTGCTTATTATTTCAGAAGCGCGGTAAGATCAAAGATCGCTTCACAATATTTTTTTTTTTCAACATGTATACATGCATACCATCACGCCTGTGTTCCCCGAAGGGTTAGGCAGAGGAATACCAATGTACACCCACAGTTCGACGGTATGTTTAGGTCCCATGTAATAGGGGGTGAGCCTATTGCCATTAACCGGGCACAAATCCTAACTCCGAGCTGCTACTGAGAATTTCATAGAAAAACCCAATAACACTTTTTGCTCGACCTGGAAATCGAACCTAAGACCTCTAGCATAGCAGTCGCGCTTAGGACCACTAGGCTAAGGAGGCAGTCAGTTCTTTTTTCAAATCTGTCAAAAATGCATTTAATTTATTTACATTTTTTGACTGCCTCGTTATCCTAGCGGACCTAAGAACTAAGCCAAAGCTCATAATTTCCCAAGGGAACACAATGACGGGATCAAAAAATGCTCTAATTGATTTATGATAAAATACAATTCCCAAAGATTTTGATCGAGCAACTAATAAACTGGCTTTTGCTGTGACTTTGTCTGCTTGATTTTTCTTACGAATTTCTATTTTTTTGAAGGTATAATATAGACAATAATAATTTAGTCTATATTAAATCCTCAAAAAATTCAGGGACAACGTAGTTTCCAATTAGATAAAAAAACTCGCGCACGGTGGGTTCCGTAACCTTATCTATAAAATATATATAGCGGCATCAGAAATACATCATCTGTGAAAATTTCAACTGTCTAACTATCACGGTTCATAATATACAACCTGGTGACAGACGGACAGACGGGCGGACAGCGGAGTCTTAGAAATAGGGTTCCGTTTTACCCTTTGTGTACAGAACCCTAAAAACAGAATCTAACCAGTAATTCCAGGGATTAGTGCTCAAAACAAACCGTTCAACTTTAATAATAATTTCCATAGTACAAGGTAACCAGTCCATATAAGCCACCCAAACCTATAGCCCAGATCTTTATTTTCATATCCTGCAATAGTCCTGCGCCAATCGGGGGTTGTCCTTGGTTGCATTTATAGTTCATACCTACAGGTAATTGTCGGTTGGTGTTCTAATTCATCATAAAGCTGTCTAAGGGGCCTCTGCGACTTGGTATCGGCTCCTCGTACGCCTTTCAAAGGTCCGGGGCTCTAGGGTCCCGAGTTACATAGAGTAAATAATAAGTAATAAATTTATTTGTAAGAATATTGTTATACAAGATGTTACACGCAATTTTATATCCAAAATATTTTGCTGTTTCCAGCGTACAAATATTTTTCAAGAATTAAATCAATTTGAAGGAATTACATAGGTACAATGTCAAATGCATAGTAATTACAATGTCAAGAGTTAAGGCAATATCGGGTATCTAAAAGACAAAACACGTTGACTTTAGCAGAAAAACAAAAACGCTGAATCCTTATCAAATATCCACGTTCTTCTTAGACCCTCACATCTCCATAAAAGCCAACACTGCAGTTTGCAAAGTCCTTCGAAATATTACTGGGCACAAGTAGCCCTAAAATTAAGCAGTCAGCCCACGATCACGATTTAATCGTTAGGTAGCAGCCCGCCCTCGTCGTTTGCGGAGTTTAATTGCTAATCGACTGAAAACGATAGAATACCTGATTAGGTTATACCTCCGTTTATATTAAGAGGCTTGGGGATCAGAGTTCGGAGGAGTCACCATCACGCCTATATTCCCCGAAGGGTTAGGCAGAGGTGTAACAATGTACACCCACAGTTCGCCGGTATGTTTAGGACCCATGTAATAGGGGGCGAACCTATTGCCATTAACCGGGCATAAATCCTAACTCCGAGCTGTTACTGAGAATTTCATAGAAAAACCCAATAACACTTTTTGCTTGACCTGGGAATCGAACCCAAGACCTCTAGCGTAGCAGTCGCACTTAGGACCACTAGGCCAACGAGGCAGTTGGTTTCAAACGTTGGTTAAAAACGACGGGGTGTTATAAGTATGACGTGTCTGTATGTGTGTGTGTGTGTCTGTCTGTGGCATCGTAACTCCCGAACGCATGAACCGATTTTGATTTGTTTTTCTTTGTTTGAAAGATGAATTAGTCGGGAGTGTTTTTAGCTATGTTTGATGGAAATCGGTTCAGCGATTTCAAAGTTATCAGCTCGGTTAGCAAGTAAACAGTTGCATACGAATTGTGCATTCCTCTCGTCATTCAATGAATTGAAAATCAGCCCGGGTACACTATACTTCCTTCGTTCGAATTTCTTCACAAAAAAACTTCATTTAAATGCCTCCGTAGCCTAGTGGTCCTAAGCGTGACTGCTACGTTAGAGGTGTGAGGTTAAATCTCAGGTCAAGCAAAAAGTGTTATTGGGTTTTTCTATAAAATTCTCAGTAGCAGCTTTGAGTTAAGACTTATGCCCGGTTAATGGCAATAGGCTCACCCCCTATTACATGGGACCTAAAATATACTGGCAAACTGTGGGTATACATTTGGTACACCTCTGCCTAACCCTTTTTGGAATACAGGCGTGATGGTATGTAAAAACTTTATTTTTACGGAGATGTAGACTTGTTGAAACATTCAAGATTCTTTTCCTCTTGAATAATACACAGAGGAAGTTTTCCACATTTATGATTTAAAACTATGCATGCTGTGACAGAATTTGCGACTGCATGGCTTGTACCTCTCGTGCTGCTGCATTTAAAGAGATTTATTCTGTGAAAGCATTCTCATAATGTCTGCTTCGTCGGAAATAAACACTTAAATGTATATCAAGTTGTGGAGTAAGTAAGGTAAAACTTAAATTTACACATTTGCACCAGTAACATAACACATACCATTACGCCTGAATTCCTCGAGGAGTTAGGCAGAGGTGTACTTTTACACCAACAGTCCGCCAGTATGTTTAGGTCCCATGTAATAGGGGGCGAGCCTATTGCCGTTAACCTGGCACAAATCCTGACTCCGAGCTGTTACTGAGAATTTCATAGAAAAATCCAAAAACACTTTTTGCGCGTCCTGGGAATCAATCCAAGACCTCTAGCGTAGCAGTCGCGCAGAGAGATTGTGTGAATTTGTGAAGAAATTCGAACGAAGAAAGCATAATTCACGCAGGCTAATTTTTAATACACTGACATAAGCTAGTAACCATATAAAAATATATATAGAGGGAACTAAATAAATAAGAATACAATATTGGACAAAAATAACAGTTAAAATTCAACCAATATGTAATCGTAGCTACGATAAACTGGGACGGTTGAGGTAGAGAGTCTCCCGTCCGCTCCGGGCGTCGGGAGCCGCGAGATGACTCCCGGCCACCGTAGACGCGGGTCTGTGGACGGTGAGCAATGGGTAGCTTACCCTTCGTAAGTTGCATAACGACAGGCCGTGTCGATGGCGCGATCGTGTTCCACGCGCACCTTAAAGAGATGTCAGCAAATTTAGAAGGGGCCACACAGGGCCGTTGCCTGCCGGCGCTGCGGGTTGTTCGTAAGAGACACCGCGCCCCCGGAACGCAAAAGTCATAAGAAGGAACATGGATGGGTTTTAGTCAGTAAAAGTCTGACACTTCCTCCCGCCCCGCCCAGGGTGGGTAAGTCATTTGATGAAAAAAAGCACCATATACTGGCAACCAATAAAACGTTAACTTTTTTGGAACCAAACCCAGTGACGTCACTACACAGCAATGACGTAGCACTTCTAAGTTTTTAATGAAAACAGAAACTTGGCCAACGTGAAGTTTTTATTTCTTTGTCAAAGGAGCGGTTTAGGGTCTTCTTATTATTTTAATTTTGTATATTCATACTGGCAAGAATGTTTGGCGAAATATTTTTGGAAGTTTTGCTTGTATCATACATTGGTATGTATGAACTGCCCCGTTGGTCTCGTAGTTGCAAGCCCGACTGATAGGCATGGGGTCCCTCGATTCCCAGGTCAGGCAAACAGTGTTATTGGGTTTTTCCATTAGGATTTGCTTGGTAGCAGCCCGGAGTTTGGAAGTTGGTGGTATGACACCCCCGTGCCTCGGAAAGCACGTAAAGCCGTTGGTCCCGGCTGTCATTCGTAGATCTTTGACAGTCGTTACGGATAGTCAGAAGCCAGGAAGTCTGATAACCAGTCTAACCAAGAGGTATCGTGTTGCCTAGTAACTGGGTTGTGGAGGTCAGATAGGCAGTCGATCCATGTAGAACATTGGTACTCAGCTGCATCCGGTTAGACTGGAAGCCGACCCCAACATAGTTGGGAAAAGGCTAAGTAGATGATGATGATACATTGGTATGTATGGTAGTAGAGTATTCGCCACGAGTCGTGAGCACAAATGTCAAGTTAATTTTTGGGTTTCTTTTAGGGTTTTTTGGGGCGCCGACGCTGCACGCGATCGATTGATATTTGTGCTCACGACTCGTGGAAACTAATATACTCTTCGTGTGCGCTATGGGTCGCACCTGTATTCCCCAAAGGGTTAAAAGAACCTACGCTTTCGAACCTAACTTATCTGTGTGGGGGTGCCCTAAGCTCCGGGCACAGGGAGCTTAGGGATGTAGTCGGCTACTTGCCTAGGCAAGAAAAAATATGCAAAACCAAACTTGGCCTTATTTAAACTTTGTGCTTAACGAAATTATGCGTAACTTTAATATTGCTAAAGGCAACTATGCGAAATAAATTTCTGCTATCTTAAAAGTATGTAATAGTATAGACTATAAATGGGAAAAGCCCGCCACACTATTCCCAACCACTGCAACTTCTGTTATCCAGAGTCAACAGTGGAGGCCGCCAGAAGTGCGCCAAGGCAATGAAGTTCGACGAGTCCCGGGGAAACGATACAACTGTCTTGGATCTCGCAACGAAATTAATCAGAAAAGACTTTAGACTATTATGTAATCACACAAACTACGATGAATGGGAGCAGAGCAGTAACCAAAGACGTAACTTAACGTGGGTAAAAAAGGGCGGCCGAAGTCGCGGGCATAAGCTAGTAAGTAATAAAGTTTAAAGATAACAATATTCCAGCCGAACATAAAATGGCGGATCGAAGCTAAACTAGCAAAAAGAACAAAAGATATGAGAGTTCACCATTGCCATTCGATTTGGCATTCACCCAATATACATTAGTAACACTATATTCAGTTGAATTTAAAATTTTCCAAGAAAGATAGTTTTAATATTAGCTTAGCACACTGCTTTTACTATTTCCATCAAATTCGGTTTAGTCGTTTTCGTTCCCTGTTGTAGTTGCCGGCACGAGTCGTGAGCACTGTCGGGACAACCTCGCGCATGTACACTTTCGGCCAAATTAATTCAGTACCGATTTTACTACAATTATTGTTGGATACTTACCCAAGGTATAATTAAAACTTTAGTGGTACTTATAATTTTACTGTGACACAGTAATGTTGTAGGCCTTCGTTTCTGAAACATATTTCAATAAAATATTAAAATCTGGATAGAGATTATAATTTATTTTTTAACGTTTCGTTAATCCGAAGGCAAAGGTGATATGGCTTCCGTAAAAATCCATAAAACTATTATATGAAAACAAAAACAAAAAAGAAATTGGAAATTAAAAAAAAAAATAAGCCTTTTTTTTAAATCTAAAACGTATGTCACTGTAAAATTGCACATAAGTGTACAGTAGCCAAATGACATGCGAGTATCCAATAAACGACGAGGATTGATAGACAGTCTCAAACGGACCAATCGCGTGCAACGTCGGCGCCCCCCGCCTCCTACATTCCGCCAAAGACACCCAAAAATGAACTTCTGCGCGCGTGAAATTTGTGCTCACGACTCCTGCCGGTTACTTTACTAGTACTCGACTGTCCGTCTGTTTCAGGGCTGTATCTTTCAAACTAACGACTAAGCGAGCTAAGCGTAGCAGTCATGCTACGCTAGAGGTCTTGGGTTTTATTCCCAGCTCGAGCAAAGTGTAATTGGGTTTTTCTAAGAAATTCGCGGTAGCAGCTTGGAGTAAGGATTTGTGTCCGGTTAAAGGCATTAGGATCGCCCTCGTGTTTCATGGGACCGAAACATATCGACGAACTGTGGGTGTGCAGTGATACACCTCTGCATAACCCTTCGGGGAATTTAAGCGTGATGGTATGTGTGTGATAAAATATTAAACGGTAACCCTTCGTATTCGAATTCGTTGCTCATTTGTCAGTTTTTAATTTCATAAAAACGAAAAGCGGCTGTTAACAAAATTAAATTAATAGGGCAATATGATATTAAAATATTCATTTTCATTTAATTATTTCTCGTTGGTCAGTGGTAAAATGATTTACTACATTTATTTGAGAAATATGTATTTTGAAAAATTACTGGGAAATTGATCGTTTTAACGTATTAACACACATTCCCTTTAATTTTTCAATAAATAATCATTAAATTACATGATTGGAATTTAATGTATATTAATTATTGTTCATTTATTTGTTTACACGCCCAGTAAACACGCCCCGTTGGTCTCGTGGTGGCAAGCTTGACTGTTGAGCGTAGAGTCCTAGGTTCGATTCCCAGGTCGGGCAAAAATTGTTATTGAGTTATTCCATTAGGAATTTGTCAGTAAAAGCCCGGAGTTAGGAAGTTGGTGGTGTGACACCTCCGTGCCTCGGAAAGCACGTAAAGCCGTTGGTCCCGGCTGTTATTCGTAGCTCTTTGACAGTCTTTACGGATAGTCAGAAGCCAGGAAGTCTGACACCCAGTCTAACCAAGGGGTATCGTGTTGTCCAGTAACTGGGTTGTGGAGGTCAGACAGGCAGTCGCTCCATGTAAAACACTGGTGTTCAGCTGCATCTGGTTAGCCTGGAACCCGACCCCTACATAGTTGGGAAAGGCTAAGCAGATGGATGGACTTGTTAATTATGAGACTTGGTTTTCTTGTACAAGTTTTGATATTTAATTCACGATTTAAAATACCTTTTACAAAGTAATGCCTCCAAAAACATGTCTTCCAAGCATTAGAGTAAGTGACGTTTCACTTTTAACTGCCAGAACGAAAGAGAACATTTTGTTTTATATCTGTACTCCTCGTAACGTCCATTTTGGTAATATTTTTTGTATTAACTAAGCGTTCGGGGGGTTGGTAATATACATACCATTACGTCTATATTCCCCGAAGAGTTAGGCAGAGGTGTAATAATGTACACCCACAGTTCGCCGGTATATTTAGGTCCCATGTAATAGGGGCCGAGCCTATTGCCATCAACCGAGCACAAATCCAAACTCCGAGCTGCTACTGAGAATTTCATACAAAAACCCAATAACACTTTTTTTGCTGGGAAAAAGAAGAATCGAACCCAAGACCTCTAGCGTTGCAGTCGCGCTTAGGGCTACCGACCCGGTACCGGTACTGGGGTACTAGAGTACCGGTTGGTGTAATGTACCATTTGTTGTTTGTGGTCATAGAACTGGTCTCCATAAAGTTGTGAGGGGCAAGAGACACATAGGTAACACCACATACTTTGTTCACTACATTGTAAAAAAAAATAACACGTCTCTTGTATGGGAAGTCCCTTTATTTTTTAACTTTATTATATACTAGCTTCTGCTCGCGACTTCGCCGCGTAGTTTTTTTTACTCGCATTTGGTTACGTCTTTGGTTACTGCTCCGCCCCTATTAGTCATACCGTGATGTTATATAGCCCATAGCCTTCCTCGATGAATGAACTATCTAACACAAAAGGATTTTTTTAATTTCCATCAGTAGTTCCTGAGATTAGCGCGTTCAATCACACAAACAAACAGACATTCAAACTCTTCAGCTTTATATTATTAGTATAGATTTATTATTGTTTGTTATAGCAACAACAGAAATACATACTGTGTGAAAATCTTAACTATCGACCTATTACGCTTTATAAGATACAGCCGATACGGACCGATACGGACCTACAGATGGATGGACAGCGGAAACTTAGTAATAGGAACTCATTGGCACGTGTTGGATACGGAACCCTAAGAAGCTTTGATCTATTTTTAATCCCCGACGCAAAAATGACAGGGTGTTATAAGTTTGACGTGTCTGTGTGTATGTATGTGTGTGTGTCTGTCTGTGGCATCCTAGCTCCCGAACGCGTAAACCGATTTTGATTTGTTTCTTTTTGTTTGAAAGGTGAATTGGTTGGGAGTGTTTTTAGCTATGTTTGATTGAAATCGGCGGTTTCAAAGTTATCAGCTCTTTTGTTAGTTGCTTTAGGGATTTCTATTATTCTGTTGGGGGTTACTTACAATTTTTATTGTCTCCTTGTATGATATAGACTCAAAAAACAATGGTGCTATGCAACTTTGAGTTTTATGCAACGGCCATATGCAGTATTCTCCATTGCCTCCATTCACCTTCTACCATAACTTACACACCAGCTCCACAACACAAACCTAAACCCCCAAAAAAAATTGCCAAAACGTAAAACCAGACAAAAGGGCATAACTAACAAAAAACCCACATTAACTGTCACGCGATTCTCGTCTTTAACGACTACACAATGGTGCACATATTTGTAACAAACGGTCCATCTGTAAGTTGTATGAATGGATTTGTACAAAAGAAACGGGAATTCTCATTCAGGTGTGTAAGGCATTCTGTTGTAAACCAGGGCGCAGTATTGTTCCAAGACAATGTTTGCTTACCAAAATGTTTGGTTTGTTCCTTTATCTAATTTTGTGTCGCAGTTGGTTGAATGGAAGGTTTTCTGGCCAAGCTGTGGGTTGTAGGTTCATAACCAAAGATGTCGTATCAGTTTTTAACCGACTTCAAAAAGGACGAGTTTTCCATTTGACTATGTTTTTTGTTATGTTTGCGAGGACGCCCTAAAAAGACCTACCCTGACCTTATTGGTGGGGTTCTTCAGAAAGGTCGTGTGCGCAGTACTCGTAACCGGCGTGCTTGTATGAACAGATGTATGAACGTGGTCGAGGCATATGTAAGGATCGTAGCAGATGGCGTTCTGTGGTTTCTGCCTACCCCCATGGGAAAAAAGCGTTAGTTTATGTATGTTTTTTGTTTATATGTTTGGTACGCGATCATTCCTCCAATTATAAATAGAATTGTATGATTCATTTATTGTTTTGTAAGTAATACTTCAGAGGTTAACTAGTTTTGTTTATAAATCAAAATAACTAAAAAAATATGTCATACATGTAAACAGAATTCTGCTTCCTCGTGACTTTTAAGTGGCGTCTTGTTAATTTACGTAGTATTATCGTTCCTCTATCTTTTTCAACAACAAACCAGAACGAAAGCCGCCGACTTCCAAAACTAAAGTTGTTTTTCACTTTTTAGTTTTTCAAGGAAGCTATTATAATATTCTTACAAACGTCTTGTCAAATTCAGTTTTTAAAAAGAAACCCACTGACAATCCTAACCTCTTTTTAATCATTCAAATAATTTTAACATGAGCAAAATCACAAAATAACCTAAATCAGAACTAAAAGTAACAAAATTAGTATAAATAACTGAAATCAAAATTAGCGGTGACCAATATGACAAATAGCACTTGAGAGCACAACCACACAACCGACTCGTCCAAGCGCCGACGCAAAAGTCAAAAGCCGCACGACACTGCTCCGTTCTCGTGTCGCTATCCCTTCCACCTGACGTCATCGCGCAGATGTACTAGGTTGAGAGGGATTTTCCTCTAAGACGGCCGTTCCTGACAGCTGAACGGCCTCGTCAGCTTAGATTGCTGCAGCAGGGTCCCTTTGTAGTTCATCCTCATTTGATGGTTCTTCATCAACATCATTCTCTTCTGAAATGTTAAAACAAAATTGTAGTGATGTATTCTTTTGGCTTTGGATACTCATTGCAAACGGACAGCAAGCGTGCACTCAAGCAATCCCCTTACAAAGGGTAACCAAAGCAAGAAGACATCATCAATGAGGAGCTCTACTCATGAACGATGTCAGCAAACATAATATGAGCAATAGTAAAACAAGAAGCTCTCGAAAGTGGCCCTCTGGCAACCGCCAGGACAACACATAAATAACAACAAATCAAGAAGCCACTTCCGAGGCCCTCTGATAAACCTCCGCATCGAGGATTATCAGGACAACACACACAAGGTCACCTCCGTGACGTTCTGGCTACCCCACAAGGGTACCAGGTAAACACACACATGGTCACCTACGTGACGTTCTGGCTACCCCTCACGGACTCATGGACAACACAGCTCACTCACCAGTCCCGAAGAATGCCTCGCATGTATCCGGGGTCCACTCACCCCGCCACTGAACCATATGTTCTGCGGCGCTCTGAGTCTTCTTTCCATATGAGCCTGCCAACAACTCAAGCTCGTAACGGTGATGAGGCAATGCCCGGACAACTTTATACGGTCGACGCATCCCAGAATCTAGTTTGCCGGTACTTTGTGAACCCTTGCTAACGAACACGAAACTGCCAACGGAAAAAGTATGGGGCTGTCGACGACCCTCATTAACGTAGGCGTCCTGTCGTTGCTGGTTGGCAGCAAGCAGTTCCGAGACCCTCTGTCTCCTCAAAGTCTGCAGGGCTTCTCGGTTCGGACGAGAGTCGCTCAGCGCAATGTCTCGGACCAGCGATCGTAGAACCGGAGTGGTTCCTTCAACACCGGTCAGCAGCTGCAGGGCAGAGGTGCGAGTTGTTGCCTGCTTAGTGATGTTAAGGGTTAGCTGCACTTTCCATAAGACGTTGGACCAAGAAGCACCCTTGTTATTAACCTCTATGCGCAGCATGTTGAGGACTGTGCGGCAGTACCGTTCGACTTGACCGTTCTCGCGATGCATCTCAGGTGTGATAAAGTGTATAGAGGACCCAAGCTCAGTTACCCACTCTTGAAACGCAGCACTTTCAAACATCCTAGCTCTGTCACACACTATAGTTGACGGAGTGCCAAACAGTGAGACAGCATTGGAAAACACCCTTTTCAATTCATCCGCGTCTTGCCGGTATAACGCGTACAACAAGCAAAATTTTGAAAATGAGTCTACAACTATGAGGATGTATTTATGACCGTTGGACTCTGTTAACGGCCCAAGAACATCGGCATGTAACACGGAAAAGGGAATGTCCGGTTTTGTCCAAGACTCGATTGGTTGGTGAGGTGCTCGGGGCACTTTCTTATGTGCTAAGCAAACGATACAATGGCCAACATACTTTTTAACAAAATGTCTAAGGCCAGGAAACCAAAAGTGACGCAGTATCAAATCGACAGTCTTATCAACGCCTATGTGATCGTGATCGTCATGAAAGACTCTTAAAAGACTAAGCCTATGCCCTTTCGGTATGAAACACAGAAGGCGCGAGTCTTCACCAGTAAGCGTGTACTTATAGTACAGCAAGTCATTTTTAATAAAAAATCGACTGCTATCTAACTGGACTTCTCGAACCTTCTGCATTAGATCCTGAGTCTCCAAGTCGGCAGTTTGAGCAATTTTCGCCCAGTTTCGTGGATTTTGGATTTGGAACACGTGAGCAGGTTGTCTGCTGAGAAAGTCAGCATGCTGCATGTTGTAACCCTTTCGGTACTCTAAAGAAAACTGAAAATCCTGCATGTAAACCCACCAGCGAGCTACACGAGGCAGCAAATCTTTTTTGCGTTCAGTTAATTTTAGAGAATTGCAATCAGTGACAATTTTGAATTTTATACCGATCAAATAATGCCGAAAGTGTTGTAAAGCACGTACCACAGCTAAGGTCTCTAATTCGTAGCTGTGATATTTTGATTCCGCTCCCTGGGTGGACTTACTGTAATACCCGACAACTCGCTTACGTTTTCCTTCATATTCCTGAAGCAAAATAGCCCCTAATCCTATCGAACTAGCATCGGTATGTAGTTCTGTGGGTAGACTGGGATTGAAAATTGCTAAAACTGGCTCCTCAGTTAAGCACTTAATGATATAGTCGCGAGCGACATCTTGTTCCGGTCCCCAAACAAAAGGCACACCTTTTCTCAGTAGCTTGGCAATACAAGAAGTCTTTGAGGCATATGCAGCAATATACCTGCGGAAATAACCCGCCAACCCCAAGAACTGACGCACCTCTTTTACATTTGTAGGTTTTGGGGACTTAACTAGAGCATCAGTTTTACTCGGACTCGGCCGTACCTGACCATGTCCAATCAGCCGTCCTAAGTATTCAACCTCCTCATCTAAAAACGTACATTTCTTAACGTTGACCGAGAAACCTGCCGCTGAGAGGGTTTTTAAAACCTCTCGCAATACCTTTAGGCCTTCCTCGATTGAATTGGACATGATCAGTACGTCATCAATATAGGTCAATACATGGCCAGTGTCTATAAGATGCTTAAGTGTCTTTGTGATAACGCGCTGATACACGACAGGGGCGTTAGCCAGCCCATAGGGCATTTTCAAATACTCATAATGCCCTTCAGGCGTCACAAAGGCAGTTTTACTAATAGAGGCATCGTCTTTCATTGGTACTTGATGAAAGCCAGTAGCCATGTCAAGACTGGTAAAATACTTGAAGTTGCCTAATTTATCGATATGGTCATCGATTAGTGGCAATGGAAATCTTTCTTTAACAGTGACAGCGTTTAAGGCTCTGTAGTCTACGCACATCCTATCTTCCCCGCTCGTTTTCTTTACGAGGATGATAGGACTTGCATAGTCTGATTGTGATTCTCGTATGATGCCCTTACTCAAAAGATCACTAATTATGCCGCGAACGCGTAACTTCTCGTCTACAGAAAGCTTGTACGGTCGATAATTTATCGGACTCTCACTGTTAAGTCTAATCTCCATGCTCCCAGTGTTTACTGTGGAGGTCGCTGTGCCAGTAGTGAACGTTTCAGAAAACTCGTCAATCAAAGATAACAAACGTTTCTTGTCATCACCAACTAAGGGTGTCTTCACTTGGTCAGCCAGCTCCACAGATGACACATTGTAGACTTGATCAACTCTCATCAATCGTTGAGAATCACTCATCCTAATGTAGGTGACACCATAGCGATTTAAAATGTCAGTCCCTACCAAGATAGGTGCCTGAATGCAACCGGGTGGTACTACATAAAGATCCGCCTCTAATGATAATTCAGGGAACTCAATTATTGTCTTAACAAAGGAAGTAGACTCAATATCTTGACTACCGATACCTCGCAATCTACGATAGGTTGGCAATTGATTAAAACTAAAATGCTTTAAAACCGATCTAGAAATAAGTGAAATATCAGACCCAGAATCAATTAAAACATCTACAGGTAGTTTTTGAATAATCGCCGTCATCACGTTGTTTCGTCCGGAATCGACGCGGAGCAAAAATTTACGTCAGTACTACTTTTATCATTGGACTTAGAATCCATACGTTGCTTTAAATAGCACGAATCAACGAGATGACCGGTTTTCTTACAATAGGTGCAAATCACTTTGACTGGTTTTGAATTAGACTTCGTATCTTTTACATTCGAAGTCTCAAAGAAGGTAGATTTAGAATTAGAAGTGGCTGAATCAACTTTTAATTTTTTTGAACAATCAGCTTGTTTGTGACCGTGTTTGCCACACGAGAAACATGTCACCTGTCCTCTCCTAGACGCTTCGCGTTTACGAGGATTGGACGTTTCAGCAGCTGACGAGCGTATGGGATTACCGGTAGCACTTTGCGTGTTCTTAGGTTTAACGTACTCAGACAAAAATTCGACCAAATCTTTCGGCTGCAGTTTGGCGTTGGTAGCCGCGGCTTTCACTTGAGGATCGGAGATGCCACGAACTACTATTGCGGTTTTGAGCTCATCCGAAAGTCCTCGTACGATATTTAACCGCAGTAGGGACATTCGAGCGTATTCTGCATACGTGGTGAACTTGTTAGACGTTGTACTCATGACGTCATACAGCACAGTTGCCATATCGACTTCACGTGGACACAACGATCGAAACTCGGCTTTAAAATTCGACCACGAGCGATCGTTTGTCACCCAATGGTTCAACCACGTTTTGGCGTCACCACGTAGGCAACCACCAATACGCCCAAAACACTCATGATCATCCCAACCGTTCAAGTTTCGGCCACGGTCTACCTCCGCACACCACACATCAAAATCATGCACACTTGGATCGAAATTTGAAATGTAGTAATGCTTAGATCTTACTTGTATCAATGAAGAGAGTGCACCGATAATCCCATCCGCCATGCTGCTGGTATCGCGCGGCGTTACCGCAGGCCGGCTCGTAGAGGGCGTCGCTGCGCCAACCTCAGCAGCAGTCTCAGTGACGTCCAAGACCACGGATGAGGGGCTGTCTCTAACGCAGGGACGAGACGGAGCGGTCAAACTAGTCGCCGTTACCGGCAGGCGCTCCTCAAGTGCATTCAGTCTTTGCAAAATCTGATCTAACGGATCGCGCCGCTTTGAACGACGGCCGCGACGTTTATGCGAACCATGCCTACGTTTCCGACTATCACGACTCCCACTTCGACGCGTGCGTGGCGTTTCACCACCAGAATAATCAGCACTCGACATAATTACTAACCGCAAATATTTACAAAAAGAACAAAGCACTAAACCACTAGAAAAAGAGTGATCAACCACGTAGCTTTAAAATAAGAGGATGGAGAACGATCAAAGTCGCGTAAATAATCCCACTTCTGATCTTACAAACGTCTTGTCAAATTCAGTTTTTAAAAAGAAACCCACTGACAATCCTAACCTCTTTTTAATCATTCAAATAATTTTAACATGAGCAAAATCACAAAATAACCTAAATCAGAACTAAAAGTAACAAAATTAGTATAAATAACTGAAATCAAAATTAGCGGTGACCAATATGACAAATAGCACTTGAGAGCACAACCACACAACCGACTCGTCCAAGCGCCGACGCAAAAGTCAAAAGCCGCACGACACTGCTCCGTTCTCGTGTCGCTATCCCTTCCACCTGACGTCATCGCGCAGATGTACTAGGTTGAGAGGGATTTTCCTCTAAGAATATATTATATATATTATATTCTTGTGAATAAGTTATTTACCAAAAAAAATTGTGTGGGGCTGTGTCGGGGCACACGGCCGTTGGTTTAACGTGAAACGTCTATTTTAGCGAGTCGCTTTTAGTGTTATACATTGAAAATTATTTCTTTATATTCCGCTTTTCTAGCTTGGTACCCGTATGTGATTTCAAAATGTTTCCATCAAAATACATACATTTTACTGAGCTTAGCGATTCCTAAAGTGGGTTCTGTGGAAAACTTACCAAGGTTCCGCGAACCAACTGTCCAACGAAAGCCTCCTCAAGTGTTGGTCGGGGCTTCTGTCAAAGTTGATAAATTATCCCACGGGGACTACATTTTTCCGTGATAAAAAGTACCTTTTGTTTTATTTCAGATTCATGGCTATCATTGTGCCGTACTCCAGATGCGTTCAGTCGTTTTGATCTGCTTGAGTAACATCAAACAAACCATCCAAACTTTCGAATTTACGTTCATTCAACCCGCGTTCATTTACGTTACTGCTCCGCTCCCGTTGGTCGTAACATGATGTTCTATACATATAAACCTTCCTTTTGAATCACTCTATCTATTGCTGAAAACTAAATTACATTTTTTGGCGTTCAAAAGATTTAAGCGTACGTACAGCGGGAGCGCCTTTGTTTTACACTATGTAAAGAAGTAAGATTATTATTTTGACATTTAAAAAAATTATTTCACGAATCTACAACAAAAATGTATTCTGAATTCACTGTATTTCTGAAAACTGTTCACAGATTATACGAACTCACATTTGCTATCATTGGATTAATTAATCATCGCGAGGATTGCAGTTCCTTTTATTACTGATTCGATAGTGAAAACTCAAGCACTCGAATAACATTTTAATGAACGAATTTTGTTTCAGTTAAAAATAAATATTCGATTCATTTTTATGCAAAAGTCTTTAATATTTAATAGTAAAAACTGCCTCGTTGGCCTAGTGGTCCTAAGCGTGACTGCTACGCTAGAGGTCTTGGGTTCGATTCCCAGGTCAAGCAAAAAGTGTTATGGGGTAGTTCTAGGAAATTGTCAGTAGCACCTCGGAGTTAGGATTTAGGCTCGGTTAGTGGCAATAGGCTCGCCCCTATTACATGGGACCTAAACATGCTGGCGAACTGTGGGTGTATATTGCTGCGCCTCTGCCTAGCCTTTCGGGGAATACAGGCGTTGTGGTATGTTAGTAAAAACTGGCTAAGTGGGAGTCGGATTTGCGCACGATGGGTTCCGTACCGTATAAAAACAGAAAAACAATCGTGTCTGTTGTGTGGGGGTCCCCTTAAATATCTATCTTGTTCTGTTCTTTGTATTTGTTGTTATGGCGGCAACGGAAATACATCATCTGTAAAATATTCAACTTAGTGACAGACGGACGGACGGACAGCGGGGTCTTAGTAATAAGATCCCGTTTTACCCTTTGGGTACGTAACCCTGAAAACCATGTTGGTCTCGTGCGTTCGATTCCCGGTTTTGTCAAAGTGTTATTGGGTTTTTCTCGGAGTTTCGATGTTGATAGTGTGATCGTTACCCCCATTCAGAGATATTAGATAGTCATTATGGGTAATGTCAGAGGCCAGAAATTCTGACAACCAGTATACGAAAGGGTATTGTGTTACCATAGCAACTGGGTTGTGGTGTCAGATTGGTAGTCACTCCATGTAAAAAAAATGGTATTCAACCGTATTTGGCTAGACTGAAAGTCAACCAAAACATGGCTGAGAAAAGGCTAGGCATATCAAGTTAAGAGAAAATATAGCAGAGAACATCAAAATAAAGCGAAACAGCGGGATGTCGGCTACGACAGCGTAGAGGGTCTACGCAGACCAAGAGCTACGCCGTAGCAATCCCGTAGTCTCGTAGCGTTACAGCTTTGCTTGTAAAAATCTTCTCCTTCCATCTTTCACGACTTCGAACTCCATCTAAAACTTTAACTTAAAAAAATAAAAAGCAATTTTGAAAGTAAGTACTAACATCATAAAATTCAAAATCCTTTATCTCTTGACATGTAAAACTAGAGCAAACACTTGGAGGACTAAAACTTCAAAGAGTTTTTATTTGAATAGTTCCCTATGTGCTTCCTAACACTTATATTAGTCGTTAAAAGTGACGTTAAGATGGCACTAGGGTGGTACTTTAGTGCTTTAGTGGGACTAAAGATTGTGATGCTGACGCTATCTATCGTGACGTTCAAGTGAAGCTTGTTTGATGTTTTTGAATCTGTGATTTAGTTGAGTAGAAACCTTATTCAAAATATTTTATTTGTAAACTTACATACTTATTAAACTGCGTCGGTAGCCTAGTGGTCCTAAGCGCGACTGCTACGCTAGAGGTCTTGGGATCGATTCCCAGGTCGAGTAAAGTGTTATTGGGTTTTTCTATGAAATTGTCAGTAGCAGCTCGGAGTTAGGATTTATGCCCGGATAATGGCAATAGGCTCGCCCCCTATTACATGGGACCTATAACATACCGGCGAACTGTGGGTGTACATTGTTAGACCTCTGCCTAATCCTTCGGGGAAAACAGGCGTAATGGTATGTTATGTTTACATACTTATTGTAATAGTTTATCATCCTACTACTATTGTACTTTTTGATAGCCCCGTTGGTTTCGTGGTCATAAGTTTGACTGTTAAGTGTGAGATCAGGCGAAAAGTGTTCTTAGTAGCAGCCTGGAGTGTGGTAGTTAGTGGCGCATAGTAACCGCCACGTGTTGTGAGCACAATCTTCATATTTATTTTTAGGTTAATTCGACGCCGACGCTGCACAAGGTTGGTCGGTCAGTCAGTCGCAAAAAAACAAAAAAAACAAAAAAAGAATTTCAAGTTTTTGCTCACGACTCGTGCCGGACTGCCGGGTACTATAACAACCCAGTGTCTCGTTATTGTATTACCAAAGGTTAAAATGAGGACTTTGGCTTAATTCTAAAGATGTAGCAGATGAAACTAGTTATCAATACAAATCATATCAATTAGACCATCTAAAGGAACTTATGAACAAAATTATTGAATCTAGTTGCTCCTTCCAAAATATAGTTTGGAAGTTTATGTTGGTGACCCAGATACATTTCTCCCAAGTGTATTTAGAAGAAAGGACAAGAAAGTCCATACTTACCTTTTTTAAAATGATGATTTAAAATGATTTTATAATAATCTCTATGTATCTCGAGACCCTAGGGCCTCGGACCTTTGCAAGGCGTCCGAGGAGCCGAAACCAACTCGCAGAGACTCCTTAGACAGCTTTATGATGAAATGGAACAGCAACCGACAATTATTATCCCTGTAGGTATGAACTATAAATGCAACCAAGGTCAACCCCCGGTTGGCGCAGGACTATTGCAGAATATGGAAATAAAGATCTGGACTATGGGTTATAATAATGATTATTATTTTGTTTAAATGATCATACAGTTGCCAAGAAAGGAGATGGCTAAATAGAAGTCACGTGTTCACGAAAGTGCGAAATACTAAATAGTTCATTAAAGAATATTTAATTATTGGATGATGGGTAGACTGTGTGAAGAATGAAATGAAAGAGAAGGGAATCAGTGATAGCATGACGGTTGACAGGACGGCATGGAAGAAGAAAACGTGTTGCACCGACCCCAAGTAACATGGGATAAGGGCAGGAAGATGATGATGAGTTCATGTAAGATTCATATTCATGCATGAGGCAGTAATTTAGCTATCTCCTTTACCAAATTCAAGCATCAACAACCTACAACAAACATTTTGGTACTGAACTTTGAGCTAACTAAAACTTTGACAGCAATAGTTCAATCACACCACACAAAGTAACCTAATCATAAACCACGAAAAAACGTTGTTAAAAACTAACGAACGTTTAATAAATCCCTCGATACTCCAGTAAACAAATCGGGCAGTTAATCTCTGGTTAAATGTATCGTAGCGATCAGTGAATGGTTCGAACAAATGGCACGGAAAAGGGTTCGGCCGATGGTAACAAATAACAGACAAATGGTGTCGCCTAAGCGGTTGTGGTTAGACCGGACACTTTTTCTTGGAGCAAGAGGGTTGAAGGCAACTGTTGGCAACATTTTGGTGAATATTTTTGTGTCTTTCCATAGCTAGCAAGCTTGAATACATACATGGAGTGCTCAATCATTATTGTTTGTGTTATTTATTGTAATTTTGATTGTCGTCAGAATTTATTTTACTTGTTACAGACGCCATTTTTGACCATATCTTTCAGGGAAGACCATTAAATGGTGTTCTTACTATTTACAACTACTATTGTTATTTACTATAGTAAACAAATAAATAATCAAACAGGTTTCTTGGTATTTTCTGTAACATGTTCTATTTAAGCATTTATTTAAATTCACATTTGTAACCTTGTAAGTCAAAATTGAATTTAATATTTTAATTAAACATTATTAAATATTTTTAATTTTTATTCAATTCCTTAAAATTATTGCGTGTTTGTGCAGTTCTAATGACAATACATTAAAATGTCAATTACACAATAATTATATACTCACTTTTGAATGAGCTACTTTTAGCAGCTCGTCTACATAAAACCTTTTTGTGAAAATTCTAATTACGAACGCAGAACGGCATCTAGGCACCTAAAATGTAATAAATAAGGCGATCTAAATAGGCCTTAGGCCCTATGTTTCTATTTGTTCCGGGATATTTATTGCCTCTATTTTCAGAATTAGGTTTTCTTCTTAATCCTTTGCTTTCTACCGGCCTTATCAAGGATTATTTTGTGTTAAAGAAATGTCTATACGTATTTACATGACCGGTGCCTTATATTTTCGTGTGTTTTTATTTTTTATTATAGGCTAAACGAGATTTATAGATATGTTTTAGTTAATTGAATAAAAAATATGTATGCTTTTACACGTGCTATTTCGCGAAGTGATATCGAAACTTTTGATTTATTTTTTTATGTTAACGATTTCAAAAACGACATTTTCCTATGTCATACCTATTTATTGAATGAAAAACAATGTCACTCTAGTTTTAATACAAATAAATAAAATGTATGCGTCTTTTTGTAATGTCAAATTTTCCGTAATTCTTTCTGTCTATCTATCTGTTAGGTCCGGCCAATCTCTTAAACGGCTAAACCAATTTTGACAGGACTTTAACTGGCATATAACTGATAGTGTAAAGGTTTCCGCACATAACAATTCATACCTACAGATAACCGATATTGTTGGGAATCACACCCAACTAACTCGAGGGCGGCACGCGCAGCGACGTGACCGAGCGAAGCGTCATCAGCGTCAGCAGCGAGCGAGCGAGAGGTGCGTGTCGCCGAGAATTCTATTCACTTCTAAAACCACAAACTCCTCATCAACCACGAACCAATCCCTTACAAAACACTTCAAAAGTGTCAAGTCAAAGTCACTAGCCCAAACCACAACGACAATTAATGACTTGTTTAATTCTGCGGTCGCCACAGAATTGAACTAGCTTATGCTCGCCACTTATAATATATCTGTTCGGGTTGCTCGTGCCCTGCACCATTGGTCTCGTGGTCGCAAGCACGACTGATGAGCGTGGGTTTGATTCCCAGGTCGGGCAAAAAGTGTTATTTTGTTTTTCCATTAGAATTTGCTCAGTAGCAGCCCGGAGTTTAGAAGTTGGTGGTGTGGAACCCCCGTGTCTCGGAAAGCACGTAAAGCCGTTGGTTCCGGCTGTCATTCGTAGATCTCTGACAGTCGTTACGAATAGTCAGAAGCCAGGAAGTCTGACAACCAGTCTAACCAAGAGGTATCGTGTTGCCTAGTAACTGGGTTGCGGAGGTCAGATAGGCAGTCGCTCCATGTAAAACACTGGTACTCAGCTGTATTCGGTTATACTCGATGCCGATCCCAACATGGTTGGCAAAGGCTAAGTAGTAGAAGTAGCATGAGAGGTGAACCTTTTAACCACTGAGCCGTCACGACACACGATTAATAAGTACACGAAGTTCAATTCTTCTTTGTAATCAGAAAGTCAGTCATAAATTTTCATAGGAATAAATTTTCATTTAACTTCTGAACCCCTATTACGATAGAGTTATCTAAACTTATATCATAAAGAGAAAATATTTGTATTTTTGTTTGTAATGGATAAACAGAAATCCGATTTAAAAAATTATTTCACCTATGAAAAGCTACATACATTACCAGCGAGTAAGATAGACTTTATTTTACATTGAAAAAAATTAAGGATTATTAAGGAACTTCCTCAGGCAAAAGCCAGTAGATAACAAACCTTATCCTTGAATTGCTTTTAACAAAACCCTATTCCCTAACACGCACGATCCCCAATTCCAAGATGCGAGTTATATCAAATTCAAGTTCGATAATTTATTTGTCGAACTTAGCCAAACTTGGCGTGTACAATAGAGGCATATGTTTGATAAATCATCTATACTATATACTAGTGAATAAAATTGAAATGTCTGTTTGTAATATTGATATAAAAATAAAATGCGTTTTGGCAAGTCAGCTGAATCGTTTCTCCGGAAGCCTCGGCGCTTTTCTGATGGTCTTTCAGGACAGTCGTCGGGAATAGCGTGGTGGCCATGTCCCAAAAAAATCCATAGTAATGAATGTTGACATGGTACTCATGCCATAAGGCCATTTTTTAAAACATTTATTTGTCTGTCTGTTTATTCCGGCTAATCTCCCAGAACCGCTAGAAAAAATTTGACGGGTATTCTCCCTTCTTCTCGTCATTGATTTATGAAGTTATTTAAAAGAATACTTAATCAAGGTACTTTTTTACGATTCAGATGGGTAACTTCTTAACTCTAGTCGAGGTTAGAGGTGATCACGACAAGGTCAAGCGAGTAAAAATATAAAAAAATATTTAAGACAATTTTTTTTGTCATGAATGTACGCAGACAAAGTCGCGGGAAGAAGCAAGTATTTGTGTAATATGTTTGATAAATCATACATATATATAAACTTGCCAAAAGGGAAGGGTTGTAATCGGGGTGTTTATGGGGGTATCAGTGACCTTTTCAATGTTAGATATTGGTGTATTTGGATTTGAGTGATCTTACATTTATTTTTATATACACCCGTTTATCCTATTGCTTTGTGGAAGTATGCTTAGCATTTTTGCTTGTAAATAAATATCAGTTTTATTTGTTTATGCGTAAGGTTTATTTTTTGCTTGTGCTTACACTTGTGCTTACTGGCGATTTCCTGATAACTGTGGTCATGATTTTTCTTTACTATTCGATGATCAGCCGCGAACCGGTCTGTTTCATAAAATCTTTTTCAGTGGATTAGACGAAGTGAACTTTAGATGAGCTAATTGATTTCACTTTTAATTATTGCTAAGGATTGGCAGCTCACGTATATTAATCTAACATAATTAAGAGTACAACAGCATACCATCATGCCTGTATTCCCTGAAGGGTTAGGCAGAGGTGTACCAATGTATACCCTCAGTTCGCCGGTATGTTTAGATCCCATGTAATAGAGGGCGAGCCTCTTGCCATTAACCGGGCACAAATCCCAACTCCAAGCTGATACTGAGAACTTCATAGACAAACCCAGTAACACTTTTTGCTCGCCTTGGGAATCGAACCCAAGACTTCTAGCGTAGCAGTCATGCTTAGAACCACTAGGCTAAGAGACCTAAACATACCAGCGAACTGCGGGTGTACTGTATTCCCTGAAGGGTTAGGCAGAGGTGTACCAATGTACACCCTCCGTTTGCCGGTATGTTTAGGTCCCATGTAATAGGGGGCGAGCCTAATGCCATTAACCGGGAACAAAACCTAACTCCGAGCCGCTACTGAGAAATTTATAGAAAAACCCGATAACACTTTTTTGCTCGACCAGGGAATCGAACCCAAGACCTCTAGCGTAGCAGTCGGGCTTGGGACCACTAGGCTACCGAAGCAGTTATACAAACAAGTGTTCAATTTACAAGTGTCCATCAAAGCCACCGCTTTTCGTACCGTTCTTAAAATAAGTTCAAAACAAAAGAAAGTCAAACTTTTAAAATCATTATCACATTTTTACAAACAACAAAAGCTGCTGCAAATAACGGCTTTTAAAGTTAGCCAAGAAATAAACTAATACTTTGCAAGATAAAACTCATTTTGATATTACACAATAGAACACTTTTTACTCTATGGCGCTGCAGCGCTAAGGGTGCGGTTCCACTACAGATGTGCAATATAGCTAAGCTATGGATCGCGAGCGGAGCATTAACCCAAGACGTAACTGAACATGGGTTTCTAATCTATTTTTCTTTATCATTGTATAGCAAACAAGCTGACGGCCCACCTGATGTTAGGTAATCACCGCCATCTGTACTCATCTGCATTACCAGAGGCCTTGCAAATGGGTTGCCATGCCAGAGACAATCGACGGCGCGTTCGTGTTTCACTAGCGCCTCAAGGAGATGTCAATAATTATTGGGGGGGCAGCAGCGGGTTGTTCGTAAGAGATACCGTGTCCCCGGAACGCAAAGGACACAAGAAGGAACATGGGTGAGTTTTAGTCAGTAAAAGTCTGACACTCCCTCCCGCCCCGCCCAGGGCGGCGGAAGTCATATGATGATATACCATTCAGAACAAAAAAGAAAAAAATCCAGAGCCAAAGTAATTATACAGTCACCTATACCTTTCAAAACAGAACACAGTAACACTGCTTTGCGGCAGAAATAGGTATGGTGGTAAAACATCCCCGGACGAGCTCCTTCACAAAGAGCTCTACTAAATCAAATGTATCTTAAGAAACGTAGCTTAGCTCAGCTCAAGTAGCACCACAGCCCTAAACTTGTGACGCAACAAAATGACACAGAATGTAATCCGACTAACTGAAGTGGTATTTGCATAGTTGTCTTGACTCTGCAGACACTCGAATTAAATTGAAAACAATGTAAATGAATGAGTTTCTATGTTCATGTCATTCTATGTTAATGTGTTTATGGTATGTGATGTTTTAAACGTATTTAAGTTATGGGAGCGTTCTATTTTTAAATGTATTTATAAGAAATTAGCTATTGCTCGCGACTTTGTCCGCGTAGTTTTTTCACCCGCATTACGTTACGTTTTTGGTTACTGCTCCGCACCTATTGGTAGTAGCGTGATGTTTTATAGCCTATAGCCTTCCTCGATAAATGAACTATCCAACACAAACATATTTTTGAATTTAAACCAGTAGTTCCTGAGATTAGCGCGTACAACCAAACAAACAAACAAACTCTTCAGGTTTATAATAATGGTATAGATTACTCGTCTCGTGGTCGCAAGCGTGTTGGCTGAGTGTGGTGCCTTGACTTTGATTCCCAGGTCGAGTAAAATATTAAAAGTTTTTTTTATTAGGCATTTCTCAGAACCAATCAAGAGTCTCAAAGTACATGCAGATACAATTGCTCGCTCACAAAAAGTAAAAAAAATACAATTTTACTTCTGACATTTGACATAAAATAATCATTAAAGTAACATTGGAATTTACTTTATAAACCTTCAAAAAAATAAAAAATAAAAAAAAAAAATAAAAAAAAAATACTATCACGCCTGTATTCCTCGAAGGGTTAGGCATAGGTGTAACAATGTACACCCACAGTTCGCCGGTATATTTAGGTCCCAGGTAATAAGGGGCGAGCCTATTGCCATTAACCGGGCACAAATCCTAACTCCGAGCTACTACTGAGAATTTCATAGAAAAACCCAATAACACTTTTTGCTCGACCTGGGAATCGAACGCAAGACCTCTAGCGTAGCAGTCGCGCTTAGGACCACTAGGCTACCGAGGCAGTTGAAACCTTCAAAAGTAAAATGATTTATTTCAATTAGATCATTTAAAAGCAATTTCGAGCGTCATATACAACAAATAGAAATGACTCTAATTGCCGTTTGTAAAGGTAGATTGGATGTTTATTTTAGAAAAATAAAAATTTGTGGCCGCAAAACGACGTCGTGTACATCTGCAATAACCAACATTCACGCACACAAATTCACGTGTTAAAACACAAAATTAAAAATGTTAAGTAACCCTCTACAGAAAAATAAAAATCCCTACCGCAGCTAGCAAAAGAGCTGATAACTTTGAAACCGCTGAACCGATTTCCATCAAACATAGCTAAGAACACTCCCGACTAATATACCTTTTAAACAAAAAAAAACTAAATCAAAATCAGGTCATGCGTTCGGAAGGTTTTTTTTTTTTTGGGGGGTTGGTAAATCATCAAATAACTTCTCCCGTCCTCGAGTGTCAGACTTTTACTGACTAAAACCCACCCATGTTCCTTCTTGTGCACTTTGCGTTCCGGGGGCGCGGTATCTCTTACGAACAACCCGCAGCCATGCGTTCGGAAGCTAAGATGCCACAGATAGACACACACACACACAGACACGTTAAACTTATATAAAGAAAAAATAAAGAAAACAACAGACATTATTATAGAAAAGAATCCAAACTATATCCCATGCACTGAAAGGCTTTAAACAGCTTGATGCGACAAAAAAGTCGCATAAAACCGCGTCATCTCTCTGTTCCAACGGTTCTGGATTTAATCGTATTTGTGTCGCAAATATAGGTCTTACCGTCTGTCTGTGGACCTTATTTGTTTTGGTTTAAGCTACCTTTTTCATTACGGCGCAAATGGATATTTGGACGGAATGGCCGATGCGGTGGAGTGCGAAGTTCTGGCGACAGAACCAGATGGTTATTGAGATTATGTCTTCACAGCTAAATGTTTTGATGAAAATTTCCATCTGGTTAAATTTAAATTTAGTTATTTGAAGTAACTCGTACAATTTCTACAGTAACGGATTTTAAACCCTGACGTAAAAATGACGGGGTGTTATGAGTTTGACGCGTCTGTGTGTGTGTTTGTCTGTGGCATCGTAGCTCCCGAACGCATGAACCGATTTTGATTTTGTTATTTTTGCATTGAAAGGTGAATTAGTCGGGAGTGTTTTCAGTCGGTTCGGCGGTTTCAAAGTTATCAGCTTTTTTGTTAGCTGCGGTAGGGATTTTTATTCTTCCGAGGGGGTTTTTTTTTTTTGGGGGGGGTGGGAAATCATCAAATAACTTCTCCCGCCCAGGGCGGGGCGGGAGGGAGTGTCAGACTTTTACTGACTAAAACCCACCCATGTTCCTTCTTGTGCCCTTTGCGTTCCGAGGGCGCGGTACCTCTTACGAACAACCCGCAGCCTCCGTCAGGGGTTACTTAAAATTTTTAGTTTTATGTAGGGAACGGCTGTTTTTTTTTTTCATATTACAGAGTTGGTTCCGTTATGAAAGTTGTTGATATTCATGAGTACTTTTACGCCCTGAAAGATGTCAGGGCAATAAAAGTAACGTTGTATAAATATTTGTAACATGCGGGAATACAAGCCAAGATAAACAGCGCAGCAGTGTACCAACCTTATCGTCTCGTGATGGCAAGCACGACTGTAGAGCGTGGGGTCCTGGGTTCGATTCCCAGGTCGGGCAAAAACTGTTATTAGATTTTTCCATTAGGAATTCCTCAGTAACATCTCGGAGTTTGAAAATTGGTGGTGTGACACTTCCGATCTCTTCCCGTTTGCGTCGAATCGCCATCCCATCGGACTATGAGAGTTAGGAAAGCGGGAGTGCACCTCTCCTGCACATATCTTCTGCTTACTTGGCTAGTCTACATTAATCGTGGCCGGAATTGGTCTGGGGAATACACACACATACACATTTCCTCCTCGTTCACGCCTTACTGCAAATAGACGCGGCATCTGTAGCCGCATTATTCCTGTTTGACGTTCGCCTTATTGATTTCCTTCTCTTGTTCTCTTTACAGTTTGTTTTACCTGTTTGCTTAGTGAAGTATCATGCATTAGCTTTAGTTTTTTGTTTGATATTTTAAATTGTTGCTGGAGTTTGCGGAGATTGTCTCTTAAACACTAAACAATGAAGATGAATACTGCACAAGGTTTTAGTTTGAACAACTGACGTATTTTAAGGAAGTGTAGTGCTTTTGAAAATAAACCACTTTCACTACGAAATTAAATTATAACATACATACATAAACTCACGCCTTTTTCCCATGGGGGTAGGCAGAAACCACAGAACGCCATCTGCTACGATCCTTACATAATTTCTTCGTCTCGTCCACGTTCATGCATCTGTTCATACAAGCACGCCGGTTACGAATACTGCGCACCCGACCTTTCTGAAGAACCTCACCAATTAGGTCATGGTAGGTCTTTCTAGGGCGTCCTCTCCCGGCGTTGCCACTCACATCTGCCATATAAATCCCTTTTGTTAGTCGCCTTTCACTCATTCTCTCAACATGACCGAACCACCTAACCACCTCAATCAAATCAAAATCAAATAAATATATAATAATAGATATAATATATATATATTATAATAGTATCAAATTATTAATTGCAAAAAAATAGCTGTTTCTTACGTGTTGTCGAGTTATGCAAACGTAAATGTATGGAGCACTTGATTTTTTGTCGCCATTTTAATATTATTTTACTATAGTGAAAGTTGTTCATTTTCATGAGTACTGCACTTTCTTGAAGTTTGTTTTTCATTTACCTCAACACCCGGTATAATTATTAATACCGAAGCTTTTAATGTTTCAAATGTACGAGTATATCTGTCTAACTGCCTAGGTAGCCTGGTGGTGCTAAGTGCGACTGCCACGCTAGAAGTCTTGGGTTCGATTCCCAGGTCGAGCAAAAAGTGTTATTGGGTTTTTCTATGAAATTCTCAGTAGTAGCTCGGGGTTAGGATTTGTGCCCGGTTAATGGCAATAGGCTCGCCCCCTATTACATGGGAGCTAAAACATACCGGCGAACTGTGGGTGTACATTGGTACACCTCTGCCTAACCCTTGTCTTTAATTAACATTGCAATCCTATAGGTATGCTGTATAAGATCACTTAGAGAGAATCACAATGACCGGTCCTGCACTGCCCGCATCCAGTAAACTTTACCAGGACGTTGGTCCACCTGGTGAAGGGCCTTCCCACACTGGGCATTCCAGTGCGTGGTCGCCACTTAACAGCTATCCGACCCCAACGGCCTTCTGCTCTATAAGCTATATGCCCTGCCCATTGCCAATTTATTATTATTTCGAAATGTCTGCAATTAGACAAAAAAAACGAGTCACTCACAAATCAGTGCTATTGTGTAATAAAAAACAAAATATTATCCAATAAAACTGACATTGTCAGGGCGTGAATGATTTTCGCTTGCGGAATGGAAAACCAATAAAAATTAATTCTGAAAAAGTCGAGTTCCACATTTTTTTGTCCATTATTTTTGGGTTGTGGAAGTAAATAAACAAACACTCTATAATATTTCCTAGCTACCTACTATTAGGTATAAACGCAAACGTTTGTGTGGATGGATGGATGGATGGATGTCCAATTATGCCCAATACATTTTTAGATGTCGTAGGAGGTTGGTTTTTAGGGGTTGTTGAACTGCTCCGTTGGTCTCGTGGTCGCAAGCGCGACTGATAAACGTGGTTCGATTCCCAGATCGGGCAAAAAGTGTTATTGGGTTTTTCTATGAAATTCTCAGTACCTGCTCGGAGTTAGGATCGGTGCCCGGTTAAAGGCAATAGGCATTACATGGGAGCTAAACATACCGGCGAACTGTGGGTGTACATTGGAACACCTCTGCCTAACCCTTCGGGGAATACAGGCGTAACGGTATGTTATCCATAACCAGAACCACGGAAAATAAAAAGCAACAAACCTCTGTTGACTTGACCACTCAAAATGCACGCACACATTCTATGTACAACGCATTTTCGTATTATCCGCAGAGCAAACAAAACAAAATGGTGGTGGCCGGGAAACGTTTTAAAAAAATGACGTAAGCATAATAAAGTCCGGTTTACACGTTGCGTGGATATAAACCCTGCATTTAGTAGGCTACGTCGTACATATTTCATGATTTCCTGGCTGGCACATAAATTAGGTATACGTAAAAAAAAAAGTAAAACGTTGTAAGTCGTAGAATGTGAATGTTCTTTTTTAAAAAATGTTACGTGACTGTGTTCTTTTTTTGGATGAAGAAATCAAATGGAAGAATTAATGTAGTTATAAAACTTACTTAAGTAATAATAAAATGCAAAAAAGGAAGCTTATAGGGCATCAAAAAACTCATCCGCATCGCTGTCAATGGGACAAGTGCCCAAAAGGCTGGCAGCGTTGCCACGTTGTATAGCAATGCTGATTCTTTGGCCCAAGAAAATGCCAGCCCTTTGGTCACGTGAATAGTCGACCAGTCGCTTGGCTATGTCACGAAAAAATCTAATTATTTTTTTTTGTATTTTTGGTATCGTAGTGGGATTTGTGCCCGGTTAATGGCAATAGGCTCGCCTCCTATTACATGGGACCTACACATACCGGCGAACTGTGGGTGTACATTAGTACACCTACTTACGCTTCGGGGTATACAGGTGTAATGGTATGTGGTGGTGGTATAGATGCCTGTCTCGAGACACGTAAGCACAAGCATGTATAGTAGTCGCCACGAGTCGTGAGCACAATTGTCAAGTAAATTTTCGGGTTTTCGCGTTCCTTTCTGGGTATTTTGGACCGCCGACCCTGCACGCGATTGGTCCGTCAGTTGGACCGATCGCGTGCAGTGTTGATGACCAAAAAAAAAAGCCGAAAAATTAATCTGTGCTCACGACTCGTGTCAGCTAATACACTTATGTGACATTTTCTGTTTCATAAGTATTTTCTAAGTTATCACAAGGATATCACAGACATCGGTGATGGAAAACATCGTGAGGAAATCTAGACATACGGGGGAGGAGCAGTAACCAAAGTCGTAACTTAAAGCGGGTGAAAAAACAACGCGAACAAAGTCGCTGGCAAAAGCTAGTTGTAGAATAAATGTCACTAACACTATTTTATAATTTTACATTGTTACTAACAATATGGACGTGATTCTAAAATAAATGTTTATTATTATTTTTCCATTTATGTATTTTTATACACATATAATTTACATTTTAAAATATTAATATAAAAATGGATTAGTTGGTTCGGTCATGTTGAGAGGACGAGTGAAAGGCGACTAACGAAAGGGATTTATATGGCAGATGTGAGTGGCAACGCCGGGAGAGGACGCCCTAGAAAGACCTACCCTGACCTTATTGGTGGGGTTCTTCAGAAAGGTCGTGTGCGCAGTACTCGTAACCGGCGTGCTTGTATGAACAGATGTATGAACGTGGTCGAGGCGAAAGAAGTATGTAAGGATCGTAGCAGGTGGCGTTCTGTGATTTCTGCCTACCCCCATGGGAAAAAGGCGTGAGTTTATGTATGTATGTAATATAAAAAAGAAAAATATTTAAAAATATAAAAAAAATTGTATCCCACCGGTATTGGGAACAAAGTTATTATTATTATTATATCTCCTACATTTGTCGCCCGTGAGAACACGGTCGTACCTTTACAGACAACGTTAAAAGGTCCATTTGTCACGTGTGTGTAAAAAGCCCTAGGTCGTTATAGCACTTTGTGGGTGTCGATAAATATGTTTGTGTTTCGCTTACCTATGTTTTACAAACCTTGAGGGGGAGGGGGACTTCCGATTTCTACCCTGTTTTGCACAAGTGACCGTAAAGTATTTTTTCTGTTTATGAAAGTTTTAAGCTTCTTCAACGTCAAATTTGATATATAGGTGGTTTGGTCATGTTGAGAGGATGGGTGAAAGGCGACTAACAAAAGGGATTTATATGGCAGGTGTGAGTGGCAACAGCGGGAGAGGACGCCCTAGAAAAATCTTCCCTGACCTTATTGGTGAGGTTCTTCAGAAAGGTCGTGTGCGCAGTACTCGTAACCGGCGTGCTTGTATGAACGTGGACGTGGTGAAAGAAGTATGAAAGGATCGTGGCAGGTGGCGTAACCTAACCATTAGGTTCGCCCCCTATTACATCCCAGCGAACTGTAGGTGTATGTTGGTACCCCTCTGCCTAACCCTACAGGGAATACAGGCGTGATAGTATGTATGTATTTAGCTCTGTTGAAGCAAAGGATTGAGAGTTCATCTGAAGTTTTTCTCCTAAATTTACCCTGGAAGAATATTATTTCCGCGTTCTTGTTTTTACGGGAAAACTTGCGCCATAAGAGTATGTAATATTGTTTTTCATCCCCTTGAATAAAGGAGAATTAATAGTGTTGGTCTCTTAGATATCGTTATCTTAAAACGTCAGTGTTTTTGCCAGAAATGTGTTCCTTAGACAGCGGCAAATATTTTACTTAAGACAAATGGGTTTAGGAAGTATATTACGTACATAGGATGCTGTTATAGAAGAATGAATTACAATTTTATATACAAGCAGCTTCTGTCTACGACTTAAAAAAAAAACGACCAAAAAATAGGTACACACGCACATACCATCCCGCCTGTATTCCCCGAAAGGTTAGGCAGAGGTGAACCAATGTACACTCACAGTTCGCCGGTATGTTTAAATCCGTTAGCCTAGTGGTCCTAAGCGAGACTGCTACGCAAGAGGTCTTGGGTTCAGTTTTCAGGTTGAGCAAAGTGTTATTGGGTTTTGCTATAAAATTCTCTGAAGCGGATACGAGTTAGGATTTGTGCGCGGTTAATAGCAATAGGCTCGCCACCTATTACATGGGACCTAAATATACCGGCGAACTGTGGGTGTATACCTCTGCCTAACCCTTCGGGGAGTACAGGCATGATGGTATGTTGTAAATACCATTTTTTATATCTATCTAACGAATCAATTGCACACCCTGAAAGTGAATTGCTCACAATCAGCTACCGAATTAAAACTACATCTAAATAGATACCTTAAATATAATTTTAAAAAAAACATACATACCATCATGCCTGTATTCCCCGAAGACTTAGGCAGAGGTGTAACAATGTACACCCACAGTTCGCCGGTATGTTGAGGTCCCATGTAATAGGGGGCGAGCCTGTTGCCATTAACCGAGCACAAATCCTAACATCGAGCTGCTACTGAGAATTTCATAGAAAAACCCAATAACACTTTTTTGCTCGACCTGGGAATCGAACCCAAGACCTCTTTGTAGCATTCGCGCTAAGGACCACTAGGCTACCGAGGCAGTCCAAAAAAATTAAAGTTGACCCAAAAATTACTGCAAAATAGATAATTTTGTAACATTACATAATTTAATGCAAACCAGACAGTATGTACACGGACTAAAAAGTCATAAAACGAAATACATAAAACCGTCCGTCTGTCCAGGACTTAATTATGTCATTTAAAATTTCTAATTCGTAATTGATGCAAATTTCAGAGGGTCTAACGCTGTAAAGGTTGGTACAGGTAAAATATATAAGGCCAGGCCACACAGATGCGAGCAACTTCCAGTAGTAGTAGAGCTCTTTGTGAAGGAGCTCGTCCGGGGAAGTACTACCACCATACCTATTTCTGCCGCAAAGCAGCGTTGCTGTGTTTTGATTTAAAGACTATGCACGCCGGTGTAATTATAGGCCATGAGACCTTACAACTTTGTCTCTGGGATGGCAACGCATTTGCAAGGTCTCCGATATTGCAGATGTCTATAGTGACCACTTTTTTTTTTTTTGGTGGGTGGGAAATCATCAAATAACTTCTCCCGCCCTGGGCGGGGCGGGAGGGAGTGTCAGACTTTTACTGACTAAAACCCACCCATGTTCCTTCTTGTGCCCTTTGCGTTCCGGGGGCGCGGTATCTCTTGCGAACAACCCGCAGCATAGTGACCACTTAACAACAGGTCGGGAGTCTTGTTTGCCATGAAATGGCATAAAAAAGCACAATCGCTCGCGCGTTCGTATACCGCAGATCCATAGCAACACCTTCAAAATACTACTGAAGTACACACCCGCTAGTTGTCCGCTCCAGTGTGATACAGCCTTAAGTCCAAAGCCTCCCTCACAAAGTTTTACTGATATTATAAATTCTGCAAGTTCATATGAGTTTGAGATTATTTCGTTAGCCTGTGTAATGAAGTGTGAGGTTTTGGGCCTTCCTGTCTAAAGTACTTTTGGTTAATGCACCTACTTTGTTTATTATAGTCACTACACAAGTAAAGCCGGGTACACAGACATATCACATCTGGTTGTGTGCCGTGTTGCATAATAAATGACAGATTTGGGTCCACATGCGCCTAAAACTTGACAAAGAGTTGCTAACAAGAGGTGGAATTACAGTGTGTCCTACACGAAGTAAATCAACGGTAAGCTTAGCTCAGTGGCTGGGTGATTGTCTGCTGCGATGCGTGCGTATCAGTAAAGCTATACTTTTCAAAAAGAAAAAAACAAAATGATATATTTAGAAACAGTGTAGGGCAGGATATTTGCAAATATTGAGATATTTTTTTACGAATACTCCAACCCAAAAAAATAAAAAAAAAACCTATCCTACTTAATAATGTTATAAATGCAAGAGTTGGTGAGGATGGATGGATGGAAAGATGGATGGACGTTTGTTACTCTTTGACGCTTAAACGGCTGAACGGATCTGGATAAAATTTGGCACTGAGATAGATTGTAGTGTGGCACAACACATAGGACACTTTTTATTCCGGAAAATTGTACGGTTCCCGTGCGATAATACATCAAATTTGACGTGGACGAAGTCGCAGGCAAAAGCTATAGTAAGCTATACTTCTAACGCCCGGTCTCTGCTAAAACGGATTGGAAAGGAGGTCCTACAACCAATCGGCTTGCGTTATTTATTTATTTATTTATTAAAGCTTTATGCACAAATGTAAAATAAAATACACCGTACAAAGGCGGACTTAATGCCTTAGGCATTTTCTACCAGTCTACCTTAGGGACCAGTTTACCTTATTTAACGTCTCATCACTTAGTTTCAATTTAACGGAGTATCCTATTGGTTGTATTAGAAAAATCCAGGCCTGTGACATTTGCAACAATAAAAAAACTACAAAAAAAAAGAATTTGACACATTCATAGAAATATATATCGCACCTTTAGGATGAAAACGACGTAACTCAAAGAAAACAACTTTTAGGGAAATAGCAAAACAAGTGTTAAACTCTGAAATTTAAAACTTGTTTTGCTATTTCCCTAAAAGTAAATTTTTTGAGTTACGTCGTTTTCATCCTAAGGGTGCGATATTAGTCGCCACGAGTCGTGAGCACAAAATGTCAAGTTAATTTTTCGGTTTATGGGTTCTGTTCGGGGGTTTTTTGGGTCGCCGACGCTGCACGCGATCGGTCCGACGGACGGACCAATCGCGTACAGCGTCGGCGGCCTAAAATACCCAGAAAGGAACCCGAAATCCCGAAAATTAACTTGACATTTGTGCTCACGACTCGTGGCGACTTCTATACCTACGTAAAACCTTTTTAATTAAAAAAACAAGTATCTTTATATGCCAACGCTTGAATCTTAAACCAATACGATATTGATTATATCCGGAAATATTTATACCAGACCCTCAATTACTGATACCACCTTCCTGCATACAGCCTCATTCACAAGAAAATCAAACAAAAACTATCCTTATCTCATATTACAGTACTTTTAAAGTCAAGATAGCAACTTTTGTTCAAACAAACCAACAGTTTTGTAATATTAACAATATTTAAGTAAACAAAGTGTTGGCTATCTCAGTTAAGTTCTAAGTTAAGGCGATGTTAGTACCTATTAAAACTTGAGAGTTAGTTGTATGGGAGTTGGTGAAGCACTGTTTTGTAATGTTGTTTTTGGTTGAGGCTTAGATGGTAATACAAGTCTGGTATAAGTACGAGGAATTCTGGAAGAATTATAACCTCGGAAAATGTTACTAGTTAAAATAAATTAATAAATTTGTTATAGGTCGTAGTATAAACTTTTTGAACTAACCTTTGCCCGTTACTTCGTTTGCACAGGCTTCGGAAATAATCAAGAAAAACTTTTTTTCCAAAAAACACAACCTCCTTCAAAATCAAAAAAATGAAAAATAACTTTAGCTTTGGAAGTCAACGAGCTCAGGGGAGAAGTCATTTGATGATTTCCCATCCGGAAAAAAAAAGCGCTTTGGTTCTGTTTGTTGTTTTGTATTGCCACCCACTTCCAAAGCTTTTTGTTTTTATCAAACTACTAAACAAATTTCGATAAAATTTATATGGGACCACCTCTGCAGTATGGCCTAGCAAACAAAAAAAGAATCATCAAAATGGATTCATAATTGGCGCAGATATCACGTAACACACGTTTTCCTTTAGAATGCGCTTTTCAGAATATCAGGACGGCTACCAGTCGTTTCAAAGTAAAAGCTCGCGAACACTTGCTTATGAAGTTGGCAGACTCGTCTCAAAATTAGTTTGTTATATTTCCCCACCTATGTATTTTTATCTTTTTCTACTCTGTATATTTTGTTTGTTTGTATGTATTCCTGTATGTTGTTCCTGGAAACTTTCTGTTCCTTGCACATATTATGTTTTGTCTCCGCATCACCCTAAGGTAGACTGGTAGAAAATGCCTAAGGCATTAAGTCCGCCTTTGTACAGTATATTTTTTACATTATGTGCAAAAAGTTTAAAAAAATATATAAATAAATACAAAAAAAAAACATACAGACGAATTGATAACCTCTTTCTTTTTTTAAAGTCGATCAAAAAATCGAAAGATAAATTTATTTTCATAATTACAAAACATCTTAGTTTATTTATCTCACGGTAACAATAAAATGGCATAACAATTAACCTATTTGCTAAGCTAGATGTGTCCCAAAGATTAACCAATTCCGTTGGATCGTAAATGTGTGATTTAGTCACAAACATCCAAGCATCTAAACATTCCAAATTTTATTCATACATTTGTAGAATGCTCCACTATTTCTGAGTGCCGTTGAATATGTTTTATGGTATATTTGACTTCCACGTGGACGAACTGGCGAGTAAAAGCTTGTATAATAACATAATGTTCTTTTAAAAATGGAATGTTTATTTAAAAATTAAACCAACTGCATGATGAACGAGGATGAATAAAAGTTCGCTCGAGTGTACCTGGGCCTTTAAAAATATTTTCTAAAGAAAAAAAAAAATTTTAAGTAACCCCCGACAGAAAAATAAAAATCCCTACCGCAGCTAACAAAAGAGCTGATAACTTTGAAACCACTGAACCGATTTCCATCAAACATATCTAAGAAACTACTAATATACCTTTCAAACACAAAAAACAAAACCAAAATCGGTTCATGCGTTCAGGAGTTACGATGCCGACACACATACATACACGGACAAGCTGATAACACCGTTTTTGTGTCGGAGGTTAAAAGAAAGCACTAGGTATCGCTACCAATTTTAAATGTTCAACCAACTTAACCAAATAACCTGCCCACTCCATTACCAAACTATAAAGCGCTTGAAGAAACTGCTTAGAAACTGCACATCCCGAAATTGTCTACGTGGCTTCGTGGCTTCGTGACTACGTGGCTAGCTGAAAATTCAGCGACCACATAATCTTTTATTTACGGACCGAGCACCTGAATGCGATGCAGGCAATATTAGAGGCATATACGAGGTGTGGGTGGACGGAAAATTACGGGCAAAAATATGGTGGAAGACACTTATGTATATGAAAGTAGTTTCCTGCAGGGTTCTGCGAGCTTTAGATAGTTGGGTATATCTAAAGACGGTGCAGGCTTGCACCCTCTTAAAATGCAAGAAGGTAACTATGCTACTGATTATCATACATACTATCTCGCCTGTACTCCTCGAAGGGTTAGGCAGGGGTGTACCAATGTACACCCACAGTCCGCCGACATCTAGGTCCCATGTAATAGGGTGCGAGCCTATTACCATTAGTCAAGGACAAATAGAAAAACCCAATCACATTTGCTCGACCTGGGAATCCAACCCAAGACCTCTAGCATAGCAGTCACGCTTAGGACCACTAGGCTAACAAAGCAGTTAAATTCTAGTAACACTTCAGACTTGCACCCGAAGAGTTTACAATCAAAATATTCTAGTCTGCAGTCAGTTAGCCGCCAACAATAGTTCCACTTAGAGCCCAATATGGGCAGTATATGCAAACGTCAGAATATACAAGAGGACGTTGTCCGAAGTAATCTTTTATTTACATCGTGAACACCTGAATGCTTGCAGCAGGTTGTAGTGGAGCGTATGTGTAGTTAAGACAGTATTCTTAGTGAAGGAACATTGTGACGCAAGCTTTTCGGTCCAATATGACCTTACTGCCACACAATAATTCAAGATGATTTCTTAAAGTAAGTAATTGGCGAAAAGTGTAAGTGTTTTAAGAAAAACTAAAGCTCAGTGATTGGTTGCGTATAAGCTTAGAACTTCAAAACTACTAGATCGAATTTGATGCAATCAGCACTTCATGTTTTTAATGCTATTTTGAAATCTACATATATGTCGGAACGTCGGTAATAATGGCACTATCATCAACAATCGTGCGGGCGTTTTAACGGGTAATCGAGCAAGAGAAACAGCGGTTACACTTTAATCACATTTTATTTAGCTTCACAAACAAATTTAAAAAGTAACGGATACTGATCTAAACGAGAGACAGTTCCTAAGGTGAAGGTAGTGATCTTCACGACGGCAGAAACATAAGTGCGCTCTCGTCCCAGCGTTCTTCCACCAACTAGGCTCCGACAACGCACGAAGTTAGCCGAGTATGCGACGTCATCGCGACGGTGCTGCCATCTCTCGGAACTAGCGGGCGATTCGTTTCGTGTCCATACTATTGACCGTCTCCGACATATATTTAAAAATCAAATGCTGTTTCCCAAATGACACGACCGATTTGTTTTTTTTTCATTTTTTTGTCCTTCATACCTGGTGTGGTTTAGGAAAAAAGAAAATTTTGGATAAATCCAAAGAAACAGCAGCAACACTTAGCTCAACGTGAGCAAAACCGAGGGCACAGCTAGTAAATTTAAATTAGTCTTCATAAATCACTTTGTATTAATAAATTGCAGCCATGCAAAGTCGGTTTTAGTCATTACGGTCTTCTAAAAGACACATGACTTTCATTAAACAGGATTATACGCAAGTTTGCCTCAAAAGCCCATACCTTAAATCTACATACCATCACGCCTGTATTCCCCGAAGGGTTAGGCAGAGGTGTGACAATGTACACCCACACTTCGCCGGTATGTTTAGGTCCCATGTAATAGGGGGCGAGCCTATTGCCATTAACCGGGCACGAATCCAAACTCCGTGCAGCTACTGAGGATTTCATAGAAGAACCCAATAACACTTTTTGCTCGACCTCGGAATCGATCCCAAGACCTCTAGCGTAGCAGTCGCGCTTAGGACCACTAGGCTAGAGAGGCAGTTCAGTACCTTAAATCTATGCCATCGACAACTAAATTTGCGATGTTGAAGGGTTTTTGATAGCAGAGAGAACAGATTCTTCATCTTTTCACGTTTTGTATGTACTGTATAAATTATAAGCAGCAAAAAAATGTACTTTGATCAAGAGGCCAATTTCGCTAACTTTTAGTAACCGCCATCGTACCTAAAAGTAAGTAGAATTACCTCTTTTTTTTTTTGGGGGGGGGTGGGAAATTATCAAATAACTTCTCCCGCCCTGGGCGGGGCGGGAGGGAGTGTCAGACTTTTACTGACTAAAACCCACCCTTGTTCCTTCTTGTGCCCTTTGCGTTCCGGGGGCGCGGTATCTCTTACGAACAACCCGCAGCATGATAGTAGGATTACTTAAAAATTGTATATTCTAAGATTTATGTCCTTGGATGGCAAACAAGCTGACAGTCCACCAGATATTAAGTGGTCACCGCTACCTATAGACATTTGAAATACCAGAAGCCATGCAATAGCGTTGCCATTACAGAAACCAAATTTAAGTCTGAATAAATGTGCCTGTAATTACATCGGCATGCTGCATCCATACCCTTCAAACCGGCACACAGCAACGCTGCTTTGCGGCAGAAATAAGTATGGTACTAGAACGTCCCCGGACGAGTTCCTTCACAAAATCATGATTAAAACAAACCTACAAATTTCGAACAATCTCAAACCACGATCTAATTAGCTACTAAAAACCGGATTCCTAATAAAACAAGCGAGCATCGGGGGTACCTAAAGTAGAACAAATACTGGTCCGAAGCTGGAATTAACTGGTAGGTAAGAGCTAGACCGGGAAAATTAACGATGGAGTCTTGCTTAGTTGCCTGGCCGGTCAACTTTACTCGACTTAAAAAAAGGAGGAGGTTCTAAATTCGTATTTCGGTTTTTATTTTTGTTGCCTCAGAACTCCTATATTTATCAAACTGATTTAATAGTTTTTATTTATTTGAAAAGATATATTTTCAGATTGGTCGCTTATAAAAATAAATTTTACTAAAATCAGATATATTTATTTCCAGTTATTCTGAAAAAAATATATACGTTATCCAAATGTCAAGTCCAAACAAAGTCGCGGTCAGCAGCTACTCTAAAAATAAAACAAATCTTCCCTACGACTAGAACATAAAAACCTAGCAATAACAAGATAAGTCCTAAGCCTAGTAATCCATACAATCTTGACATCCACCGTTACATAAGGTTTTATCCCCACTTCGTCGTTTCCTTTTCAATCTAGGAGAAGTAGACTTACAAAGGATTTGAGTCTTAGAATCTTGTTGAACATTTGTTATAGCGGAGATGATCTTTGATTTGAGTGTATTGATTTGAACGGTTTTTTTTTTTCTATAGACATCTGCTATACCAGAGGCCTTGCAAATGCGATGCCATCCCAGAGACAAAGTGGAAATTTCTCATGTGCCTGTAATTTTTTTACGTCACTGAATGACAAATAACGAACGGCTGCGGGTTGTTCGTGGCTGCGGGTTGTTCGTAAGAGATACCGCGCCCCCGGAACGCAAAGGGCACAAAAAGGAACATGGGTGGGTTTTAGTCAGTAAAAGTCTGACACTCCCTCCCGCCCCGCCCAGGGCGGGAGAAGTTATTTGATGATTTCCCACCCCCCCAAAAAAAAAAAAACTATCATTATAAATGCGTGGTCCTAAGCGCGAATGCTACACTAGAGGTCTTGGGTTCGATTCCCCAGGTCGAGCAAAATGGGTTTATCTATGAATTTCTCAGTAGCAGCTCGGAGTTAGAATTTGTGCCCGGTTAATGGCAATAGGCTCGCCCCCTATTACATGGGACCTAAAAACATTCCGGCGAACTATGGGTTTACATTGGTACACCTCTGCCTAACCCTCTGGGGAATCCAGGCGTGATGGTATTTTGGTATTATGTTAAATAGTGTAGGAAAACGAGAGCCTAATATTACAAACACAGTATTTAATTAACTTGGCCATTTTCTTGACGACAGAAACCTAGAAAGGTATCTCCGTAATTAATTTGAACAATATCATTGCTCAACTGACCATCGAACACAATCCTAATGTTATAACAATTGGTATTTCAGAGCGAAACTCAGGCCTATCGGGCAATTTATAGATCACAATGTCTAACATCCCGAATATCGTAAAACGGTTGACTAGGCATGACTGACTTAGTGAGGGTATGAATTAGACAATGTGAAAATGTCATGGAGCTCTTGAGGTCATTTGTCTTATTTATGTAATAAAAAAAAAAATATATACAGAAATAAAATTAAACACAAGGTTAAAAAATAAAATAGAAAAAAGAAATGGTTTTGCAAAGAAAAAACTGACGTGAAATATAATTTACATACACTCACACATAAACTCACGCCTTTTTCCCATGGGGGTAGGCAGAAACCACAGAACGCCACCTGCTACGATCCTTACACACTTCTTTCGCCTCGATCACGTTCATACAAGCACGCCGGTTACGAGTACTGCGCACACGACCTTTCTGAAGAACCCCACCAATAAGGTCAGGGTAGATCTTTCTAGGGCGTCCTCTCCCGGCGTTGCCACTCACATCTGCCATATAAATCCCTTTCGTTAGTCGCCTTTCACTCATCCTCTCAACATGACCGAACCAGCTAAGCATACTCTTTTCAACTTTTGTAACTACATCTTCTTTTAATCCGCAACGTTCTCGTATCGTTTCATTCCTCACTCTATCGTTCAAAGTTACACCACTCATACTTCGCAAGGAACGCATCTCCACAGCATTAATCCTACTTTCATGCCTCGTTTGCAATATTCACTTACATACATAAGTGTAGGCACCAGCACACCATTGTGCACCGCCAGTCGAGCCTTTTTGGACATCGACTGATTGGTCACAACCGCATGTATAGCACCATTCACTTTGTTTCCCGCATTTACTCTCCTTTCCACATCAGCATCAGTCTTTCCATCTCTTGTAAACATACTGCCCAAGTATACAAACTCGTTCGTTTGCTCCACACTCGCATCATTTATTTTTACATCACACATCGATACATCCTCTTCTCTTTTGATTTAGTTTTTTTTTTAAATGCTTGATGCTTTCTATATGGTAAGTCTTAAGAATAAGGAAACGTCATGCCACAAGCTTTTTAGAAAATAAAATATAACTACCTCAAATACGTTTCTCTATTTATTTATTTATTAAACTTTATACACATAATGTAAAAAATACACAGTACAAAGGCGAACTTACTACCTTAGGCATTTTCTACCAGTCTACCCTTACGGCGATGCAGAGACAAAACATAGTAGGTGCAAAGAACAGAAAATATTTAGGAATAAAATATATTATAATAATAAATACATATATACATACATACAAACAAAATATACAAAGTAGAGAGAGATACAAATACATATTTGAGAAATAATAAACAAATTAATTGTGAGAGATTTAAGATTATGCATTTTGTTATCTACTGTCTAGACTAAAATGTTGAGATAAATGACATAAAATCTTAGCTCCAGGTTTGTCTTATTCATACGCCAACGTCTCATCTATGGACGAGACGATTGCAGGAAATGACGGCTGGCGTAGGAAATGGACGGACAGACGGACGAGCCCAATAATGTATTGTAAAACTTATATTCGTGCTATGAATGGTTTAAAAGAATATATTTTATTTTTTGGTTCTTACTGACAGGTTATTGAATGAAGTTGCGTTCATTTTTGCGTGAAATGAACATTATCACAAGCTTTTTTATTTTAACCTGTCCCGGTGTCTGACTGTCCGTGACTGATCAAATGTTACAAGTTAAATTTAAGCTGGTTCCCAGTGTTCGATTGAGCAAAAATTTTGAATACATATACATATAGAATGACATTTCAATATATAACCTTGCTTTTGAAAAAAAATATTTTTTAATAGAACTGATTTTTTCAACCGAGAAGTGTAATCAAGGGAGCAATTCTACTAACTTTTAGGACGGATCTCAATCTAATCTCAGTCTTAATTTGTCTCAAACATCTCTAATTTACTTACTTATTGATTACCTACTTATTGATTGTAAGTTACGGGGTGAGATCCCGGAGTCACCAAAGTTATTTCATATTTCATATTTATTTATTTGCATACCATAATGTGTATAAAAGATGTTACATATAGGCTTAAAGTTAAAAGTACAGTTCTGGACCTTGTTAGAGCATAGCAACATAGTATTACCTTAAAATCTAGAGAATAAACAATTCTTATCAATTTACATGCAATAAGTACTGGTTCTAAATTAACTTACGTCATGTTAGCATGCCTGAAGTTTTAAGAATAAACAGTTTAAGAAGTTACACGTCAGATAGATCGCAATTTTAAAGCGTCTATCTAAAGTTATGGTCCACGTATAGTCATTATATTAGCCTGATATTATCTTCATGCAGGGCAAAATAGACTCTAACAGTACAGAGAACGCACGAGGATCTATCACAACGCTGCATGTACGCTTACCTTCTTTAACAAGTCTCTGCTAGTGTATACTTAATACTAATAAAAGAGGAAACCTTTTTTTTATTTGTTTGTTTGTAACGAATAGGCTCCGAAAAAAGGGTTAAAATCGGCCCAGTAGGGGCCGATTTTAACCCTTTTTTCACCAATAGATAGTTAGCGACATAATTCTTGAGTACCATCACGCTACGGCTCACGGGAGAGGAGCAGAAATGAAAGACGTAACTTAACGCGGGTGAAATAAGCCACGCTGACAAAGTCACGTGAAGGTCGTCTAGTTACTTATAATCCAATGGTTAGTTAAATCATTTAGTGGGTAGAAGTGTAATTTTAAATTGAAATATTTACCTACCACTTACTCAGTACTCAGAAATAAGCTGTCCCCAAATTGTCCCCAAAATTGCACTTCAATAAGATCGAAATAATTATATGGAACAGCAGACATTTTTTCATATTTCGTAATAAAAGTTGTTCACATTAATAGTACTGTCACACACTGAAAATCCAAAGTTTGAACGAATCAAAAGTCATGTTATATATTTCTCTATGTACTCACAAAATTTCAGCCACGCTGAAATGACGTAAGTTTAGCTGCTCCGGGATCTTAGACCATTAATTTCCAAGCTTCCCAAATAAAATTATAATCTTTGCTAGTACTACCAGAAAATATCAAACGGAATACATACCAACTTCAAACATTAATACAATTTACCAAGAAATCTAGAATTTTCTTTATCAGCATAAATTACTTTGCCCTCAAAACATCAAAGTTTTCCTCCTAACTCGAAGGTTACAGTTTCCAATCTCACTAATCAGAGAAATGAGTGAAAGTGGGGGGAAGTGGGTAAATCCTAATACATTTTGGTCCATTGTTCCGATGGAGCATTGATCTTCTGTCCTACAACTCAATTCCGTGTTTTAATCAAGACTAGGGGAGGTCGGGCAAAAATGGCTACGTCTCGTTAACCCGGCCTTATGGCAGTATTCCGATTAGACGGGGTTGTGGTACGTGTGTGTGTACAGACTTTGAGGAGAATGGGGTTATTGTTTAAGGTTTATTTATTTATTTAAAATGCATTTAGACTGCCTAGTTAGCCTTGTGGTCCCAAGCGCGACTGCTACGCTAGAGGTCTTGGGTTCGATTCCTAGGTCGAGCAAAGTGTTATTGGGTTTTTTATGAAATTCTCAGTAGCAGCTCGGAGTTAGGATTTGTGCCCGGTTAATGGCAATAGGCTCGCCCCCTATTACATGGGACCTAAACATATCGGCGAACTGTGGGTGTACATTGGTACACTTCTGCCTAACTCTTTGGGAAATAGGGGCGTGATGATATGTATGATTTAACATGCAACAAAAAAGTACAAAGTTGGTCTTAATGCCTTAGTTTATTTTCTACGATTGAACAGAGGTAGTGAAGAGATAATAATGGCTTCTACAAATGGTGCAAAGGTTTGGGAGTGAAGTTATCATGAGAAGTTATCAGAGAACAATAGAAAAAAAACTCCATTATTATTCTTAAAACAGAAAACAATTTTGTTTTAATAATTTTTTATAATTATAATGAAAACAAATGCTGTGATTCTCTACAAACTCTCCCTTTTTTGCTAAATTATTAAAAAAGTAACTCTGCATGTCAGTGTGTCTCGTTAAGCTATCAGGACAAAACGACTGAACTGATTATGATGAAATTTGCTATGGATTTACTTTGAACCGCAAGAAAGGACAAGCTACTTTTTATTTCACGACTTTGTCTGCATCCGTGATTACCGAAATTTATGCGTAAGAAGCTGCAGGCAACTGCTAATAAGGCAAAAGTATAGAATAGACACATACCATCATGTCTCTATTCCCCTAAGGGTTAGGCAGAGAGGTACCAATGTGCACCCACAGTTCGCCGGTATGTTTAGGTCCCATGTAATAGGGGGCGAGCCTATTGCCATTAACCGGGCACAAATCCTAACTCCAAGCTGCTACTGAGAATTTTACAGAAAAACCCAATAACACTTTTTGCTTGACCTGGGAATCGAACCCAAGACCTCAAGCGTAGCAGTCGCATTTAGGACCACTAGGCCAACGAGGCAGTTAATAAGAAGAATAGAATATAATAGAATTTTATTTTGCAAATATGGTTCTTTTTTTTTTTTGGGTGGTGGGAAATCAAAACCCACCCATGTTCCTTCTTGTGCCCTTTGCGTTCCGGGGGCGCGCTGTCTCTTGCGAACAACCCGCAGCCCCGGCAGGAAATATGGGTAATACAATAGTTATTAAAATGTTATAAGGCCAGCCATATTTTGCCATTCGGCATGCAAACATTTAGGGTAATTACATTATTTTTAAACATGCATGTCTAGAACAATCAATGAGTGATCATTACGAATTCAATACAAATGAAAAAAAAAACAAAAAATGATATCACTTTATGCATACATGATGTCAATAAAAAAAAAAAAATAACATTAATATTATTCAAAACAGATATTTTTCTCAGTTAGAAATTCAGCAATACTGTAGTACGTCTTATTTATCAAAAAATTACGTAGTTTTCTCTAAAACTGCAATGTTTTTAAATCTTTCCGACTACTTGGTAATTTATTGTAAATAATTCGGTTCGACGTGACACCTGGCATAGCTTGCTATTGTCACGTCTATTTCTTGGGAATACATCGGCTAGGCGTTCAAAACGACTTGGATTTAAGTACACCAAGTCTGTAAATACACAAGGAACGCCTCCAGACGTAGGTACATTAATCCTTGCAGCTAATAGTTAAGTAAGGCGGGGCACACACTCGCGATTAACTCTGTCTGCGACACAGTAACGATGACTTACTGTGGGAACCAAATCTGATTAAAGAGATAAGGGTTCACAATCAAGTTCACGCCGTGAGTTTGGTAATACTTCAGTCTGGTCTCAAAGAGGTCGTGTAGTTTTTAGGGCTCCGTACCCAAAGGGTAAAACGGGACCCCATTACTAAGACTCCACTGTCTGTCCGTCCATCCGTCTGTTCGTCTGTCACCAAGCTGTATCTCATGAACCAAGATAGTTAGACAGATGATGTATTTCTGTTGCCGCTATAACAACAAATATAAAATCAATAAAATAAATACTACGTAAAAAGTAAATAATTTGCATTTAGTTCTATATTTTTATTTTACATACAGACACTTAAATTTTTTGTCGTTCACACAAAAGCGGCATTTGAAAAATCGACCTTAAAGCAAAGTAAATAATGTAAAGTGAATAATAATAACTGCGTCGTTAGCCTAGTGGTCCTAATTGCGACTGCTACGCTAGAGGTCTTGTGTTCGATTCCCAGGTCCAGCAAAAAGTGTTATTGGGTTTTTCTATGATATTCTCAGTAGCAGCTCGAAGTTAGGATTTGTGCCCGGTTAATGGCAATAGGCTCGCCCCCTATTACATGCGACGTAAACATACCGGCGAACAGTGGGTGTACATTGGTACACCTCTGCCTAACCTTTCGGGGAATATAGGCGTGATGGTATGTGTGTGTGTGAATAATAATTTTTGTAGTACGTTATTTTTATAGATAAGCAGAAAAGGACGCACATTGAACACAGTCTATGAAAAAGTGAAATAAATAAAAATCTTGCAATTTCATAAAAGAAAAGTTTTCTTTAATATTAATTACAGACACAAACTTTACTCAAATTATAATACAGTTCATTAACCAATTCCTCGGTTAGAATAAATTAATTATTAATTAATGTAGTCGTTCATTAAAAGTCCTTAAACGGACTGGCAAGAAGTTTATGGCAAAGTTTTGCAACAAATCTTTTCAATAAATTGAACATACTGACTTACTGATTCTATTATTCCGATTCTCCCCTTTAGGCAATTTTGACTGTAGTAATTTTACTAAGAAAATTGCTTTTATTTGAAACCTTATGGTCTAAGAACCAGGAGTCGCCGAATTTACGTCACTTTAGCATGCCGTACATTGCGAACAGATACAGGAATACGTATATACATAAGAGGACAAGTCCTGTGTGCTTGCTAGTTTTTATGTCATGTCCTGTTCAGATAAAAAAAGGAATATGACCATTCTACTAACTTTTAGTCAATCCAATCTCATTCTTAATCTGTCAAAAATATTCCTAAGCTACATTTTTTGTCATTGCTTGTCGTTGAGATGAAATATCGATTTGATTTTGACGTTTCTAATCAGTAGAATTTTGAGATGTGGAACTTGATTGTAAGTTACCTGAAAATTAGTTCAGCATTTGAATCAACCAAGTACGCATGAGGTATACGTACTTGTTGGATTCAAATTAAGAACGTCATACTCCTCTATCTATTCTGAAACTTTCAGTCATGCTAAGATGACGTAGGTGTGACGACACTGGGATCTCAGACTACAAAGAAAACTTATTAAAACTGGTTTTATTAGAAGTAGGTTTACTTTAATTAAAGCTCCTAACATAGTTATACTCATTAAATTATTCTCAATAGTTAGTCTTAATCCAATTTAAATATTAGAATTTTCGAATTATGGGTTGCGCACATTAGCGAATGGAACGTCAGAGAATTAAAAAAAAAACACAATCTTACCACCACAACATACCATCACGCCTGTATTCCCCGAAAGGTTAGGCAGAGGTGTACCAGTGTACACCCACAGTTCGTCGGTATGTTTAGGTCCCATGTAATAGGGGGCGAGCCTATTGCCATTAACCAGGAACAAATCCTAACTCCGAGCTGCTACTGAGAATTTCATAGAAAAATCCGATAACACTTTATGCTCGACCTGGGAATCGAACCCAAGACTTCTAGCGTAGCAGTCGCGCTCACAATCTTAATTCATATTATATACTCTTCCAATTGAAATAAGATAAATTACTTATAGATGTCGAGCACCTCTTAATGAAACGACATACAAATTCTAAATTTAAATTAATTTAAAACAAAATGAACACTGATTAAAATAATTTAATTATCAGCGGTTATTACTGCTAACTATATTTTAATTAATCAGAATCAATTCTAGTGCGTTAACTATTGTGTTTCTATTGTGATTAATATTGAACTTGAAAGCTATTGTTGGGAATTGTATTGTTTCTAAGATATTGTATAATAGTTATTATTTTCACTAGTAACCCAACTTTGCTTCTCTTATTAAAAATAAATTAACTTGAGCAACGAACGCTAATTTGTACAGTATGTACAGTCAATAAAAGAGATAAGTATACAGGGTCTTAAATATTGTTCAAGTTTTCATAGAAAGTGATGGATGTTTTGAAATTTTACTTACATAAATTTAATTGCCTCGTGGTAGTGCCTAGCCTAGCCTAGTGGTTCTAAGCGCGACTGCTACGCTAGAGGTCTTGGGTTCGATTCCCAGGTCGAGCAAGAAGTGTTACCGGGTTTTTCTATGAAATTCTCAGTAGCAGCTCGAAGTTAGGATTTGTGCCCGGTTAATGGCAATAGGCTCGCTCCCTATTACATGGGACCTAAACATTCCGGCGAACTGTGGGTGTACATTGTTACACCTCTGCCTAACCCTTCGGGGAATACAGGCGTGATGGTATGTTATGTGTGTATATCCGAGAGATTTATTTGTATCAAAAAAAAAATTTAATGACTACATTGAATCGCTATAAATTCAGCTCAAAGCATTAATTAAGCTCATTTTTTTTTTAAAACCAACGCACAGTTTTCGAATTGTGCGGTTTTACCGGACCGTCTGAATTTCGCATTTTTTTCCACGAAATCCGTTGCGAGTGAAATTTTTCGCGTAATGCTTTCGGCTGCAAATTGTTGGTTTTGTGACAAAATTGTGCATTTTAAGCTTATCTTTTGTCGTAAGATAATGGCTTTGTAAATCGTATTTCGTCTGGTTTTTGCTGCTTCATTGTTTAAATTCTTTCTGATCATAAAGGCGGTTATGGCGCGTCTTTTTATAAACATAATTTCTTTTGTAACAAACACACTTTGACCGCGTGGATATTTACACCCGTGTATTTTTTTTTGGGGGTGGGAAATCATCAAATAACTTTTCCAGCCCTGGGCGGGGCGGGAGGGAGTGTCAGACTTTTACTGACTAAAACCCACCCATGTTCCTTCTTGTGCCCTTTGCGTTCCGGGGGCGCGGTATCTGTTACGAACAACCCGCAGCCGCCCGTGTTAAGTTACGACTTCGTTTACTGCTCCGCTCCTGTGTCTTGTAGCGTGATGGTGTATAACCTATGACACTCACAAATAACGTGGCTTTTCTTAGGTAAAAGATTTTTTAAAATCGTTTTAGTAGGAAGGGATTTATATGGCAGATGTGAGTGGCAACGCCGGGAGAGGACGCCCTAGAAAGACCTACCATGACCTACTTGGTGAGGTTCTTCAGAAAGGTCGGGAGCGCAGTACTCGTAACCGGCGTGCTTGTATGAACAGATGTATGAACGTGGCCGAGGCGAAGGAAGTATGTAAAGATCGTAGCGGGTGGCGTTCTGTGGTTTCTGCCCACCCCCATGGGAAAAAGGCGTGAGTTTATGTATGTATGTATGTAGATCCAGACATTACCCCCTACAACGAAAGGAAGGAAAATGTTATGGTAGCCGCCACGAGTCGTGCGCACAAATGCCAAGATCCTCTTTGAGTTTTTAGGTTCATGTTTGGATTTTATGGAGCACCGACACTGCACGCGATCGGTTCGACCGACGGACCAATTGCGTGCAGCGTCGGTGACCTAAAAAACCCAGGAAGGAATACCAAAACCCTAAGATGAACTTGTGGTTTGTGCTCAAGACTCGTGCGACTACTATACTTCCAACTTCGTTAAGTGTGTCTTTGACCCCCGACGCAAAAAAGACGGGGTGTTATAAGTTTGACGTGTCTGTGTGTAGCATCGTAGCTCACAAACGCATGAACCGATTTTGACTTTGTTGTTCTTCTGTTTAAAAGGTGAATTAGTTGGAAGTGTTCTTAGCTATGATTGATGGAAATCGGTTCAGCAGTTTCGAAGTTATCAGCTCTTTTCTTAGCAGCGGTAGGAATTTTTATTCTTCTGTCGGGGGCTACTTAAAATTTTCTATTTTAACACTCGAAACATGTTCGTGCCCGCGCCTGTACACAGTTCCATCGTACAATCTTGACACACATTCCTCGAGAACCGTTCAATACTCGAACGTATTAAAGTTCGGCACCACACAGCACTAACATAATTACAGTACAGTAACGAATGAACCAACAAAGGGTATGTTTAATCCAATTAACAACGACTGTACTCGATTGTTCGAATCAATTTGAGGAGATAGTTCCATCGATTTGAATACAGTACTGGCTGGTTCTGCAGAAGGTAGAAATTTTCACGTGGGCGTGTGCAGGTAGTTTTTGGAAGGGGTAACTAGATTCAATATATTTTCTTGTATATAACGGTCAAAAGAGCATTTCAATGAAACAATTGAAATAAATTATTAACTGCCCCGTTGGTCTCGTGGTCGCAAGCGCGACTGTTGAGCGTGGGGTCCCGGATTCGATTCCCAGGTCGGGCAAAAAATGTTACTTGGTTTTCCAATTAGGATTTACTTAGTAGCAGCTCGGAGTTTGGAAGTTGGTGGTGTGACACACCCGTAGATCTTTGGCAGTCGTTACGGAGAGTCAGAAGCCTGGAAGTCTGACAACCAGTCTAACCAAGTGGTATCGTGTTGCCCAGTTGATTGTGGACCACGGTGTGACCACGGATTGTGGAGGTCAGATAGGCAGTCGCTCCATGTAAAACACTGGCATTCAGCTGCATCCGGTTAGACTGGAAGCCGACCCCAACATAGTTGGCAAAAGGCTAAGCAGATGATGAATTGTAATAAATTTTTACATTTTGATTTTTGGTTTAGAAGCGATCACCAACTAGAGAGATCAGGTGCAGTAACGGTTTTACAGATTTTTTAATTTATTCCGAGACACGGGTTTATCACATCACCAACTTCCAAACTCCCTGCTGCAACTGAGAAATCGCATCTAGACAAAACATACTACCACGCATGTATTCCCTGAAAGGTTAGGCAGAGGTGTACCAATGTATACCTACAGTTCGCCAGTATGTTTAGGTCCCATGTAATAGGGGGCGAGCCTATTGCCAGTAACCGGGCACAGATCCTAACTCCGACTGAGAACTTCATAGAAAAACCTTTTTTGGTCGACCTGGAAATCAAAACGAAGACCTCGAGCGTAGCAGTCGCGCTTAGGACGACTAGGCTAAGTTATAGAATTCCCAATAAAATTTTGTCCAACCTTGGGATCGAACCCAAAACCCCACGCTCAGTGAAACATAATTACACAACATACACAAGGTACTATTCAAACTAGTAACAAGCAGTCTCACAGCCACATCGGGCTCAACTTAATTATGTTTAATTACAAGTAATCCTATCAAGTTCGCGGTAATCAAGCCTCCGTATGCAGATGAGGTGAACGGAACGATCCGGGTATGTTCACGCCTTTTAATTGGAGAGGGTTTGTTGGTATATACGTGAGTAATTTTCAACATTTCGTTGCATAATTGGTAAAATAGAATATAATTTCAAAATTTGAAATAGGAACACTGCAATTTTCTGCCATCACGCCTGTATTCCCCGAAGGGTTAGGCAGAGGTGTAACAATATACACCCACAGTTCGCCGGTATATTTAGGTCCCATGTAATAGGGGGCGAGCCTATTGCCATTAACTGGGCACAAATCCTAACTCCGAGCTGCTACTGAGAATTTCATAGAAAAACCCAATAACACTTTCTGCTCGACCTGGGAATTGAACCCAAGACCTCTAGCGTAGCAGTCGCGCTTAGGACCACTAGGCCAACGAGGCAGTTATAAATCTATTTTGATGATTATTTTTGATGTTTGATAGGTACTTCGAAAGTGGTCCCATATCAATTTTATCGAAATTGATTCAGTAGTTTGGTAACAAAAAAAGAACTGTAAAAATATGTCATCCAAGTAAATGAATTGCTTTCTTATGACTTTTGAGTCTTGTTGATTTACGTAGTGTAACTGTTCGTTCATGAATTTGGATGTCAGGAAATTGATAGTACAAAGCGAAAAATAAAAACATTTTTACAAAAAACACATCCTCCTTCAAAAACTCAAAAGGAAAAAAATAACTTTAGCTTTTTTTCCGGATGAGAAATTATCAATGACTTCTCCCCTGAGCTCGTTGACTTCCAAAGCTAAAGTTATTTTTCACTTTTTAGCTTTTGAAGGACGTCGTGTTTCTTGTAAAAAAAGTTTTTTATAATACTGTCGAAAAATATTTACGCTGGGTATTCTAGGATCATGTACTACATCGATGGTAAAAGCATCACAATATCCCTTTCATCGTGTAGATATTTTATTTCCCCCAAACAAAAACAAGCACGAAAATCCTTCAGTAAATAAAGCCGGTGTCACACGATCCGCGAATCGTGATCAAGCTGCCATGCTAAGCCTTGAATAGCCCTGGAACGTGCCACGCCAGTATAAAAACGGGGATTAGTTGAAATCAACCGTCGGCACCGTTAATCATTTGAATATGGAAGAGAAAAGTGAAACATAATATGGCTGACCACTTGATTTAAGTAAATTAAATTCAAAGAGATATGCAAGATTATTATAAGTATAAGATTTTTAGTTATGTCTCATTATAGTCAACGCTTCATAAACAAATCAGGAATTTTCACAGGTTAGTTGATTATAAGTAACTAATTATTGGTAACTGCCTCGTTGGCCTAGTGGTCCTAAGCGCGACTGCTACGCTAGAGGACTTGCGTTCGATTTCCAGGTCGAGCAAAAAGTGTTGTTGGGTTTATCTATGAAATTCTCAGTAGCAGCTCGTAGTTAGGATTTGTGCCCGGTCAATGGCAATAGGCTCGCCTCCTATTACATGGGACCGAAATATTCCAGTACATTGTACATTGTTACACATCTGCCTAACCCTTCGGAGAATACGGGCGTGATGGTATGTAAAGTTGATTATATTGACAGGAGAAAATATTAAATGATTGATTTAAATCCAATAAGTTAGTATCTTAATAAAGTTGTAAAATAATGTAAAATCAAAATTTAAAAAAAAAAACCTGTTTTTCAAAATAATTAAATTTTAAAACCTAATTAATTTTCGCCCCCTATTACATGGGACCTAAAACATACCGGCGAACTGTGGGTGTACATTGGTATACACCTCTGCCTAACCCTTCGGGGAATACAGGCGTGATGGTATGTTATTAATTTTAAACGACGGAGCCCAAACCTATCGAGGTTAGATTATCGAATCATAGGTATCACACAACAGTTTTTTTTATCGTCGCATAGATCACAGAATTTTGAGTGTAAACTATATAATTTTATGTAATGACATGATAGGGAATTTCATGAACTAAAGACATACCTATAAATTATTCTACTGAGCCGTATATTTTTCTCACAATTTAAAGAAAACTTCAAAATTACTATTATTTTTGTGGTTATCCGATTCAACTAACATCAAACGTATCGCTATTTTGAACCTTATTTGTTGCCGCGACGCGTTATTGTCAATTACCTAAACAATTGCTTACGACAGGGCCTTAATATGAAATTTAAATCCCCATCGCATAAAGGACAGAAAACCCGTAAAATACGTAAAACCATATTTTACATCCCAACTTTATACATGTTGCGAGAAAACCGATTGACAGGTCATTATTCATAATGCCCGACCAATGAAATATGTCCAAAACAACTGCGTGAAATGATTCGCAATAATCAATTTTATCTGTTACTGAAGCAGTAATAAATAATGGAGGTAGGCAGATAGGTAGGTATGGCAAAGCAATAAAAATGAGTTTTGTTTTACTAAGTTTTAACCTATACACAACTTATTGTAAAACAATATTAAAAAGATCAAGTGACTGCTACGCTTGAGTTCTTAAGTTCGATTCCTAGATGGAGCAAAAACTGTTATTGGGTTTTGTACTGCTGGGCAAAGGATTCCCTCATGCCCTTCCAAATATTCTAGTTCAAAGAATCTAGGTCTTCTCGCCACCTCTTCCTGGCCCGGCCTCAGTGACGCCGACCATTCTCAGGCACCCACTATTAACCCAACTCCTTACTTATATATACAAATACTATCATACCTGAATTCCCCGAAGGGTTAGGCAGAGGTGTACCCATGTACATCCACAGTTCGCGGGTATGCTTAGGGCTCATGTAATAGGGGGTGAGCCTATTGATATTAGACGGGCACAGATCCTAACAGCAGCCACTGAGAATTTCATAGAAAAAGTCAATAACACTTTTTGCTTGACCTGAGAATCGAACCCAAGACCTCTAGCGTAGCAGTCGCGCTTAGGACCACTAGGCCAACGAGGCAGTTAATAATAAGATGAAAAATAAGAATAAGATTACATTAAGTTGGCTATTTAATGTAATATGTATTTTAATATAATTCAAAATTGATCGAAATTACGTCACGTACTTCGCATTTACACTAGCCCCTCTATTCAACATCCGACAATTGACAAGGCAAACTTTATCGATCCAAAACACCAAAGCATATAAATTCACTACCAAGCAAGTACACTTAACAACCCTACTCAGCAACGCGAACAACAAAAAGACTAAATTAATGTACTAGGCCTTATAATTAGTTAATTAGTGCCTTCGTGTGGATGAGCTCATAAACTCGTGATTTATATTACTTTGGTAAGGCGGTTTACACATGGGACGCGGTAAGATAGCGCAGCGTCGGATTTTCTGCTATTTTATGACGGTTCGTTCGTAGCTATTAGATTCACAATTCATGTGGAATATCTAAAAATTAGGTCGGTTGCTTGAAAATGTTAGTAGATTTTTGGAAAAATTGCAATCGGTGAAGAAAGATATTGTTAGGTAACCTGGATTTATAGATATCTATGCGTACTGCTCGTCGAAATTTGTACACATTTAGCAAAAAATATTGCTGATAAAGAACTTTTCTGACTGCCTCGTTAGCCTAGTGGTCTTAAGCGCGACTGCTAAGTCTTGAGTTCGATTCCCAGGTCGAGCAATAAGTGTTATTGGGTTTTTCTATGAAATTCTGAGTAGCAGCTTGGAGTTAGGATTTTTGCCCGGTTAATGGCAATAGACTCGCCCGCCATTACATGTGACCTAAACATACCGACGAACTGTGGGTGTACATTGGTACACCTCTGCCTAATCCTTCGGGGAATACAGGCTTGATGGTATGTAAGAACTTTTCTTTTGGTTTTAATAATCAATGTTTGTCACGCAATATATTACACGTAAATAATTGCGCATATAGGTGCATACACCGGGGCTGTTTTTTTTTTTGGTGGGTGGGAAATCATCAAATAACTTCTCCCGCCATGGGCGGGGCTGCAGGGAGTGTCAGACTTTTACTGACTACAACCCACCCATTTTCCTTCTTGTGCCCTTTGCGTTCCGGGGGCGCGGTATCTCTTACGAACAACCCGCAGAAGGAACATGGATGGGTTTTAATTAGTAAAAGTCGGACTCTTCCTCTTGCCCCGCCCATGGCGGGGAAACTCATAAAATGATGACTTCTCATAACTCAAAAAAAAAAGTACATACAACAGTAAGGAGTCGTGGGGATTGCAAAGTCTAGTGAAAACATTCAAGACATGTTTTTTTTTAAAGGCGATAAAAGTTGTAACATTCACTAATTTTATTGTCAAACATTCAACAACGCCTATAATTTAGCTACAGTTTACGTTGAATTAAGATTGCGATAATTGCTTGTTAATTTATTTATTAAAACTTTATGCACATAATGTCGAAAATACACCGTACAAAGGCGGGCCTGTTCGGCCCCACTCGTTTTTAATTGATAGAAATAATTTGTATTTATTAATTAGTACTTAGTGCAAGTCTTAGTTTCCACTTGGTCTATGGGTTTTTTTTTTTTTTTGGGGTGTGGGAAAGCATCAAATAACTTCTCCCGCCCAGGGCGGGGCGGGAGGGAGTGTCAGACTTTTACTGACTAAAACCCACCCATGTTCCTTCTTGTGCCCTTTGCGTTCCGGGGGCGCGGTATCTCTTACGAACAACCCTCAGCCCCGGCAGGCATCGGCCCTCAGTGGCCCCTTCCTTTTGCTGACATCTCTTTGAGGCGCGCGTGGAACACGAACGCGCCGTCGACACGGCTTGGTCTATGGGCACGGTGGCTTTTTGGTCTCGTGGTGGCGAGCACGACTGTTGAACGTAGGGTCCTAGGTTCGATTCCCGGGTAAGGCTAAAAGTGTCATTGGATTTTTCCATTAGGAATTTTTCAGTAACAGCCAGAAGTTTGGAAGTTGATGGTGTGATACCCCCGTGCCTCGGAAAGCACTTAAAGCCGTTGGTCTTGCGCCTGATCTGTCCCCGGTTGTGTCGGATTGCCGTCCCATCGGACTATGAGAATTATGAAAGAGGGAGTGCACCTGTGTTTGCGCACACGCTTGTGAACTATAATAATTATTTGGCTAGTCTGCATTAAGATTAGCCGCCGTGGCCGCGATCGGTCTGCAGAATATTTACGTAGGTACGAATTTCTAAAAATCACTAAAATCCCACATTAAAACCCGCACGGCTATTAACTTCATAGCAAAAACTCCATTAAAACTATCGCAAGCCGTAATAAAAGGAAAATGTTTCTTCCTAAGATTTATGAACGAGTAAATTTTCCATCTTGTTAGTCATTCTGATCTAACATCTTAACACTTCACGCTAACGTGGGTATCAATGGTTTGGAATGGAATGTATGCCCGTATATCATGCGAGGTTGAATCGTTAATCTTATTAGATTTGATAGTCCTTTTTTGGAGTTCTTTTGAAATATTAATGTTGTCGTTAAAAAATTGAGTAGACAGAAATAGATCGATATTAATATTTATTCAAAAGGGATCAAGTTTATTCGTAAGAGGTAATCTCTGGACGGACACTCATACCATCACACCTGTATTCCACACATACAGTTCGCCGGTATGTTTAGGTCCCATGTATAATCCCCTGAATAGTTTGTTTGTTTTAACGTGCTAATATCAGGAACTACTGATCGATATTATCACGCCTGCATTCCCCGAAGGGTTAGGCAGAGGTATACCAATGTACACATACAGTTCGCCGGTATGTTTAGATCCCGTGTAATAGGGGGCGAGCCTATTGCCATTAACCGGGCACAAATCCTAACTCCGAGCTGCTACTGAGAATTTCATAGAAAAACCCAATAACACTTTGGGGAATACAGGCATGATATCAGGTATGAGTACTGTGATACTCACTGTACCTACTCCTTCCTCTTTTTCATCTTCTTGTCCTACTTAAGAACGTCAATTGAAACCAAGTGTACTTTTATTTAGAGTGATGAATACACGAAACTATAAAATAAAGTTTAATTTAAAAATACTTCAAACTGAAACGAAGCGAAAGAATTTAAAAAATAAAGCAACAACTTCACAATACAGGACTGTCGACACTGTTCCGCCTCCGACCTCAAATGTTACGAAGCAAAAAGTCACTATGTTAAGGTCTATACACATTTGAACGCAGGCGAGACTAATGTGTGGAATAAATGTACTTCCGGGATTGTCCTGATAGCCGTGACCTCTCCACTCCTCAAGCATCCCAGTATATGTTGCCCCCTTGTCGCTACGTCACTAAGTGCTAGCGGCCGTTTTCGAGGGCCCATTTATTGAGTGTGCAAGTCACCCCCTGCCATTTTATTGTGTCTTATAAACATTGTCAGGCAGGGGCCATAGTCTTTCCATAGTACAAGGTAACCAGGCCATGTAAGCCACCCAAACCTATAGTCCAGATCTTTATTTCCATATTCTGTAATAGTCCTGCGCCAACCGGGGGTTGTCCTTGGTTGCATTTATAGTTTATACCTATAGGAATAATTGTCGGTTGGTGTTCCATTTCATCATAAAGCTGTCTAAGGGGCCTCTGCGAGTAGGTTTCGGCTCCTCGTACGCCCTTTCAAAGGTCCGGGGCCCTAGAGTCCCGAGTTACATAGAGTAAAAAAATTAAATGTGTGGGATAAATTAAAGCTATTGAAAAGAAAATCTTAATAACAATATCCTCTAGATCGAATTTCGGTCACGGCAGCCAATCTCAATAGAGACTAGCCAAGTAAGTACATAAGATATTTGCACAAGTGTAAATGCCAGTTGTCACTGGGTTTTACTTCTTTCGCGTGGAACCCTAATTCTTTTTTAAATAAAAGTATAGTAGTGTAACATTACCTGTCAGCCAGTTAAAGTCCCGTCAAAATCGTTCAAGCCGTTTAGCAGATTAACAGGAACAAATAGACAGACATACAATTGAAAAAAATAAATTTCTTCGGTATACAAAACAAACATTTCAATTTTTTTTTCTTATTAATTTAGATTATTATAATTGAATGCGGGCAGTGCAGGACCGGTCATTGTGGCTATCTTTAGGGGAGGCTTATGTCCAGCAATGGACGTCGTTTGACTGATAATTATGATGATGATATATAGATTATTATTCACACAAGTACCAACCCTTCGTTCAAGTTGCTTTCTGAACGACACCGAACAAGTGTGCTTACCCCCTAAGTTAACAAAAACAGTTCTGTGCCTCATTGTACGTTTGCAGCAAAGCCTATGTCGTGAAACTGACATTGTATTTCCTGTAGTCGGTAGAAAATGGTTTTCGGACATTGAAATAGGGAGATAATGTTTTATCGTGGATATTATGTAAAAAGATATTGCTCTGTTTTCTAGACTATAAAAGATACTGATATTATAAACCTGAAGAGCTTGTTTGTTTGTTTGCACGCGCTAATCTCAGGAACTACTGGTGAATTAAAAAAATATTTTTGTGTTGAATAGTTAAATTATCGAGGAAGGCTATAAGCTATATAATATCACGCTGCGACCAATAGGTGCGGAGCAGTAACTAAGGACGTATGTAACTTAACGCGGGTGATAAAACAACGCTAGTATATTATAAAGCTGAAGATTTTGTTTGTTTCAACGTGTTAATCTTAGAAACTACTGATTGATACCATTACGCCTGTATTCCTCAAAGGGTTAGGCAGAGGTGTGCGAATGTTCACCCACAGTGCGCCGGTATGTTTAGGTTCCATGTAATACGGGGCGAGCCTATCGCCATTAACCGGGCGAAATTCCTAACTCTGCTACTGAGAATTACATAGAAAAACCCAATAACACTGTGCTCGACCTGGAAATCGAACCCAAGATCTGTAGCGTTGCAGTCGCACTTAGGACCACAAGGCTAACGAGTCAGGGATCGAATTTGAAATAATCCTTTCACGTTTTATCATAGCTTGATAGCTTGTTTATCTTTTTCATACCACTTTGGTGACAAACAGACATACGGCCCGCTTGTTGGTTACCGTCGCCTATGGACGCCTGCAACACCAGGGGCATCACTTTCGCGTTACCGACCCTTGAAGAACCTATTCAATCCTGTCTTGAAGTACTCCATACTGTAGACTTGCCCGTGCCTGATAGCGAACCCACAGCCTCGTGCATGAAAGGCGGGCGCCTTAACCACAGAGCCATCAGGACACAATATATTTTCAGCATTACTAAAAATACATAAAGAGAGCGATATCACCAGCTTACGTTCTTTACCAAAATAAAGAAAACAAAAGAAAATTCTAACTTACAAATAAAAAAACCGAATAGATTCTATAGTATTAAACCATCGATCTTTTATCCCGCTTCTTTCGTAAACAATAAAAAGAGACAACAGAATTCGATGCTCGTTTAAAAACGGGAGGCAAATGTTTGCAAATCAAACGCCAATATCGTACGATCGATACTGGCGGGTTTGACATTATTTGCATAATAGGATTTGTGAGCAAAGAGGTACAAATATTTTGGAGTCGTTATTATTTTTAAACTAGCGAACTGCCCACGACGGCGTGCGCGTGGCTTATTTCCCCCGCGTTAAGTAACGTCTTTGGTTACTGCTCTGCTCCCGTGTGTCGTAGCGTGATGTTATATAGCTTATGTTACTCAGGAATTATGTAGCTGTCTATTGGTAAAAAAATAGTTAAAATCGGTCCGGTAGTTTCGGGGCCTATTCATTACAAACAAACTAACAAAAAAGTCTTTCCTCTTTATAATGTTAGTATAGATTACTATAGATAGATTAACTTATAATAGGTATTCAGTTAACTAAGTAAGGTATTGAGTTGTGAAAATGGATGGATGAATGAATGGATGTGTATAACTTCACGCTTACATCGCCGAAAGGAATTAGCTGAAATTCAGCACATACTGCAAAATTCACACACACACTGAAACTGCCCCGTTAGCCTAGTGGTTTTAAGCGCGACTGCTACGCTAGAGGTCTTGGGCTCGATTTCCAGGCCGAGCAAAGTAATCATATAACTAAGAAATTCTCAGTAGCAGCTTAGAGTTAGGATTTGTGCCCGGTTAATGGCAATAGGTTCGCCCCCTATTACATGGGACCTAAAAAATATACCGGTGAACTATGAGTGTACATTGGTACACCTCTGCCTAACCCTTCGGGGAATACAAGCGTGATCGTATGTTTATATGTGGATTGGTTTAGAAGAACCCAATTACCTTTCTTTCTAACATTCCAAAATCGTCCAGAAAAAGAAACGGAAGACAATACGAAAAAATAACATCTACACATTTCACAGCTCCTTGCAACCTATTGTCTAATAAAAGAACGGGTAAGCTTTAACTAAACCCTGAACTTTGCATAGAGGACCCATTAGACCCCAGTCAAGACCCCCGACGACGGCAAATAAATACCTAGAATTGTCAGCAAATATGTGAAGAAAAAGATAAAAAAAGGCTTTAGAAGATCCCGGATAAAAATATTGTGTAAACAAAAATTGAGTCAAGCAAGGAATTTGAGATTTCTGAAGCGAGTTTATTGTACTGTTATCTTTTATCAATCCTAAAACGACTATTGTTAGATTTTTGAATAAACGTTTTATGCAAGGAATATTCAAAATAAAAAAAAATATCATAGTATAAAACAACGCTAGGAGAGACCTTATTGGTGAGGTTCTTCAGAGAGGTCGGGTGCGCAGTACTCGTAACCGGCGTGCTTGTATGACCAGATGTATGAACGTGGTCGTGGTGAAAGGAGTATGTAAGAATTGTAGCAAATGGCGTTCTGTGGTTTCTGTCTACCCGAGGCGTCAGATTATGTATGTATGTAGTGACACAAAGTCGCTTTCCGCCGTCTGTACGATTAAATTTGTTTAACTTCGCAACGGATTTTAATATGGTTTCCAACAATAGATACGAGTGCTACGACGCTACGACCAACGGGAGAGGGGCAGTAACCAAAGAAAGAACTGAACGCGGGTAACACTGCGGAGTATATAGCTAGTTCATATAAATTATGATAATTTACTGTTTTTAATCAATGGTGGAATTTTCGTTTTGATACCAAAAAAATTAACACTACAAGGAAAATGCCGTGGAGGTCCAGAGGTTAAGGCGCCCGCCTCTCATGCACAAGGCTGTGGATACGCAACCGTTCACGGGCAGGCACCAATGTGACTTTTCTATTCATATGTACTTTCTAAGTTTATCTTGGACAAGAAGGAAAATATCGTGAAGAAACCAGGTCTTATAATGAATGTCAGTCTGAAATCGCCAAGTCGCCTTGAATAATCATGGCGATCAATGCTCGTGCCTTCTATGTATGAGAAGGGGCCGTTGCCCTACAGTGGGACAATAATAAGCTGGTATTATTATTTCCGAAAATAAGTCTTTACCGAAAGATACCGAAAATTTTATTATTAAAGGAAGGATCATTTTATTATTTAAATGACTGATATTTATAACAATTTCCAGAACTACCACTTCCATAATTGAACCAAACGACACCATTTACTTAAAATATGAAACAGAATAACATTCTAGATTCCAAAGCCTAGATTCCACACCAAGAACAAATGTCGATCATAACTTTAACCTCTATAATTCAGCCCAATTTCACAGGTCAACAATAAAATGGAATGGTGCGCATAATTATTCGGTACCAGGCGCACATAAATCTTCAGAGGTTTCCGATAGAGGGCTCCACTATCAATCACTGACCTTACCGAGTATACTTCATCTTTAGATTGGTTCCATGCCTTCGTATCGCGCGGGTCCCGAGTGTAAATGAAATTGATAACTGTGGAGTTGGGCGTTTTTGTGTTTTTTCTGGCTTTTAGTGGAGGAAAAGATACGTTTAGTTGCGTTTATTGCGAACCTCCTATTTTTGTAAGTCGGTTAGAAACTGAAACATCAGTTAAAAAATCCGTATACATTAATTTCTTCTTTGATCCTTATTTTTTTTTTATTTAAAGCGACAATGCAAAAAAATACAATTGAATATCTATAACGGTTCAAATGATATGAATAAAAAAACATACTTACAACTGTTAGTTATACGAGCTGTTCCTTAAACAGGTTTACTGAAAACCTTAGTTTTGTATAATTTAATATAATTTATTTCAATTTTGTAAATGTGAGTACCATGGAGCCATTTACTTGTTAAGTTATATTTACTTGTTAAGTTAGTTATATTTTGTTGGTGGTTGAGAGCTTTGTCATGCTCACATAAATGTCTCGCTGACGGTGGCGCGTGCGTTGGATCGTTCGGCTCCCTTTAAGATGCTTGTGCTAAATGGTGCTGATGCACGCGTCATATTCGTGAACGGGAGCTGTCAGTTGGAATTGGTCATCTCTTTACTGCCATGGCTTACATCTTTAGTACAATTTTTTTTTTATATTCTTATTTCTTGTTTTGACATATAGAAGCAACAAGAATATTCTAACCATGATTTTGTTAAAACCAAATTAGAAGTGAAGAGTGTCCGTGGAGTTTCTTGCTCGTTCTTCTCCATAGACACCTACGCTTTGGAACGAGCCACTAACTTCAACTAGCTTCAACTTATAAATGTAACTTCTTGACAATTTAAGAATGCCTGTAAATGGTCTAATTGAAATAAATGCTTTCACATTGAATTACAGAGATGCTCTACAACACTTTATTTTTTCTTTAAGTTTCAAAGTTGATCCAATTATAAAAGTTGTTCAGATTCTTGAGTACTTTTACCCCCAGAAAGATGTATAACGAAATTAAAAATCATGTCTCAACACTGTACAAACCGTAGATACTGGCCTGTGGACGGTGAGCAATGGGTAGCTCACCGTCCTTACGTTGCATAACGACAGGCCGTGTCGACGGCGCGTTCGTGTTCCACGCGCGCCTCAAAGAGATGTCAGCAAAAGGAAGGGGCCACTGAGGGCCGATGCCTGCCGGGGCTGCGGGTTGTTCGCAAGAGATACCGCGCCCCCGGAACGCAAAGGGCACAAAAAGGAACATGGGTGGGTTTTAGTCAGTAAAAGTCTGACACTCCCTCCCGCCCCGCCCAGGGCGGGAGAAGTTACTTGATGATTTCCCAACCACCAAAAAAAAAAAAAAACACTGTACAAAATAATTGCAGACTCCGAATACTAACATTTTTTTTTTTTTTTTTTCCTAACAACTCAACATTACTTTCAACCAGAGAAAATCCAACAAAACAAGGACATAAGGCCGCTAGAACCTCCCTAGTTCCCTCTTTCTTTTTAAATTACTGAAACAAGAAGGGATTCATTCGGAAGTAACAAAGCCAGTAGGTACCTCATAAAGACTTAACCGTAGATCATTTCAACTATGTTCGTTTTAACGCTAGAAGAGACATTGTATTAAAACATTCCTTTGTTTTACGTGTTTGAAAATGCAATGTGTGCGATTTAGCACCAAAGTTCGTGTGGTTTTTTACACCCGCGTTAAATTATGTCTTTCGTTACTGCTCCGCTTACATGGGTTGTAGCGTGATGTTATATAACCTTTACTCATGAATCTGGTTATCATAAACAAAATAATTTTTCCTAAATATTTTTTATTATACACATACATACATAAACTCACGCCTTTTTCCCATGGGGGTAGGCAGAAACCACAGAACGCCACCTGCTACGATCCTTACATACTTCCTTCGCCTCGTCCACGTTCATGCATCTGATCATACAAGCACGCCGGTTACAAATACTGCGCACCCGACCTTTCTGAAGAACCTCACCAATTAGATCATGGTAGGTCTTTCTAGGGCGTCCTCTCCCGGCGTTGCCACTCACATCTGCCATATAAATCCCTTTTGTTACTCGCCTTTCTTTTTTTTTTTGTTTATTTTGTTTTTTTTTATTTTTTCTTTTTTTTGGCCATTTTTTTATTATATTTGTAAATAATCCCGTTACAAGTATTGTCTTCATGTGATCAGAGGACTGGCCTTTTTTTGGGCCATAGATTCACCACTGCCATACAATGTGGCAATGTTGGCATTCTTTTGGACACTTGCCCCGTTGACAGCGATGCGGACGAGTTTTTTGATGCCCTATGTACTTCCTTTTTTATTGGTTGTACATGCGTACAGATAGCGCCATCAATTGCTAACACCTCGTGCATTAAAATTTGTTCAAAAGAGGGTTACCAGTTGATGACGCTGTCTGTACCAACTTTGTAAATAAATTTTTATTTATAAGTGTTGTGTTATCGGTCATGTTGAGAGGATGAGTGAAAGGCGACTAACGAAAGGGATTTATATGCAGATGTGAGTGGCAACGCCGGGAGAGGACGCCCTAGAAAGACCTACCCTGACCTTATTGGTGGGATTCTTCAGAAAGGTCGTGTGTGCAGTACTCGTAACCGGGTGCTTGTATGAACAGATGTATGAACGTGGTCGAGGTGAAAGAAGTATGTAAGGATCGTAGCAGGTGGCGTTCTGTGGTTTCTGCCTACCCCCATGGGAAAAAGGCGTGAGTATATGTATGTATGTTACTTTATCTAAATAAAAATGTATTGTATGTATAACACGTATTACTAGTCAAGGACAAAGCTTTTTTTTAAATTAACAAATTCTAATTGAAAATGGCCTCCCACTCTGTGTGAATGAAACATCATGATATATACATATTTTATGTCATTGGATGGCAAATAAGCCGACGGGCCACCTGATTTTAAGTGGTCACCACTACGTATGGACATCTGCAATACCAGAAGCCTTGCAAATGCGTTGCCATCCCAGAGACAATGTTGATATATCTCATGTGTCTAAAATTACACCGGCACCCATACCCGGAACACAGCAACGCTACTTTGCGGCAGAAGAAAGAAGCATTATTTGGCCGCCATTTTGAATTCGTTTCTTTTATGGCGCGAATTCGACTAGAAATCTGTCAATGAACACCCCTATGTACGTGAAACTGAACGGACATAAAACTTTAGTTCTGTGGTTCATGTGTAGGTTGTAACTGTCGCGGTAAGGTCCGGAGCCCAAGCTTTTTGTTTCACGTTTTGCTCGAGTTAGAATTCATTGTTAAGCTCATTGAGTTTTTTACGCTAGCCTAGTAAATAAAGCTCAGCGTGAGTCAATTTGTTGTTCATTTCCGCTTAGGCTATTTTATTCATGCGCTTTTTTTGCTTTTGAGAAGGAATGGAAGATAAAAAGGAAGAAAATATTCATGTCTAGAAGCAATGCACACGTAAGCATAATAATCCGGGTGTCACCATTGTGTGGATCGCCCCGAGGACACGGTGGAGCACACCGTGGCGGTATGCCCCGCTTGGGCGGAGCATCGCCGAGTCCTCGTGGCGGCCATCGGCGGCGGCGAACTCTCGCGTCCGGTCCTGGTGCAAGCCATGGTCCGGAGCGAGAGGGAATGGGATGCAGTCGCCTCCTTCTGCGAGGCAGTAATGCTTGAGAAGGAGGCGGCGGGACGGTTGAGACAGCGGTTCTCCCGTCCCAGCCGCCGCGGTAGACGCTCCGGACGACGGGAGCCGCGAGACGACTCCCGGCCACCGTAGATACGGGCCTGTGGACGGTGAGCAATGGGTAGCTCACCGTCCTTACGTTGCATAACGACAGGCCGTGTCGACGGCGCGTTCGTGTTCCACGCCTCAAAGAGATGTCAGCAAAAGGAAGGGGCCACTGAGGGCCGATGCCTGCCGGGGCTGCGGGTTGTTCGCAAGAGATACCGCGCCCCCGGAACGCAAAGGGCACAAGAAGGAATATGAGTGGGTTTTAGTCAGTAAAAGTCTGACACTCCCTCCTGCCCCGCCCAGGGCGGGAGAAGTTATTTGATGATTTCCCACCCACCAAAAAAAAAAAAAAAGCGTAATAATACATACATAAGTATATTCCATCACGTCTGTATTCCCTGAGGGGTTAGGCAGAGGTGTACCAATGTACACCCACAGTTCGCGGGTATGTTTACTTGTTTGGGTTCCATGTAATAGGGGGCGAGCCTATTGCCATTAACCGTGCACTAATTCTAACTCTGAGCTGCTACTGAAATTTTTTTAGAAAAACCCAATAACACATTTTGCTCGACCTGGGAATCGGACCCAAGACCTCTAGCGTAGCAGTCGCGATTAGGACCGCACTAGACTAACAAGGCTGTTAAGCATAATAAATTATTATGTTTTTTAAGCGTTACATTTTTTTTTTTGGGGTTGGGAAATCATCAAATAAATTCTCCCGCCTTGGGCGGGGCGGAAGGGAGTGTCAGACTTTTACTGACTAAAACCCACCCATGTTCCTTCTTGAGCTCTTTGCGTTCCGGGGGCGCGGTATCTCTTACGAACAACCCGCAGCCCAGGCATCGGCCCTCAGTGGCCCCTTCCTTTGCTGACATCTCTTTGAGGCGCGCGTGGAACACGAACGCGCCGTCGATACGGCCTGTCGTTATGTTAAACGTAAGGACAGGCCCGTAGAATGGTTTTAGTTACTTTTTTTTATGTTATCATAATTTTAGGTTGTATTGTACTCCACATATAAAAGTGGATTTCCATCAATAATTTTAGCTTTTTTAAATTTATTATGTGTTAAAATCAAATTAATTTTTATAGTTTGTTTGTTTGTAAGAGGAAATCTCTGAAAGTACTGCTCCAATTACAGAAATTCTTACTCTGATAGATAGCTACACTATTGGCAAATATAGATATTACAAAATATATGAATGGTTCGGTCATGTTGAGAGGATGAGTGAAAGGCGACTAACAAAAGGGATTTATATGACAGATGTGAGTGGAAACGCTGGAAGAGGACGCCCTAGAAAGACCTGACCTTATTGGTGAGATTCTTCAGAAAGGTCAGAAAGTCGTGGGTGCGTAGTACTCATAACCGGCGTGCTTGTATGAACAGATGTATGAACGTAAACCAGGCGAAAGAAGTATGTAAAGATATTAAAAAAAAAAAAAAAAATTGCTAAATATAAGTACAGTCAGTTAATATACGTATAATATTAACAGTTTAAACTGATCTACTCTTAACTATGTCAAAAGCGGCAATGACACGTCAAAAGGCTTTAAGTCCATGTAAGTAATTCTATGCGTAGGTAGTTCGAAAATGGCCGCGGTCAGACAAGGGACAAAGGTTTTTGTGTCGACGCGCCCCGACATTTTGCTGGAATGAATCCTAGATTATATTGTTGAGTTTCACCAAAATATTCTGTTTTGAGGACAGAAGATACAGGGTGGACGACGTCAGAAGGAAAATTTTGGAAGCCTCTTTTTATAGGCTTCGAAAAACACCCTACTGTATGTTCTTTTTGTGGTAGTTTTATTGCTAAAGGTATTTTATTTAAACAAGCTAATTCTGGAAGTACTAGTCGGCATTGCAAAAAAAAAATATTTTTGTATAATTATGATAACCAGACTTTTAATTGATAGGATAAGAAATATGTGGGTTAAGTTATATTACTCCACAACACACGGGAGCGGAGCAGTAACCAACAACGTAACTCAACACAAGTGATGTCGCGAGCAGCAACTAGTTATGATACAAAATGGGAAAAATTTGAAGTCAAATGGGAATTTTTATATCAGAAACTTAATCCCTGAAATAAAGTTGGAACGCCTGTAGTTACACCAGCACCCACAGCCTCGTACCGAAAGACCATTTCTGAATCTATCACTACAGATATTGTGACGATTTACAAATCGTTCCACTTGCTCTGTGTGTGCCCTAACGATATTGCATGTTGTTTGTTTGCGATTCAGATCGTTGGATTCTGTTTTGTGTACCTATTCTTAACGCTGTAATCTATCACCGGTGATGACTGTTGATTGGAATGGTTTTGGTACCGCCTTCAATGCTAGACAATATTAACTGACAATGTTGTTCGAATCTATATAATATATATAATAAAGCTGGAGAGCTGTTTGTTTAAACCTGCTAATTTCTCGAAAAAGTCTTTTTGGGAACGCTAAGAAGATGATAATGGATTTAGTTCTATTTATTGTACTTTTGTGTTGCTCTAACTTCCGAAACTAGAAAGTCACCAAATTCGGTTGAGAAATTATAGTAATATGAGGGAACAAACATACTTCAAAACTTTGAGGACAGACATACACGTGTCGATCCTCTGCCATCTCAAGGACATATCACTTAGAGCTTCTTTCTTTTTGAGTAAAACCTTGTCTATTTTTAACCCTATTAACCCTTTGTGAGGACGCAGGGATAAATTGAGGCACTGAACAAATTAAATAGTACAGACTTCGTCGAAGATTTGTTGCTAGTTAAATTACTTGGTTTATTAGTACTTAAACATTTTTAAAGTTAGCGTAATCTTAAAAGCTATTTCGACATTATTAATGTTCCTTGAAGCTTTTGTCGAGAATAGTCGAGAAATTCCTATAGAATTCTGTTAAAAACATCGAAGACAGTATGCTTTTATGTACAAGCTATTATAAAATTATGTCAAAATGTGTCTTTCCATTTTGAAGGAATTATTTTGAGGTTGATGTTACTGAATTTCAAGAATATTTCATTACAATTTAATGTTACTCTCGAGGAGCCATCTGGTCCTAAGGTACAGAAAACCCTTTGCCTATAATTAAGTGTTTAACGATTGAACAATGGGGGTTTACGCTGACATGTGCGCAGTTAAAAAGCTTTTTATTTGAATAAAGATCTAATTCTAATGAGCAGCGGAAATAGGGAAAGAAAAAAAAACTTTTGAGACACTCGACTTGCTAACAATTCAAATTCTCGGTATTTTTGGTCCTTCTATTCATGAATATAAAGATCAAATACTTAACAGCAATTAGGCTATATTTCTGAAATATTTCTAGTCTTTTAATATTACTTTCATAACTTGCCTTAATTAATTACATTTCGCCGATCGAATTTTGGTCATAGTGACCTATCTAGAAACTAACCAAGTACCAAGGAGGTGTTATAAAACCTAAGGTTATACCTACGTTACCTCTTCTTTCATTTTCATAGACCGACGGGACTGCACTCCAACACGACCGTCGAGAAACCAGAACCAACGGCTTTACGTGCTTTCCGAGGCACGAAGATGTCAAACCACCCTAATTAATATTAAATACCAGTTTAAACTCCAAAAGTAAATGAAGAAAGCATGCAATTTCCGATTTTGTGCTTCATCATTTAAGGATCAATTTCGCAACAAAATAAAAAGGGAACAATATTGAAAGACTGGGAGACAAAACTACGTCTATTCCTCTACGAACTCAATACTTTAGGTGCGTCGAATCCAATATGTGTCTTAGACTTTCCATTATTCATCCCACTACATATGTACCGTTGGGGTCGTAATAAAATTGCTCCCTGAAATTTATATAAAACTGAGGTGCGGGTGCGAGGTGAAGCGTAGACGCGTGTTGAAAGTTGATGGGAGGAGTTTGTTGTTTTATGCAAACATTGATAGAGGTCATCTGGAGTTTCAAGGTCACAGTCCCTTTTGTAATATAAATTATCTCTTACCCCTTACGTACGTGCATACATTGATTGCATTCGACTTCTAGGAACCGAAGGAGCGGACCTTTATCGTAGGTAAAGAACGAAAAATTGTTTATAGTCTTAAAAATACTTGCATAAAAAAGAATGATGATGATAGACGCAGAACAGAAGTTAGTTGACTGATTAACTCACACCATCGAAACGAATAGAAAAAGAAGAAGGCTACTACTCAGCATCATATCCCTGCGCTAGTTTTCAATAGTCACCTACCTCGACGGCCAAACTAAACGAATAGGATTTGGTTTTTTTTCCTTAACGCGAGAATTAGTATTATCACAATTCCTGATATTTTTGCTTTCACTATAAGACCATTTCTGAAATATGAAAAAAAAACAATACAATTCAATGCATCAAACAGCTGTTTTTTTTTTAAAGCTGGTTGGTCAACATGTTTGGTCCTTATGGGAATAAAGACCAAACTTGTTCATACTTGTGAATATTTACACCTCACTTAATTTATTTATTTCCACTAAGAGAAAACTAATACCTTTCACTCCATTTACTTCCATTCCGAGATGGCTGCCATTTCTATCTAGTGTAAGCAAATGTTTTGATCAGAATATCAAATGCATAGCCTGGAGGTCTAGACGGCAAATATCGATGCAATCGTATCTAATTCAGCCTGAGGGGCATTATAAATTGAAGACATATCATAAGACAGGCTGTCTGCTATATTTCGTAATAGATGTACGAGAAATTTTACTATAATATTATAAATACGAAAGCTTAGATGGATGGATGTTTGTTACTCAATTATATCAGAATAGCTGGACAATTCTGGATGAAATTTGCCACAGAGATTGACTATGGTCTGAAAAAGCACATTTATGCTAATTTTAATCTTTTATTCCCGGAAAAATGTACGGTCCCTGCGGGCTAATATATCAACTTTGACGCAAACGAAGCTAGCAGTAAATAACATACATAACATACCATCACGCCTGTATTCCCCGAAGAGTGAGACAGAGGCGTACCAATATACACCCACAGTTCGCCGGTATGTTTAGGTCCCATGTAATAGGGGGCGAGCCTATTGCTATTAACCGGGCACAAATCCTAACTTCGAGCTGCTACTAATAATTTCATAGACAAACCCAATAACACATTGCTCGACTTGGGAATCGAATCTAAGTTCCTCTAGCGTAGCAGACGCGCTTAGGACCACTAGGCTAACGAGACAGTAAATAAATGTTTATTTATCTAACTATGTATGTACATATAACGACAACAATGTAACAACTTATCTACTATCCTCCTGCTTTCATTTTAATTTATGTAAGGTTGGCATACCATCACGTCTGTATTCCCCGAAGGGTTAGGCAGAGGCGTACCAATGTACACCCATGGTTTTTTCATTTCATTTTTCTTTTTTTTTTCATAGTTCGCCGGTATGTTTTAGGTCCCATGTAATAGGGGCGAGCCTATTGCCATTAACCGGGCACAAATCCTAACTCCGAGCGACTACTGAGAATTTCATAGAAAAACCCATTAACACTTTTTGCTCGACCTCTAGCGTAGCAGTCGCACTTAGGACCACTAGGCTACTGAGGCAGTTGTAAGGTTGGCATATCATAGTATTTTATTTTTATTTGATTAATTTGGTAACAATATTTAATTTCGTTAATTGGGTTCTAATATTTTTTTGGTAAAAATTTAGGCAAAGACTTTTTACAGTGAGCTGCATCACAACGCTTAGCGGCGCGTTGCTTCGTTGCACCGCACCACTTTTGAATAGCTCGGTACCTGATCATTGTTATTCTGTAAAAGCACTCTAGTAATCATACTTCACTGCCAAATAAAGAGAAACAGACTAAATATTTAATCGCTCTCACACGAACCATTTCCCAGAAACAAAGAATGACGGAAAGGAGAAATGTAAATAAATGTTGTATAAGACGTGTTTCTTTTTTTACCACTGCATTTTATTAAGGGAAAGAAAAAAGATAAATGGGAAACAATGGGAACGGTATTCTGTACGAAATGTGTTTGTCAATCAAAGTTGTTGTATACGTCTGGGAGTGAAGGGTAACACGAAAATTATGTGATACGAGCGTTAGGGTTTGTTTTCGGAAAGACAATATTTTATTTTAGGTAGTAAACATACCATCACGCCTATATTCCCCGAAGGGTTTTTTTTTTTGGTGGGTGGGTAATCATCAAATAACTTCCCCGCCCTGGGCGGGGCGGGAGGGAGTGTCAGACTTTTACTGACTAAAACCCACCCATGTTCCTTCTTGTGCCCTTTGCGTTCCGGGGGCGCGGTATCTCTTGCGAACAACCCGCAGCCCCGGCAGGCATCGGCCCTCAGTGGCCCCTTCCTTTTGCTGACATCTCTTTGAGGCGCGCGTGGAACACGAACGCGCCGTCGACACGGCCTGTCGTTATGCAACGTAAGGACGGTGAGCTACCCATTGCTCACCGTCCACAGGCCAGTATCTACGGTGGCCGGGAGTCGTCTCGCGGCTCCCGACGTCCGGAGCGTCTACCGCGGCGGCTGGGACGGGAGAACCGCTGTCTCAACCGTCCCGCCGCCTCCTTCTCAAGCATTACTGCCCCGCAGAAGGTCCCCGAAGGGTTAGGCAGAGGTGTAACAATGTACACCTACAGTTGTTTAAAAAATAAAAGTAGGCTATAAAAAATTAAAAAGTTATTTTATGATGCAGTTGTTTGAAAATCGAAGGAGAATGCTGAACTGTAATGATATTTTTTTTAATTCTACCTATCCAAGAACAAAAAGTACTTGTTTATGGACTATGTTTTGAATTCTTGATTGGAACATTACGTTGTGAGTGTAGATAACAAAAATTTAAGTAACCCCCAACAGAAGAATAAAGATCCCTACCACAGCTAACAAAAGAGCTAATAACCTTGAAATAGCCGAACCGATTTTAATACAACATATTATCTAAGAACAAGGGAACCTGTTTTCAAATAAAAAAAAACCGCATTGAAATTGCTTCATCCGTTTACGAGTCACGGTGCCATAGACAGACACACAGACACCTCAAACTTATAACATCATTCTTTTTTAGCCCGGGGTTAAAAAGACACACATTACACACTTACAAACCCTTCAAAAAATGAAGGGCCTGTAAGTGTGTAATTAACTTAATTAATATTTTTAAAGCTATGTAGTTATTGATTATGTTTGAAACTATAAACAAAAGTTTTTAGTACAAAAATAATTGAAATCAATCTGTTATTTTGCTTTAACGTGGTAATCTCCGGAACTTCCGGTCTGATTCTGAAAATTCTTTCGCTCAAATGAAGCTACGTGATCTCTGAGTGCTTACAGGCCATACTAAATAAATGAGTGGTCCGCAAGGAAATTAAGTTTTAAGCAGTCAAATATCTTAATCATGCAAGAAAAAGTAAATCAGATGACACCAACACATTTATACGCCATGATTTTTGAAGATGTCTGACATTTTTTTTTTTTATTTATTTATTATAACTATAATCAAATTATGATCTTTGTTGACTAATCTAAATCCAGGTATATATTCCCTAAAGTTCCGTTAGGCCTAATAAACTGGGACATCTGCTATACAAGAGGCCTTGCAAATGCGTTGCCATCCCAGAGACAAAGTTGAAATGTCCCATGTGCCTGTAATTACACCGGCACCCATACCTTCCAAACCGGTACACAGCAACGCTGCTTTGCAGCAGAAATAGATGAAAACAAAAACCAAAACTAAATACGAAATAAAAAAAAAAAATAATTTTAAAATTCAAAACGTAAGTCACTAAAATTGCACAAAAGTGTACAGTAGCCGAACAACATACGAGTGTTCAATAGATGACGAGCATCGACTGCCGGACACGGACGGACCAATCGCGTGCGGTATCAACCCCTGCTGCGTCTTTCATTCCGCCAAAGAGACCCAAAATGCGCAAGTGAATTTTGTGCATACGACACATGGCGAATACTGTACTAAACTCTTCTAGTTTAATTTCACATTATGTAGGTACAAAAAAGTGCATTTTTTATACTCTTTTACATACTTTTTCTTATTCTTCGTAAAAGCCTTTGAAAACCACTGAAAGTTACAAATAAAACAAATATGAATTTCCAACCAAATTACGTAAAGTTTTCATCATGATATTGCATTTCAAAATGGTTCCTAAAATAAATGTTGAAATGTAACTGTACACACGGCAGTAATATTTTATCGCACAAAATATTAAATACATTCCGTAGCGAATGTTTTTAGCGATAACTAGCTACTGGAATATATTAATTACTGTTTAATTTTACCCCTGGCAACTTAAATCAACTATAGTTCCAATTTACAGTTCACTAACTTTTGATCGCGATTTCGTCTGCGTGAATTTTCTTAAGAATCCCAAACTTTTTAGTATTATATATAGCCCTTATTACACGCTAATAATGTAGCTTTCCATACATGAAATAATGTTTAAAATTGGTTATGTAGTTTTTGAGATCCATTACAAACAAAATACAATTGTTTTAACATACCATCAAGCTTGTATTCCCCGAAGCGTTAGGCAGAGGTGTAACAATGTACACCCACAGTTCGCCAGTATATTTAGGTCCCATGTAATAGGGGGCGAGCCTATTGCCATTAACCGGACACAAATCCTAACTCCGAGCTGCTGCTGAGAATTACACAGACAAACCCAATAACACTTTTTACTCGACCTGGGAATCGAACCCAAGCCCTGTAGCTTAGCAGTCGCGCTTAGGAGCAGTAAGCTAACGAAGCAGTTACAATTGTTTTCTATTTATAATATAATTTGGACTTGTTTTTAAGTCAAAGTCAAAGTCAAAGTCAAAAGTTCTTTTTTCTTAACTGTCGTCTCCTGCCTCTAACATTTCCTGTCCTGTCCTGTCAATTTTCAGCTTCATAGGTCAAGACTAGTTTTCGAGATTTCATATTTAGCTAGTAAGTGACCTTTCGCCTTTTATATTTATTGTCTATTTATATTTACGAGTAGGATCTTAGTGGAGAAACTTAATACCCCATTGCTTCTTCCTCAAAATAATTATAATCATTAGAATAAGCTCACGGTTAATGATAAAATCATTTTCGAAATAATTTTAGATAGAGAATTTACCGCGAAATAAAAGTTACGTAAATTCAATCAATTTTTCATTTTGAATACCCATTTAGCGCACATTGTTTATTTAGTTTTAATGTTTTATTCATATCAATGAGTTATACAATTTTTTCTTGTCGTACAATTTTCAACCTTAATGCTCAATGCTAAACGATAGTCGTATTTTCAATTCGAAAATCAAAGCTACACTTTTAAGTTATCGCTTTCATGCTAGGCTTAAAGGTTTTGTAGATTTTGTAAGAATCACAATACTACCAATACATAAAATATCTATGTTAAAAGAATAGAAATCATCATACCATCATACCATCACGCCTGTATTCCCCGAAGGGTTAGGCAGAGGTGTAACAATGTACGCCCACAGTTCGCCGGTATGTTTAGGTCCCATGTAATAGGGGGTGAGCCTATTGCCATTAACCGGGCACAAATCCTAACTCCAAGCTACTACTGAGAATTTCATAGAAAAACCCAATAACACTTTTTGCTCGACCTGGGAATCGAACCCAAGACCTCTAGCGTAGCAGTTGAAGAATAAAAATATTAATTATTTTTTCCAACGCGCTAATCTCTGAAACTGCCTGATGGATTGAAAATATTACTTTACACAGGGTTATTTGTAAAACAATGACAACCTCTCAGGACTATGTTAATAACATCATAATCAACAACTTTTATTCTATATAGGTTATGTAACATAACGCTACGACACACAGGAACGGAGCAGTACCCAAAGACGCGGGTGAAAACAACCACGCAATCGATGTCACGTTACTAGTGTATATTGTTCAGGCGGAGCGCAGGTTTCAGGGAGTTTTCAGTATTTCGTGCTTCCAGGGACATGAAACCGCTGTAATCTAGTTGACGAACTTCGAAACACGTTTCAGCAGACGAAAATTGTATATTTAGTAAAATGTCCTAATTTCAGAAGTATTTTGCCTGACATTTTTTCTTACTGTATAAAGTCAGTAGTTATGTTTATTTTCCTATGTTATTATATTGCTAGATATATAAAATAACAGTGAGGTATATCTAATTAATAGTAATATTATAAAGCTTTTTTTTTGGAGGTAGTGTCAGACTTTTACTGACTAAAACCCACCCATGTTCCTTCTTGTGACCTTTGCGTTCCGGGGGCGCGGTATCTCTTACGTACAACCCGCAGCCCCGGCAGGCATCGGCCCTCAGTGGCCCCTTCCTTTGCTGACATCTCTTTGAGGCGCGCGTGGGACACGAACGCGCCGTCGACACGGCCTGTCGTTATGCAACGTAAGGACGGTGAGCTACCCATTGCTCACCGTCCACAGGCCCGTATCTACGGTGGCCGGGAGTCGTCTCGCGAATGATATAAAGCTTAAGAGTTTGTTTGTGCTTGTTATTTTTTTACCGATGGGAAATCATCAAATGGCTTCCCTGGTGGAGCGGGACGGAGTGTCAGACTTTTACTGACTAAAACCCATCCATGTTCTTTCTTGTGCCCTTTGCGTTCTGGGGGCGCGGTATCTCTTACGAACAACCCGCACCCCTGGCAGGCGTTGTTTGTTTGAACGCGATAATCTCAGGAACAACTGGTTTGAATTGAATAAATGTTTTTGTGTTGGATAGTTCATTTATCGAGGAAGGCTATAGGCTATATAGCATCAGGTTACGACCAGTAGGTCAGTCAGGTAGCAGTAACCAGTGAGAAAAAGTACGCGACCGAAGTCGCTGGTAGAAGCTAGTTACTTATATAATTATAAAGGAGCAAACTTTTATAAATTTATTTATTTACCTTCTTATTGTAGGTTTTCCAATTTCATTCCATGTGAAGGGATCGTGTACCTGAAAATAAAAAAAGTCAAAGTCAAAGCATTTAAATAACACCATTTACAGGCACTTTCGTCAAGAAGTAAGATAGAAAGTTGAAGCTCGCTCCAAAACGTAGGTCTCTATGGAGAAGAACAAGTAAGAAATTACATGGAAAAAATAATAATATTTGTATAGTAAGACTATTTTTTCGATGTTTCAAAATCACACCTATCAATCAAACATTTATTAACTGCTTTCTTTAGAATAGTGGTCCCAAGCGCGACTGCTACGCTAGAGGTCTTGGGTTCGATATCCAGGTCGACGAAGGTGTTATTTGTATTTTCTGTAAATTTCTTAGTAGCAGCTCGGAGTCAGCTTTTATGCCCGGCAAATGGCGATATGTACACCACCCCCTATTACATGGGACGTAAACATACCGGTGAACTGTGGGTGTATACTGGTACACCTCTGCCCAACCCTTCTGTGAATATAGTGTGATGATAAGTGTCATTCGTAGATCAGAAACTAAGATATCTATACTAATATTATAAAGCTGAAGAGTTTGTTTGTTTGTTTGGTTAAACCCACTAATCTCAGGAACTACTGGTTTGAATTGAAAATTGAATTTTTTTTTTGCGTTGAATAGTCAATTTATCGAGGAAGGCTATAGGCTATATAACATCACGCTACGACTAATAGGTGCGGAGCAGTAACCAAAAACGTAACTTATTGCGGGTGATAAAACTATGCGTACGAAGTTGCCAGCAGAAGCTAGTTAATTTTAAAGTACTATCTTCAAAATCTTTGAATCCAATCTTCAAAACCAATGAAATAAAATACACACTACAAACTCCTGCATGCGTATAATATTTATTTACTTCGTAACAATATTACCCATTTCTTTTTTCATGTCATCTCATAACTTGTGATTTTATTATGAAACCTGTAAGCATTTTTATTTTACTTACCTTCACTTTCATAAAAGCGGTCGAAGTTTTAAAAACAAAAGAACCACATAATGCTTAGAAGATACAACTTATAACCGTATCGCGCCTCTTTCGTTTTTAAAAACAAAACGTTTTAGAACTAAACGTGTGTGTGTAAGGTACTTACACATGGTTGTATTTACATCCTAAGGCTGCCTGTCCACAGAAGCAGGGCGAGGCTGCGGAGCGGAGAAATGGGGAAATATTAACCAATAGGAATACATAAAATCTTTGCTCTGCCCCAGTTATGGAATCCTATTGGTTAAAATTAAAACGTTTAAGAAACCCCCGACAGAAGAAAAAAAATCCCTACCGCAGCTAAAAAAAGAGCTGATAACTTTAAAACTGCTGAACCGATTTCCATCAAACATAGCTAATAACACTCCCGACAGATTCACCTTTCAAATAAAAAAACTAAATCAAAATCAGTTCATGTGTGTTCGGGAGCTACGACGCTACAGACAGACACACACACACACACATAGACACGTCAAACTTATAACACCCCGTCGTTTTTGCGTTGGGGGTTAAAAACTAGCTTCTGCCTGCGACTTCGGCCACATAGTATACAAGTACTTTACCATAAACCATACCGTATGGTACTCGGTAATGCTGCTTTCTATTATTAAAAGATTTTTTATAACTGATGATGGGAAATCATCAAATGACTTCCCCCGCCCTGGGCGGAAGGGACTGTCAGTCTTTTACTGACTAAAACCCATCCATGTTCCTTCTTGTTCCATTTTGGGTGCGGTATCTCTTACGAACAACCCGCGGCCCCAGCAGGCATCGGCCCTAAGTGGCCCCTTCAAGATTTGCTGACATCTCTTTGAGGCGCGCGTGGAACACGAACGCGCCGTCGACACGGCCTATCGTCATGCAGCGTACGGTTGGTGAGCTACCCATTGCTCACCGTCCACAGGTCCGCAGTACTTTCAGACGAAATTACTTCTTATAAAATATATCTTCTTATATAAATAAATATGTAATAACGTATACCAGGTGAAAAGTTTAAATGAGCACTGGATGCGAAGTAGATAGTCTAAATATGCATGTGATAGGGGGCGAGCCTATTGCCATTAACCGGGCACAAATCCTAACTCCGAGCTGCTACTGAGAGAGTAGCACTCGCGCTTAGGACCACCAGGATAACAAGGCCTTTTATTTTTAACTTTATTTTACTTTAATTACAAATACTATGATTCAATGCAATAGGCTCGCCCCCTATTACATGGGACCTAAACATACGGGCGAACTGTGGGTGTACATTGTTACACCTCTGCCTAACCCTTCGGGGAATACAGGCGTGATGGTATGTTATGTTATGTTACTATGATTCAAAAGACCAGAAAAAACGACGACGAGAAAGACGGAAAAACAAACAGCGGTGTCATAGTAATAGCAATACGGTCCCGAGAAATTTGGTTTGAAACCTTTCGGGTACAGAACTCTAAAAGCAATGTACATATATGTACCCCCACCCCAGTGTGCCTACCCTCATGTATACCAAACGTTGCAGTAAGCCATAAAACACAGGATTAAGAGGTGTTGTCACAGAAACACAGTTAGTGCTCATAATTCTATCGCACCAAAACACGGTGTTCCAAGCTTAAAACTCCTGAACAAAAATTATTATCACGTATTTTGGGCTAAAACAAATTTGTTTTTGTCTTTCCTACAGCGCGATTATGAAATCGTATTTTTTTTCCTGTAGATTTTTATTTTGTTTTTTAATATTGTTTACGCTCGCTCTGTTTGCTTTTCTCAAAGCTGCTTTTGAAGGCGTTTTTAAATAATGCGGTGGCTCAGTATTATGTTATGATTCGGGATTATGTTTGTCTTGGTACCTACAAATTGCCATTACAGATTTTGTGAGGAAAATATGAAATGGTTGATCAATATCCTTTATTTGTCTTTCTTTCTAGAATCATGTTACGTGTAATTTTTTTAATGTGCTACCTATTTTGTGGACAAACTAGTTTATCTATTAGTGTCGACTGTTTATTATAATTGTGACTTTAGATCTGAGGATGGTCCGCGTTACCGAGGCCGGCCTAGGAAGAGGTAGCTAGTTGACCTAGACGCGCACCGAACAAACTGGTCCGAGGTGGGGCAAGAAAATAATATTTGGAAGGACTTGGGAGACTTTGGCCAGCAGTAGGACATTATAAGCTACCTCTAATGTATACAGAAGCAGTTGGCAAATCTTACATACATAAACTTACGCCTTTTTTCCATAGGGGTAGGCAGAAACTACAGAACGCTGCCACGACCCTTATATACTCTTTTCCGTTCAAACAGCTGGTCATACAAGCACGCCGATTACGAGTACTGCGCACCCGACCTTTCTGAAGAACCCCACTAATAAGTTCAGGGTAGGTCTTTCTAGGGCGTCCCCTCCCGGCGTTGCTGTCTAATGGTAAATCTTAATAAATAAATAAATGCAAACATTCTCTCCTGAACCGTTACTCCACAAATACCCACTTAACCTATTCCTGAACGGTTATCGAATACACAAATGTGTCTTAGAATATCGTCTTGAGTTTCCAAATTGCTCACGCTAACAGAGTAGGCACTGATTGCTACCTGTAGCCCAATACAATTGCCCCATTGTACTGAACGGTGTCCGTTAAATCCAACGCTTCGTCTCCGCTAGTTTACCTAGATAGACTAAGCTTGTAAATGTCTGTTCACCTGTGAAATTGTTATCAATTGAGTGCTATTATGTTAAAATTTTTATCCGTGAATTTACGTAAAGTGAGTTGTCATACCTCGTAACGCTAGAGATCACTAGTTTGTAAAAGTCAAAGCATTTGTTTCAGTTAGACCAATAAAACCAATAAATTAAGGATTAAAATAATTTGGGTAACCCCCGACCGAAGAAGAAAAATCCCAAGCGCAGCTAGCAAAAGAGCTGATAACTTTGAAACCGCTTTTCCTATTCCCATCAAACATAGCTAAGAACACTCCCGACTAATTCACTTTTCAAATAAAAAAAAACTAAATCAAAATCGGTTCATGCGTTCGGGAGCTACGATGCTACAGACACAAACACACAGACACGTCAAACTTATAACACTTCGTCGTTTTCGCGTCGGGGGTGAAAAAATTACCTAAAGTTTTTTAAACTTAAACACACTGAATTGTCATTGGTTATTTTCCCGGGACAAAATAATTTATCCTAATTATTTTTCAGTATCATAACATAGAGTTGAAGTTAGAAAACTAAAAAATAATTTATTTTCAAATAAGTGTTATAAAACAAATTATCACAAGTCTCCAGGTCCTCTCGAATTTTTTTACTCAATTTATTATCTACCATTTTTTATTTAAAATAAACAACATAATTATTAAATACATTGTCCAAGGCGAAATAGAAACAAACAACCATTAATATTTGACAGTATATAATGTCATAACAACGTCTGGAATACTAGTCTAATTTTACATCTAACAGAATTCAATTATTTTCAAGTATTCGCAAACAGGAATATTATTATGTCAAGTACCTATTCACTGTTAAAACAGCTTGAAGTTATTATTGTAATTATGTAAAGTTCGAGTAGACACCACGCGGATAGTTTTTATATCAAAGTAATATCAAAAGGACCAGTAAGTGATTATTATTTTTAATTTCATTGCTAAGATCCGCGATGGATGGATCCGCGATAAGATGGATGGATTGCGTGAAGAATGATATGAAAGAGAAGGGAGTCAGCGATAGCATGACGGTTGACAGGACAGCATGGAAGAAGAAAACGTGTTGCGCCGACCCCAAGTAACATGGGATAAGGGCAGGAATATGATGATGCTAAGATCCGCGTACTAAAGACCAATTTTTTCTTCAGACAAATATTTTGTTATACGGATTTTCTTTTTAATCAATCATGATTGTATTGGTTATAAAACCAATAAAATCTTAATTGATTAAAAAGAAAATACTTATTGATATTTGACATTATTTCTGAATACACGTCTTTCAAAGAACAACATCGCCGCGTTGAGTATGCGGTACGCAGTATCGCGCGACTAAATCATTGTGTGCTTTCGGGTTCATCGCCCCGCCTGCCTAAACCCGGCGGAAACATGGATAGTTCCAATTCAAAAAATCACCTGCGAATATAACACATTTTTTGTTTAAGTTCGTCTTGAGAATTACTACCAATCACTTGCCTATCTACCTATCCTTATATTTGACGAGGACGTAAGACTGCACCTCAAACAATTAAAATCTTCGAGGTCGTTCACGTCTTCAAACACCTTCAGACTCCTCGTTTCAAGTGCTTATTTGTTTTATGAACCAGCTCGGCTACAATGTATGTAATTACCGCAGTTCATTAAAATAATTCCGCTATAAAATTCCAAGTTTTCGCCCGAATCTTAATGTCTCCTCGTATTTAAACACGTCTTTGGGGTGGAATACACTGGGAGGATTTTTGGAGTATTATGTATTAACTTGGTAGGGAATTATGATTAAATGAGAAACGAGAAATATAAAAAGTTCTAGCTCAATGTTCTACTTAAGATGTTTGCAATAGAAAAAAAATATCGACACCAAATAATAATTAAAAAAAATAAAACGTTATTTAAAATAAAAAGTGTCGTCGTGTGAAATGCTGCTAAAACAATACACATACCATCTTCGTCACGCCTATATTCCCCGAAGGGTTAGGCAGAGGTGTACCAATGTACACCCACTGTTCGCCGGTATGTTTCAGTCCCATGTAATAGGGGGCGAGCCTATTGCCATTAACCGGACACAAATCCTAACTCCGAGCTGTTACTGAGAACTTCTAAAAAAACCCAATAACACTTTTTGCTCGACCCGGGAATAGAACCCAAGGCCTCTAGCATAGCAGTCCAGGCATAGAATCCCTACAAATAAATAAAATTTAAGTTTATATTTGTCATTTCAAAATCACAGCTTTTTACTGAATGCATATGAATTTTTACAAGTTACTTATACAAAATAACCATTTCTTGTCTGTCTGTCTCTTTGTTCTTGCTAATCTCCGAATCGTCTGAACTGATTTCGACGGCCTTGCCCATGCAGATGGCTGATATTATAAAAAAGTAATTTAGGCTATTTATATTTTAGAAAAATAATTAGGGTACGGCATAAAAAAATCTAACACCCCGAAATCGCAGGCACAAGCTTAGTAATGAAATAAAATTCCATTACCGTAAAAAAAAAGTATAATATTTTACTTGGCTTAAACATACGAGTATGTAATAATTGGGCAAGAACCATTGCCAAGTTTCAGCGTTTTACGTCAAATGTGCCTTGATATAAATGTCTGAAGCTCACAGTTATGAAGCGAGGTAGAATTTATTTCTAGGTATTTTTTTCCAAGTTCGGGATCACGGTAAAAGGCTTTGTTACTACTTTTATTATTGATACAGCTTATTGCTGAAGTACATTTTGCAACGATTCTTTATTTAGAATTTGGCTTTTAACCACCATTATTATGACACACATACCATCACGCTTGTATTCGCCGAAGGGTTAGGTAGAGGTGTACCAGTGTACACCCACAGTTCGCCGGTATGTTAAGGTCGCATGTAATAGAGGGCGAGCCTATTGCCGTTAACCGGGCACAAATCCTAACTCCAAGCTGCTACTGAGAATTTTACAGAAAAACCCAATAACACTTTTTGTTCGAAATGGGAATCGAACCCAAGACCTCTAGCGTAGCAGTCGTGCTTCGGACCACTACGCTAACGAGGCAGTTACCATTATTTTAATTAGATTACAACCGCAATAATTGATAAAGCACTGCTTTCCAAGAAAAAAGATATTGAACATTTCGTGCCCACGCAATAAGCCCTCCAGTTGCTAGTAGACAAAAAAATTAAGAAAAAAAACTTGGACTTATTGACATTTTTACATACATACCATCACGCCTGTATTCCCCGACGGGTCAGGCAGAGGTGTACCAAATTACACTCACAGTCCGATTGTCATTTTTCCGACTTAGAAATAAGTCTGCATAACTTTTAAATTCATCTTAAAAGAAAAAAACATCCTAAGGAGCAGCAAATTCACATCATCTTTTTACATCTATAACCCTCGCTCCCACTACGCCACGACCCTAACGATCAAGATTTTAACCCGTCGACTACCATTAAAAGCCAAGTGCATAAAGTCAGGAAGTTGGACAATTAAATCGGAGGGCGGTCGTTTGGACCCGAAGACAGTATGTAGTTATAATGTAGGTTAGCAGCGTGAGGGTTGAGCCGTGTTTTTGTAATCGGACACTTGAGATCTGGTAGTCATGCTTAGGGTTATAAGTATAGGAAATATGTGAAGAGTTGGTGGAAGCTGCCTCGGTAGCCTAGTGGTCCTAAGCGCGACTGCTACGCTAGAGGTCTTGGGTTCGATTCCCAGGTCGAGCAAAAAGTGTTATTGGGTTTTTCTATGAAATTCTCATCAGTCATTCTGTCATGGTTCTCATCATCTCTCAGTATCAGTCTGTTTGTAATGTCAAAGTAGGCCCTAACACGATTTTTTTTTTTCGTTAATTTTGGTGTCTATCTGTCCCGGCTAATCTTCGGAACCGCTAGATCGATTTCGACGGGAGTTTTACTGGCATATATCTATATATATTATCAATTGATGTTATAAGGAAAGTAACTTCGGCGACTTTTTAACTGACTTCAAAAAGAAGAAGGTTGTCAATTCGTCTGTATGTTATTTTTTTGTATGTGTGTTATGCGATATCTCCGCCAATTATGAAAGTGATGTGTGTTAATTTACGTAGTACTACTGTTCCCTTATGGATATGGATGACAGGAAATTGATACTAAAAAGCGGAAAATAAAAGTGGAGCTCGGCGGCTTTGGTTCTGTTTGTTGTTTAGTATTGCCACCGACTTCCAAAGTTGTTTTTACATCATCATATGACTTCTCCCGTGAGCTCGTTGACTTCCAAAACTAAAGTTATTTTTCACTTTTTAGTTTTTGAAGGAGGTTGACTTTTTTGTAAAAAAGTTTTATTTAAAAAAAAAACCCTGATCCGCGAAGTCGCGGGCAAAAGCTAGTTTATACTAAATCCTAAAAGGATTTAATTTAAGGTCCAGAATAAAATATAAATAGTAATAAAACAGGGGTGTAGTGACTTAAATAATTACATTTAAATTAATTAGTGGAGGTAATCTAAAACGTAGCGGCCCATTTAATGGGCTAATTGCGAGATTAGTTTAGCCACACCGCGATGGCGGCCATTTTTGTTTACGGCATTTAATTTTTTTTTTATTATTAGTACCTGGATTAATAGTTGAAAACTTATCAGTTTCATGGTTATTACGCAAATAAAATTTGAATAAAAATGGTAATATTTCCAACGAAATAGTTATCTGGAATTTTTTGGACAAAATAATGAGTTCTAGATAGGGCACATTATTTTTTATACAGGTACATTATCCGCCTTGAGCAAGTGCGGTGATTACTCTCCGTATAGGCAGAGGCCTTTTCAGGGACTCCGTATAGGCTGGAAATAATATTAATATTTCTCATTGGCCTAGTGGTCCTACGCGCGACTGCTGCGCTAGAGGTCTCGGGTTCGATTTCCAGGTCGCGCAAAAAGTGTTATTGGGTTTTTCTATGAAATTCTCAGTAGCAACTCGGAGCTAGGATTTGTGCCCCGTTAGTGGCAATAGGCTTGCCCCCTATTACGTGGGACCTAAACATACCGGCGAAATGTGGGTGTACATTGTTACACCTCTGCCTAACCCTTCGGGGAATATAGGCGTGATGGTGATGGTAATAATATTAATATTTCTCGTTGGCCTAGTGGTCCTACGCGCGACTGCTGCGCTAGAGGTCTCGAGTTCGATTTCCAGGTCGAGCAAAAAGTGTTATTGGGTTTTTCTATGAAATTCTCAGTAGCAACTCGGAGCTAGGATTTGTGCCCCGTTAGTGGCAATAGGCTTGCCCCCTATTACATGGGATCTAAGCATACCGGCGAACTGTGTGCGTACTTTGGTACATCTCTGTGATAGTATGTATGTATGTATATTTGTGTATCATTCAATTACCTAAAATATCATTATCAATTACCAAATGATAAACTGCTAAATCAAATTGCTGCTTGGTCTGAGCTGACTGTACCTTAGCCGATATTCCTATTTTCAATACCTTGCACATTTCAAAGAAATTGCCAAATTTTATTGTTCCTATTTCAAACCAGATTGCGTCACACTATTGCACTATAGGATCGGTTCATTCCGAAAGGAACCACGGCATCTATCGACTCGGCTGATCGCTTCGTCCATTTGTTGCCTTATTTCGTTCCATTGTACAAGACTCTTCAATTTTCCAAAGGAATTTCTTCGAAGTATCTTAGTGTCTGTCTGATATATGTCCTTTAGTAGGTTCTTATCTAGATATGCTAGATTATTTCTAAGTTAGTGGATTTTAGATATATTTTTTTATTTACCTAAAAAAATCTAGAAACTACGCAGGCCAATTATATGGGAATACATACATCACTTGTATATTTCTGCATTCTTTATTTTAACATGAGTTACAAAAGAAACGAAACGTTTTTTTTATCGGCACGACTTACCAATTCCGCAATAGTAAATCGTTGATAAACTATATTTATCAACGAGTCTCCACGAGTCGTGATCACAGACTTCAAATTATTTTTTGGATTTCTTTCTGGGTTTTTGGGCCGCCGACGCAGACAGTAAACTAAATATTAAGTTGACGTGTGTGTCCACGATTCGTGGCGACTACTATACACATTAATTAACGCTAAAAAATCAACACACACACACAACCAGTATTTTTATTCTTAAATGCGAAATAGATACTCCGATTAATTCATACCTTTACAAACAGAAAAGGGTAATACAGGACGGTATTAAAAAAAAACACACACACATACACTTACCATCACGCGTGTATTCCCCAAAGGGTTAGGCAGAGGTGTAACAATGTACTTCCGCAGTTCACCGGTATGTATAGGTCCCATGTAATAGGGGGCGAGCCTATTGCCATTAACCGGGCACACAGCCTAACTCCGAGCTGTTACTGAGAATTTCATAGAAAAACCCAATAACATTTTTTGCTCGACCTGGGAATCGAACCCAAGACCTCTGGCGTAGCAGTCGCTCTTAGGACCACTAGGCTACCGAGGCAGTTAATAAAAAAAAACGCACACAAAAAAGGCAACCCTCTTTTCATTTTGTCAGAAACGACCAATAAACTCAGTGTCCGGTTTTCAAACGATACCGCGACCAAAAGCTAGTTTACAAAAACCGTTTAAAAATTGAAAAAGCTCAATACAGTTTGATTGCTCACTTTTAAGCTCTCTGGTATCTGTTCCGTAGTTTCAAAACTATTTTTCCAATTGTGCTAACGAAACTATCGTGGCTTTTTTGGGTTAAAAATGTTCTATTGTATTGTTTCTGTAAGTTAAATAGTATTATTTTTTATTTGGTTCGTTTATCACCACCACCACCACGACCACGAGACCAACTGCCCCGTTGGTCTCGTGGCCGCAAGCGCCACTGATAAGCATGGGGTCCTCTCTTTGACGAGTGGCTTGAGAGGCGCCACGGCGCCCTCACCTACCGCCTGACGCAGGTCCTCACCGGACACGGGTGTTTCGGGAGGTTCCTGCACCTCATCGGGCGGGAGGAAACGTCCGGTTGTCACCATTGTGTGGATCGCCCCGAGGACACAGTGGAGCACACCGTGGCGGTATGCCCCGCTTGGGCGGAGCATCGCCGAGTCCTCGCGGCGGCCATCGGCGGCGGCGAACTCTCGCGTCCGGCCCTGGTGCAAGCCATGGTCCGGAGCGAGAGGGAATGGGATGCAGTCGCCTCCTTCTGTGAGGCAGTAATGCTAGAGAAGGAGGCGGCGGGACGGTTGAGACAGCGGTTCTCACGTCACAGCCGCCGCGGTAGACGCTCCGGACGTCGGGAGCCGCGAGACGACTCCCGGCCACCGTAGATACGGGCCTGTGGACGGTGAGCAATGGGTAGCTCACCGTCCTTACGTTGCATAACGACAGGCCGTGTCCCACGCGCGTGTCAAAGAGATGTCAGCAAAGGAAGGGGCCACTGAGGGCCGATGCCTGCCGGGGCTGCGAGTTGTTCGTAAGAGATACCGCGCCCCCGGAACGCAAAGGGCACAAGAAGGAACATGGGTGGATTTTAGTCAGGAAAAGTCTGACACTAAGGTAAAAAAAACGTATTCTATAGCATTCAAAATTCATATTAAAAAGTCGATGATAATGATAACACATTGCTTCAAATAAAACACAACTATAGTAATATGATAATATTACTCGATAGTTATGTCTAGTAAAAGTCATAGTTTAGCCACAAGTGACTTTATCCCCGTGGACACAAAGTTATATCTATTGCAAAACAAACCCTTTGACACTCCGCAACCTACAGTCAGTAATTTTTTTTTTTGTAATCGAACCAGTACTTCCAGTTACAAACCTCGTACAAACAAACAAACAAAATAGTACTAGCTTATGCCCACGACTTCGTCCGCGTGGATATTTTCACACGTGTTAAGTAACATCTTTGGTTACTGCTCCGCTCGCGTGTATCGTAGCGTGATGTTATATAGTCTATGAGACTCACAAATAACGTGGCTTGCTATTGGTAAAAGCAGTTTCAAAAGCGGTTAAATAGATCCAGAGTCTACCCCCTAAAACCATACAAACTTTACCTTTTTATAATATTAGTATATGTAGATTAACATACCATCACGCCTGTATTCCCCAGAGGGTTAGGCACAGGTGTACCAATGTACACCCACAGTTCGCCAGTATTTTTTTAGGTACCATGTAATAGGGGGCGAGCCTATTGCCATTAACCGGGCACAAATCCTAACTCCGAGCTGCTACTGAAAAATTCATAGAAAAACCCAATAACACTTTTTGCTCGACCTGGGAATCGAACCCAAGATATCTAGCGTAGCAGTCGCGCTTAGGTACTCTAGGCCAACGAGGCAGTTAGATTAGTATTCGTATTAATATTGATAATAAGTTTCATGCCCAATAACCGCCAACTCAAAAGCCTTTAAGCGAATTGAGACTAATCAAAAGGAAACACGCCAGAGAACAATTATTTGAACAGACACTCAAAAATCACGGGACGTTACAAAAAAAAAAGAAACGCACCAATTTAGCCTTCAAACCTGACATTTCCGATCTTTAAAAGTAGATTATTTCTAAATTTTCCCTCCGCCCGAAGAGGCACGTTAGCAACGTCATTATTTCAATGAATGAGTCTTAGTTTCTCGCTCGGCTTGTTATGAAGGGACGGACCCGGAATCTATCGTATTTAAGCGCTAAAACTGGAAAGATTTCCGACGAAATTTATTGGACATTTCTGACGGGTATATTTGGTAAATGATTTCGGAGATCGTTACATAGCAATGACTTTGTTAACTATTTATAGTACCAGCCTATTATTGTTCCACTGCAGGGCAAAGGCCTCTTCTCATACAGAAAAGGCGTAAGCATTAATCAATGCTCAAGGCGGATTGGTGATTTCAGACTTATATTAATTACAAGTCCAGGTTTCCTTTACCGATGTCTATGATACATACCATCACGCCTGTATTCCCCGAAGGGTAGGGCAGAGGAGTACCAATGTACACTCACAGTTTGCCGGTATGTTTAGGTCCCATGTAACAGGGGGCGAACATAATGCCATTAACCGGGGACAGGTCCTAACTCCGAGCTGCTACTGAGAATTTCATAGAAAAACCCAATAACACTTTTTGCTCGACCTGGGAATACCAAGACCTCTAGCGTAGCAGTCGCGCTTAGGACCACTAGGCTACCGAGGCAGTTAGTTATAATAATTTTAAAGTAACTGATTGAAAGGACGTGTGCGCAGTACTCGTAACCGGCGTGCTTGTATGAACAGATGTATGAACGTGGTCGAGGCGAAAGAAGTATGTAAGGATCGTAGCAGGTGGCGTTCTGTGGTTTCTGCCTACCCCCATGGGAAAAAGGCGTGAGTTTATGTATGTATGTATGTGTAACTGATTTATTTTAATTGTAATAAACTTTGACTTTGTGAAGGAGGCCAAGCATGAACCGCTGTCACTGTAGAAACTGCCTTTTTACAAGAAAACACACAATTAAAAATTTTAAGTAACCCCCAACAGAAGAATAAAAATCCCCACCGCAGCTAACAAAAGAGCTGGTAACATTGAAACCGCTGAACCATTAAACATAGCTAAGAACACTCCTGACCAATTCACCTTTCAAACAAGAAAAACAAAATCAAAATCAGTTCATGCGTTCGGGAGCCACGATGCCACAAACAGACACACACACACAGACACGTCAAGCAAAAAACAGTCAGATTCAATTTTTTTTCTCCTAAATTATATTCAAAAGTGCCTTTTAATATTTTCATTACAATAAACGATTTGACTTTGACAGCCTTTGCTGTTTTATTTTTTTAATCTCGGATTTGGGTATTGTCCTCTGCCAAAGGTCAATACTGAAAATTTATTTAATACACAAATATTCATTATACAATAATGTCCTTTATAATTAAACGGTCTAACATAATATTAATAATTTCATAGCTGTACAGCCTTCAGGCTAATAACAACAAATAATTTGTATACCACTTGAAACTTGCCTGCCTGCCTCTATAAGAATGCTGATGAAAAGGTTTCCAAGTTACTTCTTCAAGGGCTTTCCAACGTATCGAGAATATACAAACAAAGCTCCCCAAAGTCTTGAAGCTTACCGACCGAACGAGAAACAAAGTCAAGATCAAATCACCCAATTAGTTTTTTATATTAATATCGTTCTAATCTGGACGTGGTACTCGCACTAACACCGAGAAAAATTGATAATATTATATTAGTATTCGTATTCGTATTATGAACTAGTATTTGATATTTCACAGTGCGTATTCTGCGTACACGCGATTACATATCGCTATTATCACTTTTGGTATCCGTATCGGTTATGGAATATTTATATTATATAATATAACTGGTATCATAATATTTATACTCTAGATATTATGTACGTTTGTATAGTTCTCTAACGACATTCTTATTTGACGGACAAGCTCAAACTTAAAGCATGTTTTTGAAATAAACCATTTATGGGCACTTTTGAATTGTCCCGTTTTGAACTGCCCCGTTGGTTTCGTGGTCGCAAGTGCGACTGACAAGGGTGGCGTTCCGGGTTCGATTTCCAGGTCAGGCAAAACGTGTTATTGGGATTTTTCATTAGAATTTGCTCAGTAGCAGCACGGAGTTTGGAAGTTGGTGGTGTTTCTTGGAAAGCTCATAAAGCCGTTGGTCCCAGCTGTCAATCGTAGATCTTTGACAGTCGTTACGGATAGTCAGAAGCCCGGAAATCTGACAACCAGTCTAACCAGAGGTATCGTGTTGCCCAGTAACTGGGTTGTGGAGGTATTCAGCAGCATCGGTTAGGCTGGAAGCTGACCCTAATATGGTTGGAAAAAGGCTAAGCAGATGATGGTGGGTACTTTTGAATTGTCATGGTCTCAGTCAATCAGCAAGTTAAGGCTAGAATTATGGTTCCTAAGCAAACTCAATGGGCACTCTTTTAAATCAAAATATTATATTCTTAAATAAGATTTCGTAATTAAAATAATGATCTGCTACTTGCCAAGAACCATAAATATCTATATTGTCTTATTTATTCCGAATACTAAAACAGTGCAACCTTTAAAATTTATTACTAGCTTTACCCCGCGGTTTCATTCGAGTTACGTCTTTTTTACTGCTCTGCTTCCGTGAGTCGTAGCGTAATATTATAATAATATAATATATAGTCTATACTGTTCCTCATTAACACATCAAAAGCCTTATTAACTGCCTCGTTGGCCTAGTGGTCCTAAGCGCGACTGTTGCGCTTAGGACCACTAGGCCAACGAGGTCTTGAGTTCGATTCCCAGGTCGAGCAAAAATATCAAAAAAAATATTCAAAAGTGCCTGTAAATGGTCTAATTGAAATAAATACTTTGACTTTGACTTTGACTATCATTGGGTTTTTCTATTAAATTCCCAGTAGCAGCTTGGAGTTAGGATTTGTGCCCGGTTTATAGCAATAGGCTCGCCCCCTATTACATGGGACCTAAACATACTGGCAAACTCTGGGTGTTTATTGGTACACCTCTGCCTAACCCTTCGGGGAATACAGGCGTGATAGTATGTATGTATTTAGTCCCTCATTAATTTGGCTATCAAATACAAAAATATTGTTTCCTATTCGACTGATAGTCAAAGAGATTAGCGCGTTTAGGCGGATTTTCAGAGATGTGCTACGCAGAAAAACTATGAAACTATGTGACCGTTTCCACTGATACTAAGCTATGTAGAGGTGCGAGTAAGATGTGCTATGAAGATGCGCCGCTGCAAAGTATCTGCACGAGGAAGATGCGTAGGTCGAGCGACACACAGCACATTGCGAGATATAAAATAACTTTTTTGCTTCCATGCTGCCATGTCTAGTTTCAGCGACAAACGCGGGCCTACTGTAGGTACTCTGCTCTGCACATAGCTCCACCACTAGCGACCATCCATAATACGCATCCATAGCACGCATCTTTCCATATAAAAACATATCTTAGTTGAATCCGTTTCCACCAGTGCTAAGCTATGTGCACCAATGAATATGATTGGTAGATCGTAGCTTGTTTGGAGGGAAGTGGAAATTATATTTTTTCCTACTCCTCCGCTAATCTTTTCTGATTAATTTCGTTGCGGGATCCAAGAGTTATATCGTTTCTTCGGGACTTCTCGAGCTTCATTGCCTCGGCGCTCTTCTGGCGGTCTCCACTGTTGATTCTGGCTTACAGAAGTTGCAGTGGTTGGGAATAGTGTGGCAGGCTTGTCCCAATAAAAAAAAAAAGATCGTAGCATAGTACATATGTGAAAAAGCACTTTTAAACAAACAAACAAAAGACTCTTCGGCTTTATTAGATTGCTTTGGCTATATATAGTTTTCAGGAAGTAAAACAAGCATCCCTAATTACAAAAATAATCTATGACCAACCTACCTTTAACATCGCATTTACTTCACCAGCTAAGTTCAATTACACTGAAATAAACAATTACTCCAACAAAATGTACAAACAGTTAATTTATCTTCATTCAGTCCTTGTTAAATGATAAATCACTTTTTGCAAGATTGATGCCGGAGCCTGGATTTTGGGCTACAATTAGGACGAAGCTGAAAAAGTTGTAGACGCGTCCCTTTAGAAAATATTCTGTTTTACAGGGCCGGACTGGGAATTTGTAGGGCCCCCATGAACACTACTTGGGGGCCTACCTAATTAATTAAACGAATTGCCGTTTTGTCAAAAAAGTGTTTGCTGTAATGGCGTAAAAGCAATGTTTTATTTTGAGTATTTTTATGAAATCTTGAAGTTTGTTGTCTTACGCTAACACAATAATTTGCACCTGCCATGTTATCTTTTCACCACTTTTGGTTGACTTGAAGAGAATGCCTAAGGCATTAAGTCCGCCGTTGTACTTTTGGACGTTAAGTAAAGTTAAAATAAATAAATATATAATTATGAAAACCAAATTTAGTAATTAATGGTGAATTATGATACTAGTGAGCTAAATTTGTCATGATAGTCGAGGTTGAATTGCAATAGCGTAAGAGAGCCAAGAGTGTAGTCACTAAACTCACATATTTTTTAAATTTTAGTTTCTGCTTCTATAGGGGCTGGGGCCCTTTATATTCACGGGGCCCCTGGGCTGCAACCCAGAAAGTCTCTAAATAGATTCGCCCCTGGTGTTTCAGAAAGGAATTTAATAGGCCAACTGTTTTAATCTCGGTAGGGTTAATGTTATACGGACACACACATACCATCACGCCTGTATTCCCTGAAGGGTTAGGCAGAGGTGTAACAATGTACACTCACATTTCGCCGGTATGTTTAGGTCCCATGTAATAGGGGGCGAGCCTATTGCCATTAACCGGGCACAAATCCTAACTCCGAGCTGCTACTGAGAATATCATAGAAAAACCCCATAACACTTTTTGCTCGACCTGGGAATCGAACCCAAGACCTTTAGCGTAGTAGTCGCGCTTAGGACCATTAGGCTACCGAGGCAGTTAAGAGAGAAGAGTGATATAAAATAAATAATTCGAGCCTATTATTGTCCCACTGCGGGGCCTAGGTCTTTTTCCATAAACAGAAGGCACGTGCACTGATTGCAGTTTAGTTTTCTTATTAACTTCTGCCTTCAACTTCATATGCATGGAAGTCAATTCGTATTTCATAAAACATAGCCTTGTGACACATACTTATAGCATAGTACTTGGCAATAGTGTAGCTTTCAATCAGTCAAATAATTTAGATGATGACGGACAAAAAACTCACCAAATTGAGAAGCCACATTAGCACTTGGGTGTGTCAGGTAGCGAACCCACCACTTCTTGCAATGAGAGGCGAAGACGTTAACCACTAAAGCAACATGACATACAACGAACAACGCTCATATTTATTCCACAACACACTCAAACACACGGGCAGCTAATCTCATAACGAAAAAAGTGTTACCGATACAAAAAAATATAAACATGAAGCGCGGATAACTCTTGATGATTAATGTTGCCATAAATAAAAACATACCATTATCCTTGTGCCGAGGGTTAAAAATGAAAAATGCCTACACATACATACAAACATGTTGATTTGGAAAAGAAACGTCGCCAGCTTGTTTATAAGTAGTTGGGGACTATGGTTGTGGGATCGTGTACATAATGGGCTATGCTTTTTTTTTTTTTTTGATGGGTGGGAAATCATCAAATAACTTCTCCCGCCCTGGGCGGCGCGGGAGGGAGTGTCAGACTTTTACTGACTAAAACCCACCCATGTTCCTTCTTGTGCGCTTTGCGTTCCGTGGGCGCGGTATCTCTTGCGAACAACCCGCAGCCCCGGCAGGCATCGGCCCTCAGTGACCCCTTCCTTTTGCTGACATCCCTTTGAGGCGCGCGTGGAACACGAACGCGCCGTCGACACGGCAATAGGCTATGCTGGAGATACTTTCATGCATAGGTAGTTTACTGCAGCGATTGGTCCTTATGTCCTAATAAACACTTCAGTTGGTAAGATGACAATTATTATAACACTAGCTTCTGACCGCAATTTCATCTGAGTAGATTTCAGAAATAAGGCAAAGTCCTAAACGCCATGTGAATAGTATAAACCGCGTTAAATTATGTTTGTGGTTACTGCTCCGCTCCCGTAGGTCGTGGCGTGTTGTAATATAGCCTATACTGTTAATCATAAATATGGCTATCATGTTCTAAATACATTTTATCCATTACGACTGTTTTTTCCAGAGATTAGAGCGTTTAAACAAACACCCAAAGAAGCTCTTCAGCTTTATTATATTAGTATAGCTAGATATTATTCACTGTTCGACACTCAACGTCTGCCATAACTTCAGCTGGACAAACTAGAAGTTTTAAATGTCGAAATCGTAAAGCGTCTCGCTAAAGTTATGGTCCAGCATTAAAACTAGCAATTACGCATACCTTCTTATGAATAAAACCCTCTATAAGTCCTTCAAATCTCAGCCATATCAACTAAATAGACATTTTTAAGAGTCTTTTTACTCTACTCTCTCTTTTGTTCTCAGATATCTCAGTCCATATTCTAGAACTAACTAAAGAACGGTAACACGATACATTTTCTCTATAACAATACACGTTTTACTCTTCACAGAGTAAATGACGTGTCATCTGGAGGAAATAAGTATCTTTTGTATACCTAGACGCAGAAACAACCTGTTACAGAGTCTAGTATTTCAATTAGATTTTTTTACAACCTTTACACAACTTATACGGACTTGAACGAGTCCATTGTGTGTTATAAGCCTAACATGAGCGCGCTATCGTTAAAATATTGGATTCGAAACGATTTTATTTTGACGATAAGTTTGGCGCAGTAGCTGACCTATTAACTATAGCGCTGTGTGTCGCTTGTTGTATTCCCGCTCGAAACTAATATAAGTATTTGTATGTAGTTATTTTTGGCTTGGTTGTTTGTGTATGTGAATTTATGTTTGGGCACCAATGACACAGTAGGTAAATGCCCTAGTGAAAAACCTAAAAACGCTTTACTTGATCTAGCAATCAAACCCAGGACCCTACGCTCAGAAGTCAAGTTTGCAACTACGAGACTAATGGAGTCAAATCAATTTATACTGCCATTGACACGCTAAGCTGAGAAGCAACATATTTTAAAAACAAAAATTGGTCTTTCTGCCCTAATTTTTTTTTGGTCCTTCGAATCTGTCTCTTATAACATTTATATGACTTACTTCCATACACCAATCTAACCAGCCTGATACCCACATCAAACTAATGAATGATGATAAATAAAAGCCTGCAGTCATTGTACCTTCAAGCGTATTACATAATTCATGACCGTTAGGGCACGCTCAGGTAATGGCAGGAACAAAGGGAGCGCTCTGAAAAGAGAAAAGGGAATGTTTTTGTTGATTTCTCATGATGTTTGTGTATAGGTAGGGATTTTAGTAAACGAACTATTCTTTGGGAAAAGTCTTAGAAATAATGTTGGAAAATTAAAGGAAATGAACACTTTATTCGCGAGCAAATCAAATAAATAATAAAACTTAATTATTCTTTGAACTTTTTTATAATTTTATTATTAAAATTTTTAAATGCTATCCGCAATATAAAGAAGAAGAAAGAAAGACGATCAAAGGATCAAAAAGGAAGCAAAGACCGAAACAGACACAAAAGAAAACGCATTGCTTAAAGTCCATACACATCTGAAAGCATTCGCTAAAAGTTTCACTCCACATTGTTTTGTACGTGCCGCAGTCTGCTTTGGCAAAAAAGAGCGAAATCTCAGCAAAATAAAAGTTTAGAGAACGGGTCCGGTCCGGACGCGAGTAGTTCACGTCACGTACGAATATGCATCGACCCTTACGATTGATGTTTTTTGTTCAAACGGATGCTGCGTTGGGCGGAATTGTGCGAAGTGTGACGTGTTCTATGCTTTCTGGTTGATTTTTGACTAGTAAGGTAATATTGAGTTTATGTGTGTGATTTGGCGAAATTTGTTGAACTGTTGGTCCTTTGGCCTTTTTTGGGGACTTTATGAATATCTTCTCCAGCAAACTGTATTAGCAATAACACGTCTCAATATACTGCCTGACGACATGTGTCGTCTTTTTATTCTTCTATTCTATTTCCCGCGACGCAGAGAACCCTAGTGTGGGGACCAGTAAAACAGTAATTTAGCGCTTAATGGATTATATTTTTCTTTATTGTCTTATTTTCTTTATTTTTGTTGTTATCTACTGAAGCGAAGTCAAAAGCTGTTTTTGTTTATTTATCATAAATATTTGCATATGTGAGTATACACAATGAAGCCATACAATATTATGACTATGGTGAAAATTGGCTCAATGATATCATTGTTTCACAACCTCTATTATTCTCCCTATAAAATTTGTATACTTAACTAGCCAAGTATGCAGAAGATATTATAATTATATATAGTTGACAACTGTGCGCTCCTTCTTTCTTCTTATAGTCCGATGAACGGCAAACCGACACAACCGGGAGAGATCAGATACAGAACCAACAGCTTTACGTCGTTTCCGAGACACGTTTGTGCTATCAACTTCCAGACTGCGGGCTGTTACTAAGAAAATTCTTAGAACCTTTTGTTTACCGATATATTGAAGGTCAAAGTTTGTATGCCTAAGTTTAACTGCCTCGGTAGCCTAGTGGTCTTAAGCGCGACCGCTACGCCAGAGGTCTTGGGTTCGAATCCCAGGTCAAACAAAAAGTGTTTCTGGGTTTTTCTATGAAATTCTCAGTTGCAGCTCGGAGTTAGGATTTGTGCCCGGTTAATAGCAACAGGCTCGCCCCCTATTACGTGGGACTTAAACATACCGACGAACTGTGGGTGTACATTGGTACACCTCTGCCTAACTCTTCGGGGAATACAGGCGTGATGGTATGTATGTATGGTATGGTATGTAAAGTTTATATATTTTTATACGTTTTTTACTGAAACAAGTTTTACATGTCTTAATAAAACTTTAAATACCCGCAAGGCCACTGTACTGATGACTGCACCTATGAGCACAATGCGTGCGTCATTGCGTAATTACACGATAAATAAAAAGTGATTTTGTACGCCAAAACTAAAAGTCATTTTCCAGCAACACATTTTTCCTCAAAGATACTTATTAAGCGTATTTAACTGCTATGTAATGTGGCTCTATACACCCCGTAAAAGTCTAAATTAAACTACAATGACACCACACTCTTCTCAAGAACTATTTATTTATTACACCATCGATTCACATCACAGTTTCAACACCCAAAAAGGGCAACTCGCCAAACTTGAGCCCAGTACGGTAAACAAAAAGTTTTTGGGACATGGGACCAAACTAGGGTCGTCAATCAATCAGTTGGACAGCTATTTGTACGTACAGACTCAGCTGTTCTATTGGTTGATAGAGATGTACGAGGAGCTACGGTGGGTGTAGGGGAGACGAAAATGAGGATAGAGGAGGTGTTACTACAAAATTGTTAGTAAATACACTTCTGGACCCATAAATCCTTTGTGCTTTTCCATGGGCAGATAAGTATGTCTAAAAACCAAAACAATAAAGAAAATATTTTTTTAGAGTCGAAGTACTGCCCGTTATTTTGGTGCCATCATTAATATTCCAAATTTAAATTTACAAATATTAAAAAGTCTAGAGCATAAAGTGGTGATTAATGCTCGTGTCTTCTCTGTATGAAAAGAGGTATTTGCCCTGCAGTACAACAATATAGGCTGATATTGTTTAAACAATTCCGAATATGATATATTCTGAATATGAAATTCTCAGTAGCAGCTCGGAGTTAGGATTTGTGCCCGGTTAATGGCAATAGGCTCGCCCTCTATTACATGGGACCTAAAACATACCAGCTAACTGTGAGTGCACATTGGTACACCTCTGCCTAACCCTCCGGGGAATACAGGCGTGATGGTATGTTTTGTTGTTTAAACAATTAGCACAATATTATACAAAGTTAATGCAATAAAGTTGAACGTTATTGAAAAGAAAAAAGAACTGAATCTCGTTGTCCCTCCCAATGTAGTTATACGAATGAAAAATATGACCAACTAACAAATATGTAGCCTGAATAATACATCTAGTTTTGGAATCAACCTGCTTAGTAACTTATAATACTGAAACTAGATCAAAGCTGAATTTCTAATAAGACTTCTTCTTATATTTTTACAAGAATTCAGAAGGAAAATTGTTTTCGACGTACGACTTTTATTACCTACATGTTATATTTATTGTACGATATAAAGGATCTAGGTTTCTAAAATATTAGTCTTGAAATGTAATTTCTTATGCTGCCAAGTCAAATCAGAATAATGTCATATCTTAACGTAATTTTTGTTTCAAATTTGAAAATATTACACATTCAATCCCCGTATGTATAAAAATTTAAGATTTTTTGTTCTGCTAATCTTTACCCGCAACTTTGTGCATTTAAATGTGAGGTCAAACGGTGACACAGTTGGTGCAGTTGCCGAGCGATTGGCTGCTGCGCTGCATGTTTTGGATTCGATATTTGTATGGTTCGATAGTTGACCTTTTTGTTTTTTTTTTTTTTGGTGGGTGGGAAATCATCAAATAACTTCTCCCGCCCTGGGCGGGGCGGGAGGGAGTGTCAGACTTTTACTGACTAAAACCATGTTCCTTCTTGTGCCCTTTGCGTTCCGGGGGGCGGGGTCTCTTGCGAACAACCCGCAGCTCGATAGTTGACCTGGGTCTAGCTTTTGTAACATACCATAATGCCTGTATTTCCCGAAGGGTTAGGCAGAGGTGTAACAATGTACACCCACAGATCGCCGATATATTTAGGTCCCATGTAATAGGGGGCGAGCCTATTGCCATTAACCGGGTACAAATCCTAACTCCGAGCTGCTACTGAAAATTTCATAGAAAAACCCAATAACACTTTTTGCTCGACCTGGGAATCGAACCCAAGACCTCTAGCGTACCGAGGCAGTTCTAGCTTTTGTGTGGGTGTGTTTATATGTTTGTACCCACGATACAGGTAATGTCCTAGTGTAAATTAAAACTGAAAACTCATTTTACGTCACCATGCGGCACAAATTGGGCTTTTTAAAAAAAAGAAGTGGCGTAAATTATGCGGCGTCACACTTCATGTGGGTTATCGCAGATGCAGACAAAGTCGGGGATTAAGAGTAGCTATATCCTTATCCTTATTCTGAGCTACCTCTTTCATGATGTGCGGTCCGGGGGATTTGCTGTTGTGAAGTAAAAAACGGAGTTACGTTCGTTCTTATACTATTAACAAGCTAAACAGTTATTTCTTCGCTCCCGTAGATCGTAGCGTGATGTTGTATAACCTACACCCTTCTTCGATAACCCGGCTATGTAACACATAAAGAATTTTGTACATCTAACCAGTAGTTCCTGGGATAAGCGCGTTCAAACAAATTCTTCAGCGTTATTATATTAATATAGATAAATTCAAAATCCTAAGAAAATTTTCTACAAGGCAACAAGGTTTATTCCACGAAATATTCCATTACATATTTTTCCAGATTTGTTAAACAAAACCTCGTTAACTGCAACGCTCTGTTCATTTTGCTGGACCATTAATTTCTTTGCACACAATTAATATGTAATTCGGTATGTCATCATTTTGTAATTGACTTTTTGTTTAATCAGCTATATTGAAAGAATTCTTGATTGTATGGTTCGTACTGATTCTAAGTCTTTCCTAATTTTAAGGTGACTTTATGCGGCGGGTTGTTCGAAAAAGATACCACACCCCCGGAACGCAAATGGCACAAGAATAAACTCACGCCTTCGCCTCGTAACCAGCGTGCTTGTATAACAAATGTAAGAACGTGGACGAGGCGAAAGAAATGTGTAAGGACCGTAGCAGGTGGCGTTCTGTGGTTTCTGTCTGCCCCCATGGGAAAAAGGCGTTAGTTTGAGAATAAGAAAGGATTTATAACCGTTATAAGAAGATAAAGTAATAATTATTAGTTTTCTGTGTTTATTATAAGTTTTGGTTGATAGATGTTATTTGTGGAAGAAAGTAAACATTTTTATAATTATAATTGAAATGGTAACAGAGTGTGTATAGTGTATGCAGTACCTAAGTTAAAGAATAGGGCGTGGCCAATACAACTAACATACCTTTTTCGGTGTTTTTGGCCGATTTTAATACTGTACAGTGGCAAGTTAATAATATTGTACTGTGATAGTGTTATGGATAACATGAAAATCTGAAAATGATGAATGAAATCTGACTTACACGTGAAGGGGGTCCTTCATGTGTAAGTCCCATTTTTTCGTGTTCCTTCAAAACACTTTCATCAACGAACAGTCCTTGTTATTCCCCCACAAACTCTGAAGACATCAACGATTAATCCTATAAGTTCCAAAGTGTTGAAGTGGCCAACTATTTACTGTAGCAAGATGGATCTCGCCTCCATTATACTATGTACTTAATCAATTTGATGGTGAATGGATCGCCGAAGTTTCTTACCGCAGACATATTAGTATATTGATCCCAAATAGCCCTCTTTGATGTTTGGGTGCGGAAGTTTTTCGTTGGGTCGATAAGAGGGGAATATTTCAATAGGTTTTTTATTTCATTTGTTTATTTTATTGATACAATTTTCTCTGAAATAGTTGTAGATATAGAATAGAATATCTTTATTCGCATTTTGCATATAAAGTTATAGGTACATAATAAAATTATGTATGCAGATATTGTGTGCAATCATTTTGTTGTCACTTTAAATTAAATTAAACTTTAGAAGAATTTTGTATTTTTTTTTTTTTTTGATTTTGAATTTGTTAGTTTTATTTTTTTTTTTTGAATTTTGATGTCTAAAAAAATGTATATTTTTTTATTTTTTATCACTGTTTTAATGTGAAATTATAAACAAACGTACAATTAAAATGCAGTTAAACAATTAGTTCCTTTGGGGCTAACAAACCTTACCTTAGACATAACAACCAAAGCTAAAGTATACTTAACTAAAGTAACTTAAATAGTCCCAAACGAGTCGATCCGTCTGTTAATATCACAAGCGTCTCAAAGGACCAACCCAATGATACTAAACTGAAACCGACCGAATAACAAACGACGCGAAAATTTAATTTCAGCAAAACTTTAGACTTTTATTGGTCGAATAACTCGAGAAATAGAAACTTCGTAACAAGTTAGTCAACTGTCTTATTAAAGTTGGATCTTAATTAATTTACCGCGTTACCAATTAATGTTACAGCTTTAACTATTTTGTACCCTTTGTGCCTCCGGTGATGGCAAGTTGGAAAGTTATTGGCTGATGCAACTTAGTTTTCTGGTCCTTGTAAGTTACAGTTTTACATTGGAAATATTGTGCAATAAATTATTTAAAACTGCTGTGTAAATTTTAAAATAACATTTTTTTATAAAAAATATTATGGCTTGTTTTTTTTTTTAATTATCGGTTTGAGACATAATACGTTAATAATACCAGCCTATTATAGCCCCACTGCAGGGCAAAGACCTCTTTTCATACAGAAAAGGTACGAGCATTAATCACCTCGCTTGCTCAAGACGGATTGGCAATTTTAGGATTATATTAATTATAATGACAGGTTTGGTCGCGATGATTTTCGTCATCAAAGTCAGGGATTTCCAAGATAAACTTAGATAGCACATAATAGGTGGTTCGGTCATGTTGAGAGAATGAGTGAAAGGCGACTAACAAAAGGGATTTATATGGCAGATGTGAGTGGCAACGCCGGGAGAGGACGCCCTAGAAAGACCTACCATGACCTAATTGGTGAGGTTCTTCAGAAAGGTCGGGTGCGCAGTACTCGTAACCGGCGTGCTTGTATGAACAGATGCATGAACGTGGACGAGGCGAAGGAAGTATGTAAGGATCGTAGCAGGTGGCGTTCTGTGGTTTCAGCCTACCCCCAAGGGAAAAAGGCGTGAGTTTATGTATGTATGTGTATGTATGTAGCACATAATTATGTACAAAAGTCTCATTGGTACTTGCCTGCTATCGAATCTGCAACCCTGACAATTGAGGACCTTAACCGCTGGGCCATCACGACATATAGCGAGCGTTAAATTGATCAACCTAACTGCCTTTAGACAATTCAGACCAGTTAAGCCTTAAATTTTCCCTGGGCCTATTTTTATTTTCAAATTTCATCACAATTTATGTTGCCCGAGATCCCGGCCCGCAATGAGGGGTCCCAACTTTGTTAATTTCGCTAAAAGTTGTACACTCGGGGGAGTTATTACGTAGACGCGAGCTAGAAAACCGTCAGGGGATTATTCTGAACGCGGATGGCAATCGACTGTGATTATATTGAACTGAGGAAAAGGGAATTGTAGATGTCTTCGAAATTTGTGTACATCTTATTGACTGCCCCGTTGGTCTTGTGGTCCGCAAGCGTGGCTGCTAAACGTAGGGTCCTGGGTTCAATTCAGTCGGTCGGGCAAAAAATTGGTATTGGGTTTTTTCATTACAAACTCAGTAGCAGCCCGGAGCTTGAAAGTAGTTGATGTGCCACCTTCGTGTATCGGAAAGCACGTAAAGCCGTTAGTCCTGCGCCTGATCTCTCCCCGGTTATGTAAAATTGCCGTCTCATCTGACTAAGAGATTGAAATAAGAGTACACATGACGTGTTAGCGCACACACTTGTGTACTATAAAATCTCCTGCACTCTCGGCAAGTCTTCATTGAGATTGGCCGTCGTGTTCAAAATGCGGTCGGGAAGATATTATTATTACAACTGAGAAGACTTACAGCGAAGGAGCGAGATGGAAGACAGTAGATTTCAAATGTTCCTAAGTTCCACGCATGATATCATCTGAGCCAATTACCTATGCACGTGTGCGAGTTCCTAATACCTTTGAGCATTGCATTTCTGGTCAATTAGTGGCTGAATCCCCGTTCGTGTTTCTCTGTTGTTTGATTGCACATAATCTGCTACGTGAGCTGATACACTATCGGGTCACGCCAATATTTTAAATCTTTCAAATTCAAAGACGGAAGATGATTTTGACTTATTACAATGGAGGCCAAGGATTTGACATCTTTATACCTACTATCTTTTCTAACATAGTTTAACTATCGTTCATCCTTCTTCCGTCGTACGTATTAGGATATAATAGTTTATGTAAGGTACATTGCATTCACGTGTAATTCCTTATGATTATGTATGCAAATTATGTAAAACATTGATTTTAAAAGAATATGTATGGAGTTTCTTGACTATTCTTCTCCATAAGAAACTACTTCTAGTAAGAGTCAACTAGATAAAATCTTTTATTTGGCTACAAGCCTGTAAGCCTACAAGTGCCTTTTAATGTCCTAATTGAAATAAATGGTTTAACTTTGATTTTGACATGTTAAATATTATAATTCATATTTTTTGGTCCTACACATACATACATAAACTGACGCCTTTTTCCCATGGGGGTAGGCAGAAACCACAGAACGCCACCTGCTACGATCCTTACATACTTCTTCCACCTCGTCCACGTTCATACATCTGTTCATACAAGCACGCCGGTTACGAGTACTGCGCACGCGACCTTTCGGAAGAACCTCACCAATAAAGTTTGGGTAGGTATTTCTAGGACATCCTCTCTCGGCGTTGCCACTCACATCTGCCATATAAATCCCTTTTGTTAGTTGCCTTTCACTCATCCTCTCAACATGACCGAACCACCTAAGCATACTCTTTTCTACCTATGTCACTACATCTTCTTTTAATCCGCAACTTTTTCGGAATGTTTTGGTCCTTTTGCTATAAAATTATATTTAAAGTGGACTCAACTTCATTTTATATCGAGTATATCACCAGCACACTCTCTGTTTTCCTTCCATTCACTAAGTTAGTTTCTGAATTTGAATTAAACTGGACGATGGAACTTCGTTTAAACTCTTTAGATTTACTTGAAGCAATTTCGCTACTATTAAGTTTTTACGTAGTAGAGTTACTTCGTGTAAAATAATTAAGCAAAATGGATATTATTTTTCTGATCCTTTATTCGTAATGTTTGGCTTCATTCCAAAGTCGATGAAGACAGTATTTTTTTGTTTTTATGATGCGAACCATCTTTTGCGTTAAAAGCAAAGGTTATGGACAGAATTTGCTCTAATGTTTAATTTTCATTTTGACCTATACAGTTACTCTTCGCATGACCAGAGGAATGGCCTTTTTAATGGGCTAAAAAAATCAAGAATGGCAAAAAGAAGAGAGCTTTTTGGGCACTTGCCCCATGAATACGGGCGAGTTTTTTTTATGCCCTTTGAGCTTCCTTCCTCCTTTGTTTTTTTTTTAATAATTGTACTTACATGCTATGGAATCTAATTATTATTATTATCAGCTGTTAGTCCTGCACCTGATCTCTCCCCGGTCGTGTCGGATTGCAGTCCTATCGGACTATGAGAGTTAGGGAAGAGGGAGTGCACCTGTATTTGCGCACACACTTGTGGACTATAATATCTCCTGCGTACTTGGCTAGTCTAAATAAAGATTAGCCGCCGGGGCCAGAATCGGTTTAGAGAATACATACATTATAAGTTTTGTGTTTATGTAAATTATTTGTAACTTAAAATAAATGGCAATAATGATAATAATAATTAATGGCAATAGGCTCGCCCCCTATTATATGGGACCTGAACATACCGGCGAATTGTGGGTGTACAGTGGTACACCTCTGCTTAACCCTCCGGGGAATACAGGCGTGATGGTATGTTAAAATAAATGTTCTATTACAGTTAGATAATTCGTACACATAATATGTTACAAAGAGCGTTACAGAGAAAACCTACGAAATTGTAAACCAAATCCTACTGAATAGCCAATTTCACTAGCAAATGTTGTCTGTATTTATGATAACCGACATTTACGCGGACAAAGACACGGGAATAAGCTAGTATAGAATCTAGTTCGTATGCACTACAAAACAACGTCGTATTTTAACATTTTTTAAACATTCCTCTGCGAATTGAATACCAACAAATAGAATACTTCGCTTCAATAAAATTCCGACTTTTAAAGTCGAACATTGAACTCGGCACTTTTTACGTTATCTCCGGTAGTTTCTTCACGATAACGTTGATATTAACATACAAAGTGTAGTTTCAATGCTTTGGAATGCGCGTGACAATATCTATTTTGTTACCCCCTGATTTTTATATAGATCCAAACAATAGTTACAGATTCTTGATTGTCAACGTTAACTTAATTTAGTATCTTGTTTGTTACTTGAACTCAGTTATTATTGAATTGTTTCTTTCTTGATTTTACCAATTTACATAACATACCATCACGCCTGTATTTCCCGAAGGGTAAGGCAGAGGTGTACCAATGTATACTCACAGTTCGCCGGTATATTTTAAGTCCCATGTAAAAGGGGGCGAGCCTATTGCCATTAACTAGGCACAAATCCTAACTCCGAGCTGATACTGAGAATTTCATAGAAAAACCCAATAACACTTTAATCGACCTGAGAATCGAACCCAAGACCTCTAGCGTAGCAGTCGCGCTTATGACCACTAGGCTAACGAGGCAGTTACCAATTTACTTTTTAATTAACGACTTACTTATGTTCGCGTGACTTTTTTCACTCGCCGAGCGTTAAGTGACATCTTTAATTACTGCTTCGCATTCGTTCGTAGATCTTTAACAGTCGTTACGGATAGTCAGAAGCCAGGAACTCTGACAACCAGTCTTACCAAGAGGTATCGTGTTGCCCAGTAACTGGGTTGTGGAGGTCAGATAGGCAGTCGCTCCATGTGAAACACTGGTATTCAGCTGCATCCGATTAGACTGAGAGCCGATCCCAACATATTTGGGAGAAGGCTAGGCAGATATGTATATAATAATATTACATAATACAAATATGTACCTAAACTCAACCCCTAAGGTGTACCGCACAACACTCCCAATATTTACCCAACAAAGTAACAACTTAATCTATTTACCTAATCCTCAAGCGATAACGGTTCTAGCAAACTGTAATTAACTCTAGAAATATATACAAATATAATACAATTTAAGTATTTGTTTATATTATCGAAAAAAAAACAGCGTCTTTACAATATACATGATTATGAATGTTAACAAAGAGCTAACAAAGAAATAACCCCCGACAGAAAAATAAAAATCACTACCGTAGCTACCAAAAGAGCTGATAACTTTGAAACCGCTGAACCGACGTCCATCAAACATACCTAAGAACACTCCCGACTAATTAGCCTTTCATACAAAAAGAACTAAATGGAAATCGGTTCATGCGTTCGGGAGCTATGATGCCACAGACAGACACAGTCACACGCACACAGACACGTCAAACTTATAACACCCCGTCGTTTTTGCGTCGGGGGTTAAAAAGCAATTACTAAAACGGTATGTGTGTTTGTTGCGGTGAATCTCAGAAACGGCTAGACCGATTTCGACGGGTTTTCTATTGGCCGATAGCTAATGCCATAATGAATAACTAAGCCTACTTTTTTTTTAAGAATTACGGTTCCGCACAAAATAATAAAACTCAGTGAAAAACGATTTTTACGCGAACTAACTATTTCTTTTATACATTTCAACAAACAACTAATTACCAAGTAAATCAATTTTACAACATGGTTTTATAAATCTATGCTAATATTTTAAATAGTTAAGATTTTTTTGTTTGGTTGTTTGTAACAAGTAGACTCCGAAACTACTAGACCAATTTTAACAATTTGTTCAGCAATACATATCTACATTATTTCTGAATAACATAGGCTATATAACATCACGCTATAACACACGGGGGCGGAGCAGTAACGAAAGAAGTAACTTGAGACGGGTGAAATAATTCAATAATAAAGTCATAACAAAGTCGGGAGCATAAGCTAGTTACTCTAATATTATCACAAACACTCCCCGAAGTTGGTACAGTTTTAATCCCATTAAATCTAGTCCCTCAATCATAGTGGTTGCAGAAAAGGGCCGAATCTTCTGTGTTGGCGGTACGTGGGTCCATTGACATGTGTGAGGAATTGTGCACGTGACTGTACCATGGGTCAGATTAACAAGATTGTGGGTACATTTATGTGTGGGTTGTTGGTAGTTTCGTCATGTGCGATTAGATACGAATAGAGTTGTTCGAAACATACCGGCGAACTGTGGGTGTACATTGGTACACCTCTTCCTAACCTTTCGGGGAATATATGCGTGATGGTATGTGAACTGATAATAATTTATTTGCTGAGAAACTAGGTTTATGATAAAGTTATTATGAGCATTCATGGGGACAAACTAGGCACAAGTAGCACAAATTTGATGTCCTAAGGCAGTGAGTCGGGGTCGCGGCAGGCCACGAACGAGACGGCGGGAAGAAATGGATAGATTCCTCCAAAACTGTAAGGATGAGGCACCGAAGCGTGAAGAAGAGAAGGAGTGTACGGACGCCTTTTCCCAGGAGTGGAATAAAACAGGCTAAAATTGACGTTCAAAATATTGTATTGATATAAAAGATAAGAAAAAAAAAAGAATAAAGATATAAAATTATTGAACTGCCTCGCTAGCCTAGTGGTCCTAAGCGCGACTGCTACGCTAGAGGTCTTGGGTTCGATTCCCAGGTCGAGCAGTGTTGTTGGGTTTTTCTATGAAATTCTCAGTAGCAGCTCGGAGTTAGGATTTGTGCCCGGTTAGTGGCAATAGGCTCGCCCCCTTTTACATGGGACCTAAACATACCGGCGAACTGTGGGTGTACATTGTTACACCTCTGCCTAACCCTTCGGGGAATATAGGCGTGATGGTATGTTATATTATGTATATAAAAGATATCACCTACTAGAAAAACCCCTGCAGTTACACCCACGGTTTGTTCCGTCTTTAGTTACTGCTTCGCTCCCGTGAGTCATAGCGTAATTTTGACGGACTGCCCCGTTGGTCTCGTAGTGGTGAGCACGACTGTCAAGGGTGCTGTCCTGGGTTCGATTCCCAGGTTGGGCAAAAAGTGTTATTGGATTTTTCCATTGAAAAATTCTCAGTAACAGCCCGGAGTTTGGAAGTTGGTGGTGTGACACCCCCCGTGTCTCGAAATGCACGTAAGGCCGTTGGTCCTGCTCCTGATCTCTCCTCGGTTGTGTTAGATTGCCGTCCCATCGGACTATGAGAGTTAGGGAAGAGGATGTGCACCTGTGTTTGCGCACACACTTGTGCACTATAATATCTCCTACGTACTTGCCTAGTCTGAAAAAAGATTAGCCGCCGTGGCCGGAGTCGGTCTGGAGAATACATAGCGTAATGTTATGTAGCCCTCCTCATAAATCTGACTGCAATATAAAAAAAGATTTTTCCAATCCGACTAGTAGTTTTAAAAATAACCGCTGATGAGTATCAGTGATGTCCAAGATTTACTAAGAAAATCCACTACTATATTTTTTCAATTATAAATCACACGTTTTTTCCTCAAAACAACACCTCAACCGCCCCAAAATATTCGACACCTGAAATTTCGACATAAACTTGAATCACAATTACCTCCATATCCTTACCATACAGCTTGGTGACCTATTTACCGTAAAATGATTTAGTTTCCAGTCATGACCGAGGGTCAAAGTGAACCAAGTGACGATTCAAAGTGTTTCTCTAACGGTTTCCGGCACATTAGTATGCCGGCTCTGTAACATGGCGGCCGGATAACCGCTGAACATCTAATATCTCGTTCGAGATAGCTTTTATAATATTGTTGGATTTGACACCTGGATTTGCATGATTTATGATATTATTTTTTTGGAATAAATCTGCAATGTTATTTATTTTACATATTTTTTTTTAATGTTGGTCGTAAGGGGGATTTATTTTTTTACGTGCAACCCAAATTTTTTATTAACCGACTTCAAAAAGAAGTAGATTATCAATTAGTCCGTATGTTTCTTTTTGTATGTGTGTTACGCGATAACTCCGCCAATTATGAATTGATTTTGATGATTCTTCTTGTTTGATAGGTCATAAAAATTTTATCGAAATTGGTTCAGTAGTGAGGTAAAAAAAAAGTTGTGAAAACAATATGTGTCCATGTAGAGGAATTAGCGTATTTTGCTTTCTTGTGACTTTTAAGTGGTGTCTTGTTAATTTACGTAGTATGACTGTTCCTTCATGGATTTGGATGACAGGAAATTGATGCTAAAAAGCGAAAAATAAAAACTTTTTTACCAAAAACACGACCTTTTCAAAAGCTAAAAAGTGAAAAATAACTTTGGCTTTGGAAGCCAACGACCTCAGGGAAGAAGTCATTTGATGATTTCCCATCCGGAAAAATAAATCAAAAAGCTTTGGAAGTCGGTGGCAACATAAAACATTAAACAGAACCAAAGCCGCCGACTTCCAAAGCTTTTAGTTTTTTTTTTAAATAAAAATACCCTAAGTAAATCGTAATAACATCATGAATCAGTCAGTAAAAGTTCCGTCTAAATCGGTAACGCTGTTTAGAAGATAAGCCGGAACTAATAAACACACAGACAGACAAAAAAAAATAAAAATGGTGATTTGGTAAAAATACCCACTGTGTAAACGTACACACACACATTTTGTGCATCATAATGCATTTAGTAAAAAGCTGTTATGTTACCAAGCCGATTTTTATGAAATTTGGTAGGGGGTGAGTTTGAACCTTGGGGTTCAAACTCACCCCCTCTTCCCACTCTTCCTTTCTTGGGAAAGGATCATAAACTACTTTAATGCCGCGAATTCATTTGCATCCGTGATAACCGACAAATATACGCGGATAAAATTCTGGAATTTTACGATTATTTATAAAATGTTGAATTTGAACTAGTTTTTTTTTTTACCGAGATAACTGCCTCGGTAGCCTAGTGCTCCTAAGCGCGACTGCTACGCTAGAGGTCTTGGGTTCGATTTCCAGATCCAGCAAAAAGTGTTATTGAGTTTTTCTTACAATTTAAATTTATTTTAATAAAATTAATTTTATTTTGCAATTATATTATATAAAATATAATTAAAAACAGTCATATTAAACCAAAAAGTGCCTACAAAATATAGCTGTTTGTATTAAAACAATTGTTTTACATATGTACAAGGGACAATTTAGTTGACATAATATTAGTGTATATACCAATGACTGCCACATTAGCCTAGTTATCCTAAGCGTGACATTCCTTCGGGGAATACAGGCGTGATGGTATGTAATATTTTTTATGTACATAGAAACAGTCATCTTTTGAACCATAATAGGCAGACGCTTTAAATTTATACAGAGAGTGTATGACTATAACCACCAAAGTTGGTTTAACGGGATTTAAAACAAGAAACTTTTTTATGTAGGTATCTAGTGTATGTGTGTGTGTATGTATTGTACTGGTGTTGTAGTAGTACGTACTCTTCGTGTACGAGTCCATCTCTCACTTGGCTGGTTTCCATTTTCGAAAGAGCAGCTTACGAAATGTAAAAATAATTAAGAATACCTCGTAAAATATCTAGTACCGCTGAATTTTACTTAAAAACCAAGATACAATTTTAAAGTTAATTAATGGGGACTTGACTTAGACGCAAAGATGCGACAGATTAAGACGTAATTAAAAACGTATTTAAGACGAAAATGGAATGTTTCATTTGTACATATTTTCTTTGAAATGGTAATGAAGAAATTAATGTATTTCCACAGGATTTTGAATCTTAAATGATTTATGACGAGTATGAATAAGATTAATTTGTTTATTTTGAGGGTATTCAACCTAAGATGACGCCGTAGCTGCTTTAAACTTGAAATGAACCTTCTTGGCATGTGTTCGTAATATCGAATTTTGACTTTCATATATGATTATTTTATAAAATAATTACACACCATCACGCCTGTATTTCCCGAAAAGGTAGGCAGACGTGTACCAATGTACACCCACAGTTCACCGGTACGTTCAGATCCCATGTAATAGGGGGCGAGCCTATTGTCAATCGCCGGACAAAAATCCTAACTCCGAGCCGTCACTGAGAATTTTACAGAAAAACCCAATAACACTTTTTCTCGACCTGGGAATCGAACCCAAGACCTCTAGCGTAGCAGTCGCGCTAAGGACCACTAGGCCAACGAGGCAGGTAAAAAAGTTAAGTAAAGTAAAAGTTAAGTTTTATTAATAATATTATTTATGTGTTACTTCGGGCAAAAGCATGTTCACATACAAAGAAGACACGAGCATTAATCACCACGCTATTCACTCACCATTGTCAGTGATGTTTCAGATAATCTTAAAAAATACTAACATATTGAAAAAATCACATTGAGAGCCCGCTATCGAACCCGCTACCTCTTGCATGAGAGACGGGCGCCTTAATCGCTGGGCCATTACAATATTATAGGTAATAGTGATTATGATAAGATATTTTATTTGACTGCCTCCTTTGACTGCGCGACTGCTACGCTAGAGGTCTTGGGTCCGGTTCCCAGGTCGAACATAGTGTTATTGGGTTTTTCTGTGAAATTCTCAGTAGCAGCTCGGAGTTAGGATTTTTGCTCGATTAATGACAATAGGCTCGCCCCCTGTTACATGGGACCTAAACATTCCGGTTGACTGTGGGTGTACATTGGTACACCTCTGCCTAACGCATACATGATGGTACCTATGTTATGTTCTATTTTTACAATACACTATGCCCATAACCTGTTGGTTTAAGTACATTACAGAGCAAATAAAGTGAACAAATAACACTTTTATTTGCACAACAAAACACATTACAGACAGGAAGACATTTAAGACTACATAAGAAACAGTGCTGCCACCTGGTGGAACAAATTCTAAAACTCAGCTAGAATGCTGACAACATTTCTACGTTTTACCCGATTTAAAAAAACACCTAAGTGCGAGTTGGACTCGCGTATGAAGGGTTCCGAATCACATTTGTTGTATGGGGGCCCCCATAAATATTTATTTTATTCTGTTTTTCAGTAATCAAATCATCTACAAAAATTTAAACTGCCTAACTATCACGCTTTATGAGATACAGTCTGGTGACAGACGGATGTTCGCCTCGCACTTAGCCGGTTTTTAAATTCATATGTATTTTATTTTATCTTGGACATCACTGCAGGAAAACGTCTTGAGGAAACCTGGACCTATAATTAATGCAAGTCTGAAATCGCCAATTCGTCTTAAGCAAGCGTGGTGGACAATGCTCGTTCCTTCTTTACCTACCAATGAGACAATAATAGTCTGGTATTTATCATCATCATCATCTCCCTGCCCTTATCTCATGTTACTTGGGGTCGGCGCAACACGTTTTTTCTTCCATGCCGTCCTGTCAACCGTCATGCGATCACTGACTCCCTAATCTTTCAATCATTCTTTACACAATCCATGGATCTTTGGCCACCCTCTTCCTCTCCATCCATAACTCTTATGGTCGCATGTGTCTCATCCCTCCTCTTCACATGCCCATACCAAGACAAACGGTTCCCTTTCAACTTTTCCATCACTGACGCTACTTTAAAATAATAAGCTGGTATTAAGAGCACAATTTGTTATGAAAAACAAACCTACGTATCGTCTGTGCGAGGCTGCATACATTCCCTTAATTGAATGAACCGCAAGTATCTACTCTATGCACTAGATATTAATAGCGGTTTTGGCTTCACTGGGTATTTGGCCAGGTTTTGTGGTTAGGACTGAGGAGTAATTTCCGTAAGTTTATTAACGTTTGCAATACGATCGCATTCAGATGCGAGGAATACAGGTGTGATGGTATGTATGTATGTCTAATCCCAGTTTCACATACCATCACGCCTGTATTCCTCGAAGGGTTAGGCAGAGGTGTACCAATGTACACAGTTCGCCGGCATGTTTTAGGTTCCAAGTAATAGGGGGCTAGCCTATTGCCATTACTCGGGCACAAATCCTAATTCTGAGCTGCTATTGAGAATTTCATAGAAAAAACCAATAACAGTTTACTCGACCTGGGAATTGAACCTAAGACCTCTAGCGTCGCAGTCGCGCTTAGGACCACTAAGCTAACCAGGCATTACCAGCGCTGAGACCAGATAGCGAATAGATTTCCCACGACTTCAAGAAAGAAGAAATATCAATATGTATGCATGTTTTTATGTTTGTTACCTCAGAACTCCTTCCTTTATTAACCGATTTGAGATTTTTTTTTACTTTATAGAATATACTTTTGAATTATTTCCACATGAAGGTTATTAAAATAGGTTCAGAAATTTGGTTTTAAAATTCAAAATAACTGAAAAAAAAATGTTATCTAAGTTACCAAAATTGTGTATAATTGCGGTTTATTTTGACTTTTCAGTGGTGTGTGTCTTGTTACTTTACGGAGTGTTAACGTTTCTTCATTGATTTGGATGATAAGAAGTAAGTCATACGAAAAAGCGAAAAATAAAAGGCCTTATCACACAACAAAGACAACTGCCTACAAAAAGTTCAAAGCGAAAAATAACTTTAATCCCACAAAACCACATCGTTACTGCTATTATTCGAAAACCCAATAAAACTACACTTTAAAATTTAATATTAATCCCCAGAGTAAAACCATCCAATCTCACGATTCCAATTCCGTTCGAAAACCGAATAAAACCAACCACACACAGGTACAATGAGATCTGAACAACCAATTAACGTGTCCCCACAATCTTGACTCTCGCGGGACAGTCGTGCACAATTGAAACATGTATCAATTACTGCGAAACACTTGTGTGTCGACGTGTACTTCGATGAACTGGGCGATGTTTGAAAGTGTTGGTGAATGTTTTTGGTTGCGAATCTTTATTCCAGTGGTTCTTAAAGTTAACTGAACTGCGACACACCTGACAAAAAATTCCAAATTCAGGACTTAACTCTTGGTTTTCGCGAAGGAAAATTTTGCATAACTAAATGAATGAAGGCAACATACACAACACGGCACGCCCAAGTATGGATCACGACCCATACTTTGAGAATCCCTGCTTTATTCTTCTGCGTGTGTTTTTCTTTGCTTTATTTTGCGGAGTGGACTTTATTTTGCCTAGTGGTCATAAGTGCGACTGCTACGCTAGAGGTCTTGGGCTCTATTCTCAGGTAGAGCAAAAATTGCTATGGGTTTTCTATGAAGTTCACAGTAGCAGCTCGGAGTTAAGATTTGTGCCCGGTTAATGGCAATAGGCTCGCTCCCTATGGGACGTAAACATACCGGCGAACTGTGGGTGTACATTGGTACACCTTTACCTAACCTTTCGGGGAATACAGGCGTGATGGTATGATGGTATGGTATTTACCTGTGGCCGAGTAAAAATTTGTCCCGTACAGGAATTAAACCCTAGACACGCAGCGTAGCAGCCAAATATAGTCACTGCGCCATGAGCCTTCTATAAGGGCTTCCTAATGTATAAAAGAAAGATTTAAATAAAGTTTTTCATTGAATATATGTTTTCTCTAAGGCCTAATCCATTCTTTCTTTAAGTAACAAAAACATCCGCTGATTTGTCGATATTATAAATCAAACTCACGATGTATTTTATAGCTATGCAAAGCTGAAAGTACTATAGAGGCTTCACGGACAAGCGGCTCTCAAAAACTCATCAAACTCAAACATCACAATTACAATCAATAAAACCCTTAAAATGAAAATCGTTTTGAAACCAATTAATTGAATTACTTCCCATTACTGGGAGGTGCAATAACTTTTGGGTTTCAATTAATATCGTTTTCGAAATTCGAACAATTTGGAATCGATCAAAAGGAGTTCGAACGTACTGGAGTATTCAAATTAATTTTTGTGCCGGTTCTACACGATTGGATGCTGGCATAAAAGCTTGGCTGCAAAAAACTAATATATAATAACCGACTTATAAATAAATTGAAACTTGTATTCTTTTTAATTTCTAAGGATAATATATAAAGTTATTTTGTCATGATGCTGTAAATTTTTGTTTTTGTAGTTTTAGTTCAAAAATCTAAGTATTTTATTTTTCTGACAGATGTCAAAAATTAAGAAAATAATAAAATTAAACTCACATGAAATGCTACGCTAGAGAACAGTTAGTATTTGTAACATTAATCTGAATATAAAAAGAGAAAGAAAGAAAAGGAAAGAGAGGAAAGGTCAGCTGGAGGCGGCATAACGCTTTTATCTTTCTTGACGTTTTCTACCAACGATCGATTTGGATTTTTGATTTCTTTTTAACTGCCTCATTAGCCTAGTGGTCTTGGGACCTTAACATACCGGCGAACTGTGGGTGTACACTGGTACACCGCTGCCTAGCCCTTCGGGGAATGCAGGCGTGATGGTATGCATACGATTTCTACCAGTAAACTCCAACCACAAACCGCTTAAAAGAACTATGTTTCAAAAAAATAAACATAGCAAATACTTTATATCAAACTTGTTTCGGTGTAAAATAAAAAATAAAAACAAAAACACATCAGCGCTCTTGTTTTAAAAAAATCATTTATTTGTTTTAACATGTTTTTATTATTTTTAAGTTTTATACTATTCAATGGCCGCATGGTTGCATGGTCGATGGGCACATAGAATATTCACGACCGACCAGCCATGGGTTTATGTAGACCAGTGAATAATGGACGTCTCAACTATATTACAGTTTTTGTGTGGTTTTTGGTGAAGCCAGGGCACTTTTTTTTTGGGGGGGGGGGGGGGTGGGAAATCATCAAATAACTTCTCCCGCCCCGGTCGGGGCGGGAGGGAGTGTCAGACTTTTACTGGCTAAAACCCACCCATGTTCCTTCTTGTTCCCTTTGCGTTCCGGGGGCGCGGTATCTCTTACGAACAACCCGCAGAACCAGGGCACTTAAGACACAGATATATAGATTATACGTATATGCAGAGTTTCGTATCCGTGCTACTAAACTAAACGGAGTGCACTCGTGGATGCTTCAAGGTATTCTCCTCATTTTAGTGTTTTGTCATCAGGACCAAAGAAGCTAACTGCCTCGTTAGCCTAGTGGTCCAAAGCGTGACGGCTACTCTAGAAGTCTTGGGATCGATTACCAGGTCGTACAACAAAGTGTTATTGGGTTTTTCTATGAAATTCTCAGTAGCAGCTCGGAGTTAGGATTTGTGCCCGGTTAATAGCAATAGGCCCGCCCCCTATTACATGAGACCTAAACATACCGGCGAACTGTGGGTGTGCATTAATACACCTCTGCTTAACTCTTCAGGGAATACAGGCGTGATGGTATGTTATGTAAATACTACAATAGGTACAAGGTATTACCAACTGAACAATGACAGCGTAACTAATAATGGTTTGCTACAACAATTGCTATGACAAAATGGTTTGCTACAACAATTGCTATGACAAAACGTGTTTAAATTTTAATTATCAGATCCAGCCATAATTGATAATGGGAAACCATATTGCTGTTTCCCATTAGCAATGAGCATAATTATTATTAAGTTGTGAAATAAAAAATGAAATTCACTGTACTCTCTTGGATGGAAACTAGTTCAGCAATAAATTATGTTTTATATAAAGTCAGTTTTCAAACAAGCAACAGCTTGAATTGCATTTGTATTCTTCTCTCGAAGGTAAGTACTTATTTTTTTGTTTTTTTTTATTTTTTATTTATTCATAAAGGGTGACGGCTCAGTGGTTATCGTGACCATCTTTCATGCATAACATTGAGTCCCGTGCGTATGAGGTATCATACTGTGTGCGTTCGGGTTTATCACCCCGCCTGCCTAAACCCAGTGGCAAGATGGCTAGTTTAATACGAAAATCACTTAGTAAAAATAACATAACATACCATCACGCCTGTATTCCCCAGAGGGTTAGGCAGAGGTGTACCAATGTATGTTTTTAGGTCCCATGTAATAGAGGACGAGCCTATTGCCATTAATCGGGCACAAATCATAACTTCGAGCTACTACTGAGAAATTCATAGAAAAACCCAATAACACTTTTTGCTCAACCTTGGAATCGAAACCAAGACCACTAGCGTAGCAGTCGCGCTTAGGACCACTAGCCCAACGAGGCAAAATTTGACGAAGATTAAAAATATACCTTGTATAATTAATACATTCCTAGCAGTAACACCGCCAGCAAAGAATAATAACAATCACTAAACCACCGGAGACAGTCTTCCTAAGAACACATTATTTTAATAACCGTCACAAACTTTCAAACTGAACCAATACACACACAAACAAATCAATACCTCTCAACACAATACGGCTACAAACCAATACAATACATAAAACATAGCACATAATTGCAACTGTTTCATTTTGCACAGTTGCAAACATGAGAGTTTTGTTTGCGGTCGGTTTGAGTTAAATATGTATTGATAAAGGACTGTTCATATTAGTTCGCATGGTATCGGACTAAGTTGCGCGGATCGGAAATGTGTTTTTGCTGAGTTGTCAACGAGTAAATATCGTGTTCTATGATCACAGGCAGCTAATGTTCCGATAGGGATTGTTGGACTTAGCGGTAGGGGCGTAACTCCTAGAATCTTCGGTGTAAGTGTGGGAAAACTGCCTCGTTGGCCTTATCGCGACTGCTACGCTAGAAGTCTTGGGTTCGATTCCCAGGTCTAGCAAAAAGTGTTATTGGGTTTTGTCTACGAAATTCTCAGTAGCAGCTCGGAGTTAGGATTTGTGCCCGGTTAATGGCAATAGGGTCGCCCCCTATTACATGGGACCTACATATACTGGCGAACTGTGGATGTACATTGTTACACCTCTGCCTAACCCTTCGGGGAATACAGGCGTGGTGGTATGATGGTATGTTAAGTGTGGGAAAACCAGAGAGGTTTTTAGTGAGTAAGAGTCTAAAAGTTACTAGGTAATACGATACCTCTTGGTAACCGAGGGCGTCTGACTACCTTTAATGACTGTCAAAGATCTACGAAGTACAGTTGGGACAAACGGCTTTTACGTACTTTCCGAAACGTAAGGGTGTCACACTACCAACTTCCAAAGTTCTTAGCTCAGGAACGCTACTGAGAAATTCCTAATGGCAAAGCCGCATTAACACTTTGCTTGACGTCTTTTAATTTTTTTGTTTGTTGTGACCTGCTTTATCCAAAAAAGTCCCCGTCTGGGGAAAACGGAAGGTTATGTCGGACTCTTACCGACTACAACCCTAAGTTCTTTTTATCACCATCAGTCCGAAGCCCGGTATACACCTGACGCATGATTCGCGTCCCCGACTGGTATAGTGGTACCGACCCGCTGTCAACTTTGCTTGACTTGAAAATCCAACCCAGGACCCCGCACAAAGACCAACGGTCCATTGATGTACCTACATAAACACTCTTCATTAATTCCTTCTCCATTAATTAAAAGCAACTCCATGTTCAATACCTATCTTCCATCCTTCCATTTCTCAACAAACGCTCCCATTCTCTGCAAATAGACTATTACGTAATGTAACTTGCGACTACTTAAGTACTCCGATCTTTAAGCTGAACACCTGCATGCCTGCAAGTAGCGGCAGTGCACCTGCTGGGAGCCGCTTTGAATTGTGTTTAGAACTTAAGTACCTATGTGCATTGAGATTACTGTGCAAATGTGTTTAAAATATAAAAATATTACAGTAACTGCGTCGTTAGCCTAGTGGTCTTAAGCGCGACTGCTACGCTAGAGGTCTTGAGTTCGATTCCCAGGTCGAGCAAAAAGTGTTATTGGGTTTTTCTATGAAATTCTCAGTAGTAGCTCGGAGTTAGGATTTGTGCCCGGTTAATGGCAATAGGCTCGCCCCATATTACATGGAACCTAAACATACCAGCTAACTGTGGGTGAACGTTGTTGCACCTCTGCCTAACCCTTCTGGGAATACAGGCGTGATGGTATGCTATGGTAATTTGTAAAATCTATGCAATTAACTAAAATTGCCATACAATGTGGGAATTCTGCTAGCCTTTTGGGCACGCAATTGACAGCGATACGGATAAGTTTTTTGATCCACTATGGGCTTCCTCCTTTCTTTTTTTTAATATGTTGTAGATACTTTGTAATTTTATTATTATTTACAAGTTTTTCAAGGTTATATTCATTATTCATAACTGAAAATATATGATTAAATAAAATCGAAGCGTCCGTTTGTAATGTCAAAAACAATAGCTTTTTACAGAATGATGAATGGTTGTCAGACTTTCTGGCTTCTGACTATCCGTAACGACTGTCAAAAAACTACGAATGACAGCCGGGACCTACGGCTTTACGTACTTTCCAAGACACGGGTGTGTCACTCCACCAACTTCCAAACTCCGGGCTGCTACTGAGAAATTCGCAATGAAAAAACGCAATAACATTTTTTGCCCGACCCGGGAATCGAACCCAGGACCCTGTGCTCATCAGTCGCGCTTGCGACCATGAGACCAACGGGGCAGTCCCCGCGTACGTAACCGCGATAATGAGTAAAAAAATGTTTAAATACTGTACTGTTTAATGTCTGCGTAAATTTTTGATTCAAAAAACGTACTATATTGTGGCTGAGTTTTTAACAGAAAAAACTCTTAATTGATTTATTTTATCGCCAAGATAATGTCAATAATAATAATGTCAATACTACTTTAATTATAATATATTTATTTAATGAAAATGTTAATTTTGTGATACTGATAATTTATAAATAATTGATTTATAGAATGATAATATTAGCATCATTCAAGTTTTATCATTAATTATTTATTATTTATATCATTAATTTTATCATTAATCAAGGTGATTAATAATTTAAATATGATGTTAATTTATCTGTAAATATTTGCATCGCAAATAGTAAAATATGGCTGATATTTTTTACGTATTAACAACTATTGTGTACCTATATTTGCAAATAAACTTATATTCTATTCTAAAAAAATGTCAAAGACGCATTTCCGACTAAGATTGACCAACTTTTACGAAGAAATAGTATTGTTATTTTCACCAACAACTTACCGTAATTAATTACTATATTTTGGCAACTTTACCACCCTTTTTTTCTTGTCATAATTAATTGGCAATACCAATCATTTTTAGTCTAACGAGCCAAGTTTCCCCCTAACTCATTTTTATAATACTTTAAAGAATTCCCTTTTGAGTGCAAGAATTATGGTTAAATATTTACTATGCATGATACTGTCATTTATTTTACGAAACTTCTTGGCCTCACTTGCCAAGTTTTTACAGGATTAATTTCGGACTTGGCCGGCGTGAATTAGGGCAAGTATTAAGGCTGAGATATCGTGTAGGGGGAATGTTTTTACGGAGGGAGGTAAAAAGTGACGATGGCCATCTGGTGAGATGTCAAAGTTAGAGATGTTAGCTTTTCTTACCGTCGGTTTTGGGCAGTAGTCTTAGGAAATGGTAAATGGTTGCTTGTTACTTTTTAATGATTTCGTCGGGTTTATGTTTAAGAAGATATGCTTATTATCATTCTTACTAATCTCATTATCATACTTTTATCATAAACGCACAAGTTAGAGAGATTGATGGATGTTTGTTATGCTGCTGTAAGGAATTGTCTAAAAATTCGCAAACCTGTGTGTTAATTTTGAAATCACGCCTGTATTCCTCAAAGGGTTAGTCAGAGGTGTACCTGTGTACATACACAGTTTCCTGGTATGTTAAGGTCCCATGTAATAGGGGGTTTTTTTTTTTTTTTGGTGAGTGGGAAATCATCAAATAACTTCTCCCGCCCTGGGCGGGGCGGGAGGGAGTGTCAGACTTTTACTGACTAAAACCCACCCATGTTCCTTCTTGTGCCCTTTGCGTTCCGGGGGCGCGGTATCTCTTGCGAACAACCCGCAGCCCCGGCAGGCATCGGCCCTCAGTGGCCCCTTCCTTTTGCTGACATCTCTTTGAGGCGCGCGTGGAACACGAACGCGCCGTCGACACGGCCTGTCGTTATGCAACGTAAGGACGGTGAGCTACCCATTGCTCACCGTCCACAGGCCCGTAGTGTAATAGGGGGTGAGCCTATTGCTATTAACCGGGTTCAAATCCTAACTCCGAGAAAAAATTTGAAATTTGAACTGAGAATTTCAAAGAAAAAAAATAAATAAAAAAAACCCCCCAATAACACTTTTAGCTCGACCTGGGAATCGAACTGAAGTCCTCTAGCGTAGCAGTCGCGATTAGGACGATTAGGCTACCGAGGCAGTTAATAGTTGTTGAGTTAATTTAGTGCATTTCTTAAACTCGAGAGTCAATTTTCGATAGAACCTTCAGAAGTACGTTCCAACAAACAAACAAATTCACTTTTATAGTTTAAGTATAGATAAATTCAGTAACTGCAATAATGGCCACAATCTATTCTTATTTTAATATTATAAAGCTAAGGCGTTCGTTTGTTTGTTTCAGCGCTCTAATATCAAGAACTACTGGTCAGATTTGAAAAAATCATTTTGCGTGACACAACCATTTTATCAAGAAAGACTATAACATTACGCTACAACACACGGATGCGGAGCAGTAAGATATAACTTAACGCAAATAAAATCCCTGGGTACGGCCAGAATCTGATAAAAAGTTTAATTGACCCAGTAAGACAACTAAACATTAATCAGTGAGGTTCATTGACCCCTCCTTAACAAAAAAAAGACCCAATTTTTCAGACGGTTTCTCTTGAATATAAATCGCTTCTAATTTAATAAGAAACACAGGTCTGAACAGGTTCATCATATTAATTACCAAGTTAATTAGCGAGGAAGTATATCTCTTAAGCTTTCTGAGAAATTAATCTTTTTAATACCTGACATGGAAGATTCTGGAAGGTCGGCAGATCACATTAGTAGTAGTAGAGCTCTCTGTGAAGGAACTCGGGTGCAATTATAGGAACATGAGACATTTCATCTTTGTCTCGTGTATGGCAATGCATTTGCAAGGCCTTTAATATTGCAGATGTCTATAGGCACAGGTGACCACTTCACATCAGGTAGGCCGTAGGCTCGCTGCCATCCAACGAATTTAAAAAAAAAAGGGATTTTCTGACTGAATCTCAGTCATGGTGGCTCATTTCAGCGGAGATTGACATCGACACAAAAATATTTTAGTGCACAAGTATATGCGCAAATATAGACACACTCTCTCTTCCCTCTTTACAAGTTCGATGTGTCTACAATCTGATACGGCCAAAGAGAGATCAGGTGCATGACCATGTCATTGCTTAGAAAAAAATTAGTTCCATAAATGATCCTTGTAGGTATTTTTTTTTTTTTTGGTGGGTGGGAAATCATCAAATAACTTCTCCCGCCCTGGGCGGGGCGGGAGGGAGTGTCAGACTTTTACTGACTAAAACCGACCCATGTTCCTTCTTGTGCCCTTTGCGTTCCGGGGGCGCGGTATCTCTTGCGAACAACCCGCAGCCCCGGCAGGCATCGGCCCTCAGTGGCCCCTTCCCTTTGCTGACATATCTTTGAGGCGCGCGTGGCACACGAACGCGCCGTTGACACGGCCTGTCGTTTTGTTAAACGTAAGGACGGTGAGGTACCCATTGCTCACCGTCCACAGGCCCGTATCTACGGAGGCCGGGAGTCGTCTCGCGATCCTTGTAGGTATTGCACCAAACAAACAAAAATTTGACATACGCTTTCATATAAATATCAAATAAAACAAAAATTCACAATAAAGGTGTCCCCACACACAAGGGATATTATCATTGGGAGATTATGTCGCGGGTTGAATATAATTTTTGCTACGGATAGATAACCGGTGACTAAATCCACTGTAAAAGTTTTTTCGTTATGGAGGCTTTGTAACGAAAACTATTACCATAGTAAAATAGGTTACGGGACGGTCTAAAATTTCGATGTAATTCATAGCCTCGTCATACCATCACACCGATATTCCTCCAAGAGTTAGGCAGAAGTGTAACAGTTTACACCCACAGTTCGCCGGTATGTTTGGGTCCCATGTAATACGGGGCGAGTCTATTGCCATTAACCGGGCACAAATCCTAAATCCGAACTGCTACTGAGAATTTTATCGAAAAATCCAATAACAGTTTTTGCTCGACCTGGGAATCGAACCCAAGACCTCTAGCACAGCAGTCGTGCTTAGGACTACTAGGTTGACGAGGCAGTTATAGCCTCTTTTTTACTTAAATCAGCTAAACCGGACAAAAGTAAAACACATGCACGGTTAAAATGTAAGAAAGAGCTTAAATATTTTTTTAAATATCCATCATGGACCTTGGGGATCATTATTTACTGAATCCATGGTAAAAGTCTTCGTTGACGATGTCTCTTCCACCTTGCTTACATATACTCGTACATTTGTGTATCGCTTGGCGATAACATCCCTCGTATATAGGGATGCCTTTACTTGACTTGAATGTAATACCCTCGCGCTTGCAATTCACTACGTGTCTTTAATTTAAACTGCAGACTAACCAGTGTTTAATTTTGGTTAAATACAAAACAATAAATTCTATTAAATAGGTATTGCTTTCCAATATCGTTGCAGTCTCATTTACCGACGATTTGTGTACAATACAGCTTTATGTGGTGCACCGGGATTGAGGTGAATTAAAAGACAAAGTAGTCTCTTATTGGTCCAGTGGTTACGACGCTCGAGGCTATGGGTTCGGGGCACGGGTTTTTAAATTTACCTTGGACATCACTGGACCGATCACCGATGTGAAGGAAAACAGCGTGAAGAAATTGCCAGTCCGCCTTGAGTACGCGGCTGTATGACAAGAGGCCTTTGCCCTACAGCAGTGGGATAATAATAGATTTTATTATTATTAATCGACTGCCTCGTTAGCCTAGTGGTCCTAAGTGCGACTACTACGCTAGAGGTTTTGGGTTCGATTCCCAGGTCGAGTAAAAAGTGTTATTGGGTTTTTGTATGAAATTCTCAGTAGCAGCTCGGAGTTAGGATTTGTGCCAGTAACGGCAATAGGCTCCCCCCCTTATTACATGGGACCTAAACATACCGGCGAACTGTGGGTGTACATAGGTACACCTCTGCCTAACCCTATGGGGAATACAGGCGTCATGGTATGTCTATGTGGTAATAAAATAAAACCTTTCCTCTTAGATAACGTATTTTTACTTTTCAAACTCATAAGTTACTCATACGTAGGTTTTAATTATCGGCACATTCCTCTTCGCAATTGGAATTTTCGAAATGCAGAAAATTAGAAAAGTTGGACTCATTTCAGGTGCTTCTAGCGGCAGGTATCAGAAGTATGGTAAACTTTTCAGATCTGAAATGGGAGCGATAGTACACAAACAAGTTTTGTAGGAAAATGTGAATGTAATTGAAGAAAGAACTTCTATGTTTTGAAAAAATTGGTTTGGTAGGATATTTTTTAACCCCCGACGTAAAAAAGACCGGTTTTTATTTTTTTTGGGAGGTGGGAAATCATCAAATAACTTCTGCCGCACTGGGCGGGGCGGGAGGGAGTGTCAGGCTTTTACTGACTAAAACCCACCCATGTTCCTTCTTGTGCCCTTTGCGTTCCGGGGGCGCGGTATCTCTTACGAACAACCCGCAGCCCCGGCAGGCATCGGCCCTCAGTAGCTCCTTCCATATGCTGACATCTCTTTGAGGCGCGCGTGGAACACGAATGCGCCGTCGACACGCCAATTGCATTTAAGAGCTTTTTCTCGAGTACTTTCCGGAACGGGCACAAAAGTCTTCTTTATTTTTATTTCAGTTGCTTTTTGAAAAAGGAATACTAGATTGTTTTGTCTATTCTGCATTTTGTATATAACCCTATGCATGTTTTTTAAACACTGGGTTTAGAAAACACTCAAACATCACGTTCTGCCTGCCTTTTCCCAACTATGTTGGGGTTGGCTTCCAGTCTAACCAGATGCAGTTGAATATCGGTGTTTTTAACCCCCGACGCAAAAACGACGGTGTGTTATAGGTTTGACGTGTCTGTGTGTGTGTATGTCTGTGGCATTGTAGCTCTCGGACGCATGAACCGATTTTGATTTAGTTTCTTTTGTTTGTAAGGTGAATTAGTCGCGAGTGTTCTTATAGGTATGTTTGATGGAAATCGGTTCAGCGGTTCAAAGTTATCAGCTTTTTTGTTAGCTGCGGTATAGATTTTTATTCTTCTGTCGGGAGTTACTTAATTTTTTTAATTTTGAGTAGTATTAGATGCTGTTTGTGTATGTCAGTTTATACAGCGTATTACGGAAAGGGTATATACATATCAAAGGCACGAATTCTATAGATGTTAACAAACCACATAATTCAGAAACATTTTTTTTTGTAGTTATACTCACAAAATTATAAAGTTAAGAAATATTTATGTAAAAAATCTAATGTTTCCAATTGAGTTCTACACATCACTAGACCAAGTCAGCTGATCGGTGTCAATTAACTACACATAATGAAACAACTCCGCAACTTACTTTTGTGCTGAAATTTTGTATAGAGATTGATGGATATACCCTTTCCGTAACACGTTGTATGTAGTATTAAATAATTTACCATCACGCCTGTATTCCCCGAAGGCTTAGGCAGAGGTGTACCAATGTACACCCACAGTTCACCGGTATGTTTAGGTACCATGTAATAGGGGGCGAGCCTATTGCCATTAACTGAGCACAAATCCTAACTCTGAGCTGCTACTGAGAATTTCACAGAAAAACCCAATAATACTTTTTGCTTGACCTGGGAATCGAACCTAAGATCTCTAGCGTAGCAGTCACGCTTAGGACCACTAGGCTACCGAGGCAGTTACAAATCATTTATGTTTAAAACTTAGCTATTGAAATATCATTTTACCTTCGCAACTAATATGAAATGGAATTTCAATGGAACTGAACTTAGCGCGTACATTTTGCAAACCGCAATACTGATTCACATTGAATCACGACCACGTTAACGTTTGTAATTTGAGTCGAGTGCTATTTACTGCGGTTACTGCTCTCGTAACTGCCCCGTTGGTCCTGGGTTCGATTCCCAGGTTGGGCAAAAAGCGTTATTGGGCTTTTCCATTAGGAATTTCTCAGTAACAGCCCAGAGTTTGGAAGTTGGTTGCGTGACAACCCCGTGCCTCCAAAAGCATGTAAAGCCGTTGGTCCTGCGAGTGATCTCTTCCCGGTTGTATCGGATTGCCGTCCCATCGGACTATAGAGTAGGGAAGAGGTAATGCACCTGTGTTTGCGCATACACTTGTGCACTATAATATTTCCTGCGCTTGGCTGTCGGTGGTCGGAATAGGTCTGGACAAAACGTACATAATTCCTGATTTCATGACGATTTCTTTTAGGATTCCCTAGGAACAAGTTGAACACACGGTGTACCTTTTTTTTTTTTTTTTTTTTTGTTGCCGGGGTGGAAAATCCTCATGGATGTCCACCGCCCTGGGGAGGGCGGAGAGGTCTGTCAGACTCTTACTGACTAAAAATCACCCCAGTGTTCCCTTCCCACACTTACGCCGGGGATCCCGGGAACTGATGCGCCTTCCGCGATCCCCGACTGGTGCCGGTCCGCCACTGCGGGCCTCCTCAGGTCAAGGGAGGGAGTAAGGTGTTGGAACTCCCTCCACGACGTCAAATAGGGGCGCGCGTGGAACACTACGCGCCGCCGCCTCGGGTCCAGTTGAATAGGGGGTAACGGACGTCAACACACAGTGTACCTAGCAGAACCTGAGTCTTAGCAGTGGAAATACTGCAGACTGAATTATATAAAAGCATTGTGAAAAGTCACACATGACAAAGATGTGAAATAAAAAATTCAACGTATATGCAGAGTTTCGTGTCCGTGCTACTAAACTAAAAGGAGTGCACTCGTGGATATAGCTTCAAGGTATTTTCCTCATTTTAGTGTATTGTCATCAGGACTAAAGTAGCTAGCTGCCTCGTTAGCCTAGTGGTCCTAAGCGCGACTGCTACGCTAGAGGTTTTGGGTTCGATTTTCAGGTCGGGCAAAAGGTGTTTCTGGGTTTTTCTATGAAATTCCCAGTAGCAGCTCGGAGTTAGGATTTGTGCCCGGCTAATGGCAATAGGCTCGTCCTCTATTACATGGAACCTAAATATACCGGCGAACTGTGGGTGTATACTGGTACACCTCTGCCTAACCCTTCGGGGAATACATGCGTGATGGTATGTATGTATGTATGGCGCGGTATATCTTACGAACAACCCGCAGCCCCGGCAGGCATCGGCCCTGAGTGGCGCCTTCAAATTAAACATAGCTAAGAACACTCCCAACTAATTCACCTTTCAAACAAAAAAACTAAATCAAAATCCGTTCATGCGTTCGGGAGCTACGATGCCACAAACATACACAGACACGTCAAACTTATAACACCCCGTCGTTTTTGCGGCGGGGGTTAAAAATAGAAGGCTTTTGCTAAGAAATGGTAAACCCAAACATAAGCTACACAACATACCTAACAGTAACATAGGATGCAAGTACGAGTAAGCAAGATATAAAATAAAATTAAACGCACAAACGTGACACCTTAGTACCTCCGCATCCTCAACGTCTCCGATTTTAGCGGAAAACTGGTTTAATTGGTTAATCCCATTAAGGTGTATCGTATTAGATTCCGTCTGAGGTTTCAATTACGCGTGGAATACGATACTGGTACAAAATACACAGATATACAGAATTGTATGGAGATAACTTCATTGTATGGAGACCATACAATGAAGACAGACGCACGCACGCGTACGACAATACAGATACTTCAATTAGGTTTCTTTCAAACATGTTTTGTGTCAAATCTATTGTATTTATTTCAGTGAAAATAGCTGTTTTTACTGATTAACAATGTGTTGTCAAAATAAATTTAAAAAGAAATGTAATCAGCTTTGAGTGTAATTTGGATTCTTTTTTTTCTAACTGACTTTTGAGTAAATCGATAATAGCTTTATATCGTAGTGTTTTTTTATTAACCGACTTCAAAAGGGAGGAGATTATTAATTCGGATGTTTATACATATATATATATTTCATGTATGTTCCGACATAACTAGACAAATAGACGAATTTGCAGTTGTGATTTGCTTTTTTTGTTTGGAATTCCGAAATGGTCCCATGTTAATTTCATATAGATCTGATGATGGATTCCGGGGACAACCAGTCTAACCAAGAGGTATCGTGTTGCCTAGTAACTGGGTTGTGGAGGTCAGATAGGCAGTCGCTCCTTGTAAAACATTGGTACTCAGCTGTATCCGGTTATACTGGAAGCCGACCCCAATATAGTTGGGAAAAGGCTAAGTAGATGATGATGATGATGGATTCCGGAGACAGACAACGAAACTCTTAAAAAAAATTCAACAAATCAACCGCGATTGCTGCCATCGCATAAATAGACATTGTTGTTTAATTGTTCATCATACTTCAGAGGCGGTCCCACATAAATTTTATCGAAATTGCTTAAGTAGTTTGGTAAAAAAATTAAAATAACTGAAAAAAATGTGTCATCCAAGTAAACGAATTAGCGTATTTTGCTTTCTCGTGACTTTTAAGTGGTGTCTTGTTAATTTAAGTAGCGATACAAAACAGCAAACAGAACCAAAGCCGCCGACTTCCAAAGCTATAGTTATTATTCACTTTTGAGTTTTTGAAGCCGGTTGTCTTTTTACTAACTAGATTACCTATGCACGCGTTCTCATCCGTGTGAATGTCAGTTAAATCTATTTAATAAAAGTAGCTTAATTTACTCCAACAAACATCAGCTATCTACAAGTCAAAATCGGTCTAGCCATGTCGGAGGGTATCCGAAACAGACAGACAGACACACAATTTTTGTTTACATTCTTTTTTTTGTTTAAATACAATAATTCATAATAATACTAGCTGCCACAGCAACGTTGCTTTGCCATATTTTTTTTGTGGTAATAAAAATTCTGTTGACCAATTCTCAGGCCTACCCGATAAGTACACAAAGTTTCATTAAAATCGGTCCAGCCGTTTTGAAGAAGTTTGGTAACAAACACTGCGACACGAGAATTTCATATATTAGATATATGCAATAAGTAAAAAGCTGTTATTTTGCCGTTACAAACAGACACTTCAACTTTATTTATTTGTATAGATATAATTATAGTAAGAAGAAAGCTCTTTATCAATATTTGTTTATTTACTTATTAAAATATTATGCACAAATGTAAAAAAATACACAGTACAAAAGCGGACTTAATGCCTTTGGCATCTTCTAACAGTCTACCTTAGGGTGATGCAGAGACAAAACATAGTAGGTGCAAGGTAGAAGAACAGAAAATTTCCAAGAATGAAATACAATATTTATATAAACATACATACAAACAAAATATACAAAGTAGAGAGAAATCAAAACACATAGGTGGAGAAATATAACGAAGTAATTGTGGGACGAGTCTGCCAATTTCTTATGCAAGTGTTCGCGAGCTTTTATCTTAAATGTAAACCGACTGGTGGACATCCTGATATTCTGAGAAAACGCATTCCAAAGGAAAACCGCCTGGACGAGAAAAGAAGATTTAAGAAAACCAGGGCGGTGAGAAGGACATCGTAGAAGACGATTATTGGAGGAGCGACGATTCTTACTCTGCGCGGAGCTAAGTATTGAAAGTGAGAAGTCAGATATTTCTCTAAACGTTTATCTTACAAGAATCCTGTCCCACACATACCGTCACATTTCTGTGTGTAACCGCACTTCGTCACTGAACCTAATTCATTAGTTAATTTTCCATTCCATTTAGCACTTACGCTGCTTCAAATGTAAACGCACTTGATGTTACCACCGTTATTATTACACTTCACAAGGAAATTTAAAGATAACTGGATACTGGAAAGATGGGATTTTATTTTTTTTGGTTGGTGGGAAATCATCAAATAACTTCTCCCGCCCTGGACGGGGCGGGAGGGAGTGTCAGACTTTTACTGACTAAAACCCACCCATGTTTATTTTTGTGTTCTAATTTTGAAGACATAGGTGTCTTTTTACATTGTAGCGACATGATATTGGCGACACGTGATCTCTGGGTGCGAGACGTATTAATATGACATTAATTGTATCTTTTTTTTTGTTGGTAAAGCGGTATAGGAACTGTCCGTCTGAGGAGAACCATACCTACCCATAGTTCTCCAACTACCATGAATTGAGAGTCCGGTATTTGTTTTATCTTTTTCGGATGGAAAGTCATCAAATGACTTCCCCCGCCCTAGGCAGGGCGGGAGGGAGTGTCAGACTTTTACTGACTAAAACCCACCCATGTTCCTTCTTGTGCCCTTTGCGTTCCGGGGCGCGGTATCTCTTACGAACAACCCGCAGCCCCGGCAGGCATCGGCCCTCAGTGGCCTCTTCCTTTTGCTGACATCTCTTTGAGGCGCGCGTGGTGCACGAACGCGCCGTCGACACGGCCTGTCGTTATGCAACGTAAGGACGGTGAGCTACCCATTGCTCACCGTCCACAGGCCCGTATCTACGGTGGCCGGAAGTCGTCTCGCGGCTCCCGACGTCCGGAGCGTCTACCGCGGCGGCTGGGACGGGAGAACCGCTGTCTCAACCGTCCCGGCGCCTCCTTCTCTAGCATTACTGCCTCACAGAAGGAGGCGACTGCATCCCATTCCCACTCGCTCCGGACAATGGCTTGGAAAGATGGGATAAAATAATTATTCTAGAAGCCGCCACGAGTCGTGAGCACAAACGTTAAGTAAATTGTTGGGTTTTTGGTTTCCTTTCTGTGTTTTTTGGGTCGCCGACGCTGCACGCGATTGGTCCATCAGTCTGATGATTGCGTGCAGCGTTAAAATTTTCTTTTTATGTAAAAATCGTTCAGTCAATCGTTTTCTCAGGAGAAAATATGAATTGGCTATTGAAGCTTTTCACTTGGAACTTTCTCGGTCATTAAACAGAGAAAAGGTATTAAGTACGTAAATGGCATGAAAGCCTAAACACACAACATGATAGCATCTGAACAAATTTTATGCCAAAAGTTTAACATTTAACAAAACAATTAAAGGCTTTAATGTATATGCACATGGAGGGTAATTGAAACCTCGTATTTGAGAACTGAATTACTTTAATCAATTTGTCTTTGGTCGTAAAAGCTCTGTGGTTAAGGCATCCGCCTCTTATACATGAGCTTGTAGGTTCGATGCCGTGCATGTTCCGATATAATAAAATATACAACGCTGCTGGTGACGCGTTAAACGTGCTCACCTACTGGGCCCAAGTAGGTAGGTGGCTTAGTATTCCTAAGTGCGACTGCTACGCTAAAGGTCTTGGGTCCGATTCCCAGCCGAACAAAGTGTAATTTGGTTTTACTATGAAATCCTCAGTAGCAGCTCGGAATTAGGATTTGTGCCCAGTTAATAGCAATAGGCTCGCCCCCTATTACATGGGACCTAAACATACCGGCGAACTGTGGGTGTAAACTGTACATTGTTACACCTCTGCCTAACCCTTCGGGGAATTCAGGCGTGATGGTATGTGTGTGTGGTGACCAGACGTAGGCCTTTTTTTTTTTTTGGTGGCTGGGAAATCATAAATAACTTCTCCCGCCCTGGGCGGGGCGGGAGGGAGTGTCAGACTTTTACTGACTAAAACCCACCCATGTTCCTTCTTGTGCCCTTTGCGTTCCGGGGGCGCGGTATCTCTTGCGAACAACCCGCAGCCCCGGCAGGCATCGGAGACATAGGCCTGTGAAGGTGGCGCGCAGTGTTCCGTGCGCGCCTGTCTAGCACAAGGCATGACGCACATGATGGAGGGGACCGCCATTGGTGGTCCAATACCAGTCGTCGCCGGGCAGCCGGGGCTGCGGGTTGTTGCTGGGGCTGCAAGTGGTTCAAAAGTCCGCGTCCCCGGAACGCAAAGGGGAAGAGAAGGAACATGGATGCGTTTTAGTCAGTAAAAGTCTAACACTCCCTCCCGCCCTGCCTAGGGCGGGGGAAGTCATTTGATGACTTTCCATCCGAAAAAGATAAAACAAATACCGGACTCTCAATTCATGGTAGTTGGAGAACTGTGGGTAGGTATGGTTCTCCATAGACAGAGAGTTCCTATACCGCTTTACCAACAAAAAAAAAGATACAATTAATGTCATTTTAATACGTCTCGCACCCAGAGATCACGTGTCGCCAATATCATGTCGCTACAATGTGAAAAGACACCTATGTCTTCAAAATTAGAACACAAAAATGGTTCTACAAGAAGAGCTTCAGTAGACAATTTCCCCGCCAAGGAGCTCCATTACAACTGAGCGCGGATGAAATCGTGATTTTTACTATATTATAACGATACAAAAACGTTTTAAAAACACCTACCTTAAGCTCCAGTTTCGCTTAAAAGGAAAGAAAAATTGTAAGCGGCGGAATACGTTTTTATTTTATATATTTCTACAGTTTTTATTTTTCTTACGCCTTTTATTTTTTTTAACCTGTTAAGTCAGATCGTGAATCCGACATTTACCGTGTTTCCAGTTTGATTTTCCGTAATGTTTCCAATGGATGGCTATACAAGCTGTTTATTGAAGCTTGAAAGACTCGTAGCTAAGTAAGTGATAGGCAGATTTTTGCTCAGACTAACTTTTTACTGATGGAACGTCACTTATCTTTACCAAGATTCCAAGCCACGTGTTTATCAAATTTTATAACGATTGATTCAGTGGTCTCGTCATAATACAGGTAGCTACAAATTTAATGACAGCAGCTTAACGTACTGTCCGTGACAGGGAGGGGTCACACCACCAACATCAGACTCAGTAATTCCCTAATTGAAAAGCCCAATATTACACGTTGCTCGACCTGGGGATCGACTCCAGGACCCTATGCTCACAAGCTATGCTTGTTTGGGCAAAAATGTTAGCAAAACATTCAGAGTCCAGTATAAAAAGAAAAGCACAAGTACAGAAAGTGTCCCTTTACAGCCGTTGTTTAAAAAGTTAAGTGCACATTTTGTTCCACAGAATTGTAATTCTGTGGAACAAAATGTACTAAAAATGTTCTTACATTAACGCAAGCTACATTCGACTCCTAATAAAATATTCTCGTTGCGTTCGTGTTTTTGCCGGAGCAGTTGGCAACAGCTGCCATTTTTAAATGTCTTGTAGAGGCTACAAAATCCTGTAATTTAATGTTTCATTCATTCTTTTAATTATTTTTTTCTTCAGTAAGTATTGCTTAGTTTAAGTCAGAAAGGCGCGCTGAGTCTGAGAATTGCATTTAAGCGCTTTTTTTCGAGTACTTTCCGGAACGGGCACAAAAGTCTTCTTTATTTTTATTTCAGTTGCTTTTTGAAAAAGGAATACTAGATTGTTTTGTCTATTCTGCATTTTGTATATAACCTTATGCATGTTTTTTAAACACTGGGTTTAGAAAACACTCAAACATCACGTTCTGCCTGCCTTTTCCCAACTATGTTGGGGTTGGCTTCCAGTCTAACCAGATGCAGTTGAATATCAGTGTTCTTAACCCCCGTCGCAAAAACAACGGGGTGTTATAAGTTTGACGTGTCTGTGTGTGTGTGTATGTCTGAGGCATCGTAGCTCCGGAACGCATGAACCGATTTTGATTTAGTTTTCTTTGTTTGAAAGGTATATTAGTCGGGAGTATTCTTGGCCATGTTTGATGGAAATCGGTTCAGCGGTTTCAAAGTTCTTCCGCAGCTCTTTTGTTAGCTGCGGTTGAGATATTTATTTTTCGGTCGTGAGTTACTTAAAAAAAAAAAAATGTGTTTTAAATGGAGCGACTGCCTATCTAACTTTCACAGCCCTGTAACTGGTCAATACGATACCTCTTGGTAAGACTGGTTGTCAGAATTCCCGGCTTCAGACTATCCGTAACGATTGTCAAAGATCTACGAATGACAGCCGGGAACAAAGACTTTTACGTGCTTTTAGAACCAAGGGGCTATTTTTTTTGTCATGAATTCTTATTGAGGATGTCTGCCCAGTTCACTTAAATAGCACTGTTGTCTAAATTCTCGTAACCGGCGCGAGTTCAACGTTTTAGCCAAGCACACAGGAGATATTATAGTGCACAAACAAAGGTGTACTCCCTCTTACAGTCCGATGGGACGGCAACCTAATACAACCGGGTCGAGGTCAAGCCTAGGACCAACCGCACCACCAATTTCTAAACTCCGGGCGGCCACTGAGAAATTCCTAATGCAAAAACCCAATAACAGTTTTTACCCGACCTAGAAGTCAAACCCAGGACCCCATACTCAGACCGTGTCGACGGCGCGTTCGTGTTCCACGCGCGCCTCAAAGAGATGTCAGCAAACATCAGAAGGGGCCACTCAGGGCCATGCCTGCCGGGGCTGGGGCTTGTTCGAAAGAGATACCGCGCCCCCGGAACGCAAAGGGCACAGGAAGGAACATGGATGGGTTTTAGTCAGTAAAAGTCTGACACTCCCTCCCGCCCCGCCCAGGGCAGGAGAAGTCATTTCCCATCGGTAAAAAAAAAGGACCCCATAGTCACTAGTCGAAACAAGATAGCACTCAAATAACACGTTAAATAATAATAAAGACAACTGGCTCGAAATTGCTATGAAACACTTGTACAAATTGCTGCCCGAACAATTACTACTAAGATACAACAAGCAAAAATGTAAGTACAACTTAAGGGGCTATCCGGCATAAGGGTTATAAGGGGCCCTCGGAACGCAAAGGGCACAAGAAGGAACATAGATGGGTATTAGTCAGTAAAAGTCTGACACTACCTCCCGCCCCGCCCAGGGCGAGGGAAGTCATTTGATGATTCCCATCCTTAAAAAAAGGGGCTATCTGAACACAGGATAACGTAAAACACGAATTTTTTGTCTCATAGTCTGGCGTATTGGTACATATTACAAGCCTAAAAAAAATGTACTAGGTTGTCAAGGGTTTAATGAAAAGACTTACCTATAAATATTACATGAAGGTATTACAGTATCATGGTAAGAAAATCTCAAAGGAGAGCATAAAAAATTTTTTGGTCGCATAGATCTCCGAATTTTGAGTGCTAAGCTATGTAATTTTATGTAATGACATGATATGGAATTTCATGAACTAAAGACATACCTATAAATTATTCCACTGAGCCGTGTAATTTTTTCACAATTTAAAGAAAACTTCAAAATTACTGTTATTTTTATGGTTATCCGATTCAACTAACATCAAAGGTATCGCTATTCTGAAATTTATTTGTTGCCTCGATGCGTTTTTGTCAATTACCTAAACATTTGCTTACGACAGGGCCTTAATAGAACATAGGAATACCGACCCAAGAGAATGAACGAAAACAAAATTGGCCAAGACTACTAGAGCTACATAATGTATTTAAAAGGTGTACATGAATATACGTGGTTAATCGTATTAACTGGGTCTTTATTTTGGGCCTCAAGTGTTGTAATGCTTATTGTTGTTACCTTTGTAGTAACAGTTATACGTTTAGGTAATTTTGTTAAGTATGTAGGTATGGGTAGTGGCAATGTTGGTTGAAGATTTTAGTAGAATTGGGGGAATCTATGTCCAGCTGTGGACCTGCTATGGACTCCTAGTGATAATGTTTAGTGTTTATTTTTATTTTTTATTTCCTCAAACGGCGCAAATATTCCTTCTTGGAAGCTATATGTTTGAGCCGTTTGGGGTTGAAACAGTAGGGCCATGGGGTCCGAGCGGTCATCTAGTTTTTGGGACATCACCAAGCGACTGAAAGGAAGGCCAACGAATCAGCATTGCCATACAACGTGGCAATGCTGCCAGCCTTTTAGGCAGTTGTCCCATTGACAGCGATGAGTATGAGTTTTTTGATGTCCTATAAGCTTCCTTTTTGTTTTTTATATAAACTGTACATAATAGTTGTTTGTAATATAATTATTATTAAAGTTAGTATTACGATTGAAATAAATTAATTGAAAACAACTATATTTAAAATATATTTTAAATAATAACCGCGCTCGCACCACAAATTGCTGCATAGTTAGGGGTAATACTGTATACGATTTTTGAGACAATAATGAAATACAATAGTGATGTGCTGTAATGTATGAATATATAAAATATAAATGTAATAAACTGCCTCGGTAGCCTAGTGGTGCTAAGTGCGACTGCTACGCTAGAGGTCTTGGGTTCGATTCCCAGGTCGAGCAAAAAGTGTTATTGGGTTTTTTCAGTAGTAGCTCGGAGTTAGGACTTGTGCCCGGTTAATGGCAATAGGCTCGCCCCCTATTACATGGGACCTAAAACATACCGGCGAACTGTGGGTGTACATTGGTACACCTCTGCCTAATCCTCCGGGGAATACAGGCGTGATGGTATGTTATGATATGGTATAAATGTAATGAAAGACAATAGTGAATAATGAAATACGCACAAACCTATACTAATATTGTAAAGTGGAAAGATTTTTTGTTAGTTTGTAACAACTAGACTCCGAAACTACTGGCCCGATTTTATCCATTTTTTCACCAAGAGTTAGCTACGTTATTCCTGAGTAACATAGGCTATATACCATCACGCTACGGCCCACGGGAGTGGAGCAGTAACGAAAGACGTAACAAAACGGGCAGTTCGCTAGTCATAAATATATTTCAGCCACCACATCTTCACGTCGAACTTACAAGTAATAAAAACATTACCTCATCTTTTTTCCCACTATTGATCCAAAGCATACACGACCGGCCACACTTAGGTACACACTTAATCACCTGATGGTTTTATTACAACGTAAGATATATAGTTTAAGCCCGTGCAAACTGCAAACATGCACTTAATCTAATTTAACGTTAGAAACAACATCCCGGCAACACTGAATAATTAATGTTGCCACGTATTGCTCAGAGGTTTACTATCGGATTGGGCTATATAGCGTCGGCACCTTATTGTTCTCCGGTAAGTCGTTGGGGTGGGAGCTAGGACTAGCAACTTAGGCATTGGGCAGGTTGTTAATGAGTACTTTAATAAGTTAGTTGGTCTTGTGTAATGTTGTGTTCGCAGTAGCAGATCGAATGGCTGCTGCGCTGCGTGTCGCGGGTTCGAATCCGGAACGGAACAATTATTTGTATGGCCTGCACTTAGTTGTTCTTGGTTTGGATGTTTGTGTATGTGAGTTTATGTGTTTGTAAACGCAACGTTAAAAAGAATAACCGTCGTGACTTTCAGTATACCGGTTGACTTCAAATTATTTGGTAATATTTCAGGGGGTGAGTCATGAATTTAGACAACGTTTACTATGAGATCCAGGTTGAAATAGGGATGGAAGTTAATATGATATGACGATGCACCTGCCTCCTGCATGCCAATAAAAATGTGCTAGCACGGTTCAAAAAATTGGTCGAGAATAGAGCCTGCAAAATATTATATTGTATGTTAACAAATAACTGCCTCGTTGGCCTAGTGGTCGTTAGCGCGACTGCCACGCTAGAGGTCTTAGGTTCGATTCCCAGGTCGAACAAAAGTGTTACCTATTGGGTTTTTCTATGAATTTCTCAGTAGCAGCGCGGAGTTAGGATTTGTGCCCGGTTAATGACAATAGGCTCGCTTCCTATTACATGGGACCTAAAAACATACCGGCGAACTGTGGGTGTACATTGTGGGCATGATGGTATGTATTATAAGTTAACAAAAAAAACATCCCCACCACCCAGTGTGAAAAAAAAATAATATTGAGAGGAGAAATAGGGCTAAATTATATCATACATAAAAACATACCATCAGGCCTGTATTCCCCGAAGGGTTAGGCAGAGATGTACCAATGTACATCCACAGTTCGCCGGTATGTTTTAGGTCCCATGTAATAGGGGGCGAGCCTATTGCCTAACTCCGAGCTGCTACTGAGAAATTCCTAACAGAAAAACCCAATAACACTTTGCTCGACCTGGAAATCGAATCCAGGACCCCCTGCCCGTCAGTCGCGGTTGCGACCGCGAGACCAACGGGGCAGTTAAATTATATCACTTAAGTATATCCGAACACAAGTATGCTAAACCGCAGAATCCATCGACTCACCTGACACCAGAATATTCTCATATAAACTCCGTGGCACAGTGATAAAGTCGGACACTTATTAAGCGTACCACGTTGGCCCCTCGCCAATGTACCTGGAACAAGTAAATATTGGCTCGATAAAGAGTTCCTCTGCTAAGTTTCATATTTAAACTGTAAGCGCCATTGAATATGAGAAAGAATTTTCTTGCGCCCATTTTTTGAAGTTTTGTTTTATTTTTAATGTGAAATAACTATAGCCGCATGTAAAACTGATTGCTGGCGTGGCGACGCGTCGTCACGCTATCATCTACTGAACTTTAACAAAACATTTAGAGTCCAATATAAAAAGAAAAGCACAAGTACAGAAAGTGTCCCTTTACAGCCGTTATTTACAAAGTTAAGTATACATTTTGTTCCACAGAATTACACCTACTAAAAATGTTCTTACATTCATCATGTGCTTTGCCTTTCCCAACTATGTTGGGGTCAGTTTCCAGTCTAACCGGATGCATCTAAATACAAGTGTTTTACATGGAGTGCCTGCCAATCTGACCTCCACAACCCAGTTGCTGGAAAACACGATACCTCTTGATTAAACTGGTTGTCAGACTTCCTGGCTTCTGACTATCCGTAACAACTGACAAAGATCTACGAATGACAGCCGGGACCAACGGCTTTACGTGCTTTCCGAGGCACGGGGGTGTCACTCTACCAACTTCCAAACTCAAGGCTGCTACTGAGCAAACCCTAATGGAAAAACCCAATAACACTATTTTTGCCCGACCTGGGAATCGAACCCGGGACCCCTCGCTCATCAGTCGGCCTTGCGACCACGAGACCAACGGGGCAATTACGGGAGTCACGCTATAATGATGGAAATTCAAAGAATTGAATTGTTACAATTTGATATAAATATTTTAAATTTTAATTTTTGTATTATATTTAAATGTTTTTTAAATAAACAGTCATCATTTTCTGGAAAAATATCTTAATATTTCATTTTCACATTATGCTATATTTAGTTTCTGTGGTAATCTGATCTTTTATGCATATTCTTGTACAAATAATTTCGATGTTTCACATCTGCCAGGCGTTCCGGGACAGCTCGCATTTTTTTTTAAATTTTATTGCTTACTGAAGCCGTGTGAGTGGGCCGTCGGCTTTTTTGCCATCCAATGACATTAAATCGTCAAGTCGAGATGGCCCAGTGGTTAAGGCGCCCGCGTCTCATGATCAGATTGCGTGTTCGATACCGGGCAAGTAACAATGTGATTTTTTCAATTCACTTGTACTTTCTAAGTTTATCTTGGATAACTCTGACATCTGTGAAGGAAAACATAGTGAGGAAATCTGAACTTATTATATAAGCCTGAAATCGCCAATCCTCCTCAAGCAAGCGTGGTGATCAATGCTCGTGCCTTCTCTGTATGAGAAGAGGCCGTTGCTCTGGAGTAGGACAAAAATAGGCTGCTATTATTATTATAATTACATGACAATCCTACAAAGTATGACCCAGCTATGATAGCACTGACGAAACCCCTAGCTTTTAATCCACCGCCACGAGAAACCATAACAATAAATTTCACGTCGTACACATTCCGCCAAAAAGACGGTATAGTGCACTACAAACAAAAGCGAAACATTTACAAAGTAAAATATGAGAGAAATATACAAGTTGGGACATCGAGCCATTGTCACGCGCCCAATTCCCAAGTTCCAGCCAAGATCTCGAACAACGTGGCCCATTTTATGTGGCCGTATGTGTACTTGTATGTGTGTGTTGCTTTAACCCTCGAATTTGCTTGTTGGTGTGTATTATTTTGGCGATAGTAGTAGATATAGATTCTAATGATTAAAATAACCTCCGACAGAAGAATAAAAATCCCTACCGCAGATAACAAAAGAGCTGATAACATTAAATCCGCTGAATCGATTTCCATCAAACATAGCTAAAAACACTCCCGACTAATTCACCTTTTAAAGAAAAACAAAATCAAAATATTTTCAGTCAGTATAAGCCTGACACTCCCTCCCGCCCCGCCCAGGGCGGGAGAAGTTATTTGATGATTTCCCACCCACCAAAAAAAAAAAAAAAAGACTGCCTCGTTAGCCTAGTGGTCCTAAGCGCGACTGCTACGCTACAGGTCTTGGGTTCGATTCCCAGGTCGAGCAAAAGTATTATTGGGTATGAAATTCTCAGTAGCAGCTCGGAGTTTGAATTGGTGCCCGGTTAATGGCAATAGGCTCGCCTCCTATTGCACTGGAACCAAACATACCAGCGAACTGTGGGTGTACATTGGTACACCTCTGCCTAACCCTTCGGAGAATACAGGCGTATGTGAATAACGCAAGCAAAATCTATATTACATTGAATACGAAGTTTCAAGAAAGTACACTGAACTTCTTCCACAAGAATCATAAACAGACTAAAAAACTTTGGCAACGTTGCTTTACGTTCATGTAAGTTTTAACAATTTTCGCAATAACATGGCGAAAATTGTTAGAGAGCATTGAACTTGTTGCCAAACGAATCAATTGTCTAGTTATTGTAGTCGCCACGAGTCGTGAGCACAAAATGTCAAGTGATTTTTTGCATTTTAGCGTTGCTTACTGAGTTTTTTGGGCCACTAACGCTGCACGCGATTGTTCCGTCAGTCGGGCCGAGCGCGTGCAGCGTCGGCGCCCCAAAAAAACCCCGAAAGGAACCCAAAAAATTAACTTGGCATTTGTGCTCACGACTCTTGGCGACTACTATACCTAGGTAAATAAACTGGTTGCTAATTTAATTATATATGTAATTTATTTTGATTAATTATTTTTCTCTTCGACATTAATTCTACATTTAAGTATGCCTCACACTCTGATTCCTTGTCTTTGAAATGTATATTGGTATTTAATATTACAATTAATTTAGCTTTCATTTCTAATTTGTTGCATTGAGTACGTATTGCAGTACTTTGAATGACTTTTATTTTTGATAGATCGTTTTGACATCTGTATACTTTTATGGAATTGGACTGCCCCGTTGGTCTCGTGGTCACAAGCGTGACTGTTGAGCGTGGGGTCCCAGGTTGGATTCCCAGGTAGGGCAACAAGTGCTATTGGGTTTTTCCATTAGGATTTGCTCAGTAGCAGCCCGGAGTTTGGAAACTGGTGGTGTGCCACCCCCGTGCCTCGGAAAGCACGTAAAGCCGTTGGTCCCGCCTGTCATTCGTAGATCTTTGACAGTCGTTACGGATAGTCAGAAGCCAGAAAGTCTGACAACCAGTCTAACTAAGAGGTATCGTGTTGCCCAGTAACTGGGTTGTAGAGGTCAGATAGGTAGTCGCTCCATGTAAAACGCTGGTAGGTACTCAGCTGCATCCGGTTAGACTGGGAGCCAACCCCAACATAGTTAGGAAAAGGCTAAGTAGATGATGATACTTTTATGGAATTGTATAACTTATTGTAAAACATTTTTTGTAAAGAGTATGTATGGAGTTTCTTGCCCGTTCTTCTCCATACGAAACTACCTTTTGGAATGGGCAACTAGATTCAATATTTTTAATTTTAACATGTTATTGACGTTCAGAAGTGCCTTTTAATGGTCTAATTGAAATAAATGATTTGACTTTGACTTTTTAATTATTCATTTCTGTAATACACCGAGCTTTATGTGACCCTCCCGTGCTGTTGAAATCTGTACTATTTTATTATATACTTGGACTTGCTTTAAGAGAGTGCAGTACACATGAAAATGAGCAAATTTTACAATAGTACGAACCGTAAAATCGCGAAAAAAAATCAACTGCTTCATACATTTATGGTCCCATCACTCAAAAACTAAGAATCAGCTGTTTTTTTTTTTGCAATATTAAATGAAATTTCATAGTGAAAGTGGTTTTTTTTTAAAAGCACTACACTCCCTTGAAGTACGTCTCTTGTTTAAACTAACACCTTGTGTAACTGAAGAGTGTATTTTTTGTTTAACCGCGCTAATCTCTGGAACTAATGGGGCGATTCTAAAAATTCCTTTGCTAGTAGGAAGCTACGTTAACCGTGAGTACTATTTATTATTAAAACCATTAGGGATCTGTAAGAAAATTCTAGTAATTCATATAATTTACTTACATCAAAAACTTAACTCAGATTTAGTTTATAACTCGAAGTTAAAATATAAGGCATGGAGGCATTAATTGGGCCTGTGGACGGTGAGCAATGGGTAGCTCACCGTCCTTACGTTGCATAACGACAGGCCGTGTCGACGGCGCGTTCTTGTTTTACGCGCGCCTCAAAAAGATGTCAGTAATTTTAAAAGGGGAAACACAGGGCCGATGTCTGCCGGGGTTGCGGGTTGTTCGTAAGAGATACCGCGCCCCCGGAACGCAAAGGGCACAAGGAGGACCATGGATGGGTTTGAGTCAGTAAAAAATCATTTGATGATTTACCATCGTTAAAACAAAAAAAAAATGAAGCATAAATATAACGTTTCTTAATGTGTGATGGTTGGTTATATACTTGTTTATTTTCTAACCGTGCAAATAACAACTTGAATATCATTGTTTAATAATAAAATAAACCTTTCTCTATTTATCTGATAATCTCCACGAAGTATTTCTGTGACAACTTTAACGCTCCGTAAGAAGTACGACATACGAGCCGTTATCGCGACCCCAGCAATAAAAGCTAAACGCCTTTTACTCACAGCTAAAAAAAAAACAAAAGAAAACGAAAGCGATTATGACAACAGACATCTACGATTAGAGAAAACCCAACAAAAAGATTCCGATTTTAAAAAAAGAACATCGCTTCGGGCGCCTCTGTTAGCTCTGCCTCACCGAACTGACAAAATACTATCTATCTCTTTTACTCAAACGGAAAATTCTTAAAAGGGATAGAGATGGATATAGTATTTTTGTAAAAATCACAGCACAAAGGTCATTAAGTAGCATCAGATAGATGCGTATACTTTGTCATGTTATGATTGATAGAGGCTGGTGACGGCTGACGTCACTTCCTTTCTCGCGTTCGGATATGTCAAATTGATTTTAGTGGGAGTAAATGTGATAAGACGCTTGGGGGATCGGAAAATGGTCCTAAGGTACATGAAAAATTATATGAGATCATTCATTTTTGGTCCTTTTGGTAGGTCATTTTGGAATGTATAGTTTATATCTAGGTAGGTATGGTAGGTTGATTTTTAATTCACTGTCGATCTTTTAGAGATGAAGGCTCATGAATACGAACAGTATGGAACAGCTTTGTTTTCATATTTCAAATGTGATAACATAGCATACTATCACGCCTGTATTTGCCGTAGGGTACTCAGAGGTGTACATAGGTACACCTCTGAGTACCCTACGGCAGATCGGCTAGATCTCTTAAAAAAAGTGGTCCATATAGAGTATAAATTATGTGGGTATTTTGTATTTCTTTTAAATTTTGTGTAAAAAGCGGTTTAATGTTCAAAAATTTATATAGATTGCATATTTATTCATCAAAATATTTTATTTCTTAGATTTTTGTTGCAATATTCAAATAATAACCCATTAAATCAATAATAAAAATTATTTTACATCACCCCTTTATACACTCATAAAAACACCCAATTTGATCCTACACAATAAACAAACAAACAAATCATCCATCCACATAAAACTCCACAGAGAAAAATGTTCGTGAGAAACAATTTGTACAAGACCTCAGGGATGTGCCAACAAAATCCTAATTGTTCATAATTAACTTGGACATTGCACGTCTCGGGGGGTGTAACAACGGGCGAGTATCAACCCTAACAGCCGTCAGACACGCCCTGGATATAATTATGGATGGATCGGTGGAACAAAATCCCCTGGTATCACTTTTGATGGTAACTGTATTGGAGTTACTTATATATTTGTTGGTAATTATTTTAAGAGTCTTTTAAGACCGCAATTTGACAAGACCAGGTAAAAATCACTCAAGGTCAACCCCACACCACCAACTTCTAAATTCCGGCCAGCTACTGCAAAATTTGTATCGAAAAAACCCAATAACACTTATAGCATGACCTGGAAATCAAACCCAGGACCCCCATGCTCCCCTTCAGCAAGAGACCAACGCGGCAGCCCCATTATTGTATACCAAAAATGCCACAACACAAATTCTATGCCACTTTTATTGGCATGCCTTGAACAACATCAAAGCAGATAAAAGAAAAAAAATAACACTCCTATCAGTCATAAAAATTCGCGACAAACGAATGATGGACGCGTATGAGTTTCCTTTGCAAATAAAAAAACAAGCATTGATTGATACCTGTGTCGGGCCACGTCTGTCGGAAATACGTCACGAACGTCGGATGTATATACGTGTTCCCGAAACGATTTAAAGCGTACATTCGTTTTTAATTATGTTTCATTACTAAAATTTACTTTTGTATCCTGTGCATTTATTTATTGAATCTATACTTATTATGAAGTTAAAGGTTTTTTTGTTTGTGTGTATGCTACATGCGCTAATCTATGGAACTACAAGACGTATTAGAAAAAATATTTTTGTGAACAATAGCCAGATTCATGAGGAATAGTTTAGCTCTTTATAAAACCTAAATAAAGAAAGACGTAAATGAAAACAATCACGCTAACGAAGCCGCGAGCATCAGCCAGTAATAAATAATAATAAATAGCTAAATCACTTCCCGTGATCCAAGGGCTAGCTTTTACATTGGCCACAACGTAAATATTGCCATACCATGTGGTAATTCCGCCAGTCTTTCTAGCATTATTCCAGTTGCACTCCCTCACTCTCATAGTCAGATAAAGCAAGACTTCACGTTGTTTCTGAGGCAAGAGAGTGTCTCACCACTGTTCGATTCCTAAAGGAAAAACCCAATGACACAAATTTGACCCGACTTGGGAGCCGAACCCACACTCAGCAGCCGCGTTTTCAACTACCCAGGAGACAGTCAGTAATAACTACCTCCACAAGTTCTAAAAATATTCATTGTTCACCCTATCTTCAATAAATTGCTTATAAATAAGTAACTTAATTTGAACTCGTTAGCACTTCATCTTAAAATAATAGACTCTAAAACATTGTATGCGACTTCCATTCAACACCGACTTTCAAAACGAACAATTGCATTACGAATAAAGTTTAAACGACTTCTGAATTTCAGTATTTTCTCTATTGTTTCACAAACTAACTGTATTGTGTTATTGTTGGATAATTGGTTATAACTAATAATTGTTGAAATAGTTTTGTATGTATGGACAATGAACTGAAGTTCTGAAGGAATTGTGGAATGTCTGATTTATAGACTTCGGTTGATATATTTAGTTGTTTGAATTAGATCAATAGGTAGGGTGAGATAAATAATAAATCTATGCTAATATAATGACGCTGAAGAGTTTGTTTGTTTGTTTGTTTATTTCCAAAAGGAACGATTGGAAGTGGCTTGCGTACAGCGCCTTTCTGCGGTCTTAATCAGGTCGTCCGTCCACCTTGTCAAATGCGCTGATATTTGAAACTATGAGTTGGATTAGCAATATTCTTTTTATACATGATAACCAGATTCATGAGTATAGGCTATTATAGTGCGCAAGTGTGTGCACAAACACAGGTGCACTCCCTCTTCCCTAACTCTCATAGTTCAATGGGACGGCAATCCGACGCAACCGAGATCAGGCGCAGGACCAACGGTTTTACGTGATTTCCGAAGTACAGAAGTGTCGCACTACCAACTTTCAATCTCCGGGCTGGTACTAAGAAATTCGTAATGGCAAAACTCAATAACACTTTTTTCCCAACCTAGGAATAGAACCCATGAGGAGTCCTAGGTTCGATTCCCAGGCTCTCACTAGACCAATGTGGCAGTCATAGGCACCTTTTTGCACCAACACGACGGCCCACCTGATGTTAAGCGGTCACCACTACCTTTAGCCACCTGATATACCAGTTGCCTTGCAAATGCGTTGCCAGCCCATAGACCAAGTTGAAATGTCTCATGTGCCTGTAATTACACCGGCACCAATACCCTCCAAACCGGAACACAGCAACGCTGCTTTGAGACGGAAATAGGTATTGGTATACACTTCCCCGTACGAGCTAGGACCACTAGGCTAACGAGGCACTCTTGAAGTCAATCATTAACAATTTCCCTAACATTTTATAACAACATTTGACCCTTCTAAAGTCCTTGTATGTTGTTTCGTTAGCGTTCTGCGATGGAGAACCACTTCAAAGGGACATTAGTATGAAAATTGAATTACGTTCACCGTCTGCACGTTTAGTTAGTAACACAGTATTATATTGTGGGCGAACACTTATGATTACAACTTGAGTGGCATTTGCTTGCATCTGTTACATAATAATATACTGACGGACTGGCCTGTTGGTCTCGTGTAACAATGGTATTTTGTTATTATTTATCCGGATAGGAAATTTTCAAATAACTTCCCCCGCCGTAATGTCTGAGTTTTACTGACTAAAACCCACCCATGTTCCTTCTTGTGCCCTTTGCGTTCCGGTGGCGCGGTATCTCTTTCGAACAACCAGCAGCCCCGGCAGGCATCGACCCTGAGTGGCCTTTCCAATTGCTGACATCTCTTTGAGGCGCGCGTGGAACTCGAACGCGCCGTCGACACGACGTGTAACAAAGGTTGGGTCTTGGCTTCGATTCCCAGATCAGGCAAAACGTTATTAAATATATCCGTCAGGAATTTTTGAGTAGCAGCCCGTGGTTGCATGGTCTAATTGAAATAATTGGTTTGTCTTTGAACTTTGACTTGTTTGTAATCATACCGCCGACCTTATATTATCGGTTTTTATCGTATATTTACTTGAGTAAGGGTAAACTTAAAAATTATAATCTTGATTTTGTTTTAAATAATTACTGTTCAAATTGCCTCTTCCTTCTTCATTCCTTAATCTAATCCACTTTCATGTTCAACTTTATAAATAACACTTCCAAAAACATCCAAGTAATCCTTAACTCCAAACACAAACTGATATCTGATGATAAACCCGGAGCTCGGAACTCGGAAACTCGACAATAATCAAAATAACCAAACATAAGTTGAAATTAACTTTATAAATCGGTAATTTTCCAGTCGTTTGAACTTCAAACGTTACATTCAGCGGTTGATCCCATCGGTATGATGCGGACTGTTGCGGAAACAAGTCAACTACTTGAGCATAGGGTTACCACGTTACCCCTTTTTTTTTGGGGGTTGGGAAATCATCAAATAACTTCTCCCGCCCTGGGCGGGGCGAGAGGGAGTGTCAGACTTTTACTGACTAAAACCCACCCATGTTCCTTCTTGTTCCCTTTGCGTTCCGGGGGTGCGGTATCTCTTACGAACAACCCGCAGCCCCGGCAGGCACCACGTTACCCCTGGTACGAGTTCTTTATCAAGGATAGCACGGTCACTCCCAGAATGTCCGCGACGTAAGGGTGGGGAGAGAACACTATTGACGGGACAGCTACGAGGATTTTCCACCCCAGAACAAAACATTGTTCTCCCGACCAAATAGTGGTTACGGGCTACAAATTTCAATAGAGGCTAGACAATTAGGCAGAAGATATTATTGTGCACAAGAGTGTGCGCATGCAGATGCACTCCCTCTTCACTCACTCTCGCAATTCAGCATGACCGGGGAGAGACCAGGTGCAGGAACAGTGGCTCTGTGCTGCGTCCAGCCTTAGGGGTGTCACACCACCGTCTTTCAATCTCTGAACTGCTATTGAAATTCCTAATAGAAAATCCAATAACATTTTGTCCGACCTGGGAATCGAATCCATGATCCCACACACCATGTGACTAACGGGGCAGTCAGTGTATATCAACAGTCATTCAATCATGTAAATATAACACAACCTAATTAATTTTTTTAAAGAACTTTTATTGCAAATAAAGTAATAATAAAGATGGCATCTACACAGCCTTTAGGAAAATAGACGTTTTGTTGATGTTATAATTTGTAAGCATACACCAGCCACTGTAAATTAAAAAAAAAAACCGTCTAATTAATATTAAATACATGTCCATCTAAAGTTGGCAACCCTAGGAGTCCCTTCAAACAAGCGTGTTTATCAGATGAAGAGATAATGTACCACGGTTGTCATGCGGCTAGAAAAATACGAGAGGGACGCGGCAATGACGCAGAAATGTGTCGGACAGTCACATACAATGTGCTATTGTACATACAGCTTTATGTTGTTGACCCCTGCCTGATAAGGGTGCGTACACAAACAGCTGATGAACGCTCGCGGTTGTTTGGTCAGGCGAACGGCATCTAACATATGTTGGCATGTGTTGCAAAAAAGTGATTGTTAAGGATATTGTTGAACTGTGCTTAAAATATGATTAGTAAGATAATATCAGCCTATTATTGTCCTACTGCAGGGCAAAGGCCTACTATCATACAGAGAAGGCACGAGCATGATCACCACGCTTGCTCAACGCGGATTAGCGATATGAGACTTATTATTATTTGTTAGTTCAGGTTTTCTCACGATGTTTTCCTTTACATAAGTCAGTAATGTTCAAGATAAACTTAGCAAGTACATATGAAATAGAATCTCTCCCTGTTTGTGTGGGATTGCTGTCCCATCGGACTCTGAGGGTTAGGAAAGAAGGGGTGCACGTATGTTTGCGCACGCACTTGTGCACTATAGTATTATCTCCTGCGTAAAGTAACCGGTACGAGTCGTAAGCACAAACTTCAAATTCATTTTTGAGTCTCTTTGGCGGAATGAAGGAGGCGGGTGGCGCCGACGCTCCACGCGATTGGTCCTAAGTATGTGCTCACGACTCATGCCGGTTACTATACTTGACCAAAATCGGTCTGGAGAATATTACCATAAAATTAAGTACTTTTTAAAAGGTACATTTTGTTTTGTAACAAAAATATATATACTTTGATTCTATTCTGTCGTCATTTCAGAAGCGGTTTATATTCATTATTATCTGCCGAACACACAAAAACAGCAGCACCCATTTTTCACAAAAACCGTTCGGCGTGCAAACGCAGATGTGGACGGAGCCTAACAAAGGACATCGTTTGTACTAATAACGAACATGGTACATACATTTTTAGGCTTCGCTGGGTCCAAAAAACGGTTGGGTCGAATTAATTCTCGTTATCCAGGTATGAAGGGAATATAAATGTATAGAGGTCAACGGTCGAATATGGCTGTTAATGGCATCCAGTACCTTGGACAGTCCGTTCGATATAACTTGGCTGATTGTATAGGCTTGTTACGAAATTTAAATATGGATTTTAGTACACAAGGTTTGAATATTTTTTTAGTCACGGTAGTAGAACTCAATGGAGACTAAGTACGCAGGACATATTGTAGTGCACAAATGTGTGCGCAAATATAGGTGCACAGCCTCTTCCCTAACTCTCATAGTCCGATAGAACGGCAATCCGATACAACCGAGGAGAGATTAGGCGCAGCAACAAACGGCTTTACGTGCTTACCGAGACACGGCGGTGTTACACCACCAACTTCCAAACTTCGGGCTGTTACTGAGAAATACCGTATAATCGGTATGCGAACTTTCCATAGTCAGCAGTCTCATTTTCAATTACAAAGCAGATACGTATATATAGATATATAATTCTACTACCTTCTACCTGCGACTTTTGTCCACGTTAAATTTGATGTATTGTCCAACTGAAACCGTGCATTTTTCCAGCATTAAAAGTACTCGATGTGTTATCCCACACTACAATGTATCTCAGAGCCAAACATCCAGATCCGTTCAGCGCTTCCTCCTCCCTCACTGTCATAGTCCGATAGGCCGGCAACGGACATAACCAGGAAGAGACCAGGCGTAGGACCAACGACTTTCCAAGACACGGGGAAGTCACACCACCGAACTAACCTTCGGACTGATACTGAGAAATTTCTAATGAAAAACCCACATAACAGTTTGTCCGGTTTGAGGATCGAACCTAGGACCTTACTCTAAGCACTTGCGCTGACCCACAAAATCTACGGGTCAGTATACATGGCAATATAATACAAATTCGACCAAAATAAATGCGACAAAAATATCATAAAAATTTTTATCCCAAAATAGAGCGCGATACTTCTAACTCAATTGGTCAAACCGCTAGTTTAGCCTCCCGTGTCTGTTTGTTTTACCCCCAATATCGAAGAGAGCTTGAACAAACATCGTTACAAAAATGAAGGAAGCCAAAAACACGTACAGCCCGGTCAATCTGCAAATAGTCCAGCTATCTTGACCTCCCTGCCCCCTTGGATTGACTTTTTTCCTGTATGAAAAAGGGGATATTGCTAAGGATCTCAGAGATCTAAGTTCAATGGTCGCCTGTCGAGGACAGAGTAGCCAAATTGATTACACAAGATGGTTACAGATGACCAGATCCGTCACTGGGTATAAACAAATGCTTGGGAGCCCGCAGCTGCGGCTAATCCTGATATTAACGACACATTCTCAGAAAAATGTGGGCAGTTTATTGAACGGCAGTGTATCAATATTTAGGCGACTCTTTTACGAAGCATTAAAGTCTAGAATTGATTGAGAGTAAACTTATATCATTTTCTTGGACTCAGACGCTATTCGATTTATTTTTCGGCCACTGTAAATCGTGATGCAATTTTGTTTGTTTGTTGAATATAACGTAAAAACAGCTGAACGGATTTGAATTCAATTTGATACATAGGTTCCTACTTCTATACAAGCAATCGTTTTGATGCAATAATTATCTAAAATATTTTCGAATGCTTAAAACATTGTTGACTATGTAAATTGCTGAGAAAATATGGCCCGTGTAGGAGCGCTGACAAATGTACTGCCCGAAGAGATGTCATAAAAAATGATACAGAAACCATCATCGAACCACAATAAATAGATCTACAAAACAAAATTTAAAATATGGTTCATTATGACACAACATACAGTTTACCGCCATTTTACCGCCAAAATCTTTATATTTTTTTTATTTTTTTTAGTGCTATTTACAAACATTGTTTTTATATATAGAAACAATAGGGATCTAGCTAGTATTTTGAAAAACATAATTAAAATTAAGGTCGAGTAAAAAGTGTTATTGGGTGTTTCTATGAAATTCTCACTAGCAGCTCGGAGTTATGATCTGTGCCCGGTTAATGGCAATAGGCTCGCCCGCTATTACATATGACCTAAAACATTCCGGCGAACTGTAGGTGTACATCTCTGCCTAACCCTTCGGGAAATACAGGCGTGTTAGACTGCATTGTAATTAAAAAGAGTATCCGTGGAGTTCCTTGCTCGTTCTTCTTCGCAGAGACCTATCACCTACCTACGTTTTGGAACGAGCTTCAACTTTCTAGTTGAATTCTCGACAATATAAATGATTAAATTTGTGACAATCCAAAAGTGGCTTTGAATGGTTTAGGCTCTGCGCCCACGACCGATTTTTTGACCGATTTTTGGTCGGCCGTGTGCGTTTGTATATTTGAATTCATGTTTTATTCTCGCTAACCAAAAAATCTGTCAAAAATCGATCAACTAGTCGGTTAAAAAGTCGGTTAATTGAAATAAATGCTTGACTTTGACTAACCTGAAGAGCCACAAAATAAATACAAGCAAAACGAACCCATATATCTACGTAACATGATAAAATTCACATTAAATTAAATTTATATTCGCTTGCCACAAAACCTTTTATATAAATTTAAACTTGCCACAAGCTTCCATTTCGCCATGAAAGCGGGTAGGCTTCCGCCGTACCGTAGACCACGTTACTAACAGGCTTATTCACTTCATTGGATATACGTGACGAACACCACTCAAGTCGGTACTACCAATCTTAATGTTGACACGTCGTGTGAACGTTTTCAATATTTGGCAAATGTATTTAAGGCATTTCTTCGAAAGGCAGTTTTTTATTGGGTTGGTAACACTTAATGTTTTGTGTGGTAACACTGATGTTGTTCAACCTTTTTTTACAAGACATTCAGGTACAGAAGATTATATTAATGACAAGAATGCTTGGCTTAATGCTGGTCCTGCTCCATAGTCACTCGGGTTCACAAATTAATACTTACATATGTATATTAATACAGGGGGATGTTTCTTGCCACCTTTTTATTTGTATTCTCATTGACCTTAATAACGTGTACCGTTATTATTATTTCTATTTTTTTTTACATACTACAGCTCATCTGTCGAATAGAATTACTTAAAACCTTAGTTTTTATATAATCTATCATCATTTATTTCAATTTTGTAAATGTGAGTACCATGGAGCCTTTTATTTATTTTATTATTATGTGTTGGACACTACGAGCATGGTGGTTGAGGGCTTTGTCATGCTCACTTAAATGTCTCGCTGATGGTGGCGCGTGGGTCGGATCATTTGGTTCCCTTCATGATGGTTGAGCTAAGTGGGGCTGATCCTCGCGTCATGTTCGTGAACGGGCGCTGTCAGTGGGATTGGTCATCTCTTAACTGCCATGGCTTACATCTTTAGTACTATTATTATCATATATTTTTTTTTTTTAATTGTTTTATATTTAACTTCATTGTTTTCACATGTAGAAGCAACAAGAATATTGTAACCAAGATTCTGTAAAAACCAATTTGAAAAGAGTGTCCATGGAGTTTCTTGCTCGTTCTTCTCCATAGAGACCTACGTTTTGGAACGAGCAACTAGCTTCAACTTTTTGTATGAGTAACTTCTTGACAATTCAAAAGTGCCTGTAAATGGTCTAATTGAAATAAATGTTTTGACTTTGACTTTGACTTTGACTTTGACAAATCCTTTTTACTCATTTCTTGACTGTCAAGTTGGTTTTGTAGTTGCAAGTATGACTGCTGACCGTGTAGTCCTAAGTTCGGTCTATTATACTTATGCATTTGAATTTCTTAGCAGAACCCCGGAGTTTTTAAAGTGGTTTGACAGCTGCGTGTCTCTGAAAGCACGGAAAACCTTACACCTGATATCTCCCCGATCATGTCGGCTTACCGTCACATCGGACTATGAGGGTGATTGAGCACACACATGTGCACCTCTTAGGTGTGACCACAATACCGGATTATACTGTACTTCACGTGTAGGGCTAACATTCTATTAAATAAAAGAAAACGTTTCTTTTAACTAATTTAAACTGTCTCGTTAGCCTAGTGGTCCTAAGCGCGACTGCCACGCTAGAGGTCTTGGGCTCGATTCCCAGGTCGAGCAAAAAGTGTTTTTGGGTTTTCCTATGAAAATCTCAGTAGCAGCTCGGAGTTAGGATTTGTGCCCGGTTAATGGCAATAGGCCCGCGCTCTATTACATGGGATCTAAACATACCGGCGAACTGTGGGTGTACATACACACCTCTGCCAAACCCTTCGGGGAATACAGGCGTGATGGAATGTAATTCACCTGAGTGTTTGAAATAAAACTAAGTCAGCCAGGACATCGCGGTGTACAACCTTCACAATAATTAGCTAGTCTCCATTGAGTACCGTGACCGTTTGGGACCGTTTGGACCGTTTGGATTCTCATATCATGAGACCATTGGACATAAGGGCGACAGACAACTCATCTCCCTTTGTACTAACAGTAACAAAAACATAATAACATACCGTGTTTGCAATATTGCCTACCCTTTGCCTCTCAAAGACTCCCGAAAGTCATTACCGGGATAACTTCCCGAACCGTAACTATGTTTGCCGTTATTCCAGGTGAATTAAATTCCTATTTCTTGCTTCTACATCTAACAAGTCGGGTGATACATTGTCGCTTGAAATGTAATCTTGTTGGTGGGTTCTGGGTATAATCTTGGAAAAGGTTTGGATGTGTAGTGGTTAGGTAGTGGAGGACACATACCATCACGCCTGTATTCCCCGGAGGGTTAGGCAGAGGTGTACCAATGTACACCCCCAGTTCGCCGGTATGTTTTATATTCCATGTAATAGGGGGCGAGCCTATTGCCGTTAACCGGGCACAAATCCTAACTCCGAGCTGCTACTGACAATTTTATAGGAAAACCCAATGACACTTTTGCTCGACCTGGGAATCGAACCCAAGACCTGTAGAGTAGCAGTCGCGCTTAGCACCACTAGGCTGATAACTTTGAAACCGCTGTACCGATTTCCATCAAACATAGCTAAGAACACTCCTGACTAATTCACCTTTCAAACAAAAAAAACTAAATCAAAATCGGTTCATGCGTTCGGGAGCTACGATGCAACACACTGATACACACACACACACGTCAAACTTATAACACCCCGTCGTTTTTGCGTCGGGGGTTAAAAAGGAGGTAAAAATGATTTTTTTTTTTGAAAAGGTGGTCTAAATCTGAAAATCCTGATCTGATTTCATTTTTTTTCAATTCTAAACTACAGTATTGCCGCATACATATCGGCTATGTTAAAATATACTGGACATTCACGAGGTCAAAGTTAAAAAAAGTACAAAGTTTTGTGGATTTACTCTCATACAATAATTGCACCTGTCATGTGCTTCTCTCTGTGCTCTTCACCAATATGGTTGAATACTAGAGAGGGCCTATGACATCAAGTCGATCTTTTACTTTTTTGACGCATAAAGTTTAAATAAATAAACAAATTCACAGGCAAAAGCTAGTATCTAAACAATAAATTCTGAAAATATAAACTAAGTTCGATAAACACAACATTTTGCTTCAAGACCATTAAGAATACGATACCATCGCAAATATCAAATGTCCTCCTCTGGGATTTGCGATGTAACCAAAGATATTTGAAAAAGGGAAAAGCTCTTTTTGACTTACTGCAACACAAGTTGACTACGCATCTTTTACGGGAAATGAAAATACTAATGATTATATACAACTTTTATTACGTAATCAACCCTAAAATAATAATACTGCAGGGCGAAGGCCTCTCCTCATACAGAGAAAGCATGAGCATTGATCACCACGCTTGCTCAAGACGGATTGTCGATTTCAGACATATGTATTTGCGTAACGCGATGTCCTGCGTGAGCGACGAATGCAACGCGACGCGACGCTGTGGATGCGACGAACGCGATTAACTCAACGGCATACTTGCGGCCTATATGGCAGTCTGCGGCGAGACGCGACGTAACGCTTATTTGTCTTGATGGCGACCAGACCCGACACTATCTGTTCACGGTTTATTCTTATTAACCCCGATTCTCTCGATTCTTGATATTCTTTGTGGCGCGGCCAGGAAGTACCTCGCCAAGAACTATAAGGAAAATGTTCTGTACTTCTCCATGAATCGAGAAGTAATGACCAAAGTCACGCGGGACACTCTTGTCACGTGTAGCATCGCGTCGCATGCGTAATGATATGTAATATTGTTATTTATTTAACAATTGAATCGTTTATACTAAAGCTGATCAATATTTTTTTAATTGTCTGTTAGTTTAAATGCTCCTATCTCTGGAACAACAACCCGGATTTAAAAAAAAATAATGCCTCTCTATGATAGCCGAATGCATGAGGAATATCATAAGCCACATAACTTCACACTCCGATTCACAACGTAACTTAAACCGTATGAAAAACACCACACAAAGTTGCGGACAGAAGCTAGTTAAATATAAACGCCAGTAATGGTCTTCAGATCTAAATGACTCGCTTAATAGTCTTCAAAGAGGAACAAGAAAGCAATATTTCAAATAATCCACGGATTATCAAAGTTTTGCAAGACTTGATAAGGGCTTTCCCCACAAAATGTTGCTAAAGGCTGAATAGACTTCCTTTGATGATGTGAGCAGAGTATACCTATTATAATAAGAATTGACATGTTATGGTTATGCCCCGTGGTTATGTAACTGCCCCGTTGGTCTCGAGATCGCAAGCGTGACTGATGAGCGTGGCGTCCCGGGTTCGATTCCCAGGTCGGGCAAAAAGCGTTACTGGGTTTTTCCATTAGGATTTGCTCAGTAGCGGCCCGGAGTTTGGAAGTTGGTGGTGTGACACACCCGTGTCTCGGAAAGCACGTAAAGCCGTTGGTCCCGGCTGTCATTCGTAGATCGTTGACAGTCGTTACGCATGGTCAGAAGCCAGGAAGTCTGACAACCAGTCTAACCAAGTGATATCGTGTTGCCCAGTAACTGTGTTGTGGAGGTCAGATAGGCAGTCGCTCCATGTAAAACACTGATATTCAGCGGGGAATACAGGCGTGATGGTATGATGCTATGTTTAGATAAATAGCTGTTTGTAGGACGTAAATAATTCCTAAGGCCCACTTACGCCCATGACCAAACTTGGAGTTATTTGCTAACACGAGCCTAAATTATAAAATATCTAGTCCATGTTAGCCACTAGTCCTTACCCTAGCTGGTGCAAGTGGACCAAGACCAAGTCAGTATTTCACAGAAAACCACCGTTTATTTTAACAGGAATTACACACACCTACTGAGCAATTACTTACACTAGAAAAAGTCTTACTAATATTATAAATGAGAAAGTTTGGATAGATGAATGTTTGTTACAGAACGGCTGAACGGTTCTGAATGAAAGTTGGCACAGATAGATTGTAATCTGGAATAGCACATAGGCTACTTTTATCCCCCAAAAAATGTACGATTCCCATTGGATAACATATCAACTTTAAGGCGGTCCTTTATTTAAACAAATATGGAATCACTTGAATGACAAAGAGAAAATCTCAATAAAAATAGACACTTGAAAACATTTCAATTAAAAAAAAACCAGAGATAAGCCGTGAACACATGATCACACCCCCACATAAACACACCCACACACCCTACAACATGAGAGTGTACACAATACACATACACACCCACGTAGTCGTACACGTATGTGCTAGTAATGTGTGTTCAACTTAGGATTACAGTAAGCCTTATTTAATTTATTTTTATCTACAATCCGCCGAGTTTTTTCTGTAGTTCTGCGAAAGCGTGTAAGTGTAATTTGTTTATTATATCTCTTAGCTTTATATTTTCGGGGTATTTTTTCTTTTTTAGGGTTCAGTGGGAAATGAAATTGGAAATACATACATTGTTTGTCATCAGATTAGTGTGGTAACTTGTTCTGTTGTATCTTTATTTAGAAATCGCAATAAGTAGGATTTTTGATATTGTCAATGTATTCAATTCAATGAGGTTTATATTTTAGGAGGTACTACATTAGTAGGTCGATGCAGTGGCTGAGTGATTGGCTGCTGTACTGCGTGTTGTTGGTTCGATTCCCACATGCAATAAATATTTCCATTATCTTTAGGTAGTTGTTTTGGGTTTGATTGTTTATGTACATAAGTAATTGAATATTTTTAGAAACGCACCTATAAAGCAGGAGACATTTCTAGTGTGGAGCAAAGTATTTATAAAACCTAGCGGTCCTAAGCGCGAATGCTACGCTAGAGGGCTTGGGTTCGATTGCCAGTTCGAGCATGTTATTGGGTTTTTCTATACAATTTTCAGTAGCAACTCGGAGTTAGGATTTGTGCCCGGTTAATACCAATAGGCTCGCCCCCTATACCCATGGGACCTAAACATACCGGCGAACTGTGGGAGTACAACGGTACACCTCTGCCCAACCTTTTCGAATATAGGCGTAATGGTATGTTTGTAGAAAAATTGTTATATTCCTTCTTTTACATAACTACTTTCCTTCCTTAGTTGCGAGCTCCATTTTTTGTCACACCAAGATGGCACAAAGACCAAACTACCCTTAAATCACTAGGACCAAAGGACTCAAAGACCAAAACACGATTCCTCTTAACATAAATTACGAAATTCCACATAGTACATCGCCGTCGTTCACCTATGTGCTTTAATTTCCATCCCTCCAGCCATTCCTTCTAATTATACCTCACCTTTAATTAAATCGGGGTAGATAAATTCTCGACTCACTAACTGGAGTTAAGGCAGTGTGGTTAGTGCGCGCTTATGGTTTAATTTGATGCCACGAGTGTTAGATTGTCATGTTGTATCTTAGTAGTGTTTTGTGTTGTCTGGTTTTGGTGTGTCTTATTGTTGTTGTAATGTCTTCCTCTAGTAGTAATTTGTAAAATATTAAAATTTTTAAATAATCCCCGACAGAAAAATAAACAGCCCTACCGCAGCTAACAAGAGCTGATAACTTAGAAACCGCCGAACTGATTTCCATCAAACATAGCCGAAAACACTTCTCACTAAAATACCTTTCAAACAAAAAACTAAATCAAAATCAGGGAGCTAATCGGGAGCTACGATGTCACAGACACACACACAGACACGTCAAACTTATAACACCCCGTCGTTTTTGCGTCGGGGGTTAAAGATGTTCCTCGATGAATTTAGTTGAAGAGAAATGAATGCTTACTTCACCTGAAATCTCAAAAAGAGATTTTTACAAACTCAACTGGCTGGAAATAGAATATAAGAATAATTAAAGAATACAATTCCCCAAAAAGATTTATTATATCGACTGAAGGACGTTTAACTGGACATAGGCCTCCTCAAAAGATTGCTGCAATGACCAGTCTCGCGCTGCTGGCATCTTGAGGTTCCCCGCAACCTTCACCAGTTTATCTATCCACCTCGTGGGGGGCCTGCCCACACAGCCAAAAAAATTTAATGACTAAGAAATTTTATCAAGTAGCCAATAAAATATTGTGTTGGACAGGAAATAAACATCTTTGTTCATTCAGGGCACAACTCAGTTTGGAAATGTGGGCTTTTTTGTAGCCTCTACTACCCTGAATAATGCAAACATTCTAACGATAGATAGCTAGTGTTTTAAAATTGAAAATATATGTTTCGAATTACAATTTAATTGCTAGCTTAGCCCCATAAAAATTCACCAAAAAACCACCAGACCCAATTCATTTTAGCAACGCTGAATTTTGTGAATACGATGAGAAATATGTAGTTACCTGAAAGAAGGTCTTATCAGCTGTTTTATTTTCAAAATGTCAGCCATATTAAACTGACGTAGGTCTGACGACCTGGGATCTTGGACCAAAACAAAAACATACTCTCGAACGAATAAACCAGAGCAAGTTAAAACTTCAAAACTGCTTACTTAAAAAGTCACGTACTCCAGTAAAAGGTTCCATATGTGTAACGACAGTATTACATTAACATGCACACGGTGAAACTTGTCTGTAGATAAGCCTTAACTAATTAAGTTGAGGGCGGACCCTTTTAAAGCTCATTAAAATTAAATGTTTGCTGGCAACACTGATGCTCGATTGTTGGCAACATTGTGAAGTGTAGGGTGTATGACGGTTGCTGTTTAAAGGTACTCTTAATTAATGTTACGTATGTACCTGGGTGCTTAACCACTCGGCTATCACGACTAACAGTCTTTTTTTTATTTCGTTGCATGCCAAACAAACCTCGTTAGCCCAGTGGTCCTAAGCGCGACTGCTATGCTAGAGGTCTTGGGTCCGATTCCCACGTCAAGCAAAAAGTGTTAATGGATTTTTCTATTAAATTGTCAGTAGCAGTTCGGAGTTATGATTTGTGCCCGGTTAATAGCAATAGGCTCACCCCCTATTACATGGGACCTAAACATACCGGTGAACTGTGGGTGTACATTGGTACACCTCTGCCTAACCTTTCGGGGAATACAGGCGTGATGGTATGATGGCCAAACAAGCCGATGGCCCATCTGATGTTAAGTGGTCACCGCTGTGTATAGACATCTGCAATACCAGAGGTCTTGTAAATGCGTTGTCATCCTAGAGACAAAGTTGAAATCTCTCATGTGCCTGTAATTTCACCGGCACGCAATCGGAAGACAGCAACGGTCTAGCCAGGTTCAGGCCTATCAGTCTGGACTTCAGGTACATACAGACTCGTGTCTGTGGGTTCACATCCAGGCACGGGCAAGTACCAATGTGACTGTTCTTATTTCATATGTACTTTCTAAGTTTATTTCGGACATCACCGACTTCCGTGAAGGAAAACATAGATTATGAGGAAACTTGGACATAAAATTATTATAAGTCAGAAAACGCCAATCCGCCGTGAGTAACCGTGGTGATCAATGCTCGTACCTTCTCTCTAGGAGAAGATTTTTATTTATAAGAATTGAATGGTTTGGATTGGCATTGAATTGAACGCGCACCCAAGTACACCGCTGCAGATATATTTCGGTGAAATGGGACATCATAGACCCGTCTGGCACCCAGTGCAATTGCGGAGCTCCTGATCAGACAATGTCCCATATGTTGGAGTGTCCTTACTGTCCTTTCACCTGCACTCTTGACGATTTTAATAGCACCTCTGATGCAATGAACGTGGCCACCCACTGGACCCAGGTATAGTGGTGTAGTGTAAGTAGGTATGAATGGATCATCGATACAAAAACACAAAATTAAAAATTTTAAGTAACCCCAGATGAAAAAATAAAAATCCCTACGGCAGCTAACGAAAGAGCTGATAACTTTGAAACCGCTGAATCGATTTCCATTAACCATAGCTAAGAACACTCCCGACTAATATACCTTTCAAACAAAAAAAACGAAATCAAAATCGGTTCATGCGTTCGGGAGCTACTCGTACGATGACACAGATAGACGCACACACACACAGACACGTCAAACTTATAACACCCCATCGTTTTTGCGTCGGGGGTTAAAAAAAAGAATCGAAGGCGACGATAGCAATTGGCCTTCTGTTACAAAACCATTGTTCTTTAAAACCTACCCTTATCTCTTATAAGCGATTATATTTAAGCATGTTCTATATACATATAGGTCTATGCAACATCTTAATGGGTACTTAAACCAAAGATGTAAATGAAAACAACGTTGTGTAACACAAACAGCTCATTAACACTTGTAGGTGGTGAAACCCTTGATTTTAATTACGAAATGGTGGCTGTAATGTTACTGGTTATAGACATAATCTGCATTTGTATTTGATTTTGGTTAAGACGACGTTATATTTTATGAAAAAATTAAAGTAACCGCCGACAGGAATAAAAATCTCTACCGTAGCTAACAAAAGAGCTGATAACTTTGAAACCGCTGAACCGATTTCCATCAAACAAAGCTAAGATCACTCCCGACTAAATAAACTTTCAAACAAAAAAAAAAACAAAATCATGAGCGCTAATCGTGATCGGGAGCTACGATGCCACAGACACACAACACACAAACACACACATACATACACACACACACACACAGACACGTCAAACTTATAAGACCCCGTCGATTGTGCGTCGGGGGTTAAAACCAGCTTTTGCCCGCGATGACTTTAGCGTGATTTCTTTTCACACGCGTTACTGCTCCGCTGTCTTGCGCTGTCTTGCACAAAACATACCATCACTCCTGTATTCCCCGAAGGGTTAGGCAGAGGTGTAAACCCACTGTTCGCCGGTATGTTTTGGTCCCATATAATAGGGGGTGAGCCTATTGCTTTTAATCGGGAACAAATCCTAACTCCGAGCTGCTACTGAGAATTTCATAGAAAAACCCAATAACACTGCTCGACCTGGAAATCGAACACAAGACATCTAGCGTAGTAGTCGCCTCTAGGGCCACTAGGCTAACGAGGTAGTTGTGACAGTAGTTATAGAGCCTTCATATTCCTTATGAATTTGACTGTTTGTTTTAGAGATTAGCGCGTTTAAACAAACAAAAATCTCTTCAGCTAGAGTTCTTTTATTTTGTGTAAGTAGTTTATGACTTTACAAACGGACTGGTAAAAAATCTATTTTAGGTGTAAAAAAACTGCCTCTTGTAGCCTAGTGGTCCTAAGTGCGACTGCTATGCTAGAGGCCTTGGGTTCGATTCTCAGGTCGACCAAAAAGTGTTATTGGGTTTTTCTATGAAATTCTCAGTAGCAGCTCGGAGTAAGGATTTGAACCCGGTTAATGGTAATAGGCTCGCCCCCTATTACGTGGAACTTAAACATACCGGCGAACTGTGGGTGTACCTTGTTACACCTCTGCCTAACCCTTCGGGAAATACAGGCGTTATGGTATGTGTGTGTGTCTGTGTGTGTGTAAAAAAGTGTCTTTTTACACCCGAACACCTTTTTAAGGTCAAATGTGACGAAGCCTTCATATTCCATTCCATTATTATTCCAATATTCTTTCAATTATTTTTTTATCATAGTTCCATTACTCTTTAAATTATTGCAATTCTCTTTATCTAAACTATACCTGGAAGCTAGTGGTATTTTTTTACTGTTTTCTTAAGTTTTAAATGTTATAACATCACTTACCCCACTATATGGCTCTGTTTGTGTGCATGGCGCATCGTTTGCGTGTATTACAAATAATGATTACATGTGTGTGTTTTATATTATTTATTAATTTGGAACTTTCACAAAATAAGCAGCTCATATTAATCCTATCAGCCTCTTTGCAGATCATCAAAAAGAGCTAACAACCTCGGATTAACTCAAACTTTTCTACCCTCCAACCTATTTTACTAAATCAACAAGAGAATAGGGCTGAACCTGAATAATCTAATAAGTAGATCCAAATACCTGCCTAAGTACATAAAGTACTATATAAGGGTGAAGCAATCTATCCTAATTCATATCAATATTATAAACCTAATTAAAATAAATAAATGCAAAATTAACTTCGTGTCTCTGTCTTCACACCTAAAATGCTGAACCAATTTTGGTCCAATTTGGTACTGAGATACATACATACATCATCACGCCCGTATTCTCCGAAGGGTAGGCAGAGAGGTACTAAGTACACCCACAGTTCGCCGGTATCTTTTTAGGTCCCATGTAATAGGGGGCGAGCCTATTGCCATTAACCGGGCACAAATCCTAACTCCGAGCTGCTACTGAGAATTTCATAGAAAAACCCAATTACACTTTTTGCTTGACCTGGGAATCGAACCGAAGACCTTTAGCGTAGCAGTGGCGCTTAGGACCACAAGGCTATCGAGATAATAGTTATAATTATGTTCATAAACATAATATGTCAATTATAATAGGTATACTCTGCTCACATCATCAAAGGAAGCCTATTCAGCCTTTAGCAACATTTTGTGGGGAAAGCCCTTATCAAGTCTTGCAAAACTTTGATAATCCGTGGATTATTTGAAATATTGCTTTCTTGTTCCTCTTTGAAGACTATTAAGCGAGTCATTTAGATCTGAAGACCATTACTGGCGTTTATATTTAACTAGCTTCTGTCCGCAACTTTGTGTGGTGTTTTTCATACGGTTTAAATTACGTTGTTGTTTGCTATTCATTTTACTGGAAACTGACACTTGTATTCCTAATTTATTATCTTTATTTATAACTAAGACACTAATAAATGTTTCTCAGGTGTATTTATTGATATACCTTCAAATAAGTGACGCTGTAATGAAAAGTTGACACAACAACCGCATTTGTGGTGGGCCCAAGTTCTAAACCATATCTTATGAGTATTTTATATGCGACAGTTTGGATCGATGGATGATACTCAATCACGTCAGAACTGCTGAACGCATCTGGATGAAATGTGGCACTGAGACAGATTATAGTATGGAATAAAAAATCATCATCTACTTAGCCTTTTCCCAACTATGTTAGGGTCGGCTTCCAGTCTAACCGGATACAACTGAGTACCAGTGTTTTACATGGAGCGACTGTTAGTGGGCAACTCGATACCTCTTGGTTAGACTGGTTGTGAGACTTCCTGGCTTCTGACTATCCGTAAGGACTGTCAAAGATCTACGAATGAGAGCCGGGACCAACGGCTTTACGTGCTTTCCGAGTCACGGGGGTGTCACACCAACAATTGCAAACTCCGGGCTGCTACTGAGCAAATTCTAATGGAAAAACTTAATAACACTTTTTGCCCGACCTGGGAACCGAACCCAAGACCTCTAGCGTAGCAGTCGCGCTTAGGACGACTAGGCTAACGAGGCAGTTAAATATATATGTATAAATATTATAGGAGAACCCCACGACAAGCATGTCTTAATAAGGTCTGTTCATAAATTCAAATTATATCAAATACCTCAATCCCCCATTTTGGACAATATCCAGGATAGTATTAACGTATGCAAATAGCAGCAGTAATTTTGGCCGTGTGTCTACCAGGTTATTATTATGAGGAGCAGTTCCCCTTTTTATGGAGCTATCAAAATCTTGAATTTAATCAAGTTCAGATGGCTCAGTCGTTTCTCTGGCTAAGAACGGCGTTGAAGAAAATTTTTGAAGGAACTGGAAATTATTTTTCAGCCGTAAGTCTTGTAAGCCTCTAATTGAATTCCAAATTTTATTCAAATTCGGTTTGTTTATTTTGTAGATAAACTGAGGAAGTGTTACAGAAAATTAATGTGCATTGTGATGGTATATATTTTTTCAAATCTATCTAATATTGACTGCCTCGTTAGCCTAGTGGTCCTAAGTGCGACTGCTACGCACGGTCTTGGGTTCGATTCCCAGGTCGAGCAAAAAGTGTTATTTGGTTTTTATATGAAATTCTCAGTAGAAAGCAGTTCGGAATTAGGATTTGTGCCCGGTTAAGGGCAGTAGGCTGGCCCTATTACATGGGACCTTAACATACCGGCGAACTGTGGATGTACCTTGGTACACCTCTGCCTAACCCTTCTGGGAATATAGGCGTGATGGTATGTAATATTATAAATGCAAAAGTAATTATGTCTATCTGTCTGTTACACTTTCACACTTTGATGAAATTTGATGCAGAGATAAGTCCATTGAAAAGAACATAGGTTACGTTTCTATCCTGAGAAAATTGTTTGAAGGGGTTGAAATAAGGGAAGAATTGTTTTATGGGAGACAGCCATTATAAATAAATTAAGGCAGACTGGTAGAAAATGCCTAAGGCATTAAGTCCGCCTTTGTACAGTGTATTTTTATACATATGGGTATAAATAAATAAATATATAAATAAATCAAATCAATTAAGAGGGCTCCTACAACAGACTTGATTTGTTTGCCGTTTCTTTGGATTATGGTACGGTACCCTTCGCGCGCGAGGTTGACTCGCATTTGGCCGGTTTTTTTTCTGGTAGGCTGGCTGGCATAAATATAGATTTAATCATAACCAACTCTGACATTAGCTTATTGCGATGATTATATTTTGATTAAACAGAACGTTCCCGTAAATTCCCCCGGTGTAATTCCTCAGTCATTTCTTAACACACCCACGGGTAAAGACGGGAATATTTCATAAAAACAGTCGGGGAAAAGAGCGCGGAATACTGACATTGTTTTTCCTAGAGGTTTTTACTCTAGGGAAGCAAGAAAGACACGCTTAATAATAATATGATTAGTCTCGTTGGTTATGTACAATGTTATAACTAAAGTGGAAACTAGGACAAAGTCGGCATTGCCATACGACGTGGCAATGGGCATTTGTCCCATTGACAGTGATGCGGACGAGTTTTTTGATGCCTCAAGCTTCCTTTATTCTTTTTATAAATTGTTCGTACTTTATAATTCTTTTATTGGATTTGTATTTAAGTTAATCATTATGGTAAGTCGCCTGTGGTGTGACCACGGTACCGGGTTGTACTTTACCTTAGGTACAGGGCTCTAATTATATTAGTTAAGAGGCTATCTGAACACAGGATACCGTAAAATACACATTTTTTGTCTCATAGTCTTTTTTTTTTTTGGTGGGTGGGAAATCATCAAATAACTTCTCCCGCCCTGGGCGGGGCTGGAGGGAGTGTCAGACTTTTACTGACTAAAACCCACCCATGTTCCTTCTTGTGCCCCTTCCTTTTGCTGACATCTCTTTGAGGCGCGCGTGGAACACGAACGTGCCGTCGACACGGCCTGTCGTTATGCAACGTAAGGACGGTGAGCTACCCATTGCTCACCGTCCACAGGCCCGTATCTACGGTGGCCGGGAGTCGTCTCGCGGCTCCCGACGTCCGGAGCGTCTACCGCGGCGGCTGGGACGGGAGAACCGCTGTTTGTCTCATAGTCTTGCGTATAGGTGCATATTACAAGCCTTAAAAAAATTGAATGTATTGTCAAGCGTTCAAAGAAAATACTTACCTATAAATATTTCATGAAAGCTTAATAGTTTCACGGTAAAAAAATCGCAATAGATCTCAGAATTTTGAGCTCAAACCATATAATTTTATGTAATGACATTGTAGTGAATTTCATGAACATAAGATAACTATAAATTATTCCACTGAGCCGTGTCCATTTTTTACAATTTGAAGAAAACTTTAAAATTACTGTTATTTTTGTGGTTATCCGATTCAACTAACATCAAACGTATCGCTATTTTGAACCTTATTTGTTACCGCGATGCGTTATTGTCAATTACCTCAACATTTGCTTACGACAAGACCTTAAAGGCATAATACATTTAATAATCTTTTTATTTCATATTACTGAGATGTATGTATATGACTCGAGGATGGCCTAACAAGCGCCCTATATAAAAATTGTTTTTTTTTGTTCATTCGGATTACAAAAAGGAATTCTATTTCAGCCAGGTTGTCGCGGTGTACAACCTTCACCGTACATACCTATATAGTTTGCAAAGTAAATACCAGACCATTAACAGACAATTTTAAGTAATACTTCATTACACCTTATTAACTTCGGTAGCCTAGGGGTGGTAAGTGCGATTGTTACGCTAGAGGTCTTGGGTTCGATTCCCAGCTCGAGAAAAAAGTGTTGTTGGGTTTTTCTATGAAATTCTCAGTAGCAGCTCGGAGTTAGGATTTGTGCCCGGTTAATGGCAATAGGCTCGCCCCCTATTACATGGGACCTAAAACATACCGGCGAACTGTGGGTGTACATTGGTACACCTGGGGGAATACAGGCGTGATGGTATGTTATGTGTGTGTGTTATGTTACTTCATTACAAATCTGATATCAATTCTCGTGTATATAAAATCTATTTTTAACGAAATACTGTATAAGCGTTCAGATTTTCTTATGACAGATTTTGTTAAATTCTTTATAAATGTACAGCATTTTTTACTGAAATTAATTTGGAGAAGATTTTGAATAAAGAATTTTGAAGACGTACCTACCATTTGTTGATATAAGACGAGTTTTTCAATTCGATTTTAAATATATTATTAACCTAAATATTTTTTTAGAATACCTACTTTTTTTGTACTAGCCTACTGCCCGCGACCTCGTCCGCGTGGCTTATTTCACCTGCGTTAATTTACGTCTTTAGTTACTGCTTCGCTCCTGAATGTCCTAGCGTGATACTGTGTGCCTATGTTACTCAGGAATAACGTAGCTATCTATTGGTGAAAAAATGGTTAAAATCGGCCCAGTAGTTTCCAAGCCTATTCGATACAAACAAAAAACAAAAAATCTTTCTTCTTTATAATATTAGAATAGATTATCTTTATTTATTTTTTCACAAAAAAAAAATATGAACTTAATCAATACTATAAATAGTTACTGAATAAAACGCGTAGTTTTTTCACCCGTAATATGTTACGTTTTTAGTTACTGCTCCGCACCTATTAGTCGTAGCGTAATGTTATAAAGCCTATAGCCTTCCTCAATAAATGGACTATCCAATACAAAAAGATTTATTTAATTCAAACCAAACAGATTAGCGCGTTCAACTAAACAAACAAACTCTTCAGCTTTATAATATTAGTAAAGACTACAGCCAAAAAAAGTTTGCAAATCTCTGTTAATATTTACAACTATCAAAATTAACCAAAGTAATTTAAGTGCTTACAAAAAAACCCAATTATACAAAAACACACACACAAACCTTCACGCCTGTATTCCCCAAGGGTTAGGCAGAGGTGTAACAATGTACACCCACAGTTCGCCGGTATGTTTAGGTCCCATGTAATAGGGGGCGAGCCTATTGCCTATTGCTTATTTTATACAAAAACTGATTCACAAATTCTAGACAAACGGAAACCATTATTTAGATAACAAAGGGAACAATGCTCAGAAACGACACGTTACCGACACACAAGCAGGAAATAAATACGGAGGAAATCTGCCTGTAAAACGTTTTCAATGAGTAAATTTGTATTTTAATCTGGGGCGAAATGGGGAAGTGGAAACGACTTTAGGCTTCCACTCTGTTGTTTTGGAAAGCGATTCTCTATCCTCTTCTATCTTACGTCAAAATGGTGTGGGTGACTGTGAAAGTAGATGTGTATTTTAGGATTAGGAGTGTTGTTGCCTTGTGTTCGGTCGTTGTGTATCTGTCCCGTCTAACATATTAAACTAACAGTATAAAATAGTTTGCTCAGAATCGGTAAATGAATTGATTTCAACTATTTCTATAATAGGTAATTTTTAACATACCATCACGCCTGTATTCCCCGAAGGGTTAGGCTGAGGTGTACCAATGTACACTTACAGTTCGTCAGTATGGTATAGTAGTGGTCCCATGTAATAGGCGGTGAGCCTATTGGTATTAACCGGCAATAAACCCTTACTGCTAGTGAGAATTATATACAAAATCCAATAACATTTTGCTTGACCTGGCAATCGAACCCACCTTCCTCTAGTGTAGCAGTCTCGCATAGGACCAATAGGCTACCGAGGCAGTTAGCTGTTAAACATTGAAACCGAAATTCCTTCTAAAACCAAAATGAAGTCGAATTCGTTCTACTAAATAAAATAATGGTACATTAATTTGACGCGAAATACTGCTTCTGTACGTAGTTTCTGGGAAATTTACAAATAAGTCTGAAGTTTATTTCAGTGATATTTCTTCTTACACCACCTCAGATGAATACTTTATTTGTGTAACTACGTAAATTGTAGTCACTTCACCTTTCCGTTGAAGAGTGGAAGTGTTTATTGGTCCCACCGAGTGCAAGTGGGCTCCTGTGCAGACGATGGTTCACATACTACTATTTTTATTAAAAACTAGCGACCCGCCCCGGCTTCGCACAGGTGCAATGCTGATGTTATTATACATATAAACCTTCCTTTTCAACTTAAATATACCATCACGCCTGTATTCCCCGAAGGGTTAGGCAGAGGTGTAACAATGTACACGCACAGTTCGCCGGTATATTTAGGTCCCATGCAATAAGGGGCGGGCCTATTGCCATTAACCGGGCACAAATCGTAACTCCGAGCTGCTACTGAGAATTTCATAGAAAAACCCAATAACACTTTTAGCTCGATTTGGGAATCGAACCCAAGACCTCTAGCGTAGCAGTCGCGCTTAGGACCACTAGGCTACCGAGGCAGTTCCGTCCTCTTCAATCACTCTATCTATTAAAAAAACCGCATCAAAATTCGTTGCGTAGTTTTAAAGATTTAAGCATACATAGGGATGTGGGGACAGAGAAAGCGACTTTGTTTTATACTATGTAGTGATCAAGCGGTTGCAAACATATTAACCATACAGATGAATATTGATGAATGAAACGACTGTTTTTTATTATTAACCTACATTACAAGAAATATGAACTCTAAGGGGTCTACATTCATTCAGGGTTGCTGAGTTTGTTCGAAAGAGTTACCGCGATACTGGAGCGCAAAGGGCACTAGTAGGAACACGAATGGGTTTTTAGTCAGTAAGAATCACACACACTCCCATTCACTCCGCCCAGGGTGGGAGAAGTCACTTGATGATTTCCCATCCTTAAAAAAAAAAGAATTCACTACATTCACTAAACCCAAGGTAAGGCAACAGGCTCGCCCCCTATTACATAGGACCTAAACATACCGACGAACTATGGGTGTACATTGGTACACCTCTGCCTAACCTTTCGGGGAATACAGGCGTGATGGTATGTAAACCCAAGGTAAGAGTGTGTTTCAGCTTCAGACTTATCAAGAACCTAAAGTCGAGCGTAATAAAGACCAGAATCCCTTGACTTGGCTTCAAGATCTAACAGACAGAAGACAACTTATCAAAAAACCTTAAAATCTGTAGAAAACGTCGGAGCCACTCACACAAGGACATCAATTTTACTTTAAACCCACTAGAGATACGTGTGGGATAGAATATTTGATATCATCTATTAGAATTTCTCAAATGGACGTAAAATTCTACTGAGAATAGGCAGAAGCTGATGTGAGGCAATTTGGATTGTCTAACCGCTTTTTATTAGGTAGTAATAACTATATTTTGATTATACTGCCTCGGTAGCCCAATGGCCCTAAGCGCGACTGCTAAGCTAGAGGTCTTGGGTTCGATTCCCAGGTTTTTCTATAAAATTCTCAGTAGCAGCTCGGAGTTAGGATTTGTGCCCGGTTAATGGCAATAGGCTCGCCCCCTATTACATGGGACCTAAACATACCGGTGAACTGTGGGTGTACAGATACACCTCTGCCTAACCCTTTGGGAAATACAGGCGTGATGGTATGATGGTATGATTATACAGAATGATATTACAGTGAATTTTTAATAAGGAATAGAATTTTTTTAAATTTTTTTTTATGTGAGTGGCTACACCGACGCCCTAGAAAGACCTACCCTGACCTTATTGGTGGGGTTCTTCAGAAAGGTCGAGTGCGCGGTACTCGTAACCAGCCTGCTTATATGGCCAAATGTGTGAACATGGACTAGGCGAAAGGAGTATGTAAGGATTGTAGCAGGTGGCGTTTTGTGGTTTCTGCCTACCCCCATAACTGTTGTATGCACCATAAGAATAACAATTTGCGTGTGTTACACCACATTGGACACCATACACAGTGATTTAACACACTCAAAAGAATATGTTTTCCAGCAATAATGTTAGTTTGTGTATTTCAACATTATCGTAAAAAAACACAAAAATATAAATTTTAAGTAACCCCCGACAGAATAATAAAAATCCCTACCGCAGCTAACAAAAGAGCTAATAACTTTGAAACCGCTGAACCGATTTTATCAAACATATCTAAGAACACTCCAGACTAATATACCTTTTAAACAAAAAAAATTAAATCCAAATCGGTCCATGCGTTCGGGAGCTACAATGCCACAGACACAGACACGTCAAACTTATAACATCCCGTCGTTTTTGCGTCCGTGGTTAAAAATAAATTGACACCGACGAAGTCGTGGGCAGAAGCTAGTACTATATAGAGATAGAACGATGACGGGTGAACATCAGTGACCGAGCTGACCGTTTATCTTAAAACCGCTTATACAATTCTGAACATCAAATCCCATTTTATCTGACTCAGTGCACACGGTTAAGCCAAAACATTTACGCTGTTTATAGAATTTTCCTTATATACAAAAATCTAAACAAAATCAAATGCCGTTATCCTCGCTTCGTTCTTCAATGGATTCGCACCCTTGTATCCTCACCCCAGTTCGCCTGGTACCAGATTTAAATCCTTTTGAATATTTTAATTTTGCCCATTTAACCGAGGCAATATTTTGTATGAAGGTATTCTTAATTATCTTCGGATCTATTCATACGTCAAATGGATTTATACGGTCGATATAGCTTAACTAGCTATTGCCCGTGACTTCGTTCGCGTGGAATTGTTATTATGAGCAGGAAATATAATAAGCATAGATAGGTTTGTTTGGACTTCCATACGAACTTGCATCTCCGATTTTACCCCCATATAGGTCGAAATTTCAAAAACGCTTGAACAAAATATTTATTTAATCTTGTCAAGTGTCTAAAGGCATACATACATACCATCACGCCTGTATTCCCTGAAGGTCTAAGCAGAGGGTTAGGCAGAGGTGTACCAATGTACACCTACAGTTTGCCGGTATGTTTTTAGGTCCCCTGTATTAGGGAAAGAGCCTATTCCCATAAACCGAGCGCAAATCCTAACTCCGAGCTGCTACTGTGAATTTTATAGAAAAACCCAATACCACTTTGCTCGACCTGGGCACCTTCATCCCTTATTTCAACCCCTCCAACCCTTTTTTTGCGGCAAAAGGTAGCTTATATCCTTCTCCAAGATCTATTCTATTTTTGTACAAAATTTCATCAAAATCGCTTCAGCGGTTTTGGCGTGGAAGCGAAAGACAATCAGACAAAGTAACTTTCGCATTAAATTTTACATAGTACAAGTAGGGATGTATGCTCATTATTGTAAGCATAGCAAATAGGACCCGATTTGAATGAGATTTTACGAGTATTTCAGCAATATCTTTCGGTTAATTTCGGGTTTTATCGGGCCAATTCAGAGAAGAATTTGGGACATTATGCTCATATATTGACTGGGATTACGTTTTTATGACAGTTTCATGGAATTTGGGAATGTCGGAACGTGTTCGGTTATTGAAAATATCTTTATAATGTTTGCTGTTACCAATAATAGGCCGAGGTTTTGTTTATGTATTTATTTATATTATAAAAATACGCTGTACAAGAGCGGATTTAATGCCTCGGGCATTTTATACCAGTCTACCTTACGGCGATGCAGAGACAAAACATAGTAGGTGCAAAGAACAGAAAATATTTATTTATTTATTTATTTACAGTATGGAGGACTTACAGCTAATACTACAGACAAACAAGGGAAAACATAGACACCAGACGGCCAATTACAAGTCCTCACGTATAATAATAATAATATATTTATTTGCTTAAAACACGGTATAAAAAGGTCTTACATAAAAATGAGATCATACATGTTTAGCTTAAAAATAAAGCATGCAAAATTGTTAAGCACAAGCAAGCGCAAGATGCAAGTGTTGCATGTTGCTAATATTAGTATTCTAGGAAATCCTTAATACTATAGAAATTATTTTCATTCAACCAATTGTACAATTTAAATTTAAATAGTCTACAATTTAATTATTTCAGTGTCTTTGGTAACTTATTAAATACACGTACACACATAGCTACACAGTTATTATTATATTTAGTACACCTAGGCAGTTCGTCAAGTACAAGTGTGTATTGGTCACGCCGACTTCGTGAACATACTTCTTCTGCTGTTTATAGCTATGGATTATTTATTTTATTCAGGAATAAAATATATTATAATAATCAATACATATATAAATACATACAAACACAATATACAAAGTAGAGAGAGATAAAAATACATAGTTTGAGAGATAATAAACAAATTAATTGTGAGACGAGTCTCGCAACCTCATAGGCAAGTGTTCGCGAGATTTTAATTATTTTTTGCTTTTATGACTGTCGTTATGGCTTTTATTATAAAGCCGTCAGTCCGTCTCAGTGTACGAATTATTGACAAAAGTTATTCATCTCCACCAATATAATAAAGCTGGAGAGCTTTTTTGTTTGTTTATACGCGATAATCTCCGGAACTGACAGACAGATTGGAAAAAAATCTTAGCTAGATTCGTGAAGGGTAATAGGTTATATAATATCACGCTACAACCCATGGGATCGAAGCAGTAATAGAACGCGGGTGACACCCGAGTCCGAGTGGTCTAGTTTTATATAAAAATCAAATCAAAAATCCCGACTGAGTAAAACTTAAAAAAAAAAAAACCGAAAGGAAACAAATAAGCCCATTAGTCAAGAATTCTTTTAAGTAACAGTCGGGACCCCTTATTGTGAAAATTTGAGCCGGTCTAGATTTTTAATGGATTCCGTTTGTTGTTCGTCTGTTTAAACGCGCTGATCTCAGGAATTACTAGTACGATTTGAAAAAAGAATTACATTTAGGGTTAACTCCCTTTTCTATGAATTTCTCAGTAGCAGCTCGGAGTTAGGATTTGTACCCGGTTAATGGCAATAGGCTCGCCCCCTATTACATGGGACCTAAAACATACCGGCGAACTGTGGGTGTACACCTCTGCCTAACCCTCTGGGGAATACAGGCGTGATGATATGTTATGTTTATTTAGGGTTACATAGCTAGCCTATTTATCGAGGAACGCTATATAACATCACGCTACATCCGAAAGGAGCGGAGCGGATGAAACTACAGGATACATATTCTAGTATTCCACATAAGAGTAACCCTAGCTTCCACAAAACCTATTAGCTAGATTTAATTCGTTGAACAAATGCTGATCCTAACGGCTACCCCATGAATATTAATGAATCAATTCGCACACTTCTGAATAAAAACAATTTTAATCATAAAGACGTTATAAGATTCCTCACACGTTTATCGAAGTACCCTTTGCTCGTACCTTTTGATGGTTTTGTTATGGATGATTGCGTCTACATGGATATTAAATGCTGAATAAGTTTTAAAGATAAAAGAATTTGAATTGGATTTAACTCCAAATTTTGTCTGTTTTACCCCAAGGTAGACACATCTACACATCTATAGAGACATTTATTTATTTTTAATATCTGCAATTTAACTGCCTCGTTAGCCTAGTGGTCCGCTAGTGGTGCTACGCTAGAGGTCTTGGGTTCGATTCCCAGGTCGAACAAAAAGTGTTATTGGATTTTTCCATGAAATTCTCAGTAGCATCTCGAAGTTAGGATTTGGGCCCGGTTAATGGCAATAAGCTCGCCCCTATTACATGGAACCTGAACATACCGGCGAAATGTGGGTGACATTGTTACACCTCTGCCTAACCCTTTGGGGAATACAGGCGTGATGGTATGTTATGTTAAAAAAAAACGCAAATTTCAGGAATTGACTCGGTCATTGATCAGGTGTGATATTTTGCATAGTTTTTCATCAGCTTCATCATCTGACATGGTAATACCATCTGTATACATCACTACAACTCTACCTACCCCTTTGGGAACTGCAAACGTGCTAACATAATAACAAGTGTCATACACTGATGTAACAACTACCCTCGTGGGTCCCATTTATGAATTTGAGCATCAATATTAATGAATTGTGTATCTATCAAACTTGTTCAAAGTTTATCATAGAAATGTTTGCAAACCTAGATGCTGTTGATTTTGTGGAATTGCAGTTCCTAAGTCAAAGTCAAAGTTAAAACATTTATTTTAATAAGGAAATGGCCTTATTAAAATAAATGTTTTGACTCCGAGCTGCTACTGAGAAATTCCAAATGGAAAAACCCAATAATACTTTTTGCTCGACCTGCGAATCGAACCCAGGACCCCATGCTCATCAGTCGCGCTTGCGACCACGAGACCAACAGAGCAGTTTTTTTTATATAATTTTTGTTTTATATTGATTTTATAATTTGCACCTGCCATGTTATGTCTTCGCCTCCATTGATTGACTGGTAGAGAATGCCTAAAGCATAAAGTCCGCCTTTGTACTTTTTGTTGCATATAGTTTAAATAAATAAGTAAATAAAAGTTGATATTGCACTGTAGTGCAGAACCCTTCGGGTGGGAGTTACACTTGCGCTTAGTTGTTTTTTTTTTATTATTTTCAGAATGACACCCGTCTATGATCACTTCAATGTTTGCTATGAGCTGTTCATCAATACTCTTACAAGAACAAGATCATGTCAGCTTACAGACCTCCACTGCTGCACATAGCCCAGCCCCCCCCCCCCTAAAGATACCCACAATGGCCGGTCCTGCGGTGCCCGCATCCAGCGATTTCCCGCGACCATTACCAGTTCGTCGATCAGGTCACATCTAGCATCACCCTAAATCAATCCTTATCGTAGTTCACATCACTAAAGAAAGCAATACTTCCCCAATCAACAGTAAAAAGAGAAAATGAAGAAAACTTCAATAAACTTTATTACATGAAACAAATTAAAGGTAACTCCGAAAAGCGGGGGTTCCGTAGCCCTTGGGGTCCCACTTATCTTGATTACTCAGCGTTTTGTGAACCCCGCAACACGTATTGCCAGTCAAACGGCCTTTGAAAAGAGGTTAAAAGCAATTATCTTTGAACCCGAGAATTTTCGTATGCATTGATCAGCTTAATACATTTCTTTAGTTGGCTTTTTTTGAATATCTTCCGTTTAGCTGAGGCTTTTTCCCTTAATATTTCGATATTAGTCAACTGCTAGCTGTAAGCTTCGGCTTACAGCTAGCAGTTGACTCACTTGTTAGCCTAGTGATCCTAAGCGTGACTGCTACGGTCTTGAGTTCGACTCCCAGGCCGAGCAAAAAGTGTTATTGGGTTATTCTATGAAATTCTCAGTAGCAGCTCGGAGTTAGAATTCATGCCCGGTTATGGCAAGAGGCTCGCCCCCTATTACATGGGGCCTAAACATGCCGGCGAACTGCGGCTGTATATTAATATACCTCTGCTTAACCCTTCGCCGAATACAGGCGTGATGGTATGTTTATATTAAAGCTTAGGTACTGTCGTGATGGCTTAGTGGTCAGGATATGCATCTCAACCAAGAAGGCAAGTACCAATGTTCCTTTTTCAATTCATATGTACTTTCTAAATTTATATTGGACATCACTGACATCGGTAAAGGAATACATTGTAAGGAAACCTGGTGATCAATGCTCGTGCCTTCTCTGTATGGGAAGAGGCCTTTGCCCTGCAGGTGTTTATCTTGTTAATTTACGTAGTGTTATCGTTTCTTCATGGATTTTGATGATAAGAAGTAGATACTAAAAGAGAAAAGTAAAAAAAAACGTCCGAGTCTTTGGTTCTGTTTGTTGTTCTGTATTGTCACCGGCTTCCAAAATTAAAGTTATTTTTCACTTTCTAGTTTTTGAAGGTGACTGTCTTTTCTGGCTCGTCCCCTATTACATGGGATCCTAATATTCCGGTGGACTGCAGGTGTACACTGGTACACTTCTGCCTGACCCTTCGGGGACAATAAATACATCTGTGATGGTATGTTATGTTTTCTTTTTTTTGTATTATTATTGTACTGGAACATTCTATAGAAAATACGCGCTGAGATGTCGAGTTGCGCACTTCATCCTTCTGCCCTTATCCCATGTTACTTAGGGTCGGCGCAACACGTTTTCTTCTTCCACGCTGTCCTGTCAACCGTCATGCTATCGCTGACTCCCTTCTCTTTCGTATCATTGTTGCGGACACCAGGCTGATATACCAATACAATACTTTAGAACAGTTTACCCATTGCACCAAAGTATTTAGCTGTAACAACATCTGAACAGTTCTCAAGCACCAACCGTTAACGACAGTTACAAAATTTCAACTGTATTTTCATCCATTTTATAATTAATTCCTTCGATTGATGTTTGACCTTTGCGATCGTCAGGCGATTTCAGAAAAGATTAAATGTCACAACAGTCTAGTAGGCTCTTTGATCTTGATGCTTTTGTAAGCCTTCAATTCTCGACAGAGATCTTTGATGTTGGAATTCCATAATCGCAATTTGATTGAATGCTTTTATCTCATTTAAATTAGAGGTATGGTTGAGACAGAGGCTGTGGGATCGGCTTCTGGGTTGTGTTGCTACGTCAAACTTGAGAGCACGAGTTGGATTCGCTTACGAACGGTTCCGTATTATCGTAAAATAGTTAATACTACGTACCAAAAACCCCGTGTGTTGCATGGGGACCGCTCTAATTTTTCACTTTATTTTACTTTTATTATTTGTTGGTAGGTTGCTCAATTTGTTCTAAAGAGGCACTGCGGCTCTGGAACGCAAACGACATTAGAAGGTACATGGATGGGTTTTAGTCCATAAGAATCTGACACTCGCTTTCGCTCCACCCAGAGCGGTAGAAGTCAATTGATGATTTTCCATCCTTAAAAAAAAGGACTTACTGCCGACCATCACGCCTGTATTCCCCGAAGAGTTAGGCAGAAGTGTTCCAATGTACACCCACAGTTCGCCGGTATGTTTAGGTCCCATGTAAAAGGGGGCGAGCCTATTGCCATTAACCGGGCACGAACCCTAACTCCGAGCTGCTAATAAGAATTTCATGGAAAAATCCAATAACACTTTTTGTTCGAAATGAGAATCGAACCCAAGACCTCTAGCGTAGCAGTCACGCTTAGCACCACTAGGCTAACAAGGCAATTAAATAATGTATATTAGTCGCCACGAGTCGTGAGCACAAATGTCAAGTTAATTTTTGGGTTCCTTTCGGGGTTTTTTGGGGCGCAGACGCTGCACGCGATCGGTCCAACTGACGGATCAATCGCGTGCAGCGTCGCCGGACCAAAAAACCCAGACAGGTGCTAGACTAAAAAGTGTATTACCTAACTAACTAACAGTAGAACCATCAATCGGTCTCTGCGCCAAAGTTCCACTTTGAATTTATTATTAAAAGACTCACGATGAAGCTTCCACTCATTTTTCAACTAAGTTCTATGATAAATTTCATGTAAAGTGATATTACACTTTCAAAGTTGAACATTTCTACTACGAGTTAGAAGAGGTAGTTTTCACATTGATCTGTGCATAGAATAAAAAACTTAGTGTATGAAGTAGTTGTCGTACTGTTAAACTGGTATAAGTTTTGCTGTTAAATTTTGTACACTGTGGCTTTTATATGGAGATGCGATCTGTCATTGCATGTCTTTTTTTTTTTTTAATTTTTTTTTTTTTTTTTTGTATAATGTGTCCTAATACGGTTACATCATAAAAAATACAATCTAGCTTAATACTAAAGCTAATGAGTAATTCTATTTTGACTTAATTTGCTAGGGAGACTATGACTAAGAATGTGTCCATTAACACTTTTCTTATTGTCTCTATTAAGGGGAAGACACTTTTTTCTTGTGTTCTTCATAGGTAGCACTCACTTCACTACATTAAACTAACACTTCACTAAATTAGCTCGAAAGGTTTTGTCCTTTTTAGCCTTCTCACTATGTCCGTGTTGTCGAGGAGCTGGATAGCCTCGATGTTCACATGATGGTGAAGCCTTCGTTCATGAGCTTCGGCGTTCTTTTTAATTATGTCTATGACGAGATTTACTTTGAGGTCCCGATGAAGGTCGTAATTTCGAATGTACCAGGGCGCATTAACGATACCTCTGAGTACTTTGTTTTGAAAACGCTGTATAATTTTGATGTTACTTTGTTTGGTACAGCCCCAAAGCTGAATACCATAAGTCCATACAGGCATGAGGACTTGTTTGTACAACAGTACTTAGTGTGTACTGACAGCGAAGAATGTTTTCCTATCAGCCAGTACATCGACTTGTAGCGAAGCTCTAGCTCGTCGCGTTTCTTTTTAACATGGGCTTTCCAGCGAAGCTTTGCGTCTAATGTCATGCCTAAGTATTTGGCTGTATTTTCGTATGGTATGACATGACCGTTTATGTTTATCGGATGATAATTTTGCATTTTGTTTGTGAAGTCTATGTGAACAGATTTTGTTTCATTAAGTTTCACACGCCATTTTTTTGTCCAGTCAAAGATGATATTGACGGCTGTTTGAACTTTTTTCACTGCTTCTTCTTGAGTGACGCCTGTGGCCATTATAGCTGTGTCGTCTGCAAATGTGGCAATGGTATTGTTCTCTAATTCAGGAATATCGCAAGTGTACAATAAGTACAAGACGGGACCTAGGACACTTCCTTGCGGTACTCCAGCTTTTATCGGTTTTAGTTCCGAATGTGCATCATCTTGTCTTACTCTAAACATACGCTGTGATAGGTAAGACTCTAAGATGTCAGCAAACTGTTTAGGGAGCATATTTCTTAGTTTGTTAATGAGGCCTTTGTGCCATACCTTATCAAATGCTTGCGCTACATCGAGGAAGACCGTTGAGCAAACTTTGTTTTCCTCTAAAGCCTTTTCTATAATGTTGGTAATCCTGTGTACTTGGTCTATTGTCGAATGTTTTTCCCTAAATCCAAATTGGTAGTCAGGGATCAAGTTTCTTTCTTCTATGATGGGTTTTAGCCGCTTCAAGAGAAGCTTTTCAAATAATTTTGACATGATCGGTAGCAGCGAGATCGGCCTATATGATGTCGTTTCGTGAGGTGGTTTACCATTGCATGTCTGACTACTTTTTGGTTGCCTAACTGTCTATAAAGAGAAGTTTAATTTTCTTGTTTTCAGACTCAATAAATTTTTACTTGATAATTTCAATAATTTTAACTCTAAGATAGGGTTATGTCTAACTTCGAGCTTTTAACTAAATACATAAGGTAAATTTTATATTATGGTATTTGTTGTATTTGGTTGTGGTATTTTTTTTAATGTTTATCTGTTTGTTCCAGTTTACCTCTAAAATGGCTTAACCGATTTGGATGGGACTTTCACTGACAGATAGCTGATTTTTAACCCCCTACGCAAAAACGACGGGGTGTTATAAGTATGACGTGTCTGTGTGTGTGTGTACGTGTATGTGTGTGTGTGTGTTTGTATGTGGCATCGTAGCTCCCGAACGCATGAATCGATTTTGATTTAGTTTCTTTTTGCTTGAAAGGTATATTAGTCGGGAGTGTTCTTAGCTATGTTTGTTGGAAATCGGTTCAGCGGTTTCAAAGTTATGACCTCTTTTGTTAGCTTTATTAAGGATGTTTATTTTTCTGTCGGAGGTTCCTCAAAATGTTTAATTTTGTGTTTTATAAGGAGTAAAAAGGCATACCAAAAACCATCTCTGATAAACGACATTAACTCGGACGAAGACACGGGCATTAACTAGTTTACCTACAGTATATTTATTTAATCTTTGGAAGATTTACGGCTAAAACGAGTCATATTAAAGAACTGCAAATGTGACAGGCAGGCAAATACTAATCTCCACTTACATATAGCAAAATTTAATTGAAAACAGGTCTGTGAACAATACAGTACCGCCAACAAATGAAAAGAAAATAAAATAAATTAGTCTTATACTGCTTGTACTCAATTAGAGCCACATGCCATCACTCTAGTAGGGTTAGGTAGAGGTGTACCAATGTACACCCACAGTTCGCCGGTATGTTTAGGTCCCATGGAATAGGGGGCGAGCCGATTCCCATAAACCGGGCACAGATCTTAAGTCCGAGCTGCTACTGAGAATTTCATAGAAAATTCCAATAACAAATTGCTCAATCTGGGAATCGCACCCAAGACCTCCAGTGTAGCAGTCGCGCTTGAGACAACTAGGCTAACGAGGCAGTTACATCCAAACAGCGTCAATATTTTGCCTCAATTGAAAAAAAAATAAAGCTCATGCACTTTCTAGCCACGGACACAATAATTCATAGTAACATGATAACATCATTAATCATCAATACAAGAATCCGTCACATACTTAAGCCGTCAGTCCAGTGCATGCTGCACTCTTTACATCCCCAACACAATGGGTCTTAGACATTTTTTATTACCACAATTCAACCACTCTTACGACCCTCCATGAAGTGGTAAAAGTAAAGCTGAGTACACACAATACAGACAGACGTGACACGGCGTATCACGTGTCACGCTGAAGGTCACAGCTGTAATAAATCATTGGATAATAACTCGTCTGTGACGTGCATAGAGATTAGGATATTTGTGGGTTTTTAGGGTATATTTAGGATGCAGAAATGAAGAAATTAGTTTTTTTTTTCAGTTGTTTATATTTTTTTACCAAACTACTTAAGCAATTTCGATAAAATTTATTTGGGACCACCTCTGAAGTATGATGAACCATCAAACAACTATGCATATTTATGCGGTGGCAGCAATCGCGGTAATTTCTTGAGGAGTTCCGTTATATGTATATGAAATTTACTTGGGACCATTTCGGAATAAACCCCTTTCAAACAAAACAAGAATTTTGTAAATCCGTCTATAAATGACGGAGTTATGCCCGAACATACATAAAATATAGACATATATTTATATAAACATCCGAATTGATAACGTTCTCCTTTTTGAAGTCAGTTAAAAATACAAAAAAAAAATATTTTCTCGTCATAATATTAATTTAGCCAAAATAAATAAATGAAATGTAAGTAATGTTATAATCAGTTAAAGTGAACCCAAGTACACGCAGATATGAGTGGCGTGACAAGTGTCACGATCGTCATTTGTTATCCTAAATATGAAGTGTAATAATTTATCACGCCACTTAAGTAAATGCTTCGCTTACGTGTTTTATTACAATTGTGTGCTTACACCTTTATTTATTGTGAAGAAATATTTATGATACCCGCTGCGTACTATATTTGGCAGCATTAGGCAGTTTGTTTTCAAACAAAGACTTCTTTTTTTATTTTTGAACTATTTTGTGACTCTCTCTCTCTCTTAGACTTGGGATAGTAGTAGAGCTCTTTGTGAAGGAGCTTGTCCGGGGAAGTACTACCACCTTACCTATTTCTGCCGTAAAGCAGCATTGCTGTGTTTCTGTTTACAGGATATAAGTGCCGGTGTAATTAAAGGTACTTGAGACATTTCAACTTTGTCTCTGGGATGGCAACGCAGTTGCAAGGCCTCTGGTAGTGCAGCTAGCTCACTTAACATTAGGTGGGCCGTCAGCTCATTCGTCATCCAACGAAGATTGAAAAAAAGACTTAGGACTTATTTTAGAAAAATAATAAGAAGAAAAAAATATTCATACATACCATCACGCCTGTATTCCCCGAAGGGTTAGGCAGAAGTGTACCAGTGTACACCCACAGTTCGCCGGTATGTTTAGGTCTCATGTAATAGGGGGCGAGCCTATTGCCATTAACCAGGCACACATCCTATCTCCGAGCTGCTACTGAGAATTTCACAGTAAAATCCAATAACACTTTTTGCTCAACCTGGGAATCGAACCCAAGACCTCTAGCATAGCAGTCGCGTTTAGGACCACTAGGCTAACGAGGCAGTTAAAAAAAATAGGCAAAAAATATTCCTCACAAAGAAATAAAAACCCTGCAGATAATCGTCATTTATGCGGGCAAAGTCATGGGCATAAGCTAGTTATTATCATTATAACAATATCACGTCTTAATAACGAAAGGGTTGGCAGGTTGGTAAACAGTAATTACCTTTTTCGTTTGATGTAATTTGTTCAGGGGAGTGATATCGCTGAGGTAGCAAATTATTGTTATTAAATGAGGACGCGTGAGTTTGTTCCTTTGCTAAGATAAATAGAAAAGGAGACTGTCTTTTTATTATGTTAAGGCTCAATTTTATTTGGAGGCTTTGTTCATAAGAATGGGTTTGCCGTACAAAATTAAATACGATTGGAATAGGAATTTTGTTTTCAATTCAAACGTCGAACGAATTCGCAAGTCTTTGTTCTACATTTAAATTCGCTAGTTAATAATAAAAGTATTACAGGATCCGCTACGAGTCGTGAGCACAATATTCACCTGCGCAGAAGTTCATTTGTAGGTCTATTTGGCGGAATGAAAGACGCAGCGGGGGTCGACGTCGCACGCGATTGGTGCGTCCCTGTCCGGCAGCCGATGCTCGTCGCCTATTGGACACTCGTATGTTGTTCGGCTACTGTACACTTTTGAGCAGTTTTAGCGACATTTTTGAATTTCAAAAATGATTTATATTTTGTAATTTTGTATTTATTTTTGGGATTAGTTTTCATGTAGTTTTATGGATTTTTTACGGAAAGCATATCACCTTTACCTTCAGATAACGGAACGTTAAAAAATAAAAATAAATTACCATTTCTAACTATATTTTATTGAGATATATTTCAGTCACGAAGGCCTATAACATTACTGCATCAAAGTAAAGTTATAAGTACCGCTTATGTTTTAATTACCTTACTTACATAATTTGTGTAAGTACCTAACAATAATTTTAGTAAAATCGGTACTGAATTAATTCGGCCGAAAGTGTTCATGCGCGAGGTTACCCCCACCACTGCCCATATGTGCTCACGACTCGTGGCGACTACACTACCATATTTTTTATGAACGGATAAAATCTGAAATCTTAAAAAGAAATAAAGAAAATTTAAATGTACTTTTAAATTACCCAAAATAATAATTAATCTTTGAATCATTAAGTTGATGTGAGATTTTCATTTCCTTCCTTCATAATTAGCTCGTTTAAGATCCATCAAAGAAACAGTCATAAGAAAAGAAACACTTCATTTTACAAATGAACAATTACAGTAACACATTAATTTGAATTCTACCTCCCTAGGATTACAGTACAATCTCACATTTAACATTAAATTCTCCGTGAAAGCCTTCCTTCCTTGTATGTGAGGATTTAAAGCTATGTAATTTTCTCATTGAAACATCAAATTAAGGTTATATGAAGGCATCAAAGATTTACTTTTATTCGGAAAATTAGGCAGTGGGTATAGAATTAAAACAAATACAGGTTGAATTTAAATTGCCTTCGAATCTTAATGGAGCTAAATTACTCGGTAATTCGAAGAGCTTTTATTACGGGACACACATTGAAATATGGCAACAAGATAAAACAACTTTTTCCCACAAAAACCGGCCAAACACAAGTCGGAATAGCATACGAAATTCTAAATATTTTTTTATTTCACGGTTGTTTCCATAGTAAAAAGATCTATCTATAAATATTTATTTTTAACCCCCGACGCAAAAACGATGGGTTGTTATAAGTTTGATGTGTCTGTGTGTGTGTGTCATCGTAGCTTCCAAACGCATGAACCTATTTCAACTTTGTTTGAAAAGTGAATTATTAGTCGGGAGTGTTCTTAGCTTTGTTTGATGGAAATCGGTTCAGCGGTTTCAAAGTTCTTTCCAGCTCTTTTGTTAGCTGCGGTAGGAATATCTATTCATCTGTCGCGGGTTACCTAATATTTTAAATTCTGTGTTTTTAAAAATTAGCTTTTATATTGCATTGTCATGCATTGTGCATATTACGTATTCAAACTTCCAGCTCAATCGAACACCGGGAAGTGGGTCAACTTGTAAGATTTGATTAAGTTCCTTTGACCAGTTTCCGGCTCTATCATCAGACCAGCTCTGTGACGTCATTTTATTGCATTGTCATGCAAATTGCACTTTCACGCAAAATATCTGCTCAATCGTACATTGGACAGTGGGTCAAATTAAATTAATAAGATTTGTCTAACCACGGACACGAGAAAGTAAATAAAAGATTGTATAATGTAAGAAATTAATTTTATCTAAGAACCATCGCTAGGAAACCTGTTTTTGAATAAAAAATAACTGCATTATTATTATTTTATGCATTATTATTATTTTTTATATATACACTCACTCACGCCTGTATTCCCCGAAGGGTTAGGCAGAGGTGTAACAATGTACACCCACAGTTCGCCGGTATATTTAGGTCCCATGTAATAAGGGGCGAGCCTATTGCCATTAACCGGGCGCAAATCCTAACTCCGAGCTGCTACTGAGAATTTCATAGAAAAACCCAATAACACTTTTTGCTCGACCTGGGAATCGAACCCAAGACCTCTAGCGTAGCAGTCGCGCTTAGGACCACTAGGCTACCGAGGCAGTATTATTTTTTATTATTTATTATTTCATGTAGATTCGCCCGCTGCACGGACCAGGTAAAAATAACGCTTTTCAAAGCATATTGTCAGGGTCTGTACACGGGTGGTCTGTGGATCAACTACACCAAAAGATCGCTAGATGTCCTGCGCGTCCAGTATAACAATGTTTTTAGAATGCTCTTGAGACTGCCCCGGTTCTGTAGTGCGTCAGAAATGTTTACGCAGAACCGTACTGATGGCTTCCACGCAATTGTGCGGAAGAAAATAGCGTCTGTGGCAGCTAGAACCCGGGCCGGGGGCAACAGCATTCTAAAAACAGTGACTGATAATGTGTTTTCCCCTTTTATGCGGCATTTTGTGGAGAAGATGACCGGTTGAGAAACTGGTTTCGTCTTCTTTACAAAGTGACATACCCAAATTATCAAAATTTATGTATTATACTAACACTAGGTATAAGGTACTTTACTAACACTACGGATCTTTGTTGTCTGATTATTTGAAATAAATTATTAATTATTATTATTATTATTAAAATCGGTTCACCCGTTTAAGAGCTTCGGTACGACAGACAGACACACAGACACGTCAAATTTATAACCTCTCTTTTTGAGTCGGGGGTTAAAAAATCGGCCAAAGGCAAGTCGGACTCGGAAATAAAGAATACCGTACCGCATAAAAATCATGTCTCTTGTATGGAGCCCCCATACACGAGACATGATTTTTATGCCCTTAAATATTTATTTAAATTCTGTTTTCTTGTGTTTGTTGTTATATTGGCAACAGAAAAATTCCAACTGTCTAACTATCACGATTCAGCCGGGTGACAGATGGACGGACGGACAGCGGAGTCTTAGTAATAGGTTTACCCTTTGGGTATGGAACCCTAAAAATTGATCGTATTCATGATTACTCCTTGCACAATCCCCTTTCTATTTTGAACACGCTAATGGATGTCAAACTCGTCATACAACCTAGATATAAGCACAAACACACACATATGTCCCCAGAGCGGCGGCTCCGGCGCTTAATTGAATCGTTCCGAAGCCGTACCGGTTTCAGCAACTTAAAGAATTCCCGTCTCGACACTGAACGGTTTATTAGATAGCTGAAGAGACGAGGCATTTATTGATGTGAGCTGTCGTGGATTCAATGATCAATTGATTGGAAATTAAATGGGGTGAAGTAATTTGAGGCTTACTGCTGTAATAATTAGGTTTAAATCATGTCAGAATGTCTCCCATTTTTTAACTGACTTCAAAGAGAAGGAGGTTCTCGATTCGTCTGTATGTTTCTTTTTGTATGTGTGTTACGCGATAACTCCGCCAATTATGAACACATCCTACTTCAAAAACTAAAAAGTGAAAATTAACTTTAGAAGTGAAGTCAATGAACTCAGGGGAGCAGTCATTATTTTAATGATTTCCCATCCGGAAAAAAAGGAAGTTGAATTTGAAGAATGTTGTGTTTTTTTTTTGAAGTTATTGTTTTGATCGGTGATTGTTTTTTAATCTATCCTAAGCATAATATTAGGATAAAGATTTAGTACAGGGTCTAGTCACTCTAACTGGCTTAGCCATAAAAAAATTTACCTGTTCTTTTAAAACTACTTATCATAATTTTATAAATGCGGTATCGTGAACCAGCGAACGTCTTGAACGTTCGCTGATATATGTGACGTCACATCAAATTTAAAATGGTGGCTTCACATAAAACAAGCGATCAAAAAATGTTATTATTTAATCGAGATTTTTCAGTAGCTTTTAAACTATTTTTTTTTCATATGACATCACGCTACGACCCACAGGAGCGGAGCAGTGATCAACGATGATAATGATAACCAATGATGTAACTAAACGATGTTGAAAAAAACTATTTCCTTCAATACATATTTACGTCCAACAACAGACTAGGAACACAGTAAGTAAAATAAATATCTAACTCTTGAAAAGAAATACTCGCGACACGTTCCGAAATCGTAACAATTCCATTGACCATTAAATCAAAGTGCCCAGTAAAACATACGTAAAAGAGAAAATCTTCTTAACGGTAGCAGTAAAAAATATCGAAGACATTCTAACAGGAATCTGGTAAAACAAGTCCCTATTGAATGGTCTGGAAACTGAGCGGCCATTTTTCTTTTTTTCTTCTACACCTGAACAGAATGTTAGTTCTAGATTTTTAATACATTTATACAAAAAACTGACTGACTGTGACTGCCTCGTTAGCCTAGTCCTAAGCGCGACTGCTTTGCTAGACGTCTTGGGTCCGATTCCCAGGTCGAGCAAAAAGTGTTATTGAGTTTTTCTATGAAATTCTCAGTGGCAGCTCGGAGTTGGATCTGTGCCCAGTTAGTAGCAATAGGCTCGCCCCCTATTACATGGCACCTAAACATACCGGCGATCTGTGGGTGTACATTATTACATCTCTGTCTAACCCTTCGGGGAATACAGGCGTGATGGTATGTTATACAATAAACTTCTGCATATCTACATTTGAAGAAGTTTTTTGTATGATTAATGGTTTTAAATAATGATTAGTTAAGTGATGGTGGATGGATGTAGATTTCTATAAGACTACATTTTTTTTTTTTATTATCTTTTATTTTAGGGGCTTTTATTCTTGTAGAACATGTCAGCCCCGTTAAGTCATATCTAAATTACATTACACAATATAACAAAATAGCAAATGAACAAAGGATGAGTAACAAGATATCACTGACGCGTGAACATCTTAAATAATGTGGTGGCAGCAGATGACGTGGGATTTGCTAACACATCCATCATATTTAATTTAAATTCATTCACCAATAATTCCCTGCTTTTCGCGTATTTTTTACAATCTAAAATTAAGTGTTGTACATCATCTGGTACCGCACATTGTTCACAGTTAGGGGAATCAACTTTTTTCATTAAATGAGCAAATTTTTTGGAGGGATAATGTCCTGAACGTAATCTGTTTGCTACCACTATAATATTCCTGCATATTTTATAATTTATAAACCATGGTATTCGAAGACTAGATAATTATAACGAATGTGATTCCAAGATTTTGTACGAATAATTTTATATAATTATGAATATTATAAATATTTACCCTTCAACCCGGAACACAGCAGCGCTGCTTTGCAGAAATATCTATGGTGGTAGTACATATGTGGTATGACTATGTTAGTTTTAACTTCAATATTGTTCTTAATCAATTTCCAATCCAATTTTGTTAATCCTGAATTTATTCAATGCTTGTTTCAAAATTTAATAAGATTCATTTGGCTTGCTCTTTTTAATTCCAACTGTAATGCAATGTTAATCTTAATTTTAAGGACTATAGTTTGTCAAATTTTGCTTGAACTTGAACAAAATGTAACCAAAAAAGGAACAAGTCACTGGCTCCTGAAACACAGGAGCCAGCTAGCTCTGGAGCCAGGGTCTCACTCTTTTTGTAACCTGTTTTAATGGCAATAAAGAAATTTATTTATTTATTTATTTTATTTACTTCCCGGACGAGCTCCTTCACAAAGAGCTCTACTACTATCAATGCCTTGAGAAAGCGTGCCGATCAACCATCGCGCGGTCTCTGTACGAGAAGATACTTCTGCTTTGCAGTGACAAAAGAATAGACAAATATTTAAATATAAAATAGTATTATAGTACTTAGTCTTCTAGAAAACACCTTGTTCTTTATCAAAATTATCTGTCAAAATGTTCCCATCTTCCTAGACATAATATATTGTTTTGTTGGCAAAGTCAGTCTACTCTTCTTTCAAATTCTCACTAGAGACCGATCACTATTTACGAACTGCAAAACTAAAAGCGTAAATAAGAAAGTAGTTTGAACCCTCAGGGTGAAACGTGACAAGTTAGACTGACACCCAAAAACGAATTTGTTGAATTAAATAGTATTACATCTTAAAGCCTAGATCTTAAGCATCCTTTTCGAATGGCATAAACTATAAATGTTTGAAAAAAAAATTCTCCAGAGCGATTTTTTACGCAGGTGATATTATAGTGCATAAGTGTGTGTGCAAACACAGGTGCACTCCCTCTTCCTTGTCTCTCATAGTCCGATGGGAGGGCAATCCGACACAACAAGGAAGAGGTCAGGCGCAGGACCAACGACTTTACGTGCTTTTCAAGGCACGGGAGTGTCTCACCACCAACTTCCCTACTTTGGGCTGCTACTGAGAAAATTGTAATGGAAAAACCCAATAACACTTTTTGCCCGACATGGGAATTAAACCCAGGACCCCACGCTCAACAGCCGCGCTTGCGATCATGAGACCAACAGGGCAGTCAACATAAACTACACTTATTCCAAAACGATTTCACTCATCAAAACGGCTATTTTCTTTTGAAATTGCTGCTCACAACCAGAAAAGCACTTTAATGTTACAGTCCCAAGGTAACAATTTGTATGAAAGGGTAAATGACGTCACGAACTCTTGAGGTAATATATGGAAGGTTCAAGGTAGATAGCGCTTCAGTTAGCGTGGATATATTCGACCTCTATGAACTATTTACTGGGTTATTGTGCGTCTGTCTGTCTATTTAATTCAAGTACTATATTTATTGTTAGTTTTACTGTTTTCCTGGTAATTTGGGGATGAAGAAATGAGTTTACTTTGGGGGATGAGTTTTCAATGGGATTATCCGTTATCTAAGGTTGTAAAAGTCAATGTAATGTCGTATATGTGTGCCCTTCTTATATCCCATGAGAATTGGAGGTTTCAGGAACAGAGAGGAAAGTTCTTTATTTATATTTAATTGAAAAGAGGTAACCAGCGCAATAGTTGAGCGATGGTGTGCTGCGCTGCATGGTACGGGTTCGATCCCCGTTGTAAATCGATCGAGTTGTAAATCGCATGTGGTGCGATAGATATCGCCACAAGAAGAGACAACTAGAAGTTCTAATAGTGACAATCATGACATCATGTATTATTGTACAGGAAAAAGTAATAAAGGCATTCCCTACACACCAACGATACCTTGTATTCATAATATTCCGGACTAAGTTTGTAAAATAAAAAAAGTTTTTGGAAAAAAAATTCAAGCCGAGGCGGTTCTATAGTATTTCATAAAAAATAACTGTAAAACGAACACAGGTAGACAGTTTTTAAGATAGAAAAATAGGCTCAAAATGCCTCAGATAATTTGACAAGCAACACCACAGCAGAAGCCTAGTATATATGATGTATGAAGATAGGCATTCGTTGCCGCCCCCAGACACTTATAACCGTTTTGATGACAAAACTTGTGCCACATTTACGTGTCGGGGCTATTATTGTACCAACATATTGCTTGAGAGGCAACGAGTGTTTGTTGTTCTAGTGTACAGTGAAGGGGTAAGCAGGAATAGAGGTCTTCTGAACAAAAAAAAGAAAAGTGTTTTTACACACAAACATACCGTCACGCCTACCTATGTACACCCACAGTTCGCCGCTATGTATAGGTCCCATGTAATAGGGAGCGAGCCTATTGCCATAAACCGGGCACAAATGCTAACTGTAAGCTGCTACTGAGAATTTCATAGAAAAATCCAATAACACTTTGCTCGACCTGGGAGTCGAACCCAAAACCTTTAACGTACAAGTCGCGCTTAGGACCACTAGGCTAACGAGGCAGTCAACAGTGTTATTCTTCTGAATTTTTCTTTTTCTATTACCTATTCTATTCTTTCTGATCTGATCTCGAATATGCCGTTCATCTTCAGGCACCCATTTCGTGGACACCCTTGCCCATCAGTGACTCTTCATCTTATCGTATTGATGGCAAATACAAATCTATACTAATATCATAAAGAGGAAATATTTTTTTGCTTGTTTTTATGTTTGTAACGAATAAGCTCCGAAACTACTGGACCGATTTTGACCATTTTTTCACCAATAGATAGCTACATTATTCCTTAGTAATATAGGCTACATAACATTACTCACGGGAGCGCTTTTTATTTCGTCCAGAATTTAGCTTCGACAACATCAACCGCTGACGTAGTCATTAGGTCCTCACGAGAGGAGGTGACAGGTCACTTTACGTGAAGAAAACGTGACCAGTGATTCCAAAATCAAATTCTCAATCATCTCTTCGAACATGTAACGATAATTACAGCTACAGATTGCCAATCAGTATGGCAGTTGCATTCGGTTCGGAAGTACTTGATTGAGCGTCAATCAATGCGCTGGATCAAGCTGATTGGCCCGTGCTTGAGTGCTGTGTACTTATAGTACGTATTTGATGTAATTTCTAAGGTGTCGGCGACCCAAAAAACCCAGAAAGGAATCCTTAAACCAAAAATTAACTAGACGTTTCTGCTCACGATTCGCGACGGCTACTATGCTGGCTAGTATTTCTCTGAAAAGCGAAAAATACAACAACAACAACATACCATCACGCCTGTATTCCCCTAAGGGTTAGGCATAGGTTTAACAATGTACACCCACAGTTCGCCGGTATGTATAGGTCCCATGTAATAGGGGGCGACCCTATTGCCATTAACCGGGCACAAATCATAACTCCGAGCTGCTACTGAGAATTTCATAGAAAAACCCACTTACACTTATTGCTCGACCTGGGAATCGAACCCAAGACCTCTAGCGTAGCAGTCGCGCTTGGGACCACTAGGCTAACAAGATAAGGTAATATAATATTTCAATAAAGAAACATTAGTCTAAATCCCATAAGCCATCCAAGTTATTTATTTCTTTGTACACTCCACAAATCCTAAATGGTAGCTTATCTATTAGTACTCCTCGTTACCCCTTGTAACATAATAAAATATGGCACAAAATTCGATACAATACGGAAAACATCTTGAATAATAATCTTGATACATTCCCTCGCTTTCATTTTGCTCTCCAAAAGTGTACGGCGATCATTAATCTTGATCTATATCGTGGCATATTATGGATATTATGTACAGACTCTGTCAGTTCACTTTTTGTTGTTTACACATTATTTATTTTTGTGAAATTTTGTTTTTATTTTACGGGGAAACAGCTAATAAAATGTGTGTTTTTTTTTACAAACATGAAATGAATTTTTCGTTTTTGTTTTGTCGTAAGTACTTTCTGACAATGAATAAAGCTGGAGGGGATGATTATTGGACAGAAAACTTTCAGCTTTCAATTTTTGGTTAGGGAAAAACTCATAGGTTAGCGTCACTAACATGCTAATGTAACAACGTCACCAGCGTGCTATTTGTTACATGCTATTTAAAAAAACCGCACTGAATTATAAGAAATAATGTTATCTATACTAATATTACAAAGCTGAAGAATTGAACTGAACTGCCTCGGTGGTCTAGCGGTCCTAAGAGCGACTGATACGCTAGAGGTCTTGGGTTCGATTCCCAGGTCGAGCAAAAAGTGTTATTGGGTTTTTTTCTATGAAATTCTCAGTAGCAGCTCGGAGTTAGGATTTGTGCCCGGTTATAGGCAATAGGCTCGCCCCCTATTACATGGGACCTAAACATACCGGCGAACTGTAGGTGTACATTGTTACACCTCTGCCTAACCCTTCGGAGAATACAGGCGTGATGGTATGTTATGCTGAAGAATTCGTTTGTTTGGGTGAACGCGCTAATCTCAGGAACTCCTGCTTTTAATTGAAAAATTCTTTTTGTGTTGGATAGTTCATTTGTAGAGGAAGGCTGTAAGCTATACAAAATCACGCTACGATCAATAAGTGCAAAGCAGTAACCCAAAACGTAACCTAATGCGGGTAAAAGACGCAGACGGTAGGTAATTTTATGATGTTAATTAAACATTGTTTAGCCCAAACATAAGGTAACCGTAAATTGGCTTACCACGTGTATAAGCTTGGGTTTATATACATGCCTATGTACACAGGTACCTCCGCGTCAAGGGTACGTCATCCAATCAGCAGACATGCCCCACGTTACTTCCACTTGGGCTTCTCACCAAAGATCGTCGACGTGTGACTCTTAGGCTACGATTATACCGGCAATTTTTTGAAGCAATTATTGCCCACGAACTGTTGCTGGTGGTAGTAGAGCAATATTCAAGGTTTTTTTAATTTACTACTGCCTCGTTAGCCTAGTAGTACTAAGCGCGACTGCTACGCTTGAGGTCTTGGATTCGATTCCCAGGTCAAGCAAAAAGTGTTTTTGGTTTTTCTTATATAAACACAATTTAGTTCTCCAAAAAGTCATTAATCCAAGAGGCCTTGCGTTGCCATCCCAGTGACAAAGTTGAAATGTCTCATGTACCTGTCATTACACCGGCACCCACACCCGTCAAACCGGAACACAAATTGATATGTATGGTGTTAAAGTACTAACACCATACATCGGACAAAATGTTCAAATTGTTTAGCCAATATTGCTTTTATTAACTCATCATTATTTTGTATGGCTATTAATATTATTGCTCCATATTGCTCAATATGATATGACGGTATCTCAAGCAATAATTGCTACATTCCATTACCATTACGTTCTCATGACGTCATAATATGATCAATATTGTCCGGAATCTATACAAATAAATGATACTGAAGTGTTTGTTTGTAATATAAAAATAAAAGCTTATTACTAAATGCATATAACTGCCTCGGTACTCTAGTGGTCCTAAGCGCGACTGCTACGCTAGAGGTCTTGGGTTCGATTCCCAGGTGGAGCAAAAAGTGTTATTGGGTTTTTCTACGAAATTCTCAGTAGCAGCTCGGAGTTTGGATTTGTGCCCGGTTAATGGCAACAGGCTAGCCCCCTATTACATGGGGACCAAAACATACCGGCGAACTGTGGGTGTACATTGGTACACCTCTACCTAACCCTACTAGAGTGATGGCATGTGGCTCTAATTAAGTACAAGCAGTATAAGACTAATTTATTTTATTTAATATAACTAAAATATAACTTTGAAGACTCTTAACTGATATTTACGCATACGACGTCGCGAGCATAAGCTAGCTTAGAAATATAAGTTCCGGGTAAATACGGGTTACTTAATCCCTGTTACGTTTGACAGGAACTCCCGCCTCTTCTATGACAATAAACCTTCTTGTAAGGGACTTTTTTTTTAGTTCCAACTATATTACTTTTCTGTAATTTTCAAGAGATGAGAAGTTCAAACGGTTTTCCTTTTTACGCGAAAGTTACCCTATAGGGCTAAAGCAGGGTTACTTTACCATTTACCCTGTATGAACATAGCCTTAGTAAAAGCGGCAACGTCGCGGCTCATGTACTATACTGACCCAAATTGGCATTGTCACTTTTTCAATTCACTAATGCGATGTTGCCAATTTTCAGCGATGTGCTGTGTGTGTGTGTGTTTTATGTTTGTATTATTTCTATGTGAAAAAAGTCATATAACGTAAAGCTTTTTCAATGATATTCTTTTGAAACCCGATATTTTTTTTTTCAGGGATAGGATATCATCAAATGAATTCCCCCGCTCTGGGCGGAGTGGGAGGAAGTGTCAGACTTTTACTGACTAAAACCCATTCATGTTCCTTCTTGTGCCCTTTGCGTTCCTGGGGCGCGGTATCTCTTACCCGCAGCCCTGGCAGAAATCAGCCCTGAGTGGCCCCTTCAAAAATTGCTAACCGTGTGCTACCCATTGCTCACCGTTTCGCAGCTCCCGACGCCCGGAGCGTCTAGCGCGACGGCTGGGACGGAAGAGTCTCTGTCTCAACCGTCCCGCCGCCTCCTTTTCTAGCATAACTGCCACGCAGAAGGAGGCGACTGCTTCCCATTCCTCCACGCACCAGACCATAGTTTGCACCAGAGCCGTTGCAGAGTTTGCCGGCGTTAGGTATTTGTAACCTAACTGCCTTTGGCCCCTGACAAAGTGAAAGTCCAAAATTAAATCTTGGACACAAAAATAGAGTATAGAGTAACCTTCGTATTATTACAGACTATAATCTATCTCTGTACTCGATTTCATCCTGATCCGTTCAGCTATTCATGCTTGATCGAGTAACAAACGTTCATCCATCTATAATTTCTCATTTGTAATTATTGTAAGTAAGATTTAAACATACTATCACGCCGGTATTCCCCGAAGGGTTAGGCAGAGGTGTAACAATGTACAGCCACAGTTTGCCGGTATGTTTAGGTCCCATGTAATAGAGGGCGAGCGTATTGCTATTAACCGGGCACGAATTTTAACTTCGAGCTGCTACTGAGAATTTTATAGAAAAACCCAATAACACTTTTTGTTCGACCTGGTAATCGAACCAAAGGCCCCTAGCGTAGCAGTCGCGCTTAGGACCAGTAGGCTAACGAGGTAGTAGATTTAAATAACACTATAAATTATTTACTCTGCAACCAAGAAAACGTATTATAAAATTAATAATTATTTATTTTTAATTTTTCAACAAAAAAAAATACCCTCAAACTAATTATTTATCCCTTTGACAAATTATTCGATAAATTATTAGTAACCCCCGACAGAAAAAAATACAAAATTAAATTTTTTAAGTCAACCCCGACAGAAGAATAAAAATCCCTACCGCACCTAACAAAAGAGCTGATATCAGGTAGGCCGTCGGCTTTTTTGCCATCCAAAGATTAAAAAATAATAATTAAAACTTACATACATAACCTCACGCTTTTTTCCCATGGGGGTAGGCAGTAACCACAGAACGCTACCTACTACAATTCTTACATACTCCTTTCGCCTCGTCCACGTTCATACATCTGGTCATACAAGCACGCCGGTTACGAGTACCGCGCACCCGACCTTTCTGAAGAACCTCACCAATAAGGTCAGGGTAGGTTTTTATAGGGCGTCCCCTCCCGGCGTTGCCACTCTTATCAGCCATATAAATTCCATTTGTTAAAATATATATATATAAAAAGTAAAAAATGACACTAAAAGTACCGCAGGTACAAAGTACCAACTTTACAGTAGCTTAGAAACAATTAGGTAAACGAAAAAGTTTCACCAAATCTAGTTGTATCTTGTTTTAATTACAACATTTTTTATGAAAAAGATTACGTGGTTGAAATAAAAGATCTTTGTCTAAGAGGGCTTTGTAGAGAGTTCAATGACCTTGACTTTGCAGTTTTTACCTTAGATTATGGTGACAAAATAAAAAGAACTCAATTTTCTTGTAAATAAGTTGAAATTCAAATGAGGGCTACGCCTTTGCTACGAGTGTCTACGGCGTAGCAATGCTTGTGCTACGAATGCCAAATGCGTAGCCGCGAGGCAAAATATTGTGATCATGTAGAATATTGTGTCTTGTCTTGCAAAACTAGAATAATCACTACTTGTAAATCGGACTACTCTCCATTGTTAGAGTTCCGTACGTCCGAATGAAAAGCTCAACCCATATAGAATCTCTCATGTGTCTATCTGTCTGTCAGTTATAGCCAATTTTTGTAAAATCGTTTTTATTTTTATTCACGTCGCTTACGCTTACCCCTTGTCAGGATTTTAGTTATTTCAATTTCACAACATACTATCACGCCTAGATTCCCCGAAGGGTTAGGCAGAGGTGTACCAATGTACACCCATAGTTCGCCGGTATGTTTTTAAGTCCCATGTAATAGGGGGCGAGCCTATTGCCATTAACCGGGCACAAATCCTAACTTCGAGTTGCTACTGAGAATTTCATAGAAAAACCCGATAAAACTTTGCTCGACCTGGGAATCGAACCCAAGACCTCTAGCGTAGTAGTCGCGCTTAGGACCACTAGGCTAACGAGGCAGATACACTTTGCATATTAACATAAATTATGTTTAAATCTACATAAAACAGCAAATCTATCGCTGCCTTGATAGCCTAGTGGTCCTAAACGTGACGGCTACGCTGGGGGTGTTGGGTTCGATTCCCAGGTCGAGCAACGAGTTATTGAGATTTTCTATAAAATATTCAGTAGCAGTTCGGAGTCAGGATTTGTGCCCGGAATACAGGCGTGATGGTATGTTATCTAACTATCAACACACTTCAAAAAGTATACCCCCCCCCTTTACAAAAGTTTCTTACTTAGAAAGAAAGAAAAACCATTTACTGGCACAACTTGAGACACATAAAAAAATGTATATATAAAAAGCAGCTTATCAAAAATAACAAAATAAATAAAATAAAACTAAAGAAATAGGTAACATAGATGTGTGCCCCACTGCTGCGTCAAACAGGCCCGCTTCAGCAATACTTAAAAAGCGCATGACTCGTTCTCACTTAAAAACACACACATAAGTAATAATATCTCGTTTAAAATCAAACACAGGAACAAACATATTAGTTACTGCGGACATATCGCTCCGAACTTTGTAGTGCGGACAGGAATTGCGTTGTTGCGAACTTGGAGAAGTGCGCTCCGGAATACGACCCGAAGTCGGAATCTGGCTGCGGATTCAGCAGATGGTGAAATAGTGAGATATTGAGATATGAAGTACAGACAAACAAACTATTTGATATTTAGGAAAAAAATATTCTTTTTTTTGAACTGCCTCGTTAGCCTAGTGGTCCTAGAAGTGTTGCTTCGATTTCCAGGTCGAGCAAAGTGTTATTGGATTTTTCTGTGGATTTCTTAGTAACAGCTTGGAGTTAGGATTTTTGCCCGGTTAATGACAATAAGCTCGCCCACTATTACATGGGATCTAAACATACCGGTGAATTGTGTGTGTACATTAGTACACCTCTGCCTAACCCTTCGGGGAATACAGGCTTGAAGTATGTTATTATTTTTTAATGTAATTTAAATAAATAGAATTGAGCATGCCAAAGGTACCTACATACACAATCACCACACTCCACTACAACATACTCACACACACATCTACAACTCCACATGCACACTCCTACACACTCATACACGATGCAATACTCAGATTATGCTAGCGGTTCACTTTCTCTGTATGTCTGTTTCTGTTGCATGTACTGTTAAGTTATTAAATTGTAAATCCGTAATTGGCTGTCAGACTAGTATATATAAATTATGATACAATTTGTAAGAGCTGTGGATTTGGTGAATAAATAAATAAATAAATATTATGAACCCGGGACCCCACGCTCATCAGTCGCGCTTGCGACCACGAGACCAACGGGGCAGTTTTTTTTTCTTGCAATTGAAGAGCATTATACAAGGTGTAACCCTCGTCAAATTTAAGGAACGGACTATACAAGTGATTCTCACCCCCAACCAATAATAATATAAATAGGATTTTTTTAAATTTAACTTGGCTTAAAATGTACCGACTCATGTCTTTCTGTTACTATGCGGTCACGATCACGGCCGACACTGATCTTGAAGCCGAAAATGGAGAAAATTTTGCTAAAAGACCAACCGTAAAAACGCAAAAAAATCAGCTGTTTCAAACATTTTGACAACATAAATTAACATCAAAAGATATGGAACAGCTGATTTCTTTTTCATGATTGATCCCGTAGTAAAAATTGTTCACAATGATAAGTACAATAAACCCTTCCTTCAGTATAATGATAAACCCAATATAAGTTTGTAAGTATAAAAAAATCTTACAAGTAAATGGAAGCTCGTTTTTCGCAGATATACACTGTATTTGTAGACGAGAGCCAAATTCTATTCTACCATTCCAAATCCCTACCCTAATATCAAAGCGTATGCAGAAAAAACATACCGTTGTAAGTAAATATTATTCAATTGAGAATAACAATATATAAGCGCCATACAGATCGCAAAAGTAATGTGTTTTCCACATCTTTTTGACATTACATAACAGTGACTGAACGCTAAATACCTCTCTTTCCCACAAACTGGAATTTCATATGCCAGAGGGAGACAGAGTCCTGTTTGCGTCGCTTGATTCGTATTTTATACACAAACACATTTCGAATTTGGAACAGTGGTAATCGAATGATATATTGACTTCCGGATTTATGCAGTGCTTTTGTTCTTATTTTGAATTTAAATTCGTCAGGAATTGAGGCCAGTGTAAAAAAACAATGTTACCGTTAAACAAAAACAGAGAAAAAACATTTACATGACATACCATCATACCATTACGCCTGTATTCCCCGAAGGGTTAGGCAGAGGTGTACCAATGTACACCCACAGTTCGCCGGCATGTTTAGGTCCCATGTAATAGGGGCGAGCCTATTGCCACTAACCGGGCACAAATCCTAACTCCGAGCTGCTACTGAGAATTTCATAGAAAAACCCAATAACACTGCTCGACCTGGGAATCGAACCCAAGACTTCTGGCGTAACAGTCGCGCTTAGGACCACTACGCCAACGAGGCAAGTTATTATTTTAAATGAACTCAAAAATTCCCAGAATCCATACAATTATTATAAATGCGAAAGTATAGTAGTCGCCACGAGTCGTGGACACAAATGTCAAGTAAATTTTGGGATTTTTGTGTTCCATTTGGGGATTTTTGGGCCGCCGACGCTGCACGTAATCGGTCGGACAGATGCTCCAATCATGTGCAGCGTTGGCGGCCCAAAAGACCCAGAAAGGAACCCAATAGCTCACAAATTAACTTGACATTTTTGCTCACGACTCGTGGCGACTACTATACGTCTGTCTATCTGTCTGTTAAGATTTCACGACTAAACAACTAGATCGAATATGATGAAATTTGGTACGGGGTAAGTTTGAACATCAAGAAAGGACATGGGCTACTTTTTATTGCACAACTTTATCTGTGTCCGCAAAAACCGATATTTATGCGAACGAAGTTGGAGTTACCTACTAGAAATACTTATAACATACCATCACGCCTGTATTCCCAAAAGGGTTAGTCAGAGGTGTAACAATGTACACCTACAGTTCGCCGGTTTGTTTAGGTCCCATGTAATAGGGGGCGAGCCTATTGCCATTAACCGGGCACAAATTCTAACTCCGAGCTGCTACTGAGAATTTCATAGAAAAACCCTATAACACATTTTGCTCGACCTGAGAATCGAACCCAAGACCTCTAGCGTAGCAGTCGCGCTAGAAATATAAATACTTATAGTATCTACGATAGGCTATAAAACACTAAGGTTTACTTTTTTTTTTTTTTTTGGTGGGTGGGAAATCATCAAATAACTTCTCCCGCCCTGGGCGGGACGGGAGGGAGTGTCAGACTTTTACTGACTAAAACCCACCCATGTTCCTTCTTGTGCCCTTTGCGTTCCGGGGACACGGTATCTCTTGCGAACAACCCGCAGCCCCGGCAGGCATCGGCCCTCAGTGGCCCCTTCCTTTTGCTGACATCTCTTTAAGGTTTACTTGGCTTCTGATAAAAATTACAAATTAAAATCATCTGCCGCAAACACCTAACATTTTTATCTTAAAACCTCGAACTTTTTTCACAAAAGTGATAAATTATCACTTTCCAAAAACACATTAGTCTACTTCCATGATCGACCATTACGGTGTCATTTTTATCCTATCCTTTCATACATCAATTCTTTGCAAAAGCATTTTGGCAGAACCACAGAACCGCCGAAAACGCAACGTAGAATAAATAAAATGAAATATTCGATACATAATCGATTTTCGGTAAAGAGCATTTGGTATTGAAATCGTATGGCTTATACCGCAAATGCATGATTAAGTATTTCACTTTTAAAGCTTTTAATGGGATCGCTTTTTGTACTGTATATAGTGCCCAGTGAAACTAAGAGGATTTTAAAAGAAATTCTCGTAAAGTGACATTACTGACATAAGTGACGTCAATAATCGTCAGAATGCCACCATAAAACATATCATCACGCCTGTTATCCCCCAAAGGGTTAGGCAGAGACTTATCAATGAACACCCACAGTCCGCCGGTATGTTTTAGGTCCCATGGGGGCGAGCCTATTGCCATTAACCGGGCATAAATCGTCACTCCGTGCCGCGGCTGAGAATTTCATACAAAATCCCAGTAACATTTTGCTTGACCTTGGCATCGAACCCAAGACCTCTACCGCTCAGGACCAATAGGATAACGAGATAACCATACATGCAAGGTTAGAACCCTCGACCTAAGACTACAAAGTTGGTTTGTAAACCTATGTACAACTGCATCCTGAATAAAATTTATACCGGAATAAAAATTTCATGCACTAAATTCCAACAGACGGGATACGGTATGTATACATTATATGTATAGGACGGTTGCATCTCACATTCGAGTAGAAATGTGAGATTTTCATTTTTAGGATTCCTTACCCGAAATGGCTGAGCGATAGGATTATCGAATATAAATTTTTAAGTATGGGATATCATCAAATGACTTAATAATAATAATAATAACTGCTAGGGCTATTGTAGCCAATAAACCTGATATAGTGGTGGTGGATCGCTTGGAGAAGCGTGCAATGATTGTTGACATAGCAGTCCCACATGACGTGAACCTCGTGAAGGCCGAGAAAGACAAGAAAATCAAGTATCTTGACGTAGCTCGCGAGGTTGTCGACATGTGGGATGCGGACTCAGCGATCATTGTGCCGATTATTGTTACAGCCAATGGCTTCCAAGCAGCCAAGAGCCTCGACCGACATCTAAGGAGGCTCACGTTAGGCAGCTGGATCAAGGGCTTGATCCAGAAAGCGGTACTCCTAGACACGGCGCGTATTGTTAGGAGATTTCTTTCTCAGGAGCCCTGACCGCCGGTGGCTTGGACCCTGTTCCCGACGCCGGTGGGCTACTATTTTTTATTTTTTTTAATGTTTTTACTGTTATAACAATATTTAAAAATGTAATTTATATTTATATAGTGATGAATAAATGAGAATATAATAGTAATCGTTTATTTGCGTAAAACATGGTATAAATGGTGGTATAAAAAGCAAAAGGAACAAACATGTTTAGCTAGTTACAACATAGCATACAAAATTAAAGGGTTACAGGGTGGTGTTCTTCCGCTTTTGCCGAAGTAGAAGGGACTGCCAGATTTATACTGACTTAAAAACCCGCTGCTGCGTCTCGCGTCCCGCGGTGAGTCTGGCCCTAGCGGGCCTCTACTGAGCGACAGGCTGTTGCGCTGCATATCGCGGGTTCGATTCCCATACTGCACAAAAATTTGTATGACCGACAGATAGCTGTACCGGGTCTGGAAAAATGTTTGTTTGTTATGCCAATGGAACCCTTTTATTAAGCCTCCACAGCCCGTTCGTCTGTCTGTCTGTCTATCAGCGAGCTGTATCTCATGAAACGTAATAGATAGTTCAAATAGTAATACACACAGCGTGTATTACTATGGCTGCTATTGCAACAAATAACAATAAAATCATATTATGATTACAAATTAAAGGAGGATCCTATACAAAAAACGTGTTTTTTTTTTAATGTAGTGATAAATATTGTACTTTGGTACGGAGCCTTTTCTGTGTATGTCCGCCTCGCACTTGACCGGTTTTGTCTTCCTCCCTCGTTCCTCTCAGAAGATAAGGGGGTAAGAGGACTAATTTATAAGATTTTCGCCTTTATTTCATTACGCCCATTCCCTCTTTTATCTGCTGAATGCGTAGTAACTATTGTACGGTAAGTATCTCGTAATGTATTGAGTTAAGAAATTATAATTTTGTGATAGTGTCAGATATTACATATTTCGCAAGCGCGACTGATAAACACGGGGTCCTGGGTTCGATTCCCAGGTCAAGCAAAAAGTGTTATTGGGTTTTTCCATTACGAATTTCTCAGTAGCAGCCCGGAGTTTGGAAGTTGGTGGTGTGACACCGCCGTGCCTCGGAAAGCACGTAAAGTCGTTGGTCCCGGCTGTCATTCGTAGATCTTCGACCGTCGTTACGGATAGTCAGAGGCCAGGAAGTCTGACAACCAGTCTTACCAAAGAGGTATCATGTTGCCCAGTAACTGGGTTGTGGAGGTCAGATAGGCAGTCGCTCCACGTAAAACACCGATATTCAGCTGCATCCGGTTAGACTGGAAGCCGATCCCAACATAGTTGGGAAAAGGCTAAGTAGATGATGATATTTCAATTGTTATAATGTTTTTCATGTGTTTTGGCACTATTTTTTTTAATAAATAACAAAAAAAGAAAATACAGAAGCGCTACTAACATTTAACTCGAATGACAAAAAAAAAGTGATAAATTTCCCAACTACTATAAATATGAGCGTTTTAAAAAAATAAAATAAAAAATTTTAAGTAATCCCCGACAGAAGAAAAAAATCCCTACCGCAGCTAACAAAAGAGCTGATAACTTTAAAACCGCTGAACCGATTTCAATCAAACAAAGCTAAGAACACTCCCGACTAATTAACCTTTCAAACACAATAAACAAAATCCAAATCCAATGGACTATTAAAAGGCACTTTTGAACCTTAGACATTCTCTTCCAGTCAAGAAGAAGTGGTGAAGAGATAACACGGCAGATGCAAATAAATGTGCGGGTCTTGTCAGTTGTTGAGGGCGCCGAGAGTTCTGTGTGTATGCTGTGATGATGTGACAAATAGACAGATGGTTTGGATGGCAAACTAGCCGACGGACCACCTGATGTCAAGTGGTGTTAACTTATAGACATCTGCAATACCAGAGGCCTTGCAAATGCGTCGCCATCTGAAAGACAAAGCTGAAATGTCTCATGTGCCCGTAATTGCGCCGGCACCCATACCCTTCAAATCGGAACACAACAATGCTGCTTTGCGGCAGAAATCGACGAGCTTCTTTACAAAGAGCTCTACTACTACTTTATATTTATAATCTTATAGTTTCTGCCCGCAAGTTAGTTCGTAAGGCCCTGTCGTAAGCAAATGTTTAGGTATTAACAATAACGCATCGCGGCAACAAATAAGGTTCAAAATAGCGATACGTTTGATGTTAGTTGAATAACTACAAAAATAATAGTAATTTTGAACATAACATACCATCACGCCTGTATCCTCCGAAGGGTTAGGCAGAGGTGTACCAATGTACATCCACAGTTCGCCGGTATGTTTTAGGTCCCATGTAATAGGGGACGAGCCTATTGCCATTAACCGGGCACTAATTCAAACTCCGAGCTGCTACTAAGATATTCTTAATGGTAAAACCCAATAACACTTTGCTCGACTTGGGAATCGAACCCAAGACCTCTAGCGTAGCAGTCGCGCTTAGGACCACTAGGCTACCGAGGCAGGCAGACCTTTATATCCTTATACTATTAATGGTTTAAAAGTAAAAATCATTATCTATGCATGCCAACAACCCCTTAAATAGGCAAACTAAAAGTAGGCCAATACCAATAACTCAACGCAGACTCAACCCTTTGCCATTGACATTTGGTAGGTAATTACTACCCGTATGTATAAAGCCGTCACCCAAAAACTTTGCTAAAGTGTCTCCCACTACATTAACCCCATAATCCCACCACCACATAACTTGCTGAACCACCTAATTATCTTCTAAAGCACCAAAACTTTGTCATCTAACTTCGTATCCTGGCAATTCGAGACCAAAACTCAACGTACAGACGACAAAAGAATTATGTATGCAGGCTACTTTATTAGGCACCACAAATTAAGCTCGCGTTGTGCATTTACATTATACTAAAGTACACGTAAAAAAACAGACTCCGAACACTGTTTGCAGGAAAACCCGCAGGTTTAGAATTATGGACGATACCACACTGGTGTGCAAATGTGGTTCCTCAAGCAATAGCACGTCTTTTTTGTATCCTGCTTTTCAAATTACATTAATTGAAATACGCTTCTAAAGGCACCAAATTCATGGCTAAGTTTTGGGCCGGCTCATTATTTACTGCTATGGACACGGTAACAAGAAGCATAGAACTTAATATTTTCGTGGCATTTTCTGAGTAAGTTTTGTCGTAAAATGTTAAATCTTAATGATAACTGTCATTACGGAAGGAATAGGAATAGGAATTTCTAGGAATTTCTCCTGTATCGTGGGTGCGTTTACAAACATAAAAACTGACATACACAAACAGCCAGAACCGAAACAACTATCTGTAGGCCATACAAATATTTGTTCCGTGCGGGAATCGAACCCGCGACACGCAGCGCAGCAGCCAATCGCTCAGCCACTACGCCGACCGTGCCGTCAATAATTCATTAGTATGTCTTACGTTCTAAAGAAAAGTTATATATGCAGGAGACATAATATACCTTTTAGTTAATTTTTTTTCTTCCTTAATTAAAATACACTTAGCTCGCTATCGCTTAGCTAGCTTGTTATGTCACTTGCTCGCTATACTATGCTAGTAAAACGGAATGATACGCTTATTTGTTCAGCGGCCATTTTGAATTTGTATCTTTAATGGCGCGAGTTATATGCCTGCATACTTATCTGTTTTGTCGGCAGTACAAGGATCACAACAGTAATCCTCTTATAAATACAGCCGGCGACGCCTAAAGAGTGGAAAATCCAAGATAATCTTTTGATGACATGATTTCCAAATTAGGAGCCCAAGTTTTTACATTTAAATGAGTTTTGTAGGCGCCTGATATTATTTGTTGTAAGGACAAAAATCGCCAGGTTTGTATTATGGGGTGTCTGTTTTGGTTCGTGTTTCCTCTGGTAGATGCTTGTAGCTTAGAAAAGTGAAGTAATTAAGTATCTAATAAGTAATTAATAAGCATGTTAGTATTATCTATGTGTATATTTGACTGTCAGTTTAAACTATCGGTGTATTTGAAGCCTTACGAAAGTTTAAACAGTTTTTAATTTGGTTTTTTAGTTGGATTATGACCATAATTGTTAATCTTATACAGTTAGGTACATAAATAAAGAGCTGTTATTAGTATGTTTTTAAAATATAGAAAAGTTTGATTTATTTTAAACTTTTATCGGCAATGTCGCCTATATATATGTTGGTTATTGCGGACGCAGACAGTCATTCATTAAAAATGTAGCAAAGTCAAAGTCAAAACATTTATTTCAATTAAACCATTTACAGGCACTTCTGAATTGTCAAGAAGTTACTTTTACAAAAAGTTGAAGCTAGTTGCTCGTTCCGAAACGTAGGTCTCTATGGAGAAGAACGAGCAAGAAACTCCATGAACACTCTTTTCAAATTGGTTTTCACAAAATCTTGGTTACAATATTCTTGTTGCTTCTACATGTGAAAACAATAAAGTTGAATATAAAACAATAAAAATAGCCTATGCCCTTGCCCAGATTTCAAGGTCAAATTTCATTATAATCGGTTTAGTGGTTTTCCCGTGATGCTGCTATTGATGTATTGCCCATAATGTTTATAAACATACAGAGTTACTTTAGCATTTATAGCATTCGATTGAATAATGCACCACACACCCATATTTTCAATCCCCCAGTCTTCAAAATTCGACATAATTTTTCGCCTTTTCAAAATCCTAACCACGTTTTAACACCCCTACTCCCGACGATAATTCTATGCAAAGATAAAACCGGCATATCCCTGGCTTAGAAATACTTTCAAACATTTTGTGGCATACGTTGGCACCTTAAGCTCGTAATAACTCACATGTTGCGGGGCAAAGGACCGGAATAGTTATTTAAGGACCAGCCCACGCCAAATCCACACTAAAAGGACCAACATTTTATTTGTAAACTAATTTTACCTCTTTTGATGTTGAAAATAGAATGGACTGCTTTGTTTAATATTTTTTTGTGGATATTACGTACCGTTTTGTTATGATTTTTTGTTCTCTTAAGCTTAAATGGGTACTTTATCTGTACTAATATATGAGGCTAAAGATTTTTTTGTGTATTTGTGTGTATATTTAAACGCGCTAATCTCTAGAACCGCCAGGCGCATTGGCAAACATATTTTTGTAAATGATAGCCAGATTTATAAGTAATATTATAGACTTTATAATATCACGCTACGACACATGGGAGCGGAGCAGTAATCACTGACTTAACTTCCATTAGGTACTGGTTGAAAATATTCAATTTGTTACAAAATTGCAATTCAACGTTTTTATTTTGTCTCACAACCCTTTGATTGACATTTTTTAAATTGGTCTCTAAACTTTCAACTGAAAAAGCATAAAAAGTTTAGTTTGCCGCAATGGTTGAACAAATAGTTCTATTTGCTTTTATTCGAAAAACAAATAGGCAGAACCGTTTAAAAAAATAGTCATCAATGCGCCATAGGGGATCAATGTTATCTATGTAAAGCCTGGAGTACCAGCTGGTCTATTCTGTAAAATATCTCTCACAGTGAAATTAGGTGACAAGAGTTTCAGGTGAACTATCACCTCACCATGCTTGACGTTCGCAGCTCATACAAACACGCTTCAACAAAATTCACCAAGGGAGATTTTCAGAATAGCACTGCAAGTCAGACAGTAAATAAACATATTAATTATTCATTTCAATTTCGAAAAAAAAAGTGTTACCATGCATATGTTAAGCTATGTGGACTACATGGGTAAACCAGAATAGCTTAGGTCGTCATTGCGCAGTCAGCTTTGAATCTATCTGATAACTTCGTCTTCTATATTCTTTTATATAACTAAAAATTAACTGCCTTTTCTTGGGCCCAAAATTCAGCATTGCCATAAAACGTGGCATTGCTGACGGCTTTTTTGGCACTTGTCCCATTGACAGCGACTCGGATGAGTTTTTGATACCCTATGAGCTTCCTTTTTTTTATTAATTATATATAGTTTGTAATTAAAAATAAACTGCCGCATTTATGAAAGATCATGTCTTGAGAATGGCTTGTTGATCAATATAGCTACTTTTTTTTGTTGTGTCCGTAAGTTCCCGGACAAGGCTTGTAAGAAACATTTTTTTGGAAAATCTACCTGAAAGTCAGATATTTTTAATATGGTATTTTTGCCTCAGTAGCCTAGTGGTCCTAAGCGCGACTGCTACGCTAGAGGTCTTGGGTTCGATTCCCAGGTCGAGCAAAAAGTGTTATTGGGTTTTTCTATGAAATTCTCAGTAGCAGCTCGGAGTTAGGATTTGTGCCCGGTTAATGGCAATAGGCTCGCTCCCTATTACATGGGACCTAAACCTACCGGCGAACTGTGGGTGTACATTGTTACACCTCTGCCTAACCCTTCGGGGAATACAGGCGTGATGGTGATGATATTTTTGCTTGAAAAATTAAATAAAAAAGTAAATTGCACTGGTACAAAGCCGGTCCAAGTCACTAGCACAACACTATCAATTCTGACACAGAAAAATCTCGACTAGTGATGGGTTTTCTTAAAACTTGTACCTTATTTCCCACGCCGACTAACCTAAGTAAATGGGTAGTTGTTTTTTGAGTGGAATGAGCGAAAAAAGCGAGCGTTTAGATAAATGAGCGGTGTCTAGTGAGACGTGTTAAACGAGAGTATTGTGTTGTGCAGTCCAGTATAGTTACTTGTCTTACTAAGAAAAGGAGTTTATTTAATAAAGACGGTTTTGAATCGGTACTAATATTATAAAGAGGCAAAGTTTGTTAACAAGAGATAATCTCTGGAAGATCCGATTATTAAAATTCATTCACTGACAGAAAGCTATTTTATTGCCGAGTAACATAGGCTATGTTTTATAGTAAATATAATAGACTTTCATGTGGACGAAGATTGGGTCATAAATCCATCTATTCAAAGTCAAAGTCAGAACATTTATTTCAATTAGACCATTTACAGGCACTTTTGAATTGTCAAGAAGTTACTCACACAAAAAGTTGAAGCTAGTTGCTCGTTCCAAAACGTAGGTCTCTATGGAGAAGAACGAGCAAGAAACTCCATGGACACTTTTCAAATTGGTTTTTACAAAATCTTGGTTACAATATTCTTGTTGCTTCTACATGTGAAAACAATGAAGTTGAATATAAAACAATAAAAAAATAAAAAATATATGATAATAATAGTACTAAAGATGTAAGCCATGGCAGTTTAGAGATGACCAATCCCAACTGACAGCGTCCGTTCACGAACATGACGCGAGGATCAGCACCACTTAGTTCAACCATCATGAAGGGAACCAAATGATCCAACCCACGCGCCACCATCAGCGAGACATTTAAATGAGCATGACAAAGCCCTCAACCACCATGCTTGTAGTGTCCAACACATCATAATAAAATAAATAAATGGCTCCATGGTACACACATTTACAAAATTGAAATAAATGATGATAGATTATATAAAACTGAGGTTTTAAGTGAATCTATTCGACAGATGACCTGTAGTATGTAAAAAAATAGAAATAATAATAACGGTACACGTTATTAAGGTCAATGAGAATACAAATAAAAAGGTGGCAAGAAACATCCCCCTGTATTAATATACATGTATTAATTTGTGAACCCGAGTGACTATGGAGCAGGACCAGCATTAAGCCAAGCATTCTTGTTATTAATATAATCTTCTAACTTATAATATGCTTGACTACATAGTGTGCGTTTGATGCAAGTTTTAAATTTTCTCTCATTTAGTTCGAGAATATCGAGCGGTATTTTATTATAACATTTTACAGAGTACCCCATAAAAGAAGTGTGTACTTTAGACAATCTGAAACTTGGTTGATGTAATTTGTTCCTATTTCTAGTATTAAAATGATGTCTATCTCCAATTTTTTTGAAAAGATGAAGATTTATTTATATTTATTCATACATGCCCTGGGCTGCGGGTTGTTCGTAAGAGATACCGCGCCCGCGAAACGCAAAGGGCACAAGATGGAACATGGATGGATTTTAGTCAGTAAAAGTCTGACACTCCCTTCTACCCCGCCCAGTACGGTGGGTCATTGAATGATGAGGTTGGGACGGGTACGGATGGGATCCGTAAAAAAAAACTATTCATACATACAACCTTACCAACTTTCACGTTTATAATAGTAATAGAATTGGAAGGGAAGTCCTAGATTAATCGTCAGAGATCAGCAAATACTGAAGCATATTTTATGTTCTAAAAACGTGGCGACCTATTTCTGCCGCAAAGCGCTGCTGTGTTCTGGTTTGAAAGGTATGGGTGCCGGTGTAATTACAGACACATGAGACGTTTTATTTTTTTCTCTGTGATGGCAACGCATTTGCAAGTCCTATAGTATTGCAAATATCTATAGGCAGCTGTGACCACTTAACATCAGAGACGTCGGCTTGTTTGCAATCCAAAATAAAAATAAAAGTCTATACTTAACAATATAATAATGTCTGCTACAAAAGGTACAAAAATAGATATTATTACTTACTGACAAGAAGATTCTGTGAAGAGATTACAGCGCTTTGTAATTTGTGTTTACCTGTAACAATAAAAGGAAAACATTTATTAGTTTAACATCCTTGCGTAATAACTTAAGGAAGTCTTTAGACCTTAAATATTATGTGAATTATTACGGGATTAAGTTGTGGTTACAATCTTTTATACTTACAAGGATTTTGGTCCTTCTGTCCGAATTTCGATGACGGTTGGTAATCTCAGCTTAAACTAGCTATCTACCCATGAGATATTATAACGCACAAGTAATGTGCAAGCATAGGTGCACTCACTGTTTATTCTGTACCACCACATTTCGGGTTACAACGGAAAATTTCCTAATGGGAAAACCCTATAACATTTTGCTCAACGTAGGAACCCTTACGTAGATAGTACACACAAACCATAGCGCCTGCATTCCCTGAAGGGTTAGGCAAAGGTGTACCAATGACACCCACAGTTCGTCGGTATGTTTAAGTCCCATGTAATAGGTGGCGAGCCTATTGTCATTAACCGGGCACAAATCCTAACTCCGAGCTGCTACTAAGAATTTTATAGAAAAACCCAATACCAGTTTGCTCGACCTGGGAATCAAACCCAAGACCTCTAGCGTAGCAGTCGCACTTCGTAACACTAGGCTAACGAGACAGGCAAGGCTTAGACAATAGAAATAAAATAAAATAAAATTCATTGATAATTAATATAATTCTTAAACCAACAGAAAAATAAGTACACAAACAAGGAAATGGCTTTCAAATTACATAAAACCCTCACACACTCCCAAAAGGATCCCTAACCGAGCCTCCGCTATCAAATAGAGTGAAAGCAAGTTTCCTTAATGGCGGCTATTTTAATTATACGTGAGAAGGGACTCTGAGGCTTTCACCTTTTTTTTAATAAACCATTGCTGGCTACTGAAATGCTCTTGGCTTTTTTAAGTGCAATGACCTGAGGCCATAATAAATGTGCGCGGAGTAAATGTAATGTAAATTTAAAGGCTAAGTAGATGATGATAAGAGAAATAAAAATACATAATTCGAGAAATATAACAAACAACACGTCTATCTGAAATATTAGAAAAAAAACACACAACATTAAATTTAAATAAAATATATATACTCTGTCTCATTTATTTACGTTTGATTCTAAGACACATTGTTAGTTGCGACATCACAGAGAATCCTAGATGAAGCTCGTCGAAGCCACGAGTCTTAACGTGTTAGAATTTGTAAAGCCAATCTGTCGCCTAGATTTGAGAGGATTGCGAAATCAAGAGACACGCAGTAATCTTCATGAATTTGATTTAAGACAATACTATAGACTAGGGGGAGCGACTAATCGATAACAGTGGTAAAGCTTACGCTAATATAAATAGTTACCTACTAAGATAAATTTTGTACCTGCCTAGTTAGCCTAGAGGTCTTAAGAGCGACTGCTACGCTAGAGGTCTTGAGTTGGATTCCCAAGTCGAGCAAAAAGTGTTGTTGGGTAAAAACCCAATAACACTTTTTATCTCTGAGAATTTGATAGAAAACTATCAAATTCTCAGTAGCAGCTCGGAGTTAGGATTTGTGCCCGGTTAGTGGCAATAGGTTCTCCCCCTATTACATGGGACTTAAACATACCGGCGAACTGTGGGTGTACATTGGTGCACGTCTGCCTATCCCTTCGGGGAATACAAGCGTGATGGTATGTATAAATTTTGTATTGTGTAATTTCTCATTCTCATTATACGGTGAGACATGCTGAATATTTGTGCAATATACCTCGTATTTATAACATCCTGTAACCATGTTTCTGACAAAATAAATTATTCTTATTCTAAGAATACAGTTGCATTTTGTTCTGCCTTCTCTCTTTATTATCAACATATCAGCCGTAGGACGTCCACTGCTGGACATAGTCCTCCCATATTAGTTTCCAAAAGGACCAGTTGCATGCGGCCTGCATCAGGCGTCTTTCTGCGGTCTTAATTACGTCGTCCGTCCATCTTGTGGGTGGGTGTTCTATGCTGCTCTTGCCGGCGTAGACCTCTCTCTTAGTAAAATTGAAACAAACAACGAGTGTAGGTACTGTTTCATTTCCTGAAAATATTTTTTGCTAGCTAAACGGACAGTTAAAGACATTTCTAAATTCTTCAGTACAGATAAAAATCCTATAGAAAAAGACGCGCATTTTTATTTGATTTTAAAATATTTTCAGGTCAATTTTTTTTTGTGTCTCTTCATTTACACCTTCCATGGATTTTAACATATATTAAAATATAAATAAGAGAAATTGATCAATTGGTCTAGACGTACTCGAGCATTGCGCTCAGCAACACATTTAGCCATTTGTTTTTATGTGTATCCTGTCCTTATAAGAAAGGTCTCTAAATAAAATTAATATTATATACAACACCTGAAAGGGGTTAATATAATCATCGTTACATTTTTTAATTGTGTTATGAACATATTTTACTAAAGGACCAATCCTGAAATTGCTAAATATAAAAAGCTAATTTTACATTTATTTTCGCAAAACTCGGCAAAATGTATTGAGATGTTTTTTTTTAAACGTGACGCAACTTTCTGTTTTCCTAATTAGGTTACTTACGAATAAGCAGAATTAATAATTATTTATTCGGGTAAGCAGAACCTTGAAATAAGTAAATTAAACGGAACCCTAATTGAATTTCTGACCTTCAATATTAATTTTTACGAACAGCTGGCAAAATGAGAATATTCGTGCTAATGTTCAAAACAAAATTAAATATTGAGTTTCAGTGAGGTTTCATGTAGGTAAGGTTACCGTAAAAGGTCAAAACAAATAGTCCCGGATTACAATGTCGTCTGACCTACATCATCGAATATGAATTCTATTCTGATAGTCAGAGTCAAGGTCAAAGTCAAAGTCAAATTATTCGAAAAAAAAAACATAAATTGAGTCCAGCTGCCCGATCCAAAACGTAGTTTCGTATGGAGTATAATGGACAAGAAACTCGGTATTTTTTTTTATCGAACTGTCACTAGTATTTAGCTGATGTTATAAAGAACAACTAAGGCCACATTTATTAAAAGAAATATATTATTAATTATATATCCCCGCAGATAACAAACATTTAATCTGACAAAGTCGCGTAACTGCTTCGCAAGTCTAATGGTCCTAAGCGCGACTGCTACGCTGGAGGTCTTGGGTTCGATACCCAGGTCGAACAAAAAGTGTTATTGGATTTTTCTATGAAATTCTCAATAGCAGCTCGTAGTTAGGATTTGTGCCCGGTTAATACAAATAGGCTCGGCCCCTATTACATGGACCTAAAACATACCGGCGAACTGTGGGTGTACATAAATAAACCTCTGCCTAACCCTTCAGGGAATACAGGCGTGATGGTGTGTTATGTGTAAAGTCGCAAACATAAACTAGTCAAGCAATAAATTGCAACACAAATCCTCCACATATCATCTAAACAAATACCGCAATCTCTTACACATTCCAAACATGATCTCTATCAAAACTACAGAATTCGCACGAACATAGTCGGGGAGCCAGATAATCTTGTTACTACAGTCCTGGAGCAAGTTTTAAGAGCTGCACGCACCATCACTTAACTTGTTAGCTTAGCTCCTGTACTATAAATTTCACTACACCTAACTTAATTTAGTGGCACTGGGACGTTGGGTGATGTTGAACTGGAAAGTTCTAAAACTTTGAGTTCGTGTTATTTATAGATTTGAAGTTGGGACGGTGATTTGAAATGCTGGTTGGTTGGTTGGTTAAGGGTTTTTTAAATTAAATAGACTTGTTGCACAATATTTAGAACTGATAATGGATAATAATGCAACTGCCTCGTTGGCCTATTGGTCCTAAGCGCGACTGCTACGCTAGAGGTCTTGGGTTCGATTCCCAGGTCGAGCAAAAAGTGTTTTTGGGTTTTTCTATGAATTATCAGTAGCAGCTCGGAGTTAGGATTTCTGTCCGGTTAATGGCAATGGCTGGGGCTGCGGGTTGTTCGTAAGAGATACCGCGCTCCCGAAACGCAAAGGGCACAAGAATGAACATCGACGGGTTTTAGTCAGTAAAAGTCTAACACTAAGGACGGGGGCACTCGATTTGACGATTTCCCATCCCTAAAAAAAAGTCACGCAACAACAGTAAATCATGATACATACTTACATAGTTTACCGCCAAAACTGTTTGTCACAGCGTTCTAACAACTCATGAACTAACCATACATTCAAATATGAGCACTCGCGAGACGACTCCCGGCCACCGTAGATACGGGCCTGTGGACGGTGAGCAATGGGTAGCTCACCGTCCTTACGTTTCATAACGACAGGCCGTGTCGACGACGCGTTCGTGGTCCACGCGCGCCTCAAAGAGATGTCAGCATAGGGAAGGGGCCACTGAGGGCCGATGCCTGCCGGGGCTGCGGGTTGTTCGTAAGAGATACCGCACCCCCGGAACGCAAAGGGCACAAGAAGGAACATGGGTGGGTTTTAGTCAGTAAAAGTTTGACACTCCCTCAAGAAGTTATTGGATGATTTCCCAACCCCAAAAAAAAATATATATGAGCACTGCTGACTTACTTGTAAAGTATGGAACTATAGTTATCATAGAATCAAGATTTGAAAATCGAAAAGAACGTTATAATCGACTTCAAAAATGGAGGAGAATTTATGTTTTTTTTTTCTGAATATTCACCAACACCTTCTCCAAGTGTTGACCGATTTTTAAAACTCTTTTTTATTCGAAAGAGTATTCTCCGACTTATTAATTTTACCGTTTCTTCGTGGATTTAGTCGATAAGAAGTTGGTGATAAAAAATGAAATTTAAGATCCTTTTTTACATAAAAGACAACCGCACTCAAATAATTACCACTGCAAAGTAAAAAAAATCTCCAATTTTGGAAGTCGGTGAAATACAAAACAACGAACAGATGCAAAGCCGCCGACTTCCAAAACTAAAGTTATTTATCACTTTGTAATATTTTTATTTTTTTGTAAAACCCGTTTTATTTTTTTTGCATTTTGAATTTTCCAATTCGGTTGGTTGACTGAGTCCGGAGATACTTGTAGCAAAAATCTTTTTTTTTTCCTTTTTTTATAGGAGGCTTATATCCACAGTAGCATGCCAACCTCATCATATATTAAACTATTTAAATCGTAAACAAATCAGAGAGGAGGTTTGCGGTTTCAAGAGTAAGTAGATCGCACCAATATGTTAATGTATGGGCCGATAGCACATCTGTTCTTGTTAATTTTACTCATTACGAGCTTTCTTTCTTTATTATTATTAATACACTCTATTTAAAGATCTTCAATAATTCCATATTTTTCATAATTTGGTGAATTAACTGTTTTTGAAAAACCCTTTTTTACTTGCCCCTTGCGTTTGTATCACTCTCATGATTTCAGAGATCCATCGTCCGGATGTTTGTATCCTGTTCCTATTAGGTAGTAGGGTTCCAATTTTGAACTCACCAATTACCGTATCCCCTATTTCTGTAATCCGCAACCCGTTCTCATGTAATGAAACTTCGTGAATGATCGGAATGCCGACCGAGACCCGAGAGGGATTGAAATTCAGCATTTTTCGCGGTCCCCACCTCAAGTAATACCTGTGATTCATTTAAGCAAATATGTGGTGTTTAAATAAAGAATCCGTTTTATATATTTCAGGTATTTTGGGGTAGGATTAAGGTTAACTTGAAAGGGCTGAGATTGGGTACAAGTCGTGGAGTTCGTACTCGACTACCCAGGGAGGGATATTAAAAATTATTTTTTGAATGATCTCATTGAAGAACTGGAAATTGTGAATGTCAAACTAGCATATTGGACTTCTCCAATAGAACCGTTCAAAATGGTTAATTCTTGTCAAATTAATGGACTAGTCCTAGAAAATTCTTGTCATTCTCTGTTAGGAATGCTATTCTATCAAAATATTCATCTTTTTTTTTAAACAGGCTTTACCTTATCGTAATTATGTAATCAAATAAGGTTAGATATAGCTAAAGCGTACCGAAGAGAGTCTTTACTTACAACATTAAGCCATTTTCATCAAGCCAATTTTTCAAAGGGGAGGCAGGATAAACTTACAATAGATAAGATCAATTTAAAAAAAAAAGTCAAATCATTTATTTCAATTAGACCATTAAAAGCACTTTTGATCGTCAATTAAATAGAAAAAAAATAATAATATTGAATCTAGTTGCCCATTCCAAAAGGTAAATTCATTGGAAAAGAACGGGCAAGAAACTCCAAACATACTCTTTTTAAAAATGTATCACAATAAGTTATACAGTTACATTAATTCCATAAAAAATATACTAATGTCAAAACAACAACAAAAGTCAAGTCTAGTGGTCCTAAGCGCGACTGCTACGCTAGAGGTCTTGGGTTCGATTCCCAGGTCGAGCAAAAAGTGTTATTGGGTTTTTCTATGAAATTCTCAGTAGCAGCTCGGAGTTAGGATTTGTGCCCGGTTAATGGCAATAGGCTCGCCCCTTATTACATGGGACCTAAATATACCGGCGAACTGTGGGTGTACATTGTTACACCTCTGCCTAACCCTTCGGGGAATACAGGCGTGAGTGAGTGTAATAAAAGTCAACATCACTGTAAACAGTATTATATCTATCAACAATAAAAGTCAATCTAAATACTACAATACCTACTAAATGCTACAAAATAAGAAGTGAAAGCTGAATTAAAAGTACCCGTTTTGGCCTTCTTTGTTTAAATCTTGTTTCTGCTTGAAATATTAAAAATGCTAGAGGATAATCGTAATTTCAATTCGAAAATCGATTCAAATCGAATACTTCTACATTAGCACACTCGTTGCTGACCTACTAAAACCCAGCAGTATCTCTTCCAACCCCTAAACCAATGAGAGACTAGTTTTTGTACTCACTTTTAGAAGCTCTTTTAATGAACCGTATACAAAGGTATAATAAGGTGCAAAATAACAATAAAAAAGAAAATCTCACTATAGTGTTGGGGCCATAAAAAGAATGGAAATAAAATGTGTAAGGACCCACAATTTACCTAATATAACTCGGGACATATTAATTTTATTACAGGCAATAACACAAGCTTTTATGTGCTATAATATGATCTGCAGGCTTTTATTGGTAAGCATTGTGGTTTTCTAGGGCGCGAGGTCGATGTTGCGCACGAGTATTTTCTCGGTCTCATTGTGATGCTTAGGTGAAAAAATATTGAAAAACTTTTTTTTGCTCGTAGATGTCGGTTAAGCAGAATTGTCAATTAAAAAGTGGCTTATGTCCTTTTTTGGGGATCAAGTGTATTCAAAATTTTATTAAAATTAGTTCAGCGGTTTAAGCGTAACAGACAGGTAGGCAGACACAGCTACGTTGGCATTTATAATATTAAGTATGGTTTCTGGAACTTATTAGACACCATTTACTGGTCACCCTGGATTCGATTCCCTGGTCAGGCGAAGTGTTATTGGTTTTTCCCATTGAAAATTTCTCAGTAGCAGCCTGCAGTTTAGAAGTTGGTGGTGTGACACCCTCGTGTCTCGGAAATCATGTAAAGCCGTTGGTCTCTCGCCTGATCCGTCCCCTGTTATGTCGGATTGCCGTTACATTAGTCCAAATTTTGTGATACAATTTTTAGGAAAAGACTCTTATATTTATCTACTTTTTATTGAAGTTATCAATGTTTCCTTAAGAGCCATCCAATTCTTTCCTTGACACTCGACAACTTTCCTTCACTATCGCTTTCGATAGGACGTAAAAACTTCTTCCTCACGATACGAGATTTATACTCGCCTGAAAACTTTATCACTGTATGGTCCGTAAAATGTAACCTATATAATTTATAACTATATTAGAATTACATTCGCGTTGTGAATTGTGCGTAACTTTCGATTTAGGTGTGTTAGAATACAGTTAGATTTGATGTTTTTTAGTGTTCCTTTTTTTTTTTTTTGGTGGGTGGGAAATCATCAAATAACTTCTCCCGCCCTGGGCGGGACGGGAGGGAGTGTCAGACTTTTACTGACTAAAACCCACCCATGTTCCTTCTTGTGCCCTTTGCGTTCCGGGGGCGCGGTATCTCTTGCGAACAACCCGCAGCTCCGGCAGGCATCGGCCCTCAGTGGCCCCTTCCTTTTGCTGACATCTCTTTGAGGCGCGCGTGGAACACGAACGCGCCGTCGACACGGCCTGTCGTTATGCAACGTAAGGACGGTGAGCTACCCATTGCTCACCGTCCACAGGCCCGTATCTACGGTGGCCGGGAGTCGTCTCGCGGCTCCCGACGTCCGGAGCGTCTACCGTGGCGGCTGGGACGGGAGAACCGCTGTCTCAACCGTCCCGCCGCCTCCTTCTCAAGCATTACTGCCTCGCAGAAGGAGGCGACTGCATCCCATTCCCTCTCGCTCCGGACCATGGCTTGCACCAGGGCCGGACGCGAGAGTTCGCCGCCGCCGATGGCCGCCACGAGGACTCGGCGATGCTCCGCCCAAGCGGGGCATACCGCCACAGTGTGCTCCACCGTGTCCTCGGGGCGATCCACACAATGGTGACACCCGGTTTAGTGTTCCTTAGCCTAAGGGTACCAGAACCGTATTACTTAGTCAATAAAGCTGTTTGTAAGTCCGTCTATATGTCCGTTACTGGTCTGTATATTTTAACCACAATAAGTAGATTTAAAATTTTGAAATTCAGAATTTATATTAGGTACTGTATAAGAAATGTATTGTTTTTTTATTATACATAGTGTTAAATATCGTAGGGTGGTGAGGAACGTGCGGACTCACACTTGACTGGTTTTTATTTTACGCAATATTTCCGTGAAGTCCTTTTTATTTTAATCATTCAACAATATTAATTGGATTGTTTACGTTGTCAAGCAGATAAAAATGTTTCAATCCTACCCAGAAGCAATCAACCCTTATTTTGAAGAAGATTACGAATCTCTCCACATACAAATCTATATGTCTAAGTGTCTATATAGATAAAAATGAATGGCTTAATACGTTGCTAAACGTAAAATTCGAGAACGGCTTTGGCTGATTCTTTTTTTGTTATTTTTGTAATTTTCCGGAAAAGTTTGTATAAAAGAAACACACGCCATCACGCCTGTATTACCCGAAGGGTTAGGTAGAGGTGTACCAATGTACTACACCCACAGTTCGCTAATATGTTTAGGTTCCATGTAATAGGGGGCTAGCCTATTGCCATTAACCGGGCACAAATCCTAACTCCAAGCTGTTACTGAGAATTTCATAGAAAAACCCAATAACACATTTCTCGACCTGGGAATGAAGGATGATGATAATTGTGATTATAAATGAGTTGCACTGTAAGAGGATTGTACCACTGCAGGGCGAAAGCCTCTTCTTATGCAGAAGAGCCACGAGCATTGACCGCCACGCGTGCTAAGGTGGATTGGCGATTTTCAGAAATAGGATCAAATCGACTCCCAGATCGGGTAAAGTGTTATTTGGTAATTCTATGAAATTCTCAGTAGCAGCTCGGAGTTAGGATTTGTGCCCGGTTAACGGCAATAGGCTCGCCACCTATTACATGGGACCTGAATATACCAGCGAACTGTGGGTGTAATGGTACACTTCTGCCTAACCTTTCGTGGAATACAGGCGTGATGATATGTATGTTTTAGTTGCACTGAAATGAATAAACAGATAATCAATTGTATGGGGGAATCGCGTTTTGACAGCTCATAAAAACCATGGCAATTGATTGATGGTGACACAATATTCTTAGTAAGTTTATTCAAAAACTAGCACCAATATTTATTACTAGCTTATGCCCGCGACTTTGCCTGGGTAAATGTCGGTTTTTTACGAGGAGTACTTTTTTTCCAATTTTTTTAACCCACAACTCCAAAAGAGGGGTGTTTAAAAGTTTGACGTGTTTGTGTGTCTGTCTGTGGTACCGTAGTTCTTAAACGGGTGAACTGATTTGAATGCGTTTCTTTTTTAATTGGAAACCAGGTTTTCTAGCGATGGTTCTTAGATGTTTTCATATCAAAATCGGTTCAGCCGTTTCAAGTTAACAGCTCTTTTATTAGCTGCAGTAAGGATATTAATCTCCTGTCAGGGGTTACTTAAATTACCTATTTAATTTTATTACCTTTTGTTAAATAATAGTAACCATAGTTACTCCCTATAACAATAACTGTCTGCCAATAAAGTCCCGTCGAAAACGGCCCAGCTGTTTCGGAGATACTCGGAACAAACAGACAGACAAAAAATTGTTTAATAGCTTTTATTTTATATATTACTTCCGTATAAACATCATTCATAATTATGTATTTATTTAAAAAAAAAGCTGTTATTTCCACATTACAAACAGACATTTCTACTTTATTTATTTGTATAGGTGCATATAGATACAGGAATTGCTAGCATAGGTTAATTGAATGTCAATCATCGTTCATGTTTGGCACTCGAGTCCATAACCAATCTAGGAATTATTGCATGAATGTTCACCAGACGCGTCGAGGCAGACGGTTGCTGGAATTATTGGCAACCACTAATACCTCATGTATGTATTGATTAAAAGATACTGATGTAGGTATGTAAAGGGAATTTCATATCAGACTCTGATTTGACGGCTTTATTTTACCAATTTGAAAATAACTGCCCAGGTTGAGTAAAAAGTGTTATTTGGATTTTCCATAAAATTCTCAGTGGCAGCTCGGAGTTAGGATTCGTGCCCGGTTAATGGCAAAAGGCTCGCCCCCTGTTACATGGAACCTAAACATATTAGCGAACTGTGGGTGTAGTACATTGGTACACCTCTGCCTAACCCTTCGGGGAATACACGCGTGATGCTATGTTATGTGTGAATTTTCTATCGCCAGTTTCTTTAATATGTACAAAAATCTTTCTTTCCCTCTCATCAATAAAACAAAACTTGGAACACAATATTTTATTCCAAATCTCACTGACAATTTTAAAGAACACTTGTCGGATAATCCGGCTGACAACCGACAGTACAGTAGTGGGGATTAACCGTCTTTCCGACACGGTTCCGACACGTTTGCCCGGACGCCCCGGACGCCTCGGATTAGTTACTGTGGGGATTCTTCATTCCAGTTAGGTACTTTTATTGCGAACGCTGACTTGAACAAAGTCTTGGACCCCGAATGGCGTTCGGCAAAAGGTTGGGAGAAGGTTAAATTTATGTGGTTGAGCGATTGGCTGCTATGCTCCGCGTCGCAGGTTCGATTTCCAACCGAACAAATATTTGTATGGGCTACAGATAGTTGGGTGCGAAGAAATTTACAAACATACATAAAAAATACGCGCGAAAAACATAACCACTTCTTGGCAGTCGGGTAAAACTAAAAAACTCTTTTACTTTTTTATATTAGTACCTTTAGAACTATAGATAAATAAAACCAATATACAAACCATTTCAACCTTGACCCCTAGCGAGCCACCTTAGCAGAATTCCGTACCTCAAAGCATAAGCAACCGCATAAATCTTAGTTACGTGACCTCTCGCAGGCGCCCGGAGGCACCTCGAAGGTAAAAGAGGCAATTACACTGTGTAGCAGTCCCACAGGAGTGAGATATGAGAGTTTAAGACTAACTTGTACACAGATACACGTTTTGTAAATGTTAAGGTGTGATGTAATTTTTCTGGCCGGACGTGTAATGGATCTTAGTGGTGCTTGGACGATGGATTGTGTGTGTAAATGTGGTTGAATTAAAAGTAGTAGTTATCGATTAGTTTTGAAATCTGACTTTGTTGTTTTTTTTTTAATATACACCAATCGTTTATTGATAATAAGCACACCAACAATATTTCTTGTTTTAAGTTTGTAAATGTTATGCATGTAAATATTAATTAAATAAATTTTAATATGAAAAAAATATTATAATAATCAATGAACTTCCATACACCCATATATATATTCTGTACATTTCTCCTGTAACATAATATAAACTCACATATACAAACACCCAGACCCGAAACAACTACCTATAAGCCATACAAATATTTATTCCATGTGGAAATCGAACCCACGATACAAGTACATAAGCCAATCGCTTAGCCACTGCGCCTACTATGTCGTCAAAGTTATTTAAAAAAGATAGTGACCTAAATTTGAAAATATACAAGGTTGACAGTTTAGGGTTGCTACGCCGTAGCTAATGCTACGACGGCGTAGCTGGTGCTACGACAGCGAAGAATGTAGTGTAGAACGAATTATTAATCTCGTCAATTGGGTAGATGACACCACTAATCAATTGACATACTTTGCTGTCAAAACGCGATTCCCCCATAGATTTTGTATGACAGTACTAAACTATGACGTCACTATTTTGACATCTTAATTCACAAACTATTTATTGACTTCAAAGGAATTAAAAATCTAATTTTATAGTTATTTAAAATGTAATCGGGTTTTCAGGCTAAAATAAAGTATTTTTTTAGAGAAGTTGTGTCTAAGAATAATAGTTGAATGGTGTCATCTACCCAATTTTAAAAAGTATGATTATTTGTAAAAGTTATTTAATTTTTATTTAAAAATACAAATAAATGTTTGTAACATTCATTGCTGAAATACTGTCGTGTAAAAAATATATCCATTACGTCGATAATCTCAGCTGTCGATGATATCAGATCGGGTTTGCATACGGTTGCAATAAATTATTCAGAAAAGCAATGACATTTAAAATTGATGATGCTGACTGCATTTTTAATGTTTAATTATTCTTTTTAATTTAAGAGGATAATTCGTTATAATGGTTTCTATGGCAAATAAAAAATAAAGGAAATAAAAGTGCCAAAAAAAAAACAACAAAAGGTTTTATGAAAAAATACAAAATTAAAAATTTTACGTAACAAAAGAGCTGATAACTTTGAAACCGCTGAACCGATTTCCATCAAACATAGCTAAGAACACTCCCGACTAATTCAACTTACAAATATAAAAAACAAAATCAAAATCGGTTCATGCATTCGGGAGCTACCATGCCACAGACACACAGACACGTCAAACTTATAATATCCCGTCGTTTTTTCGTCGGGGGTACAAAACAAAAGAATGAAGAAATGGCCAGTGTTTTTTTCTTCGGGTACAACTAACTTTATTTCTATTACATTTTTGTATGAACTCAAGAATTTCAACAGGACAACGTCCTTCGAGTCCACTAGTTACCAAATAATAAATGTAACTTGCTCGAAAATAAATAATATCGTTTTTTACGTGTATGGTTCTGTACACAAAATATTGTAAAACATTTATTTTAAAAGAGTAAGTATTGGGTTTCTTACCCATTGTTTTCCATACCTTTCGAAAAGGCAATTAAATAATAATTATTAATTATTATTAATTAATTACTTAATAAAACTGCCTCGTTGGCCTAGTGGTCCTAAACGCGACTGCTACGCTAGAGGTCTTGGGTTCAATTCCCAGGTCGAGCAAAAAGTGTTATTGGGTTTATCTAAGAAATTCTCAGTAGCAGCTCGAAGTTAGGATTTGTGCCCGGTTAATGGCAATAGGCTCGCCCCCTATTACATGGGACCTAAACATACCGGCGAACTGTGGGTGTACATTGTTACACCTCTGCCTAACCCTTCGGGGAACATAGGCGTGATGGTATGTTATGTTATTAATTAATTATTGTGTATTAGATTTTTTATTAGACAAATTTTGACATCATCTAATTGTAATTATTGTAATATTATTGTAATTTGCTTCTTTGACATTATTGAAATAACTCAAACCGTAATTAATTATTTATCCCAATTGTTTTGACATTTACTTAAATATAATTGACTTCTTGACTTAATTGAATCTATAATATTCAATAAATGCAAATATTTATGTAATTAATTTATATTTAATTACTAGTAACTTTGATTGGACTGTAAAAATTGTAATTCATATTTTTTGTATGCCTTTAGTAGGCTGATCATAGCGCACTATTACCTAAACCTTGACCAACCACTGTACCTATGTTTCACGAATAAATATTTCTTAATTTAATTAGATTTAATTATATTTCTTTATAAATGACATTTAAAAGTACCTCTTAATGGTCTAATTGAAATGAATGGTTCGCCTTTGACTTTGCACCTCTACCTGTATTGACCATTAATCAACAAAACAGAACCCCAAACCTTTTTATTATTTTTTTTCGGATGGGTAATCATTAAATGACTTCCCCAGCCCTGGGCGAGGCGGGAGAGGATATCAGACTTTTACTGACTAAAACCCATCTATGTTCCTTCTTGTGCCCTTTGCGTTCGGGGGCGTGGTATCTCTTACGAACAACCCACGGCAACCCTAAACCTTATCTCAACAATTTTCAACAATCCTTTTCGAAAAAATAAACACCAAACAAAAGCACTTTTGTCAATCACTGTTCTACAAAAATATAATATGATCGAGTCACATACGTCGGGCTGAAAACGAAATAACTTTTGTTTTAGTTAGTGCACGAGCAAACCCAGGGGACACTGTTTGTATTTTAAAATACATTTTGTATTCGCAGCATTGTGCGAAACTCGATGTTCATTCGGACATGTACAAGTAAAGAGAGGACTCAACTTTTATAGAAACAAACTGGCTTTTGTCTCTGGTTTCGTTTGTGTTGACTCTTCAAAATTACGCGAAAATTGTAAATTATCAGAGGTCAATGTCAAATAATTTGTTTGAATCAGGCCATGATTCTTTTGTATTTATTTATCTTTTTATTTTTATTTATTCTTTTGTATTATATAAAAAATAAAAAAGCAAACTCATAGGGCATCAAGAAACTCAGCCGCATCGCTGTCAATGGGACGAGTGCCCAAAAGGCTGGCAGCATTGCCACGTTGTATGGCACTGCTGATTCCTTGGCCAAATAAATTGTAATTATGCCGTTTTAAGACACTTTTAAACGTCATAAACAAGGAAAATAAAGAATATGAATCTAATTTCCAAAAGTCAGTTTCGCATAGAGAAGAACGGGTAAGAAACTACATATATACATACTCGTTTAAAAGAGGGATATTCCTGAGAAGGGACTCTCACGTAGTCATATGAGACGGCAATTTGACACGACTGGGGAAAGATCAGGCGCACGACCAATGGTTTAACGTGCTTACTGAGACCCGGAAGTGTCACACCACAAACTTGTTGGTGCTGAGAAATTCCTATTGGAAAAACCCAACAACACTTTTTGACTGACCTGTGAATTGAACCCAGCACGCCATGCTTAGCATTTGTGCTTGTTACCACGAGACCAATGGGGCCAAGTTAATAAAGTACATACACATACCATCACTCCTATATACCCCGAAGGGTATGACAGAGGTGTACCAATGTACACCCACAGTTCGCCGGTATGTTTAGGTCCCATGTAATAGGGAGCGAGCCTATTGCCATTAACCGGGCACAAATCAAACTCCAAGCTGCTACTGAGAATTTCATAGAAAAACCCAATAACACTTTTTGCTCGACCTGGGAATCGAACCCAGGCCTCTAGCGTAGCAGTCGCGCTTAGGACCACTAGGCTACCGAGGCAGTCAATAAAGTAATTTAACATTTAATAGGTACCATAGAAGTCATATCGGCGCTCAGGATGTTTATAGGACCATTTTAAAACGGTTTGAAAGCCGGTTGATTGTCTATTACTGAATGCAGTGCTCGCTAAAACAATAGAAGTTCGCGAACAGATTAAATTAATTGCAGTTAGTGCAATAGTATCAAAATATGTGATTGCATACTATGCAATAGTAGGTATGTAATATCTGCCTAGCCTTTTCCCAACTATGTCGGGGTCGGCGTCCAGTCTAACCGAATGCAGCTGAATACCAGTGTTTTACATGGAGCGACTGCCGTTGCCCAGTAACTGAGTTGTGGAGGTCAGATAGACCTCCCAATACCTCTTGGTAAGACTGGTTGTCAGACTTTCGGGCTCCTGACTATCCGTAATGACTGTTAAATAATTACGAATGGCAGCCGGGATCAATGACTTTACGTGCTTTCCGAGTTTTTTTTTTTTGTTTTTTTTTTTATGAAGGTTTCACACCACCAACTTCTAAATGCGAACGCTTCTAAATGCAAAAGTAAGTCTAGCATGAATTTAGTATGTATCCACTATGACAGAGATTCTCGTGGATCATATCGTAGACAATAGCTCGTTAATTAATACCCAATAAAAACATGAATGTAAAAAAATATCCAAGTTCGGTCGAAATGAACTTGGAGGTAGTCCGTGTCACAGATAAAGAGTTGAGATTGAACGCCAAATTCTTTTAATTGCAGCTGTAAGATTGTACAACGTTTTATAAATCATATAAAAGCAATTCGTTACTTTGTCTGATATCGGATTGCAAACTTAGCAAGTTTTTGTTGTTAATAAATTATGTTACTGGTTTTAATAGTTATATGTTTTGCGAATAAGTAGTTTTTAAATTATGTGGTAAGATATAGTAATTCATTTCTTATTGGAGGAGTATGTTTTTTAATAAGGAACCAATTGAAGATATACATAATTGCAAAGAAATATGTGTTGCATTTTGTGTAATATACACACTCGTTCGCTTTTCTTTTCCGAACTTGGCTGACGCACTACCGTGTGTAGACGAGTTGTGTTCTCAATCCACTTGACCCGCAAACTAGACAATTTAACAATGGTCGTAAATATGTACCTACAACAACATAGTTATAACTTTATATGTATACTACAACATAGTTCCAAACATGTCATAAACCACAGATGCTATTAGCCGCTGATTACCCAAGCTAATTGATCTCAAGGGCTTTCATCAAAGGTCCATTGTTAGGCCACCTTAGACTAATGTTATGTTAAGATAACAAAACAGATTATCCAAGTTTACAAATTGTAGGTTGAGTACAGGCAAAGATCGATCCATAGATACTTTATGGAAAGCGGACGTTATGTGTCATTTTATTCCTTAATAAAATTATCAGCCTATTATTGTCCTAATGCAAGACATATGCGTCTTCTCATACAGAGAAGGCACGACTTGGCGATTTTTAATTTTATTTCTTACTAACTTTTGATTTCTTCTTTCTTGTGACTTCGTCTACGTAATTTATTTTACGATTCCCTCATTTTCTCGACAATTAGCGATAAGCGACACATTTTTTTTTTTTTTGTATATGTCACAATCAAAATCAAAACATTTATTTCAATTAGACAATTTACAGGCACTTTTGAATTGTCAAGAAGTTACCGATACAAAAAGTTGAAGCTAGTTGCTCGTTCCAAAACGTAGGTCTCTATGGAGAAGAACGAGCAAGAAACTCCATAGACACTCCTTTCAAATTGGTTTTTACAAAATCTTGGTTACAATATTCTTCTTATGATAGCCAGATTCATGAGAAATAGTATAGGCTATAAAACGTCACGCTACGACACTCGGGAGCGGAGCAGTAACCAAAGACATAACATAAAGCGAGTGAAAAAAAACCGCACAGATGAAATCGCGAGCAGAAGAAAGTACTCAATAAAAGTGCAAAAAATTCGCGCAAAATATCTCCAGCATACCTTTGTTAGTCCATTCTAAAAATCAAAGCCAAAATACAAAGCGAACGGTTCGGCTCGATGACGTGCGACGATTGTCGATTCAGTTCACGTTTGAAATTCGAACGTCAATTCCAGCATGATACCCACATTAGCTGGAGTCATGACAAAGTCGCAATCGTATATCATTTTGTTAGTTATCAATTGTTTTAGCGATGGAAGGAATTTGTTGCTTTTTAAATGGCTCGCTTTTGAATGGAAATTATTATATTGTGTTCGTCGAAGGAATAGGCAGAAAGATTAGTAATACCAGTCTATTATTGTCCTATTGCAGGGCAAAGACGTCTTCTCATACAGAGAAGGCATGCGTGCTCAAGGCGGATTAGCGATTTCAGACTTATGATAACTGATGAATAAAAGCAAAACCATTTAGTTGACTATTATATATAGTTAATATTCATTCGAGCCAATTGCCATTAACCGGGCACAAATCGTAACTCCGAACTGCTACTGAGAATTCCATAGCATTCCATTCCATATATTTACTATTATATATTTAAAATTATTATGTGAATTTAAAACACTGTCAGCGCACAATGTCAAAGACGAGAGTGAGTCTATTCAGTCACTTAACGCATGCGTCCATACTCTCAACAATAACTTTAAGTTTGGGTTTCCTCATATTGCCTCCCCTTACTGTGTCCTCATTGTCTGTTTCCTCATTGTCTTGGGAATAGGCTCGCCCCCTATTACATGGGACCTGAACATACTGGCGAACTGTGGGTGCACATTAGTACACCTCTGCCTAACCCTTCGAGGAATATGTATGTCTTCCTTTACCGATGTCAGTGATGTTTTTTTTTGGTGGGTGGGAAAGCATCAAATAACTTCTCCCGCCCTGGGTGGGGCGGGAGGGAGTGTCAAACTTTTACTGACTAAAACCCACCCATGTTCCTTCTTGTGCCCTTTGCGTTCCGGGGGCGCGGTATCTCTTGCGAACAACCCGCAGATGTCAGTGATGTTAAAGATAAACTTAGAAAGTACATATTGAATTGAAAAAAGCACATTGGTACTTGACCGATTTCGAACCAGAAACATTCGAACAAATTCCGTAAACCTGAGTACATGTACATCCTGTATATTGTAAAAATCACTTAGGTACATTTCAGGCGTCAAAGTTATACCGATCACGAAGCGTTAAATCCTGTTGTATGTACAGGCTGACCCAGATTGCGACGTCCAAATTAAAATTACGAAATTCTCTTTTCAAGCCTTTCATATATACCGGATATGTCGGCCATTTCTTGTAGTTAAGGAACTGGATATAGTTTTAATATTGTTTAGAAAATTAATGCAACAGAAAAAGTAAAAAAAAGAAATAGAAATAAAAGTCAGTATGGGTACCGGTGTATTTACTGGCACATAGTCTTTTCAACTTTGTCTCTATTAACAAAATCTGAAATCAGTTAAGAATTTCCCCGAAAATTAAAAAAAAAACGTCTTCTAGCTCTTAAACTGCAAAAATTGGCAGAACACACATTGAGGTGTTTTGGAAAGTCCAAAACAGAGGCTTCCAAGATTTTCATTTAGGCATCGTAATGTGGATTAAAGCAGAGGGAGGCTAAAGAGAAGATAAAGTAAAGTAAAGTAAAGTAAAAATGTATTATCCACTGTTACAAAAGTTACATATTAGGTTAGTATACAGTAAAAAACGGTAACAATTAGGGGTACGCATTTCTAGTAAAAAACAGCGGTCCCCAAACTAGGCGGAGCCTGTATCTTGGGGACCAGGGTTGTGGTACATGTCGATACTTGCCACTGTGATAGGTAACTATGTATTATATAAAATCTATGTTAAGTTAGGAGATCAAAGCTTCAATTGAATAAATGATAAAAGATGGATGGATTGTGTAAAGATTAATTTGAAAGAGGAGGGACTTAGTAATATCATATATCTCATCATCTTCCTGCCCTTATCCCATGTTACTTGGTGTCGGCGCAACACGTTTTCTTCTTCCATGCTGTCCTGTCAACCGCCATGCTACCGCTGACTCCCTTCTCTTTCATATCATTCTTCACGCAATCCATCCATCTTTTCTTTTTCTTCCTCTCCATCCATCCACATTCATATTCATAACTCTTTTGGTCACATGCGTCTCATCCCTCCTCATCACATGCCCATGCCAAGACAAACGGTTCCCTTTGAACTTTTCTGTCACTGGCGCTACTACTTTCGAACTTCCTCTAATATACTCATTCCTTACCTTATTCTTTCTAGTCACACCACACATTCACCTCAACATTCTCATCTCCGCTACATGCAATCTTTTTTAATCCGTCTTCATCACTCTCATTCATCTTCATCTTTTTCAATCATACCTATATCCATAGGATAGAAAGGAAGAAGAAAACTTGATGCGACAACTCCAAATAACCTGGGATAAGGGCAGGAAGATGTTGAATTTGAACCAACCTGTATATAGAAGGTACTTCTGGCGCCTGAGCGAGTAATCGCATTCAGAATACGAATTCTTTGCACGGAATAAGTACGTAAGTACTAACTTATTGTTAGAATTGAATGCGCATGATAATCGTATATCTTTGTGAAAGCAATCGCGCAATACTCCCGATGTTTTGGATGTCCTTGTATGGTACTTTCGAAGTGAATAGAACTTTGAGCTATGTCATAAGGGTATAATATTGAAGGTTTTTCGTAATACATTTATTATTTTATTTTATTTCTTTATTTTTAAACTGCGGGGCAGTTTTTTTCCAACTGTGTTGGGGCTGGCTGCCAGTCTAACCGGATGCAGCTGATTACCACTGTTTTACATGGAGTGACTGCCTATCTGACCTCCACAACCTAGTTACTGGGCAACACGATACCTGTTGGTAAGACTGGTTGTGAGACTTTCTTTCTTCTGACTATCCGTAACGACTGTCAAAAATCTACGAATGACAGCCGGGACCAACGGCTTTACGTGCTTTCCGAAACATGGGGGTGTCATACCACCAACTTCCAAACTCCAAGCTACTACTGAGAAATTCGTAATGGAAAAACCTAATAACACTTTTTGCCCGACCCGGGAATCGAAACCAAGACCCCGTGCTCATAAGTCGCGCTTGCGACCACGAGACCAACGGGGCAGTTAAATAAAGCCAATTCCACATGCTATGAAAACTGGCCAAAATACAGCGTACCTCACATATTGCCGTTGCAACAGTATATCGCAAACTTTTTTCATAAAACCTATTGTACAGTTACACGCATGAAATCCCTGGATTTTATTTCAACGATACAAACGGTGAAAGGTGATGTCAATGAAAAATTGATACCAAAATATTGATTGCTGGGTTTATGGAACTGTTATCATTTGAATATCGGGCTGTAAATGTCATAAATTGAGTAGAGCTCCTTGTGAAGGAGCTCATCTAGGAAAGTACTATTAACACATTTTCTGCCGCAAAGCAGCGTTGCTGTATTCCAATTTGAAGTGTGTGGGTGCCGGTGTAATTTCAGGCACATGTGACATTTCAAGTTTGTCTCTGGGATGGCAACGCATTTGCAAGGCCTCTGCTATTGCAGGTTTCTATAGGTAGCGGCGACCGCTTTACATCAGGCGCATTTGCCATCGAATAATATATTTAATAAAACTACTACTACTACTCTTTTCATTCATTGATTTTGTTTGTCTGGAGGTCTTGGATTCGATTCCCAGGTCAAGCAAAGTGTCATTGAGTTTTTCTATGAAATTCTCAGTAGCAGCTCGGAGTTAGGATTTGTGCCCGGTTAGTGGCAATAGGCTATTACACGTGACCTAAACATAGCGGCGAACAGTGGGTGTACATTGGTGCACCTCTGCCTAACTCTTCGGGGAATATAGGCGTGATGGTGTGTTGTTAAATAAATACTATCAAACTATTTAATTATAGTGAACAACGATTATTAAAACTAGTGTACACTATTTAATACTTTAGGTAAATAACTCAACCTAAAAGTTAGGACCTAGGTCCTAAATAAATTAATATCCATTTTAAAGGGCATTGAAAAGGTTTTATTCATATTAATTCTATATTGATGGTAAAGTGGCCCAATATAGACCTTTACTTATTATTCTAAAAGCGATTTTTAATTACTTGCTTTTGCTCTCAATTTCATCTGTATAGATTTCTAAATTGAGCCACGGGAACAGAAAATCGGGATAAAATATTCTATATATTTAGCTCAATCAATACCTATATGTATGTACATTTTTGTAACTGCCTCGGTAGCCTAGTGGGCCTAAGCGCGACTGCTACGTTAGAGGTCTTGGGGTCAATTCCCAGGTCGAGCAAAAAGTGTTATTGGATTATTCTATGAAATTCTCAGTAGCAGCTCGGAGTTAGCATTTGTGCCCGGTTAATGGCAATAGGCTCGCCCTCTATTACATGGGACCTAAATATATTGGCGCACTGTGGATGTACATTGGAACACCTCTGCCTAACCTTTCGGGGAATACAGGCGTGATGGTATGTAGTATGTATTTTTTTGCCAAATCCGTTTAGCGGTTTATGTGTGAAAAAGTTGTAAGCAAACATGGCAGATGTTTCCTCACAAAGTTTTGTGTTTATATACTGATCATAGAAAGTAGAACAGTTAGACTTGAATTATTATGATTATTTATTAAACTCTCATGCTAAATAATGTTGTAATAATGTTTTTTTTATCTACTTAGCCTTTTCCCAACTATGTTGGGGTCGGCTTCCAGTCTAACCGAATACAGCTGAGTACCAGTGTTTTACATGGAGCGACTGCCTATCTGACCTCCACAACCCAGTTACTGGGCAACACGATACCTCCTGGTTAGACTGGTTGTCAGACTTCCTAGCTTCTGACTATTCGCAACGACTGTCAAAGATCTGTGAATGACAGCCGGGACCAACGGCTTTACGTGCTTTCCGAGGTACGGGGGTGAAACACCACCAACTTCCAAACTCCGGGCTGCTACTGAGCAAATCCTAATGGGAAAACCCAATAACACTTTTTGCCCGATCTGGGAATCGAACCCGGGACCCCACGCTCTACAGTCGCGCAATGATCTATTAATGTTGGTAAAACTAAATTATTTGTTAAATCATATTTATTTATTTATCTTTATGCAATTAAAAGTACCATTCTCTGCAGGTACAGCTCTGATTACGATAACTCTTTCACTGGTAGACAGCTTCACTATTGCCGAGGGTCATAGCCTAATTTTTATAGTATACTAGATTCTGCCCGTGACTTCGTCCGCGTTGCTTATTTCACCTGCGTTAAGTTACATCTTTAGTTACTGCTCCGCTCCTGTATGTCCTAGCGTGACGTTACAGCCTATGTTACTCAAGAATAATGTAGCTATGTATTGGAAAAAAATGGGTAAAATCGGTCCAGCAGTTTCGAAGCTTAGTCGGTACAAACAAACAAAAAATCTTTACTATTTGAATTGTTAGTATAGATTGGACTTCCACGCGCACAAAATCGCGTACAGAACTTAATTTTTAATACGCGACAAAATTCTCTGTATAAAAAGTAACAACACGAAAGAAGCGTTGTAAAATCAACTCTCTTATTATTCAGAGAGAATTCAACTTAAAGCTACATAATACATAACAAGCAGCCTATGTCCGATAACATCTGCGACACATCATCGATCATAACATCAAAAGTTTAGTCACAAGCGCGACTTTAAGTCGAGTCTATAAATCATATAGTTTTGACGTTCGCTTGTAGCCACTACTGGCTTCTCTATGATATTGTGGTTAGGATAATGCTCATAATTATTTCTTACTTAGACAAGTGTAACCTTGTAGTGTAACCTTGTTAGAAGTTTGACGTGTGGCATCGTAGCTCCCGATTTTGATTTAGTTTATTTTTGTTTGAAAGATGAATTAGTGTTCTTAGCTATGTTTGATGGAAATCGGTACAGCGGTATCAAAGTTATCAGCTGTTTTGTTAGCTGCGGTTTTGATATCTATTCTTCTGTCGAGAATTACTTCAATTTTTTTTATTATTTTGTGTTTTTTCGTTGAGAAATCCTCATGAACTGACTGCGCCTCAAGGAAGGCGAACAGGACTAAAACCTCACGGTGTTCCTCCAACTACCTTTGACGGGTTTCGCTATGAGCATTCTTCCACATTCAAGACAAGATGTAAAAAATATTGCAACATCGGTGAAAGAAAACATTGTAAAAAAACCTAACATACCATCACGCCTGTATCCCCCCAAGGTTTAGGCAGAGGTGTACCAGGGTACTGAAGTTTGCTGGTACGAGTATATTAAGGTCCCATGTAATAGGGGGCGAGTCTATTACCATTAACGGAGCACAAATACAAACTCAGAGCTGCTACTGAGAATTTCATAGAAAAACCCAATAGCACTTTTTGCTCGACCTGGGAATCGAACCAAAGACCTCTAGCGTAGCAGTCGCGCTAGAACCACTAGGCTAACGAGGCAATTAAGAAAACCTGGACTTCACTAACATGAGTCTGAACTCACCAATCCGCCAGGTGCCTTATCAGTGTTAGGAGAGGCCTTTGCCCTGCAGTAGGACAATAATATTAAAATAAATTACGCACAAACCATTTTATTGTCCATACTTATCTTTCGAACCTTCACCAGACTAAAGTCAGTCAAAACCCCGGCTTTACGAAGAGACAGCTTCAAAGGTATGACACCAATTAACAACTTTAGTCCAATAATTAAAATGGACCAATTAAAACTCGGGGGTAGGGTAACCATGTTGAAATTTAAAGTCCTAAAAAAATAGCAATCCGGTTAAGCGGACCTATATATTACAAGACTGGAGCCCTGACTCTGTTAGACTAGGTCGTGGCAGACCGCGGAGATGATGGCGTGACGGCTTTTTTTTTAGGAATCAGCGAGATGAGGCAAAACAACTACGGAAGCGGAATCGGGAGAGCCTTTTGCCCAGAAGTGAGTCAGTAAAGGCTAGTCAAAAAAAAACTGTACTTTTGGTTTTTTTTATGTTGTTCTCTCAACTGTCTCGTTAGCCTAGTGGTCTTAAGCGCAACTGCTACGCTAGAGGTGTTGGGTTCGATTCCCAGGTCGAGCAAAAAGTGTTCTTTGGCTTTTTCTATGAAATTCTCAGTAGCAGGCCGAATCTGTGCTCGGGTAATAACAATAGGCTCGCCCCCTATTAAATAAGACCTAGACATACCCCCGAACTGTGTACATACAGCTCTACCTAACCCTTTAGAGACTACAGGCGTGATAGTATGTTATGTTATGTGTTATTCTATTTTCAAATATCATGTAGACTTTTGACTTAATAAGTATGAAGTTTGGTTCACATTTTTGTGGTGTAGTGTGTGGAGACACTTCGTGACGTCATCTCTTTTGTATTCACACTATTTTTATGTAATATCTAAAAGGCATGATGTCAAATAAAATTATTTTATGCTACACACTATACCGAACTACACAAAATCCCGGCAAAATTAGAAGTCCAAAAGGGCGGCCAAAAAGCCGGACAAGGCTGGACAATTCCAAAAGATTGGTAACCCTACTCTGAGGGCAGTAATTTTTGGATAGGGCACGAAAATGGCAGTTACGGTAGCACAGTTTGGGTCATGACAGGCCAATTAGCGCGTCTTGATTTTCCTGTCGGTTTTATGAAGAGGAAAAAACTTGGTGCTAATTGGGTATCGGTATCGGTATCGGTGTTGGTATCGGTGTTAGTTTGATTGAGTGTTTTTCGTTAATGATAGGTTAAAGGTAATTGATTTCAGTTTAACAACTTTCATGTGTTTTCAATGTTTTGTAGGAGTTTTGATAAATGTTCGATAATATCGTTTAAAGTACACATACATACTATCACGCCTGTATTCCCCGAAGGGTTAGGCAGGGGTGTACCCACTATTCACCCACAGTTTGCCGGTATGTTTTAGGTCCCATGTAATAGGGGGCGAGCCTATTACTATTTACCGGGCACAAATCCTAACTCCGAGCTGCTACTGAGAATTTCATTGAAAAACCCAATAACACTTTTTCCTCGACCTGGGAATCGAACCCAAGACCTCTAGCGTAGCAGTCGCGCCTAGGACCACTAGGCCAACGAGGCAGTTAAAAGTATAAAGTAATTATATTATACTATTATCTGCCTGCGACTTCGTTCGCGTGGTTTTTTTCGTCCGCGCCAAATTACGTCTTTGGTTACTGCTCCGCTTCCGTGTGGCGTAGCGTGATATTATATAGCCTGCTAGCTTCTGCCCGCGACTTCGTCCGCATCAAAGTTGATATATTATTCCACAGAAACCGTACAGTTTTCCGGGATAAAAAGTAGCCCATGTGTTATTCTAGATTATATTCTATCTCAGAGCCAAATTTCATCCAGATCCTTTCAGATGTTTAAGCGTGAACGAGTAACAAACATCCATACATCTATACATCCTCACAAGCTTTCGCATTTATAATATTAATAGGTAGTAGGATACTATTCCTCCTTAGTCTAGTTATATAGAGAAAAATAATGTTTTCAATCCGACTAGGAGTTCCAGAGATTAGTTTAAACAAACAAACAAACAAAATAAACGCGGGTTCGATTCCCGCACGGAACAAATATTTGTATGGCCTACAGATAGTTGTTCCGGGTCTAGCTGTTTGCGTATGTGAGTTTATATGTTTGTAAACGCACCCACGACACAGGAGAAATTCCTAGTGTGGGGCAACGTTTTTTTAAAAAAAAAAAGAACTCGTCAGGGTTATTATATTGATTTGCCGTCAACACGCAAAGACGAAGAATGATATTTTTTTATTTTGTGAAAAAATAATGGATCTATTTCAGTACTTACACGGAATCGAATCAAATCTTTAATTTCTAATAAATTATTAACAGGTACTTCTAAAGTATCAAGGATTAAGTTAGTCAAAAAATCTATAAGGGAGGTCTTCAGCAGTGGATGACCTGCTGCTGATATGGTGATGATGAAGTCAGCCAGAAAGCTGGATGATATAATCTACCAAACAGTATTTTTATAATGTTTTTTTTTATGCTATTGGATGGCAAACAAGACTGCTCCGTTGGTCTCGTGGTCGTAAGCGCGACAGATGAGGGTGGGGTCTCGGGTTCGATTCCCAGGTCGGGCAAAAAGTGGTATTGGGTTTTTCCATTAGGAATTGCTCAGTAGCAGCCCGGAGTTTGGAAGTTGGTGGTCTGATACCCGCGTGCCTCGGAAAGCACGTAAAGCCGTTGGTCCCGGCTGTCATTCGTAGGTCTTTGACAGTCGTTACGGATAGTCAGAAGCCAGGAAGTCTGACAACCAGTCTAACCAAGAGGTATCGTGTTGTCTAGTACTCGTAACTAGGTTGGGGAGGTCAGATAGGCAGTCGCTCCATGTAAAACACTGGTACTCAGCTGTATCCGATTAGACTGGAAGCCGACACCAACATAGTTGGGAAAAGGCTAAGTAGATGATGATGGATGGCAAACAAGTCCACGGCCCACCTGATGTTAAATGGTCACCGCTACCTATAGGCATCTGCAATACCAGAAGCCAGAACGAGGTATTTATCTGCTAGATAAGTTAACAGCAACTTATCAGGAGGTGATATAAAAAGCCATAAAGGTTTAACCACATACCCGCCATATACCTCTAAATCTCTTCAATAACACATCGGAGGAACTTGCACGTTCAGAACTTAGAACCAGTCTCTAAGTACGAGCTGGTACTACAGTGTAACTTTGAACGTAGGTCGAACTTACCCATAGATAGACTTTAATATTAGTTGTAACTGTCATTGTTAGGTTTAGGACAGTTCTAGTGAGGCCGCATACTGAGCCAGTAGTGTCACCGCATATTCAGCCACTAATGGCGATGATTGAGCCACTAGTGTCTGTAACTAGCTGTGAGTGAAATTCATAGATTTTCTACAGAGTCAATGGCATGGCCTCCGAACTTTAAAAAAAAAAACCTTGCCCTTACTTGGATTTTTTTAAACAAACACACACACATACAGGCATACCCGGAGCAATTATCTGTAGGCTTTATAAATATTTATTCCGTGCGGGAATCGAAACGACACACACACAACCAATCTCTCAGCCACTGTGCCATTTGTATCAAATACTATGAAATAAAGATGGACCAAAAAAATAACAAAAATAAACGGATATTTTAGAGACCCAGACACACTTTGGCCAGGAAATATACGTAAAAATATCATTAATGTTAATTTAGCCAGATTTTTTTTTTTTAATCAATCTTGTCTTCGATTGGATTTTGGAAGTTAATTTACAGAATTCGTTTTGTATTTTTGTATAGCCCTGCAGGTATAGATAAATACTTTTATACATACATTTTCTAGTATAGACAATATTCAAAATGGCTCCGCTACCAAAATGAAAATCTATATCACACTTGTCAAACAAAACTTGCAATAAAATTTTAACACACGCTTTCACAACCCGAGAAGCCGTTTAAAAATAAAACCAAAAACCAAACATAACCGATAACTATCTAAAACGTTGACAAGCATTATTAAAACTAAACACAAAATCGAAATTCACCTTACTAGCCGATTCCCCCGATTAGCATTCGCACCACGAATAGAATATTCAAATATTCATAGTATTAATATTCAAAACTAGCTTGGTCAACGAAAAGTGGGTGTTTTCACGATACTAAAGGTCGGGGTCGTGGCCCGGATTGACACTTTTTCAACTTGTTTAAATCGTATTACTTTTGCGCGATGGCTTAGCGAAAGGGGTTCGGAAACCGATTCTGCGTATAAGGAAATTACTGTTGTTTTCCTTTGAAGCATTTATTCGATTTTAAATTAATCTGTTTTCAATAGTAAATGTTGGGTTCGTAACGTCTTTATTGAGACGCTAGTTTTCGCCCGTTACTTTGTCCGCTTAAACTGCCTCGTTAGCTTAGTTGTAGTTGCGCTAGAGGTCTTGGGTTCGATTCCAAGGTCGAGCAAAAAGTGTTATTGTGATTTTCTATGAAATTCTCAGTAGCAGCTCGAAGTTAGGATTTATATATAGAGCGATAGCGGTTAATCGCAATAGGCTCGTCACATATTATATGGGACCTAAACTAAATACCGGCGAACTGTGGGTGTAAATTGGCAAACCTCTGTCTAACCCTTCGGGGAATACAGGCGTGATGGTATGTGTCGGTCCGCTTAAATTGTCTTTACGAATGCCTAGTTATTTTGAAAATAAAACATGTATAATAGCGTATGGTCTATGCTTATGTGGCGTTCTATAGGTAAAAGAATTTTAAATATCAGTTTCTGTTTATCTAATTAAATAAAAATGCAAAATAATCTTTTCTACACACACTTCGCCTGCGCCCACGATTATAATCATGCAGACGAAGCCGTGGGCAAAACCTAACATATTAATAGTTGGTAGTGTCATTAGGAATCTCTCAGTAGCAACCCGGAGATTAGAAGTTGGTGGTGTAACACCCCCGTGCCTCAGAAAGCACATAAAGCCGTTGGACTTGCGCCTGATCTCTATTCAGCCGTTTTGGATAGCCGTTCCATCGGTCTATGAGGCTATATTTGCACACACATGAGTGCACTGGAATATGTCCTGCGTACTTGGCTAATCTCGAAGTTGGTCTTCAGAATATATATATGATATTAGTTACCGCTAACTAAACCAACAGTATAAAGGCTTCGATTAATCAGAAATCACCTATAGCACATACATTATTCAACGTTAAACTGTCACGGTCAAAAATAACGATAAAAACATAAATGTTTATCAAGTCTCATGAGGTAGCACTGACACCCTCCCGAAACACAGAGGTCAAACGACAGCCCTGACCCAAATCGATTCGCGCCTAATCGAATACTCGAATAAAACGGAATCGATGTCCGATATCAAGTGAAATCGATAAAAGTCGGACGGACGACTCGATATCTCGATGTAGAATTGATAAAACTCCGCATGGCCGTTGATGTGAAAATCTATTTTTAACCCCCGACGCAAAAACGACGGGGTGTTGTAAGTTTGACGGTCTGTGGCATCGTAGCTCCCGAACGCATTAACCGATTTTGATTTTGTTTTTTGGTTCAACGGTTTCAAAGTTATCAGCTCTTTTGTTAGCTGCGGTACGGACTTTTATTCTTCCGTCGGAGGTTACTTAAAATTTTTAATTTTGTGCTTGTTTGTTTGTTCCGACTAAGCTTCGAAATGGCTGAACCGATTTTTATGGGACTTTTACTGGCAGATCTAGATTTAAAATGAATACTAGTGATCTTATTATGGTCATCATCATCTACTTAGCTTTTTCCCAACTATGTTGGGGTCGGCTTCCAGTCTAACCGGATGCAGCTGTATACCAGTGTTTTACATGGAGCGACTGCCTATCTGACCTCCACAACCCAGTTACTGGGCAACTCGATACCTCTTGGTAAGATTGATTGTCAGACTTCCTGGTTTCTGACTATCCGTAACGACTGTCAAAGATCTACGAATGATAGCCGGGACCAACGGCTTTACGTGCTTTCCGAGGCACGGGGGTGTGACACCACCAACTTCCAAACTCCGGGCTGCTACTGAAAAATTCGCAATGGAAAAACCCAATAACACTTTTTGCCCGACCCAGGAATCGAACCCAGGACCCCGTGCTCATCAGTCGCGCTTCCGACCACGAGACCAACGGGGCAGTCATCAGATCTTATTATGGTGTTAGAAATAAATATTCCTATTAATTGTTGCATTTTTTATACAAACATAAAGACACTGCCTATCCACTTAACAAAATGCCTTCACCATGAATATCCCATACAACCCCATACCAACCAATATAAAGCCCCATCAAGATAACTCTGCGTCAATACATTCAAAATAAATGGCCTGTAAACACATGAGCGTTACCGCTGCCCGAACGCGCGTGGAACGCACGTCTGGTGCGCCCCTAACTCTAGCTAATGACACGTGAAGGACTCAGTCAGTTAAATAAAAGTTAATTGGGATTGTTTATCTTGATGATAAGAGACTTCGTGATGGTATGGAGGTTTGTGGAAGTCGGTTTTCCAATATAAGGTTTTGGTTGTGGGCAGCCCTGGACCGGTCATTGTAGCTATTTTTAGGGAAGGCGTGTGTCCAGCAGGAGGCGTTGTTCAGCTGATATGACGGTGATGATCCAGCCAGAACCAATGTTAGTTTTTCGAGTCCAAATCTATCACCTGGTCAACGATGGCCTTGGCTAGCTTAAAATTCTAAACAACGATTCCTAAAATGGGTTCCGCGGGTTCCATGGAATAATATGTAGGAATCATTGATATCTTCAATTATTAAATAAACAGTAAACAGTTCAATTCATTACATGATTGTAAAGATTTAATACTGTAAACTGCCTCGGTAGCCTAGTGGTCCTAAGCACGACTGCTACGCTAGAGATCTTGGGTTCGATTCCCAGGTCGAGCAAAGTGTTATAGGGTTTTTCCATGAAATTCTCAATAGCAGCTCAGAGTTAGGATTTGTGCCCGGTTAATGGCAATAGGCTCGCCCCCTATTACATGGGACCTTAACATACCGGCGAACTGTGGGTGTACATTGTTACACCTCTGCCTAACCTTCGAGGAATACAGGCGTGATGGTATGTTTTTCTAACCAAAGGTAACAAACAAATTTTACTTCTTTATATTATTATTATAATAGTGACTTTAATTTGTAATCATTTCATGTAGTGTTCCATAAAATAAAAGGCCATTGTTGAATTTTCCGTGGCCTTATTATTTATTTACTCATAGTTATTTATTTATTTGTATTTCCAACAGAGGTTACACAAATTACATGGTTACATAACACATACCATCACGCCTGTAATCCCCGAAGGGTTAGGCACAGGTGCAACAATGTACACCCACAGTTCGCTAGTATGTTTAGGTCCCATGTAATAGGGGCGAGCCTATTGCCATTAACCGGGCACAAATCCTAACTCCGAACTGCTACTGAGAATTTGATATACAAACTCAATAACACTTTGCTCGACCTAGGAATCGAACCCAAGACCTCTAGCGTAGCAGTCGCGCTTAGGACCACTAGGCTAACGAGGCAGTTCTAAACAAAAAGAAAAAAATAAATTCTAAACAAAATAGAAAATGTAAAGAGACATTGTTTATGATGGCCGTCAAGCGTCGACCCAAATAAAAGTTAATTGGAATACCAAATACCGCTTGTGTGGATGACATCCCAATGCTATCGGCACAGTTCAAATTATCGCGCTATTGTTTCTAAATATTGCTTTAGAAGTTTTTTTAATAATTTTTTTTTTTTTATAACAAAAGATAGAAAAATGTTTTTTGGGTCACGTCATATTGGGTCCAGTAGCTTTATTGTGAAGGGTAGCAGACATCAGCGATCAATTGGCGTACTTTTTCGAGCTAATAAACCATCATCACGCTTGTGTTCGCCGAAGGGTTAGGCAGAGGTGTACTAATGTACACCTACAGTTCGCAGGTATGTTTAGATCCCATGTAATAGGGGGCGAGCCTACTGCCATTAACCGGGCACAAATCCTAACTCCGAGCTGCTACTGAGAAATTTATAGAAAAACCCAATAACACTTTTTACTCGACCTGGGAATCGAACCTAAGACCTCTAGCGTAGCAGTCGCGCTTAGCACCACTAGGCCAAAGAGGCAGTTAATAACAATAATTAAGTCATAGCATAATCAACTCTGCTAGCATCCAAAGTTATCTGACAAACAATCCCCGTTGGAATAAGAATTATTATAATAAGAAAGAAGCATAACACAAGCACTTTTTATTCCCCAAAGTATCTTGATGTTTAATTATTTTAATAAACTAATTTAATTTTCGGCCCTCCGAGGCGTTATTTGCATTTAAATACTTCGTTAACTTGCAACTTTTTTGTTAGGAAAAATGTTATCTTAAAATGGTTAGTTAAATGCTGTTCACTCATCATCTTCAGAATACTAATCAGTATTTCAACTGGCTTCGTTTTTGTTCAACGAAACTCAAAAAAGATAAGTAAAAAAAAAATTTGTATAAGTAATATGAATAACAGAAGGGGATACAACAAAAACTAATCAGTGCATAACGTAAAAATAAAATATTAAGTTTTGGGTGCGCAGTACTCGTTACCAGCGTGCTTGTATGAACAGATGTATGAACCTGGACGAGGCGAAAGAAGTATGTAAGGATCGTAGCAGGTGGCGTTCTGACGTTTCTGCTTACCCCATGGTAAAAAGGCGTTAGTTTATGTATGTATGTACGAATTTTGCTAGAAAATTATGACTGTTTTTTTAATAAACATTTATTTTCATTAAATACAAAAATTTAAAATTCAAAAATGTATTTAAAATAGTGACAACTCAATTTTTTGAATAATCACCATATAGCGTGGCGACGCGTCGCCACGGCATGCGTCGCCATGCCAGCAATCGGTTTTACGTGCGGCTATAGATATTTCACATTCAAAAATGACCAGCCTATAGGCCTCTTCTCACACAGAGCACTGATCACCACGCTTGCTCAAGCGGATTGGCGATTTCAAATTTATACTTATGTGTGGCTCTAGTGCTAATAATTATTATGAAAAGGTAAAGTTTCTGTTGGTTTGTAAGAAGTAATTTCTGAAGTAGTGGACCGATAGATAGCTAGGCTATTGCCAAGTGTCATATATTTTACTAGCTTCTGCTCGCGACTTCGTCCGCGTAGTTTTGTCACTCGCATTAGGTTACGTCTTTGGCTACTGCTCCGTACCTGTTGTTCGTAGCGTGATGTTATATAGCCTATAGCGTTCCCCAATAAATAAGCTATCCAACACAAAAAGTTTTTTTCAATTCAAACCAGTAGTTCCTGAGATTAGCGCGTTCAACCAAGCAAACAAACAAACTCTTCAGTTTTATAATATTGGTATAGATAATAAAGTTGTAGTGTAGATGGTGTAATTGTCTTACCCGCGATCGAAGTCCCAACTCACTACTTTATTATAAGTCCGGGTTTCGTCACGATGTTCTCGCTGCCTCGTTAGCTTAGTGGTTCTTAGCGCGACTGCTACTCTAGAGGTTTTTAGTTCGATTCCTAGGTCGAGCAAAGTGTGATTGAGTTTTTCTATGAAATTCGCAGTAGCAACTCGGAGTTACGATTTGTGCCCGGTTAATGGCAATAGGCTCGTCCCCTATTACATGGGACCTAAACATACCGGCGAACTGTAGGCATACATTGTTACACCTCTGCCTAACCCTTCGGGGAATACAGGCGTAATGGTATGTATTTTCCTTCACTGCTGTCAAACTTTAGAAAGTACATGATTATGCTGTTGAAGTATCCGCATTGATACTTGTCCGAATCGGAACACGAACGCATAACTTCATGCATAAGAGGCAGGTCTATAGAGAATCTTCCGTCTGCAGCCCGACACGCACTGCTCCAGTGCCGTATAATCTGAAAGAGCCCTTATTCCAAAACCTCTCTGAAGTAAGACAGAGGCAATGACCGACACGGCCTAACCTCTTTCTGCGCCAACACTTCTTTTTTACCCTCAATTGCTCGGCATTCAGATAACAAGCTCAAAGCTATTTCGTCCATCGCCATAAATGGGGTCCTCTATAAAATCTACTTACTTGGAAAATATATTTTTTCAAAGTCAAGGTCATTGAGAGGCCGTCCTCTGGGCCTCTAAGCCTCTTTGTATGCAACCATCGGAGCAAAATGATTGATAAAGATAAGAAGAACGCTTCAAGAAAAAAAGTGGCGTCAATTTAATAAAAAATGGTCAATGGTTCTTGTTCATTTAACACAGGGTTCTGTAGGCGTGATTGATTGGAATCAGATTTCTGAAAAGAAGTAAGGATCTTTTCATTTTATAATCCATTACCGCACACTCACTTGTTCAAAGTAATTTTTAGTATGTTTATTTTCTTTTAGAGAAAGTAAAATTTCCTTCTCACCGTACTGGTTTTCCTTTGGAATGCGCTTCCTCAGAATATCAGGATGGCCACCAGTCGGTTCACATTCAAGATAAAAGCTCGCGAATACTTGCATAAAAAGTTGGCAGACTCGTCCCACAATAGTTTGTTATATTTCTCCATCTATGTATTTTGATCTCTCTCTACTTTGTATATATTGTTTGTATGTATGTATATATGTATTTATTATTATATTTTATTCTTGGAAATTTTCAGTTCGTCTTCCTTGCACCTACTATATTTTGTCTCTGCATCACCCTAAGGTAGACTGGAAGAAAATGCCTAAGGCATTAAATCCAACTTTGTACGGTGTATTTTATTTTACATTTGTGCATAAAGCTTTAATCTATACATATACATATAATAAAATCGTAGCGAAGTCAAAACTGTACATTTAATATTTTTGAAAAAAAGTAATTGCTACGAGGTCGGGTAATGATTCTAATGCCGAAAATATGGTTTTTAGAATTTTTGTCTGTTTGTCTGTTTGTCTGTTTGTCTGTTTGTCTGTTTGTCTGTGCGTTTGAACACGCTAATCTCAGCCGTGGCTTAACCGATTTGAATGCGGTTTTCACTAATATATTGCGGTAAGCTCCACTTAAAACTTAGGCTATAAATTATCACGCTATTTGCTTTGGGGGATGAGCAATGTTGCATTATGTCCGAGTTCTTCTACAGATTCTCACGGGATTGAAAATAACGACATATGATGTAAGAATATTGTAGATAGCTGCGAAATTGAACTTCTAAAATAATTATCATCACGCTATACCTTCAAAGAGTAAAGCAGTCAATAATGGCATACTAGAACGGCTATTTTAGAGTTATTTCTGAAGTAGTAAATGGTCTAATGGTTTGATGACCGCCTTGCAAATCGCTGATCTTGAGTTCGGTCCTCAGTAAGAGTTTTACTTTTTGTGATTTTTCAAACATTTTTTTTCGTACAGGTAGACTCCCATCAATAATAAAATAAAAGTATGCATAACTTCTGCCATAACATTGATTTACTTACTTATTTATTTAAATCTTTTAATATTAAAGCAGAAAATAATGTCTGTACATAGTCTATACTTATAATAAAATCGTAGCGAAGTCAAAACTGTACATTTAAAATGTTTAAAAAAAAGTGATTGCTACGGGGTCGGGAAGCGATTCTAAATTTTTGTCTGTTTGTCTGTTTGTTTGTTAGAGCATCACGCAAATACTGCCGGACAGATTCCGTTCCATTTTTGGATATTATTTTTTTATTATATTCATCACAGGCCAAAGTTGTCTATAAATTATCGCGCTATCTACTTTGGGGGATGAACAATGATGATGCAGATTACGACGGGTTTCAAAAAAGATGAAACAAAATATAACAATACTTTAGATGGCTGAGGATTGAACTGCTGAAATAATTACTATCACGCTATACCTTTAAGAAGCTAAACAGTCAATCATGGCAAAACAGAACGGCAATTTCAAAGCTTTTCTATTGAATTTAATAGTCTAATGGTTCGATGACCGCCTTTCGAATCGCAGGGCTTGAGTTCGGTCCCGGTATAATGTTTTACTTTTTGTGATTTTTTAAATATTTCTTTTGAATACTAGAAGATTTCCAAACAAGAATAAAATAGAAGTAGTCATTCTTATACAGTAACGCTTAGCTTGCTTATTTTTTCTTTATTATTTTTGCAGAAAAGAATGTCTATAATACATAGTTACTAAAAATAGCAAATTGAAGTCAAAAGTTTTCATCGAAAAAATAGAAACTGATCGGTGTGCAAACGATAGTAGAGCGGAAAATATACGTATTGTTAAAGAATTTATGTCTATTTGACTCTTTAATTTTGACAAAATAGTCTTTAAATGTCGGGCCAACACATGACTGTATATTATTACGCGATATAAATTCTTCTTTTCACATCAATGATACCCCTTTTTTAAGGATGGGAAATATTTAAATGACTTCTTTCGCTCTGGGCGGAACGGAAGGGAGTGTCAGACTCTTACAGACTAAAACACAAAGTGTTCCTCCTAATGCCCTTTGCGTACCAGCGCCGCGGTGACTCTTTTGAATTCCGCAACCCTGCTAGACACTGGCCCTGGCGGGCCCCATCTTACAGTACTGACATTTCTTTGAGGCGCACTTGGAACACTACGCACCACCGACCCGGGATCGATGATACCCCTAACAATAATTTACACCGGTTAATAAAAGTAGATGGCCGCTTTTACTGATGCGTCAATTGCACTGAGTTTCAGACGGGTATATGATGCCCTCTTTTACCAAATTATGTTTGCAGCGGCCTATTTAAATGCGCAATCTATTCAATGCCTTCCAGATACATCACTGAAGTTCACTACCGGGAGCTAGGTAGTCGCACTAATTCAAGTAGTCATGAGGTGCTGGATATCTTCCTTCACACAATCTGCTTCTCTCTTTGGGTGGTGGGCTTTGTAATTAATAGTTAGGCTATTTCGCTATTTGTAATAAATAATGAGGTTAGGTAAGCATTATTGTTCTTGGACATGTTTTGGATTGCTATAAAATATACACAATACTGCAGATTAGTTACACATACCATCACGCCTGTATTTCCCGATGGGTTAGGCAGAGGTGTAACAATATACACCCACAGTTCGCCGGTATGTTTAGATCTCATGTAACAGGGGGCGAACCTATTGTCATTAACCGGGCACAAATCCTAACTCCGACCTGCTACTGAGAATTTCATAGAAAAACCCAATAACACATTGCTTGACCTGGGAATGGAACCAAATACCTCTAGCGTAGCAGTCGCGCTTAGGACCACTAGGCTAACGAGGTAGTTCCTACGAAAGACAGTGGGAGATATTTTATCCTATGAAATAAAAAACATGACGTCATTAGCCGCAAGGAGTTAAGCAGTCATTATAACACGGTATGGGAATTGCTATATTTTTTTATTATTATTACGCTATTTACTTTGTTTAGAGAATAGCTTCGGTGTTTAATGAAAGCCATGTAAGATATTTTGCGTGAGTTCGATCCCAATTGATTGTTACTTTTTGTCACTATTTTAATTGGTACCTAATTCAATTGTTTTTATTTTCGATGGTATTATGATTTCAATATTATAATAAAATAGGTTTAAGCATAACCTTAACATAACTTCGAAAATTTGCATACGTCGACTGAAGAAGAATGAATAGAACAGAATTCGAACAGAATATTTTTCATGAATAAAAAACAGCACCTCAGAAACTTAAAGAGTTACCAATTTATATCGATAGTAGGATCGCCGCACCACAAGGATTCTCTGACGCAGGTACTCTCTGGTCACAGTTGTTTCGGGAGCTAACTGTTTCGGTTTCGGCGCTAGGACACGCCTTGGTGTTATCACTGTAGGATCACAAAGGAGCGTACGGTGGAGGTATGCCCCTGCTTGGGCAGAACATCAGCGTGTCCTCATAAAGGCGATTGGCGGCGGCGACCTCTCGCGTCCGGCCTTGGTTCATCCATAGTCCGGAGCGAGGGAGAATGGGAAGCAATCGCTTCCTTCTGCGAAGTAGTAATGCCAACGAAGGAGGAGGCGAAACGCATGAGGGAGAGGTCAACCTTTCACCCCGGCCGCCAGAACAGAAGGGGATGCCCCGGGTGTCGAGAGTCGTAGACCGATTCCAGACCACCGTCGGAGTGGGCTTGCGGTCGGCTACCGTTGTGTGGCTCGCCGTCCAACCAGAACCAGACCCAAACCGACGACGTACTGTGTTTCACGCGCGCCTCAAAGAGATGTTAGCATAGTTGCGGAATTTGTTCGAAAGACTCACCGCGGCCCTGGAACACAAAGGACATCGGAAGGAACTCGGATGGGTTTTAGCCAATAACAGTCTGACACTCCTTTCCACCAGAAAGGAAAAAAATCATTTGACGACATCTCATGCTTAAAAAAGGGACCTCCCAACTTCGACACTTCATACAAGTGTTGAACGATTTATGTGCAAACGTTTTTTGTCCAAAATTTTAACTTCTGTCCTGAGCCGCGCCACCAAAAAGTGTACTTATATTCAAATGGCAAAACAGAAATAGATTAGCAACAACAGAAACTGTACCAAAATCAATTTCACCCATAGAAAAATTCCGTGACAGTCGTTCTTCTGATGTTGAATGTCTTACAGACTTCACGCTTTCAGGATGCAAGTTGAATCAAGCATCAATCATGAATCATGCATCGCATTCGGAATTTCTTCTTATGGGTAGGTCCTATAAACAGAAGATGTTCTACATGCTTAAAAAAATTCTTTAAATGGAAATTTTTTGTGTAGTTTACGGTTCCAAAGATAAGGGATAATTTGTGAGGTAAAACTTTGCTTAGTCTTTTAAGAAGTCTTATGATTACTGTTTTTTGTCCATACTTTCTCCCAAAAACTTTACATAAATTTGTTCTAACAAGAAGCTCAAATTTTGTTGCCTGTATAAGATTCATTTTTTCGGTCTTGATACTAGGCAGATGGCAGCTACAATGTGAGGTATAATGTTAAAGCAGTGCCTATTAAAGATGCTGTTAATGGTTTGAGAAAGAAAAGTAAGTAAATTTTGACACCACATCATAGTATTATCTAAAGGGATAGTAAAGCCACATATACTCTCCTTACGCCAATTATGTTTTAGCCCCAGGTATGACGTAAGCCTTTTACCAGCCGTGCACAAGCCAGACTTCAAGCGACTACAGATAAATTCTTTAAACCTACAGTCGTAACTATTAGCAGTCACCTTAGCAACCATTCGACCTGCTTGGAAGATTTTGATAACATAGTATTCAATACTTATTTAGTTAAGTAACACTTAGGTCGACGTGAGCGAAGCCGCGGGCAACAGCTAGTAAATAAATAAATAAACAGTAGGTACGTAAGTTAATTTTGAGTCACACGCTGATTCCTTGTCTTTGAACTGTAGATTAGTTTAAAAATTGTAATAAATTTCTCTTCGACATTAATTCTACATTTGAGTATTCCTCACACACTGATTCTTTGTCTTTGAAATGTATAAATGTATTTAATATTACAATTAACTTAGCTTTCATTTCTAATTTGTGGCACTGAGTACGTATTGCAGTACTTTGAGTGACTTTTTTTAATAGATCGTTTTGACATCAGTATAATTTTATGGAATTGTACAACTTAATGTAATACATTTTTTTTTTTTTTAAAAGAGTAGGTATGGAGTTTCTTGCCCGTTCTTCTCCATACGAAACTACCTTTTGGAATGGGCAACTAGATTCAATATTTTTAATTTAACATGTGATTGACGTTCAAAAGTGCCTTTTAATGGTCTAATTGAAATAAATGATTTGACTTAGCTTTTATATCAAATTTGAAGCACTGAGTACGTATTACAGTATTTTGAGTGACTTTTATTTTTAATAGATCGTTTTGACATTAGTACCTATACTTTTATGGAATTGTAACTGTACAACTTATTGTAATACATTTTTTTTAAAGAGTTTGTATGGAGTTTTTATGCCCGTTTTTCTCGATACAAAATTATCTTTTAGAATGAGCAATTAGATTCGATATTATTTTGATTTTTTTTTAATGGTCTACTTGAAATAAATGATTTGATTTTGACTTAAACTTTGAAGTCTCGTTGCCCATTTTAAAAGGTAGTTCCGTATAGAGAAGAATGGGGATGAAACTCGCAATTCGCAGTAGGTTTGCAACCGGGCACCGAAAAGTACCAATGTGACTTTCTGGAATTATTATGTACTTTCTAAGATTATCTTGGACATCACTGACATCGATTAAGGAAAACATCGTGAGGGAATTTGGACTTATTATAAGTCTGAAATTGCTAATCCGCCTTGAGCAAGCGTGGTGATCAATGCTCGACTGCTCGTGCCTATTATGAGAAGAGATGAATGAGTATGAGAAGAGGCCTTTGCTCTGCAGGGAGACTATAATAAACTGGTATTATTATTATTTTTCTTTTATCCAGACAAGAATCTTATAAGTGAGCAAGCGATTATGAAAATTTTAATTCATCTTGTGTAAATGTAGCTAAAAATATATAACAGAAATAAGTTTTTTTAAACGTTGCCCCACACTAGGAATTTCTCCTGTATCGTGGGTGCGTTTACAAACATATAAACTCACATACACAAACAGCCAGACCCGGAACAACTATCTGTAGGTCATACAAATATTTGTTCCGTGCGGGAATCGAAACGAGCAGTCGATCGCTCGGCCACTGCGCCAACCGTGTCGTCAAACTCAACTGTAATTTTGTCTTCCAAATATCTATTTTCATTATTTGTTTAAAATATCTGAAGACCAATTGTACTAATCAAAAACGTTCCAAGATGTCTCAGCGACGATTTATGTAAAAAAATGTAGGTGTAGGAAATTTTGACAAATTAAAAGTTAGTAGAACTTTATTGGTTCCTCGATAAGTTTCATAATGTAGCAGACAATATTCTTAAATAGTTAACGGGCTATTCGAACACAGGACACCGTAAAACACACATTTTTATCTTATAGTCTGGCATATTGGTACATATTACAAGCCTGAAGTCTGATTGGTACATTTATGCCATGTTTTATGCAAATAAAGATTGATTATTATTATTATTGAACAAAGACTTACTTAAAAATATTTCATGAAATTATTATAATACTCGTATCATGGTAAAAAATCGTAAAGGAGAGCATAAATAAATGTGTTCGTCGCATCTAGATCTTAGAATTTTGAGCGTAAACTATATAATTATATGTAATGACATTATAGGGAATTTTGGTAACTAAAGACATACTCATAAATTACTCCACTGAGCCGTGTATTTTTTTCACCATTTAAAGAAAACTTCAAAATTACTGTTATTTTTGTGGTTATCCGATTCAACTAACATCAAACGTATCGCTGTTTTGAACCTCATTTGTTGCCGCGATGCGTTATTGTCAATATCCTTAAAATTTGCTTACGACAGGGCCTTAAATAAATACGTCCATCACCCCCTATTCAACTGGACCCGAGGCGGCGGCGCGTAGTGTTCCACGCGCGCCACTCTTTGACGACGCGGGGGGAGTCACATGTTATTCCCCCCCCTGAGGAGGCCCGCGATGGCGGGCCGGCACCAGTCGGAGACCGCGGAAGGCGCGTAAGTTCCCGGGATCCCCGGCATAAGTGTGTGAATGGAACACCGGGGTGGTTTTCAGTCAGTAAGAGTCTGACAGTCCCCTCCGCCCCCCCAGGGCGGTGGACATCCATAAGGATTTTCCACCCCGGCAACAAAAAAAAAAGGGCCTTAAATAAATACTTGTCGGAAACGTCGGTAATAATTGGTACTATCATCAGCCATCGTGCGGGCGTTTTAACGGGTAATCGAGCAAGAGAAACAGCGATTACACTTTAAACACGTTTTTATTTAGTTTCACAATCAAATTTAAAAAGTAACTGATACTGAGCGATATGAGTGACAGTTCCTAGGGTGGTAGTGATCTTCACGACGGCAGAAAGATAAGTACTTGCTCTCGTCCCAGCGCTCTTCCACCAACTTGGCTCCGACATCGCACGAAGTTAGCCGAGTATGCGACGTCATCGCGACGGTGCTGCCATCTCTCGGAACTAGCGGGCGATTCGTTTCGTGTCCATACTATTGACCGTCTCCGACATACTTATTATAAATAGTTTCAACCGTGTGTGAGACGTATTTCATTAAACCAAATTGCCGTTCATTTAAAAAGTTTCAGATATGTTTTCTTTGATACGGCCTTCAGGTAATTACAACTTGAAGAGAGGTCTACCTTTCCACATAAACGAGACCTAACATAACCTTTCCTATTTTAACACGGAACCCTAAAATAATATTCGGACGAATCAACTTATTTTTTCAGCCGCCTTTTTGCCTCAAATGAGGAATGAATGTTTAAGGCTGTTTTCTTTGTCTGGTTTGTGTTTACGTTGAATAATGAAGTTACCATAGAAGAAAATAATTATTTATACGAGTGACTTTTAAATTATACGTTCTTACTGTTAATTTGTTTGGCCTGGCTTTTGTTTTGGCTGTGCGGCAGATTGAAAGAAATTTGTGTGTGTTCTTTCCTTGTTTTCTACCGACCTATGGATAGGAAGAGGTTCTCAATTCGACTTGTATTTTTTGCCGTGGCGCAGAAGGTCTTGTCGAATAATTATCGACTTTTTGTGTGAAAATCTGGGTTCAATTTTCAGGTGAATAAAGTTCAAAATACATAAATGGGATAGTTTCACAGTATTCTGTTACAAGTAATCCGTTAGATTAATGAACTGGAACTTATCTGAAGGTCCCAAATTTTTTTATTACTTTTACTGTTACAAAATTTGCAGTACCAGCGCCAAATTGAACATGTATTTTAATAAAATAATCTGGGTATTCTAAATTCGTCTGATTGATAAATCGAAATTAGAATATCCGGATTATTTTAATGAACATACGATTATCCCATTTTCCAATCAATCCTACCCCAGGCCGGTAATGTTATCTGGGAAATTTGGCTAACAGTTTCATTGCTTTGGCTAAGTAAAATACAATTTATCGTTAACCCCATTATTTTTGAAAACATAAATAACATATAGGAATAACAACTTATGTTCGTTCGACATAATTATATCTAGTGAACACATTTCAATCATTCTAAAAACCATTCTTATAGGTATACATATTTTTCACGCCTCGTTATTGTAGTGGTCCTGAACGCGACTGCTACGCTAAAGGTCTTGGGTTCGATTCTCAGGTCGAGCATGGCGTTATTGAATTTTTCTATGGAATTCTCAGTAGCAGCTTGGACTTAGGATTTGTTCCCGGTTAACGGTAATACGCTCGCTCCCTATTACATGGAACCTAAAAATACAGGCGAGTTGTAGGTGTACATTGGTACACCTCTGCCTACCCTTCGGGGAATATAAGCGTGATGTTATGTGTTTTTTTTTGTTAGCTTAGTCTGTCCCTCTCCTAGGTAATGAAGGCATCCATCCTACACGTTACCGTGTCTCATCCCTCCAATTGTGAAATAATATTGACTCTATGAAAATTTCAACCGTCTGTCTATTACGGTTTCAAGGATACAGCTCTGTAACATACGGACAGACAGACAGCAAAGCCTTAGTAATAGGTTCTAGGTGTTGGCACCTTTTGGGGGCGGAACTTTTAAAAAAGGGACCGTAGGAAAAGCTCGCCCTGGTTTCACTTCTTAAAATATGGTCTGCTAGCTTCTACCCGCAGATTCGTCCACATTGATATATTATATTATCCCACGGGAACCGTATATTTTTCCGTGGGATAAAAAGTAGTTTATGTGTTATTCCAGACTATAATCTATCTGTGTGCCAAATTTCATACAGATCCGTTCAGCCGTTTAAGCGTGAAAGAGTAACAAACATCCATACATCCTCACAAAGTTACGCATTTATAAAAAAATAATTATAGTTCATGCTGTATTAATTTATTTATTAAAAATGTATGCACAAATGTAAAATTTACAAAGGCGGACTTAATGCCTTGGTACATGACAAAGACGATGCATTTTTTTTTTTGGGGGGGTGGGAAACCGTCAAATAACTACTCCCGCCCTGGGCGGAGCGGGAGGGAGAGTCAGACTTTTACTGACTAAAACCCACCCATGTTCCTTCTTGTGCCCTTTGCGTTCCGGGGGCGCGGTATCTCTTACGAACAACCCGCAACCCCGGCAGGCATCGGCCCTCAATGGCCCCTTCCTTTTGCTGACATCTCTTTGAGGCGCACGTGGAACGGGAACGCGCCGTCGACACGGCCTGTCGTTGTTTAAACGTAAGGACAGTGAGCTACCCATTGCTCACCGTCCACAGGCCCGTATCTACGGTGGCCGGGAGTGGTCTCGCGGCTCCCGACGTCAAAAAGACGATGGATAACCCATTCTTTAGATTTAACAGATCAATTTAAATTAGGAAGTTGTACGTATTCTTTTTTTTTTATTAGGCCGAGTCCCTAGACAATACCACCCAGGATGGCGTTCTAAAGTGTTCCTTTTTTAAAGTCGTGTGAGAATCTTATTTTTAAAAGGATACAGGGTGGAATGAAGCGGTTTTAAAAGCATTTAAAATGTTAATTAGGCATGCTTACTTTACTTATTTTTTTGCAATTCCTGCTAAATGGAATGTGGGTGAGTTTTCCGGATTCTCGTAGTTAGTGTTACGGGTTTTGTCTTTTTTGTAAGAGGGGATATTATCCAGCATTTCTTTGATTAATGTATCTTCATGTATTTTAATCTATTTTTTTTTTTGGCCTTCACGCAAATTGCCCACTTGATTTTAAGCGGTCACCTCTGCCTAATAGACAACTGCAATACCAGACTCCTTACATTTGTAAGGCGTTGCCATCCCAGAGACAAAATTGAAATGTCCCATGTGCCTGTAATTACACCGGCACCCATACCCTTCAAACCGGAACACAGCAACGCTGCTTTGCGGCAGAAAAAGGTATGGTGGTAGTACTCTCCCGGACGAGCTCCTTCACCGAGAGCCTTTCTACTACTGATTCTATTACCTAGCTTGACTAAAATCATAAAACCGAAATCCAATTCTAAATTTCTATCGGTAATAGGAAGCTACGTCACTCTGAGTGCTATAAACTATATTTTATGATAAAAAAAAAATAGGGTACCGTAAGAAAATTCACACTCACAAAGTTGGGGGCTAAGCTAGTCACTTTATGATTTAAAACTACTCAAGCATTTTGACGCTGACCCTCACGCTCTTTTAAAAAATGACACAAAAACCAAAGGCCATATTATCAAGAGAGCTCCCAAGCAAGTACTTCGTTCCTTATCAACACATATTGCTCCAAGCATGGCGCATAACGTCTTAGGAAATCCGTAGGCGGATTGCCCGAGCTAAGGCTGGTTGTACATTATAGGCATGCAATAAAGCAAACATTGGAAATTTTATTGACTTGTTTTTTTTTTGGGGTAGGATTACTGTATAGAAATATGACAAGATAGTTAGGTTTAGATTTTTTATAGTTTTTTTTTTTATATTTAAAAGCTTTCATGGAAAGTGAATACTATTGATAAACGATAATTTATTCTGTAAATAAAAATGCTTAAAAATACACTTTCCCAGCGAACTACGCAACAGATATTATAGCGCACAAACAGAGTTCCATTCCTTTTTCTCTCACTCTTTTAATCTGAGTGGACGTCAATCTGACACGACCGGAGAGAGATCCAGTCTAAAAGCCTAACGTTTCCTTACCCCTACATGCAGTCGCCTCCTTCTGTGAGCCAGTAATGCTTGAGAAGGAGGCGGCGGGACGGTTGAGACAGCGGTTCTCCCGTCCCAGCCGCCGCGGTAGACGCTTCGGACGTCGGGAGCCGCGAGACGACTCCCGGCCACCGTAGATACTGGCCTGTGGACGGTGAGCAATGGGTAGGTCACCGTCCTTACGTTGCATAACGACAGGCCGTGTCGACGGCGCGTTCGTGTTCCACGCGCGCCTCAAAGAGATGTCAGCAAAAGGAAGGGGCCACTGAGGGCCGATGCCTGCCGGGGGGTTGTTCGCAAGAGATACCGCGCCCCCGAAACGCAAAGGGCACAAGAAGGAACATGGGTGGGTTTTAGTCAGTAAAAGTCTGACACTAAGGGCGGGAGAAGATATTTGATGATTTCCCACCCACCAAAAAAAAAAAAAACCCCCTACGTAATCATCAAAAAAAAACTCCGGTTTTCCGAACAAACAAATTATGTGACAATTATTTAAGTGTTCGCGTATGTTGACTGAATAAAACAACCAATCATAGCATACTTAACAACATATACCATCACGCCTATATTCCCCGAAGCGTTAGGCAGTGGTGTAACCAATGTACACCCACAGGCACCGGTATATTGAGGTCCCATGTAATAGGGGGCGAGCCTATTGCCATTAACCGGGCACAAATGCTGACTCCGACCTGCTACTGAGAATTTAATAGAAAAACCCAATAACACTTTGCTCGACCTGGGAATCGAACCCAAGACCTCTATAGCGTAGCAGTCGCGCTTAGGACCGATAGGCTAACGAGGCAACCATTTATCACATAAATTTTCAGTTCGCGAAATGGGGGGTATAAGTTGCAGATTGCCCTCAGTGAACAAGCAGCCTTACATTCCGCTTTACGGGAGAAAGGACCGATAAAGTCTGTTTTTTTCGCTAAAAAATTGCAAGCCCGCCATTTTTTTCGAAATAAGATTACAGATGAATGGAAACAATAAATCGTTGAACGTTGAATTGTAGAAACAGGTGGGCATCGAATATTTTTTTTCAGCTGCGATTGAAGATTGAATATTGAAAGTGTATATATTTTTTTAATTTGTTTCGTTGATGGGAAATTGGCTCTTATTGTCCTGTAACTATAGGTTCTTTGTCGGAAATTGCGCATTCGAGAAGTTGTTATATAAAAGTAGAATTTGTACTCGTAATTTTATGCAACTTTTATTATGAGTTCAAATTAGAAATATGAAGCAGAAAAGCCTTTTTTTATTATGTTTCACAGTAGGTCCATATTAAAAGTTGTTTGTATTCATATGTCACCATTATAAACCAACCAATGACTTAAAAGTCACTCTCTCAATGAACTTTTGGCCGTCTACAGCAAAATATATAAAAGCTGAAAAGTTTGTTTGTTTTAAGGCGCTTATCTCAGGAACTACAAGTCCGATTAGAATAAATGTTTCTACGTTATACAGCCCGTTTAACGAGAAAGGTTATATAAAGACTATCACGTTAAAGCGTACGGGAGCAGAGCAGTAATCTAAGACACAATGCTGATGAAAACGCAAGACATTGCTAGTATTTCGATAAACAGATTTAAAAGTTTTACGTATTTTGCAAGAGCTCTGCTTACCTCACCAAGAAACAAACTGACTGAATAGAAATAAATCCTTCATTCCAATAGCAAGGATAGCGCATGAGACATATTCATACAGTTTAAATCCAAATCCGGCTTAATGTAGACTCAGACGAGGCTGGATGGCTTCCAAAGATTTGTGCAAAAAAAAAGTAATAAGATTTCGACTATTTTCTTCACAGCATGTATCAAGTAATTGGATTTGAAACAAAGCTCTGCAGTGTTGCTAGATGAGATTATAACGAGGTGACGTTTGGGCTGATAATTTAGAACGGTTCCATTTATATATCTATACTAATATAATACTGCCTCGTTAGCCTAGTGGTCCTAAGCGACTGCTACGGTAGAGGCCTTGGGTTCGTTTCCCAGGTCGAGCAAAGTGTTATTGGGTTTTTCTATGAAATGCTCTGCAGCAGCTCGGAGATAATATTTCAGCAATAAACTCCCCTCTAGAACTGTGGGTGTACATTGGTACACCTCTAGTATATTATGTAATATAATAAGACTATTTATAACATCACGCTGCGACACACGAAGGCGGAGCGGTAAAAAAGGCGTCACATAACGCGGATAAAAAAAACTACGCGAACGAAGCCCGGGCAGAAGCTAGTTCAAAATACACTCGAGAGCAATGAATTTGGGCCACCAAAAACATTTAATATTTAGTTAATGTTAGTTTATTCAAATAAAAGTAGTATAAAATTATGGTATGGAATGAGGATTAATTACCCGGCTGCGTTTTCCTTATATAAACGGGGAAAGTTTTACCGGCGTTTAGAATACGTATATTCTTAAGTTTCCAAAAAGTTTTTTACAAAAAAGACAACCTCCTTCAAAAACTAAAAATAAAAAAATAACTTTAGCTTTGGAAGTCGGCGGCTTTGGTTCTGTTTGTTGTTTTGTGTTGCTACCGACTTCTAGAGCTAAAGTTATTTTTCAATTTTTAGTATTTGACGGACGGTGATTTTTTCGAAAAAAAATTATTATTCGCTTTTTAGTATCAATTTCCTGTCATCCAAATCCATGAAGAAACAGTCGTACTACGTAAATTAACAAGTCACCACGTAAAAGTCACACGAAAGCAGAATATGCTAATTCGTTTACTTAAATTACATTTCTTTTTCCAATTTTTTTTTTTACTTAACTAATGAACCAATTTCGATAAAATTTATATGGGACCACCTTTGAAGTATGACCTATCCAACAAAAAGAAATCATAATTGGCGGAGTAAACGCATAACACACGTACAAAAAAGAAACATACAGTCAAATTGAGAACCTCCTTCTTTGTTGAAGTCGGTTAAAAAGTATATGTTGGTGACCCAGATTCGTTGCTCCCGAGTGTATAAATGATTTGATTTTGATTTTGATGATATTTGAATTTCAATATAACTTTAGTTTGCTAAGACTGGGGACTGACGTTCATACAAAACCCAGCATATTTTACGTTTCATTCAAAACTGGACGTAAAATGAGTTCAATGGAAAGCCTAAACTCACCTTTCGCCACGAACGTAAAATACAACATTATCATATTTAATCTCCAAAGAAAACCAAACAAATTACAAATCATTATTATTACCTGTCTTACCTCTAAACTCAATACGACGTTATCAAAGGAGGAAGAATCTTTTGAACCTCTTTAGAACGCTGTTGATTTTGTTCGAGACTTATTGTCTTTGGGAACCACAGAGTTTGCTTCCATTTTTCAAAGAGACTCTGATTCAATATGGCTGACTAGACAATGGAGGCGGGATTTGAAATAGTGAAGTGAGATAAGGTAAGATAAGATGCTGTGGGGTTTATAAACTGGTCAATATTAATTTCTGTGTATCCACTTTACAATTATTTTGTACCTAGCGATATAATTGTAATACATAAACTAATTAAATAAATAGTCATGTACAGACAACAAAAGAGATAAGTAACCATGCCGTCACACCCACAGTTCGCCGGTATGTTTAAGTCCCATGTAAAAGGGGGCGAGCTTATTGCCATTAACCGGGCACAAATCCTAACTCCGAACAGCTACTGAAAATTTCATAGAACACCACATTAACACTTTGCTCGACCTGGAAGTCGAACCCAAGACCTCTAGCGTAGCAGTCGCTCTTGGGACCATTAGGCTATCTAGACAGTCTCGATGGTTTAGCTAGTGTTTAATATAAAAAACTTTAAATAAGCACTCTGAACTCTCTTAGTTTTACAGTCTAAATTTCTAAAACACAATCAAGTCCTTTATTTAACACCTGTGTCTTGAAATATAAGATATAAGCTTTTAGGTTCGACTTAAATTAATTTAGTTTTTATAAAATACAAACTCTTTAGAGACTAGTAATTTAATTTTCTTTTTAGTAAATAAAAAGTATAGTGGCCAGTAATTTCTTAAATGTCATCAACATCTACTTAGCCTTTTCCCAAAATGTTGGGGTCCCCCTATGTTGGGGTCAGCTTACAGTCTAACCGGATGGAGCTGAGTACCAGTGTTTTACATGGAGCGAATGCCTATCTGACCTCCACAACCCAGTTACTAGGCAACACGATACCTCTTGGTTAGACTGGTTGTCAGACTTCCTGGCTTCTGACTATCCGTAACGACTGTCCAAGATCTACGAATGACAGTCGGGATCAACGGCTTTACGTGCTTTCCGAGGCACGGTGGTGTCGCACCACCAACTTCCAAACTCCGGGCTGCTACTGAGCAAGTCGTACTGGAAAAACCCAATAACACTTTTTGCCTGACCTGGGAATCGAACCCCGGACCCCACGAATATGAGACCAACGGCGCAGTTAAAATTAAATTTTAACTTTACTGTAATTTCTTAAATGAATTGTAACTCAATTGTCCCTTTAAAAATGGTTTAAATATCATCTTTGCAAAATTGGAAACTTATTTTTTGGAACTGCCTCGGTGGCCTAGTGGTCCTAAGAGCGACTGCTACGCTAGAGGTCTTGGGTTCGATTCCTAGGTCAAGCAAAAAGTGTTATTGGGTTTTTCTATGAAATTCTCAGTAGCAGCTCGGAGTTAGGATTTGTGCCCGGTTAATGGCAATAGGCTCGCCCCCTATTACATGGGACCTAAACATACCGGCGAACTGTGGTAACTAGGCTAACGCACACATTTTGCGTCGGGGATTAAAAATATTAACGTTAAGTAAATATTCAACAAGAACATTTTAAAACAAAGACTTTTAAAGATGTTCAATCAAAAGTTTTCAGACTTACGTGTTATTTTGTATTTGTTTAAACACTTAAGTGCAGATGTGTATACTTGTTAAAGAATCTCATTAAAAACTAGATGTGAAACTATTTTCTTGAACTGTATTTAAGTAAATATGTGTTTATGCTGAAAGTCTTGAACGTGTCGCGTCGAGTTAGAGATTTACAGGGTTAAAAATAATACGTGAAAGTTAACCCTTTCACAGCTGGTTTTACTTAGTGTTAGTTGAGCTTATAATCAATAACATTCAGATTTGTTTTTTACCGATGAGAAATCATCAAATGACTTCCTTCGAACTGGGCGAGGCTAGAGGGAGTTTTAGACTTTTACTGACTAAAACCTATCCATGTTTTTTCTTGTGCCCTTTGCATTCCAAGCAGGCAGGCATCGGCCCTTCTAAAATTGCTGACATCTCTTTGAGGCGCGCGTGGAACACGAACGCGCCGTCGACACGGCCTGTCGTTATACAACGTCCGGACAGTCAGCTGCCCATTGCTCACCGTCCACAGGCCCGCGTTTACGGTGGCTGGGAGTCGTCTCTCGTCTCGCGGCTCCCGACGCCCGGGAGCGTCTACCGCGGCGGCTGGGACGGGAGACTCTCTGCCTCAACCGTCCCGCCGCCTCCTTCTCTAGCATAACTGCAGAAAGAGGCTAATGCTTCCCATTCCTTCTCACTCCAGACCATGGCTTGCACCAGAGCCGGACGCGAGGGTTCGCCGCCACCGCCGCCATGAGGACCCGGCGATGCTCCGCCCAGGCGGGGCACACTGCCACGGTGTGCTCCACCGTGTCCTCGGGGCGATTCTCATAACGGTATCAACATTCACTTGCAGGACGTCCACTGCTGGACATAGAATAAAATAACATCGTTTTTACACGACCCTAGAATCAAAGCCAAGTCGTATCAGTCAGCAACGATACTTACAATTAATATAATATCTACAATGATTATTATTTCTTTACAATTTTCTCAAATTAAGATTAAAACATTTTTTGTACAAAGAAAAATTAAAATATAACAAACAATACCTCTTTGGAATTTTTCTTTCGAAATTCAAACATTTATAAAAGAGTTTTCCTTACATTCATTGCTATTGAATGAATATAATCTATGGCAACATTGAAATTGCATTCTAAAAGATTCATGTAAAATGAATTTAATTTTAAAAATAAATGATTACAATTATTATTATGATTACTTTCTTTTTTCTTAATTATCTTCTTGTTTTTTTTCTTCAATTAATGAATGACTAAACGGATAATGATATAGGACTTTGTGTAATGAGTGCTGATGTATGCAAATTTGAACTGCACCGTTGGTCTCGTGGTGGCAAGCACGAGTGTTGAGCGTGGGGTCCTTGGTTCGATTCTCAGGTCGGGCAAAAAGGTGTTATTGTATTTTTCCATTAGGAATTTCCCAGTAGGTAACAACCCGGAGTTTGAAAGTTGGTGGTGTGATACACCCGCGCCTCGGAAAGAACATAAAGCCGTTGGTCCTGTGACAATAGTGCTGTAATGACAATAGGCTCGCCCTCTATTACATGGGACCGAAACATACCGGCGAACTGTGGGTGTACATTGTTACACCTCTGCCGAACCCTTCTGGGAATACAGGCGTGATGGTATGTGTAAATAAAATTACTGCAATAATTCATTTCATTAGTATAGCATTGTTTTGTCGTAACATGTAAGCTTATTTGTAACTACATAATAATATTATCCAGTAAACAGGTTGGCAGGAATTATGATTCATGCGCTGCTCATAATTGTGATGGATTAACACGTGATATTATGAAATACATATCCTGTTGAAGTATAAAGCATTATATGGGGCAAGTTGCTGAATAAATAATTACGGTACATCCCTAATAGGGGTAGGTCGCGATAAACCACGAGTTTGAGTTCAATTTATTTTCAGTAGAGTTTGCTTGTAATATTTGAATTTTGAGTCTTGTTCTCACGTTGTATCCGTAAATTCAACATGATTAATACTATTGGTTTGATTTCTAGGCCGAGCAAAGTGTTATTGGGTTTGTCTGTGAATCTCAGTAGCAGCTCGGTGTTAGGATTTATGTCCGGTTAAAGGCAATAGGCTCGCCCCTTATTACATAAGACCTAAACATACCGGCGAACTGTGGGTGTACATTGGTACACCTCTGCCTAACCCTTCGGGAAATACAAGCGTGATGATATGTGTGTAATTATAATTATTTTTACAGATGTAACTAAAGTAGTATGCGTATCGTTATTGAAACTTTATGGACACGGAAAAAGTCACGCCGGATATACGATGTCTACAATGTAGCAAAGAAAGTTTGGCACAAATAAAGGGCAGCTTAGATACACAAACACTACCGATGTTTCTCCCCTATAGGTTGCGAAAGGGTTTCGACACATGCCAAAAAGAAAACAGAAGTTCTAGTCAAACTATAATTAAAAAATAAACGAGCTCAGGGGAGAAGTCATTTGATGATTTCCCATCCGGAAAACGAAAAGCTTTGGAAGTCGGTGGCAAAACAACAAACAGAACCAAAGCCGCCCACTTCCAAAGCTAAAGTTATTTTTCGCTTTATAGTATCAATTCTCGTCATCCAAATCCATAAGGGAACAGTTATATTACGTAAATTAACAAAACACCACTTAAAAGCCACAAGAAAGCAGAATACGGTAATTCTTTATTATTTCTAACAAACTACTGAACCAATTTCAATAAAATTTAATTGGGACTACCTTTGAAGCATGACCTATCAAACAAAAAAGAGTCATCATAATCGATTCATAATTGGCAGAGTTATCGCGTAACACACATACATAAAAACACATATAGACGAATTGGAAACCTCCTTCATTTTCATCATCTACTTAGCCTTTTCCCAACTATGTCGGGGTCGGCTTCCAGTCTAACCGGATGCAGCTGAGTACCAGTGTTTTACATGGAGCGACTGCCTATCTGACCTCCACAACCCAGTTACTAGGCAAGACGATACCCCTTGGTTAGACTGGTTGTCAGACTTCCTGGCTTCTGACTATCCGTAACGGCTGTCAAAGATCTACGAATGACAGCCGGGACCAACGGCTTTACGTGCTTTCCGAGGCACGGGGGTGTCACACCACAGACTGCCAAACTCCGGGCTGCTACTGAGCAAATCCTAATGGAAAAACCCAATAACACTTTTTGCCCGACCTGGGAATCGAACCCGGGACCCCACGCTCGTCAGTCGCGCTTGCGACCACGAGACCAACGGGGCAGTTAAACCTCCTTCATTTTGAAGTCGGTAAAATATATGAAATTTCAATAGCCTAGTTTTCGAGATATCGCCAAGTAATTGGTCGACTCTTTACTGAGAGGGCTGGATTATTTTTGGGCCAAAGATACAAGAATTTTAGGCGATCGACAGCGATAAAGACGATTTTTTGTGGCAAATTGATCCTTCTGTCATTTCTGTCATGCGTTACATCAATCACGGTTGATTGACGTTTCCCCTTGTACATACATCACGGATCCGTATATAAATGTTTTGTTCACGCGTTTCTCTTCAGCGGATCAAATGATACAATGTCGGTGGGAGTTCAATCCGATATAAGCGTTGGATCAAATCTGATCTTTCTGTTCGAAAGGGCTTCAGAAGATATGGTTGGCCATTTTTCTAGTATGTTTAGTTTTGGGAGGAAAATATAGTTCCTATTCAATTTATTAAAACAAGTACTGAATTAAAGATGTCAAAATTCTACAGCCGTTTGGATATAATTTCCGCAAACTCAAAGTAAAAGTATTTTCACAGAACTAGACATGCCAAGGACGAATCGGACTCGAATTCGACGGGTTCCGTACCACCTTACAATATTTAACACTAGGTACTGTCAACAAAAGAGATAAGTAACCAGAAAGTCTAATGTAGTTGAAGTTTTCTTTGAAACCGGTGGTCGTTTTAAAATGAAATTTAATTTAATTAATAAACTGTTCATTTTCTATTAATAAAAATAAATTTAATTCTTAAGTTTTGCTAACTAGACTGCTACGCTAGAGGTCTTGGTTTCGATTCCCAGGTCGAACAAAAGTGTTATTGGGTTTTTCTATGAAATTCTCAGTAGCAGCTCGGAGTTAGGATTTGTGCCGGTTAATGGCAATAGGCTCGCCCCCTATTACATGGGACCTAAACACAAGCGCGAACTGTGGGTGTACATTGTTACCTGCCTAACCCTTCGGGAAATACAGGCGTGATGGTATGTATGTGTCATGTTTGTGAACGGGCGCTGTCAGTTGGTATTGGTCATCTCTTAACTGCCATGGCTTACATCTTTAGTACTATTATTATCATTATTTTTTTTATATTGTTTTATATTCAACTTCATTGTTTTCACATATAGAAGTAACAAGAATATTGTAACCAAGATTTTGTAAAAACCAATTTGAAAAGAGTGTCCATGGAGTTTCTTGCTCGTTCTTCTCCATAGAGACCTACGTTTTGGAACGAGCAACTAGCTTCAACTTTTTGTATGGGTAACTTCTTGACAATTCAAAAGTGCCTGTAAATGGTCTAATTGAAATAAATGTTTTGACTTTGACTTTGACTGTATGTTAATAGGCGACTCTGGTTACTTATCTCTTTAGCTGACTGTACCTATGTGTTACATGAAAAAGCAGATTTTCATATGTAATTCATTATACACAAAAGTCCAGTTGAAAATCAGCGTCAGGCACAAGTGGTCTGATATATTTGCTGCACTAGACCTGCTTGTCACTGCTGCAGGGCAAGCAATAATGATACCGACAATCAGTTAGCGGAATCTAAGTCAATCCATTAATTCTAATCAAATCCATTTTTGTCTAGAAAACATGGCTAATTAATATTACGGTTCTGTTCGGCACCCTTCGAATACGGAACCCTAAAAACCTACTTATTTTGTACGTAAAGAATATTTTCCTCGCTGACTAATGAATGCTTAATCAGTTCCCTCCATCAAAACAGGCTTTCGCAATAATCCCAGAAAACGGAAAAAATGTAGATTTTTTTTTTTTTTTCATACAATTACTTTTCTCCATACCTACAGTTTCCATCGTCAGCACCATTTTTTAATTTTCCTTAGACGGTTCACCCTTCACGTTCATTTTGAACGAAATTATTCTATTAGGTACTTTAGCTCGGTATTAGAGATTAATTTACCCCATTTTCTTCATCTACTTTATAGTTGCGATCGAAATTGATACGAGTGGCTTACAAAATAAGATTGTTTTTAGTGGTATAACTTTATGGAGAATAAATAGAAGGGAAGTTGTTAGTATTGAGACGTTTTCTTGGAAAATGTAATGTCAAGTGTTTTATTGAAAGTATTTTAATACATCGACTTATGGAACCATCCATAAATTTTTGAAATATTCTGAATTGCATTCAGAATAAAATAAAACGTCTAGGCACAGTACGCTATGAGGCCAGTTTAACAGAATATGTAAAATTTTTCTTATGCCTGCTACATAAGGTGCCTCGGTAGCCTAGTGGTTGTCAACACGACTGCTACGCTAGAGGTCTTGGGTTCGATTTCCAGGTCGAGCAAAAAATGTTGTTTCTATGAAATTCTCAGTAGCAGCTCGCCCCCTATTACATGGGACCTAAACATACCGGTGAACTGTGGGTGTACACTGGTACAGCTTTGTGTAACCCTTCGGGGAATACAGGCGTGATGGTATCGACATTATACATTCCGACAGTGGAAAAGAAAAAATATGAATGTGACTATTAGGCCATAGAGTTTTTACTGCTGGAAAATTTTAGTAACTTTTAGCCTCTCTGACAAGGACCGACTTTTTGACAGATTTTTTTTGTCGGTGAGAATGGAACATATGAATCGTAATACATCGATAAAACATCGATCGGTGGCACGAGCCTTAGGAACATTCTACAAAATTTTAAGTAACCCCCGACAGAAATATAAAAATCTCTACCGTAGCCAACAAAAGAGCTGATAACTTTGAAACCGCTGAACCGATTTCCATCAAACATAGCTAACAGCACTCCTGACTAATTCACTTTTCAAACACAAAAAACAAAATCGAAATCGATTCATGCGTTCGGGAGCTACGATGCCACAGACAGACACACACACAGACACGTCAAACTTATATAGAACAGCTATCAAAAATGCCTCTATTTTAAAATATTTGTATTTTTTGTTAAGAGTATGTTTGGTTGGTTGAACGCGCTAATCTTAGTAACTGCTAGTTTGAATTGAACAAAACTTTTTGTTTTTTTTTTTTTTTTGGTGGGTGGGAAATCATCAAATAACTTCTCCTGCCCTGGGCGGGACGGGAGGGAGTGTCAGACTTTTACTGACTAAAACCCACCCATGTTCCTTCTTGTGCCCTTTGCGTTCCGGGGGCGCGGTATCTCTTACAACCAACCCGCAGCCATCAGGCTTCAGGCCCTGAGTGGCCCCTTCAAAATTTGCTGACATCTCTTTAAGGCGCTCGTGGAAGGGAAATCATCAAATGACTTCCCGCCCTGGGCGGAGCGGACGGGAATGTTAGACTCTTACTGACTGGTACCTTTTTTTATCTTATTGGAAATCATCAAATAACTTCTCCCGCCCTGGGCGGGACGGGAGGGAGTGTCAGACTTTTACTGACTAAAACCCACCCATGTTCCTTCTTGTGCCCTTTGCGTTCCGGGGGCGCGGTATCTCCTGCGAACAACCCGCAGCCCCGGCAGGCATCGGCCCTCAGTGGCCCCTTCCTTTTGCTGACATCTCTTTGAGGCGCGCGTGGAACACGAACGTGCCGTCGACACGGCCTGTCGTTATGCAACGTAAGGACGGTGAGCTACCCATTGCTCACCGTCCACAGGCCCGTAAAACTTTTTGTGTTGGATAGTTCATTTATCGAGGAAGGCTTTAGGTTTTATAACATCACGCTACGACACACAGGAGAGGAGCAGTAACCAAAGACGTTATCTAATGCAAGTGAAAAAACTACGCTGACGTAGAGTCGCTGGCAGAGGTTAATTAAAAAAAATAAAATCTTTACTTTTAAACTATCTATTATCTATTGGTCTCGCTCTGTTTCGTTTCTTGTTTGTTATGGATAGAAGTACATTCATATTTTTCTTACTCCTCCGCCGTACTTTTCAGTTAAATTGCATTACAGGATCTAACTCAGTTGAATAATATCTAGTAGTAGTAGAGCTCTTTGTAAAGAAGCTCTTCCGGGGAAGTACTACCACCATACCTATTTCTGCCGCAAAGCAGCGTTGCTGTGTTCCAGTTTGAAGGGTATATGTGCCGGTGTAATTACAGGCACTTGAGACATTTCAACTTTGTCTCTGGAATGGCAACGCATTTTCAAGGCCTCTGGTATTGTAAATGTCTATAGGGAGCGGTGACCACTTCACATCAGTGGCGCCATCTTCTTGCACTGTTTTGACGCTTTTATGTTACTTTGGCTTTTAAAAGTTGCAGTTGTTTGTAAATTGTTGGGCAGGTACGTGTCAAAATAAATACGCTTGAACACTAATCAAAAATATTTTGGTCCCGCTTATCCTCATTTGACGAAAGATCACCGTTCCCCCGGATTGCTGGGAGCCAATTAAAACTTATAATTGACTTTTTTGACAGTCGACATCCTGGTATTAAGGAAATGTTAGTTTGTTTGTCGTCAAAGTTTTCAAATGAGAAAGAAAAAATAATGGTTATAAAAGTTTCTAACATTTAATTATTTTTAACTAGCTTATGCTCGTGACTTCGGTCGCGTGTTTGGCGGTTATCACGGAGTCCTATTTTTATATTTTTAAATATAATTCGACGGTAAACAAGTCCACGGCCAACCTGATGTTAAGTGGTCACCGCTGTCTATAGACATCTGCAATACCAGAGGCCTTGCAAATGCATTGCCATCCTAGAGACAAAATTAAAATTTCTCATGTGTCTATAATTACACCGGCACCCATATCCTTCAAACCGGAACACAGCAACGCTGCTTTGCGGCTGAATTAGTTATGGTGGTAGTACGTCTCCGGACGAGCTCCTTCATAAAGAACTCTTCTACTACTATTTCCGTAATTATTTTTCAAAAATACAATATATTTAGAAAGTTTTGTACGCGTTGCATTGCTCGATACCAAAAACGGTGATTTTCACACCAAACTAAAAGTAATTTCCCAACAATAATCTCAGCTCAATGTTACTTAGTCTGATGGGCAGTATGAGCAGTTAACGGCTGTCGATTACACCCACACAGATACACACATACCATCACGCTTGTATTCCCCGAAGGGTCAGGCAGAGGTGTACCAATGTACACCCACAGTTCGCCGGTATGTTTAGGTCCCATATATTAGGGGGCGACCCTATTGCCATTAACCGGGCACCAATCCGAGCTGTTACTAAGAATTTCATAGAAAAATCCAATAACACTTTTTGCTCGACCTTGGAATCGAACCCAAGACGTTTAGCGTAGCAGTCGCGCTTAGGACCACTAGGCTAAAGAGGTAGTTCCCACCAATAGTCTTACCTCAATGTTAAGTAATTAGTCTGATGGGCAGTACAAGCATTTATGAGCTTTGTAATACGTTTTGATACACCCCGTAAAAAAAGCCATCATTCATTGACTTATAAAACGCTTTTGACAATAATCTTGCATTATTTTTTTCAACATACAGTCAACGACAAAATCTTATTAACTTTTTTTCTTTACTTACATTTTCTTTTTAACAAATTCACGTAACAATCTTCATTTCCTTTGAAGTCAAAAGCTTTTTTCCTGTCAAGTGTTTGAATAGGGAGACGTATGTATGTATGTGTATCGATTTTCTCATAAATTGGAGGAGGAGCTCATTATACTTGTTCTCGTAAATTCTCGTATCGTGAATTTATTAGCAGTATGATACTGAAAGTATCTGTGCTTGATATTTTTATAAAGAGGATTTTCTGATAACAATTTGTTTCTGCTACTAATCTAAGAATTCTACTTGTTTTAAAACCCATTGGCTTGCCACGGGACGATGGTAAGAGACCAGATGGGATGACTATAATGCCTTGGAAGTTGGGTAGGCCTTTGGTGTGGGATGCAACATGCGTCGACATCCTTGCGCCATCCCATCTTCCTAGCACGACGTATTGTGCTGGGACAGCTGTTACTGATGCCGAAAACATCAAACGGCGCAAATATAATAAACCGTCTTAGAAGCTATATGTTTGAGCCATTTGGCGTTGAAACATTAGAGCCATGGAGTCCAAACGCTTATTTAGATTTTCGAGATATCGCCAATCGACTGGTCGACTCTTCACGTAACCAAAGGACTGGCCTTTTCTTGGGCTAAAGATCAGCAATGCCGTATAGCGTGGTAATGCTGCCAGCCTTTTGGGCACTTGCCCACATTGAAAACGACGTGGACTTTCTTTTTTAACCTCCGACGCAAAAACGACGGGGTATTACAAGTTTGACGTATCTGTGTGTGTGTGTGTATGTCTGTGGCATCGTACTGAACGCATGAACCGATTTCGGTTTTGTTTGAAAGGCGAATTAGTCGGGAGTGTTCTTAGCTATGTTTTATAGAAATCGGTTCAGCGGTTTCAAAGTTATCAGCTCTTTTGTTAGCTGCGGAAGGGATTTTTATTTTTCTGTGGGGGAATACTTATTGTTTTTTTTTTAATTGTACATTTTTTTAAATCAATACTAATATCGTAAACCACTAAACAGATATTGATGAAAGAAACGGGGTAAGTTTGAACCCTAAGAAAGGATATAAGTTACTTTTTATTCCGCGAATTCGTTTGCATCTCGATACTAAAAACAAAGGATAAGAAATAGAGTCACGAGAGATAGTGGAGATGCGTTCCTTGCGCAGTATGTGTAGTGTAACTTTGAACGATAGAGTGAGGAATGAAATTATACGAGAACGTTGCGGATTTAAAGAGGATGTAGTGACAAAAGTAGAAAAGAGTAAAAGAAAGTAAAAGAGTATGCCTAGATGGTTCGGTCATGTTGAGAGGATGAGTGAAAGGCGACTAACAAAAGCGATTTGTATGGCAGATGTGAGTGGCAACGCCGGGAGAGGACGCCTTAGAAAGACCTACCCTGACCTTATTGGTGAGGTTCTACAGAAAGGTCGTGTGCGCAGTACTCGTAACCGGCGTGCTTGTATAAACAGATGTATGAACGTGAACGAGGCGAAGGAAGTATGTAAGGATCGTAGTAGGTGGCGTTCTTTGGTTTCTGCCTACCTCCATGGGAAAAAGGCGTGGGTTTATGTATGCATGTATGTAGGTTTACGCAAAAAAAAATTACAATCCCTATTTTGAACAACATTAATTTCAATAGGTCCCTATTTCGAATGCCTATTTCGATCAATCCCTACTAAGTTGTGGTGAGATTTAACAAAGAGACTGCAACACTCGAAGTATGGACATGTCAATACCTTCACAGTTTTCTGTTTTGAACTTTAACTCAACACTAATAGAACTTACTTTTAGTTTTGAAACGTGTCCAAGTATTGCCGGTGTGTTGTTCTCTGGAGACTAAACAACTTCGTGTTTTGTTGTACTTTGTGTTGGTAAAAAGAGTGGCTCTGTTCTTTTGTTCCATTTTTGAACGACTCAAATTATATACAAACACACGATTGCAGCATTCTCAGGTGATTTGCTGTAATTAGATTGAGGGTAGCCATTTTCTTTTTTGGCGAAACAAATATCATACTTAATTTTATAAATGTGAAAGTTTGGATGGATGGATGGATGTTTGCAACTCTTTCACGCTTAAACGGCTGAACGGATCTGGATGAAATTTGGCACTGAGATAGATTGCAGTGTGGAATAATAAGTATTATAATTTTTATCACTGAAAAATGTACTGTTCCCGTGGGATAATATATCAAATTTGACGCAGACAAAGTCGCAGGCGGAAGCTAGTTTCTTATAAAATTCAACCAAATTGCAATAGAGCAGTCGTATTTTAGCCTTGAAAATCAATTCGAATACTTTTACATGAATGTGTTCGTGATTGTCTCTTAAATTCTCAACAATTGCCATATACACAAATATTTTTCCTTATAAATATTTATCCTTTCTAGTTGTTTTGGGTCGCCGACGCTGCAGGCGCTTGGTCGGACTGATGGACCAATCGCCTGCAGGTTGGCGACCCAAAAAACCCAGAACGGAACCCAAAAACCTAAAAAAAAGCTTGATGTTTGTGTTCACGACTCGTGACGGCTACAAGAATGAAATTGAAGTGTTTGTTCGTAATGTAAAAACCATACACTTTAATTATAACAAAAAACCGATTACAAAAAAAATTGTCAGTCTGTCTATTTGTTCTGGCTAATCTCCGAAACGGCTATACCGATTTTGAATGCACTTTTATTTAAGAAAAATATACAGAGATCCACGCAAAAAAGCGTCCAAATAACCAACATTAACACGGACCAAGTATAGGGCATAACCGAGCTCAAAATAGGAAGCTAAGTTTAAACTGAAGACTGTAAAATATTGTCCTAGCTAATGGAGGCTAGGAGAGGATAAAGAGTACTAGTTTTAATGAAGTGTTCTTAAGTTCCCTCGTCCACTAAATGAGTCCTCGTTATAAGTATTAAAAAAAAAGTACAAAGCTTGCGGAATTTCCACAGAGTCGCTTAAAATTTTTGGCCAAATTTTCGGTAGTGAAATGCCTAGTGGAAGATTGACTTTTACATACAAAATAAGACCTTAAAAGCACCTACTTACTTATACTAGCTATATACCCTGCCTCGGTAACTGCTTCACTGCTTAACTGCCTCGTTAGCCTAGTGGTTCTAAGCGCGACTGCTACGCTACCTGTTTCGGGTTCGATTCCTGGGACCACTAGGCTACCGAGGCAGCTTTATTATATTAGAATAGATATTGCACTTATCAACTAAATGGCCGCCACCTAAATTACAGTAAGGAGAATACTTGGAAAGTGCAGACAAAGTTAAATCTCTAACAAGTCAGACATGCTTCAAGCCGATTTCCTTACAACCCCTCAAACACTTTGTTTTGTATGTAAATGTAAACTAGCGATGCACGTCGGCTTCGCTGCTGTTTACTGAACGCTGTTTAATGTTTTAGCTGGTTTTAGTTGGTTTTTAACAACATAGACTATGCCTGGACATACATAAAACATATTTTTTTATTGACATAGATATCCTCGGTAGCCTAGTGGTCCTAAGCGCAACTGCTACGCTAGAGGTCTTGGGTTCGATTCCCAGATCGACCAAAAGTGTTATTGGGCTTTTCTATGAAATTCTCAGTAGCAGTTCGGAGTTAGGATTTGTGCCCGGTTAATGGCAATAGACCTAAACATACCAGCGAGCTGTGGCTTTACATTGTTACACCTCTGCCTAACCCTTCGGGGAATACAGGCGTGACGGTATGTATGTATAAATGTCATTGACTCTTACTTAAAAACTCAATCCAGTTTTATTTTAATGCTAAGTAAAAAGGCCAACGCTGTGCTGTTCACGAATAAAATAATGGGTCAAAAAAACAATACCGGCACGTACTTTTATTAAACACGTATTTAGCTAGACGTGACGAATCCTACCCTTGCTGAAGTCTGACTTTCCATTTAAAATGAAAGTAATACCAACTTTTTACTAATCTATCTATATTAATACTAGCTTCTGCTCACGACTTCGTCCGCGTAATTTTTTTACCCTCATAAGGTTACGTTTTTAGTTACTGCTCCACTCCCGTGTGTCGTAGCGTGATGTTATTTAGCCTATAGCCTTCCTTGTAAATGGACTATCCAACACAAAAATATTTTTTCAATTCTAACCAGTAGTTCCTGAGATTAGCACGTACAACCAAACAAACAAGCAAACAAACTCTTCAGCTTTATAATATTAGTATAGATTATAAAGCTGAAGAGTTTGTTCGGTTGAACGCGATAATCTCAGGAAGTAATAGTTTGTTTTTGTAGATCATTTATCGACGAAGGCTATAGGCTATATAACATCACGCTACGACCAATAGGTAAGGAGCAGTAACCAAAGACGTAACTTAATGCGAGTGAAAAAACCACGCGAACGAAGTCACTGGTAGAAGCTAGTAATTATGAAATGGCAAATAATGTTTCTTTGATGTTTTTCTACATATACTGCGCATCAAACTAAATACCTAATATTGAGCAAAAATTATATATAATACTAGCAACCTGCCCGCGACTTCGTCCGCGTATCTTATTTCACCCGCGTTAAGTTTTGTCTTCCGTTACTGCTCCGCTCCCGTGGGTCATAGCGTGATGTTATATAGCCTATGTTACTCAAGAATAATGTAGCTATCTATTGGTGAAACAATGGTTAAAATCAGTCCAGTAGTTATGGAGCGTATTCGTTACAAACAAAGAAACAAAAAAATCTTTCCACTTTATAATATTATTATTAGTTTAGATCACGCTGCGACACACGAGAGTGGAGCACTAACCAAAGACGTTACTTAACGCGCGTGAAACCGCGGTTTACAGCTAGTGTCACCTACATAATACAAGGAAAATAATGGCGTTGATTCCTGAATGCGTTTGTAGATTTTCTTTTATTAAACAGTTGAAAGTAGATAGTCAGCATAATATTTCCATAACGATTTTACGATTCAAGTCTTTTCCAGTTTATTGCATGGTACCTGCAAATGAAAAGCAAATAATCAAGGCTAAATGACTTATTTTGATATACCGATAAACTTTTTACGTGTCTAACGTAAAATGGAACGATGATGGTGATAAAAGATATCTATATTATCTAGTGTTGAAGAAAAATCATGGCGATTACATCTCTACGTAGTATAAAACAAAGTCGCTTCCCTCCGTCTGTACGCTTAAATCTTTAAAACTGCGCAACGGATTGTAATGCGGTTTCATCAATAGATAGAGTGATTCAAGAGGAAGGTTTTTACGTATAAAACATCATACTACGCCTAACGCGAGAGGAGCAGAAACCAAAGCCGTAACTAAACGTCGGTGACACAATGGTATATTTAGTAAAAATATAAAAAAGAAATAAATATAATTACCAAAGCTATAGACGATGCAAAGAACACGGGACAGATTACCATGGATTCGAAATTTTTCGTGAGTTATTAAAAAAATCAGTTGTTCCATACAAAAATGCAATGCCTACACGAGTTTGGGTAATTTTTTTACCACGTGTGAACTAACCAATAACAAAAAAAAATACAGATTTAATTTTTTGAAAAACATGCTACAGTCACTGCAGTTAATTAGATTAAATTATTTATCTAACACGTAAGCACAGAAAATGACAGAAGTACAAAAAAAATCATAAGCCGGTTCCGTTTTTTCTTTATCACATACGGAACCCTATTTAAACTCAGCATCATTACATCCGAAATCAAACATACAAACTAAAAACATTTCCCCACCTCGAATTCCGTAACAGCGGGGTAAATAATTTTTAGGATACTTTTAAAAAACTAGGTCAGATCCGATGTTACCACTTGAAAATGGCAGCCAATGCCTTCACATCAACTATAAAAGGCGCCAAACACTGTCTATCACTACAAAAACATCAATGCATTACACAGTTCCATAGACAAGACAAACTACGATTACTGGCCTGTTTGAATTTGCGTAGTCAACGTGGCTGTACGCGCCGATTCCTTTGTTATCCAAAATGGCTGACACCTGTCAATGGCATTGGCGCCATTTCAAATGATTACTAAAAGCAGGAAAATCACGTCGAGCTTATTGTAAGTAATATTACAAAATGGTATTGGCAAATCAATTTACGTTAAATACAGTTCATTGTTGTGCAGTGTTTCTGTTATTTAAATTTTTTCGAGAGCTTTCTGGAAGGTTGCTTACGTCGTATTGCGTGGCTTGTCTGTACAAGCTGAGTTTTAAGGAGCTTCGCATATTTTAGATGGTGAGAGTATTCATGAATACGAATAACTTTTACTATTGGATCAAGTCTGAAATATTTAAAACATAAATCAGCTGTTTTCTTCAAAAATGCACTACAACGTAGTCAGAATGGTGATCAAATGATTTTTTTTCTCATTACATACTATTACGCCTGTTGTCAGCGAAGGGTTAGGCAGAGGTGTACTATTGTACACCCACAGTTCGCCGATATGTCTAGGTCCCATGTAATAGGGGGTGAACCCATTGCCATAATATTGTATTTATTTTTTCATCTCGATTAAAAACCTTTCTTTCTTTTCCATTAATTTTTTAAATGCAAACACGCGGTTGCTGTGATAACAAATCATAAAAAAAAAATTACCCTTTTAATTTTCCCCTTTTACCTTCTGTTTAAAAGTAATGTGTTTTTGTATCTAGTGTTACCACTGCATGCATAAAACACGTTTACATATTATTAAAAGATGATACGGAACCCTTCGTCTCCGAATCCGAATCGTACCCGTATAGCTCTTTTTGTTCATAAAGTTAACAGTATATACGAACATGCTTAGCTAATAACGTCAGTACCTAGAAAATGAAATTTTCATCATTCCAACTCAATTCTCTCACTGCTTTGTCAATAGTAACAAGATAAGCTTTGACTTCCACAGCACAAACCAACTATCACATTGCTCTTAGCAATAGATTACTACAGTATACACAGGTACGATCAGCAACAAAAGTCGATAAAAAAACTACCTGTTCCTATCCCACTGCAGGGCAACGGCCTCTTCTCCTACAGAGAAGGCACGAGCATTGATCGCCACGCTTGCTCAAGGCGAATTGGCAATTTCAGACTCAGATAGAGTATTTTATAGAGAAGTCATGTCTTGAAATTGCTGGTTATTGGGGTCAAATATCCATTTAGCTGTGGAACCGTCGATATGTAAAAGTAACAATGTAAATTGATTTCTTTTGCTGACCCTACTAACGCTACATACACAGTTGAAAGCTACACAAAAGAGCAAACAGGCAGTGACACCTTCACGCCGTGTCGCCGACACAAACGGCGCTGGCAGATACACAAGTCAATGTACGCAAGTAGGTCACGGAGCTAGGGCTGTACAAACAAGGATTTTTTCCTTTTAAAATCATTGGATGGCAAACAAGCCGACTTCCCGCCTGATGTTAAGTGGTCACCGCTGCCTATAGACATCTGCCCAGAGACAAAGCTGAAATGTCTCATGTGCCTGTGATTACACCGGCACCCATACACTTTGAACTGGAACACAGCAACGCTGCTTTGCGGCAGGAATAGGTATGGTGGTAAAACTTCCCAGGAAGAGCTCCTTAGAAGGTAAAGGAAGAGAAATATGAAGTAAACATGGACCATTTGTATCGTGGAGGAAAAAAGGCGAGATAGTTTGTAAGAATGGATGGAGGTTTGTGACTCTTTCACGTTTAAACAGCTGAACGGATCTGGATGAAATTTATCATTGCGTGACAATGTAGTGTGGAATAACACATAGGATACCTATTTTTTTTCCCGCAAAAATATACGGTTCCGAAGAAGGTTCCGGTTCAGAAGCTAGTAATTAATATATATAAGTCTCAAATCGCCAATCCGCCTTGCGCAAGCGTGGTGATCAATGCTCGTGTCTTCTCTGTATCAGAAGAGTCCTTGCAGTGGGACATTAATAAACTAGGATTATTATTTCCCTGCCTCATTGGCCTAGTGGTCCTAAGCGCGACTGCTACTCTAGAGGTCTTGGGTTCGATTCCCAGGTCGGGCAAAAAGTGTTATTGAGTTTTTCTATGAAATTCTCAGTAGCAGCTCGGGGTTAGGATTTGTGTCCGGTTAATAGCAATAGGCTCGCCCCCTATTACATGGGACTTAAACATACCGGCGAACTGCGGGTACATTGTTTCACCTCTGCCTAACCCTTCGGAGAAAACAGGCGTGGTGGTATTATTTCCCTATCATTACTCGAATAAAACAAAAGGAATACGCTTGAATAAATATGAAGGAAATAAATTAATGTTCTATTTGTCTAGTGCATAAGTAAGTGACCATTATTATGATAATATTACATAATTATAACGGCGCCTGACATAGTATGTTTTTTCTATTAGAACATATTTGGTAAACAAACACGGAACGAAAATTACAAGGTCATTGTACAAAAATATTGAGCTTTAGGTTCAATAACGCACTTGAACTTAGTTCTGCCAAATCGAGCCAAACACTGCGTTAATTTCGTCAAACTTAGTTGTTACATTAATATGTAGGAATGATAGTCAATGTAAATTCAAAATGTAACATACATCTTATAGACTTAAAATTAGTATGAAAAATGTGAATTCATTAATACAATTTTCTTAAAAAATTAGAGAAAATTTTGATTTGGGTTGGTTTGTTTTGACAGCGAACAAAAGAGCTGATAACTTTGAAACCGCTGAACAGATTTCCTTCAAACAAAACTAAGGACACTCCCGATTAATTAACCTTACAAACACAAAAAACAAAATCAAAATCGGTCCTTGCGTTCCGGAGCTACGATGCCACAGACAGACAGACACACACACACGCACACACACACACACACACACAGACACGTCAAACTTATAACACCCCGTCGTTTTTGCGTCAGGGGTTAAAAACCATCGCTAGGAAGCCTGCTTTCAAACAAAAAAAACCGCATTCAAGCCGGTTCACTCGTTTAAGAGCTACGGTGCCACAGACAGACACACAGACACGTCAAACCTATATTAAACACCCCTTTTTTGAATCGGGGGTTAAAAATAGGAGATATTGTAATGAAAAATACACTTTATAAGTAAGAACACTGTGTTTTCTTTTATCGACATTCTTGATAAATTATGTACATCTATCTCGTTGGAGGCGCCTTTCTCACATGGCCTACATCGCGAGCCTGAGTTTCTTCACGTTATTTATATTTTTACCGACTTTCAATAACTTAGCCTTACAGTTGCAAGATGGCGTAGTTGTTTTTTTAACTTGTTTTTGTATGTAATGGGAAGAGTACCTATTTATTTTAAAGAGGATGTAATGAGGAAGATTGATAAGAGTATGCTTAGGTAGTTCGGTTTTGGTGAAAGGATGAATGAAAGGCGACTAACAAAAGGAATTTATATGACAGATGTGTGTGGCTACGCCGAGAGGGGACGCAGTAGAAAAACCTACCCTGACCTTATTGGTGAAGTTCTTGAGAAAGGTCGGGTGCGCAGTACTGGTAACCAGCGTGCTTGTATGACGAGGCGAAAGGAGTATGTAAGGATCGTAGCAGGTGGCGTTCTGTAGCTTCTGCCTATCCCCATGGGAAAAAGGCGTGAGTTTATCCGTGTAGTGGTCACCCCAGTAATGATGATTACTGGATTGAGGGGACGATACCAGGTAATTACAAATGTTATTTGTAAAATTCATATGTTCCTTTTAAGTTTATCTTGGACATCGGCGAAGGAAAACATCGTGTGGAAACCTGAATGCCCATATCTTCTTTGTAAGAGAATAAGCCTTTACCGTTCAGTGGAAGTAATCAGTAAGTGTCATGGCTTACATCTTCCTTGTTTTCACATATAGAAGCAACAAGAATATTGTAACCAGGATTTTGAAAAAACCTAATTCATTAACTGCCTCGTTAGCCTAGTGGTCCTAAGCGCGATTGCTAAGCTTAAAGTCTTGGGTTCGATTCCCAGGTCAAGCAAAAAGTGTTAATAGGTTTCTCTATGAAATTCTCAGTAGCAACTCGGAGTTACGATTTGTGCCCGGTTTATGGCAATAGGCTCGCCCCCTATAACATGGGACTTTAATACCGGCGAACTGTGGGTGTACACTGGTACACCTCTGCCTAACCCTTCGGGCAATACAGGCGTGATGGTATGTTATGTGGTAATTCAAAAGAGAGTTTCCAACGTTTTGAAGCGAGCAACTAGCTTCAACTTTCTGACTAACTGACCGACTCCTTGGCAAATCAAATGTACCTGTAAATGATCTAATTTGAATGAAAGCTTTCGCTTTGATTTTGCAGAAAAAATATGAAAATAATATATATATGATATGATTTATTTCACACAGCATCTTGAGCGTATTGTATGATAAATGGGACAGTCCAATGTTGGGCCATTGGATTAGACTGCACGCGATGTAGACTGTAAAGTAGAATTAGTTTATTTATTAGTTTATTTATTGTGGAAATTACTAACAATAGTTTAAGATCATTGTTACTAACATTTTATGGACTTTTGGTCTGAAATAAATGATTAATAATAATAATAAATTTTCAGACTTCAAAATTAAAATTGCATCGTCTAAAGTAATTAATGTATTTTGAAGTCCACGGCTTCAAATCTGCGTCGTCACCGTGACCCGACTGACTTTCAATGTCGCAAAGTCACGATACAAAAAGTCACCTTGGTCAGGCAAATTGGACCTTTAGCAACAGTACCTAAATCAGTGTTTTCAATGGCTGATTAGGTAGGTATCTAGTAATGCAGGTAAAAATAGACCTAAATGTTATAATATATGGTGGAAAGAGTATTTTCGAGCAAACTTAAACAGTGGACTATTCGTTTCAATAATATTTATGACCTTTCTGATTGTGAAGCAGCTGATTATTATTTTTATTTATATATGTTACGATGTTCCTTTTACTATATAAAAAATATATATATTTTAAAATAAAAAGTAATAATATAACATTAATTCCACACATTATTGTCTAAGGGTACAAGCAGAAACACTCACATAAACAAAACACAATACACAAAACCATCGTCTGCTTAGCCTTTTCCCATCTATGTTGGGGTCGGCTCCCAGTCTAACCGGATGCAGCTAAGTACCAGTGTTTTACATGGAGCGACTGCCTATCTGACCTCCACAACCCAGTTACTGGGCAACACGATACCTCTAGGTTAGACTGGTTGTCAGACTTCCTCGCTTCTGACTATCCGTAACGACTGTCAAAGATCTATGAATGACAGCCGGGACCAACGGCTTTACGTGCTTTCAAATCCTAATCGAAAAACAAAATAACACTTTCTGCCCTACCAGGGAATCGAACCCGGGAACCCACGCTCATCAGTCGCGCTTGCGACCACGAGACCAACGGGGCAGTCCAATACACAAGACAAAAATAATATAACAATACACTAACAAGACAAAAAAAATCATAGATTTTATAAACATATTTTTTAAAGTCCGCGCGTCAACCCTACCGTCGCCGTGACCCGGACGACTTTCAACAACGCGGAGTCACGACACACTGTAAAAAATCGCCTACAGATCGATACTCAAATAAAAATATCAACTACATTTCAACTATTTTTATGAAAATATTTTACCGTATTTAGGCAACACGCATTATTTCCGGAAATATTTATAAATGTACTAGTCCGCGTGGGTCTTTTAACGGCTTTGTTTACTGCTCCGCTTCTGTGGGTCCTAACGTGATGTCATATACTCTTAAATACTGAAATATTTTTTGCAATTCGACTAGAAGTTCCAGAGATTAGTGCGATATAAATATAATCACGCTACAACCCCCGGGAGCAGCTCAGTAACCTAAGACGCAAAAAAACACGCGTACAAAATGGCGGCCAGACCATCATACCATCATGCCTGTATTCCCAGAAGGGTTAGGCAGAGGTGTACTGATGTACACCCACAGTTCGCCGGTCTGTTTAGGTCCCATGTAATAGAGGGCGAGCCTATTGCCATTAACCGCGCACAAATCCTAACTCCGAGCTTCTACAGAGAATTTCATAGAAAAACTCAATATCACTTTGCTCGACTTGGGAATCGAACCCAAGACCTCTAGCGTAGCGGACGCGCTTAGGACCACTAGGCTAACAAAGCAGTTAGAAGTGGTGAGGTGGCCAGAAGGCAGTACAATATTTTAAAAACTATCAGAAACGCGCCATTTTTTGTTATATTTCTTCTTTAAGTGTTGTCTAGTTTATCGGTAATATCGTATTACCCATATAGCCAGTCTTCCATAAAGCGCATAACGTTTTACGGTCATTCTCCGTGCTAAACTTTATGCCCATGTTATGACCTATTGGCCAGTTTCCTCATACGGGTTATGCTATTCATAATTCCTTTAAGGAGCTGGCTAAGTGTATGTATTTAATCTATTTAAGTATTAAGTCTCTATCAATTTATTCGTAACTGCCTCGTTGGCCTAGTGGTTCTATGCGCGACTGCTACGCTAGAGGTCTTGGGTTTGATTCCCAGGTCGAGCAAAAAGTGCTATTGGGTTTTGTCTATGAAATTCTCAGTAGCAGGTTGGAGTTAGGATTTGTGCCCGGTTAATGGCATTAGGCTCGCCCTCTATTACATGGGACCTAAACATACCGGCGAACTGTGGGTGTACATTGTTACAACTCTGCCTAACCCTTCGGGGAATACAGGCGTGAAGGTATGTTCAATATATTCGTTTACTAGATCTTGACCGGGATTTTGTTTACGTTATTTTTTTCTAACGAATTTTATTCTGTAACTAGGTACCTTCTGCCTTCTGGTGGATATTCTCACCGGAGTTAAGTAACGTCTTTGGTTACTGCTCCGCTCCCGCGTGTCGTATGGTGATGTTGTATAGCCTATGACACTCACAAATAACGTGGCTTTCTAAGGCATTAAAAATTTCAAAATCGATTCAGTAGATCCAGAGATTAGGAGTTAGGATTTAGGCTCACCCCCTATTACATGGGACCTAAACATACTGGCAAACTGGGGGTGTACGTTGATACACCTCTGCCTAACCCTTCAGGGAATGCAGGCGTGATGGTATGTATAACTCTAAGGCTGCCATCAGACGGACTGCATAGCAGCAACCGCACAAAGGCGATGTATTCAACTGCATGCAGTTGTACGTTCGACTTCGTTCAGTCATGATATCAATTTCGTCTGATGGCAGACTAAGATGTTCCCTCTTTAATCGTCCCCATTTTGCCAGTTACGTTACAGACGAGGGGGAGAGGGGGGCGATATTTACCAGATAGAATACAAAAATAAGTTAATTTAAAAACAAATGAATATTTTTAACACAGACCATCAGATGTAATCATAAAACTGGAATCGATAAATATGAAAGAGTTCCGATATTATTTGCCAAAGATTTAAAGTTTACAGTACGTACTTGAGTTTTTATTGCATTGCCCCGATTCAGCATTCGCTCTGGCTTCAGAAAAATTTAATATTTATTATTATAATTTTGGGGAAAACTTGGCTCTTTTATCTAGAATTGGATCTGACTTCAGCGTACTTCTACAAAAATAAACATACCTAGCCTTTTCTGTAGATCCCATAAAAAGGATTATCTTTAACTAGAAGATACTTAGTGACCATACATAAACACGTTTTTTTTTATTGTTTTTTATTTATTTATTTAAAATTTATGCAATAAAAAGTACAAAGGCGGACATAATGCCTTAGGCATTCTCTACCAGTCAACCAAAAGTGTTTTTTTTTTTTTACCGATTGGAAATCATCCAATAACTTCTCCCGCCCTGGGCGGGGCGAGAGGAACTGTCAGACTTTTACTGACTAAAACCCATCCATGTTCCTTCCTGTGCCCTTTGCGTTCCGTGGGCGCGGTATCTCTTTCGAACAACCCGCAGCCCCGGCAGGCATGGCCCTGAGTGGCCCCTTGGGATGTTTGCTGACATCTCTTTGAGGCGCGCGTGGAACACGAACGCGCCGTCGACACGGTCTGTCGTCAAGTGACGTAAGGACGGTGAGCTACCGCCCACAGACCCGCGTCTACGGTGGCCGGGAGTCGTCTCGCGGCTCCCGACGCCCGGAGCGTCTACTGCGGCGGCTGGGACGAGAGAGTCTCTGCCTCTCCCGTCCCGCCACCTCATTCTCTAGCATCACTGCTTCTCAGAATGAGGTGACTGCAAACCAAAGGTGATGATTGTCCTTTATTGTTTTCTAATAAAGAAGTAACAAGAATATTGTGACCAAGATTTTGTGTAAACCAAATTGAAAAGGCTGACCGTGGAGTTTCTTCCTCGTTCTTCTTCATAGAAGCCTACACACGTTTTGAAACGAGCAACTAGCGAAACATGAAATGTATAAATCTTGCCTTTAATTGTGTCGGCGTTAACAATACACCAATTAACAAACTCAACCCTTACAACTTAAACGCAAACCCAAAACGCAGACTTAAAAACGTAAACGCAATAAAAAATAATCAGAAGCCAAATTCAAATGAATGAGAAGCCGAGGCGAGGTCTCACGGGCGGCGAGTAGAGGGAAAGCATAATTGAATTATTTCGTTAACGTAATGAAACGGGATCCTGAGACGATTCCGAGGGTAGATGCATAAAGAATTTTATCGCAACCGACGCGGGCCACGGATAAGTTAGCATCGTGTTACTAGATGTGGCTTGGTTTAAAGGGTTGAGTTTGAAGTTTGAAGGGTTGTTTTGTTTTTCGGAAAAATATATTATATTTCGCTATTGTGTGTGTAGTTTGTATGTTTTGTAGTTTTTCTCATTGGGTATTAATTAATAATTATGATTTTCAAATAAATATCTACAATGTTTAATTTTTCAGTTACTTCGAAATTTTTGCGCCTTTTGGGATAAAATAACCATTCTAAACCTTGATATAAGCAATCTAGGTCCAAAAACAATTATAAAGTATTATGCAAGGTTATTTGTTGGAGTAGAATTAGTAATAATGGCAATAGACTCGCCCCCTATTACATGGGACCTAAGCATACCGGCGAACTGTGGGTGTACATTGTTACACCTCTGCCTAACCCTTCGGGGAATACAGGCGTGATGGTATGTTACGTTGTGTTATGTTAGAATAAGTAAATATTTAGAAATAAATAAAACTATGGAGAAAATACTCCATTAGTCACAGCAAATAAAAAATAACTACTTATAATGACATAATGCCGCTAACAAACATCAAAATAAAGAAAATAGCAATATTACGATTACAGATCCTCGATACATCAATGTTTGTCTTAGAATTGTTATAACAAATACGATATGTATGACATTTGCGAAGTCTAACCTTTCTTCGGTGGTCCATACTTTTACAAATATCAAAAATATATTTTTTCGATACAATTTATTTGTCAAAATCTTTAAGAATCATGTTATTTGTGATTGATCAAGTTTACGTGTGCTTTACGATAGGTTTTTCAGAAATGTCGAGTGCGCAATACTATGAGTATAAGTATAAGCAGCGTGCTTGTATGACCAAATGTATGAACGTGGACGAGGCGAAAGGAGTATATAAGCAGGTAGCATTCTGTGGTGTCTGCCTACCCCCATGGGGAAAAGGGTGTGAGTTTATGTATGTACAATAGATTCGTTATGTCATAATAGGTATACTTTAGTATTATTTATGTCGAATCTAGAGCCTCGTTAGCCTAGTTCTCCTAAGCGTGACTGCTATGCTAGAGATCTTAGGTTCGATATCCAGCTTGATTGGGTTTTTCTATGAAATTCTCAGTAGCAGCTCGGAGTTAGGATTTGTGCCCGGTAATTGCAATATGCTCGCCCCCTATTACATGGGACCTAAATACACCGGCGAACTGTGGGAGAAAATTGTTATACCTCTGCCTAACCCTTCGGGGAATACAGGCGTGATGGTATGTTGTTGTTGTTGACTCTAGAGCTACACATATACCTATTAAAAAAGCAGCTGTTCCATACACTTTTGTATTGGCATTTTTGTTGCTGATATTGGTTCATATTTCAAAGTTGATCTCGTAATATTTTTATTATTATAAGTACTTTCTGAAAGATAATCAGTGTACTAAAATTCAGCCTATATAAAGCTTCCGTAAATTTAGAATTTTTGCTAGAGTACTTCTATTATGAACGTATAACAATAGAGCAAATTATAAATTATGTAGACATACAACTTTATTTAATATCTCATTCTAATATAAACCTCAGAGCTATTTAATTTCAACAAGACGACCCCGCCCCGGGCCACTGCATCCCCCGTCGATAGGGCTCTCACGCGCATGATGGCGTCCACCGTAGAGCGCCCCCTGCGGAAACCAAATTGGTTGTCCGCAAGGTCCGGCCCCATCCCCACCAGGTGCCCGACGAGGCGGCCCGCAATCACTCTCTCAAAGAGCTTTGCCACCTCGTCGAGCAACACGATGGGCCGGTATGCGGACGGCGAGTCCGCAGGGCGCCCCGGCTTCCGTATGAGGACCAGCTTCCCCGTCTTCCAGCGACGTGGGAACTGGCCCCTCTCCAAGCATGCGCTTAGGAGCCCCTCCAGTCGAGGCCCAAGTGCCTCTGAGGCCAGGACCTAGGCTTTGCCAGGTAAGCCATCGGGTCCCGGGGACGCTAGAGGTCTTGGATTCGATTTTCAGTCGAGCGAGTCGGGCGGGAGAAGTTATTTGATGATTTCCCACCCACCAAAAAAAAAAAAAAGAAATTAATTTCAACAACAGATAAAATACCTTTGACTGAGATTAATTATTACAATCAAAGGTATCGAATACATCCTCAAATTGATTATGAACGATATAATGTTGGTTCCAATAATGCTACAAAGGAATATTTGTATAATTTAACCCCAACATATTTGAGATGAAATCGCAATAAAAATAATGTGGACGATACATCGTGCGATGTTAATTTCGTTGTCATTCCTGTTAACATTATATTGGACGGTGAAACAGACAAGATAAATATTTTCGTATATTAAAACTGACGTTTTTATTTTCCGCGAAAAATTCTTACTGCTTAACACTCACGATATTTGAAGGCAATATCTGGTTACATTTGACACGAGGATAAAGCTACAATTTCTGGCAAAAACAGGTGCTTGTGACAAAAATTCAAGGCGATTGGTAACGCCAATGACCTTGACAAGAAAGTCTAATACATTTTGGGTAGGATTTTGGGGTTACTGCCTTGCAGAAATGTCAACGGAAAGAAGGGCTTAAAGTGGAATGAGAAATAAACTTAGTTTAGCAGAATGACGTTCATACAATAACTGAAATCAAGATTTTAAATACGACTACATACTTCTATAGACACTATCACCTATATATATTATAAAAGTAGCTTAGTATTAACTTACTTTTATCACCCGCATTAAGTTACATTTTTGGTTACAGCTCAGCACCTATAAGGCGTAACGTGATGTTATGTAGCCTAAAGCGTTCCTCGATAAATTGACTATTAAACATAAAAATATTTTTTCAATTCAAACCAGTAGTTCCTAAGATTAGCACGTACAACCAAACAAACTCTTCAGCTTTATGATATTAGTGTAGATAACAGAAAAGCAACACAACAATAATACTGATTCTCTGCCTCCGAGACTAGAAACACACACGTAACTTAGAAATCAATAATTCTCTTAGACTGATTATGGAGACAATTAGCAACTCCGGTTAACTTCATATGTTGCCTTAAGTTACAGCTCAATAACTTAGGCTTACTTGATACGGCAACACTAGATCTAGTCGGTACATCTTCGATCCGCTTTAAATAGCGTATATTATCTTATACAAAGTTAAATTAGTTCATATTAAAGTTCCTCAACATAGCTCTAACATACTCAGTTCATTCTAAGTCAATTATAAGAAGCTTGAGATAATCTATGTAGAAGTTTCAGAAGCACAAAATAGTATTATTAAGTTGTAAAATGATTAGGTATGGACGTAATTTGCTAAATTAAAATTAAGTCCATGTCTACTATAACTAGTTACTTTTGACTTTAAGTAAGTCTAGACTTACCTTAATAAAGGTCAAAGTCAAAGTAATTTGTTTGTCAAAAACATGGTATTGAGGATGTCACGTAAGATACAACAGTAGTTCAACATGTTTCACCATTAGTTGGTATACAAATATTATATGATATTAAATAAATGGAGCATCAGAGATAATTATATAGACCATATACATTCATAATTACACACATACACTCTCAATTATTATTATATAGTAATAATAATTAATAATTGTTACTATTCTGGGTTTGATTCTCGAGCAGGGAACATTTTTCGGGTTTTCCCATTAGGGATTTCTCAATAGCAAAACCGGAGTTTGGGATTTGGGGGTGAGACTTCACCATGCTTCTGGCGTCTCGTTGTACTATAAGAGTGAAGTAAATGGGAGAGCACCTGTGTTCGCACACACTTGTGCCCTATAATAATATCTCCTGCGTACTTGGCTAGTCTTCATTGAGATTGGATGCCATGACTAAAATTCGGTCGGGTAAATATTATACAGTTTCAATATATTTGTAGTAACAAAATTATTGACTAGGAGCTTACATTTAGAGTAGTGACAAGCAAAGCTATTGTAACTATTGCAATAAAACAAACATAGAATCATTCTCCTGTACTATAAAATGCTCAAATAACGTCATCAAATATGAGCAGTGTGATTAAAGCGGGTACAATCACAAAATAACGAGATACAGAAGGCAAGGTGTAACACAATAATAATACCAGACCATTATTGTCCAACAGCAAGGCAACGGCCTCTTCTCATACAGAGAAGGTACGATATATCACCATGCCTGCTCAAGGTGGATTGACGATTTCAGGCTACTACTACTAATCACGAGTTCAAGTTTCCTCACGATGTTTCCCTTCACCAAAAGTACCGTAAAAAGTCACATTGGTACTAGCCTGGTATCAATCCATCGATCAACCTCATGCATGAGAAGCGTAGGGCGTATTGACCACTGGACTATCACAACTACCATACCAGGAGGCATACATTGTGTGCCGTCCCTGTGAGGCGCACATTCGCCCGCGCCCAGTCGCCTATCCCACGTTTTCTATCCTCGCTTAACGCTCTCTTGGACACCAAGCCTGACTGTGATGTGTTCGCGGACGAATGGAAGACGATCATGTCAGTATATTTGGAGTATTGTGAAATGAGCGTGTAAATGTCGTTAAATATTTATTAAATACTTTGTCTTTAGCTAATGTAAGTGGCCAATAGCCGTTTTATGTTAAAGTAAAATAAGTCCTCATTAGCCTAGTGGTTCAATTCCCAGGTCGAGCAAAAAGTGTTATTGGGTTTTTCTATAAAATTCTCAGTAGTAGCTCGGGGTTAGGATTTGTTCCCAGTTGATGGCAATAGGCTCGCCCCTATTACATGGGACAATAACATACCGGCGAACTGTGGGAGTACATTGGTACACCTCTGCCTAACCCTTCGGGGAATATAGGCGTGATGGTATGTCGTTGTTGTTGTAAAATAAATAAAAAAATTAATATCATTTTCATTTTCATCAAGTTTTTGCATAAAACAGATGAGCGTATTGTACATAGGGTGGTGTGAATGTGTGAATCATTCTCACCATTTGTGTGAAGCAACCTTCTGTGCCTTGTCTATTTTGTGTTGAAAGCGCGGGTACCTCAGCCTGTGTAATTATAACTTGCAAACTACTAATGCGATCTATTTTAATAAATGATAGTTATTAACGGGGATTCTGGTGACGCTTTCTGCGTTGCAAATTGGATTGTTAGTAAAGGGAATATTCTATGATGTTTAAATTAGGTAGATAGAAATAGCGTTGATGAGTATGTGCTTTTAATATTTTTACTGGGTCACCAGGTAGGCTACAGAAATTAGAGAAGAAATCAGAAGGGTTTTCTATTTAATGCAATTAAAAAATATATTTTTAAAGGCCAATTTTTTGTTATTTTCACAACCTACGTACAATACACGTAAAAAAAACTTAAATTCTCCACTAAATTAAAAAAAAAGCACGCTCAACCCCAACAACCTAAAACACCAACCACGCTCACCCCTTCCAGCCACATCCAGCAACTCTACACCGTATAATTTTATCGCGGTAAGTATGCCGCTCAAATTACAAGACGAACGTTGCAAATTGAAATGAGTCGACGAGCAATGCTTGAGAATTTCCACTTTTATATTTAGCTGGCCTAGTATCTCTGTTTAAGTGCATAGTGATTTTATTTATGAGTCATAACCAGGGGAATTATGTTTGAGGTTTTTAGCTGTGCTAAGATAGATTTTTAATTGGCTCAATTCTGAAAAGAATTCGCTCCAAAGCTTCCATAAGGGCTTGGGAAAGTTAGTTCCACGATATTTTTATCTTTATCTTGTATAAAATCTTTAAACAGGCGTTTTTTGGTGAAGTAGAGCAATTCGAGATTAAATAATCTTATTAACAAGAAAATTCTAAATCGGTTCATGCGTTCGGGAGCTACGATGCCACAAACACACACACAGACACGTCAAACTTATAACATACCGTCGTTTTTGCGTCTGGGATTAAAAATAGAACAACCTAACTCATATAAGTACCCTATAAACACGTTTTGAGTGTAATTATCGCTGACTGAACTAAGCTTAGCCAATCACAGCACGGCATCACTGCCAGGCGTACTGCTGCGCTGGAAATGACAAAAATTGTCAAAGGGGTGCGTGTGTTGCTTCGTTTTGACTTAGTAATAAGTATTTACTTATTTTATTTTTCAGAGGACACTTATATTTTGACTCAATAAGTTTTGATCTCGAATCAACGCGAAAAAAAGAGAAATCAATTTAGGATTATTTTTCTACCGTGAAACCTTTCTTTTTAGAATTTTCTTCTTGAGCAGTTGCCGTGGAAATCGCATCAAATTTACATAAAAAACCCTCAATTTTACCCCCCCCCACCTACACCAAAAAAAAAATAACAGTCTACCCAATCCTCAGTTCCGGCTATAGGATCAATTTGAGGAATAAATTGGTCCTGACATTGAGCCCCCAATATCGGATTATTAGTCATCGCTTCTCTAGAAGAAACGTAATAAATAAATAAAGACTTTATTGATAACATTACTGGTGAGCCGGAGATAGGAAGAGCCTATAACTCAATAAGTGTGAGTAGTGTTACTTGAGAAGAATTTAAAAGGAATCGGAAATATTTGGAATCAAAGCGTTTCGCGAATTGTTTTAAGACAGCGATACACACTGCCGGTAAGATACGTTTTATTACTGAATAGGTGCTGAGTAGGTAATTCGGTTTTTGATACCTAAAACCAGCCTATTAATGTCCGATTACAGGGCAAAGGCCTCTTCTCATACCGAGAAGATATGAGCGTTCGCTCAAGGCCGATTGATGATTTTAGACTTCGGCGTTATCTATGATGTGCAAGATAAACCTTACCTTTATTAATAGTTGTCTAAAAGAGTGCCTTATTTCATCCAAAATCACATACGCACATACCATCACGCCTGTATTTCCCGAAGGGTTTAGGCAGAGGTGTAACAATGTACACCCACAGTTCGCCGGTATGTTTAGGTCCCAATGTAATAGGGGGCGAGCCTATTGACATTAACCGGGCACAAATCCTAACTCTGAGAATTTCATAGAAAAACCCAATAACAATTTATCCAAAATCATTATGCTATTTATGCATGATTGCGTAACAAACATACAAACATCTTTTCTCTCTTCCCATCACTAAATAAACGGCTAATTTTTTGACACACTCCATTTTACAGCTTATGGTAATAACTTTAACGACTATTTAACGTAACTCTACCGATAACCCACTTCTGGTTGACCGCTCCATTAGTCAAATGGTTAAAATGGGGTCTATTTCCGGGTCCACAAAGGATATGAGGTTTTCCGTCCTTGACGATTTTTTTAAGTGGGTACTAGGGATTTGTAAATTGATTGTGTGGTGTGAAAAAAGAAACTATAGTAATTAAATGTGATAAAGTTTAAGAGTTTGTTGGTTTGTTTGAACACGCTTATCTCTAGAACAATACATGATAGACAGATCCATGAGAAATAATATAGGCTATATCATGAACACACGGAAGCGGAGCAGTAACAAAAGACGTAACTGAACGCGGGTTAAACCGCGGGGTATGGCTAGTGTCTGTATATAAAGTAAACTAGAGTAGACTAGAGACCAGGTTTAGACTGTAACTGATCTTTTCTTAATTAATTTATTCTATTTATCTATTATATTATTTATATATATTTATTTATATAATTTTTTAGGCCCTGGTGGAAAATCTTCAAGTATGTCCTTGTCTTTTTTTGGTGCACGGTGGAAAGCTACATGGACTTCCTCCATCGTGGGGGTGATGGAGAAGCATGCTAGACTCTTACCGGCTAAAACCACCCAGGTGGTACCTTCTCACACATACGCCGGGCATATCGGGAACTTACGCACCTTCTACAATCCCCGACTAATCCCCTCCAAACCTAACCTATTTTATTACAACCCCCTCAGCTTTTTCCCAGTCGCGTAAAAAACAAGATCACCCCCACAAACACAACTAGGTACATTATCCGTCACAGTTGCACAGTGTAGAGTGCGTCGTGACCTAATTATGGTACTACCATAAGTACACGATGCTAAACAGTGCGAACGCGTGCCGTAAGACCGTTGAACTGCGCGACCTCTTACGTATAAAAACGTCAACTTTAAATGCTGTTAGGGGTGTGCTATCAAAATATATTATTTGTTAAAATTTAAGGCGTCATTTATTTTTTATCATTTATCTTCTCTTTCTTCATTATTAACTGCCTCGTTAGACTAGAGGTCCTAAGCGCGACTGCTACGCTAGAGGTCTTGGGTTCGATTCCTAGGTCGAGCAAAAAGTGTTACTGGGTTTTTCTATAAAATTCCCAGTTGCAGCTCGGGAGTTAGAGTTAGGATTTGTGCCCGGTTAATGGCAATAGATTCGCCCCCTATTACATGGGACCTAAACATACTGGCGACCTGAAGGTGTTGATTGGTACACTTCCGCCTAACCTTTCGGGGAATATAGGCGTGATGGTATCTCCTATAAACTTACTAACTATACTACACCACACTACACTTACTTTACTATATATTATTATGTAGCTTCTGCTCGCGACTTCGTCCGCGAAGGTTTTTCACCCGCATTAGGTTACGTCTTTAGTTACTGCTCCGCACCTATTAGTCGCACCGTGATGTTATATATTCTTCCTCTATAAATTATCTATCCAACACATAAAGTATTATTAAATTCAAACCAGAAGGTCCTGAGATTAGCGCGTTCAACCAAATGAACAAACAAACTCTTCAGCTTTATAATATTAGTATGGATATATTAATTGAGAAATCAATTCTGTCTGTTCGTCTGTTCGTTGCCCCATCATGGCAAAACCACTGAACCGATCTTAATCAAATTTATTTTGTTACTGGATAAAAACTTAGACTACTTTTGTTCGGAATATTCGCGAACGCGGGCGGCGCAAGAGATGGCGGAGGCGGCGACGGCTGCGGGGCGGGGGGCAGCGGACGGCGAGGCGCTCGTGGGCGCGACCGCCGCACCGGCCCCGCACTCCAACTAGGCCTTAGACGACGGCGGACGACAGGCACCGCGTTACCGCGATCTCTTTTAGAATCCGTACGCGAGTCGTAATAACTATTTTTGTAATTGTTAATTTACTTAACAATAAGTTAGTTAATTGTAACCAGCATCAGTAGCGTCATTTCTCAAGCCTACTACAGTCCCGTACAACTTTATGATCCGCCACTTAGTCGTTGTCCGCACACAAGTATTTCAATAAAAGCTAATTAATCATACAGGAATCAAACCCACACATCATAACATGAACAGCTGGTCCTAACCACAAAACACTGAGGTACTAATTATCAACCCCGATATTAATTAATAACATTGCCAAAGCTAAACAAACATAGTTATGTTGTTACCAATCAGAGCCAACTACTAATTAAAATAATGTAATTATACGCTGTAATGTAATTTAGTGTTTAATTGTACATACCTGGGGCTCAAATTATTTAATATATTGTGCCTATTCAAAATACTAGGAATACTCGATTAGATAGACGAGGTGTATAAGACCCATTATGTAGCTGTTACCGACGCGTACTGCCCATCAATCTAATACGTTAATCAAAAAGCAAAAATTAAAAAAAAATAATTACTTAAATTTTCAGGGGCGTAGGGGGGGGAAATTTTAGGGGAGGGCATCTAACAAAAGAGCTGATAACTTTAAAACGGCTAAGCCGATTGTGATAAAACATATCTAAGAACCGTAACTACGAAACCTGCTTGCAAATTAAAAAAAAACACATTCAAATCGGTTCACCCGTTTAAGAGCTACGGTGCCACAGACACGTCAAACTTATAACACCTCTCTTTTAGAGTCAGAGGTTAAAAATTATTGCTGGAAAACGTCTTTTATTTTTGGTGTTAATAATCTGTTTATGGTAGAGTGCAATATAACACACGCAAAACATTTTTCCTTTGGGTGCATGCAATAATACAGGAGTCGTGGGGGTACTTAAACTTTAATACTTATTTTTACTGCCTCATTAGCCTAGTGTTAATAAGCGCGACTGATACGGTAGAGGTCTTGGGTTCAATTCCCAGGTCGAGCAAAAAGTGTTATTGAGTTTTTCTATGAAATTCTCGGTAGCAGCTCGGAGTTTGGATTTGTTTGGATTTTGGTGTGCCCGGTTAATGGCAACAGGCTCGCCCCCTATTACATGGGACCTAAACATACCGGCGAACTGTAGGTGTACATTGTTACACTTCTGCCTACCCCCTCGGGGAATACAGGCGTGATGGTATGTATGTATGTGTGTGAGTAAATAAAAACTTTTTAACAAAAAATACAACCGCATTCAAAAACTCTAAAGTGAAAATAACTTTAGCTTTGGAAGACGGCGGCTTTGGTTCTGTTTGTTGCTTTGTATTGCCAAAATATACATAAAAAAACATATATATATATAAATAGGTAACCTCCTTTTTGAAATCGGTTAAAAATAAGGTTCAATTTCGTTACCAGAATGTTCTCAGGTATGACTTGGACCGGAAATGTAATTATGATCGCGATGATAGAAAGAAAATGTTCAAATTAGGTTCAAAAAGTGTGTTTTAACCCCTATTATTAAAGGTATCGACTTAAATTTATGTATGGAGACTCACACCCAATATTTAAGACAAACTATACTTTATTTATTACAGCATTAGACAACTATTTTATTAACTATTATTATTTGTCCAAATAATAATAATTCTTAGTTGGTTATAAATTTGTTTCGTTGGTCTCGTGGTCGCAAGAGCAACTGACGAGTGTGGGGGTCCCGGATTTGATTCCCAGGTCGGGCAAAAAGTGTTATTGGGATTTTCCATTAGGATTTGCTTAGTAACGGCCCGGAGTTAGAAAGTTGGTGGTGAAACACCCCCGTGCCTCGGAAAGCACGTTAAGCCGTTGGTCCCGACTGTCATTCGTAGATCATTGACTATCGTTGTGGATGGTCAGAAGCCTGGAAGTCTGATAACCAGTCTAACTAAGGGGTATCGTGTTGCCCAGTTACTGGGTTGTGGAGGTCAGATAGGCAGTCGCTCCATGTAAAACATTGGTATTCAGCTGCATCCGGTTAGAGTGGAAACCGACCCCAACATAGTTAGTAAAAGGCTAAGCAGATGATGAAATTGCGTCTTATTTCTTAAATAAATATTTTAACCGAAAAATAACTTATCAATTCTGATGCTGTCTGTACAATCAGTATCGTTAGCAAGTCAACTAATGTCTATATGACATATCTTACATCAGCGTCGACATGACATGACATGTCTCACATTTGGTGGCAACATTCATTCCACATTACGTGTCCAGATACAACATAATGTCACGCTCGTATTTTAAAAGTATTGCTTTTGTACACGTCAAGAAAAAAAATGTGTAAATTATATATTTTTTTAGAGTCCGTTTTTTAGCGAATTTCCATATGGCGACTTGCGGTAATATTTAACTGGCAGAAATCCTCACGTAAGGTAAAAGCGTTGTGCCCCTTACAGGCAATTTTCACTCTCTTTATTTTTCCTACATACATATACCATCACGCCTGTATTCCCAGAAGGGTTAGTCAGAGGTGTACCAGTACATGCACAGTACTCCGGTATGTTTTAAGTCCCATGTAATAGTGGGCGAGCCCATTACCATTAACCGGGCACAAATCCTAACTCCGAGCTGCTACTGAGAATTTCATAGAAAAACCCAATAACACTTTGCTGGACCTGGGAATCGAACCCAAGACTTTTAGCGTAGCAGTCGCGCTTGGGACCACTTGGCTAACGATGCAGCATGAGGAGGAGGGAGGATTCTTTTTCCTCTCTGTCTTTTTCTTTTATTTATGCCACAACGGTTGCAAACACGCATGCTGCTCACCTGATGGTAAGCAGTCACCACAGCTTATGGATGGCTGCAACACCAGGAGCATCACAAGCATGTTGTCTACCTTATAAAAACCCAATCACCCCTCTTATAGAACCCCACACTGTACTGATTTTGCTTCTTTATTCGCACAACTCGACAAAATGTAAGGATCACCTGTTTTTTGCGGTTTAGGGATTGGTCCCATATTAAAAGTGGTTCATATTCAATTATCTTTTGTCTGGATTTCTGCTTGTATTTAAATAAAATACATAGGTACATACACCACGCTCGGAAACACAAATTGTCGATTCCATTATGATCTTGACAATATTCTATAAGACCTATATGTACAAATGGAAAGCAATAAAGTATTGAGTATTGAGTGTTGAAGTGGAACTGGGTGGGTCATGTCTACTGGCTCCCCAGGACCCGCATATCACATGTCTGGAGTCCTGATACAGTCACACCGAAGAGAAGATGGAAGGACACTTTAGATAGATTCCTCAGGAATCCACGAGATGACGAAGAACATCGAGAGAAATGAAAGAAATAAGAGCAGGCCTTTGCCCAGGGGTGGGAACTTACAGGCCAACCAAAAAACTAAAATCACCATCCTCAGTAAAAAGAAACAACAACAACAATATACCATCACGCCTGTATTCCCCGAAGGGTTAGGCAGAGGTGTACCAATTTACACCCACAGTTCGCCGGTATGTTTAGGTCCCATGTAATAGGGGGCGAGCCTATTGCCATTAACCGGGCACAAATCCTAACTCCGAGCTGCTACTGAGAAATTCCAAATGGAAAAACCCAATGATGGTTTTTGCTCGACCTGGGAATCGAACCCAGGACCCCATGCTCATCAGTCGTGCTTGCGACCACGAGACCAACGGGGCAGTCCAAACAATATTTATAAACTAAATTATAAATTAAATATTTACAGCCTTAAAATTAAATTAAAAAAACTTTAATAATAACAAAAAAGAAACTAAACCTAAATGGCATCAAAAAATTTCTCCGCGTCGCCGTCAACCGGAAAAGTGCCCAAAAGACGGCGGAAATGTGGCGGTATTGCCACATTGGATGGCAATGCTTAAATTTTGGCCAAGGTAAAAGCCAGCATTTGGATCACGAGAAGTGCCAACTAACCGTTTAAATAAATAAAGAAACAATAGGAATTCTATTCCACAACAAATATGTAGTAACATCTAGGGATTTCAAATCTGCCAAACACGAGGAATAAAAAACAGGCATGTAAACACCTAATATTCCCTAGAAAGAGGATCCAAGTACACCTGAAAATACGCTAAAATACGCTGTTATCTCGTACTTCCATGTGTGAGTTATTTCCAAAAAGGCTGTCTAGATAAGAAAGGTTACTTTTTTGTTCAAGATCCCAGTGTCAAACGATCAAAGTCATTCTTGCTGTTGACATTTTCTGGAGAGGTGAAGGACTATGTTGTTAAAAATATATATGTATTTATTAGCTCCAATTCTGGGCCTTTTTTGAGGTATGACGAACAAAAATCATCACTTTTAAATGTAAATAAATAAGGTACCTTTTATCCATAAATATTGTGAAGAGACAACGACGGGAGGGGACGCCCTAGAAAAACCTAACCTGACCTTATTGGTGAGGTTCTTCAGAAAGGTCACGTGCGCAGTACTCGTAACCGGCGTGCTTGTATGACCAGATGTATGAACGCGGACGAGGCGAAAAGAGTATGTAAGAATCGTAGCAGGTGGCATTCTGTTGTTCCTGCCTACCCCCATGGGAAAAAGGCGTGAGTTTATGTATGTATTGTACAGAGATGAAGTTCCTTTCTTTGTATTATAAGAGGTAAATTCTGTAAGTACTGGTCCGATTATAAAAGATCTTTTACGGATTAAAAGCTACACTATTCCCGAGTGCCATACATAGGCTTTGTTTCATAGTATACTAGAATAGTAGTAGAGCTCTTTATGAAGGAGCTCGTCTGGGAAAATACTACCACCATACCTATTTCTGCCGCAAAGCAGCGTTGCTGTGTTCCGGTTTCACATTTCATCTTTGTCTCTGGGATGGCAACGCATTTGCAAGGCCTCTGGTATTGCAGATGTCTATAGTTAGCGGTGACCACTTAACATCAGGTGGCCTCGCGGCGTGATATTCAATACCGTATGAACCTTGCTCGTGAGTTATTCTATCTATTGATGAAAACCCTATTAAAATCCACTGCGAAGTTTAAAAGATCTTAACGTAAGATAGCAGTCGGAAAGCGACCTTAACCGTTTTTATTTAGAGCCGATTTTTCAATCGTCAGATACCTCTTAACGGAGGAATAAATATGGCGGTTTGACAGCTTAGACGTTAAGTCAAACTGTCATATTTATTCGTCAGATAAAAGTTATCTGACCATTGAAAAATCAGCCCTTAGAGACATAGCTTTTATGTGTACAAAGTAATAAGACGAGAGAAGACAGAATTAACCTGATATCTGAAAATCATTAAAACCAATAAGTAATCGCGAGACGACTCCCGGCCACCGTAGATACGGGCCTGTGGACGGTGAGCAATAGGTAGCTCACCGTCCTTACGTTGCATAACGACAGGCCGTGTCGACGGCGCGTTCGTGTTCCACGCGCGCCTCAAAGAGATGTCAGCAAAAGGAAGGGGCCACTGAGGGCCGATGCCTACCGGGGCTGCGGGTTGTTGCTGTGTTTGTGTTGTCGCAAGAGATACCGCGCCCCCGGAACGCAAAGGGCACAAGAAGGAACATGGGTGGGTTTTAGTCAGTAAAAGTCTGACACTCCCTCCCGTCCCGCCCAGGGCGGGAGAAGTTATTTGATGATTTCCAATAAGATAAAAAAAAGGTACCTACATATATTCTTACAGACATATTCCTATATCAAACCTCAAAATTTCAGCCATTTAAGATGATGTTAGTCTGGCGATTTCGGGATCTCAGTCCATAATATAGGTAAGCATAAAAGGGTAGCCAGATTTTCTGGAACGGGTTTCAAAGATCAAGTTACGTAATAAAGCCTTTTATGTGAACCTTGGTTTATTGATATAGGTGCTAGGAAATTTTCAAAGCGATGTAGATGTTATTTTGTATGACAGAAAACCGTTTTTCTTGTTCATTTAAAACTCAGATAAGGTTATCTGTCATGGTTCCGACTCAGTAAATAATTTGCCATGCAAGTTAAGGCTTTAAATCTTCAGCGTTACAGTATTTTGTCAAATGAAGAGGTTAGAAAAGGTGAAAACTCGCGGGCTTTGCGCTGGCAGCCAGTGGTGGTCCCTGACGTGTCGGAACGGGTCTTTTAGAGCCTTCATACCCGTCCGAGTTTTGTAGGATCGATTATCGGACCGTTCAATAGATCCATAGTTTCGTGAGACCGACATTTTGTAAGACGTGTGCGTCGATATATTAGAATTCATATGGTCCATTCTCTCCGAAAAAAAGTCGGTCAACGATTTTCCGACGTAGTCGGACAGCCTTATAGTGAGCTGTGACTATCCTTGTTTGAAAAAACAATATGAAATTTATTTATTTCTTTTTGTTTCTAGTAGTGATTTAGTTTTTTTAACAAAATTATAATACATAATATTTTTTTTTTTATTATTACTAAAGTATAAAAGTCCTATAATTAATTGAACATACCTGATCCAATTATTTTCTTAGTTGAGATCTGTAACAAAAAGAAAGACATTACGTATTTCAATATCATTTTGTTATTTAAATTGTTTATATATAATAACATAGCATCACGCCTGTATTCCCCGAATGGTTGGGCAGAGGTCTCATGTAATAGGGGGCGAGCCTATTGCCATTAACCGGGCACAAATCCTAATTCGAGCTGCTACTGAGAATTTCATAAAAAAGCCCAATAACACTTTTTGCTCGAAGAGTTTTTTGTGTATGTTTTAATATTTTTGTTGACGAGCTAGAATAGCCTAGTGGTCCTAAGCGTGACTGCCACGCTAGAGGTCTTGGGTTCGATTCCCAGGTCGAGCAAAGTATTATTGAGTTTTCCTATGCAATTCTCAGTAGCAGCTCGGAGTTAGGATTTGTGCCCGGTTAATGGCAATAGGCTCGCCCCCTATTACATGGGACCTAAACATACCGGCGAACTGTAGATATACATTGGTACACCTCTGCCTAACCCTTCAGGGAATACAGGCGTGATGGTATGTTAATATTTCCCATCAATAAGCTAAGAAAAAGAAAAATAATGCAAAGAAAAATCTTACGACTCATTAAAATAACCGTACGTAATTAAATGGGTACCTACTTCTGTCTAATAAAATTCAAGTATAATTACATCAATCAAAAGATGCTTAAATAAAGATTCTAATTAGGCTACAATCAAATTACCGATTCTGTGAGAGCAAAGTCGTCGACGCAAACTGGCCCTTCATCATCATCTACTTAGCCTTTTCCCAACTATGTTGAGGTCGGCTTCCAGTCTAACCGGATGCAGCTAAGTACCAGTGTTTTACATGGAGCGACTGCCTATCTGACCTCCACAACCCAGTTACTGGGCAACACAATAACCTTTTGGTAAGACTGGTTGTCAGACTTTCTGGCTTCTGGCTATCCATAACGACTGTCAAAGATCTACGAATGACAGCCGGAACCAACGGCTTTACGTGCTTTCCGAGGCACGAGGGTGTCACACCACCAACTTCCAAACTCCGGGCTGCTACTAAGAAAATCGTAATGAACAAACCCAATAACACTTTTTGCCCGACCCGGGAATCGATCCCAGGACCCCGTGCTCATCAGTCGCGCTTGCGACCAAGAGACCAACGGGGCAGTCAGCAGGGATCGATCAGGGATCGATTCCCAGGTCGGGCAAAAAGTGTTATTGAGTTTTTCCATTAGGATTTGCTCAGTAGCAGCCTGGGGTCTGACAAAAGGTCTAACCAAGGGGTATCATGTTGCCCACTAACTGGTTTGTGGAGGTCAGGTAGGCAGTCGCTCCATGTAAAACACAGGTACTCAGCTGTATACGGTTAGACTGAAAGCCGACCCCAATATAGTTGGGAAAAAGGCTAAGCAGATAATGATGACTAATATTACAAAAAATTAAAGTTTTTTGTTTGTTTATAAAAAGTAATTTAGTCTGAACGTACTGCGGGTCTGTGGACGGTGAGCAATAGGTAGCTCACCGTCCGTACGTTGCATAACGACAGGCCGTGTCGACGGCGCGTTCGTGTTCCTCGCGCGCCTCAAAGAGATGTCAGCAAATCTTGAACAGGCCACTCAGGGCCGATGCCTGCGAGGGCTGCGCGTTGTTCGTAGGAGATACCACGCCCCCGGAACGCAAAGGGTACAAGAACGAACATGGACGAGTCATTTGATGATTTCCCATCCCAAAAATTAAAAAAAACTTGCCCCTATCTATAGCTGCTAATATAATAAAGCAGACGAGATTTTGTTTGTTTGTGTGTTTGTTTAAACACGCTAATCTCTGGAACTAAGAGTCTGATTCGAAAAAATCTTTTGTATATGACAGCCAGATGTATAAGGAAGCTTTTGCCTGAGACCTCGTTTCCATCAAAAAATTTGAAAGGACGCAGTCGCTGGGACGCGGACCGTAAATTTTCTCGTGAGAAAAAGTAGCCTATGTATTATTCCACACTACAACCTAACTAAGTGCTAAATTTCATCCAGATCCGTTCAGCCGTTTAAGCGTGAGAGAGTAACAAACATCCATCCATCCATCCTCACAAATTTTCGCATTTATAATATCAGTAGGATAGTATAGGCTTTACAACATCACGCTACGCTACACAGAGGCGGAGCAGTAACCAAAAATGTAACTTAATGCAGGTAAAAAAAAACCACGCGAACGAAGTCGGGAGCAGGAGCTAGTAATCGAATATTTGCAAAAAGCCTAACGACTTGCAGAAAGTACATTAAGAAGATCGGAACGAAAAAAACGGGACATTTTCCTGCCATTGAATGCCTTGACCTGCCCATGTTTCATACAAATTGAAAATAAGGAGTAGGGTGACTATGCTAAACTTTAAAATTGGGACTGTCTTTAAGATTTTTTGCCATCGAATTATTGGAAACCGAATAATTGCTATCAACATAAACCAATTGCACCTAAATCTAGATTTCTTACTTAAGTAGATCATGTAGATTTTTAGGTTACATTCAACACAAAAAGACATGATCATCGAGTTTCAAACCCCACGTTTAGTACGGGGCCTGAAAGTCTACAACCACCAACCTTCAAATATTGGTCATCATACACAACAAGACTGATATTACTTATCAACCTAACAAACAACACCATAACTTTGTCCTAACTGCCCTGTTAATCTGGCGGTCATAAGCGCGACTACTAAGCGTAGGGTCCTGGGTCAATTCTCAGGTTAGGCAATAACTTGAGTTTGCCGTCCCATCGCACTATGAGATAAGGGAAGAGGGAGTGCACCTGTATTTGCGCACACACTAGTGCAATATAAAATCTCATACGTACTTAGCTAGTTTCCATTAAGTTTGGCTGCCGTGACCAAAATTCGAACGGGAGGATTATTGTCAAATTTTATGTTAGAGAACTACCAAATTTAACCCAATTTACCAACATATTATCACGCCTGTATTCCCCGCAGGGTTAGGCAGAGGTGTAACAATGTACACCCACAGTTCGCCGGTATGTTTAGGTCCCATGTAATAGGGGGCGAGCCTATTGCCATTAGCCGGGCACAAATCCTAACTCCGAGCTGCTACTGAGCAAATCCTAATGGAAAAACCCAATAACACTTTTTGCTCGACCTGGGACCAACATTACCACAAAAATAAACATTTTATTACATGAACTAAAAACTTTTACCACCAAATTCATAATATTGCTTTGGTGCGTATAACACTTGAGTATTTCCTTAGCGGTATTTTTTCTTGTTTACTGTACTTAATGCTTGGTTCACTAAACTCGTTATTTAATATTTTGTAACGTTTATTACTAAGAATATTCGTAAATATCTTTCGAAGTGTTTCTGGCTGCAAACACCAGTAAAATTTTGAATATTAAAAATAGAATTTAATTTATAAAATACTAGCTTTTTCCCGCGGCTCCGTCCGCGTAAATGACGCGATGTGGACGTCACGGAATGAAAAGTAGCCTTTGTTCTTTCCTGGGTGTGCGAATTCACTCCGAACCTAATTTCTCCGAATCAACAGACAGACAAAGTTACTTTTGCATACATACCCTCACGCCTGTAATCCCCGAAGGGTTAAGCAGAGGTGTACACCTACAGTTCGCCGGTATGTTAAGTTCCCATGTAATAGGGGCGAGCCTATTGCCATTAACCGGGCACAAATCCTAACTCCGAGATGCTACTGAGAATTTCATAGAAAAATCCAATAACACTTTTTGCTCGACCTGGGAATAGAAATCAAGACCTCTAGCGTAGCAGACACGCTTAGGACCACCAGGCTAACGAGGCAGTTAGCCTAGTTAGTTTAAGTATAAGTAAATAAAGCTTTTATAACCTCAATTCATCGTCGACTTTGAAGAACGTCGAGGTCGAATCAGGAGTTTGCCCACGCCGTATAAAAAAAATATCAGTTTCAAGTTTGCTGGGAAAAGTAACTCAAAAACTGATTAAAAACTTTATTTTTCTATTTTATTTTTTCTTTACGTTAAGTAAATTTGTGACTGATTAAAAATATATAATACAAGTATAGATTTTAAAATTGAAAACGTAACCAGTTGATGAGAAAAAACTTACTTCTAAAAGTGTTGAAAATATCCAGCCAGTAATTTAGTATAAAATGTATTATCAAACACATCTTAGCTTGTCTAAGAATATATGAAACCTATTTAGAAAACTGCCTCATTAATCTAGTGGTCCTAAGTGCGACTGCTACGCTAGAGGTCTTGGGTTCGATTCCCAGGTCGAGCAAAAAGTATTATTGGGTTTTTCTATGAATTTCACAGTAGCAGCTTGGAGTTAGGATTTGTGCCCAGTTAATGGCAATAGGCTCACCCCTATTACGAGTACATGGGACCTAAACATACCGGCGAACTGTGGGTGTAGATACATTGGTACACCTCTGCCTAACCCTTCGGGGAATACAGGCATGATTGTATGTATGTATTTAAAAAAATATAAAACAAGTTATTTCGCGTAAAATTATAATACTTTTACTTAATTCTTATTCCGAACATGCTTTCAGTAAATTAAATTTCGTATTAGAAAACTTTTATTTTAAATTTGATGAAAGTCGAAGCAAAAGTAACATAATATAATAAAAACAATTACGATATATTTTCTTTATGAGGGTCGTAAATATTTATCATAAATAATATCGTTTTGTTCGGACACTTAATGGCTTATTCGGACTGGCCGAAGTTTGACTTATAACGATCGGTCGTGGGCGGAGAAAAATGTGAAAATAAAAACAGATTTTTGTAACTGGCAATAATTTATACGTTAAATTTTGTTCGTAGGGAGACTGTAGAGCTTTATGTAAAATTATTCTTCCGTAACCGTATTAATATCAAATTTATCCTGGACAGAGACCACCAATTTTGAGTTAATCTTTTGTCCTTAAAACAAACCCCTTCGCAAGCTTATAAGCCTCTGTAACCACATCCAATCAGGCTATCCGTCGCGTTGATTGTCAACAAAAAAAGCTTTCACAAAACGAGTCTATCCTCATTTCATTCCCCATCATGGTCACCTCACAAAACCGGGGAATTGACACCAACACAATACGTAACATGACTTCAAGTCAACGTCTGATGACAACTTATAACTTCGATACTTTTATATCTACAACATTCTATTGTAAACGTTATCACAACATCTATTGATAACGTAGAAAAGACGAGTTTTAAAAGGTCATGAGGTGTCTATATTGTGACTCGATGTTTCCGATATTTCCGTTACGTGTTGGTTATGAAATGCCATGACAGTTAAAAATAGGTGTCGTAAGAAGTGAGTAAGGGTTAACATTGAAATAACCCGGTGCAGTTTTTGATTTTCATAGGAAGGTGTTGTGTTACATCACCACCATACCTATTTCTGCCGCAAAGTAGCGTTGCTGTTTTCCGGTTTGAAGGATATGGGTGCCGGTGAAATTACAGGCAGTCAGACTTTTACTGACTAAAACCCACCCATGTTCCTGCTTGTGCCTTTTGCGTTCCGGGGGCGCGGTATCTCTTGCGAACAACCCGCAGCCCCAGCAGGCGTATAAATATAGTAAGACACTTAAACGACACGTCAGACACGTTGTAGTAAAAAAAACGTGTCTTGTAGAGGGACTACCTTTTATTTTTAAGTTAACTTCGTTTTAATATATTTTTTTGTACAAAAAAATTTTAAGTAATCCCCGACAGAAAAATAAAAATCCCTACCACAGCTAACAAAAGAGCTGATAACTTTGAAACCGCTTAACCGATTTTAAGCTAAGAACACTTCCGACTAATATACATTTCAAACCAAAAAAAAACTAAAATCGGTTCATGCTTTCGGGAGTTACGATGCCACAGACAGACAAACACACACAGACACGTCAAACTTATAACACCCAGTCTTTTTTGCGTCGGGGGTTAAAAATACATACTTTTCTAAAACTTTAGGTAAAAGTCTTTTACAGTTTAAAACATACAGCCGTACAAACTAAAAGTAGTCTTAAAAATACGCTTAGACTTTAATTAGAACAAACAAAACCAATCTATATACAGGATGGTAATAACTAAACAAAATTAATATATCCAATAAAATAAAACGAGCTCTTTTTAATACAATTTTTTCCACAAAATAACCACTTAATTAAAACACCATCGTGTACAAAATTGCTTCACGGGAGATGCTATCACAGCAAATGCATTGATCCGACAAATGAGGCTGTTTAACTACTAAATTATCTGGCGTGAACCAGGTTAGCGGAAAATGATGGTACACTCTGGCTTATAGCCTTATAGCCTCTGTAGCTATGAAACACAATGTTTATACATAACACAACAACATACCATCACGTCTGTATTCCCCAGAGGTTTAGGCAGAGGTGTACCAATGTACACCTACAGTTTGCCGGTATGTTTTAGTTCCCATATAAGGGGGTGAGCCTATTGCCATTAGGCCCGGTTTCCACCAAAGCGGAGAGGAAAAGGGATGTCACCATACAACCAACTGGCTTGCGTTATTATCACATCACCATTAGTACCACAATACACAGTAACCTATTGGTTGTTTAGAGACATCTCCTCTCCGCTTTGGTGGAGTCCGGGCCTAAACCGGGCACAAATCCCAACCCCGAGCTGCAACTTATAATTTCATAGCAAAATCCAATAACCCCCCGACTGCCCCGTTGGTCTTGTGGTCGTAAGCGCGACTGATGATCATGGGGTCCTGGGTGCGATTCCCAGTTCGAGCAAAAAGTGTTATTGGGTTTTCCATTTGGAATTTCTCAGTAGCAGCTCGGAGTTAGGATTTGTGCCCGGTTAATGGCAATAGGCTCGCCCCCTATTACATGGGGCCTAAACATACCGGCGAACTGTGGATATACATTGGTACACCTCTGCCTAACCCTTCGGGGAATACAGGCGTGATGGTTTCTAATAACACTTTTTGCTCGACCTAGGAATCAAACCCGAAACCTCTAACGTTCAATCGCGTTTAGGATCACTAGGCTAACGAGGCAATTAATATATTAATGGGCCTAAACCATGCCCAAAAGTTATTAAATCAGTTAATATTTCTAAATGTATCTCCCTATAAAAGCATAAAACAAGAACCAGTCCAACCAGTATGAAATCATAGCGTAAAATAATTCTCTAGACTCACAGAAATCAGTGTTGCAGAAAAGAAATGGGGTACGGAACCATCTGAAACGGTACGATACCATCTAATTCATTACCCGGTATTTAGATAAAATAATTGGCATACTTATTCCAGAATATTATTACAATGGCTAGGGAATAGACGGAATATTCATCATCGCAATACCAACATTAGTCTTGACTCTTCTAATAGGAGCAATAAAAATATTCAGTCCGTTTTTGTGGTGGTAATATAGCCCCCTTCTTTTAAGGATTTTTTTGTTCTTTTTCCGCCCTGGGCGGGGCGGGAGTGAGTGTCAGACTTTTGCTGACTAAAACCCATCCATGTTCCTTCTTGTGCCCTTTGCGTTTCGGGTGCGCGGTATCTCTTACAACCAACCCGCAGCCATCAGGCATCAGGCCCTGAGTGGCCCCTTCAAAATTTGCTGACATCTCTTTAAGGCGCTCGTGGAAGGGAAATCATCAAATGACTTCCCGCCCTGGGCGGAGCGGACGGGAATGTTAGACTCTTACTGACTAAAACCCATCCGTGTTCCTCTTAATGTCCTTTGCCTTCCAGGGCCTCGGTGACTCTTTCGAACAAATTCCGCAACCCTAAAGGAATTATTATATGTATGTATTATATACCCTGCCCGGGGATTTTTTGAAGGTCATTGAACCTTTACCAACTCCTGAATCGGAACTTTTCGATAAAGAAACGATTCGACTATAAATCATTGCTTTGGAAGATAAAAATATGGTAGAAAATAACCAGTTTTAAAAGGAAATTAACGAAGTTGAAAGTTACGCGTTTTTTCCATTGTTGTGATAATATTTTTTGTTGTGGACTGTACCTGAGAGCTTTCTGGGTACTGAGATGTTAACAGTCAAAGTTCCAAATTTTTCATTACATATGCAGGCCTCTTTCCATACAGAGAAGGCATGAGCATTGATCACCACGCTTGCTCAAGGCGGATTGGCGATTCCAGACTTATATTCACTGTAAGTTCGAGTTTCCTCGCGAAGTTTTTCCGATATTCGGTAGCCTAGTAGTCCTAACTGCTACGCTAGACGTCTTAGGTTCTACATATTACCAGATAGAGCAAAACGTGTTATTGGGATTTTCTATGAAATTTTCTGTAGTAGCCCGGAGTTAGGATTTGCGCCCGGTTAATGGCAATAGGCTCGCTCCCTATTACATGTGACCTAAACATATCGGCGAACTGTGGGTGTACATTGGTACACCTCTGCCTAACCCTTCGGGGAATACAGGCATGATGGCATGTATGTAATTAAATTACAAAGTATACACACATTTATGAAAAAGAAAGGCGGAAGCATATAATACGCCATCATAAAACTCGTTCGCGTTGGCGTCAATGGGGCAAAAGGCTTGCAGCATTGCCACGTTGTATGGCAATGATGATTCTATAGCCCAAGAAAAGACCAGTAAAAAGGATGTTATACCCTTGATATACAGTCCACATCTAGGTTAAAACATTAAGGCAACACTATGAAAGTAATCTTCCAAAATATTCATACCTACATGCATTATGCTCGTACATTACCAGTTTCTTATCTAGCAGTTCTTTTTCCTTCCTAGTTGGCAACTATCCAACAGACATAAACGGTGCACGCATCAGCAGAAGAATATTTACCTATAGGAATAACTAGTAAAAAATTATAGTCTTGGTAAAGTTGTCGCCATGTGCCGTATATAGAAAGCAGTAGTAGAGCTCTTAGTGAAGGAGCTCATCCGGGGAAGTACTACCACCATACTTATTTCTGACGCAAAGCAGCGTTGCTGTGTTTAGGTTTGAAGGGTATGGGTGCCTGTGTAATTACATGCACATAAGAACATGCAAGATATTTCAACTTTGTCTCTGGGATAGCAACGCATTTGCAAAGCTTGTTGTATTGCCGATGTCTATAGGCAGCTGAGACTACTTAACATCAGGTGGTCCGTCAGCTTGTTTGCCATCTATCACACCAGCACAACTACGTCTACTGCTGGACATAGGCTTCCCCTAAAGATAGCTACAATAACCGGCCCTACGCTGTCCGCATTTACCGATATTCCGCGACCTTTACCAGGTCGTCGGTCCACTTCACAGAGGGCATCCCACACTACGCCCACCAAACGAAAAAAAAATACCTTCACCATACAAAAAAAAGACACGAGTGCTTTAGACCACACGACTGAAGTAAAACTTCACTTGTGCCACTTGACATATCACTCGAGGAAGAGAGAAAGAAAATGAATGCGTGCACTGCTCTCTCTAGCTCCTACAGTAATATACAAACCGTAACCCTCTCTTTTTCTAGCTTCACAAATTTAAATCTTCCTCTCAACTTCCGTTCACCCGATCACACTCATTTCCGTAACGCTTCTGTTTCGAATTCACTCACTCCTTAAGTCAAGTGTGCGTACAGAAGTTTTACTTCAAAATTAAGACATCATCTTTATGCAGCCCGCCGTCCTCCTCTTAAAACAACAAGTATCTTAAAGAAAATAAATACCCCCCTATAATAATGTATCATCCCAGAATATGATAAAGAAGGGAACACTCCCGCTAACAAATTCCCCTGTGAGCCTGGTGTTTCTACAGTAAGTTATCTCTGGCTGTAATAATTCAGCCCCGCCTACGCAGTTGCGTTGACCCTTACTGTCTTAACGATCTATGCCTATAATTTATATTTTCTATATTTTAGTTTTATAGAGAGTAAGGCGGAATTATTATTTTGATTTTTGTTAATTGGCAACGTGGTTGGAGCAGTGGCTGAGTGACTGGCATGGAGTGTCGCAGTCGCTGTACGGAACTCAAACTTTGTAACCTCAGACGCAATAACGACGGAGTGTTATAAGTTTGAGGTGTCTGTGTGTGTGTCGGTCTGAGGCATCGCAGCTCCCGAACGCATGAACCGATTTTGATTATGTTTTATTTTGTTTGACAGGCGAATTAGTCGAGAGTGTTCTTTGCTATGTTCGATGGAAATCGGTGCAGCGGTTTCCAAGTTATCAGCTCTTTTGTTAGCTGCGGTAGGGATTTTTATTTTTCTGTCGGGGGTTACTTATTATCTGAATATTTCCTACCAATACACCTACCTACCTATCTGACAAACAGCTTCATAAGTTAAGCAGTTTTCGAAATTGCGTGTTTAGTTTATAATTAAAGTCTGCAATAGATAATCCGCCTTAAGCAAGCGTGGTGATCAATCCTCGTTCCTTCTCTGTATGAGAAGAGGTTTGTATCGAGCCGTGGGACAATAATAGGCCGGTATTTTTTTCCGTTTAGTATAAGTTTCCGTCCAAACAGATCACGACAAATCCAGCCTCATATTACAACAAATATGATTGGTCGGACGTCCTTTCAATACACTATCAATCTAATATAATGTTTCTAAATAAACATTATGTTATTATATCTCTCCTCCATTTATATAAACGACAATATGTACATACAAGTGAGGATATATTTCCACTGGAATTTCGTGTGGATAGTCGGTGAAATCCATCAATAAGATTGATTTATTTTTATATATTTTATGCCTAAATATATAAAATGCTACCTCCATCTCTAGAAATAAATAAAATCGTGATGTCTGTTTGTATTGAAAATATAAATATGAATAATTTAACGGCAATTACTTGCACGATAAAAACAATTTAAAAAATTTTAACCGACTTCAAACAGAAGGAGGTTATCAATTCGTCTGTATGTTTTTTTTTTTTGTAAGTGTGTTACGCGATAGCTCCGCAAATTATGAATCGATTTTAATGATTCTTTTTTTGTTTGATAGGTCATACTTCAAACAAATACAAAACAATAAACAGAAACAAAGCCGCCGACTTCCAAAGCTTTTTTTTGTTTTTCAGATGGGAAATCATCAAATAACTTCTCCCCTGAGCTCGTTGACTTCCAAAGCTAAATTATTTTTCACTTTTTAGTTTTTGAAGGAGGTTGGGTTTTTTGTAAAAAAGTTTTTTTATCTGTTTGTCTGTCTGTTTGTCCCAGCTAATCTACAACCGACTTTGACGGGTCTTTCACTGGCTAATAGCTAATGTTATAAGAAGTAACTTAGGCTTAACTTTTATTTAGGTAAAAGAATTAGAATTTCGCACAAAAAAAAGAACTCATGAAAACCGACTTCCACACGAACAAAATCGCGGGCATAAGCTAGTTCATGCATATTTTTCATTTTCCGCAGTAAATAAAGCAACAACCTTATAAATATAAATGCCAAGGCCTCCAAATGGAATACTTACAACAAAAAAAACAAACATTTTGATAAATGTCTGTGAAACATGAAAATTTTAACTTAATTATTATTTTATCAAGAATATTTTGTGCTTTCCTGTAGTTTTTTAAAATATTACTGTGTGTTAAGTAATATTTTAAAAAAAATACAGCAAATCATAAAATGTTGTGTATAAAATTATATTTTTTAAGGGTGAATAGCATCAACTTTGCTATTCTAAAAAACAAATTTATCATATATCTAGCCTTTTTCCAACCATGTTGGGGTCGGCTTCCAGTGTAACCGGATGCAGATGAGTACCAGTGTTTTACATGGAACGACTGCCTATCTGACCTCCACAACCCAGTTACTGGGCAACACGATACCTCTTCGTAAAACTGGTTGTCAGACTTCCCGGCTTCTGACTATCCCTAACGACTGTCTGCGAATGACATGAATATAGTTATTTGTAATCGACAAAAATATGAAGGCTTGAGAAACGAGTGCTCTTCTACCTTTTGAGTATTCTGATCATCGCTCATTATGACAGCACTACTCCGACATACCAATCGTGCACCGCCAGCAAGCCGTCATCTTTTCTGTAAAACACACTATTTGAGCCTCTAACTTAAGTAGCAAAAGATTTACGTTACGCTGTTCAGAAATAGAAGGATAGGGAGAAACTGTGGTTATGATTATGAGTTCCAACAATTATCTTAGTACTACACTACCTTCTGTTTCTCGTTGGCATAGTGGTCGGAAGCGCGACTGCTACGCTAGAGGTCTTTTTTTTTTTTTTGGTGGGTGGGAAATCATCAAATAACTTCTCCCGCCCTGGGCGGGACGGGAGGGAGTGTCAGACTTTTACTGACTAAAACCCACCCATGTTCCCTCTTGTGCCCTTTGCGTTCCGGGGGCGCGGTATCTCTTGCGAACAACCCGCAGCCCCGGCAGGCATCGGCCCTCAGTGGCCCCTTCCTTTTGCTGACATCTCTTTGAGGCGCGCGTGGAACACGAACGCGCCGTCGACACGGCCTGTCGTTATGCAACGTAAGGACGGTGAGCTACCCATTGCTCACCGTCCACAGGCCCGTATCTACGGTGGCCGGGAGTCGTCTCGCGGCTCCCGACGTCCGGAGCGTCTACCGCGGCGGCTGGGACGGGAGAACCGCTGTCTCAACCGTCCCGCCGCCTCCTTCTCAAGCATTACTGCCTCGCAGAAGGAGGCGACTGAATCCCATTCCCTCTCGCTCCGGACCATGGCTTGCACCAGGGCCGGACGCGAGAGTTCGCCGCCGCCGATGGCCGCCACGAGGCTCGGCGATGCTCCGCCCAAACGGGGCATACCGCCACGGTGTGCTCCACCGTGTGCTTGGGGCGATCCACACAATGGTGACACCCGGACGTTTCCTCCCGCCCGATGAGGTGCAGGAACCTCCCGAAGCACCCGTGTCCGGTGAGAACCTGCGTCAGGCGGTAGGTGAGGGCGCCGTGGCGCCTCTCCAGCCACTCCTCAAAGAGGGGACTTACCGCCTCTATTAAGGCGTGCCCAACGCTAGAGGTCTTGGATTCGATTTCCAGGTCGAGCAAAAACTTGGTTGTTCTATGAAATTCTCAGTACCACCTCGTAGTTAGGATTTGTGCCCGTAGTTTCGCCCCCTATTACATGCGACCTAATCATACCGGCGAACTGTGGGTGTACATTGGTACACCTCTGCCTAACTCTTCAAGGAATAGATGCGTGATGGTATGTGTACCTCGTGCCCGCGACTTCGTCCGCCTGGTCTTTTTCATTCGCGTTAGGTTTCTATCTTTGCTGCTCCGCTCCCGTGTATCGTAGCGTAATGTTATATAGCTTTTACTATTTCTCATGAATTTGGCTACCATATATATAAAAAGAGTTTTTCTTATCCGACTAGCAGTTGCAGAAATAAGCGCGAGTAAACAAACAAACAAAAAATTCTTCAGCTCGTAATATTAGTATAGAGTATAGATTAAAACCGGAGTTAAATTCCAGTAGAAAATAGTACTTAAAATAACCCAGAGAGCTCTCATAGTAAGCAAGAATAAACAATTTTAATTACTTAACAGTATTCCACAGCTCTGGTCAATTAATATGTACATTTAATCTTGCTACTATTATAAATGAGAATGTTTGGATGGATGGATGTTTGTTACTCAATCACGCCAGAACAGATGAACAGATAAAAAAAAAAAAAAAAATATACCATCACGCCTGTATTCCCCGAAGGGTTAGGCAGAGGTGTAACATTGTACACCCACAGTTCGCCGGTATATTTAGGTCCCATGTAATAGGGGGCGAGCCTATTGCCATTAACCGGGCACAAATCCTAACTCCGAGCTGCTATTGAGAATTTCATAGAAAAACACAACAACACTTTTTGCTCGACATGGGAATCGAACCCAAGGCCTCTAGCGTAGCAGTCGCGCTTAGGACCACTAGGCTAACTACTCTGAAATTTACTACAACATTTTAAAGCCTACGTTCCAAGCCGACTCTAAGTCATTAATCTCGATTTGAAGCTAGACTTGAGTCGAGAATGTAACATAGTACACATTGTAATTCGCCTTCATTTAGTGGTCGGTAAGATTTATTGTACAAAATAAGATAAGTAAAGTTATTTACGTCACAATGAAACGTTGGAGAAACAAATAGCCGATAACAACATAGAGAAACGTCAGTGATTGCTTTTAGCACGTAATTCCTTTATATATTGGTTTCTTACTATCAAAGATTACATAATAGGAAAATAATATAAGCGCCGGACGGGTGTGTCCATAAGTGTCGTAAATAACAAGAAGGTAATAAGGCATTAAGTCCGGCTTTGTACTGTGTATTTTTTACATTATGTGCCTAAAGTTTAATAAATAAATAAAATAACATACCATCACGCATTTATTCACCGAATGGTTAGGCAGAGGTGTACCAATGTACACCCACAGTTCGCCGGTATATTTAGGTCTCATGTAATAAGGGGCGAGCCTATTGCCATCAACCGGTCAAAGTCAAAGTCAAATCATTTATTTCAATTAGACCATTAAAAGGCACCTTTGAAAGTCTAATAAAAGTTAAAAAAAAATAAAAAGGGACGGTATGAAAAAGAACGGCACAAATGCTAACTCTGAGCTGTTCCTGAGAATTTCATTGAAAAACCCAATAACACTTTGATTCAAGACACACAACATTGGTTTGCTTTGACACAAATGTTCTAAAAAAGTAACGTAGAATCTAGTACTCACCTACCTTTCTTTCACTCTTTCTTTTTTTATTATTTCTCTCCTTTTCTTGCTTTCTATAAACTAACAAATAAACATACATTCATCCATCTATCAATCCTCACAAACTTTCGCATTTATAATATTAGTAGGATATTAGTAAGATTAGTACGTTGTTTCAATAAAGAATACAGGTAACATAAAAAAAAAAATACCACCATCAAACCAAAAACAGCACAACTTCTTCTAATATCTCTTAGACCAAAAACTTCAGCCTTAACTTACAGGCAATCGATACTTCTTAAAGGCCTGGAACTCTCCAAAAAGGTCGAATATTACGTGTCCCAACTGTAGAAGTTATTAGCCGGTGCCTTCCTTAAGCGAAGTTTGATCTGGGTCTAGCTATACCATGTTAGGTTAAACTTACTTCGTAATAGGTTTGACACTTCGCTTGTGAGGTTGGTACCTTGTAATTTTGATATTGGAGAGATGAAATAGAGGCTGAGATTTAAAGAGGGTTGTATCTACTCAGGAGTTGGCAAGATGGAGGGGGCCCAGGAGAGGGAAAAAACAGGCTAGCAAAAAAATAAAGTGCTATTGGCGATACGAATGCCACAGTAGTTCAGCGATTGGCTGCAGCTGCGCTGCGTGTTATGGGTTCTATGCCTGCATGGAAAATTAGTTGATTGGTATACTGGTAGTTGGACTGTCTTTTTTTTTTTTTTTTGGTGGGTGGGAAATCATCAAATAACTTCTCCCGCCCTGGGCGGGGCGGGAGGGAGTGTCAGACTTTTACTGACTAAAACCCACCCATCTTCCTTCTTGTGCCCTTTGCGTTCCGGGGGCGCGGTATCTCTTGCGAACAACCCGCAGCCCCGGCAGGCATCGGCCCTCAGTGGCCCCTTCCTTTTGCTGACATCTCTTTGAGGCGCGCGTGGAACACGAACGCGCCGTCGACACGGCCTGTCGTTATGCAACGTAAGGACGGTGAGCTACCCATTGCTCACCGTCCACAGGCCAGTAAGTTGGACCGTCTAAGGTGGTTTTAAAATGACCTACAATTTAGAAGAAATTCTTAGTAAGAGCAACCATTTCTTTTTTAAAAACATAGACCATACGATCACGCCTGAATTCCCCGAAGGATTAGGCAGAGGTGTACCAATGTACACCCACCGTTTGCCGGTATGTTTAGGTTCCATATAATAGGGGGCGAGCCTATTGACATTAACCGAACACAAATCCTAACTCCGAGCTGCTACTGAGAACTTCATAGAAAACCACAATAACACTTTTTGCTCGATCTGGGACCCCGAACCCAAGACCTCTAGCGTAGCAGTCGCGTTTAGGACCACTAGGCTACCGAGGCAGTTAAAAGTAAACAAACAATAACGTGAAAAAAACAGCTTAAAAAATTGTTTGCGCGAAAAATATTTGAAACTGCAAGCTTCTATATGGCGATATGGTAACGAATAAAATAAATAAATAAAATAAAATTTCCTTATTTCACGCACGTCAACATTGTTCACATACACCCATAGATTTCAGCTCAAACAATTTATTTAAAAATGTGGTTATGACACACGTAACATGCACAAGGATTGTGGCGGTATTTGAAATTAAGTATAGCATTTAAAACTTGTTTTCCTACCAAAATAAAACCATTTACATTTTGACTTTGGACAATAAAAATTAACTTGAACAAAGAACATGCAATTATCGGCTTTGGTAAGTTTATTTTTAAACCTATTATTATTTATATTTCATATCAGATATCCTGCTCTGAGAATTACTCTTACATCACACCCATTTACAGACACAAATTTTACAGATCAGAAACTCTGCAACGCCATTAAAGAGCTCATTTTGTCAGCAAGGAAATATAGGTAGCAGTTAATTTTGCAATATTCAACAACAAAACAAGTTACTACACTATCACCGTCTGAACACTACTATATATTCAACAAACTGCTGCACTAATCTTAAATCTTCGTTGAAATTTAATACAACGGCGCTTGCTTGTTCCTCGCTCTTCAAATATAAAGTTATGTTTAGACGGTAATAGTATTTAAGCGAGTAGTAAGCATTAGTTACTGTCAGTTGACTGGAATGGTGATTGTCTCTTCAAATGTAAGTCTTTGTAGACTTACAATTTCAAGATGGCCGATTATCAGACAATCGATGCGCTGCATGTTGAGGGTTCGATTCCCGCCCGGAACAAATATTTGTATGGCCTACAGATAGTTGTTCCGGATCTGGCTGTTTGTGTATGTGAGTTCATATGTTTATAAAAGCACTCACGATACAGGAAAAATTCTTAGTGTGGGGAAACCCGAAATTATGTACTTTCACAACTTAATCGACCAACTTTACTGTGTTGTGACCAACTAAGTTGGATAGTTCGCGGGCTTGCATAGGGTACCATGCTAATAAGGAGTCGGCCAAGATAGTTGCCAACTTTTTAATCGGAAAGGAATCTCGATTCTGATATGATTGGTTTCCAATTAGTTGAACGATTTAGTTGGATAAAATGTGCGGGTATTCATTAGGTCACTAGTCTATTCGTTTTTTTTAAGAATCAAAAATCATTGATTGACTTTTTGCGCTCTCCGGTAGCGTCCGACTTTTACTGACTAAAACCCATCTGTGTTCCTCCAAATGCACTTTGCGTTTCAGGGCCGCGGTGACTCTTTCAAACAATGGTATATATACTCTGCGATTTAGTCGGCCAAATCGTAAGTCTGCGGGCGCGCTAAAGACATGTTCAAACGATGACAGCGGTTAGGCGAGTAGGCAGTGTTAGTTACTGTCGATCAAGTGGAATTTAACATGTAATTTAAGCCTACCTTGTCACGTTAATTGGTAACTATTGTTTACTGTAGCGTGACGTTGCTCTAATTAAACGTGAAACCTTCAGTAACGATGTATGTAAGGTACACCAATCTATCAGACGAATCAATTAGTTTTTGTAACCCAAATTCGAGCTTAAATAGTACTTATTATTTTTTTAATTTTAAGTTTGAAAGAAGGCATTCTATGAAGTGTGGTTAAGGTTGCCTATGATATTTTTAATTTGTATTAATATTTCACTGGACAAAAACTCGGTTTATTCTGTAGAAACATTCCTTCGGTATATTCAGGTGGAGTGAGCTTGAGTGAGTTGTCATCTTACGTACTAGGCTATTCTGTAAAAATTTCCTTCTATCAAGAAGGCCATCAGGCCCAGTGGTTAAGGGACCTTCCACTAATGCATAAGCTTACAGATTCGATACCGTTCAAGTACCAATGTAACTTTTTTAAATCATAAGTTTTTTTTTAAAGTTTACCTTCGACATCGGTGTGAAAAACATCGTGCAAACCCGAACGTATACTCAATAAATTCTCATGCCTTCTCTGTATAATAAGAGGCCTTTGTCAAGACAAAGAAGATATACCATCACGCCTGTATTCCCCGAAGGGTTTGGCAGAGGTGTACTAATGTACACCCACCGTCTGCCGGAATGTTTATATCCCACGTAATAGGGGGCAAGCCTATTGCCGTTTAACCGGGCACAAATCCTAACCTCGAACTGCTCCTGAGAACTTCATAGAAAAACCCAATAGCACTTTTCTCCAAGATACACAACACTTTGCTCTGATTTGAAACCATCATCGTCTATTTTCCCAACTATGTTGGGGTCGGCTTCCAATCTAACCGGATGCAGCTGAATACCAGTGTTTTACATGGAGCGACTGCCTATCTGACCTCCATAACCCAGTTACTAGGCAACACAATACCTCTTGGTTAGACTGGTTGTCAGACTTCCTGGCTTCTAGCTATCCGTAACGACTGTCAAAGATCAACGACTGATAGCCGGGACCAACGGCTTTACGTGCTTTCCGAGGCACGGGGGTGTCACACCACCAACTTCCAAAATCCGAGCTGCTACTAAGCAAATCCCAATGGAAACACCCAATAACACTTTTTGCCCGACCTGGGATTCGAACCAAGGACCCCACGCTCATCAGTCACGTCCTTTGATTTGACACCAATGTCATAAAAAGTAACGTACAACCTAACACCGGGCCTGTGGACGGTGAGCAATGTTTAGCTCACCGTCCTTACGTTGCATAACGTCAGGCCGTGTCGGGCGCGCGTTCATGTTCCACGCACGCCTCAAAGAGATGTCAGCAAAGGGAAGGGGCCACTGAGGGCCGATGCCTGCCGGGGCTGCGGGTTGTTCGTAAGAGATACCGCGCCCCCGGAACGCAAAGGGCACAAGAAGGAACATGGGTGGGTTTTAGTCAGTAAAAGTCTGACACACCCTCCCGCCCCGCCCAGGGCGGGAGAAGTTATTCGATGATTTCCCACCCCCCAAAAAAAAAATACCTAACACTCAAAATCCCTTTATCTTAATACATTCTGAATCATTTTTGAAACATTATAAACACGCGTCGCGCCTGACAGTTGCCAACTTCCGACTCCAGCTGAAACTAAAGTTCAGTTCAGACGGTGACAGTAATTTCGCGGGTAGCGGATGTAACTTCATCTTGTCAATTGAGGTGAACATGTTAAACTTGCATCATTTACTTATGTATGGGACGGTTAATAACGTGGTTTTGGCACTGTGATCCGGTTTTAGTGAGGTTAGGTATTATTTGTGCGGGTTGTAAGGGATGTTGTAGGGATGACTTTTACTATGTGGATTCAGAACATTGTACTAGACCCTTTGAAGATAATATTAACGGCTGTTATTTTTTTAACCCACTGTTCCATACATTTAGACCAGTGGTACTCAACCTTTTTTACATAGAGGGCCCAAACACATGTCAGAATAGGTGTCGCAGGCAGGAAAAAAAATAGGGTATAAATTCCTTAAGTTTTCTTTATTGTTACAAATTCAATTAAACATCTAAGATCAGATTCATCTCGTGTATTTTTAACATTTTTTGACCACATCGCAAAATTTAAATTGGTTTAAAAGTAAAATAACACCAGGTGGGAGAAACACAAAAGCTTAGCGGGCCGCAGGTTGAGTGTAGCTGATTTACACCGTGTTAGTGATGCACTTTTGTACGAATCAGCTTTTTTTATTCATCATCTGCTTAGCCTTTCCCCAACTATGTTGGGTTCGGCTTCCAGTCTAACCGGATGCAGCTGAGTACCAGTGTTTTACATGGAGCAACTGCCTATCTGACCTCCACAACCCAGTTACTAGGCAACACGATACGTCCTGGTTAGACTGGTTGTCAGACTTCCTGGCTTCTGACTATCCGTAACGACTGTCAATGATCTACGAATGACAGCCGGGACCAACGGCTTTACGTGCTTTCCGAGGCACGGGGGTATGTGATACCCCCGTGCCGGTACCACCAATTTCCAAACTTCGGGCTGCTATTGAGGAAATCTTAATGAAAAAACCCAATAACAAAAAAATAGAACATTTTAACTTGGGGTATCTAAAATCATGTACCAAATTCACGGTTAAAGATTTCATTACAATGTCCCTACCACTCCACGAAGCTAGCTTTTCCTCACAAAAGCGTGGACAAAAGCCAGTTTGAAATAGTTACAAATTATGGACTATGATCCCAGAGTCGCCAGACTTACGTCATTTTAATATAGCTGAAGTTTTAAAATAGACTTTTAATACATAGTTAAGTTAGAAGGACATTCAATACTGGACCCATTTTCAGGAATCATGTCAAAAATATATCTTACTCACTTACATTCAAGATTGACGTGAGATTTTTTAATGTTTTACAAGGCAACCCTTATTTGAAGTCTTGGACCAAAACATGTAATAATAAAAGAGAAATGATTGAAAAATCAACCCATTGGTAAAAAACTACACCAGATATCTAGATGACCGCAGGAAAATCTAAGTGAACATGCATATTTGAACTGTCTCCAAAATAATTGACAACCCAACGCCCCTCCCTATCTTGTTACGAAGATCTTTCCCAAAATTTGGTAACGTAATCGAAAAATTAAATTATCCTCTCCTGTAGTCAAGGTCTCTAGCTTGTCACTAGAGAGATCGAATAACAGGAAAAAAGGACCAAGATCTTAGTGTCCTCATTATATTGTATTATAGTGTACCTCATTTTAGCACACATATACCATCACGCCTATATTCCCCGGGTAAGGCAGAGGTGTAACAATGTACACCCACAGTTCGCCGGTATGTTTAGGTCCCATGTAGTAGGGGGCGAGCCTATTGCCATTAACCCGGCACAAATCCAAACTCCGAGCTGCTACTGAGAATTTCATAGAAAAACCCAATAACACTTTTTGCTCGACCTGGGAATCGAACCCAAGACCTCTAGCGTAGCAGTCGCGCTCAGAAACACTAGGCTCCCGCGGCAGTACGTATGATTATACCAACTCTAAATATATCAACATAGTACAATCAGTCAAGTATGTTTATTAACTAATACATTTATTGTTTTATATTCATCTTCATTGTTTTCACATGTAGAAGCAATAAGAATATTGTAACCAAGATTTTGTAAAAACCAATTTGAAAAGAGTGTCCATGGAGTTTCTTGCTCGTTCTTCTCCATAGAGACCTACGTTTTGAAACGAGCAACTAACTAGCTTCAACTTTTTGTATGGGTAACTTCTTGACAATTCAAAAGTGCCTGTAGATGGTCTAATTGAAATAAATGTTTTGACTTTGATTCTTCAGTAGTGTGTTCAAAGACAATAACCCCCGATAGAAGAATAAAAATCCCTACCGCAGCTAACAAAAGAGCTGATGACTTTAAAACCGCTGAATCGATTTCCATCAAACATAGCTAAGAACACTCCCGACTAATTAACCTTTCAAACAAAAAAAAACTAGATCAAAATCGGTTCATGCGTTCGGGAGCTACGATGCCACAGGCAGACACACATAGATACGTCCAACTTATAACACCCCGTCGTTTTTGCGTCGGGGGTTAAAAACTGAAAAGATCACTTACAATATGCCCAGATATTTTGTAGTAAACATTCAATGTTTCATAGCAGCTCTTTTTAAGTATTGCCAACATTTTAAAAGCCCCCACCCATTATTTCCTTGAATATTGCCGAACGTTGCCAGCCTTAATAAACGGCTCGTGTTCATTAGCAGCGGTGCCTATCTCGGTTCAGTGGTTTGTGAAGCATTTCCTAACTAATTAGAAAAAAGGAGATGCTATCAATTTATACTGCACACTATTAAAATATTCATTGCTACTTTTATGTTATTTTTTAAGAGTTGTTTACTTCTTAGTTACTTTATAATGAATTGTAAGCTTTGTGCATTATGAATAAGTCCTACATTCAATTGAATCTAGTCCCGCTTTTGTTTTCGTGGGGAAAATTCTCATGGATACCTTCTGTTTAGAGCGATCGGAGGGTTATGTCGGACTTTTACCGACTGATACAATTACCGATCGAATCGAATTAAGTATTCCTTTTTTTTTGGTTTGTTTATTTTTAATACTAACTTTTTTTTGTCCTGGGCTTGTGGAAACGAAATTTTTATATCACGTGCGTCATCTTTGCGTGAATAGGTATTTTTCTTTCTTTATACCCCGCGCGTCCTGCTGCTCGCTTGACGTATATCCGCGCTACTGACTGGTATTGGACCGCCATAGACTTTACCACGTGCGGCCTGTCCTGCGACCGAATATTAAACTAGATATCCAGTTGTTCCTTCCAATAGATAGTTTTGTATGGAGAAGAAACGGCGAGAAACTCCATCGTTACTTCCTCATTTAAAATTAATGTTTTATAACAATCAATTCCTTTCTCGTGTAACTGTCAAAAAAGCCTTTCGATTGTGTAATTGTAATTATTAATACGACTTTTAATTTTTGAAAAACTACCTATTGGAAAGAGCGCCTAGTTTTAATTCTTTATGACGCTGGCTGCCACATCAGACAATCGGTAACCGATTTTTGTCAGAGCGAATGGTCCACATGAATTCTAATATACCAAATAGTTTTGTGGGACCGACTTTTTGTAGGACATACGTCTTACAAAAACTGATTTATTCAATCGGTCCGATTATCGGTCCTACAAAAAGTTGGACGTGGGTGGAGGCCCTTATAATGTCGTTGATGGCCTTTCAATAGTCTAATTAAAATAAATAAATTGACTGACTTGAAGACTTTGACTTTGAATTTCGAATTCGATTCAAAGTCAAAGTCAAAGTCAAATCATTTATTTCAATTAGACCATTAAAGGGCACTTTTGAACGTCAATTACATGTTAAATTAATAATATTGAATCTAGTTACTCATTCCAAAAGGTAGTTTCGTATGGAGAAGAACTGGCAAGAAACTCCATACATACTCTTTTAAAAAAAAAATGTATTATAATAAGTTGTACAATTCCATAAAATTATACTGATGTCAAAACGATCTATTTAAAAAAGTCACTCAAAGTACTGCAATACGTACTCAGTGCGACAAATTAGAAATGAAAGCTAAGTAAAGAGTAAGATTGAATTAGTATGTTGTTTTTTTCCCCACGCATGGTTGATAGCCACAAAATAATGGTTTGAACACAACATAAAAACACGTAAAAATGAAAATAAATAGTTCCAAAGTAACAAGGTAGATATTAATAAGCCATTACTCGTAGATAATGTGATATTAATATCGATGGGCGCTCGTCGCCTGCATAATAAGTTCCATTTAGGAGCCAAGACTTGGCTAACGGCCTAGAGGTTTTTAATCTCTGCCGATTTTAGATAAAAATCGGTGTCAGACCTTTTTTTAGTAGATAATGAGGATAAATTATTATGGTGGGTGGTACAGTTTTTGGGTGATGAGCTTATTAATAATAAGTTTTCTGAAATGAAATCTATACTAATGTTATAAAGCTGAAGAGTTTGTTTGTTTGGTTGAATGCGGTAATCTCAGTAACTATAAGTTTGAATTGAAAAAATCGTTTGTGTTGAACAGTCAATTTATCGAGGAAGGCTATAGCCTGTTTATACAGGCTATAGCCTGATGATGTGATGTTATCATCACGCTGCGACCTATAGGTGCGGAGCAGTAACCAAAGACGTAAGCTCATACGGGTGAAAAAATTACACGGAAGAAGCTAGTTAAATAAATAAAGCGGTACTCCTAGACACGGCGCGTATTGTTAGGAGATTCCTTTCTCAGGAGCCCTGACCACCAGTAGCTTGGACCCTGTTCCCGAGACCTGCAGGCTACTATTTTTTAAATTTGTAAATGTTTTAGTTAATAAATAACTGCCTCGTTAGCCTATTCGTTCTATGCGCGACTGCTGCGTTAGATGTCTTGGTTTCGATTCCCAGGTCGAGCAAAAAGTGTTATTGGGTTTATCTATGAACTTCTCAGTAGCAGCCCGGAATTTGGATTTGTGCCCGGTGAATGGCAATAGGCTCGTCGCCTATTACATGGGACTTAAGCATACCGGCGAACTGTGGGCATACATTGGTACACCTCTGCCTAATCCTTAGGGGAATACAGGCGTGATGGTTTGTTAAAAAAGAAACAAAGCAATAATAATAGTCATCCAATCGTATAACCAGTCTTTACAGGACTCATCTCGTCCTGTTATGCAAATGCTTATTGAATGATTGTTAAAATGCTCGTTCTTTTTCCGTCGCAATGATTAGCACCGCTAATCTTTTACCCAAGTCGTTCATTCTTTACAATTCATTCGAATATGAAATAGAAAATTTCTATACATACACAATGATTCCTTTTTCAAATCACCATGAAAAAGTCTACGAATTTTTTCCCGAAGTACCGCCATTGGGCTACTAAAGACCTCCAGATCGCCCTGTTTTTACGATAATAAGACAGAACAGATTGTGCCATCCCTAAGGTATAACCCGAACCATTTTTTATTCGCAATTACCTGCTTACTTGATGACCCTCATAAAACATAGGGTTGGCACGCAATTTAAAATGTGGAAGTGATATATTTATTTCTTTACATAAATAGTTGTCATATTTATATTTGTGAAATAGAATTTGTATGGTTACTTGGGGTTTTATGTCCCTTAAGGTTTTACAGGCCATGAATGAGTTATGATTTAATACGGACATATTTTTATAGCTAAGCTTTTTATAAGGATATCTCTTATACTATGCGGTGGTAGGGACATCGTAAAACGTTTTCCGTGGGTTCAGTACATGACCTTAGTGTGATAACATTGTTCATCAGTTATTAAAAATAAAATCAGCTGTGCTGATCGTCACATTTTTTAGGAGTTGCTGCTTTATATTTTTTTTGTGTCAAGCCAATGACGCACCTAATGTTCAGTAGTAACCGCTGCCTATAGCACTTACAATACCAGAAGATTTGCTAATGCATTGCTATCCCAGAGACAAAGTTGAAATATCTCCTGTGCCTATAATTACACCGGCACCCCATAACCTTCAAACCGGAACACAGCAACGCTGATTTGCTTTGGCAGTAATAGGTATGGTGGTAGTACTTCCCCGAACGAGCTCCTTCATAAAGAGCTCTACTACTACGAAATATATAATATTGGAATGTGGTTTTTAGTAGCAGCTCGGAGTTAGGATTTGTGGCCGGTTAATGGCAATAGGCTCGCCTCCTATAGGACTCCTATAGGACTTAAACATGCCAGCGAATTGTGGGTGTACATTAGTGCACCTCTGCCTAACCCTTCGGGGAATAAAGGCGTGGTGATATGGATGGTAACAATAAATTGTTCACGTTTACATCTTTCTTAGGGCATCTGTACCTACACACAAATAGCTCTTGTACAAAGATGTAGGATTTACTTTCAGTGACAAAATGTTTAGACTCATTCATTATTCTCAACGTAACTTTAAATTTACAAAGTTACAAAGGACTTTCGCGACAAACAAACCTTCAGACCACTACAAAATTATTTATAAAACACTTATTAAAAGCCTCTTAATTTATATCACACTAATTACTACCCGCACAACCGACATTCCACTTTTAAATAATTAATCATTCCACTACCCTCCAATCTGCCTAAATTAGACAAGCACATCGACATCTGATCGATTCACATTATTTCGTTCATTCGTTCAAATATTCATTCGGTCCCGAACGAAGTTATATCTCTAGGGTAAGTTTTTTTATTATTTATTACTTTTTTTATTACATTTACATGTCGACATTTCTCTTCTAGTGTCAATATTTGACAGTAACGATTTTGAATGAAACGTGGAATTATCGGAGTCGAATGATTCGGAATTAAATCCTTTGGGAATTCAATCTAGACTCTATTGTTACATTCTAGTACTTTTCCGAAATTTTCTGGGAGCCTAGCGCGCGAGCACGTAGTTAATAATAATAAAACCAGCCTATTACACTGCAGGACAAAGGCCTCTTCTCATACAGAAAAGGCGCGAGTATTGATCAATGGTCACCACGCTTGCTCAAGGCGGAATTTCAGGCTTATATTAATTACTAGCTTCTGTTCGCGACTACGTCCGCTTAGTTTTTTCAGTCGCATTAGGTTACGTCTTTGTTTACTGCTCCGCACCTATTGATCGTAGCGTGATGTTATATAGCCTATAGCCGTCCTCGATAAATAAACTATCCCACACAAACGATTTTTTCTAATGAAATCAGTAGACCAAACAAACAAACAGACTCTTCAGCTTTATAATATTTGTATAGATAGGATCAGTGCCTACCCGGGTTGCGGAATTTGTTCGAAAGAGTCACCGCAGCCCTGGAACGCTGGACATGGGCCTGTGGACGGTGAGCAATGGGTAGCTCACCGTCGTTACATTACATAACGACAGGCCGTGTTGACGGCGCGTGCGTGTTCCACGCGCGCCTCAAAGAGATGTCAGCATAGGGAAGGGGCCACTGAGGGCCGATGCCTGCCGGGGCTGCGGGTTGTTCGTAAGAGATACCGCGCCCCCGGAACGCAAAGGGCACAAGAAGGAACATGGGTGGGTTTTAGTCAGTAAAAGTCTGACACGCCCTTCCGCTCCATGATGTCCAATATAAACTTAGAAAGGCCGGGACTAGTCAAGCTTCATTGCCTCGGCGGTTTTTTATTCATCAGTGTTGATTCTGGCTTTCAGGAGTTTTAGTGGCGGGGAATTGTTCAGTTGGGAATAGTGTGACGGGCTTGTCCCGTTACAAAAAAAATACTTATACAGGGTTATTTGTAAAACATAGACAACCTCCCAGGACTATGTTACTAACATCATAATCAACAACTTTTGTTCTATGACATTTAAATTTTTTTCATATTTTAGTTCATCAGATTTTCATACAAAAATAAAAACATTTAAATTGAACGCTCTAAATGTTACGAAGTCTATGCGAAGCAAACGAAAGCGATAGTAAAATAGCGAGGGGAGCGGGGTTAGGGCGGCGGGGGTGTTTGTACATGACCTATTAACAATTTTACGGAAATCCTTCAGTCGGTCATTCACTTCAATGCGCTTGCGTTGCTTGATTCTGTAAAAAATTATAGAACAAAAGTTGTTGTTTATGATGATAGTAATACAGTCCTGCAAGGTTGTCATTGTTTTACAAATAACTCTGTATAGTAGTGCGTTCGTATTAGGCCTACAAATATATATTGTCAATAGCAATAATTACAAAGAATATGACAACTGATTTTATCTAAGGGTACTGGTATTAGGATTATTTTCTAGACAACGATGAGATTGATTTGAAGATTTTATTATGGCACGGAGACTCTGATTTGACTAACAAACATTGATAAATATACAATGAATCAACTTAGTGGTCCTAAACGCGATTGCTACGATAGAGGTCTTGGGCTTGATTCCCAGGTCGAGCAAAAAGTGTTATTGGGTATTTCTATGAAATTCTCGGTAGCAGCTCGGAGTTAGGATTTGTGCCCGGTTAATGGCAATAGACTCGCCCCCTATTACATGGGCCTAACCATCACGGTGAACTGTGGGTGTGCATTGGTACACCTCTGCCTAACCCTTCGGGGAACACAGGCGTGATGCTATATGTGATCAACCATGATTTTGTTGTAAAACTGATTTGAAACAAGTTTCCGTGAAGTACCTTGTTCTTTCGCGTCTTCTCCATAGAGATTTACCTACATTTTGGAACGAACGACTAGCTTCAACTTTTTGACTAACTGACCGACTCCTTAACAATTCAAAAGTGGACTCAAAATAGACTAGCTTCAGCCCGCGACTTCGTCTGCGTTGAAGTATACCTAAAAACAAAAGAAGCAATTTGATGCAATTCCTTTCTCTTGCATAATTATGACGTTCAAGAGTGCCTTTTAATGGAATAATTGAAATAAATGCATTGACTTTATGCAGAACGATAAGGTTCTCCGCACGCGTCCGACTTTTTGTAAGACCGATTATCGGACCGTTCAATAGATCCATAGTTTTGAGGGACCGATTTTTTGTAGGACGCGTGCGTTGGTATATTAGAATACATATGTTTCATTCATACATAAACTTACGCCTTTTTCCGATGGGGGTAGGCAGAAACCAGAGAACGCCTTCTGCTACGATCCTTACATATTCCTTTCGCCTCGTCCTCGTTCATACATATGGTCATACAATGCGGGCGGTCAGCTTTATACCTTCCGTCTCAAAAAAAAGAAATTCTCTTTCGAGAAAAGTCCTCAATTTTAGGGTTCCGTACCCAAACGGTAAAAACGGGACCCTGTTACTAAGACGTCGCTGTCTGTCCGTCCGTCTGTCTGTCACTAGACTGCATCTCAAGAACCGCGATAGCTAGTCAGTAGACATTTTCACAAATTATGTATTTCTTTTACCGCTATAACAACAAATACTAAAAACAAAACAAAATACAGCAAAAGCAATTTTAATTTTTTTTATTTTATTCTGAAAATATAATGATCTTACGCACGGAACCTTCGGTGAGCGATACCGACTCGCACACGTCTGGCTTTTCTGCAATATTTCCCATCTAGCCCGACTATAATATTCTGCAGCATTTTAAAAGCTTGCGGTAAGTTAATCCTTACTTGTGGCTATATTATGAGCTTAGTTCCTGCATAAAAATTACCTCATCGTATCGATAATTAAGCCGTGTTCTCAACAGCGTACGGCTTCTGAACAAAAGCTGGATTTTATAAAAGAACTCGATTCTCGTCAGATGAATAGAATTTTTCTTGACGATCATTATTAGAATTATGAATTAGACCTTTAGTGTTAGGAAGGTACGTGGGATTTCCTATTTACTTTCGTTCTATAGGAATTTAATGCTTTTTTAATGGATTCTAGGCACTGCCAATAGGCTCGCCCCTTATTACATGGGACCTAAATATACCGGCGAACTGTGGGTGTACATTGTTACACCTCTGCCTCACCTTTCGGGGAATACAGGCGTGATGGTATATTTTCTAAGCACTGATTACAGGTTTACGTTCCTCGTTAGACTAGTGGTCTTAAGCGCGACTGGTACGCTAGAGGTCTTGGGTTTGATTCCTAGGTCGAGCAAAAATAGTTGGGTTTATCTATTAAATTCTCAATAGCAGCTCGGAGTTAGGATTTGTGCCCGGTTAATGGCAATAGGCTCGCCACGTATTACATAGGACCTAAACATACCGGCGGACTGTGGGTGTACATTGGTACGCCTCTGCCTAACCCTTCGGAGAATACAGGCGTGATGGTATGTTATGTTATTAGATTTACCCACCACTTTACTTGGTTTGAAAATCAGGAGTTCATAATAGTTAAGTTTCCCTTTTTTTGTTACCTTAATCTGTCCCACTCCTTGGCAAAGGCCTCACTCCGCTCCATCCATACTTTATGATTTCGTGTCTCATCCCTCCAGTTTTGGAGGAACCCATCCAGTTCACCATCTCACGCCTAATTCTTATATTAATAAAATGTGTTCTAGTTCTTCGTAGCTGTTTCAGAATTAAATATTATCGTCCACCATCATCATATACTTAGCGTTTTCCCAACTATGTTGGGGTCGGCTTCCAGTCTAACCAGATGCATCTGAATACCAGTGTTTTACATGGAGCGACTGCCTATCTAGCCTCCATAACCCAGTTACTGGGCAACACAATACCTTTTGGTTAGACTGGATGTCAGACTTCCTGGCTTCTGACTATCTGTAACGACTGTTAAAGATCTAAGAATGACAGCCAGGACCAACGGCTTTACGTGCTTTCCGAGACACGGGAAATATATTCTCTTCCAATTATTGATAATAAGTTGTGAGCCGTCACGGGACACCTGGCACTGACTGATGTGAAACATCATAAACTTTAGATATATTTACCATCATATAGCGTGGCGACGCGTCGCCACGGCATGCGTCGCCACGCCGGCAACCGGTTTCACGTGCGGTAATAGATGTTTCACATCAAAACCCTATTGTTGTCAGACTGCAAGACAAAGGCCTCTTCTCACACAGAGAAGGCATGAAATTTTTTGTCTAACAAAATGCATTTTTCTCTACTCCCTAACATCAAAAAACATTGTAACACTCAGTTATAAAGCATCATTAAAGCAAGTTTAGCTGTTAACAGTCAAAAGTAAACAAGACTGTTGATTACGAGTGTTTCGCTGCGGCTTTAAATGATCAAACTTGGAAATAAGTTGAAAAAGTCGCAAGTTTTCTGTGGTTCCGCTGATATTTGTTGTTTTTTTTTTCTCTTTTTGTTTTGTTTATGTTGTAATTTTGAGATATGTAATGGTTGGTGTTTCCTTTTAATTTTTAACCCCCGACGCAAAAACGACGGGGTGTTATAAGTTTGACGTGTCTGTGTGTGTGTCTGTGGCATCGTAGCTCGCGAACGCACGAATCGATTTTGATTTTGTTCTTGGTGTTTGAAAGGTTAATTAGTCGGGAGTGTTCTTAGCTTGTTTGATGGAAATCGGTTCAGTGGTTTCAAAGTTATCAGCTCTTTTGTTAGCTAATGCAAAAAACAAAAAAAAACTCAAAAGTCAAATAATTTATTCTAATTGGACATAGTTCTGGAAATACACCGCGCTGTGTCAAAATTTCTCCAAATATACACAGGAAAGAAATCAAAAATCGAATCATTTTTTACTCTATTGCAAAACCAAAACTATTAACGTCAAATTTTTTTACGTTTATATTTAGAAGCTACTATAATAATTTCTATTTCGGATAATTATCACTGATTAATTTTAAATATATTCCAAGCAAACATTTGACTGTTATTACTGGATGTTAATTGTAGCACATTTGGTATACCGAAGCAGCTTGACGTAACTAATTCAATTAAGTCATTACCTCAATTAAACCATTAAAAGGCACTTTTGAACGTCATTTACAAGGAACAAGAGTTAATTCTAGTTGTCCCTTCCAAAATATTGTTTCTAATGGACAATAAAGGGCAAGAAACACCATACTTCCTCTTTTTAAATAAATGATTTTATACAGAATAACGCGTCAATGCAACAAACCTAGCATCATAACTTCTATACTTATTATAATACTAGCTTCCGCTTGCGACTTCGTCTGAGTCATAGTTATTATATTATCCCACGGGAACGGTATTTTTTTCCGGGATAAAAAGTATCATATGTGTTATTCCACATTACAATATATCTCAGTGCCAAATTTCATCCAAATCCGTTCAGCTGTTTAACCGTAAAAGAGTCACAAACATCCACCCATCCTTACAAACTTTTGCATTTATAGTATTAGTAGGAAGAAGTAAGACTTCCACATGGGAACCGTACATTTTTCCAGGAAAAAAAGTACCAAATGTGCTATTGCGGACTATAATCTATCTTTATGCCAAATTGCATCCAGGTCTTTAGGCGTTCTGCCGTAATCGAGTAACAAACATCCATCCATCCGAACTTTTGCATTTATAACAGTAGTAAGATTCAATAATGAAAAATTAAAGAAGAAACGAAGAAAAAGAAAGAACGAGACAGAAAGAAACAAGAAACTCCAAACATACTCCAAAAAAAAAACTCTAATAGTGTGTGCCAGTAATTACACTGTCTCCCAACCCTTCAAAACAGGAAACAACAACGCCCTTAAGTGCCAGGAGTAAGGTATAATTTCCCATACTTTTCCTCAAGCCCTGATTACCATTCAAATATCATACAACAAACACACGAACGGTACTTATCGATACCAAACAGCACTTATTGGTATCAAATAGCACTTATTGGTACCGAATGGCGCTTTTAAGTGGCGTTCTTGAAACGACAAACGCGCACGTTGCATACAATGAGATTACTTAACATACTTTTCATATAACAATTCATGAAAAAATTGGAAAGAAAATTACAACAAACTATGAGTATCGCTAATCTTTTTCCTGTTTTGGAGTAGGCAGAGGGCTTTGTTTATCATATTCTTGGTTGTTTCTTCTCTATTCTTAAACACATACCATCACGCCTGTATTCCCCGAAGGGTTAGGCAGAGGGGTACCAATGTACACCGACAATTCGCCGGTATGTTTAGGTGCCATGTAATAGGGAACGAGCCTATTGCCACTAACCGGACACAAATCCTAACTCCGAGCTGCTACTGAGAATTTCAAGACCTCTACCGTAGCAGTCGCGCTTAGGACCACTAGGCTAACGAGGTAGTTGCAGTTATTATATTGGTATACAAAATTAAAGTCTGACAGTGTATTCTATCAATCTCTCCTTTGGAGGATTTAAGGGATGTGATTTTGAGGTTAGCTATCAATCAATAGCATCAGTGGAATGATAGCTCACGTCAAGCTCAAAAAACCGAGTAAGGAATTTTTAGATTAGAATTTTTTTCGGAACGAACCAACCAATTTTGATTTTTTTTATTCAATTTGATATGACATAATGGTTACTTTCTCATTTGATAAAGAACTTCGAAGATAAACCCAACAAAAGTTATATTGAAACAAACAATATCTATTTAATCCTAATTAGGGTGACTGCCCCAAAAACTGGCCTAGCAACAAAATCGTCGTGTTACATCGATATCCTATCACGTAGGGCCAATTCCCCCTCAGTTGACTTACTAGTCTCATTTCCTTAAGGAAGGAAGGACGGACGACTATTGTTCAGATACCCTTCGTAGTACTTCGACGATTTGTTATAAGCCTTATTGATTGAGCTTTTTACTTTACGGCACATGAAATGACGTAGTAGTAGAGCTCTTTGTGAAGGAGCTCGTCCGGGGAAGTACTACCACCATACTTATTTCTGTCGCAAAGCAGCGTTGCTGTGTTCCGGTTTGAAGGGTATGGGTGCTGGTGTAATTACTGGATCTTGAGACTTTTCATCTCTGTCTCTGAGATGGCAACGCATTGTAGTAATAGTGTGGGGCAAAGTTTTTTTATAAAATAAAATAAATAAAAATAAATAAATAAATATTATATTATAGGTCTATCTATATTTGCCATCTTTATGTTAAGAAGAAGACTTTTGAAGAAAATAATGAGATTCTTTCGTTAAAGGATTTTGTGAAGTACCATTTTTTATTTTTCATACTCAAAACGGCTATTAAAAACAAAATCTTTGAAAAGCAATACATTGAGTTTGAAGCTTATCCTTATTTGGGCTATAAATGCTCCAAGTTTCGGGCCCAGAGACTCGTTAGGGCAATTTGTTTAAACATGTTCCTCACAAGACTTGTGGAATAGGGCCCCATGGAGCTATTGAGGACATTAAAATTACTTATCTTTTAGCTGAGTCCCTGAGGTAAGGAGTCAAAGATCCTTTAATGGCTAGCTTTCTAGATTTGCTTACTAAGTCTGGGTAGGAGGGTAATTAGTAGTTTATCAGCTTTATGTTGTCTTACGCCTAATAGCTTTTATTTTATCAAAAAATCTTGCTTTAAAACTTACTTGAAGGTTAATAGGACACAAATGGACCACAAATTCGCAATCTATTTATACTTTAATAACCTTTTTTTTTTCATTGGTTAGCAAACAAGCCGATGGGCCACCTGATGTTAAGTGGTCAACGCTACCTATATACATCTGCAATACCAGACGCCTTGCAAATGCGTTGCCTTCCCAGAGACAAAGTTGAAATGTGTCATGTGCCTATAATTACACTGGCAACCATACCCTTCAAACCGGGACACAGCAACGCTGCTTTGCGGCAGAAATAGATATGATGGTAGTACTTCCCCGGACGAGCTTCTTCACAAAGAGCTGTACTACTACTGAAATTCTTACGTCTTATTTTACATAAAGCCATAAAAACATTTCGCTTAAACGTACATTTGGGGCACAGACAGTCAACTGGCAGCCCATTGAGTCAAGTCAAAGCAACGCTCGACAACTTTATGTAGGCCTGAAGCCTCCAGCCTCCATTCATACGTGATCCAGTTTGAGAGGCCAACTAATGTTTGTTCATTCAAGTTTGTTTCTTTTTTGTTTGTATTATAAGCTTGTTTGTGGAAACTGTAAATGAGTATAGAGGGTGTGAATAGATACACTACATAGCCATCAAGCAGCTATTCAGCTTTCAGTTCGCCATTGTACCTTTGATAAATAAATCTATAGTCTACACTAATATTATAAAGAGGTAAGATTTGTGAGGTTGTAGGGGGTAATCTTTGGATCTACATAACATACTATCACGCCTGTATTCCCCGAAGGGTTAGGCGGAGGTGTAACAATGTACACCCACAGTTCGCCGATATGTTTAGGTCCCATGTAATAGGGGGCGAGCCTATTGCCATTAACCGGGCACAAATCCTAACTCTGAGCTGCTACTGAGAATTTCATAGAAAAACCCAATAACACTTTTTGCTCGACATGGGAATCGAACCGAAGACCTATAGCGTAGCAGTCGCGCTTAGGACCACTAGGCCAACGAGGCAATTAAGGAAAATTCCTAGTGTGGGGTAAAATGCTAAAAACAAACCAGTTCAGCTTTATTATCAACAAAGCATCTTTCAATAACCCAGGCAAGAACTTGTTACGTAATAAAAATACAAATCATTCACATTTCTTCTTAATATAGGATGCTGTAACAGGCACCGTTCATAAATTATCACTAAAATGGGTACACAATGGTACATTGATAAACTTCACTACCATATCTTGGAAGTCGGCCAAGAAAAGTTTAGGAATATGTGACGGCTGCCAAGAACCGCCTTCTACAAGCAATTTTATGACACGCACGGAATAAGTAACTACATGCAAGTGAGGAATGCATTAAAACCATAGACAACTGCAAATTGTATTTAGGATAGGCAGTCAGATCTTCATACAGTATCGCTTTATGAAAACTACCTCGTTGGCCTAGTGGTCCTAAGCGCGACTGCTACGCTGAAGGTCTTGGGTTCGATTCCCAGGTCGAGCAAAAAGTATTATTGGGTTTTTCTATAAAATTCTCAGTAGCAGCTCGGAGTTAGGATTTGTGCCCGGTTACTGGCAATAGGCTCGCCCGCTATTACATGGGACCTAAAACATACCGGCGAACTGTGGGTGTACATTGTTACACCTCTGCCTAACCCTTCGGGGAATACAGGCGTGGTGATGGATGATGGTTTATGAAAACCAATGAACGAACTTCAACATCATCATCATCATGTATTCTCCAGACCGATTTTGGCCACGGCGGTTAATCGTTATTCAGACTAGCCAAGTATGGAGACATCAGGCGAAGGACCAGCAGCTTTATGTGCTTTCCGAGGCACGGGATTGTCACACCACCAGCTTCCAACGCTGCGGTCCTAATCAGGTCGTCCGTCCACTTTGTGGATGAACGTCTTACGCTAACTTGCTCGTTCCAAAACGTAGGTAGGCCCGAAGGTTCCATTTTGGAACCTAGCTTCAACTTTCAGACCGACTTCTTGACAATTCAAAAGTGCCCGTAAATGGTCCTATTGAAATAAATGCTTTAGCGTTGACTCTGACTTTGAATATGGCGCATACACTTACTAGTCCAAACTAATGAAGGCGAAGAAAACATTAATCTTCAATACTATTACTAGCTTCTGCCAGGGACTTCGTGCGTGTGGTTTTTTTTCACCCGCGCTAAGTAACGTCTTTGGTTACTGCTCCTCTCCCGTGTGTTGTAGCGTGATGTTATATAGCCTATAGCCTTCCTCGATAAGTGGACTATTCAACACTAAATAAATTTTCCATTCAAACCAGTGTTCGCGTGTGAGATTAGCGCGTTCAAGCAAACAAACAAACAAGCTCTTCAACTTTATAATATTAGTATAGATTATAAAGCTAAAGAGTACCGATGTTTGTTTAAACGCGCAAAACTGCGAAACTACTGGTCCGATTGTGAAAATTCTTTTATATTTATATTATCCCTGAGTACTATTGGCTATTCTTTACTTTCAATAAAATTAGATTTCCGTAAAAAAATTCCCATCATACCATCACGCCTGTGTTCCACGAAGGGTTAGGCAAAGGTGTACCAATGTACTTACATCCACAGTTCGCCGGTATTTTTAGGTCCTATGTAATAGGGGGCGAGCCTACTGCCATTAACCGGGCACAAATCCTAATCCTAATGGAAAAACCCAATAACACTTTGCTCGACCTGGAAATCGAACCCAGGACCCCATGCTCATCAGTCGCGCTTGCGACCACGAGACCAACAGGTAAAAAATTTGACGGAGATGTAAAAGTCGTGAGCAAAAACTAATAATATTATGAAGAAGTAAAATTGTTTGTTTGTAAGGGGTCTAATCTCTAAAACTACTAGTACGATCACAGAGAATCTTTCAGAGGTTGGAAGCTACACTACTGCCGAGTGCCGGCTATTTTATTGTAGGTATACTTGATTTATATGCAGTCAAAAATTACGTTATATACAGGGTTATTTGTAAAACAATGACAACCTTGCAGGACTGTATTACTATCATCATAAACAACAACTTTTGTTCTATAAATTTTTACAGAATCAAGCAACGCAAGCGCATCGAAGTGAATGACCGATTGAAGGATTTCCGTAAAATTGTTAATAGGTCATGTACAAACACCCCCGCCGCCCTAACCCCGCTCCCCTCGCTATTTTACTATCGCTTTCGTTTGCTTCGCATAGACTTCGTAACATTTAGAGCGTTCAATTTAAATGTTTCTATTTTTGTATGAAAATCTGATGAACTAATATATGAAAAAAATTTAAATGTCATAGAACAAAAGTTGTTGATTATGATGTTAGTAACATAGTCCTGAGAGGTTGTCTATGTTTTACAAATAACCCTGTATAAGTACGTTATAAAACCCAAAGGTCACTCAATGACATCAACCAGGGAAACTCCTTGACCTATTAAGCTGTAAATGCTGGAATTATACAACTTATTGTAATACATTTTTTTTAAAGAATATGTATGAAGTTTCTTTCCCGTTCTTCTCCATACGAAACTACCTTTTGGAATGGGCAACTAGATTCAATATTTTTAATTTAACATGTAATTGACGTTCAAAAGTGCCTTTTAATGGTCTAATTGAAATAAATGATTTGACTTTAGCTTTGACTTTGCAATTTTGCAGATATGTAGGAGACATCAGCTGAGAACTTTGATTTCAACGCAGACGAAGCCGCGTACAAAACCTAGATTTTGTTAAAATAGTTTTTAATATTTTTCGTTTTCACTTTTTCACAAAAAATGGGGTTGCATTACAAAAAAAGACGTTGCATTCTTCAAAAGATTCTCGAACATTCGTTTGCAGAAACATCGTGAACTAGAACTACGGAGTTACGTGAGCATCATCGCTGGGGCTCTTTTGTGTTAGGGGCCTATTCACTGAGAACGTGTGTTTTTACCCTAGGTATATGTATGTTGAAGAAGTGTGTACAGGTCGAGACATGTTTTAAAGGAATAAGATACTGATTTTTGTCACTATAAAAAATTAAGTAACCTCCGACAGAAGAATAAAAATCCCTACCGCAGCTAACAAAAGAGCTGATAACTTTGAAACCGCTGAACCGATTTCAATCAAACATAGCTAAGAACATTTCCCACTAATTCGCCTTTCAGACAAAAAAAACAAAATCAAATCGGTTCATGCGTTCCTGCGTTCATGCATTTCTGACTATCCGTAACGACTGTCAAAGATCTACGAATGACAGCCGCGACTAACGGCTTTACGTGGTTTCCGAGGCACGGGGGTCTCACACCACCAACTTCCAAACTCCGGGCCGCTACTGAGAAATTCGTAATGGAGAAACCCACTATTACTTTTTGCCCGACCCGGGAATCGAACCCAAGAACTCTAGCGTAGCAGTCGCGCTTAGGACCACTAGGCGACCGAGGCAGATAAAAAACTTAGAAAGAATCGGTAGCCTAGTGGTCCTAAGCGCGACTGCTACGCTAGAGGTCTTGGGTACGATTCCCAGGTCGAGCAAAAAGTGTTAGTGGGTTTTTCTATGAAATTCTCAGTAGCAGCTCGGAGTTAGGATTTGTGCCCGGTTAATGGCAATAGGCTCGCCCCCAATTACATGGGACCTAAAAACATACGCGCAAACTGTGGGTGCACATTGTTCCACCTCTGCCTAACCCTTCGGGGAATACGGGCGTGATGGTATGTTATGTTTCTAAGTATTTTGGGCCGCCGACGTTGCACGCGAGCCCCATAAAACCCCGAGTGGTACCCAAAAACACAAAAATTTACATTTGTGCTCACGTCTCGTGGCGACTACTATATCTAGGTACTGTATTATCAGCTGCAGGTAGGTATTGTACAAGACAATAGCTCGGATGTACACTATCTCTCTCCCGTGACATTCATCTCTTTGTGTATCGCTGTAATCAAACACTGGGTATTGACGTTTATATCTATGTACTTTGTTTGTTGATGGATTGGTTAAAGATACATACATACCATCACGCCTGTATTCCTTAGAGGGTTAGGCAGAGGTGTACCAACTGCCAACTGTCTCGTTGGCCTAGTGGTCCTAAGCGCGATTGCTTCGCTAGAGGTCTTGGATTCGATTCCCAGGTCGGGCAAAAAGTGTTATTAGGTTTCTCTATGAAATTCTCAGTAGCAGATCGGAGTTAGGATTTGTGCCCTGTTGGTTGGAGCAGGTTCGCCCCCTGTTACATGGTACCTAAACGTATCGGCGAACTGTGGGTGTACATTGGTATACCTCTGCCTAACCCTTTGGGGAATACAGGCGTGATGGTATGTTACTTGTTACTTTTAACCCCCGACGCAAAAACGACGGGGTTTTATAAGTTTGACGTGTGTGTGACTGTCTGTGGCATCGTAGCTCCCGAACGCATGAACGGATTTTGATTTTGTTTCCTTGTGTTTGAAAGGTTAATTAGTCGGGAGTGTTCTTAGCTTGTTTGATGGAAATCGGTTCAGCGGTTTCAAAGTTACCAGCTCTTTTGTTAGCTGCGGTAGGGATGTTTTCTTCTGTCGGGGGTTACTTAAAATGTTTAATATTGTGTTTGTATTTGTTTGCCGACAGCCCACCCGATGTTAAACCTCTTTTTTTTTTGGGAGGTAGGAAATCATCAAATAACTTCTCCCGCCCTTAGTGTCAAACTTTTACTGACTAAAGCCCACCCATGTTCCTTCTTGTGCCCTTTGCGTTCCGGGGGCGCGGTATCTCTTACGAACAACCCGCAGCCCCGGCAGGCATCGGCCCTCAGTGGCCCCTTCCCTTTGCTGACATCTCTTTACACGAACACGAACGCGCCGTCGACACGGCCTGTCGATATGCCACGTAAGGACGGTGAGCTACCCATTGCTCACCGTCCACGGGCCCGTATCTACGGTGGCCGGGAGTCGTCTCGCGATGTTAAACCTCAGCCTCTTTTTAATGCATTGACATCCCAGAGACAAAACTTTGCAGCAAAAATAGCTATGACAGTAGTACTTCCCCGGACGAGCCCCTTCATAAGGAGTTCTACTACTACTGAAATACTTCAGAATTTCAGAATACACCTCATTCAGAGAACAGAATCACCCTGTTGCTTTTCCTGTAGGCAGTCTCGTGCAACTATATCACTGTGTGCGTGCGGGTTCATCGTCCGCTTGCCTAACCCTAGCGCAAAGATGATTAGTTTAAATTTATTTTGAGAATCACTAGCTTTATGCAAAACTGAACCTTGTAGATTCGTAGTCTTCTATTAATAATCTAAGAGTACAAGTAAATAACAACATTATTCCACCTCGCTGACTTAAGCAGCAATAACCCAAACGTGTTCACTGTTATGCTCCATGTCATTGGATCCTCCTTGTGTTATCAATTACTTTGTTAATTGACATCTGTCAGATACTAACTTCGTAATACAAACATTTCGTGTTACAATCGATAGATTCTATGTATTCATTTATTTATGTACGCACCTCCTTATTTGTGAGGCTCTTTAAAAAGGTCGGGTGCGCAGTGCTCGTAACCGGCGTGCTTGTATGAACAGATGTAAGAACGTGGACGAGGCGAAAGGAGAATGTAAGGATTGTAGTCGGTGGTTTTTTTGGTTTCTGCCTACCCCCATCGGAAAAAGGCTTAAGTTTATATATGTATGTAATAATACTAATCCATTATTGTCGTCAAAGAGCAAGCAAGGGCTTCATAGAGAAAGGGCACGTGTATTGATCTTCGAGTATTTTAGGAATAGATTGATTTTGAATATTTCCTAGTTTTACCTCCTTTCATCTTCACAACATAAATGGTATATTTCTATGGAATTTAGACCTTCCTTCATTAAAGTAGATTGAAAAACATCTTCTGCGCCATAGACAAAAGGACCTATTATTAATTTAACGAAACTTTACGTAATCTTGGAAGCTTTCCTGTTCAAAACGCGGAACATCTTCGAAATTAAAGGAAAAATACTCCAATTCTCTAAACACTAAATTACGTTTTCCAATAATATATTCTGATAAACGTCTTTCTGACGCTGAGTGATACTTCAGACTGAGTCCATTTATCAATAAAAAAGTGCTCGAATTTAGTCAAACTTAAAGGGAGGCCCTTTCGCCATGATAAAAGGCGACTCGTCTGTAATGGGCTTTTTGTCGGCGACCACTAGGATTAAATGGTGCAACTTCTCGCCCCAAATTACGTTACAATCTGTTGTGAGGGCGTATTTTTTCGGCTAAATGTACGATATTCCTACACGTGGACACATTAGTAAATTGAAAATATGATTTCTTTATGTACTTATATGATTTTGGAATAGAAAACTATGTAATCTCTAAGTTTATCTTGGACGGCATTGACATCGGTGAAGGAAAACGTTAGGAAACCTGAAGTTATTTATACAATCACATGAAAAGTTAAGTAAAGTTTGTGAGTGTGTGAGGTTTATTTATTTATGGGAAATAAATAAATGTAAATAAACATATTAAATACATTTTTAAATATTAATATAAAAAAAGAAAACATTTAAAAATATAAAAAATTAAATTAAAATTATCATTATTAATTCTTGCTGCATTAATTAAGTATTTATTATTTTGCAAAATAGTTAGGCAAAGATTCACCTGGTCAGCGCGAGACAGCCTTCGGTGTGAACAAGTCAGCGTCATTTCAATTCTCGCCTATCCTAACCACTCCTCGCCTCGCCGGTATAAAACCTTTAGAAACCCGATCAAAAACAAATTAAACAAAGCATTAATCGACGTACCTTTAACCAGAAATGTCAACCAACTCACATAACTTCCTCTTGCCACACGACAAGGGATTTTCGGCTAATTACTGTAGAGCCAATTCCCTTTGTTCATAAATCTCTGGCTCCATGTTCTCGTGTCAATAAAGCGCTCAATTCCCCATATTTGACAAGACACCGCACTTGTTTGGCATATATCTTCAAACATGGCTGTTTGACGAGATTCCACTTTTAGGTACAATGCGAAATATGAGGTGTGGGAAATGTGTTTCATGTTTGAGTTTCTCGGTTTTGTATTTTCGGGTGTTTTATTTCGAGTTGCTCGCAGTTTCTGGAAATGATAGTGCGAATAATCTTATAGGCATAGAAATATAAAATGCGACTTTGTACGCGTGCTTTCTGTCACTCGCGTTAAGTTACGTCTTTGGTTACTGCTCCGCTCCCTTGAATCGTAGCGTGGTTTATAGCTTACTAGCTTCTGCTCGCAACTTCGTTCGCGTAGTTTTTTCACCCGCATTAGGTTACGTTTTTGGTTACTGCTCCGCACCTATTGGTCGTAGCGTAATGTTATATAGCCTATAGCCTTCCTCAATAAATGGACTATCCAATACAAGAAGAATTTTCCAATTCAAACAAGAAGTTCTTGCGATTAGGGCGTTCAACCAAACAAACAAACAAACTCTACAACTCTATTTATAAAAATATTTTTTGCAATTCAACTGTTAATTCCAGAGATTAGCGCGTTTAAATAAACACACAAACAAGCAAAAAAGCTCTTCTGTTGACATTTAAATTCATTTATTTACTTTGTTTTTTTCTTAATCTCAATTCTTTTTGTTTTACTGTGTACTATATTTTGCACCTGCCCTGTTATCTCTTCACCACCTTTAGTTGACTGTTAGCGAATACCTAACGCATTAACTCCACTATTGTACTTTTTTGTTGCATTAAGTATTAACTGCCTCGGTAACCTAGTAGTCTTAAGCGCGACTGCTACGCTAGAGGTCTTGGGTTCGATTCCCAGGTCGAGCAAAAAGTGTTACTGGGTTTTTCTATGAAATTCTCAGTAGCAGCTCGGAGTTAGGATTTGTGCCCGGTTAATGGTAATAGGCTCGCCCCCTATTACATGGGACTTAAACATACCGGCGAACTGTGGGTGTACATTGGTACACCTCTGCCTAACCCTTCGGGGAATACAGGCGTGATGGTGATGGTATGTAAGTATAAATTAAAAAAAAAAACCACTGCTTTTCACTGCGTTTCTGACCACGCCCGCAAGTCCTCCGCTCTGCTGTGGCTGGTACCTTTATGTCCCTTAAGCGTTTTCTAAAAGAACACAAGATTTAAAAGGAAACTTCAAATCTCTCTTCGATGATAACCCTCACAATCCGACTGAGGAACTTAGCGCAGAAATAATTAAGAAGAATCGTCGAGTTTCGAACGCGCCTCTTCACTGGAGGGTTAAACTTGAAACTGAAAACAAGAGAGATACGAGTTCAAATAAAAATGGTAGCGGCTTTTGTTCCTCTAAAGACTTTTATTGATTTATTGACTGTTACAAAGTGGTTTTTGATTTTGAAAATGTGCTTGAATTTTGTAACTTGTAGTGTGCTGGGAAATCGCTGGATGCGGGCAGCGCAGTACCGATCACTGTGGTTCTCCTTAGGAGAGGCTTATGTCCAGTAGTGGACGACGTTCGGCTGCTAAAATGGCCGATGGCCCAACTTGTACGTGGAGCCGCGCGGTCGAACTAAATTGATAGACACTGTTCTCCTCAAGCGAACAATGCTCACAATTAAAGTGATCAAGACTAAAGATATATTTTTTTTTTTACCAAACTACTGAGCCAATTCCGATAAAATGTATATGGGATCACCTTTAAAGTAAGGCCTATCAAATAAAAAAGAATCATCAAAATCGATTCATAATTGGCAGAGTTATCGCGTAACACACATACAAAAAAAAAATAAGAAAAAGAAAAATATACAGACGAATTGATCCTTCTTTATAAAGTCGATGTAAAAATCAAAGTCGCCCCACAATAATATTTTCTACTAAATGTTACTTAGTCTGAGTCAGTACCTACGTGTAATTAACGGCTTTATGACGTGTCATTGTACATAACATAACATACCATCACGCCTGTATTCCCCGAAGGGTTAGGCAGAGGTGTACCAATGTACACCCACAGTTCGCCAGTATGTTTAGGTCCCATGTAATAGGGGGCGAGCCTATTGCCATTAACCGGGCACAAATCCAAACTCTGAGGTGCTAATGAGAATTTCATAGAAAAACCCAATAACACTTTTTGCTCGACCTGGGAATTGAACCCACTAGGCCAACGAGGCAGTTGTATTGTGTCATTTTACACTTCGCGTATCACAGCTGTAACCCAAAACATTTATTATCAAGTATGGTATCAACACAAAATGTCCCCATCTGAGGCCATACCATCAAAATAATTCTAAAAACATAAATTCCTAATATCTCCAACTGAACGTTAAGCATTGCAAAACCCAAAAAGGGTCCAATTAAACTAACCTCGTCTAACTAGCACTAAACGATTGTGTAAATTAAGAACCGTCCCCAAATAAGGTCAGGTGACATTTTCCATTTCGGCTTCAATTTTCACTTTTTTTTTATTAATTTATTCGATTTTGTTCAAGTAGAAGCCGTGACATAGAATTTTACTTAGCAGTTTTTATATATTGCTAGCTTCCACCCGCGACTTCGTTCGCGTCAAATTTAGTTATTAGTATCCCACGGAAACCGTACATTGTCCCTGGATAAAAAGTATCCTATGTGTTATTCCACACTACAATCTATCTTAGTGCCAAATTTCATCCAGACTTATTCAGGTGTTTAAGCGTGAAAGAGTAACAAACAAACATCCTATCCATTCACTTTCACAGGATTCGGTTTTGTTTAAGTAGAAGCCGATTTTGTTTACTTGGCGGTTTTAATTAATTTATTTAAAAATCTCTTAATCTACCATTACAGGTTTAGAAACCTAATGCGATACCTAAGACTACTTATAATAATTAACTTTTTTAAATAACACTATTACTAACAACTACACTACATTAACACAAAACTAACCTTAGTATGTTTTACATAACAAAAGAAAATTTAAAAATAAAACAACAAAATAAACAATAATCATAAAATAAACAGTAAACATAAAATTAAACTAATTATATTAACATATTATATATAAACTTGCTTTATATGTATACGTGTGTGTGTGTGTTTTTCTTTTATATGTATGCTAAACTAGAGGTCAGTGATTTAGGCTGAACAAGTAAGGGTGATTTATCTTGTGCCGCATGCCCTGTCACCTGCATACGTGAGGACCTAATGAATACGTCGGCAGATGGTGTTGTTGCAACTATTTACTGGGCCAAACAAACTATTTTACAATCCATCCAAATATAAGCAATAAATTTTAAGTTTATAAGTAACTCCCGACAAACGAATAAAAATTCCTACCGCAGCTAACAAAAGAGCTGATAACCTTGAAACGGCTGAACCGATTTTAATAAAACATATCTACGAACTATTGCTAGAAAACCTGCTATCTAATACAAAAACCGCATTCAAATCGGTTTACCCGTTCAAGAGCTACGGTGCCAAAGGCAGACACAAAGACACGTCAAACTTATAACATCCCTGTTTTTGAGTCGGGGGTTAAAAATATTTGCTATCGATACACTAAGAAAAAGAATGGCTATTCTTTAATACTGTGTGTAAAAACCAAATTGGAAGAAAAGAGTGTCCATGGGGTTTCTTGCTAGTTCTTCTCCATAGAGACCTACGTTTTGGAACGAGTAACTAGCTTCAACTTTTTACTGTAACTTCATGACAATTCAAAGGTGCCAGTAAATGGTCTAATTGAAATAAATATTTTGTCTTTGTGCCGTCCAAAGGTAATGAAGAATAATTTTAGGGCATACTGAGTTGTTGTGATGGCCGAGTGGTTAAGACGGCCGTCTCTTATACGTGAAGCTGTGGGTTCAATACCTAGCAAGTATCTATGTAACTTTATTAACTCCAATGTACTTTTTAAGTTTATCATAGACATCTCTGATGTCGGTGAAGGAAAAAATCCTAAACAAACCTGGACTTATCAACATTGTAAATCGCCAATCCGCCTTATCGATATCATTGTCTGTGGCTTCTCTGTATAAGAAAAACCCTTATAAGCCTGGTATTATTATTATAACGTGACTTATTCTTTTTAAATTACTATTCCTTATTTATTAACGTGGAACTGAAAATCCACAAGCCTATTTAATGACCTATTAACCAAATTTTATCGAATTTAATTACGAAAATATGACTACACTACTTTTTTACGAAACTCTCTGCCGGTAAAGTACACCGAACTTCAGAAATCTCCGCTCAACTCCAGTGAATCCGCAAAACTAATTTCGGAACAATACTCGCCAATCGGCATCCCAAGATCTCCCAAGAAGAAATAAACCCATTAAACCAATACAAAGGTAGGTCCGAATTCCAACAATAATAATACCACAATGTATCCATTTTTAGGCCTCATTCCTAATGCCAAATGGCAGGTATACTGGCTGGTAATAATTAAACAGTGAGGCGGGGTAGTTCGATAAATAAGTAATGGCACCGATAGGCTTTTGTTTCGCGATGCCACAGGGGAATTTGTTGGTGTCTGTTGCTATTAATGATTCAAATATCACGAGATACTTAGAATTAGATAGCTTGGGATAAGAAAATGGATAGGTTTCTCTTGGAATATGAATGTACTGGCTTCTGCCCTCGATTTCGTCTGAATAAAGTTCAAAATAAAAGTCCAAAGTCATAAATTATTTCACAGAAACATCAAAATGGCTTAAAATGTCCTATGCGCTAAACTGGATTAATATCTAGGTAGACCTATATGTCCCCAACTATTTCCGTTCAGCCACTACAGCATAAGAGAGCTAAAACATACATCCATCCATCCACCAATTCTCACAAACTATTGTATTAGACAAGATATGAGAATATGTGCGGCCGTTGAAAATTATTATCTGGTTTGGCCTACTTACCTCAAAAACATACGTAAACTCACGCCTTTTTCTCATGGGGGTAGGCAGAAACCACAGAAAGCCAAATGCTACGATCATTACAAACTCCTTTTGCCTCGTCGACGTCCATACATCTGGTCATACAAGCACGCTGGTTGCAAATACTGCGCACCCGACCTTTCTGAAGAACCTCACCAATAAGGTAGGTACGACCGCTCGAGAAGTAATTAATTTATATTGGAAGCTTTTGCTCGTAGCTTCGTCCGTTTCCTAATTTATGAATAGCAAATATAGCCCACAGCACAAAGGGATAACATAGCTTTGGCTTAGCGAATGAAATTTCAGATTCGGATCAGTAGTTTCATAGATAAGCGCGTCAAACAGCAAAAAACTGGAGAAGTGCGAGTCGGACTCGCCCACCGAGGGTTCCGCACGTAACATCATTATAATTTACAAAATAAAATAAATAATGAATTAAATAAAAATAAATTTGTTTCACAGACTTCGGAGACAGAGGGGAACGGTGCGTCGGAAAAAAATAATTAAATACATTTTGCAATATGCACATCAAGCCCTTTTAAATGATACCCCATTTGTACTAGTAGCTTTAATTGGAAATTTCGACTCCTATAAAAAATATAGACCCTCTAATTTATTAAGATTTAATTAATAATGTATAGTTTTGATACTTTTTCTTGTATTTGTGGTCTAACGATGGTACTTGTCAAATTTCATAGTTCTACGTCAACTGGATCTACTCTATGAGTTTTAATTCCCTTAATAGTGTGGAAATATGCGTTTTTTGCTGAATAAACCGGCCGTATCTTTTTTCTACGTAAACATAAAAGTTTGATTTTTTACATCTTCATGAGACTGTCAACCATAGTATACAGTTTAAATTTCAACTTGATAACTCCACACATTCCCGAAATAAATTGTCTTGACAGACAGACGGACGGACAACAATGTGGTTAATAAGGGTTCCGTTTTTTCCTTTTGAGGTACGGAGCCCTAAAAACAAACACGCTCTTCAGCACAAAGCTCTTGACATATTTCAGGTAACATTGCTACTGAATAGCACCATTTTCAATGCCTAGAAAATATGGTCTACTACAGCTATAAAAATAACCTAATCCTAAAGAATTTGTGTTCAGAAATACACCAATAAGGCGTAGCTAGCACATTCCAAAATCTTGCTTACAACAGAATTCCGAATCGAATGTTAGATAAATGTTTGGGAATCGTAGGCGTATATTTGAGCCTCCCATAAGCATAACAAATATAATAGCAGAAGGTTATATTGTCTTGTTCTTGTATGTATGTTTTACTCTTGGTTTCTCGGTCGAAAAATGTTTTTGACATATGTATTGACAATTCAAGCGCGAGTAACAGGTACTGTGCTTCGTTGTTGATCAACCAACTACAGTCAACCAATCACAGTAGATGTTTGTTGTTGGCTCACGTGAGACCATTGGAGACCGATTTTTTTGTCAGAGAAAATGGTACATAATTTTCTTATAAATGTAGGACGTATGCGTTGGTAGCATACGTCCTACAAGAAGTCGGTCCCACGAAACTATGGATCTATTGAATGGTCAGATAATCGGTCCTACAGAAAGTCGGACGTGGGGGGAGGCTCTGAGTGTGACGCAGCCACAAAGTCAAATTAAATCATTTATCTTAATCAGACTACTCTATTCTGTTATGAAATAATAAATTTATTCAAAAATTTGTTACACGATACAAAATTACGATACGAAGACGATAGCGTGGTAACGATATTTGGTTAATGTTATTTTAACTGAACTGTAGTACTGTTTATGAAGCGAGTTAACAGCACAGACTTCTCTAAGACGTGACAATTCACGTAAAATCAGTCTATATATTTATAAAAATCATTTGCCGTGTGTAGGACTGGCAAAAGTTCGAAAATAGCTCGACTGTTTGGATTTTTTTTTGACTAAGAAGAAGAAGAATAAGTAATAATAGTCTTTCCATAGTACAAGGTAACCAGTTCATATAAGCCACCCAAACCTATAGTTCAGATCTTTATTTCCATATCCTGCAATAGTCCTGCGCCAACCGGGGGTTGTTCTTGGTTGCATTGTTCATACCTACAGGGATAATTGTCGGTTGGTGTTCCATTTCATCATAAAGCTATCTAAGGGGCCTCTGCGAGTTGGTTTCGGCTCCTCGTACGACTTTCAAAGGTCCGGGGCTCTAGGGTCCCGAGTTACATAGAGTAAAAAAGAAAATAATACAATTAAAAAAATATATATATTTTGCTAATGCACACTTTTTGTCAACTTGCCCTTCTGTATCTCCTTGGCTACTGCTTTCAGGGACTTGTCTCGTAAACAAACACTGGCAAGTTTTCCTTGGCATAGTTTAGTTACAAGTGTCGGGAATTCCTTGGCCGCTTCGAACGCGTAATTTAGCAAATGCCCATTTGAAAGGAACATCTTTGGTGATAATACAATATAACGATTTGTTACTGAGTGATGGCGACCATCTCTCATGCGTGGGATTGCGGTCCATATAAATAATTGTCGTTGACTGCCTCGTTAGCCTAGTGGTCGGTCCTAAGCGCGACTGCTATGCTAGCGGTCTTGGGTTCGATTCCCAGGTCGAGCAAAGTGTTTTTGGGTTTTTCCTATGACATCCTCAGTAGCAGCTCAGAGCTAGGATTCGTGCCCGGTTAATGACAATATGCTCGCCCCTATTACATGGGACTTAAAAACATACCGGCTAACTGTGGGTGGACATTAATTACCTCTGCCTATGCCCTCGGGGAATACAGGCGTAATGGTATGTCTAAGTTTATCTTAGATATCACTGATATCGTTGAAGAAAAACATCGTGAGGAAACCTGGACTATATAATTAATGTGAGTCTGAAATTGCCTATCCGTTAAGCAAGCGTTGTGATCAATGCTCGTGCCTTCTCTGTGTGAGAAGAGGCCATTGCCCTGCAGTGAGACAGTTACGGAACGTGTATGGTATACTTGGTTTTATGGTATACTTAAATTCCACGAAGTTTTTTTTTTTGTTAATAAAAACGTTGCCCCACACTAGGAATTTCTCCTGTGTCGTGGGTGCGTTTACAAACATATAAACTCACACACACAAACAGCCAGACCCGGAACAACTATCTGTAGGCCATACAAATATTTGCTCCGTGCGGGAATCGAACCCGCGACACGCAGCGCAGCAGCCAATCGCTCAGCCACTGCGCCAACCGTGCCGTCAAAAGTTGCCGACAGAATCTAGTGAAAAATAAACAGTTCATTAATTTACTGGGTTTTTCTATGAAATTCTCAGTAGCAGCTCGGAGTTAGGATTTGTGCCCGGTTAATGGCAATAGGCTCGCCCCCTATTACATGGAACCTAAACATACCGGCGAACTGTGGGTGCACATTGTTACACCTCTGCCTAACTCTTCCTGGAATATAGGCGTGATGGTATATTTTGTTGTGTTACGACACTCGGAAGCGCAGCAGTAATCAAAGACGTAACTTGACGTAGGTGAAATGAGTAACGAGAGTCTATAGTAGTTAACTTCCATATGACGACATAAACAACCAAATTATCTACCATTAATTTCATACAAATACTCCCATACAAATGACACACTCTAGTTCCCCCATCATCCATTTATTTTATCCACCTCGGCAACACTGACAATGTTTTTACAAACATAAAACGCATGATTTATATACGACGCTAAGGAACCCTAAAAGCATTTCATGTTACAGGTAAGTTGTTGTATGATTTACTAGCTTGTGCTTACGACTTTGAACGCGTGGTTTTCTTCACCTGGCTTCGGTTACTGCGTTGCTCTCGTGTGTCGTAGCGTGATGTTATAAAGCCTATACTGTTCCATAAGGAAAGGAGTAGACCACTGTATTTCCGAACGCATTCAACCCTGATCTCTTCAAAATTAGAATGAACATGTTCCTTCTGGGTAAGCTCACTCCATCGTCGACTTTGTCACCTCTGACCTAGACTAGATACACGCATACACACATAACATCACGCCTGTATTCCGCAAAGGGTTAGGCAGAGGTGGTCCAATGTACACCCACAGTTCGCCGGTATGTTTAGATCCCATGTAATAGGGGGCGAGCCTATTGCCATTAACCGGGCACAATTCCTAACTCCGAGCTTCTACTGAGAATTTCGTAGAAAAACCCAATAACACTTTTTGCTCGACCTGGGAATCGGACACAAGACCTCTAGCGTAGCAGTCGCGCTTAGGACCAGTACGCACAAACGAAGTCACGAGCAGAAGTTAGTAAAGAATAAACAAATGAACACCACTAAGTACATCGGGAAACGCTTAGTAACCTACATAATAAGTACGTTTGTTTGTGGAGCAACAGAAAACTAGTACGTAACGTACTTGAAGGTGTACAAAGCGTTGGCATACTGCCAGCTTGCCAGCAGGCACCTCTACCTGGGTTATAGGAACTCGTAGTCACCTTTTCGCTATTTAGGGTTCCGTAATTCAAAAGAAAAAAACGGAAAGTCAACGTCCAATCATTTGCTTCAATTAGCACATTAAAAGGCACTTTTGAACGTGTTGTGCAAGAAAACAAGAATTGAATCTAGATGTCTCTTTGAAAAAGCAGTTTTGTATGGCGAAGAATGGGTAAGAAACTCAGTGATAGACTATGCTACTCGCTGATAATGTAGTTTTTCATAAGTGAAAGAATTTTTAAATCGGATTAGTAATTTTTGAGGTGTCCATTACAAACAAAAATACAAATAATTTCAGTTTACAATATTAGCTCAGACATCCGAGTAAGACAAGAAAAAGTAAGCTATTGTGTATACTGTATGTGTGTACTTATGCTTTTGATCACGTTATTACAGAACTACCTTCTGACCGTGACTTCGTCCGCGTTTTTCTCCAAATTAAATTATTATTTTAACGACACGTGGCGCCATCTTTTATCATAAGAATGTTATTTTCTTCGGAAAACCTTCTTCTTGTGAGATGAAAAGTACCTCATGTTGCAAATTTTCAAGATGATCGGTTCAGTGGTTTAGGAGTAAAAGGTAACAAACAAACAGACTTACTTTCGCATTTATAATATTAGATATAATTCATCCTACAACAACTTAATTTTTTTTAACTCTCACCCCCTATAACATCGATATGTTCTAACCAAACCCTCATAACACAGATTTACTCCCCTTTAAACAAACATAAACATCACCCCACACAGCACTACCGCCACTATCCCAAATAGTAATTGGTGTTACGCCAAAGTAATTTAATTCCCTTATCGGACGCTGTTATCTGAAGCTTATCCTTAGGGCTAGTAATTCCAACGAGTGCTTCTTCGCAGCTTTCTCCCTAGCGAGAGGAATCTTGTGGCGGTTTATTGTGATTGTGACCTCTTTGTAATAGTAATTAATGTGTAATTGTCATGGTGACATGATTCAGTTAAGGTTCAATACTCAATATCTTTATTGCATACCATAATGTAGTACAAGTTGGAATAATTAGATTAATCACAATTATGGACCCTGTCGGGCACAGCATAGATTAAGTAGGAGAGAGGAGGAAGAGCGTTGAGTGTTTTGATGCGATTTAATATCTAAGTATGGTAATTAATTATTTACGGATTTTATCCTTTTTTGTGTATCTATTTGAATATCCTTTTATGTTGATCATGTTATATTTCTGATAACTAGTTTTATTTTTATTTTTGGATAATTATTTATCAATATTGTTTTATTAATTATTATTTACTAATTCTATTTATTGTCCTACTTACTTTAATTAATTATTTATTTGTTGTACATTTTATGACTTTCTAATACTTGGAATACTTTAATATTCATTTGAAATGAACAGGGCCAAATAGATCTTAGGTTTTAACATATATATATATATATATATATATATATATATATATATATATATACCTGTATAAAGCCACGTTACTTGTGAGTGTCATAGGTTATATAACATCACGCTACGACACACGGGAGCGGAGCAGTAGCCAAAGACGTTACTTAACATGGGGACGAAGGATTTCTGAACACACACTGCATCTTATACACTACTTAAAGCTCTTAGCAATTGCTACCCCATTACCTACAAATGCACATAAACTTTTTCTGCCCACGACAGCTAAACTCGACTAGAATTTATTACTGAATATTATGTTACTTTTACCAAATAACTTTCGCTTTTCCTTATAGCAGTATGTATATACATTTTCCACGTACCCATTACATGTAGGGACTTCGCGGGTTTTTATATTAAATAACGGACCGTTATTTTTACGAATGGTTTTTTTAAATTTAGGTGGTGCTAAATCATAGGCTTTAGAAATAGTTAAAGCATTAAAATTAAAAATAAAGAGCCTATTACTGTACCAATGAGGCCTCTTCTCATACTGAGAAGGCACGAGCATTGATCACCACACTTGCTCAAGGTAGCACCGATGTCAGGGATGTCTAAAATAAATAACAAAAGTACATTCTTTTTTATTCATACTACATAATAAATATTATATTAAGAACTGATATTTCCAATTTTAAAACAATGATATTTCGAATTTTCGTGCTGGTACGGTGCTGTCAAACTAAACAGGTCAGAAAACCCAACACCATCTTTTTACAAAATTAATTCTTACTTTATTTCAAACAACCTTTGAATCATTTATTGTATCAAGAAATTTACTTCAAAGAACCTTTTTCTAAATCCAATTATATCTATATCAATGAATAAGGTTGAAATTAAAGACTTCGCAAAATAAACAACGTACAGTTCAGTGCTGCTTATAGAAACTATTCGACAAAGGCTTTCAAAAGTCGCCTAAATCCCGACCAACATGGGCCATCGTGTAGCCGGGATCTATCAAATCCGTCAGTCACTTCAAGTATTCCAATAGAGCGGAACATAAACCATTTCGTCGGTTCCGAATACAAATTTGAATTTGGAACGAACGCTTTGTAGCGTTAGAAAGTTTTTCGTTCAAAAATATTGATGGCCGCGTTCTAAATTCAAATATGTACGTTACATTCAAACATTGTATTTTATTTTTCTGTTATAAAGCTTATATGTCTGTATGTTGTTAGTTTTACATTAAACTTTGAATACCAAAGACGTGTAAGTGAAACTAAGTGTTGCCCGCGACTTTGTTTGTCATACAAACTACAAGAGCCATTAGATTGGTTTAGAATAGTAGTTATCAAACATTTTTTTTTACGCAACGACTGTTGTGATCACAAATTCCAAATGCCAACTCTATTGTTGACTATAATGGCCGAATTTTCAACTCTGAGATAACTCTTAAAGCAAGAAAAAAATGGGGATTTAACAACTTTTATAAAGAAAATATGTCAAGCATTTATATTTTTCAGATGAAAGTTATTTGATGATTAGTTTTAATAAAGATTTGTGTTTTAGTATCACTCAACGACCACTATGTCTATACAAATTCACATTTTACCAAGTTCTATTTTTATGCAAACATTAGGTATAAGAAACATTGAAAACAATATTTAAATAACCTTTTATAATGACACCCTCCATATTTCCTTTTATGTCAAGGAAAATAAAAAAACATTATTATAACAAACGGAATCGACAATAGATTTACAACCGTAAAGCCAATCTTAAAGGGAAAGAAGCCATTTTGAAATCCACAAAAGCTAATCGGCGCGCAAAAATATCACATTCAATAAACGGTAAATTTCAAATTTTAAATTTCGAAGTTCGAATTTTAGAATTGGAAGCGTTTAACTCATTGGTTCTACGTTTCCGAACGGTTTCGTTTATGACCAAGGAGGTTTATCTTTATGGACTTTTCCTTTTAGGGGGTCAGCAGAAATCCTATCCATATCAAATTGATGGCTCTTCACATGACCAGAGGACTGGTCTATTCTTGTTTTAAAAGATGTATTATAACCCCACACTCCTCCTCCTTTTGATACATTTTACTTATTATTTTATATTAGCTACAAAATCAAAATATCAACATGGCGCATGATGCCTTTTAACAAAATGGCGGCTTAATTTTTATCCAATCGCACGCGCACGTGTTTACTGCAAATTGAAGTGATAAGGAATAATTAACTTTGTTATTTTCGAGCTCGTTTTAACGGTGTCCTTGTTAACTTGTTTTATGTAATCATAATTTGTAATCAACAATCATTGTATTATGAACCAAATCCAGGGTTACAAAAGAGTCGAAAAAGTTATCGCGGCTATGGAACGCAAATTTTAAGGGCATTAGAAGAAACACGGATGTGCTTTAGTCAGTAAGAGTCTGACACTCGCTTTTGCTCCACCCATAGCGAAAAAAGTCATTTGACGATGTCCCTTTCTAAAAAAAAAAACATGAACCTATTTTTCTTTAAAAATAACTGAATTTTTTATTGCATATTTGCTTATCTCTTATTCCTATCTATTGAGGTTTTAAGATCCAGCAATATTAATAGAAAATGAACTAACATTAATCACGGTTAAAGTTGAAAATTGTAGATAAACAAGATATAATTCCTTACATCTCACACGCAATTATGCAACTTTAACCTATATTCCTGTTGATTTTTAGTCCGTTTTTGATTAAAGAATAACGAACTGGCCAGTATTCGGTTTCAAGTCTTCTTTTCACAGATAAACGTATCCGACCAATGGTCGTTCGAAAAACAAAAAAAGTCGTTGACGTTTGAACTTCGAACCTCTTTGAAGTGGATCGGTCTCAAATACAGGGATTTTTTAATCGATACGTGATTGAAGTGTGGGTACCGACGGATTTGCTGATAGCTTCCGAGAATTATTCGTTTCGGGATTACTAGGGACTTACGTGTACCTACCTGATATCTTTCAGGATTTTAACATTGAGTCATAAACACGGAACATAGACTTTAAAAAAAAAATACCATAGAGTATGAGAGATTAGGTTTAGAGGATTAGGCTCATACATTTCTTATACACATAAATACCATTTCAAATTTATGCTTAAAAATAAATCAAATTAAATTGAATTTTTGATGTGGGTATTTATGTTATTTGTAAGATAAAACAATATTTACCGATAATATTAAATCATCCTACAACACAGCTTTAGATAATCTAAAAATGTAAAACAAACAAACAAACAACTGCCTCGGTAGCCTAGTGGTCCTAAGCGCGACTGCTACGCTAGAGGTCTTGGGTTCGATTCCCAGGTCGAGCAAAAAGTGTTATTAGGTTTTTCTATGAAATCCTCAGTAGCAGCTCGGAGTTAGGATTTGTGCCCGGTTAATGGCAATAGGCTCGCCCCCTATTACATGGGACCTAAATATACCGGCGAACTGTGGGTGTACATTGTTACACCTCTGCCTAACCCTTCGGGGAATACAGGCGTGATGGTATATATATATATATGTAAAACAAAATAAAACACGTTTTATATTGTTTACAAGTTTACAGCGGCCATACTTTGTCACAGTTCACAATTTTTAACAAGCACCGGGAGCCGCAATTTTTCTCAGCGAGTGACGTCGCGTCATTGCATCGAGTGATGGTTTCTACTTCAACGATGGTTCAACTTTTTGACAAACAACTACCCTACAATGTTACTGTGGAGAACAATGTATTTTAATATGATTGGAAAATTGGCTTACTGACAGCATTGTTTTTATTTAAAGATGCTGGATTGGATACTTGACACTTTAGCCTATAATTTCAAGGCTTCGTTTTCAGTTAGATTTTAGTTGCTTTGTAATCAATAAATTGTTAGTCAGTTGTGTTGGCCAATGAGTGATGTGTCAGGTTGCTATTGACTCTTTATCGGAATCGTTCCAAATAGTATATTAATTTATTGCTAGTGTCATATACCCTATTGCGATGCTTACTGGGAAGTTAACCCCAAATTCACTAAAGAAAAATCTATGTGGCAAAACCGAATTAGACACACTGTGTTATGTGTTCACACGGCAAAAGTAGCCACAGCCATCATGACCAGCTGTTAATACCATCACGCCTTTACCTATTCCTCGAAGGGTTAGGCAGAGGTGTACCAATGTACACCCACAGTTCGCCGCTTTGTTTTAGGTCCCATGTAATAGGGGGCGAGCCTATTGCTATTAACCGAGCACAAATCCTAACTCCGAGCTGCTACTGAGAATTTCATAGAAAAACCCAATAACACTTTGCTCGACCTGGGAATCGAACCCAAGACCTCTAGCGTAGCAGTCGCGCTCAAGACCGCTAAGCTAACTAGGCAGTTCGCTGTTCATATGCATTATTTTATGGATTGTTGTGTTATGGGCAAGAATATTCACTCAATGCGTCCCTAATGGTGGAATGCATAGCTAAGGACAACTCAGAAACCGGTGGCGAGATGATCTGAATACATACTACGAGAGCGGGTAAGAGATGGCGCGGAAAAAGACTTTCTGGAAGACCTTAAGGTAGGCCATAGCCCAGCAAGTCAAGTTCCCGGTTAGTTTGTACAACTTTCCACCAAACCCCAATTGAATTTCGTTGATATATTTCGAGTATTATAATATAGAGATTATTTTGAACAACATCGTAACTCCAAAAAGAAGTTTCCGTACACCTAGAATATGAGAAAACTCATCACACATAATATTACGGCAAGGAAGTATTAAGAATGAAGTTCATTTGCAAATAATTATGTAAATTCGTAAAAGCATTAACATAATATTTGAATAGGGTCTATCGAGAACGGTTCATGCTACTCGTAAAATTTCATCCGGGATCAATAGAACAGAACACACACATACATACCATCACGCCTGTATTCCCCGAAGGGTTAGGCAGAGGTGTTACAATTTACACCGACAGTTCGCCTGTATGTTTAGGTTCTGGGACCGGGCACAAATCCTAACTCTGAGCTGTTACTGAGAATTTCATAGAAAAACCAAATCACACTTTTTGCTTGACCTGGGAATCGAACCCAAGACATCAAGCGTAGCAATCGCGCTTAGGACCACTAGACTAAAGAGGCAGTTATACATACATATACAGCACTGTCTGTGGCATCGTAGCTCAAGAACCGATCGTGATTTAGTTTCTTTTGTTTGAAAGGTGAATTATTCGGGAGTGTTCTTAGCTATGTTTGATGGAAATCGGTTCAGCCGTTTAAAAGTTATCTGCAGTAGGGATTTTTTTAAATTTTTCAGTCGGAGGTTACTTAAAATTTTTAATTTTGTGGGTTTTACAATAATTTGTCATACATATGTACCTAATTTAAAAACCACTATGGATACTACAAATTAAGTAATGACAGCTAAATTAATTATATCTATAGAAACTTAGAGCTCACACAAGCCTCTGGCCGCATCGCGTGGATTTTTTCACCCATGTTAAGTTATGTCTTTAGTTACTGCTTCGCTCCCATGTGTCGTAGCGTGGTGTTATATAGCTTATATTATTCCTCATGAAACCGGCTATCATTTACAAAAATATTTGTTTGAATCTGACTGGTAGTTTAAGAATTTAGCGCGTTTAAAGAAACAAAAAAAGCTCTTCAGCTTTATTAATATAGATGGTGATCGTGGCTCCTAACATAATTCATTGTAATCTTGTAGCACAATAAAATATTTCTATTTAGTATCAGACATCTGTTCTGTTGATGTTCTTCCATATGTAAGTATGTATATGTATGAAAACCGTTCATATCAGTACAATCCGTGACGATGAATATACATTATAGTTAGACTATTGGACAGATTTGACGTCAATGTACAGGGTGTGGCATTTATAGCCTGTAGGTCTTGAATGGGGAATAGTTTGGGTAACTTATCACATATCTGAAATTGGAATATGAAGGGCTGTGGGGATTTGATACCTATGTATAATAATATAATCACCATAATCGTGTACCCATCGATAATTGCAATATACAGTGAGTACAATATTTATGTATGCATACAGCCCATCAAATTATTTTTTCCGTTGAGAAACGAAATTAGTTTTTTTGGTGTGAAAAATTACTGTTTATGATAGCGCGCAAAATCTTCTTACTTAAAGTTTCGTTATAATATTAAAAGCCAAGTGCGATTTGGACTCGCGCATTAAGGGTTCCGTACAATTATCTATAAAAACGTCAAAAAAATCATATCTGTTTTATGGGAGCCCCTTAAATACGTATTTATTATATTCTATTTTGTAGTATTTGTTGTTACAGCGGCAACAGAAGTACATCATCTGTGGACATTCCAACTGTTTAACTATCACGGTTCATGAGATACAGCCTGGTAATAGACGAACAGCGGAGTCTAAGTAATAGAGTCCCGTTTTACCCTTTGAGTGCGGAACCCTATAAAGGGGGAAATTTGACATTCAATATCTCCGTAACCAGTATTTTCCAGAACAAAAGAAATCGCAATGATAGGAACAACACGTCACTTGTCAATCATCATCATCATCAAATCAGCCAAACAACGTCCTCATAGGCCTCCCTTAAAGATAGCCACAATGGCCGGTCCTGCACTGCCCGCATATAGCATTTAATTTTGTCATAAATCGACCAAAACTTTCAACGGTTGAAGGTCTTTAAGAATAAACAAAATCTATTTAATTAATTATTAATTTTTTTTTTCTTTCTGTTCCTTGTACCTACTATGTTTTGTCTCTGCATCGCTCTAAGGTAGACTGGTAGAAAATGCCAAAGGCATTAAGTCCGCCTTTGTACAGTGTAGTATTTACATTACGTGCAAAAAGTTTTAATAAATTAATAAATAAATTTAAAAAAAAATGTGAGCCGTCACGAATCGCCTGGCAGATGTGAAACATAGAAATTATTTAGTACAACTAATATACATAAAAGAACAGATTAGGACAAGAAATAAATAAGGCATAATGTAAAAATAAAATATTATGATTTTCTTCCTATCTTCTTTTTTTTAACTGCCTCGTTAGCCAAGTGGTCCTAAGCGCGACTGCTACGCTAGAGGTCTTGGGTTCACGGGTCGAGCAAAAAGTGTTGCTGGGTTTTTCTATGAAATTCTCAGTAGCAGCTCGGAGTTAGGATTTGTGCCCGGTTAATGGCAATAGGCTCGCCCCCTATTACATGGGACCTAAACATACAGGCGAACTGTAAGTGTACATTAGTACATCTCTGCCTAACCCTTCGCGGTATACAGGCGTGATGGTATGTACGATTTTCTTCCAGAAAATGTTGACTGTTTATTTACATCAAAAATTTAAAATTCATAAATTTAATACAAAGTTTAAATTCTACCATCACATAGCGTGGCGATACGTCGCCACGGCAGGCGTCGCCACGCCAGCAATCGAATTTACGTGCAGCTACAGATGTTTCACATCAAATTCTGTGCCACGATATCCCTTGCATCCATGAACACAGCCTGTATACAACACAAATTCCATGACCTACTTCCCCTAAGTTCGGTGTAACTATACTTACCGCCAAAGCGGATTAGGAAGTATACTTTATGATATCTAATGATGTATAGTACTCGTATATGGGTACTTGGGTAGTACTCTGTATCGGTTATATTAAAAGTAAGGACAGGCAGGATGAAAGGTCCCGTGAAAGCTTCATAATGGCCAGTTAATGCACAATGCTTCTTCTGTCCCTACGTCATATTCTTTGAGAATAGCTAAGAATTGCTTTTTGACTTCGTCAAGTTCGTTTTTGGGTTCTTCTTCTTCTTCGCGATTGGTCCGTCTGTCGGACCGATCGCGTGCAGCGTCGGTACTCAGAAACCCAAAAATTAACTTGACGTTTGTGCTCACGACTTGTGGCGGCTACTTTAACTAGGTAAGGCCCTGTCATTTAGTAAAACTGGTTGTCAGATTTCCTGACTTCTAACTATCGAAGTCTAACGACTGTCAAAGATCTACGTATGACAGCCGGGACCAACGGCTTTACGTGCTTTTCGAGGTACGGGGGTGCAACACCATCAACTTATAATCTTAGGGCTGCTACTGAGATATTTTTTGATGGAAAAACCCAATAACACTTTGCCCGACCTCCGAACCGAACCCAGGGCCCCACGCTCAGCTGTCGCGCTTACGCACTTTTTGCTCGACCTGGAAATAGAACCCAAGATCTCTAGCTTAGCAGTCATGCTTAGGACCACTAAGCTAACGAGGCAGTTATTATCAAATATAGTTAATTATTATCTGTTTGTTGAAAAATCAACCTTTGATTAACTATACCAAAGGACTTAAATTTCCTTATTTCAGTTTAGTAATATGATAATTCCTGGAACATGTTACTTATTTATTATGTATGGGAACGTAATTTTCATTTACCGCTTTGACGTCGTTAATCCTATGTCGTCGGCGAAATGAGTTGCGTGGCTTATATTCTAATATAGCTTTTACCCACGACTTCACTCGGGGAACGTCTTTGGTTACTGCTCCACTCCCATGTGTCATAGCGTGATGTTATGTAGCCTATGACACTCACAAATAACGTGTCTTTCTATGGGTAAAAGAATTTTTAAATTTGGTTCAGTAGATTACCCCCTACAACCTCACGAACTTTACCTTTTTATAATATTTGTATAGATAACTATCGGAATTTAAGATGTTTCCAGCTTTGCTGTGGAATTTTCCAGGATTTGAAGCTTAGAATAAGGTTATTTGATTCTAGGAGTTTAAAGACACCAAACCAAAGTGAAAGCATGTAATTCAATTAAACTATTTACAGGCACTTTTAAATTGTCAAGTAGTCGGTCAGAAAGTTGTAGCCAGGTTCTAAAACGTAGGTAGGCAACTAAAGAAGAGGTTACTTCTAGCCAAATGTATGTCATTGGTCAGCTCACGCTTCACATTAGGCGAGATTGTAGTCAAGGAAAAGTATAACTGTTACTTTACATGCCAAAAAGTTTTCAAGCAGAATCGCGCGTATAACTAGTTTGCGATATTAGATATTAGTATACAGAGTAAATAATAATAATGAAAGCATATACTTGTGGTTCAAGACCCCGTTGTCGCCAAACCTACGTCACGTTAGCATGGCTGAAATTTTGGAAACTTAACTTATCTTAACCCCCGACACACTGCCGGGGCTGTGCTGCCGGGGCTGCGGGTTGTTCGTAAGAGATACCGCGCCCCCGGATCGCAAAGGGCACAAGAAGGAACATGGGTGGGTTTTAGTCAGTAAAAGTCTGACACTCCCTCTCGCCCCGCCCAGAGCGGGAGAAGTTATTTGATGATATCCCACCCCCCAAAAAAAAAAAACCCCCGACGCAGAAACGACGGGGTGTTATTAGTTTGATGTGTCTGTGTGTGTATCGTAGCTCCCGAACGCATGAACCGATTTTGATTTTGTTTAATTATTGCCACTAACCGGGCACAAATCCAAACTCCGAGCTGCTACTGAGAATTTCATAGATAAACCCAATACTTGACACTTTTAAACAAAAAAAAGTTTGTTGTTTATTTTAATGTAACAAACGTGGATAAAAAAACCACGTGGACGACGTAGCAGGCAGATTTCATTATTATTAGAAATGTCTCATGTGTCTGTGATTACACCGGCACCCATACCCTTCAAACAGGAACACAGCGACGCTGCTTTGCGACACAAATACTTCCCCAGACGACATACCATCACGGCTGTATTCCCCGGAGGGTTAGGCAGAGGTGTACCAATGTACACCCACAGTTCGCCGGTATGTTTTAGGTCCCATGTAATAGGGGGCGAGCCTATTGCCATTAACCGGGCACAAATCCTAACTCCGAGCTGCTACTGAGAATTTCATAGAAAAACCCAATAACACCCAGACGAGGTTTTCATAAACAGCTCTACTATTACTCTGTTAAGTACATATTCTCAAAATTTCAGCCACGCTAAGATGACGTAGTTCTGACGACTCCGGGATCTCAGACTTTAGAGAATATTAATAATATTGATGTTTATGTCACTCTATATGGTAATGTTTATATTATACGGTTATGTATGTCTTCTGTGTCGTTACCTAAGTTATGCTTATGACGTCATCACAACAAAATTCTAATTATAACCGATTTCTGTTGAAAATGTTCAGTGTAATATTACTACCGTCCTTGGTCCGTGAAATATAAATTAGATTTATTTAAATTAGTTTGTTTAATTTATTTAAATTAAACTAATAAATACTAGGTTTTGAGCGCGACTTTGTATGAGTGAATATCGAAGTCGAAGCTTGAAGTCGCGGATTCAAAAGTAGTCTATGTCCTTACTTAGATCCTAAGCTAACTCTTTGTCAAGTTGCATTACGATCGGTTCAGTGGTTTTGTTGTTATGTGTCAACAAACAAGCATGCAGAGTAACTTTCTCAGTCATAACTTTTTGTGGATAGATAGATGTACCTTATAAAATTAGATAACCCCGACAATAAAATAAAAATCCCTACCGCAGCTAACAAAAGAGCTGATAACTTTGAAACCGCTGAAACGATTTTCATCAAACAAAGCTAAGAACCCTCCCGACTAATTCACTTTCCAAACAAAAAAAACAAAATCAGAATCGATTCATGCATTCGGGAGCTACGATGCCACAAACAGACACACACACAGATACGTCAAACTTATAACACCCCGTTGTTTTTGTGTCGGGGGTTAAAAACTGGTAATCTTCGAAAAAAATCCTAACTATTTGTCATCTGTTTAAGAGTACCTTTTTTCCAATTTAAAATAAGTTGTTAATTTTATTGTCATCAAGACAATTATGAAATTATTTTAAATTACTGTTAGGATAATATTGATTGGTCTTAACGATCAATCATTGTGTGAGAAGGCTTTTGCTCTGCTGTGGGACAATAAGGCCGGTAATATAGTATTCCTAGTAATACGTAAATTCTTAAAGGTACAAGTGCAAGCTATATTAATTTCGTCTTAAGACAATTTAGAAGTTCAAACAAAAATACATACAGACATAAACTCACGCCTTTTTACATGGGGGTAGACGGAAAACACAGAACGCCACCTGCTACAATCCTTACATACTTCTTTCGCCTCGTCCACGTTCATACATCTGTTCATACAAGCACGCCGGTTACGAGTACTGCGCACCCGACCTTTCTGAAGAACCTCACCAATAAGGTCAGGGTAGGTCTTTCTAGGGCGCCCTCTCCCGGCGTTGCCACTCACATCTGCCATTTAAATCCCGTTTGTTAGTCACCTTTCACTCATCCTCTCAACATGATCGAACCATCTAAGCATACTTCTTTCAACCTGTGACACTACGTCCTATTTTAATCCGCAACGTTCTCGTATAACAATAATAAAATAATGATGATGATAATATTAATATAATGATAATTTCGAATTTTAATACTTAGATAAATACATAAGCTCACATATTTTTTATAAGAATTGTTATTATTATTACTTTTTTGTTTATTTAATATCTTTATTTATATTAATAAACATAAATGATCTCAATAGAATTATAAGTAACTACTAACAATACATTTTAATAGGTACATAAGTTTACAAAACGTTATAAGAATTTTGTTATTTTTAATTTTTATTTTAAAATTTTTTATTTTAAAGATTTTAATTTTTACTTTAAAACCATGTTGCTGTGCCCTAACAGGGTCCATAATTGTACTTTAGCTGTATGCTTTTTGTTACATCTTTTATGCATATTATGGTATGCAAATAAATAAATATGAAATATAACAAACAAAAATCTATACCAAATTAAACAGACTTCAAGAACTATCGCGAAGCGTTACTTCAGCTCCGCAAACTGGAGCCAAACAAGTACAGTCAGCATACAAACGAATACATTAGTAACATCGTCACGTTCTTTGCAATATTGTGAATTAGTTGTTTTTGTGTCACGCTGAAAGTGAAGCTAGATGCTTATTAAAGTTATGACTAGACTTAATAATATAGACTAGTAGTAATAGAGCTCTTTGTCAAGGAGCTCGTCCGGGGAAGTACTACCACCATATTTATTTCTGCCGCAAAGCAGCTTTGCTGTGTTCCGGTTTGAAGGGTATGGGTGCCTGTGAAATTACAGCACATGAAACATTTTAACTTTGTCTCTGGGATGGCGACGCATTTGCAAGGCCTCTGGTATTGCACATGTCTATAGGCAGCGGTGACTACTTAATATCAAGTGGGCCGACAGCTTGTTTGGAATCGAATGAAGTAAAGAAATGGTTCTTAGTAATAAAAAGTTTTACTGAAAGTTTTATAGAATTACCATCACGCCTGTATTCCCCGAAGGGTTAGGCAGAGGTGTAACAATTTACACCCACAGTTCGCCGGTATGTTTTAAGTCCCATGTAATAGGGGGCGAGCCTATTGCCATTATCCGGGCACAAATCCTAACTCCGAGCTGCTACTGAGAATTTCATAGAAAAACCTAATAACATTTTTTGCTCGACCTGGGAATCGAACCCAAGACCTCTAGTGTAGCAGTCGCTCTTAGGACCACTAGGCCACCGAGGCAGTTTAGTCGAGTTAGTTTTAGTTTTATAGAATTAATGGCCGGTTAAAAGAACAGTGTACATTCAATGCATTAATTTGTTTCTAGAAACGTTTTTTAACTACTTTATCCTCGCGACTTCGCCCATGTGGAAAACCACAAAACAGCAGACAGCAGTTTTCCATAAAACAGCCTCTCGATGTCCCTCCCATACAGGATGATTCGTAGAGATGAATTAATCTAGGAGTCAGTCTATAATAAAATAACTAGCTTCTGCTAGCGATTATGTCCGTAACGTCTTTGGTGGTAACCAACGTAACTTCATGCTACGAATGAAGTTACGTTGCCTATACTATTCCTCATTAATTTGGCTAACATATACAAAAATATCCCTACCGCAGCTAACAAAAGAGCTGATAACTTTGAAACCGCAGAACCGATTTCCATCAAACACAGCCAAGAAGCCACCCGACTAATTCACCTTTCGAACAAAAAAAAACTAAGTAAATCAAAATCGGTGCATGCGTTCGGGAGCTACGATGCCATAGACAAACACACATACAGACACGTCAAACTTATAACACACCGTCGTTTTTGCGTCGGGAGTCAAACAGATTTTCACTAACCTGACTGGTAGTTCCAGGGATTAGCGTGTTCAAACAAACAGACATACTCTTCAACTTTATTATATTTACTATAATTACCATAGTCTATGATCAAAACAAACTATCTCCTCCAAGAAACTTCCAAAGATAATCTCATGGAATGAATTTAAAAAAGTCTCTTGTTGGTGACAACTGGACTGTTCTTTTTTTATTCAAGCATATTCTTTGCTCGTAAAATTAGTATGCACATTGCATGACTTCAGTTGCAGTACTACTTTGTTCTTCCTAGAGTTTACAACTATAAAAATGTATCGAGAAAAAAGTCCACTCGTATTTATTTAGTTTCTAAAATACATTTGTGCGCTGGAATAAATTATTAATATATACACAACTAATTATTATAATTTTAACTGCCTCATTAGCCTAGTGGTCCTAAGCGCGACTGCTACACTAGAGGTTTTGGGTTCGATTCCCAGGTCGAGCAAAAAGTGATATTGGGTTTTTCTATGAAATTCTCAGTAGCAGCTCGGAGTTAAGATTTGTGCCCGGTTAATTTCAATAGGTTCGCCCCCTATTACATGGGACCTAAACATACCGGCGGACTGTAGGTGTACATTGTTACACCTCTGCCTAACCCTTCGGGGAATACAGGCGTGAAGGTATGTTATGTGTTATCTAATAGTACGCAACGACACACGGGGCCGAGCAGTTACCAAAAACGTAACTTACAGCTGTAGCTTACAGTTACAGCTAAGAAGAAGTTGGTTGTAAAAAAATAAAATTAAAAATTTTAAGTAATCCCCGACAGAAGAAAAAAATCCCTACCGCAGCTACCAAAAGAGCTGATAACTTTAAAACCTCTGAACCGATTTCCATCAAACATAGCTAAGAACACTCCCGACTAATATACCTTTCAAACAAAAAGAAACTAAATCAAAATTGGTTCATGCGTTCGGGAGCTACGATGCGACAGACAGACACACACAGAAACACGTCAAACTTATAACACCCCGTCGATTTGCGTTTGCAGTTAAAAATTAATACTTATACACTTACTCAACAAACAAAACTAAACTATTTTTATTCTTAAAGCCATAAAACACGCTGAACAACGTGTCGAGTAGGTATTCAAACTAAATAGTAACAACGAACTCGCAACACTTTCAACAAAGTTGAATGAGTGTTATCGGACTAAAAAACTGGCCAAGTGTGAAGGGTTCCGTACCAATTACAATATTTAACATCTAAATATACATATATAACTCAAAGGTGACTGACTGACTGACTTAGTGATCTATCAACGCACAGCCCAACCCACTGGACGGATCGGGCTGAAATTTGGCATGCAGGTAGATGTTATGACGTAGGCATCCGCTAAGAAAGGATTTTGATCAATTCTACCCCCAAGGGGATAAAATAGGGGATGAAAGTTTGTATGAAACTTTGTCAATTTTAAACCGATCGGGCTAAGACTTTGCATGCATAAGGCTACTATGACGTAGGCATCCCCTAAGAAAGGATTTTAGTGAATTCCACCCTTAAGGGGATAAAATAGGGGATGAACAGATAGTTGATGTTATAAGAAGTAACTTAAGCTTACTTTAATTTTAAAATAGAGGGGTCTGCGAAAACAAAATTAAAACCATTAAAATAGTGAACGCGAACGAAGTTGCGGGCAACAGCTAGTTATGTATAATTAAACACAAATCTATACTAATATTACAAAGCTGAAGAATTTGTTTGTTTGATTGAACGCGCTAATCTCAGGAACTACTAGTTGAAATTGAAAAAATATTTTTGAGTTGGATAGTTCGTTTATCGAGAAAGGCTTTAGACTTTATAACATCACGCTACGAGACACGGGAGAGGAGCAGTAACCGGAGACGTAACTTAACGCGGGTGAAAAAAACCACGCGAACGAAGTCGCTAGCAGAAGCTAGTAATAATATTATAAAGAAATAAAGTTTGTGAGGTTATAGGGGATAATCTCTGGATCTACTGAACCGATTTTGAAAATTCTTTTACCCATAGAAAGACACGTTATTTGTTAGTGTCACAGGCTTCTTCTGTACCCGCTCCACGTGGGTCGTAGCGTAATGTTACATAGTTATACTATTCCCGTTGAATCTGGCTATCATATAAAAAAAAGGTTTTTTTTCAAACCGACAGAATCCTAAAAAGGCAACATTCCAAGAAAATCTCAACTTAAAGCTAAAACTATTTGCAAAAATAAATTAACAGAGACACGAATGCGATAACAGAAGATAAAAGTGAAGTTTAAAAGGATAAAAAGAATTAATTAAAACCATTTTAGTGGAAACTGAATCGTTTGGCGCTGTGTTAAAGTTTAATTTTAGTTTTATTTAGTCGCCGGGTGAATTTATTACGAATTGTAACAAGTTGTTCGTATTTCAAAATGAGTAAATAAAGATTTTAAACGGTTTGAAATTTTAAATACCTACAATGTATTTTAATTTTATATTGTTCACATTTATTTATTTATAATACACATTAAATACATTTTTAAATATTAATACCTATAGAAAATAAAAACATTTAAAATATAAAAAATAGTAGCCCACCGGTGTCGGGAACAGGGTCCAAGCTACCGGTGGTCAGGGCTCCTGAGTAAGGAATCTCCTAACAATACGCGCCGTGTCTAGGAGTACAGCTTTCTGAATCAAGCCCTTGATCCAACTGCCCAACGAGAGCCTCCTGAGGTGTTGGTCGAGGCTCTTGGCTATTACGCTATTGGCCGTCACGACTACCGGCACAATGATTGCTGTACTCACATCCAACACGTCGACAAATAATAGTAATTATTTTATATTACTATTATTTTTTTAACTGCCTCGATAGCCTAGTGGTTCTAAGTGCGACTGCTACGCTAGAGGCCTTGGGTTCAATTCCCAGGTCGAACCAAAAGTGTTATTGGGTTTTTCTTTGAAATTCTCAGTAGTAGCTCGAAGTTTGGATTTGTGCCCGGTTTATAGCAATAGGCTCGCCCCCTATTACATGGGACCTTTTTTTTTTTGGTGTGTGGGAAATCATCAAATAACTTCTCCCGCCCTTCTCCCGGGGCGGGAGGGAGTGTCAGACTTTTACTGACTAAAACCCACCCATGTTCCTTCTTGTGCCCTTTGCGTTCCGGAGCGCGGTATCTCTTACGAACAACCCGCAGCCCCGGCAGGAGAATTATCAGCCAAGAACGAAATTTGCGACAAGCCGGAATCAAGGGATCTTTGACCTTCAACTTCTACGTAGACCAAGTCACGGGTAAAATTTAGTTCTAAAAATACTACTGTATTACTGATTCCAGAATAAATACAAGAGGAGAGACGGTTTTTTGCATAATAAATTTAATTAAAATATAACTTGGGATTGTTTTGCTAACGCTACTGTGTAAGTACAGTGGAGTGACAAACGCTTCGGTTTTCAGCTGCAACTTGCACGCTCCTGTTAAGTTTATTGTGAGAATCTTATTCGCAATATATTATTTTTAAAATTATAGTTCTGTAGATGAAGTATTACTAACTGCCTCGTTTTCCTAGTGGTCCTAAGCGCGACAAAAAATCCCTTAGTAATACAACATACCATCACGCCTGTATTCCCCGAAGGGTCAGGCAGAGGTGTAACAATGTACACCCACAGTTCGCCGGTATGTTTAGGTCCCATGTAAAAGGGGGCTAGCCTATTGCCGTTAACCGGACACAAATCCTAACTCCGAGCTGCTACTGAGAATTTCATAGAAAAACCCAATAACACTTTTTGCTTTTTTCACGTAAAAATTAATAATAACAATCTTTATTCATGAATATGAGGCAACCATACAGAGTAAACAGTACCTGTGTTCCGTCAAAACCTCACTCAAGTGTCGAGGCGACTGCACGCAATTCGAAAACAAATTCATTTGTTTTTAAAAAGCATCGCCAAGTTGAAGCCCGACGCAGCCCGCCGTTCCAATTTCAAAGTTTTGTTGTGACAAGAGGTAAAGAAAAAAGTAAAAAAACAACCAGCCAGCAGTATATTCTTTTAATTTACCCCGAAATATCAAAAACCTCTTTTTTCTAATTTGCATGTCATTATTTTGTGTAAAAAATGTTATTAGTTAGTCTTTGACTCGTTGATTAATGTTTTGGCCCTTCTTTTGTTTTACTCTTTTCATAACGATATTAATAAAAAGCTATCTAGAAAAAATAAACAATAAAATTATAATTTATTATAAGTCGATCGCTTACAACTGCGTCGGTAGCCTAGTGGTCCTATGCGCGACTGCTACGCTAGAGGTCTTGGGTTCGATTCCCAGGTCGAGCAAAAAGTGTTATTGGATTTTTCTATGAAATTCTCAGTAGCAGCTCGGAGTTGGGATTTGTGCCCGGTTAATGGCAATAGGCTCGCCCCCTATTAGATGGGACCTTAACATACCGGGGAACTGCGCGTGTACACTGGTACACCTCTGCCAAACCCTTCGGGGAATACAGGAGTGATGGTATGTTATTGAACACTTACATCGTAATGGAATTTTACTTTCAAAATTCTAAGTCGTTTCTTGTGAAGATCATTTTCAAAGACAACATAAATTATAACTTATTTTTTTAACATTAGACATGAAATTCAGGTGACACTTAGCGCGCAATATTGAATAATTCTCATCTGACAACTCCTCCTCAAATGTCACGTGATATTGACACGTCTTCTGATAATGACTTCAGAATAAATAAAAAACAAAATTTGATATTGTCAATTGAATAAAATTCATTTACATTATTCTTAAAAACGCGCGCAGACGCCATTTTGAAAACCATAGACATCGATTTATTTCATCTCCTTTCCATAGAGTTTACAAACTTACAACCGACCTTATTGGGCCACTAACCTTATCACTAACGAAGCAAACAAAACTGTGGTATTAGCCCAAAACTTGGTAAGAAACTCATTAGTGCAAAAGTTTAATCTTCGCAACCAGGGCCGGATTTTGTAGGGTTTTTGGGCTGCAGCCACGGGTACTGTGAATGTAGAGGGGCCCAGCCGCCAATGAAAAAAAAAAAAAAATTAAAATTATGCAATTGTATTTACACTGTCAGCTCCATTAATAGTCTTGAATGTTACGTCAAAGTTAGGTTACTTGTGTTACAATGGGCTATAATAGTCCAATTTTTGTTGTTAGGTAAACTAATTTGCATCAGCCATGTTATCATCTTCATCACCGTTAGTTAACTGGTAGAGAATGCCTGAGGCATTAAGTCCGCCTTTGTACTTTTTCGTTGCATATAGTTTAAGTAAATAAATACCGTTAATAATAATATAGCAAACAGTTTTTTGACAAAATGGCAATTATTATATGGGTAGGCCCCCCAAGCAGTGTCAATCTAGGGCCCCACAAAATAATGGTCCGTCCCTGCCCGCCAAGTCGATACATTTGATCCGATATCTGATTGAGAGTAATTATTTCTTTATAACATTGATTGGAAACCAGTAATAAATAAGACCTAACAAAATGGCTGAACTATCTTTAAAGGGATTAATGAGGATGTTGTTCCAAATAGGTCTATTTGTTTCCTTTTTTTGGTTGTACCATTACGACTTTTTCAGTAGCATCCTAAGCCTGGATTTGTGCTCAGTTAATAGGAATAGACTTCCCTATTATGGGACTTAAGTCTAACTGGCGTAATTAATTAGAGTATATTGGCGGTAATGATAATACCAACCTATTATTGTCTAACTGCAGGGCCAAGGCTTATTCTCAAAAAAAGAAGCCACGAGCTTTGATCACCACGCTTGCTTATTCTGAAAATTCGTCGAACGATAATAATTCCCTGAGTGTGATAGCCATACTTCACTATAAAAAAATTATAGTACTGCGCTAAGTAGTAGTACAGCTCTTTGTGAAGGAGCTGGTCCGGGAAAGTACTACCACCATACCTATCTCTGCCGCAAAGCAGCGTAGCTGTGTTCCGGTTTGAAGGGTATGGGTGCCGGTGTAATTACAGGCATATGCGACATTTCAGCTTTGTCTCTGAAATAGCAACGCATTTGCAAGGTCTCTGGTATTGCAGATGTCTAGGCCTAGGTGACCACTTAACATGAGGAGGGCCGACGGCTTGTTTGCCATCCAACGATGTTTTTAAAAAAATTACATAGCAACATACCATCACGCCTGTATTCCCCGAAGGGTTAGGCAGAGGTGTACCAGTGTACACCCACAGTTCGTCGGTATGTTAAGGTCCCATGTAATAGGGGGACACAAATCCTAACTCCGAGCTGCTACTGAGAATTTAATAAAAAAACCAATAACACTTTTTGGTCGACCTAAATCCAAGGCCTCTAGCGTAGCAGTCGCGCTTAGGACCACTAGGCTAACGAGGCAGTTAATAAAAAAAAATATTGGAAGAAAAGTCACGGTCAAATGCTAGTATTTTAATATAAATACATCAATAAATAACATAGGCATGTGCTAGCGGAACACTCGCTAATTGAATTAGCCCACTGAGCCCTGATATACGTTACTTTCATTTATCTTTACTCACACTCTTGGACGAAATTACTAACGTTTGTACATATTGTATGTATATAGTTACTAGCTTTCGCCCTTGACTTCGTCGAGAAAATCGCGGATTAAAAAGTGACCTATGTTTTTTTAACCCCCAACGCAAAACCGACGGGGTGTTATAAGTTTGACGTATCCGTGTATGTGTGTCGGTCTGTGGCATCGTAGCTCCCGAACGCAAGAACCGATTTTGATTTTGGTTTTTGTGTGTAAGAGGTTAATTAGTCGGAAGTGTTGTTAGCTTTGTTTAATTGAAATCGGTTCGGTGATTTCAAAGTTATCAGTTCTTTTGTTAGCTACGGTAGTGATTTTTTTCGAAGGGTTACTTAAAATTTTTAATTTTGTGTTTTTTTTTGTTGAAAATTTACACCATAATAAATTTCATCAAAAAACGGTTCAGTGGTTTAGTCGTGTAAGCGTAACAGATAGATAGACAGAGTTACTTTCGCTTTTATAATTTTAAGTGTGTTTTCCAGACCGTTTTCGGCCACGGCGGTTAATCTCAATGCAGACTAGCCAAGTACTCAGGAGATATTATAGTGCACAAGTGTGTGCGCAAACACAGGTGCACTCCCTCTTCCCTAACTCTCATAGTCCGATGGGACGGCAATCCGACGCAACCGGGGAGAGATCAGGCGCAGGACCAACGGGGGTGACACACCAACAACTACCAAACTCCGAGCTGTTACTGTGAAATTTCTAATGATAAAACACAGTATCACTTTTTGCTCGACCTGGGAATCGAACCCAGGACCCCACGCTCAGCAGTCGCACTTGCGACCACGAGACCAACGGGGCAATTTTAAGTGTAAGATATACAAAGGATAAACCGCAGCGTTAACGAGTTGATTTTTAATTCTATACAATTCCTTAACAGGGTGAAAGAAATCATAACAACTTTTACTACGGAATCGACCATAAAATTAAAAAAAAAAATGCTGTTTTATGAACGTGTTGTAATGCATTTTTGTAGTGAACAGCTGTTTTATTTTTCAGAGATTCCCTTTTCACGAGAAATCAAATTAAGGACATACAAAAAACCTGTTTTGTTCGGGAAACATTGTACGGTGCTGCAAAACCTTGGCTCAGATTTGGCCGGTTTTAACATTAACTTAATGGTAATTTGATTCATTCAACATTTATTAAATAGCGTCAGCCCTCAATCATCTGTGTCGACGGCGCGTTCGTGTTCCACGCGCGCCTCAAAGAGATGTCAGCAAAGGGAAGGGGCCACTGAGGGCCGATGCCTGCCGGGGCTGCGGGTTGTTCGCAAGAGATACCGCGCCCCCGGAACGCAAAGGGCACAAGAAGGAACATGGGTGGGTTTTAGTCAGTAAAAGTCTGACACTAAGGGCGGGAGAAGTTATTTGATGATTTCCCACCCACCAAAAAAAAAAAAAAAAGGCTTCAATCATCTGATAAGCAGATAATAATACATCGACCTCTAGAGAGACAATGTCTAAACAAAAAACACTAAATTAAAAATTTTAAGTAACCCCCGACTGAAGAAAAAATTCACTACCGTAGCTTACAAAAGAGCTGATAACTTTAGAACCGCTGAACACACTTCTGAGTAATTAACCTTTCAAACACACAAAACAAAATCGGTTCAAGCGTTCCGAAGCTACGATTCCACAGACAGACACACACACACACAGACATACACACACAGACACATCATACTTATAACACCCCGTCGTTTCTCGTCGGGGCTAAAAAACCCCAACCTATTAAAAAACTCAACCCCTTTTCAGGTTGACAACTCCTGCAAAATATCATCGTAGAAGTTGTAACGACTACTCACACATGGGACCAGGGGTTGTCAACTCAACCGCAAAATGTTGAAGTTTCGGCTTCACGGGACTTTTAGAGAGAAGTTAGTTTTAGTTTTAAGTAATCTGCCGCTTGCGTGACAGTATGTACCTGTTGACGTAATGAGGTCAATGTACTGGTAGTGTTGTCTTAGGGATATGTGAGGGGTTGAAATGTTGAGTGATGTATGTTGGTGGGGGCGTTTAGTGGCGATTATGGTACTTAAGGTAAGACTCACTTGGTTTTTATTAAAGTAGACAGTACTTGTTCAAATTGTAAATTTAATGTAATCAATACTAGCGACCTGTCCGCGACTTCGTCCACTTGGCTTGTTTCACCCGCGTTAAGTTACGTCAGCTACTGCTTAGCTCCCGTGGGTCGTAGCATGATATTATATAGCTTATGTTACTCATGAATAATGTAGCTATCTATTGGTAAAAGTTTTTTTCCAAATCGGTACAGTAGTTTCGGAGCCTATTCGTCACAAACAAACAAACACACAAAAAATCTTTCCTCTCCATAATATTAGTATAGACAAGCTTTTCCCCACGACTTTGTCCGTTTAAATGTCGGTTATTGTAGACACAGCATAAAAAGTAACCCATGTCCTTTCTTGGTGTTCAAACTTAACACGTGCTTTCCATCAATATCGAATTAGTGTTTTAGCCGTGAAAGCGTTACAGACAGACAGACAGAATGACTTTCCCGTTTATAATGCTAATATGGATTCACGTGCAAAAACACAAAATTAACAATTTTAAGTAACCCCCGACAGAAGAATAAAAATCCCTACCGCAGCCAACAAAAGAGCTGATAACTTTGAAACCGCTGAACCGATTTCCATCAAACATAGCTAAGAACACTCCCGACTAATACATCTTTCAAACAAAAACACTAAATTAAAATACTAGCTACGATGACACAGACAGACACACACATATACACACAGATAGGTTGAACTTATAACACCCCGTCGTTTTTGCGTTTTTTGGGGTTAAAAAGAGAATACACTAGTTTCGACCTTTCTGAAGCACCTCACCCCTAAGATGATAATTAAAAACTTACAAAAATTTTACAAATTATGTAACTAATAACACATACCAGTAAGCCTGTATTCCCCGGAGGGTTAGGCAGAGGTATACCAATGTACACCCACAGTTCGCCGGTATGTTTTAGGCCCCATGTAATAGGGGGCGAGCCTATTGCCATTAACCGGGCACAAATCCTAACTCCGAGCTGCTACTGAGAATTTCATAGAAAAACCCAATAACACTTTTTGCTCGACCTGGGAATCAAACCCAAGACCTCTAGCGTAGCAGTCGCACTTAGCACCACTAGGCCACCCAGGCAGTTGGCAGTTATGTAACTAATCTTATTATTAAATGCGAATGTTTGGATGGATGAATGTTTGTTACTCAATCGCGCCATAACGGCTGAACAGATCTGGATGAAATTTGGCACAGAGATAGATTATAGTATAAAATAGCACATGGGCTACTTTTCATCTCGGAAAACGTACAATTACCGTGGGACAATTTACTAACGAGACTAAACATAAAATAAAATTGAAGTGTCCGTTTTCAAAATAACTTACTTAATCCAAAAGAATATTTGTACGTAAACAAGTTACATTAACAAAAAAAATATTTTTATCTGTTTCTCCCAGCTTATCCCCAAAACGATTAGACCTAATTTGATGCGAGTTTCACTAGCAGATATTACAACAACATTAAATCTATTTACAGCCAACAAAAAGGGAGCGCTCAAAATAAAATCATCAATTTTAAAAGTACCATCATCATCTGACCTCCACAACTCAGTTACTGGGCAACACGATACATCTTTGTTAGACTGGTTGTCATACTTCCTGGCTTCTGACTATCTGTAACGACTGTCAAAAATCTACGAATGACAGCCGGGACCAACGGCTTTACGTGCTTTCCGAGGCACGGGGGTGTCACACTACCAACTTCCAAACTCCGGGCTGCTACTGAGCAAATCCTAATAGAAAAACCCAATAACACTTTTTGCCGGACCTGGGAATCGAACCCGGGACCCCACGGACATCAGTCGCGCTTATGACCACGAGACTAATAGGGTAGTTTTAAAAGTACCATGTATCATATTTTCATTTGTCTAGTAATATTCCTATATTTAACTACAAAGTAAAGAGAGTTATATTGAGTAAATAATGATTTTTTCGTGTATCAATTAATCAAGTTGTTTTGCTAACGTTACAGGTGTGTTGTGTACATTATGTATGCAAATCGTGATTTATTATTTTAACGTACACTTAGCTTTGTGTTCAAATGAATGATGAATTTAACTTTTTTTTTTAATGATGCTATATATCATCATGCCTGTATTCCCCGAAGGGTTAGGCAGAGGTGTACCAATGTTCACCCACAGTTCGCCGGTATGTTTAGGTCTCATGTAATAGTGGGCAAGGCTATTGCCATTAACCGGGCACAAATCCTAACTCCGAGCTGCTACTGAGAATTTCATAGAAAAACACTTTTTGCTCGACCTGGGAATCGAACCCAAGACCTCTAGCGTAGCAGTCGCGCTTAGTACCACTAGGCTACCGAGGCACTAAATGATGCGTGTAATAATAACTCCTGCGTATTTTCCCGATCCAGGGCAAAAGCCTCTTCTCATACAGAGAAGTCCAGGCTGAATTAACAAAGATTACCTTTGGCTGACTGTTAACAAATGCCAAAGGCATTAAGTCCGCATTTGTTCATTTTTGTTTCGTAAAGTTAAAAATAAACACACACTTACCATCACGCCCGTATTCCCCGAAGGGTTAGGCAGAGGTATACCAGTGTACACCCACTGTTCGCCGGTATGTTTTGGTACCATGTAATAGGGGGCGAGCCTATTGCCATTAACCAGGCACAAATCCAAACTCCGAGCTGCTTCTGAGAATTTCATAGAAAAACCCAATAACACTTTTTGCTCGACCTGGGAATCGAACCTAAGACCTCTAGCGTAGCAGGCGCGCTTGCGACCACGAGACCAACGGAGCAGTCGGAGCAGAAGTATTTACAAATAACATTACAAAAAAAAAAGAAGTGGTTATTATTACATTTTCGTAGACATTTTTACTCTAGTGATACCGTTACGGCAACAAGCGTGATAATATATATCTTTCGAAACGCCTAATAGGCATATAGTACCAAACTAATAGCCCAAGCTCTGCCTCCGTGCGATTATAACCCACAGCCGTTACTAAATGACCCGTCGTAGCACTTTCGTAGACGTGCTACGAAAGCGTAGCGAGACGTTATCGCCACATCAATTTAGTGCGCATGTAATCGCTACGATTTCAAATTCCGAATGCCGTTTCTTGTAACGCTCAAAATCCAGTCGCAATCTCACCTCAGCGACAATCAATGTCTATTTTTTTTGCAGATTGACACTGAGATTAGATTGCGTATGTTTTTAAAAATACGGCCATTGCCTCCCTGAAGGCTAATAACAATTTTGGTTAAAACCGGTATTTTTTTTTTTACTTTTATGATACTTCGTGAGATGAGATCGTAACCAGATTTCGATTATTTTTTTAAGTACAAAATAACTTTTAACATGTAACTTGCTTTATTTATAATTTGCTAGGGCAATGTTTTCTTAGAAAACATAAAAAATAAAAGAATAATTATTAACTTTTATAAAAGAAACTATAGGTTCTGCTCACGACTTCGTTCGTGTGGTATTTTTGACCCGCGTTGAATTACATGTTTAGTTACTGTTCGTTGAGTTGCAGCATGATATTAAACAGCCAATACTTTTTCCTCATAAGTCTGTCTATGTATATGTAATTTAAATGATTTTACATTAATAATTTCGCTAGCAAAATTTAAATCAATTTTCAAGTAAATCCTGAAAACATTGCAATTATAAACGGTAAGCATAACTCACCCGACAGAGCAGAGACAAATGATGTGTTAATGTATTCGCGGCTGTGACTCCTTCACATTAATTCACGTTTGACTCCCATAGGCTAACATGGCGGTTATTATAATTAATTAAACTCGTTATCTTATGGTTTCAGGACTTGAAATATTGAATATACACCAGCCGATTATTGTCCCACTACTGGCCAAAAGCTTTTTCTCGTACAGACAAGACACGGGCATTGATCACCACGCTTGCTCAAGGCGGATTGGAGACTTCAGACTTATAAAGAGCATAAAAAATGTTGTTTGTTTGTAACGAATAGGCTCCGAAACTACTGGATCGATTTAAACCATTTTTTCACCAATAGATAGCTACATTATTTCTAAGTAACATAGACTATATAACTTAAGGCGGGTGAAAGACACGTGGACGAAGTCGCGGGCAGGTCGCTAGTAATAATTATAAGTCTAGGTTTCCTCACGATGTTTTCCATTACCAAACTTGATTGAGGTTCCGACCAAAGAAATTCTACTACTATTTTACATGCTAAAGTTTGTGACTATGGATAAATAGATCAATGAATGGTTTGTACTCTTTACGCTGCCCGCTCGCGTCTGATAAGTATTGGTGACTGATTATTTTGTCAGAGAGAATGGAACATAAATTCTAACATACCAACGGACACGTCTTACAAAAAGTCGGGGTACGAATCTATGGATCTAAAGAATCCGTCCGATAATCGGTCCTACAAAAAGTCGGACGTCGGCGGAGGTCCTTTTAAAGAACTGAACGGAATTAACTGAAATGTGGCACACAAAATAATATTGTCTTTGCCTAACAAAGAATAATTTGTATCCCGTTTTTCTGTTCCCGTGGAATAACCAGATAATTTAGAATTATATAACATACCATCACGCCTGTATTCCCCGAAGGGTTAGGTAGGGGTGTACCTATGTACACTCACAGTTCGACAGTATGTTTAGGTCCCATGTAATAGGGGGCGAGCCTATTGCTAATAACCGGGCACAAATCCTAACTCCAAGCTACCACTGACAATTTCATAGAAAAACTCAATTACACTTTTTGCTCGACCTGGGAATCGAACCCAAGACCTCTACCACTAGGCTAACGAGACAATTTATAACTTTGGCTTCATTATGTTGTCTACGCAAATGAAGCCAGGGCCAGAAGCCTGTTGTTCAATATAAAATAGGCAGAACAGAAACTGCGACCCCGTTATGAAGAAAATAATTGTATCCGTCAAAATACCCGAGTTCCGATATAATATTTCATTTTAAACTTTGAACTTGCATGAGCGCGCTGAAGTGGAAATATTCTCTTCAAAACAATTTTCGAATTGGAAATACGACTACCGTATAGCATTTTCATTTGTTTTTACACAACATACGCAATTATTATCTAATGCTAGCTTTTGCCAGTGACTTTACTCGCGTGGTTTTTTCCACCCGCGTTAAGTTACGTCTTTGTTTACTGCTTTTTTCCCGTGTTTCGTAGCGTGATGTTATTTAGCCTATTGCCTTGTGCGATAAATGAACTATCCAACACAAATAATTTTTCAATTTAAACCATTAGTTCCTAAGATTAGCGCGTTCAACCAAACAAACAAACAAACTCTTCAGTTTTATAATATTGGTATAGATAATAAAGTTTAAGAGTTGTTTGTCTATTTAAACGCGGTTATGCCTGGAGTTACGAATCGGATTGAAAACATTTTATAGCCAGATTCATAAGAAATAATGTAGGCTATATAACATCACGCTAGGACACACGGGAACGGAGCAATAAGCAAAGACGTAACTGAACGCGGATAAAACTGTGGGGTGTAACTAGGGAATGATATGAATAAAGCCTACATTATTTCTCATGAATCTGACTATAAATTTTTTTCAGTTTAGAGAATTTACATTATGGGTTTTAATTCTTAATGTCTCCCATTTTAAGAAGTAAATTTTGGATATATAAAGCTGAGTAATTCTAAATCAAATTGTGAGTTATTTGTGGAAGAAAATAAGAACATTATTGTTATTGATTTTACTTTAAAAACAAATTGAAGCTCTCAGCGAAAAGGAACTTTGTACTATTAGGTGAGAAGTTAGTCTAGCACAAACAAAAACTACAATAACAAGTCTCTTCACGTAGGAAGTAGGTTCGATGACATCAAACCTTTTTACACTGTCAATCAAAAGTCAAACCTATAGCCGAAAACACAAAGTCGTTTTTTATACAACATCGTAGCTGCTGAATACTGGATTAAAGTCATGGAATTATGAAGTACTATGTGATACAAAGATGTTAAATCATGTAAAGACGTCCTACTTAAAATTTCAGAAGAGCTCATCAGAACACTTCAATGTATGTTTAGCTATTATTAAATTTAGAGGGCCTAAACATTTCATTGATAATTTTTTGAAAATTCTCACTTTACGTAAAATTTTTAAATCGCTAATATTTTATTGGATAATAAATCCTAAAAGTATCATCCACGATCAGTGTTTGGAAAGTTTTATTAACTTCAATCATAAAACTAATAATAATTAGTCCACAAACTACGAGTATGTACAGTTAATATAAAAAACAAAAAGGAAGCTTATAGGGCATCAAAAAACTCATCTGTATTGCTTTCAATGAGACGAGTGCCCAAAACGTTAAAATCACGTTTAGTTAAAAATGCCGTCAGTCTAATTATCACCCAAAGTGAAAAAAGAAAAATATTGTAAGTTTCAGTATATGGCTATCTTCAGCAAGAAATCGTTCTTATAAAATTGATATCATAATGTCTACATTGAACATCTTGGACCCTTTATATTAATTTAAATTAAATAGCGTGTGGTACACTAATTTCATTGACAATTTAACTGCGATTTTTACTGAATTCTATCTTTTATCATTCTTCTTTCTTCTTGTGTTCAAACATCTTCTACATCTCGTTGGTTAATTGACAAGACTTTCCACTCCAAGTAGTTTCTAATTAATAAAATGTCTAAAGAGGTGCACTAGCACCGGCCATTGTGTGCCGAAAAAAGAAAAAAAAAACCGCGTTCTTTTTTTAATTTTCTATCTCTGGAAAAGAAAGAAGGTTTCATTCGGATTTTAAAATGGAAGTTGAAACGAATTTATTTTAGAGTTGATTAAATTTATTTGTTACGTGAGGTCGTAAGTAATCATTTCTTAATGAAATATTAACAACAATACTAATGCTCTGACGAAACTTGGCCCTAATTTCGTCTAGATAACGCCTTAATCGCGGAGGAACATCGCTCAGGCAGTTTCGCAAATCGCCAGTCATCACACTTGACACTTTCTATTAATTACTTTCCCGTACAATAAAACCTTTTTATTTTTCTTTTTCCACCAGCCTTTGGAAAGCGCGAAGGTTTTAATCAAAGTGCTCTTTTATATTTTTATGTAAATGTTAAAAGATAATAAAAGGTTATTTTCTTGATATTATCGTTGATTTTCTAAAGTGAGTGTTATTTTTATTTAAAGTAGCTATTGAGTCATTCATAAAATATATTTTTTCTAAGTGTTCTAATGAAAGACTCAATTTTGTTTGACACTTCGAAATTGTATAACTTTGACAAAAATTAGTGTTAATATAAAAGTTGACCCTCTAACCAAATAATTTTATAGAAGAAATGTTGACCCCACATTTACCTCATGCCTATCATTATTTACGTTCACGTACAACTTTAAAAAAAAAATACAATAAAAATTTTACAAACAGTCTACACAGCGACGTTTTCAGACGTACATGTCGACCTTTCGTTCTATATTTAAATCACTGTGTACCTTAACATTCCTGACATAACTAAATGGTAAAAACGACCTTGCCTTACCTGCTAAAGCCGTAACAACACGAGTCTACCACCATACCAAACTTTACACTAAAACAAAATAGTTTACCACCAAAAAGTATTCACTATCCAAGTATCTAACACCGGATCAAAAAGTTTAAATACAATCACAACCACTTTCTTTTTTTAATCTGTAATCACTTAGTACACACACACAAACACTTCGATATTCGAAATAGTCGGGTTTTAAATCGCGACACGGTACACGTTCGCACATGCAGCCTGAAGGCGGTACACTGGCTGAAATACACGAAGTTTGCCGATAGACAAAGGTGTTGTTGTCTCTTTCTACCGCGAAGGAACTCGGGGGGGTTGAAGAATTTCGCAATTAAAAATCGTTAATAAACACGATTATATGACGTTGTGATAAAGTGAGGAGTGAGAATGTGTTACATACAGATACGAGATGAGTTAGCGAGGGTTCCGCACAGTTTAATTTGTATTTATTCCTACGTTTTTCGTGAAAATTATATTTGTTTCAACGAAGCGTGGTTTGTTATGTGTTTGTTGGTACTTTCGTGGAAGTATTTGTGTAGTATGTTCATGTTAGTTTGTTAACATGCAGGCAGATTTTTGATTAGTGGTTTTAGTAAAGCTAGACCTATTTTCATACAAATATTTATAATGCGAAAGTAACTCTGTCTGTCTGTTACGCTTTCACGACTAAACCACTAAACCGATTTTGATGAAAGTTACGGGGTAAGTTTGAACCCCAGGATAGGAGCCCCATAGGCTACTTTTTATTAATTTATTAAAACTTTTTGCACATAATGTAAATAATACACTGTACAAAGGCGGACTTAATGCCTTTGGTATTTTTTACCAGTCTACCTTAGACTGATGCAGAGACAAAACATAGTAGGTGCAAGGAACAGAAAGTTTCCAGGACTAAAATATAATAATAAATACATATACAACAACCAGGTACAACAACGACGTACAACTGCCTCGGTAGCCTAGTGGTCCTAAGCGCGACTGCTACGCTAGCGGTCTTGGGTTCGATTCCCAGGTCGAGCAAAAAGTTTTATTGGGTTTTTCTATGAAATTCTCAGTAGCAGCTCGAAGTTATGATTTGTGCTCGGTTAATCGCAATAAGCTCGCCCCCTATTACATGGGACCAAAACATACCGGCGAACTGTGGGTATACATTTGTACATCTCTGCCTAACCCTTCGGGGTATACAGGCGTGATGGTGTGTGTTTGGCGTCAACTTTCCTAGGTATATGAAAGGTCATTGAACTCCTAGTCAGACACATTCATCAAATAAATCAATATTTCTTTAGCACATGTCATAAACTAAGTTGATACATAAGTTACAATAGCTTTGACTTTCATACGTCAGTATGTTGACGTCTCCTAACTTAAGTATTAAGTAAAGTGATATATCTTCTTATTAGTTTGCTTGAATAATATAAAAATAAAGAAGTTGTAGACAGCTTTAAGAGCTATGGAATTTAGTTAAGTGATTAATCAGGGGGAGTTTTTTTTTTTTTTTTTTTGGTGGGTGGGAAATGCCCTGGGCGGGACGGGAGGGAGTGTCAGACTTTTACTGACTAAAACCGACCCATGTTCCTTCTTGTGCCCTTTGCGTTCCGGGGGCGCGGTATCTCTTGCGAACAACCCACAGCTCCGGCAGGATCAGGGGGAGTTAAGATAAGCATTGTTGACAATGTTTATGTTTGAAACTTAAATATATTTTCTATCTCAATGGTTACTTAATAAAAACAAAAAAAGGAACTAAAACTGAATGGCATCAAACAATTCCTCAGCATTGCCGTCAACCGGAAAAGTGCCCAAACGACTAGCGGCATTGCCACGGTGGATGGCAATGCTTAACCTCTGGCCAAAGCAAAAGCCAGACTTTGGGTGATTAAGTGATTAGACCCATCTTTGTTGACACTTAAAAGTGCAATGAGGTTGCATCCTATCTATGGATTGGCTTTGGATGGAGTGTTTAAATACGCCCTTTAGTGTGAACGGGAACTAATGAAATTAGTACCTGGGTGGGACTCGGCTGAATACTTCGCCCACGTTTCAACATCCGACATATATATTCAAATATCGAAAATCTTATTTAAACCAGCATACGCCATTGTGTAAACAGTCTAACCAAGCTGGAAGGTCCCAGCGAGTGTTACCCGTTCGAAAATGCATGTGATTTGAATAATCCGTACCGACAAGCTAAGTTACTTAAAATTTGAGTGCCCTAACTTGGTGCATGTTCTTTTTTTGGTACTGTTTATGAATAGTATCTATATACTTAGCTGTTTCATTATTATATGAAGTTCAATGTGTTTTGTGTGTACTTATAACATCATCATCTACTTAGCCTTTTCCCTACTATGTTGGGGTCGGCTTCCAGCCTAACCGGACGGAGCTGGATATCAGTGTTTTACATGAAGCGACTGCCTATCTGACCTCCACAACCCAGTTACTAGGCAACACGATACCTCTTGGTAAGACTGGTTGTCAGACTTCCTGGCTTCTGACTATCCGTAGCGACTGTCAAAGATCTATGAATGACAGCCGGGACCAACGGCTTTACGTGCTTTCCGAGGCACGGGGGTGTCACACCACCAACTTCCAAACTCCGGGCTGCTACTGAGAAATTCGTAATGGAAAAACCCAATAACACTTGTTGCCCTACCCGGGAATCCAACCCAGGACCCCATGCTCATCAGTCGCGTTTGCGACCACGAGACCAAAGGGGCAGTGTGTACTTATAACAATTCAATCTATATTAATAAAAATTAATAGCTGAATGTGTTGTAAAGTAATATATTCTCTATTCATGCAGCAGTATAGTTTAATATTGCACGTACCAATTGAAATATTTGTTCTTACAATATTTAACTATATTGTTGCTTAAAAAATTTTTTTAGTAACCCCCGACAGAAGAATAGAAATCTCTACCTCAACTAACAAAAGAGCTGATAACTTTAAAACAGCTGAACCGATTTCCATCAAACATAGCTAAGAACACTCCCGACTAATTCAACTTTTAAACAAAAATAAACTAAATCAAAATTGGTTCATACGTTCGGGAGCTACGATGCCACAGACAGAAACACACACAGACACATCAAACTTATAACACCCCGTCGTTTTTGCGTCAGTGGTTAAAAAGGAATTTATTATTTATACAAATTTTAATTCTCGCTTATCGTATCCACTCCTCGCCTCGCCGGTATATACTCACCTTAACAGTACACCCGCTAGCATAACATTAAAGGTACACAAACCTCCAAGACACGCACCTACAAAAATAACTTAGATTTTTCTATGATTGTCACGTCACGTATGCCAACGTCAAAATACGAAATCGACAATAATTTTATATATCCAGCAATTTCACAGCTAACTTTCACTAAATTGGTGCCTTTGACGTCCAAATGACATCGATAGAAGTGACATTTGAAATAAAAATGGCGGCTGTAAAAATATGGAATTTATTTTAGTTGGTGACACGTAGAACGATGAATAGAAGTTTGAAATGACTAAAGTTTTCTGCGCTGTCTACTGGGACGTAGAAACTGAACTAATAAGATGAAATGGTTACCTATAAGCGAACATTTTTTGTATTGAAATTAAATTCATTTCATTCCAATACGCTTAAAAAATGTCTGAAGTATATTTTCTTTAAAGGTGCGTCCACACTTACAGCACAACATATTATCAAACATGGATTTGTAGCATATTTAACGCATTTAAATATTGTGAAAGAGTTTTATTACAATTTTTATTTTATTGTTACTTACACCATCACGCCTATATTCCCCGAAGGGTTAGGCAGAGGTGTAACAATGTACACCCACAGTTCGCCGGTATGTTTAGGTCCCATGTAATAGGGGGCGAGCCTATTGCCATTAACCGGGCACAAATCCTAACTCCGAGCTGTTACTGAGAATTTCATAGAAAAACCCAATAACACTTTTTGCTCGACCTGGGAATCGAACCCAAGACCTCTATTACTATATTACTATACTCTATTACTTTATTGTTACTTATTTTGTTTATTGTTATTATTAATTTAAAAAAATATTATGTAACTGGAAAGAGTTATGTCAATTTTGTTAACATTATTTAAAAATGCATTAAAAATGTTACAAAACCGTGTTTTATAACATATTGTGTTTTAAGTGTGGACGCACCTTTGCCTGACTTATTTTGATAAACAAAAACGTCACGAAAATACGCAATACTCAATCATTTATTGCATCCGACATTGTACATGCTTAGATGGAATTAAACAATTTGTTAATTGCACAATCGCGGACTCTAGCGGGCACAACAAAGTAAATTGAAGGGATAAAAAGGACTTAGTTACTCCAACTTATTCTAAGTATAATATAACATATTGTTTATTTGGGTCAATCTCTAATTTCAACTCTAATCACTCACTTTGAGTAAGGTCTAATTCTATGTACAAAACACATCTATACTGAATTAATTATCTACAAAACCAACTTCAAAATATCCATAGAAATTAATTATCTTCTCAAATATTAAAAAAAAACACAAAATTAAAAATTTTAAGTAACCCCCGGCAAAAAAAAAATCACTACCGTAGCTAACTTTAGAGCTGATAACTTTGAAACCGCTGAACCGATTTCTATTAAACAAAGCTAAGAACAATGCCGACTAATTAACCTTTCAAACACAAAAAACAAAATCAAAATTGGTTCATGCGTTCGGGAGCCACGATGCCACAGACAGACATACACACACGCAGACACGTCAAACTTATAACACCCCGTCGTTTTTGCGTCGAGAGTTAAATACACACAGACAAGTAAATGCAAATACAGTTTACAGTTACGAGAGTTACAGTTTACATCGCGAGTGACACCGCGGGGAACAGCTAGTAGTATATAAAAAAAATACTAACCATTCCATCTTCATTGTCATCACTTTCCTAGTTCGATGATAACATTTTGCTTTTATTATTACGCTTTAGAAGACACACGATGTTTTGAACCTGAACACGCCGTCATAAACATTATGTTAAATTGTAGGTTAATTATGCAACATGTTGTTGATGCAAACGCACGATCCAACATGAAAACAATGTTTACAACATGTTTTTATGTTGATGTTTTGTAGGTGAGTGTAAACAACAGTTAGCAGCGTTTTATGACACGCATACGCGAAGGATATAATATTAATTAAATTGTTTTTTGGTGGGAAAACAAACAGGTTGCTGGTTAAAAATGTGAACTAATAAAAATAATGTTTCGACAATATTATCTGATACTTACAGGTTAACGGCTACTGCAAATAGAAAGCCAATTGTACTACGTAAAAACGTTCAAAATCTTGTTCCAATCTCATCTCAGCGACCACCAATGTCAAAGTTTAGTCAAAAATGTAGCAAGCATTTTTGACAAATTAGAAGACACACATACCATCACGCCTGTATTTCCCGAAGGGTTAGGCAGAGGTGTAACAATTTACACCCACAGTTCGCCTGTATGTTTAGGTACCATGTAATAGGGGGCGAGTCTATTGTCATTGACCGGGCACAACTCCTAACTCGGAGCTGCTACCGCGTATTTCATAGACAACCCATTATCATATTTTGCAGGAGATATTTTTCATTATATATAATAAATAATGCGTAAAAAAATATATTTTGCAAAATGGATATCAAGCCCTTTTAAATGATACCCCTTTTGTGCTAGTAGCTTCAATTTGAAATTTCGATACCAATAAAAAAATATAGACCCCAATTTATTAAGATTTAATTAAAAATGTATAGTTTTGATACTTTTTCTTGTACTTGTGGTCTATAACGATGCTACTTGTCAAATTTCATAGTTCTAGGTCAACAGGAACTACCCTATGAGTTTTGATTCACTTGAGAGTGTCGAAATATACGTTTTTTGCTAAATAAACGGTCGTTTCTTTTTTTCATGTAAACTTAGAAGTTTGATTTTTTCACAACTTCATGGAACCGTAGACCTGAGTATATGGTTTTAATTTTAACTTGATACCTCCACGCATTCTCGAAATAAGGGGTCTTGACAGACAGACAGAACGGAACCCTTACAAGATCTTCGTTGTCCGGACGGACAACAAAGTGATCTTTTAAGGATTCCGTTTTTTCCTTTTGAGGTACTGAACCCTAAAAAAAGATAGTTTGTCCTATCCTATCCTATCTGCACAAACCCTTAGCCACTTTTACATGTCTATAACGTAATAGTGGTGCGACTGTGAAAATAGTGGGAATCCGTCACGTGCCCGTGACGTGAGGACGCGTTCCACATAAATTATGGACACACTACCTTTAGCAGTCGAACTAGCAAGAAATGTGAAAAATATTTCGTCGTGAATTTGTAGGTGTGGAAATAGCTCTTTTAAACTTGATTCTTGGGAGAGATATATTTGTTGGGACTTGCGAAGATGTTCTCATTGTGTACACAGGTATGTCCTGGATACTGGGATCGTACATACATAAATAAGCTCACGCCTTTTTCCCATGGGGGTAGGCAGAAACAACAAAATACCACTTGCTACGATCCTTACGTACTCTTTTCGCCTCGTCCACATTCATAGAACTGATCATACCAGCGCGCTGGTTATGAGTACTGCGCACCTGACCTTGCTGAAGAACCTCAGCAATAAGGTCAGGGTAGCTTTTTTAGGGCTTCCCCTCCCGGCGTTCCCACTCATATCTGCCATACAAATCCCATGTCTATACCATTGACACTGCATCTTTTTTTAGTCGGCAACGTTCTCGTATAATCTTTTATCTTATTTTTCTTGTAAGGGCGAATTTTACCATAAAATATATTTTATAGTATATTAGCGTTTGAACGCGTAAAAGTCGGACACAGACAATGTACCATCACGCCTGTATTCCTCGAAGTGTTAGGTAGAGGTGTAACAATGTACACCCACAGTTCGCCGGTGTGTTCAGGTCCCATGTAATAGGGGGCGAGCCTATTTCCAATAGCCGGACACAAATCCTAACTCCGAGCTGCTACTGAGAATTTCACAGAAAAACCCAATAACACTTTTTGCTCGACCGGGGAATCTTTTTTACATTTATGCATAAACGTTCAATAAATAACAAACATACCGTTTGTTATTTATTGAACGTTTATGCATAAATGTAAAAAAGTACACCGTACAAAGGTGGACTTAATGCATGTGCCTGACAGAATATCTGTTAAAAAATCAAAAATCCGTAAAACTGTCATTGAAATTGTATTTTTAAATCTGGCTTCTGACGTCATTGCACTTAAAAATCTATTTAGATTTTTAGATTAGGTAACATTTGTTACCTATAGATCAGTGTTCAGGCGATAGATCAAATAGTTCAGCAACTGCTGAATTGTTGATCCTAAGATACCACAGTAATAACTCAGTATGACACAACATTTTAGTACACCATAAATAACACAACATAGGATATAAAAAATAAGCATAAAGAAGTTATCGTATCAGATAATGACTGGAACTTGGTCCATTTTGCGTGGCATCCATGAAGTGCGGGAGTCATCACATTTATCATCTGATGCAGGGATCGTCAACCTTGTGTGTGAACCTAGATTTCCTTTCTAATTATAGATCAGTTTTTTTTACATACATACCATCACGCCTGTATTCCCGAAGGGTTAGGCAGAAGTGTACCAGTGTACACCCACAGTTCGCCGGTATGTTAAGGTCCCATGTAATAGGGGGCGAGCCTATCGCCATTAACCGGACACAAATCCTAACTCTGAGCTGCTACTGAGAGTTACATAGAAAAACCCAATAACACTTTTTGCTCGGCCTGGGAATCGAACCCAATACCTCTAGCGCAGCAGTCGCGCTTAGGACCACTAGGCTAACACGGCAGTTCGGTTTTTTTTATTCAGTGCCTACAAGTCATTTTAGCACAAAAACTAAGCAGAATAGAGTCTAAGTTAAACTGCAAGTCCGTCTGCTATTGTCAGTCCACATCGTGCCTTCTCAGTATAAGAAGAGACCTTTGCCCTACAGTGTAGTAATAATAGGCTGCTACTATGAGTTTTCTTACCCAGAATAAATGTAACTACATCTTTCTATGTATATATAACTAATTCAGTATTCCAAATGAGAAATAAAATAAATATATATATCGATTCAATCAATCATTTTGGCAAAATCAAACCCAATTTTTGACTTTGATGATGCTTCGACTATTAGTGCCATTAGGTTTACCACCTCTGATGTAGTAGTAGGTAGGTGAGTTTTTATTTCCCTCCGTACGACGTCTGTCGCTAGAGAGGATAATGCATAAAATATTATTGCTATCGCTTCCATTTTGGGTCGGGGGTGGGGGAAATATTGCGTGTCCGTATTGATATTGTACTCCTGTAGTGGGACTGAGATTAGGCATTTTATTCCTTTCAATACGCGCTGTTAGTAGGGATTACGGTTTTGACATTCCGACTTCCGACGTATTTGTTGAACCCTAAATACACCGGTCGTTTTCACTTCATAGCACTTAAATGGTGACACACGTTATGATTTACTTGTGCAAGTTTAGATTTGTGCAAGTCAGTGTGTCGCTGTTGTTCCCACTAGTGCAAAGATGCTTGTGCTAATTCATGTCACACACCTTATTGCACACTTGTACAAGTCGGAACTTGTGCAAGTTTACCGTTAAGTGTGTGATTTGCATAAATTTAGACTATGCCAAAAAGTTATTATTTATACCTTTTCAGAAACCGCGAGTTGGAAGTGCCAGTCGGTCTATGGCATAAAGGGTTCCGTAGCAATGTTCAAAATGATCGAGCAGAAAACGCCGAAAAAAAAATGATTTTTTTTATTGTTATTGCGGCAACCGAAATACACTCCCCGCGAAAATTTTATCTCTACCTATTACCATTTTTGAGATATAGCCCGCTGACTGACAGACGAAAAGCGGAGGTTTACAAGGGCAAATCCTGTTGGCACTTTTCCGCTACGGAACCCTAAAAAGCAATAACTTTCAGAATCCCACCTACCGCTACCTACTACTAACAGTAACATACATATGTACCATCACGCCTGTATTCCCCGAAGGGTTAGGCAGAGGTGTACCAATGAACGCCCACAGTTCGCCGGTATGTTTGGGTCCCATGTAATAGGGGGCGAGCCTATTGCCTATTTTTTTTGCGTTACTAAGAGCAAGTACTTAGTAGAGACAACAATAATATGTTTATCATTTTCGGGTTCGACAACCTCGTACGATGATTGAGCCCTTAAACGTTTAACCAACCAGCCCTCCCGCTACACATAATTCCCTTTTTAATATATTTACAAGGGATAGCTACAGCCGCAATCTGTTTCCAGAAATTGTAATATTTTTTTACTTAACCCAAGCTCTGCGTGTTCGCAAACATAATTTTGCGGCCACGAAAAATATATCTTGTACATTTTCTATATGTTTAAGGTACATTACTGCTTGTTGCAACTGCTTTTGTGATATTGTGAAAACTGGAGCAGGAATGTATGCTGCGTTACGTTATATAGCAGATGTCGATTGAGCATTTTCTCAAATGTATTGTGTGTATTATTTATTGCACGTTTGTTTTGCTTTTTCGGGGGTCAGTGTGTCAATGACTGTAATAACTTGGCCCTCCCACTACTCCTGCTTCCTTGGAATTCCCATAGTGGCAAAGGTAATATTCCTACGTAACAGAAACATAGGTATGTAAATAAATAAATGTCTATTTTCTTTCATACAAATTGATTCGCAAGTGGATGTTTGAATTCTGTGGTACTAATAGTCTGTGAGATATCTTTACGTAGAAGTTTTATATTAGAACTATACAGGGTTATTTGTAAAACAATGACAACCGTGCAGGACTGTATTACTATCATCATAAACAACCACTTTTGTTCTATATTTTTTTACAGAATCAAGCAACGCAAGCGCATTGAAGTGAATGACCGACTGAAGGATTTCCGTAAAATTGTAAATAGGTGAAGTGCAAACACCCCCGCCGCCCTAACCCCGCTCCCCTCGCTATTTTACTATCGCTTTCGTTTGCTTCGCATAGACTTCGTAACATTTAGAGCGTTCAATTTAAATGTTTTTATTTTTGTATGAAAATCTGATGAAAAAAATATGATAAATTTTTAAATGTCATAGAACAAAAGTTGTTGATTATAATGTTAGTAACAAATTCCTGAGAGGTTGTCATTGTTTCACAAATAACCCTGTATACATACCAACGTTGGAACAACGTCGGTATTATTGGCACTATCATCAGCCATTGAGCGGGCCTTTAGCGGGTAATCGAGACAGAGAAACAGCGGTTACACTTCAATCAAGTTTTTATTTAGCTTCACAATCCAATTTAAAAAGTAACGGACTCTGAGCGAAACGAGTGACAGTTCCTAGGGTGGAGGTAATGATCTTCACGACGGCAGAAAGATAAGTGAGTTCTCGTCCCAGCGCTCCTCCACCAACTAGGCTCCGTCATCCCACGAAGTTAGCCGAGTATCAGACAGTACAAACTAAATACATATTAAGCGAAACGGTTATTGCTCGGTTTAAAAAAAAATTCAGTAACCCCCGACAAAAGATTAAAAATCCCTACCGTAGCTAACAAAAGAGCTGATAACTTTGAAACCGCTGAACCGATTTCCATCAAACATGGCTAAGAACACTCTCGACTAATATACTTTTTAAACAATAAAAAAAAACTTAAAATCAGTTCATGCGTTCGGGAGCTACGATGCCACAGACAGACAGACAGACACGTCAAACTTATAACACCCCATCGTTTTTGCGTCGGGTGTTAAAAATATAACAAATTTACATAACTTTTTCTCCGCTCGCTAGGTGCTAGGCCACTGAATATACTTTCATTACGCCTGTATTCCTCAAAGGGTTAAGCAGAGGTGTAGGTACTAATGTACACTCACAGTTCGCCAGAATACTTCCATTTACACACAAACCAATGTTTCTAATACATATTAGATAGATAATTGTCTGTTGAATACTTTACCTCGGCAAGCAACCAAACAGGACAGGTATTGATAAGTATTATTAAATATTTGTATGACCTACAGATAGTTGTTCCGGGTCTGTCTGTTTGTGTATGTAAGTTTATATGTTTGTAAACGCACCCACGATACAGGAAAAATCCTAATGTAGGACAACGTTAAAATAAAAGTTTATAAACCTGATTCCGTGCGATTAAAGAAACAAATTGAAAATGTCATGCCGTCTCACTCACTCAATATATTGTGCGAGTGAAAGCGCACGACAAAAATATCTTTGCTTTACTAAACCGTTCCAACAATATAATTTATTTTGGCGCGCAAGCCTCCCAGATGTACCGAAACAATATGGCTCCTTTAATCCAATTATTTGGAAAACAATACCTACGAATTTAATATAATTTCGAATGGCGTGGGACTAGAAATAAAACATAATAATGTTATAGAACTCAGCGTTATGACATTCCATCACGCCTGTATTCCCCGGAGGGTTAGGCAGAGGTGTACCAATGTACACCCGCAGTTCGCCGGCATGTTATAGGTCCCATGTAATAGGGGGCGAGCCTATTGCCATTAACCGGGCACAAATCCTAACTCCAAGCTGCTACTGAGAAATTCCTAATGGAAAAACCCAATAACACTTTGCTCGACTTGGGAATCGAACCCAGGATCCCATGCTCATCAGTCGCACTTGCGACCACGAGACCAACGGGGCAGTCAGGTTAAGAAATACCTTTTGTATATTTACTTTCGTTATAGTGTAGGGGGTACCCTTAGAGAGACTTGTGAAGGTATTTTAAGAACTGCGATTGTAAGTAGGCACAGAACATGTAGTTCTTGAATTCTGAATAGAGGTCATTGAACTTATCGATAAGAAACGTTTCTCAAACTTAAATTGTTTATTTCAATTAGGCCCCTATCACACTGGCGTTTTTTCGAAGCAAAGCGAGCACGCGACGGGCGCGCTACGTTATCGCCGCCTGAGAGTGGCGGAGCGGGCTGCCGAATGCGACTCTACAAAATGGTTTCGGCGGCGCTCTTCGCGGCGAAACCGCTGCGCTCTCGCCTCGCTTTGAATTCGCTTGAAAATCGCTAGTGTGATAACGCCCTTAGACTATTACCATCAAGAAGAATTAATTTAAACTGGTTGCTCCTGCGAAAATGTTGTGTTTCAAGAACACAAAATTAAACATTTTGAGTAACCCCCGACAGAAGAATAAAAATCCCTACCGTAGCTAACAAGAGAGCTGATAACTTTGAAACCGCTGAACCGATTTCCATCAAAGCTAAGAACACTTCCGACTAATACATCTTTCAAACAAAAGCACCTAAATCGAAATCGGTTCAAGCGTTTGAGAGCTACCATGCCACAGACAGACACACACACACACACAGAGACACACACACAGAGAGACACACACACAGAGACACGTCAATACAACATATAACACCCCGTTGTTTTTTTTTTTGTTTGTTTGTGCCGAATAAGCTCCGAAACTACTGGACCGATTTTAACCATTTTTTCACTAATATATAGCTAAATTATCAGGATGTAACATAGGTAATATAAAACCACGCTACGACACACGGGAGCGGAGCAATAACCAAAAACATAACTTAGCGCGGGTGCAATAGGCATTTACTACTAAACTAATAGCCCAAGCTTTGCCTCCGAGCCATTATAACCAGCAGCCGCTACAAAGCAGTCGCGCTTACGACCACCTGACAACGAGGCAGTCAAATGGCCACGACTAAAGGCACATCAGGTCCTGGAAAACTTCCTCAAAAACAGATTACAAGCCGAAGTCCAAAATTTCCCGTCTAATACTAAAATAAACCCTCTCTTTACTCCTCACCCTCACTCGCCCTCCGCTAATCACATCGGGCGCCAGAAAATTCAACCATTTTTTTTAAAGTTGACTCCTGCCGGCAGCCCGGAATGATTGCCAATTAACAGGTACAATTAGGGCTGGCCCTTGTCATTGATTTTTGGCGTTGACAACCCTACGAGTGCTGTAATGTTTGTGGACGTTAAGGTTATGTTACAGTTGTATTATAAAGCTGAGGAGTTAGTTAGTTTGTTTTTTTTTAACGGGGTAATCTCAAGAACTGCTGGTCCGATTCTGAAAATTCTTTTAGTGATAGGAAGCTACGTTATCTGGTTCTGAGTGTTAAACAAAAGGAATTTATATAGCAGATGTGAGTGGCAACGCAGAAGGACCTGCTGACCCTATTGGTGAGGTTCTTCTAAAAGGTCGGGTGAGCAGTACTCGTAACCGGCGTGCTTGTATGGAACGTGGACGAGGCGAAAGGAGTATGTAAAGAGCGTAGCAGGTGGCGTTCTATGGTTTCTGCCTACCCCATGGAATAAATGTGTGAGTTTATGTATTTAAGTTATTTTATTTCAAATATGAATACATTTACATCATTTATAGAACAGCACCACCAATACCATGGAAATCTATATCCATGGTAATGTTAGGAATTATAAATTTTATTATATGGAAAATATAACATACCATCACGCCTGTATTCCCCGAAGGGTTAAGCAGAGGTGTAACAATGTACACCCACAGTTCGCCGGTATGTTTTTAGGTCATGTAATAGGGGGCGAGCCTATTGCCATTAACCGGGCACAAATCCTAACTCCGAGCTGCTACTGAGAATTTCATAGAAAAACCCAATAACACTTTTTGCTCGACCTGGGAATCGAACTCAAGACCTCTAGCGTAGCAGTCGCGCTTAGGACCACTAGGCTACCGAGAAAATATGTCAATAACAATGGTAACAATGGTAGGAATTTCATTTAATTTTTAATCATTATGTTTGAATTATCTGTCTGGAATTATAAATTGTCAACATTATTTTATTAATAGAAACTTAATTTTTTAATTTATATTCTTCTGTCAATGTTGTGGTCTCCTATAAGTGAAGGTGTATACCTACACGATACTTTATAATCATGCTGTTAACTATCTGGTAATTTGTTGTGTATATCCTTTGTTGGAGATCCTTAAATAAATAAATAAATACCATCTATTTCAAAGTTGTATTACAAACTAGCTTCGGCACGCGACTTCGTGTGCGTCGTTTTTTTCAACCGAATTAAGTAACGTCTTTGGTTACTGCTCCGCTCCCTTAAGTTGTAGCGTGATATTATATAGCCTATACTGTTTCTCATGAATCTGCCTAATATGTACGAAAGGATTTTTCTAATCCGACTGTTAGTTCCAGAGACTGAATGAATCTGAGTGACTGCCCCGTTGGTCTCGTGGTCGCAAGCGCGACTGATGAGCACGGGGTCCCGTATTCGATTCCCGAGTCGGGCAAAAGGTGTTTTTGGGTTTTCCCATTGCGAATTTACTAGTAGCAGCCCGGAGTTAGTATATTGGTAGTGTGACACCCCCGTGACTCGGAAAGCACGTAAAGCCGTTGGTCCCGGCTGTCATTCGTAGATCTTTGATAGTCGTTGCGGATAGTCAGAAGCCAGGATGTCTGACAACCAGTCTAACCAAGAGGTATCGTGTTGCCCAGTAACTGGGTTGTGGAGGTCAGATAGGCAATCGCTCCATGTAAAACACTGCATCCAGTTAGACTGGAAGCCGACCCCAAAGAAGTTAGTTCCAGAGATTAGTGCGCTTAAACAAAATCTTCAGCTTTACTTATTATATTCGTATGGATATACTCGTATATTATAGATAGGTAGGTATAAGTAGGTGCTACATCTCGGCTACAATAACATGAGTCTCTCGATTGACTCTCAAACCCCACGGGTAACGAGGTGCTTCAGAATATGTTGTCTTATAGGTATGTATTTTCCTCATTCTATACTTCCATACTAATACTACATATACGGAGGACAGATTTTTTTGCTTGTTTGTAATGACTACGCTTCGAAACTAATGAACCGATTTAAATTTTTTTTTCTCCAATAGATAGCTACATTATTCCTGAATAACATAGGCTATATACCATCACGCACAGTGGACCGTAGTCCACGGGAGCGGAGCAGTAACGAAAGACGTAACTTAACGAAGTTGAAATAATCTTTTATACAGGGTGTAACAAAACACATGACATATATAGCCGTTAACTATGCATATTGCCCATCAAACTAACTTTGCCCAAAAATGATTGCCGGGAAACTCACACATACCATCACGCCCGTATTTCCCGAAGGGTTAGGCATAGGTGTACCAATGTACACCCACAGATCGCCGGTATGTTTAGGTCCGATGTAAGAGAGGGCGAGTCCATTGCCACCGAGCTGCTACTGAGAACTTCATAGAAAAACCCAATAACACTTTTGCTTGACCTGGGAATCGAACCCAAGACCTCTCGCGTAGCAGTCGCGTTTACAACCACTAGGCTAATGAGGCTGTGCTGGGAAACTACTTTTTTTTGTCAAATTATGTTTTCTTGGGTACTTTGCCAAAAGTCAAATTATTTATTTTAATAACACCATTAAACGGCATTTACAAGATAGTCATTTTAAAAATAACATTGAATCTAATTACCCACTCTTAAATGTAGTTTCGGCAGAATAATGGGCTGGCAACTCCATACTTACTCTTTTTACTAAATCTATTGAGCTTTCCACATATGCCACTGCAAATCACACCTGTATTTATTTATTAAAACTTTATGCACATAAAGTAAATAATACACTGTACAAAGGCGAACTTATTGCCTTTAGCATTTTCTGCCAGTCTACCTTAGGGTGATGCAGAGACAAAACATAGTAGGTGCAAGGAACAGAAAGTTTCCAGGAATGAAATATAATGAATACATACATACAAACAAAATATACAGAGTAGAGAAAGCCAAAAAGAAATAATACATAGGTGGATAAATAAAGGAAACTAATTGTGAGACGAGTCTGCCAACTTCAAAAGCAAGTGTTCACGAGCTTTTACTTTGAATATGAAACGACTGGTAGCCATCCTGATATTCTGAGGAAGCGCATTCCAAAGGAAAATCGCCTGGACAAGAAAAGAAGATTTAAGAAAACCAGGGCGGTGAGAAGGACATCGTAGAAGACGATTATTGGAGGAGCGAAGATTCTTACTGTGCGCAGAGAACAAGTATTGAAAGTGAGAAGTCAGATAGGACGGACAACTAGGATTGTCTAGAAGAGAGAACAAGGTAGTTAAAGCCCTTAACGCCCTGCGCTGTCTGATGGGCAACCATTTTAAGAGCGACTGATGTGCGGACACATGGTCATATTTGCGGAGGTTAAATACGAATCGAATGCAGTTATTAAGAAGTTGGTCAAGTTTATTGAGAAGATCTGCATTCAGGTCATAGTCTAGCCTTTACAGGTCTACCTCAAATTTCAATTTACAAAATCGTCATTCCCATACAAACTAAATACCCAAAACATACCGTTCGTCAGGCAATTTAGCAAGGTTTTCGTTAGCCCTCTCAATTAATCGTAAAGATTGGGGCGGAGGCTGTTCAAGTGGCTCGAGTGGCTCGAGAAGGCTCGAGGGTGCTCGTGTTGGCCTGAACCTCTCGTAACGTAAGGATAATCTGGCGTTGCATCTTTAGTTTATAGGTTCGTGTGGTGAGTGGGTAATGGTGGTGACTAAATTGTGTAGGTAAGTGCCTTAATGGATAAACGGAATGTGAGGGGAAAACAACTTTTCGGCTGAGTTTAAGAAATGTTCACAAATACACACACAGACACGTCAAATTTATAACACCCCGTCGTTTTTGCGTCTGGGGTTAAAAATAAATCAAAATAAAAAGCCTTGTATTTCTGCAGCCTTAATTAGTTAAGATTTAGATACACGCTTACCAAATTTAATCATTTATGTGTTAAAGTACACATACATACCATCACGCCTGTATTCCCCGAAGGGTTAGGCAGAGGTGTACCAATGTACACCCACAGTTCGCTGGTATGTTTAGGTCCCATGTAATAGGGGCCGAGCCTATTGCCATTAACCGGGCACAAATCCTAACTCCGAGCTGCTACTGAGAATTTCATAGAAAAACCCAGAAACACTTTTTGCTCGACCTGGGAATCGAACCCAAGACCTTTAGCGTAGCAGTCGCGCTTAGGACCACTAGGCTAACGAGGCAGTTGTATATTTCTAAGTATACTAAAAAAATAAGTTTAATAATACTAACTTAGATAACAACAAGATCATAAAGTATTATAGAAATTCAGTGTAAACGTAAAATCTAACTTAAATTATAAAAATATTGAACAGCCCTAAAATAAGCATTTTAACTACATATAAGATAAATTGACACTCGCTTATGAGGTTGGCAGACTCGTCTTACAATTAATTTGTTTATTATTTCTCCAACTATGTATTTTTATCTCTCTCTACTTTGTATGTATGTATATATATGTATTTATTATTATTTTATTATTTATTTATTTATTAAACTTTATGCACATAATGTAAAAAAATACACTGTACAAAGGCGGACTTAATGCCTTAGGCATTTTCTACCAGTCTACCCTTACGGCGATGCAGAGACAAAACATAGTAGGTGCAAAGAACAGAAAATATTCAGGAATCAGAAAGTGACCATTCTGATATTCTGAGGAAGCGCATTCCAAAGGAAAACCGCCTGGACAAGAAAAGAAGATTTAAGAAAACCGGAGCGGTGAGAAGGACATCGTAGAAGACGATTATTGGAGGGACGAACATTCTTACACTACTTACTTCTTACATATAATATATTCTATTCCTGAATATTTTCTGTTCTTTGCACCTACTATGGTTTGTCTCTGCATCGCCCTAAGGTGGACTGGTAGAAAATGCCTAAGGCATTAAGTCCGCTTTTGTACGGTGTATTTTTTTACTTTATGTGCATAAAGTTTAATAAATAAATAAGTAAATTGTTTAAGTCATTTATCTAACCTTAAGGTAAGTACCTATTCTTTTACGTGCTAAAGTAAATAAACAAAATATGAGAAACCATTCATATTTAATATCTTTTGTGTTGGTACCATATAATATGCAACATACAGAAATTCTATTCTATTCCATTTTTAACGAGTACCGTAGAAAACTCATTTAGAAAACGCAGCGAGCAAATAAGTTTTCATAATAATAAATGTAAAATGGTTTAGTGTTTTTGTGTGGACCAGCGAGAGACTGGATATATTCAATAGTAACACATTGACATTATTGGACATTCACTTTAATTTAAAAAAATACTAATTAAACACACATACCATCACGCCTGTATTCCCCGAAGGGTTAGGCAGAGGTGTACCAATGTACACCCACAGTTCGCCGGTACGTTTAGGTCCCATGTAATAGGGGCCGAGCCTATTGCCATTAACCGAGCACAAATCCTAACTCCGAGCTGCTACTGAGAATTTCATAGAAAAACCCAGAAACACTTTTTGCTCGACCTGGGAATCGAACCCAAGACCTCTAGCGTAGCAGTCGCGCTTTGGACTACTAGGCTAACGAGGCAGTCTACTAACTAAACTTAATTATCAACATTAAATATAGCCACAGAAAGTTAGCTTTTGCTCCCGACTTCGTCCACGTGAACGTCGATTATCCCGAACGTAAAGGAAGTCGCTAATAATTGATAAATAGCCTATATCTTTATCCAGATCCCTAACTACCTCTATGTCAAATTTCATTACGATCGGTTCAGTGGTTTTACAGTGATGGCCTAACAAACAAACCGACAGATTAAATTACTTTTACATTTATAATGTTAAGGTACTAACTTTTGCCAGCAAGTTCATTCGTGTAATTCTTATGGATCCTAAATTATGGAAAATAAAATTCAACTTACAGGATTTAAGGTTTCTTTTTAGGGATTGGAAATCATCGAATGACTTCCCTCGCTCTGGGCGGGGCGGGAGGGAGTGTCAGACTTTTACTGACTAACACCCATCCATGTTCCATCTTGTGCCCTTTGCGTTCCGGGGGCGCGGTATCTCTTGCGAACAACCCGCAGCCCCGGCAGGCATCGGCCCTCAGTGGCCCCTTCCTTTGCTGACATCTCTTTGAGGCGCGCGTGGAACACGAACGCGCCGTCGACACGGCCTGTGGTTATGCAATGTAAGGATGGTGAGCTACCCATTGCTCACCGTCCACAGGCCCGTATCTACGGTGGCCGGGAGTCGTCTTGCGGCTCCCGACGCCCGGAGCGTCTACCGCGGCGGCTGGGACGGGGGACTCTGCCTCAACCGGCCACAGGCCTGCGTCTACGGTGGGCGGGAATCGTCTTGCGGCTCCCGACGCCCGGAGCGTCTATCGCGGCGGCTGGGACGGGAGACTCTGCTTCAACCGTCCCGCCGCCTCCTTCTCTAGCATAACTGCATCGCAGAAGGACAGTAATCCGGGATAACGTAGCTTCGTATCAGCGAAAGAATTTCCAGTATCAGACCAGTAGTTCCGGAGTTTAGCACGTTCAAACAAAAACAAACTCTACAGCTATATAATTATAGAATAGATAGTCTATACATATAATAAAATCGTAGCGAAGCCAAAACTGTACATTTAATATTTTTGAAAAAAAGTAATTGCTACGAGGTCGGGTAATGATTCTAATGCCGAAAATATGGTTTTTAGAATTTTTGTCTGTTTGTCTGTTTGTCTGTTTGTCTGTTTGTCTGTTTGTCTGTGCGTTTGAACACGCTAATCTCAGCCGTGGCTTAACCGATTTGAATGCGGTTTTCACTAATATATTGCGGTAAGCTCCACTTAAAACTTAGGCTATAAATTATCACGCTATTTGCTTTGGGGGATGAGCAATGTTGCATTATGTCCGAGTTCTTCTACAGATTCTCACGGGATTGAAAATAACGACATATAATGTAAGAATATTGTAGATAGCTGCGAAATTGAACTTCTAAAATAATTATCATCACGCTATACCTTCAAAGAGTAAAGCAGTCAATAATGGCATACTAGAACGGCTATTTTAGAGTTATTTCTGAAGTAGTAAATGGTCTAATGGCTTGATGACCGCCTTGCAAATCGCTGATCGTGAGTTCGGTCCTCAGTAAGAGTTTTACTTTTTGTGATTTTTCAAACATTTTTTTTCGTACAGGTAGACTCCCAACAATAATAAAATAAAAGTATGCATAACTTCTGCCATAACATTGATTTACTTACTTATTTATTTAAATCTTTTAATATTAAAGCAGAAAATAATGTCTGTACATAGTCTATACTTATAATAAAATCGTAGCGAAGTCAAAACTGTACATTTAATATGTTTAAAAAAAAGTGATTGCTACGGGGTCGGGAAGCGATTCTAAATTTTTGTCTGTTTGTCTGTTTGTTTGTTAGAGCATCACGCAAATACTGCCGGACAGATTCCGTTCCATTTTTATTATATTCATCACAGGCCAAAGTTGGCCGTAGGCTATAAATTATCGCGCTATCTACTTTGGGGGATGAACAATGATGATGCAGATTACGACGGGTTTCAAAAAAGATGAAACAAAATATAACAATACTTTAGATGGCTGAGGATTGAACTGCTGAAATAATTACTATCACGCTATACCTTTAAGAAGCTAAACAGTCAATCATGGCAAAACAGAACGGCAATTTCAAAGCTTTTCTATTGAATTTAATAGTCTAATGGTTCGATGACCGCCTTTCGAATCGCAGGGCTTGAGTTCGGTCCCGGTATAATGTTTTACTTTTTGTGATTTTTTAAATATTTCTTTTGAATACTAGAAGATTTCCAAACAAGAATAAAATAGAAGTAGTCATTCTTATACAGTAACGCTTAGCTTGCTTATTTTTTCTTTATTATTTTTGCAGAAAAGAATGTCTATAATACATAGTTACTAAAAATAGCAAATTGAAGTCAAAAGTTTTCATCGAAAAAATAGAAACTGATCGGTGTGCAAACGATAGTAGAGCGGAAAATATACGTATTCTTAAAGAATTTATGTCTATTTGACTCTTTAATTTTGACAAAATAGTCTTTAAATGTCGGGCCAACACATGACTGTATATTATTACGCGATATAAATTCTTCTTTTCACATCAATGATACCCCTTTTTTTAAGGATGGGAAATCTTTAAATGACTTCTTTCGCTCTGGGCGGAACGGAAGGGAGTGTCAGACTCTTACAGACTAAAACACAAAGTGTTCCTCCTAATGCCCTTTGCGTACCAGCGCCGCGGTGACTCTTTTGAATTCCGCAACCCTGCTAGACACTGGCCCTGGCGGGCCCCATCTTACAGTACTGACATTTCTTTGAGGCGCACGTGGAACACTACGCACCACCGACCCGGGATCGATGATACCCCTAACAATAATTTACACCGGTTAAGAAAAGTAGATGGGCGCTTTTACTGATGCGTCAATTGCACTGAGTTTCAGACGGGTATATGATGCCCTCTTTTACCAAATTATGTTTGCAGCGGCCTATTTAAATGCGCAATCTATTCAATGCCTTCCAGATACATCACTGAAGTTCACTACCGGGAGCTAGGTAGTCGCACTAATTCAAGTAGTCATGAGGTGCTGGATATCTTCCTTCACACAATCTGCTTCTCTCTTTGGGTGGTGGGCTTTGTAATTAATAGTTAGGCTATTTCGCTATTTGTAATAAATAATGAGGTTAGGTAAGCATTATTGTTCTTGGACATGTTTTGGATTGCTATAAAATATACACAATACTGCAGATTAGTTACATATTACACATACCATCACGCCTGTATTTCCCGATGGGTTAGGCAGAGGTGTAACAATATACACCCACAGTTCGCCGGTATGTTTAGATCTCATGTAACAGGGGGCGAACCTATTGTCATTAACCGGGCACAAATCCTAACTCCGAGCTGCTACTGAGAATTTCATAGAAAAACCCAATAACACATTGCTTGACCTGGGAATCGAACCCAAGACCTCTAGCGTAGCAGTCGCGCTTAGGACCACTAGGCTAACGAGGTAGTTCCTATGAAAGACAGTGGGAGATATTTTATCCTATGAAGTAAAAAACATGACGTCATTAGCCACAAGGAGTTAAGCAGTCATTATAACATGGTATGGGAATTGCTATATTTTTTATTATTATTACGCTATTTACTTTGTTTAGAGAATAGCTTCGGTGTTTAATGAAAGCCATGTAAGATATTTTGTGTGAGTTCGATCCCAATTGATTGTTACTTTTTGTCACTATTTTAATTGGTACCTAATTCAATTGTTTTTATTTTCGATGGTATGATTTCAATATTATAATAAAATAGGTTTAAGCATAACCTTAACATAACTTTCAAAATTTGCATACGTCGACTGAAGAAGAATGAATAGAACAGAATTCGACAGATTGGCCCACAAATTCTAGCTACCCCTCAGAATATTTTTCATGAATAAAAAACAGCACCTTAAAGAGTTACCAATTTATATCGATAGTAGGATCGCCGCACCACAAGGATTCTCTGACGCAGGTACTCTCTGGTCACAGTTGTTTCGGGAGCTATCTGTTTCGGTTTCGGCGCTAGGACACGCCTTGGTGTTATCACTGTAGGATCACAAAGGAGCGTACGGTGGAGGTATGCCCCTGCTTGGGCAGAACATCAGCGTGTCCTCATAAAGGCGATTGGCGGCGGCGACCTCTCGCATCCGGCCTTGGTTCATCCATAGTCCGGAGCGAGGGAGAATGGGAAGCAATCGCTTCCTTCTGCGAAGTAGTAATGCCAACGAAGGAGGAGGCGAAACGCATGAGGGAGAGGTCAACCTTTCACCCCGGCCGCCAGAACAGAAGGGGATGCCCCGGGTGTCGAGAGTCGTAGAGCGATTCCAGACCACCGTCGGAGTGGGCTTGCGGTCGGCTACCGTTGTGTGGCTCGCCGTCCAACCAGAACCAGACCCAAGCCGACGACGTACTGTGTTTCACGCGCGCCTCAAAGAGATGTTAGCATAGTTGCGGAATTTGTTCGAAAGACTCACCGCGGCCCTGGAACACAAAGGACATCGGAAGGAACTCGGATGGGTTTTAGCCAATAACAGTCTGACACTCCTTTCCACCAGAAAGGAAAAAAATCATTTGACGACATCTCATGCTTAAAAAAGGGACCTCCCAACTTCGACACTTCATACAAGTGTTGAACGATTTATGTGCAAACGTTTTTTGTCCAAAATTTTAACTTCTGTCCTGAGCCGCGCCACCAAAAAGTGTACTTATATTCAAATGGCAAAACAGAAATAGATTAGCAACAACAGAAACTGTACCAAAATCAATTTCACCCATAGAAAAATTCCGTGACAGTCGTTCTTCTGATGTTGAATGTCTTACAGACTTCACGCTTTCAGGATGCAAGTTGAATCAAGCATCAATCATGAATCATGCATCGCATTCGGAATTTCTTCTTATGGGTAGGTCCTATAAACAGAAGATGTTCTACATGCTTAAAAAAATTCTTTAAATGGAAATTTTTTGTGTAGTTTACGGTTCCAAAGATAAGGGATAATTTGTGAGGTAAAACTTTGCTTAGTCTTTTAAGAAGTCTTATGATTACTGTTTTTTGTCCATACTTTCTCCCAAAAACTTTACATAAATTTGTTCTAACAAGAAGCTCAAATTTTGTTGCCTGTTGCTCTGAGTATAAGATTCATTTCTTCGGTCTTGATACTAGGCAGATCGCAGCTACAATGTGAGGTATAATGTTAAAGCAGTGCCTATTAAAGATACTGTTAATGGTTTGAGAAAGAAAAGTAAGTAAATTTTGACACCACATCATAGTATTATCTAAAGGGATAGTAAAGCCACATATACTCTCCTTACGCCAATTATGTTTTAGCCCCAGGTATGACGTAAGCCTTTTACCAGCCGTGCACAAGCCAGACTTCAAGCGACTACAGATAAATTCTTTAAACCTACAGTCGTAACTATTAGCAGTCACCTTAGCAACCATTTGACCTGCTTGGAAGATTTTGATAACATAGTATTCAATACTTATTTAGTTAAGTAACACTTAGGTCGACGTGAGCGAAGCCGCGGGCAACAGCTAGTATAAAATAAGTGTGAATGCCTCTAAAGCTTGATCGCCCCTATGCTTGTTTATACTATTGCTATCGATCCCTTCACAAGTAGCGCTACCCTTATCTGCTAATCTAAAATAAATAACCCTTCGATACCCTCTTCAACGGAGCTGCTTTTATTAAGGACCGTATAGTATGGACACAGTATGGGTGAGGAGTGAAAAAATATACCTAGACGTCGTATTATCATGTCTACAGACGGGTTAGATACGAAATTGAGGATTGTATATATTGTACATTTATTTATTAAGGTTTGCCAACAGTTTCTGTGTATACTAGATATTGAGTATTACAAATAGTCACGGTATTGTATAGCCACCAATAACAGGCCAACCAGAATATGTCGAAGTTGTAAACACGTAAAAAAAAAAAAAATTGGCTCTAGAAAATTTTAAGAAAAAAATCATCATCCTCATCATGTCAGCCTATACAGATAAATAAGAGGCAAAACGTAGGCCTCCCCCAAAGAGAGCCAGCCATCCCGGCTCCGGGCGGCCCGCATCCAGAACAATAATAATTAGGAAAAAACAATATTTGATATTAAAAATCCTTCCAAAATTAGGATTATTTAACACTTTTAATTTATAAATCTTTATTAATATCTAGATTAAATATTTACAGCCTTAAAATTAGATAAAACAAACCATAATAATAACAGAAAATAAACTAAAACTGAACCGGAAAAGTGACCAAAAGACTGGCGGCATTGCCACGTTGGACGGCAATTAACCTCTGGCAAATGTAAAAGCCAGCCTTTGGGTGAGCCGCGAGACGACTCCCGGCCACCGTAGATACGGGCCTGTGGACGGTGAGCAATGGGTAGCTCACTGTCCTTACGTTGCATAACGACAGGCCGTGTTGACGGCGCGTTCGTGTTCCACGCGCGCCTCAAAGAGATGTCAGCAAAGGGAAGGGGCCACTGAGGGCCGATGCCTGCCGGGGCTGCGGGTTGTTCGTAAGAGATATCGCGCCCCCGGAACGCAAAGGGCACAAGAAGGAACATGGGTGGGTTTTAGTCAGTAAAAGTCTGACACTCCCTTCCGCCCCGCCCAGGGCGGGAGAAGTTATTTGATGATTTACCACCCACCAAAACAAAAAAAAACAAAAAAAGCCTTTGGGTTACGGGCAGTGTCAATTGTTAATTTATTGATTTATTTTGATATATAGCTACTTTCTTTATCAATGTATTCGTGAGCAGTAGAGCCGTCAAGACAGAAAAGTAATCTTAAGAAGATAAAGAAAAAATTATAATTGAATAACACATTTTAACTATTGTTGTCTTCTAAAATCGATGAAATAAGAAAGAGATAGAAGGAATTTAAACATTCTCTCTTTAATTTCACTGGCTTTCTCCCTTAAAATGGCCAATAAACTAAAACATAACATAACATGCCTATAGTGGAAGAATACCTATGTAATGAGGTCATGCTATACCTAGATTCTAAGTGTATTAAATAATGTAAGTATCGATTATATGAGAGTAATAAATCATATTCGTTGCTATAAAGACGTGTTCTATTTCTCTCCCAGATCGAACCTTTATATGGCGACCCTGCCAGTTCAGTGGAATGTCCCATAAAAGGCGACTTTATTATAAACATTGAGTGATTTGGACAGTTTTAAAGACTTGTTACGATGGCTCTATTTTTATTTGTTACGTTACGAAGTGACGGTTCGTGTACTGTAAACTCAATTTGTGACTTTTCCCGCGTTTCTCAATTTGTTAATTACAAAAATCTAATTTCAAAATGGGCAAACAACAATCTAAGACCCAGGAAGTTATAATCGCACAAAACGGCGCAGGAAATTCGGCTGGGGCCGAACAGGTGTTGCAGCATACAAGTGTGATAACTTATATGTTGATCACTATCGCAGTCATACTGATTGTTGGAGGCACTATATGGCTAATGCGCTACTATCGGAAATGCCATGGAAAATGGATTGAAAGAGGTGTTCGTGATTTCGATCTGCGAAGGTCGATGAGCTTGTTCCGTCGTCAGCAACGGGAGGCCAATTTTGGAGCTACTACAGGAACTTCACCCGTGTGAGTGTTGTGATTAAATAATAAAAGTGCGGTCACCCCAAGATAAAGTGCGACTAGTGTAAAAAGGGTAAAAAATTCAAGATCAAAACGGACCATAAACCTTTACTTTATTTATTTGGTTTCAATAACCCGTCTAGTAGGCTAATAAAGTTTCGATTAACCTTAGATGAGTACGACTACGAAGTTGAATATGTTAAAGGTGTGAATAACGTGGCTGCAGACGCGTTATCTCGCATCGTGATTACATCTGTAGAATTAAAAAATATAAATCGGAATGTCTTAAATGTCATGACACGAAGTATGGCAAAAAATAAATTAGATGACAATTCTTCGGTCGATAAGAACAAAACATATGGTCGGTCTGATCAACCGAAAATCGTTGAAATTCTTAAAAAGCCGAATAATTGTACTGAATTAATATTTTCTCGGTATATACTTAAAGATAATACTAAATATATTAAAGTAAATGACTTTATTTATGTACCATCTAAATTGACAATTTATTTAGACCCAATTTCTCGATCATGCTCAGCGCGAGACGCTTTCGTGAGAGATTTGGAATCTATCTGTAAAAAAATATCAGTTGATGAAATTTATATCATTAAAAATGAGATAAGTGAGAAATATATAAAATGGTTAACCAAATATTGTAGAAGTCATAATTGGACCGGTCCACGAATTTTAATATTGAAGAATTTAATAAGAATAACAAATGACGACGATAAACGGGTAATATTAAATGATTTTCACTTGCTTCCCACTAGTGGACATGCAGGTATTAAACGTATGACAAATAATATACAGCGTTATTACTTTTGGCCAAACATGGTACAAGACGTTATAGGATTTGTAAAAAAATGCGACAAATGTCAAAAACAAAAGCATTCGTTGCATACAAAGCAACCAATGGTAATAACCACGACTGCGCAGTCAGCATTTGATAAAATATATTTAGATATAGTTGGGCCCTTAGATAAGGATTATCATAGTTACTCATATATTCTCACATTACAATGTGAGTTAAGTAAGTATGTAGAAGCATATCCATTAGTAAGAAAAGATAGCGTAAGTGTAGCACGTGCCTTCGTCGACAACTTCATACTCAGGTATGGTATCCCTCGTGAGATCGCGACTGACAGGGGAACGGAGTTCATCTCTAGTACTATGACTGAGGTATGTAAGTTGCTAAATATTAACCAAACATTTGCTAGTGCTTATCATCATGAATCGATAGGTTCACTTGAGAACTCACATAAGTCACTTAATGCTTATTTGAGAATTCAAACAGACAACAACAGTAGATATTGGAGTGAATGGCTTCCGTATTGGTGCTTCTCGTACAATACCTCTGTACACTCGGAAACAAAGTATACTCCCTACGAACTAGTGTTCGGAAAATCATGTAATATACCTAGTAATTTTCAAAATTGTTCTGTTGATCCTTTATATAACATAGATAGCTACCCTTTAGAATTAAAATTTAAGTTACAAAAAGCGCAATCTGAAGCACGACATAATTTAATTACAAGTAAATTAAAAAGAAAATGTAAATTTGATAAGTATTTAAAACCAGTGATGTATAACAAAGATGACTTATTATTAGTTAAAAATGAGACAGGAAATAAATTTGATAATGTATACCATGGTCCTTTTAAAGTTTTAGAAGATCTTGATCCTAATGTTAAAATCTTAAGAAATAATAAAGCGGAAATTATACATAAGAACAGGACAAAACTTTATAATAAATGACAATAATTAATATTGTATGTCATGTATGCTACAAAGTTAAGTATAAAAAAAAAAAAAAAAAAAAAAACATACCTAATGTAATTTTTTTTTTTCTGTTTTTGTTGGGCGTATAGTGGAAGAATACCTATGTAATGAGGTCATGCTATACCTAGATTCTAAGTGTATTAAATAATGTAAGTATCGATTATATGAGAGTAATAAATCATATTCGTTGCTATAAAGACGTGTTCTATTTCTCTCCCAGATCGAACCTTTATATGCCATCACGCCTGTATTCCTCGAAGGGTTGAACAGAGGTGTACTAATTTATACCCACAGTTCTCTGGTTTGTTTAAATCCCATGTAGTAGGGGGCGAGCCTATTGCCATTAACCGGACACAAATCCTAACTCCGAACTGCTACTGAGAATTTCATAGAAAAACGAAATTTTTTTTCGAGCTGGGAATCGAATCCAAGACCTGTTAGCGTAGTAGTCGCGCTTAAGTAGGCTAACGAGGCAGTTAACAAGGTTCACAGGTTAGTTCAATATACTTAGTCAATAGGCTGCATAGCTAGCAGTCCTATAGCTCAAGGAAATGGCTGGAGAACATCTTAATGGCATTTAGTCCAAGTTTATCGCCGTGACGTGATAACGGCCCTCCCTGACGTTTATTTAGCACATATTTCATTCGCTTCAGTTACTGCACGAATCCGGGATATTTAGTGTAGTCATAATTGTTTTTTTTTTTGTTTAAACAAAGTCGTAATACGGAGCATATACTCTTTGAGTTTCTGTGTTCTTTATTTGAAATTGTGTGAACTATTATATATTTTTTTTTTAATCTGTATTTAATTAGTTTGAAGTTTTTATCTATATACTTACGCCAATCCCATCATGCATTGTGTGGATTGCCCCGAGGACACGGTGGAGCACACCGTGGCGGTATGCCCCGCTTGGGCGGAGCATCGCCGAGTCCTCGTGGCGGCCATCGGCGGCGGCGAACTCTCGCGTCCGGCCCTGGTGCGAGCCATGGTTCGGAGCGAGAGGGAATGGGATGCAGTCGCCTCCTTCTGCGAGGCAGTAATGCTTGAGAAGGAGGCGGCGGGACGGTTGAGACAGCGGTTCTCCCGTCCCAGCCGCCGCGGTAGACGCTCCGGGCGTCGGGAGCCGCGAGACGACTCCCGGCCACCGTAGATACTGGCCTGTGGACGGTGAGCAATGGGTAGCTCACCGTCCTTACGTTGCATAACGACAGGCCGTGTCGACGGCGCGTTCGTGTTCCACGCGCGCCTCAAAGAGATGTCAGCAAAAGGAAGGGGCCACTGAGGGCCGATGCCTGCCGGGGCTGCGGGTTGTTCGCAAGAGATACCGCGCCCCCGGAACGCAAAGGGCACAAGAAGGAACATGGGTGGGTTTTAGTCAGTAAAAGTCTGACACTCCCTCCCGCCCCGCCCAGGGCGGGAGAAGTTATTTGATGATTCCCACCCACCAAAAAAAAAAAAAAAAAAAATAAAAAATCCCATCATGCCTTATTTAAACACATAACATACCATCACGCCTGTATTCCCCGGAGGGTTAGGCAGAGGTGTGCCAATGTACACCCACACTTCGCCGGTATGTTTTAGGTCCCATGTAATAGGGGGCGAGCCTATTGCCATTAACCGGGCACAAATCCTAACTCCGAGCTGCTACTGAGAATTTCATAGAAAAACCCAATAACACTTTTTGCTCGACCTGGGAATCGAACCCATGACCTCTAGCATAGCAGTCGCACCTAGCACCACTAGGCTACCGAGGCAGTTAGGCCTAATTTAAATTCAATCAAAAAAATGCTTAGGTCTTGAATTAAATAGGGGAATCTTAAACGAAACAAATACTTTTACGTTAACACCCTCACGCTGGGCTCACTTAGCAAATAGAGATTCAAACTACCCACATCGAATAATGTTTCAAGTTGCGCGATCTTGCTTCCATTTCGATTCCCTACAGGTTTCAGTAATTCATGAAAATTTATTTCTTTATAAAACTTTGTAGATCAACAAAAGTAGATTGACATTTCAGATTTTTAATCCTTATTTTAGAGCACCATATCAAAGGAAATACGAAATGTATATGAAATTGAGATATAATGAACTAAAGTATCGCCTGACATTCTGAAAAGCAATGCATTGTGTTATTTCGTGTCTATTTAAATAATTACAAAAGTAACATTGTTAATCGACTTTGTATTATGTTTTTTACCATCACGCCTGTATTCCCCGAAGGGTTAGGCAGAGGTGTGCCAATGTATACCCACAGATCGCCGGTATGTTTAGGTCCAATGTAATAGGGGGCGAGCCTATTGCCATTAACCGGGCACAAATCTTAACTCCGAGCTGCTACTGACAAATTCCTAATGGAAAAACCCATTAACACTTTGCTCGACCTGGGAATCGAACCCAGGACCCCATGCTCGTCAGTCGCGCTTGCACCCACGAGACCAACGGGGCAGTATTTATTATGTTTTTTTTTCCTAATTTTCTTGAACCCCTTAAATATTGAGGCTAACAAAACAAAATTTTTTTTTTTCAATTCGTTCGCACCATATTCGAGATTTTTCGTCACTAACGCACGGTAATTGATTTTTAGATTAAGTAGATTACTAATAGGACAGACACTTCTTAAATTCTCGGATTTTTTTCAGAAACTACGAGACCTCCATATTTAAAACAGATAAAATAGCAGCCATAAATACATTTACCTACGTGAACGCGCTGGCACCGCGAGCGAGGATCTCTCTAACTCGTTTCCTCACTTAATTATCACTGACGGTGTGGAATTATAAACAGCTGAAAGTTGCACTCTCTAGAGCGGCGGCCATTGTTTTATTTTTGTTAAGATTCCAATTTTAAATTTAAAAGTTTTCTTTTTTTTTCTTTTTGAAATCCTCTTATGTCTTCTACCTATTTTAAAATGGTAAGACGCAGTAATTTATGTATTTCGAATTGAATTTGTGTTTCTTACTAGCTTCTGCCCGCGACTTCGTTCGCCTAGCTTTTTCACTCGCATGAGGTTACGTCTTTGGTTTCTGCTCCTTACCTATAGTCATAGCGTGATGTTGTATAGCCTATAGCCTTCCTCGATAAATGAACTATCCAACACAAAAGATTTTTTCAATTCTAACCAGTAGTTCCTGAGATTAGCGCGTTCAACCAAACAAACCAACCAAACAGTATAGATTTTTAATTCCGATTATAATTATTACTATTTCTGTATTTTTTCAAGACATGAGAAGTTCAAACATTTTTGAGTTTTGAGCCAAAGTTTCCCTTCAGGGCTAAGTAGCCCGCATTCACGGGAGTGGTACCGGCGCCTACTAGTAGTAATACCTCTAGGAATTTCAAAGTCTGCAAGCACTTCGCAGAAAACTGTAAATACTACAAACTACTACAAGCTCCACTCGAAGGCAGTTCTTTAGAATTCGCCATGAATGAAATTGAAACTTCTGTGACTCCATAGGTACTACCTTACGTGCTTCACAATGTCATAGGTAACATAAACTTTTTGATTGCTTCACTCCGACTCCCGTAAATTTTATGTTCTTCTCGAAATACATGGGGTAACGCCATAAAGTAGCAATAAGACAAGCTATACGTAAAAATTTTAAGAGTGGATCACTAAGCATAGTCCGTAAAATATTATTAGGTAAGGAACGTATGAGGTCGATATCCTTTTGACAAGTCTCAAGGTACTAATATTGACGTAATAGGTTAGTACAAACGTATTTACAAATAAATTACGTACTTTTTATTTGTATTTTTTTCATGTTATATACCTATTTGTATAAACAAATAGGTATATAACATGAAAAAAATATATATCCTATTTCATAAGGAATAGGATATAAACATACTGTGTAATTACTTAGTCATTATGTTTGTAATGCTGTGCATTATTTAATATTTAAATGAAGTTGTGTCTGGCCAGCTTAAAAGTGATTTGGTGAATACAGAAAGTTTCTAGCCTACTTACCAATACTTATAATACGAGTAGATAACGTGTATGGTAAAATTATAGCAACAGCTGTCATCTATACTTATAATAAATCTGTAGAGGGGTCAATTCTGTACATGAAATATATTTCCAAAATAACTATCAGGGGGTGATTAGGGATCGATACTGATGCCAAAAATGCAATGAGTAAAATTTTTGTCTGTCTGTCTGTATAACCGTTATAGAAACAAAAACTACTCGACGGATTTTAACGAAACTTGGTACAATTATTTTTCATACTCCTGAGTTGGTTATAGTATACTTTTCATCACGGTACAATCAATAGGAGCAGAGCAGTGAAGGAAAATGTTGGGAAAACGGGAGAAGTTACTCCATTTTCTAAGCTTCCGTCGCGTGTGCAACCTCAATGGTTAACCATGAAGGTTGCACACGCGACGGAAGCAGATGGCAGATGATGATGTATGACGGAAATGTTTTCCTTAAAATTATATAAAAAATATCCCACGACAGCATATGTCTATCTTTTATGGTTGACTCACAATATCACGTGTAACTCTCGATAGCTTAGCAGTTCGAAGCTTTCTGATTATATTTGTCTACTCTTACGTTTATAACACTCTCAGTCACCCTTAATTAAAAAAGTTAACATTATTAACTATTCCATAAAAAAGAATCATAGAAATAGATTGACATATTATATTTCCCTACTAAAATATGAAAGTTAATCTGTCTGTTACATCAAAACCACTGAACCGTGAGGAAGGACAGCTACTTTTTTTTACAAAAAACGACGGAAACGCGGACGAAGACGGGGGCAACAGCTAGTTCTTATATAAAATCTGCATATCACTACGGCTCGCTGTAACGTAGTTTCTCATCTAACACTAATATTATAAAGAGGAAAGATTTTTTTGTTTGTTTGTTTGTACCGAATAGGCTTCAAAACTACTGAACTGATTTTAACAATTTTTTCACCAATATATAGCTACATTATTCCTGAGTATCATAGGCTATATAACACCACGCTACGGTACACGGGAGCGGAGCAGTAACCACAGACGTAACTTAACGCGGGTGAAATAAGCCCCGAGGACGAAGTCGCGGGCACTTCGCTAGTATATAATATGTATGTATGTCATCACCAAAGCTTGTGGTGAGAACACACATCGACAACGCTCTATAGGCCGCATTTCAATTGAATTCCAAAACTGCAACACGTCGCTCACACCTTATCTTATTCATACGCTAAAGTTACAGCTAAAGTTAGATCTTAAAGTCGGATCAAAAGTGAATTGAACACTCACACTTAACGATGTTGAGATAATAACATCTTGTCGTGAGCTTATTGACGAATTTTACGACAGTACAGATGGATATTCAGGTACCTATTTACTTGACTTAAATCGACCTGGGAATCGTACCCAAGACCTCTAGCGTAGCAGTCGCGCTTAGGACCACTAGGCCAAAGTGCAGTAGGTACACTTAGATGTTTTAAACTACACTACGGATTTTAATGAAGTTTATACGTAAGAACATCATGCTACAACAAACGGGAGCGGAGCAGTAACCAAAGACGAAACAGAACACGGTTGACACCGCGGGGTATGTAGCCAACTGATAATAACCAATTTTGCATCTATAGTCCTGACTGACTATCTTTTCAGCACAGAGCCTCAACCGCTGAAACTACAGAATAGAAAATGAAAGTTTGTATGGAAAAGTTTCAAATCTGTGCAGACAAAGTCAGGCAATGTGTAGTAGCTTTATAAATCTACTTAAGTACTTACTAGGTCAGTTTCAAATGACCTACCCTAAAACAAAGTTTAAAGGCCCAATTAAAATAAAATGGAGCTCAATGGCGCCCAACTTTATTAGTGCTTTTGACAGATTATATTTTATGGATGAACTAGCTTTTGCCCGCGACTTCGTCGGCGAGTAATTTAAGGACTTACACTATAAAAAAAATAGCTTAAGCCACTCGGCAATAGTTTAGCTTACTATCAGTAAAATATTTTTTGTAATCCGGCCAATACTTCGAGAGGTTACCTCTAACAAATAAAGAAAAAAAACAAACAAACTTTTTCTTTTTGTAATATTAGTGTAGATGAAATAAAACTATAATAATTTCTGAGTTTGTTTTAGTTTTTACATTGTGATAATGGTGGGTGAAATAGACCATTATTCTGAAGATAGTCGCAGCAGGGATTCTGATTATTTATAAAATTGTAATAGTAGGTAAGTACTTAGAGTAATATATTAGGCACCTAAATAGACAGGTATCTACCTCACAAATAGTTAACGTGTAATATTGGTTCAAAAAATAAATTGTGCGGTCAGGACACCTCTGTCAGGAACGAAGTTCGGTATAAATGACAACATTTTTTTTCATGGAGGTTATGTCTACAGCTGGCCGCGCACAATGCTTGCTGCACGCACACACAGCCGTACAAAATAGGAAGATAAAAAGAAAGACAGAATTCGATTTTTAGTTGCTTTGAAATCATTAAATAAACAATTTAGTTGGCAAATATATGACGTCAGTTTGCAATTAGCATGCAAAACTTACGCGGGAAATACATTTTTAAAGCTCATAAAAAGTATCTCAATTGATTTGTAGTGTCTACTGCCCTATTATGGCAAGTCTCACAAGCATAGTACCTACGCCTTAGCTTTTTGAGAGCGGTTGCTTGCAAATTTAATTTTGTCTAGCTGAGTTATAGCGTTCCTTATTGGATGTAGGACGGTGCTCTGAATTAATAATGGCGGACGTATGCCAGGTATTTCCTTGAGGTAGTCAATACTTTGGGTGTTATGGGCTGTTGGCGGCGTTCAGGGATTTGTAAGGGCTTGTATTTGATGTTATCTTTAGTAATAAATCAAAGGTATTGATTACTTTGGAACAGCGGTTCCTAACCTCAATTTTGTCACCTCAGTGTCGTTCCAATGAAACTGATTATGATCTCCTCCTTTGAAATGTAATGAAACAAATGAATAACAAGATTTTTTTGGGACAAGTGACAAGGGACACAATTCCCAGACCATTGCAACTCCTGAAAGCCAGAATCAACTGCGGCGACCTGTAGGGTAGAGCCGAGGCAATGAAGCTCGAGTCCCGGAGAGACGATTCAACTGTCTTGGATTCCACAACGAAATTGATCAGAAAAGAACCGCGAAAGAGTAAGGAAAACATACTTAATTTCCACTTCCTTTAATATCAAATCAATACTCATTTTTATATTAATGAGTTTTTATTCATATTATTACTAGATTTATTAACGTTGTCGAAAAGCTTTTTACTCCCACAAGGGAATAACCTACAGGTTCAGAACCAATGTTCGGAAATGTTTCTGGTTTTTGCGGAATTAATAAGTTTGCAACAGTGTTACCCTTAATGTTATTTAAATAGGTACCTATTTTGTTTTTGTGGCGTGGGGTCTCGGGTTCGATTCCCAGGTCGGGCAAAAAGTGTTATTGGGTTTTTCCATTAGGATTTGCTCACTAGCAGCCCGGAGTTGGTGGTGTGACACCCCCGTGCCTCGGAAAGCACGTAAAGCCGTTGGTCCCGGCTGTCATTCGTAAATCTTTGACAGTCGTTATGGATAGTCAGAAGCCAGGAAGTCTGACAACTAGTCTAACCAAGAGGTCTCGTGTTGCCTAGTAACTGGTTGTGGAGGTCAGATAGGCAGTCGCTCCATGTAAAACGCTGGTACTCAGCTGTATCCGGTTAGACTGGAAGCCGACCCCAACATAGTTGGGAAAAGGCTAAATAGATGATGATGGGTAACATTAAACGAAGGAAACCTCGTACATATGAAGTGGGGGATTCGAATCATGGCAAATACCATGGTGACTTTTAAATCATAATATGTGTATAGTAGCCGCCACGAGTCGTGAGCACAAACGTCAAGCAAATTTTTGGGTTCCTTTTTGGGTCACTGTCGCTGCACGCGCGCGTTCCGACTGACGGACCAATCGATGAATGATTCACCCACCTATTAAGTAAATGATGTCAAAAGTAACGAGTCTGATACCATGGGTTTTCATGGCTTAACAACATACTCCACAAAATACTAATTTAGAGTGTTGTTCGAGCCATGAGATGGCTGCGTGGCTTATAATATTGGAAAATTAAAATCAGTATATCCATCGGCATGAATGTGGACTTGTGGTTTTCCATTTAATGGACAAAACCACTCATTTTAATAATTACTAAAAGCTGAATTACATTGCATTCGACACAGTGTTTGCAACAACATTAGCGAGATCGTATCAAACAAAATGCGTAAGTAATTCAAAACTCTATTAATTTTACTGTGAGATAGGGTTATGTTTCAACGCATGAATACAAAGCGGGTTATTAACTGAACACGTATTTATTTCAAGATCATTGCTGATTCATTCAGCGAAAATTTTACATGCCTACTTAATTAAACACTAAATTAATTTAAATATTTCTTTATACTACTAATTTCACAATAAATTCCGCATTCAAAATAGCTAATCTTCCGCATCGCATCCGCAATAGTCAATGCGGACGCAGATGTAATATGAATTGCGTCAAGAAAGAAATTTAGCGGGACCGGCGACTGACGCCTGAGAAACTATTATCACAAGCACGGGGATTTTGACTCCTAAAAGGTAATCCTCCAATTTTTTACTTTACTATTAAAAATAAAAATAAATATTACTATCTTATTATTATATTTCTGCACCCATATAGTTTCTTGAAAAATCTTAAGATCCGTATCCGCGGATGCACCTTTCTAAACTTAAAAATAGAACAGCCATTTTTAAGTATCATTATTAACAAGTATTTCAAAGCAATTATTTGCAGGGAATACGTAGATTGACAAAGACGAAAGTTGTATGCCAGATGTGCCCTTTATGAAATACCTAGGAAAGAATAACTTTTAATAATACAGGGTGGATTTTTGAGACGGGTCACTAAGGGCAAGTACTCACCTTGACTGTTATAGTTAAAGGAAAACGTTCTTAGGAGACCATCCATAACAGTCAGCAAAAAAAAAACTACAATACAAAAAAAAAATTATACCAATCGATCCTATTTCACGTAGGGATCAAAAGATTATGGAGGTAGGAACCATTTAAGGTATGAGTACTATAAATTACAGAATGCGCCAAAAGCTTTTCTGTCCCAAAAATCCACTCTAATACCTTGTTTCCATTGAATTATAATTAATAAATATAAGTGAGTATTTATTCCCAGGTCGAGCAAAAAGCGTTATTGGGTTTTTCTATGAAATTCTCAGTAGTAGCTCGGAGTTAGGATTTGTGCCCGGTTAATAGCAATAGGCTCGCCCCCTATTACATGGGACGTAAACATACCGGCGAACTGTGAGTGTACATTGTTATACCTCTGCCTAACCCTTCGGGGAATACAGGCGGCGTGGTGGTATGTGTGTAGTATTTATTTTCTTTACACACATAAATTATATTCTAGTCTATGTTTCATACATGATGTCGTAATGACAATGGTTAAGGCGGCCTCTCACACGTGGGGTTGCAGTTTTGATACCGTCAAGTATAGTAGTCGCCACAAGTCGTGAACACAAACGTCAAAGTAATTTTTTGGGCTTTTGGGTTTCTTTCTAGCTTTTTTGGTCCGCCGACGCCGCAATGGCTACTAATGAGTTTTTAATTCCTATGTAACTTGACATCACTGGCATCAGTGAAAGAAAACGTTGTGAGGAAACCTAAACTTTTAATTTATATATGACTGAGCAAGTGTGGTGATCAATGCTCGTGCCCTCTCTTCGTTTGAGAAGCAGCATGTGCCCTGCAATGGCACAATAATGAGCTGGTATAGTTTCATAATAAACATTTAAAAGTATTACGAAGGGGTCTTCGTTGCTACTATTGCTACATAGGCTAAAAACATTTGCCATTTTATTTTAGCTCGGTTACTTATGTTAATCATTGGCTGATATCACAATACTTAATTTTCCCTATTACATAAATAAGTAAGTACATACTAGTGATCTAACATTTCAAAATGCTAAGTATCGGATTGGCAGATCTAAACTCATATTTCTATAGAACAATCCATTCATTCCAACTCTCGGTGAATAATATCTCCGAAGAACTTCTCTTACTTCAGCTACGGTTATTCCCGGTACTGCTTCGTACCCAGACTTGATATACACCGCATTGTTTAAACTGACTGGGTTACAGAAATGTCCGCCTTCAAACTTGCTAAATGGGTCCCCGACCCTCTTCTTAGCATCCTGTCGCACCAAGAAGACTCCGTCAACGATCTCCGCGACAGTTTCATACGCAACGAAGCATAACACTTCCAATGCTGATTGGGTTATCTTAAATTCCTTCACAGGGTTCAGCCAGCGTTCGAGCTTAATAAAGCCCTTGCCAATGCCGTAGCCAGAACGGAAAGAGGCGCACCTAGCTTTATGGTATGCTTCATACTTCTCAAACGTCATAGTCTCGGTAATTTTAGCTGCTCGTACTTTCCGTATGTAATCTATGGAATCAAACTTAATTTGACTTACTTCATCATACTCGTCAAATTCTTTGATATAATCTATGTGGGTCCTTCGTTTCCTGACTGTGGGATCTTTTTCATCTTCTAACAGCATCAGAGACTCGGCTGGCGTACCGATGTTCAATATACACTTTTTATCGATTTGATCCAATTTTAATTGATAGTCGTGTAGACGTTTTAGTTTCTTAATATTCTTTCTCATTAAGAAAATGATATCGTAGTTAGTTATAGCCCTTCCGCTTCTTGTGATGCAGTTCCGGTTGGCCTCTTGTATCATAAACTTTAGTTGTTGTTGAACAATACTTTCGACCAACACAACCGTGGCCGCATTTGGGTTGGGATTGTCACCAAAACCGTGCATCATGCCAGATATTTCTTTCTGAAAGTTTGTTGAGTCGGTACCGTCCATTGTAAAGTAATTCGACATTGTTTAAGCTTTCTGAACTTTCTGTTTTCACGAAATGAAAATAAAAACACCACTCTAGGCGCGAAAGCTGTTTACCAATTGTCAGTTGTCAAACTGTCAAAGTCAATTTATATGTTCACAGGTAAGAAAGTTACTTTCAGAAATAGGTTTCATTGGAAATAAGAAACTTTAAGTTTTTTGGTTAATCTTTCAGAGAAGAAAAATTATAATTTTTCAATTTATGAAAAGAACAGATGAAGCTTTATTCGTAATAGTTTGCAAGTTTGTTTTTTTTATATTTGTTGTAAATTTTATGTATTAACAATTTTTCAATGTCAACTAAGAAAAACGGAAAACTACGAAGTTATTTGTTGACAAAAAAATTAGCCAAAATTGCTTGACAAGCTGTTGTGTAGATAACGTGACCTCACTGAAGTTGTAAAATATTTTTATAAGCATTTCAAGGCGGACTTTGTATAGAACGTAAATTAACCTCGAAATTATGAGCATAAGAAGTTTAATTTTAAACCTGACGATAAAACAAACTTTATTTAAACAAATACGTCTAGCATCATGTTGGTCTTGTGGCAAGGAGGTTCAAATTAAGAAGTCTGCTTTATTCTGTGGGAGTTGCAATGTCTTACAGGAGCCAGTCAAAGGAGAAAATTATTTCAAAATCATGGGAGTCAGTGAAACCTACGATTTAGATGAGACGGAATTAGCAAACAAATATAAGGAATTACAGAAGCACTTACATCCTGATAAGTTTGGTAACAGGTAAATATAAATTATATTAGTTATCTTTAAGGTTACCTGTTATAAATGGTATTTAATTTAAAACTATGTTATTGCACAGTAGATCATAATTAATCCTACTATCCTACTAGTATTACTAATGCGAAAAAGTTTGTGAGGATTTTTGGCTGTTAGTGACTCTTTCATGCTTAGACAGACTCGGCTTCGGCTTTAACAGATCTGGATTAAATTTGGCACATAGATAAATTATAGTCTGGGATAACACATAGGCTACCTTCTATCTCGGAAAAAAATACGATTTCTGTGGAATAATATATAAACTTTGACTTGGACACCGTCGCTGGCAGTAGCTAATTGATAATAAATTTTAATATTACGATAGTAAGATCATCAAACAATATTTCAGTATTCAAAATGTAAATTGCCAATTTCAAAACCCTTGCTAACACAATATTTTTTATTATAAAAAGTGCTTAACCTTTTTTTTAATTTTTATTTAAAACACTTTTAAAATATTTCAGAGAAAAGAAGGAACAAGAAATCTCGGAGATATATTCTTCTCTAGTAAATGAGGCTTACAAAACATTATTGGAACCATTAAATAGAGGTAAGAAACACAACCTGGTCTCCTAGACAGGCCTGAGAGCCATTAGTTATCCCGGTGATTGACCAGAAAAGGCAATAGCCAAAAAAATCCTTTGACCTGCAGCGAGACAAACAAAAGAAAATTGAAAAAAGAACAGAACTAAAAAGAAACTGTAATATCTAATTGTCTATTCCCAGCAATGAGATGTTACTGGCTAATGTTAAAAGCAACACAAACCTCTTTCTCGAAGCCAGCCTTTATTATACAGACCTCCTTGAAGACCTAAGTCTCAACAGGAATGTATAGAAGCCTGATCTAAAGAGGACATTGCTATATTATAAGTACATTGACTACACGAAAGATGGTGTGGTGTTCATGTTTGTGGGTCAAAGTGGCTAGTGTGGTCAAAGCTACCTAGCGATAGGTCACAAAATAGGCTAAAAAAAATATCATTGCCAGAATTAGAAGGCAGTAAAATGTTATTAGTATCAATAAATGTTACTTAGTGCCTGTCCAGCATTATTATCTCTTATCTTAAGACTTTATTATATGTTATCTGTAATAGAGAATATTGTTAAAAAAAAACGTTATTTTCAGGAATATACATGCTGCGCTTAAGAGGCAAAGAAATCCCAGAAAACACAGAAGTAGACCAAGAGTTCTTAATGGAAATAATGGAGAAGAATGAAGAAGTAGAGAATGCAAAAACGGAAGAAGACATAATGGAATTAAATGCAGAAAATAAGGCTAAAATCAAAACTTTACAGAAGCAAGTCTCTACCGCGTTTTTCGATGGCGATATGAAAAAAGTAATCAAATTATTAAGTATAATGAAATATTATACAAGCATAGACACACAAATACAATTGTCTATACGTAATAAAGGAATCATTCGATAATAGCATAGTTTGACAAGTGTATCTTGATATGTCAAGGTGGCGCTGCTTCCAAAGACAAATGTCATCAATATGTCAAATTTCGTACGTTAGAATTTAGTTCCATGTTTCGCCACCCATCAAGATATATTGGTCGGTCTCTAGAATCACTATTTCATTGAAATGTATTAGTTTTTTAGGTAAAACTTATATTTGTTTGTGTATATAGATAGGTTTTGTTATTATTTAGACGATGTGGACGATAATATACAGTTGTTACTGAAATCTTTTTATTATTTCTAGATTTGATTTCCTAGTTCTTTTTCTCCCGACGACGATCAAGTTCAAGTGTTACATGGAATTAATGGCACTTGAATGACATTGGCTATGTTTTTGAACCAGTTGTAAGATTGTCTTATAAGGACAACGTTAGTTCCAATTTTGACCACGGGGTCTAAAACTATAGGTCCACAATTGGTCCTCTTTAAATGATTGTTTGCAAAGTAATTTACATTCAATGATCTTCATGTTAAGGCTTCAAATCGTTGATATACATTGGATAATAGGACTAGCGGGAACTTTAATCATCATAAGAAAATTATATATTGTCTGTGCCAAGTGTCTGTCGGTTATATTCTACTGCTAACCACATAATACTAAGGTTCTGCACTATACTCTTTCTATTCCTTTTTTTATTTATTTTTCTTTGTTTTCACATATAGAAGCAACAATATAATTAGAATCAAGATTTTGTAAAAACCAATTTGGAAACAATGCCCATGGAGTTTCTTGCTCGTTCTTCTCCATAGAGACCTACGTTTTGGAACGAGCAACTACCTTCAACTTTCTGTATGGGTAACTTCTTGACAATTCAGAAGTGCCTATAAATGGTCTAATTAAAATAAATGCTTTTATGACTTGACCTTCATTATTTTACATAATCCTGGTATTTTTTTTCTTTTGCTAAAGCACTGGCTAGTTACCCTATTTCTTTTCAAAAGGCTCTAGGCTCTTTGAGAAAAATGAAACTGCCCCGTTGGTTTCGTGGTCGCAAGCGCGACTGATGAGCAAGAGGTCCCGGGTTCGAGTTTTTCCATTAGGATTTGCTCAGTAGCAGCCCGGAGTTTGGAAGTTGGTGGTGTGACGCCTCGGAAAGCACGTAACACGGTCCCGGCTGCCATTAGTAGATCTTTGACATTCGTTACGGATAGTCAGAATCCAGGAAGTCTGACAACCAGTTTAACCAAGAGGTATCGTGTGTTCCAGTAACTGGGTTGTGGAGGTCAGATAGGCAGTCGCTCCATGTGAAACACTGGTATTCAGCTGCATCCGGTTAGACTGGAAGCCGACCCCAACATAGTTGGGAAAAGGCTAAGCAGATGATGATGCTCTTCGAGAAAAATCTATTTTAATTTCGTACGAAAATAGAATTCGCGTGACACAAACTCGCAGTGAGTGAGTACAGTAAATATATTATCTGCCCCAAATTGATCTTAGAGGTCGTGACCTGCAAGTCATTGCACGAATCTTAACGAGGCAATAATGTCAGTACCCACTTACCCAGGTACATCCACATGGTTCAGAATAAAAAAGTCAATTCCTAACTATCAAATATACCAAAACTAATATTGAACCGTTTTCATTGATTAAATTGATAATGAACTATAAACAATCACAAATAAGGTTTAAAATTGTGTAGTTGCGTGCGAGATAATAAATACCGTATGAAGTTTTGTCTTGCAAGCAATTTTCAACCCTATTTGTAAGCGCTTTTATTTCATGACCATTTTAATGAAATGTAAACGCATGAACATACTGAGTCTCGGTTTGCGCTGATCCTAAATGCTTATTAGTTAGAAATAGGTACCTACTTGAACAAAACAACCGTTAATTTATAATTAAAAAATCAATTAACTATAATGTTAATGGCATGCTGGGCTGGGATCACTTTTTGCTAAGATTCCACTAGGTACGTACAATCCACTTCAAGTGACTAAAACAAATTACTTCTTATAGAGTTTCTACTGACTACTCTCCAAATGATTGATGTTCACAATATACTGCGAGGTACAATTTGCATTTTACATGTAATACTGAGAAATCTTGATACTTGACTTTCTTTTACAGTAACCTGAACATAACTTTTGCCATTAACTAAGTACATACGATTATGAAAACCGGCAAGGTGCGGTGCTGTTTTGTTTTTCTTGTATAGGCATATAATTATGCCCGAGAATGAGCAAAATTCCTTAAATAGCAAAGTACCCTCATACGATAAGACGTAATACCATTTAACTAATGGACATAATATGAAATTCCTACGGCACGTTCCAAATTGAACAACCCTGGCAAAATCTTTAACAGTCAATGCTTATCCAAAGTGGAAAACATTACTGAACTAAATTTTTATTCAAGTATCAAGAATAGTCGGCCTAGTATACAATAAGCTCACCATAATTCATGTTTAGTGCCTCCCGAGAGTATCACATCGTCTCGTGTTTGCATCGGATCAGTTTCAAATCGCTGTTATATGAGTAAAGAGAGACTGAGCTTCAAAGTATCAAAACATAGTTAAAATGCATCGTTGTTTTATTATATTAGTGGGCCTGTGCTTTTTACAAGGTGAGTGAGAATACTTGATAAGCTTTTTAACAAAAAGTGTGGTGGTGCATACCATTACGCCTGTATTCCCCGAAGGGTTAGACAGAGGTGTAACAATGTACACCCACAGTTCATAGCATCGTTCGTTCGTTCGTGCATAGTTTCGTTAGCATTTTTTTTTTTAAGTGTGGTGGTGTATTTTTATAATTTAGGTACTTGAACGTCAAAAACTATAATTAGGTAAATCATACTAACTGCCTCGGTAGCTTAGTAGTTCTAAGCGCGACTGCTACGCTAGAGGTCTTGGGTTCGATTCCCAGGTCGAGCAAAAAGTGTTATTGGGTTTTTCTATGAAATTCTCAGTAGTAGCTCGGAGTTAGGATTTGTGCCCGGTTAATGGCAATAGGCTCGCCCCCTATTACATGGGAACTAAAAACATACCGTCGAACTGTGGGTGTACATTGTAACAACTCTGCGTAACCCTTCGGAAAATATGGGCGTGATGGTATGATGGTAGGTAAATCATTATTGGGTCACGGGAATGCCTACTACAGTTGTACTTAGCTACCTAAAGGGTGGCAATAATCACGAATTTTTACAAGCAGGTAATTTTACAAACCTGCCTAAATAGAAATCGCTGGATGTTGGTAGCTTAGGAGATCTATTTCCAACCAATGGACATCATTTGGCTGATATGATGATGGTGATGTAGGCAAATGTTTGAACTAAATAGGTAGGTATTTTGTCCTGCCCGAGCCACTAAGCCTCAGCTTTAAAACATAACATACCATCACGCCTGTATTCCCCGAAGGGTTAGGCAGAGGTGTACTAGTGTACACCCACAGTTCGCCAGTATGTTTATGTCCTATGTGATAGGGGTTGAGCCTATTGCCATTAACCGGGCACAAATCCAAACTCCGAGCTGCTACTAAGATTTTCATAGCAAAACCCAATAACACTTTTTGCTCTACCTGGGAATCGAACCCACGACCTCTAGCGTAGCAGTCGCGCTTATGACCACTAGGCTAACGAGGCAGTCACTTGTATAATAATTTTAAGCAATTTAACATTTCGCTATTACAATGTAGGATCATAGGCTTTACCTTAAGCATGTAGTAAGTCCAACTAATCAAACAACAAGCAGATTGTTATGATCTCATGGATCAAAGGCTCTTACTTTCTGAAGAAAGCTCGCAGCTTTCCAGATTTACTGCTAAAGCAACAATATCTCATAATATTAACGGCTTGAAGACTCGTGTGTAGGTATGTAATTTTATCTGCTAAGTAATGGCTTAGAAGTTGACATCGTTAGCTATAAACAGAAGGAGTTTTACGACATGGAATTATTAACCTAATTGTACAACAGCACAACTTTTACATACATAACTAAATGAAAGTATTTATGACGGACGTAAAATGGAACTTTATAAAACTGCCTCGGTAACCCAGTGGTCCTAAGCGCGACTGCTACGCTAGAGGTCTTGGGTTCGATCCCCAGGTCGAGCAAAAAGTGTTTACCGGGTATTTCTATGAAATTCTCAGTAGCAGCTCGGAGTTAGGATTTGTGCCCGGTTATTGGCAATCAGTTCGCCCCCTATTACATGGGACCTAAATATACCGGCGAGCTGTGGGTATACATTGGTACATCTCTGCCTTACCCTTCGGGGAATACAGGCGTGATGGTATGTTATGATTGCGATACTCCTATTTGTTCTTGACCACACCTGGGAACTTGGCGGAGATATTAAATATCAGAGTTCCAGCAACTTTTAACTCTAGGTACTTATAATAAAATCGTAACGAGGCCAATTTTATACATTCAATATTTTTTTCAAATAGTAATTGCTACATGTTAAATATTAAATTAAATATTTTGGATTTTTTGTTTGTATGTAGATACGCGCATAACTTTAAAACTACTGCACCGATTTGAACAAAACTTTGTTTTATGTTGGCAGTAATGTGCGCAATAATCTTAGGTACAATTCATCACGCTGTGTCACATAGGGGTTAGGCAGAAACAGTATGCACACTCTTAACTTAACAAGTATTAAACCAATTATAACAACAACGCGGGCAACTGCTAGTAAGTATAAATATAAACTTTAAATGCTCCCGGTAACAATACCAGGGGGGGCATTTAAGGTTTATTTACTACATTGTGAGGCAATTCATGCACTCAAAGCACAATGTTTTGCGCTCATTTCAAAATTACATTGCGCTCAAATTCCGTGATTTTCACAAAAAAAAAAGTTCCTGCAATCATTTTTGCTCAAGTTACTTAGTTTCATGGGCAGTAAGCGTAGTTGGCTTATGGCTAGGTGCTGTGTATTTTCACACCCCGTTCTGGGAAAAATTCTATCAAGGATTCTAGTTGAAAAGTTCGTGACGTTTACAAACTGTAAATGAACGACAACATGTAATGGCCAGACCGTTTCTAGCGACGGCGACTAATCTCATGCAGATTTGGAGATATTATAGTGTGCAAGTGTATGCGCAAACACAGGTGCACTCCCTTTTCCCTCACTCTCATAGTCCGATGGGACGGCAATCCGAAACAGCGTCAGATCAGGGTTTTTCCCGACCTGGGAATCGAACCCAGGACGCCATGTTCAACAGTTGTGCTTGCCACCACTAGACCAACGGGGCAGTTAAATAACGATAATAAATTTGTACCTACTTAACGATTAGGTAGGGACTGTATGTCTATCATCTGCTCTCTACAGGACACAAGCCCGATCTAGCAATTGTTTCTTATTTTCAGCGAACGCCCAATACTACAACTACAATATACTGACGCGAGTTATCCAAGGCATTCCAACGAACATAGACCGCTATCCCGTGCTCGCCCAGCTCCTGCTCGATGCGTGGGGAACACAGGAGTACGTGCAGCACTGCGCAGGAGTCATTCTGACGTCACGCCATGTGCTGTCAGCGGCTCACTGCTTCCAGTACAACGCTAATACTGGCAGGAAGTAATGGATCTGTTTTGTTTTTCTTTTTTTTTCTCTGCTCTCGTCAAATGTCAAAGGAGTTTACTGGTTTTGGCGTCCTTGACTAATAGGCCACCATCTTTAGGTGTGAAGATAATGCGGAATGAATAAACTTGATCAACTCAAAATGCAGAATGTGAAGCTGAGATGATTATGGATCTTATTTTATGTGGCTAGAAAAGTTAAAATCAAGTGTACCTACACTTACCTACTTAGTTACCAATGTATATTTGTAACAAGTACCCACTTATACAAAAACTAACTACATTCTGTAGGACATTGAATGAGCAGATAAAAGCTTAGTAATGTTTATTGTGTTTTCTAACTAAGTCAAAAGATTTAAATGTCCCATTAACCTAAAACGATTAGCACACTGCACCGGGCCCTGACGCTTAGTGCGCGGCGGCAGATTTTAACATAGGTAATTTTCAATTTAGTGGATTGTCGCCTTTGTTTCCTCTGGTTGAACTGTTTTTTTTTTATGGCTTTGTCGTCTACTTATTAATTTAATTGTGCATGCTGTGGTTTCATAAAAATAAAGAAGTACACCTACATAAAACCATATTTTGTTGTGGAAGGTCTAATTGACAGTCTCCAATTTACAGTTACACTCTCGCGAAATATTGGAAGATCCGCGTTGGATCGACATACCGCACTGGAGGTGGAGTGCTCCACAATTTGAAGACCATAGTAACTCATAAAGGCTTCGACAATTATTTCTACACGCACGACATTGCCGTAGTGGTGGTTTCACGACCTTTTACTTTTAACACTAATGTGAAGCAGGGGACAATTATCAAGCAAGGGGTAGAAATCAAGACTGACTCTCTTTGCACCCTGGTTGGATGGGGAGTTCTGGAGGTTCGTATTTTTTTCTCCACAAAGTTAAAATAGTTATTTAAATGTAACCCTAAGGATGTTATTACATCATATTTTACTAACTATGCTGAATTATTTCCACACTTCACACTCTCTTAGAAGATCATAGGACAGCCATCCTTTTGATGAATTGGAAAAATCGCCTTTTACGATAACAGAAGAAAGGCTGGTCTATTTGTTCTGGCATTCAGTATGGTAAATGGAATGCGACGACTGCATTGAACATTTTTTAATTATAATTTCTACTGTAGGGATCTAGGCTAGCGCAGCCAGATAGCAGCACCGCTACTGACACTTCCGCTGTGGGCCCCCAGCGTCAGGTGTGTTTAATAGACCAACTACCTCTAACAAATCATTTTAACCAAACATTTAAATCATGTTTCTTAAAACGAAAATTGTATGACTACAGTATTATGAAAAAAATTTCAGACATCATGGGGTCATGCAACAATTAGTAATAAAATCTAGTAATATATTTTCAGTCGATTTATTTTAATGACATGAATTATGTATTTTGTTCCAGCCCGACGGCCCACAGCCTGAACAACTACAACACACAAATCTATACACGATAGACCAAAAAATATGCGCCATGAGATACAACACCATCGGAGCAGTCATTCAAGACTCTATGATGTGCGCCGGACGAGTGGATGCTGGGGGCCCAGATGGATGCTTCGGAGATTCTGGGGGACCTCTTTTGTATAAAGGCCTAGTCGTAGGCATCGTATCTTTCGGGTATTCCTGTGGACATCGCTACTTTCCCGGCGTTTATACAAAAGTTTCTCATTACACAAACTGGGTTTTAAAAACTGTTAGCACTAATAAATAATTGTATTTTTGTTTTATTTTTTTAATTTTGGATACCTGCTTTCAAATAGCTCAATGTAGTGACGATCTTAATGTAGACGCGCATCATGTTATTTAATAAAATAAATATGAATACTGAGAAAAAAGAAAAATACTGGTGTTCGTTTTAAATTAGAAACATAATGTAATGGAAACTCCTTCGTCATAGTATTGCAACACCGCAAAAAAGTTGTCATTGTCTAATTGCCAGTTTGCTGTCACTGTCACTGTCAAAGTGTCATACTATTGCATTGTTTTCGTCATCCTTCTGTTATCGATTTTACCTTTTCATCAAATAAATTTAACGTTACGTTAAATTACCTAAGATCTATAACTTTAATTGTTAAAAGTCTTATAAATTATATAATGGGCAAAAAAGGTGTTGTAACATTCGTGAAAGACTTTTATTACGATCCTTTCAAGTGGTGAGTATGTATACTTAACCTCTTTTGAAAATGTGGTTTAACCTATTGACCGCCGCAGTCATGTATAGATGACAAACGAAAATGTGCCTAGCACGCCACGGTCACGATCACATGACAGATTTTTAAATGTAAATAAAACTCGTAAAACAACATCGACATGATTCCGAACTCAGTACTATTTTGTATATGTTAAAGGATGAATTCGTAGCTTGGCGCTGAGGGCACGTTTTTGCTTTTTTGACGCGGCGGTCAAAAAGTTAAACCGCGCAGTGTTCTATGTATACTTAAAAAGTACGTAGATTGGGTAATTACTGTGCTTTAGAGGACATTGTAGGTCGACAATTATATTTGCGTAGTTATTGTGTAAGTCATTGATAATTCATGTATCATCATTTGTTTTACTTCATTTTGCCAAATCTATATATTGATTTTATTACAGAAATAATTGTAGGCATACATTATTCAGTGTTGCAGATATTGACGGTGATAGTAATTTTTATGTTATGGGCAGCAAATCAATTGTACCTTATTTTATGAATTTGGTTTTTTCTTGCTCATAGGAAGCTCTGTTAACCCCCTAATGCTACAGGCAATTTTTATTATATATTGACTTTATATACTAACAGCATTTCATGAAAATAAAATAAAAAATTGGTTGATTGGTCTATACCCATTTTTGAGATAATGGATGGATAATTTTAATTATAACTGCCTCGTTGGCCTAGTGGTCCTAAGCGCGACTGCTACGCTAGAGGTTTGGTTCGATTCCCAGGTCGAGCAAAATGTGTTATTGGGTTTTGCTATGAGATTCTCAGTAGCAGCTTGGAGTTAGGATTTAGGAGGTGAAACCAACATTTATTATATTTGTTTACATAAATCAATAAAATCACAATAATTGTCCCATAATTAATAACAGAAAGGTCAAGCAAAAAGTATTATTGGGTTTTTCTATGAAATTCAAATCGGTTAATGGTAATAGGCTCACCCCCTATTACATGGGACCTAAACATACCTAAACGAACTGTGGGTGTACATTGTTGCACCTCTGAATAACCCTTCGGGGAATATAGGCGTGATGTTATGTTATGTTTTGTGTATGTTATGTTAATTAATAACAAAATACAAATAATTCAATTTTAAACTCAATTTAAGATGTACCATAATCAAGTCAGTACTCCCAGAAAATTGCAAACAACCAAATAATTTTACCTCAGTTTAATGTTAGTTTTATAAATAAATGAAATCACATTAGTTGTCTCCTATAAAAAAATAAAAAAGCATCAAAAACCAACAATAATAATGATATATCAAAAAACCAACAACAATAATGACATATCAAAAAGGCGCCATTGTGCAAAAAAAAAACAAACATGCTATGGTAATGTATCTGTATCATATGTTTACTTTTTTAATCTGCAGGTCACTGGTGAAAAGCGTGGGTATTTTCGCAGTCGGCGTAGTAATCGCGAGCGAGTGCGTCGGTCTCGAGATAATGCCGGTGATACCGCAATAAACATCATTGTTTCAACAAATACTATTCTCATAAGTTATAAAAATGTTAAATTATTTATTGCTGTTTTCTCTCCTCGGAGTCAGTTTGTGTCAACAAGGGCGGCCGAATTTCGTGTTAATATTGACAGATGACCAAGATGTAGTGTTGGGAGGAATGGTTAGTAGTACAAAAGTGTTAGAGATGTGAAAATAAATGAGTTAGGAACATTGTGTTGTTTTATTCATTTTTTATTTCAGACGCCAATGAAGAATGTGCAACGGTTTATTGGGAAAGAAGGCGTCACTTTCAGTAATTCGGTAAGTTTGATGATTTTGACAATAGACCACCTATCCTGGTGACACTTAAAAAAGCCGAAAGCGACACACTGCTAATTAACAAGCTATACATTTCCGGTTTATGCTGATCTTTCAATGTATAGGATTTCCATACAATGAGAGTTCAGCTTATACTGAAAATATAGCTTGATATGTAGCAGTGTGTACAATTTTTCCTATCAATGTGATTTAATTTTGTTTCGGAACTGGGAGGCGTATAGATACGGAGATATTGAAGGTCAAAGTTCCAACTTATTTATTTTACGAAAACAATGTTTTAATACTGTTCTAACTTCAACTATAAAAATATATAAATATCTTGTAGGATGTATAGTAGCCGCCACGAGTCGTGAGCACAAATATCAAGTTCATTTTTAGGTTTTTGGGTTCTTTTCTGGGTTTCTTGGGTCGCAGACACGCACACACGATCGGTCGGGCTGATAGACCAATCGCGTGCGGCGTCTTCGACCCAAAATACCCAGAAAGCAAACCAAAAACCTAAAAATGAACTTGACATATTTAGTGCTCAATATTTCTCCGTTTTATGGTGGCAATAGGTATGCAGTTTTTTTTTTTTTTTGGGGGGGGTGGGAAATCATCAAATAACTTCTCCCGCCCTGGGCGGGGCGGGAGGGAGTGTCAAACTTTTACTGACTAAAGCCCACCCATGTTCCTTCTTGTGCCCTTTGCGTTCCGGGGGCGCGGTATCTCTTACGAACAACCTGCAGCCCCGGCAAGGTATGCATAGTTAACGCCAATGTTTTGTTACAATTAGTTCCCGATATAATCACGTTCTGTTAATGTAATTGTTTGTTTGTCCCTGACTCCTGCCTACAATACCAAAAGGTAAACAAGAACAATGGATCATTAGCTCTCTCATACATAACATTCCGTAGCCATTTTTATGAGTAATGAAAGAATGAAGAGTACGTGGAGAAATATGAGACAGTTGTTTGTACGTAATTCGCCGAATACTATTGTGTTGGCCACTCATTTGAAACAACATGGCCGTTTCCAGCACCTTTATCAATCGTTTAAAACGTTGGTGTTTATGATAAATAGAATAAGAATAATTTATTGTTCCATTGTTACAAAATAAAACTTATAAAAAAAGTACGTGATATTGAAGTATCTATTTAAGCTATTCTAACTACATAAGTTATGTACGTAACAATACATTCCGTCAAACGGGGTGAATCGGGACGAAATTTTATAGCCCCCGACAGAAGAATAAAAATCCCTACCGTAGCCAACAAAAGAGCTAATAACTTTTAAACCGCTGAACCGATTACCATTAAACATAGCTAAGAACACTCCCGACTAATTCACCTTTCAAACACGAAAAACAAAATCAAAATCGATTCATGCGTTCGGGAGCTACAATGCCACATACAGACACGTCAAACTTATAACACCCCGTCATTTTTGCGACGGGGGTTGAAAAGGGAATTTAACTTTGAAATAATATAGTTAGGTGCCAACAAGGATACTAAGTCGTAAATTATAATTTCGAACCTAGAACATTAGAGTGTTCTTTGGCAAAAAACTATATTCCTCCATAGATTTCCAAAAGGACCCTTGTTCCTTCTGGTGTCCTTTGCGTTCCGGGGGCGCGATATCTCTTTCGAACAACCCGCAACCCCGGCAGGGGCGAACTACCTTAACGGGGTGATTTGGGACGAACCTTTAAAAGATTTTATTGTTGAAATTATATAGTTGACGTCACCTATTTTCCTACTTAATTGACTATTTATTGATTTCACAGCAACTAAAAATCAAATATAACGGTTAATTAAAAATTAATCTGGCTTTTAACCTTGAAATCCAGATTAATTTTTAATTAACCGTTTAAGTGTTTTTAGACAAGTTTTGCCTTGGTATAATTTATTAATGGTGTCGACTACCAAATTGTGCGTAGCTACGGTATCTATACCTAACTTACCAAGGATCGACTAATGAGACATTTAGGTGCTTAATTCATCTATTCTGATTCTCAAAACAATACTTCTCCAAGTATTTGTTTTGTTTTTCTGCGTTAAAAATCGGAGATTCAATGCCTGTACCTGTCAAATATAATAATGGGTATCTATCTACTAGACAATAGACAGTAAGATTTTTTTTTAATAATGTAGTGAAGATCCCTGCTGCAGCTAACAAAAGAGCTGATAACCTGAAATGGCTAAATCGATTTCGATAAAATATATCTAAGAAAAGAAACATCGCTAGGAAACCTGCTTTCAAATCGGTTCACCCATTTAAGAGCTACGGTGCCATAGACAGGTCAAACTTGTAACACCCCTCTTTTTGAGTGGGGGTTAATGAACATTTTTTAGTCATAATAATATGGTACCTAAGTACCTGACTATTGAATGTTGTTACATAATTACAAGGAATAAGTAAAAATGGTGAATGATAAAAATAATTGGTTTATAATATTATTATAATAATGGGGATCTTTATATTATACATTGACATTGCTAAATGAATACCGGCTGGTGCTCACTTTATTAAGGTACAATCGCAGACAATTGACCATTTCACCCTTACGCCATTGGTAATGAAGTTGAAAAGTGGTTCACCGCTATTGTCTTCGGTTGTACAGCTAAGGTTTGGATGGAGTAGGTATTAAGTCAAAGTAGAAAGGAAATTTCGTTACACTGTAATGTCAATGCCTTTCATTTTGGCAATTAAAATCCATTGCGTTATTTATGTTTTCGAGCAGACGAACTTTTCAACCGTATGTAGCAATGGATTGCTTGATTCTGTCAAAGCTGAGAGAGTATGGTATTGAGTGACCTTGCACCAGAAATAGCAAAAGCATTATACCTGTTAATACCGCGGATTTAGTACCGACCACTGTAGCCTTCTTTTATATTCGTTTAAGTACGTAGAGTAGATTTTTAAGGCTCACATCCGCAAATGCTGATGCGGATCTTAAGATATTTTATAAGATATTATAAAGGTGCAGAAATAAAATGATAAGATAGTAATATTTAATGTATTTTTTAAATATTTAGTAAGCATTAAAATAACAAAGTATTATTGCAGCCTTTTCGGGGTCAAGTCTGTTACGCTAAGGTACGTGAATTAAACCCGCACTACTGAACAAATGTTCGCTAGACACACCGGCTGGTGGTATCGATAAAAATCTGCATGCTATTGGTCATAACCCGTCAACGGAGGTCGCCGCACCGGGGCCGGCAAATTTCTTTACCCACTACCAGTGCTAAATTTACATCCGCATGAACATCAGCATTGATTATTGCTAAAGCGGATTAAAAAAAATCTCATAGGAAAAATAAATGACACGTCACTTGACATGTTACTCGTAATTTAGGAAGAGAGAAAAAAATTAGCGCGCGTACTGCTCTCTCTTGCTCCTACAGTAATAGACCTACGAAACGTAACTCTCTCTCTTTCTATCTTCGCTAATTTGTATCTCCCTCTCAACTTCCGTTCGCCCGATCACACTAATTTCCGCAACGCTTTCTCCCCAAGTCAAGCGTGCGTAAAGAAGTTTTACTATAAAAATGTTGACTACCGCCCGCCAGTCCGTCTCAACTTGACCGTCTATTTCAGTACGTTACCTCCCCAATATGCTGCCCAAGTCGCGCCAGCCTCTTGTCCGGCCTGTACCAGCACAACCATAATACTCTTAACAACAGCTTGCATGGTGGCTGCTATGGCCCACACTGGCGCCAAACGGTGCAGAAGCAAACCTTTGCAACTGTTTTAAGTAATGCAGGATACAGCACGTTCTATGCTGGCAAGTATTTGAATGAGGTGAGTGATGCATTAACAGTATTATAGGTGTACATGCGGCTACATATCAAGCTATACAATTCCAATAGTAATATTATAAAGCTGCTCCGTTGGTCTCGTGATGGTAAGCAAGACTGTTGAGCGTGGGGTCCTGGGTTCGATTCTCAGGTCGTGCAAAGTGTTATTGGGTTTTTCCGTAAGGAATTTCTCAGTAACAGCCCGAAGTTTGGAAGTTGGTGATATGACAATCATGTGCCTCGGAAAGTCGTAGTTGGTCCTGCGCCTGGTCTCTCCCCGGTTGTGTCGGATTGCCGTCCCATTGGACTATGAGAGTTAGGGAAGAGGGAGTGCACCTGTGTTTGCGCCAAACACTTGTGCACCATAATATCCTGCACACTTGGCTAGTTTGCATTAAAATTAGCCGCCAATCGGTCTGGAGAAAAAATTGTTAAAATAGGTCCAGTAGTTTCGGAGCCTATTCGTTACAAGCAAACAAACAAAAAGTCTTTCCTCTTTATAATATTAGTATAGATTAACTTATGCCCGCCCCTTGGTTGCATGATCGTCGATTTTCACGGGGACTTTTTTGGGCGGAACCCCAATTTATTTTCCTAAGTAGCTGAAGTTACTCCATATAACATCAGCTATAAAATAAAGAAGTCATTTTTAGGGTTCCATATTTATTTGCAGTATGGAAACAAAGAGGCAGGTGGTCCTGAGATGCCTCCCGGATGGACAGAGTGGCACGGCCTGGTCGGGAACTCAGTGTACTACAAATACACCATATCTAACAACGGAGTGCCCACAGCATCCAGCAACCAGTACCTAACAGATGTTATTGTAAGTATTTGATGACATGCAATGGATGAGAGATTTAAAGAAAGAAAGAAAAACCATTTTATTCTGCGAAGGTGACCCGACATATTTCTTTTTTACAAAATAGTTGATAATAACTGCCTCGTCGGCCTAGTGGTCCTAAGCGCGACTGTTATGCTAGAGGTCTTGGGTTCAATTCCTAGGTCGAGCAAAGTGTTATTGGGTTTTTCTATGAAATTCGCAGTAGCAGCTCGGAGTTAGGATTTGTGCCCGGTTAATTGCAATAGGCTCGCCCCCTATTACATGGTACTTACACATACCGGCGAACTGCGTGTGGTGCATTAGTACACCTCTGCCTAACCCTTCGGCGAATACAGACGTGATGGTATGTATACGTACCAAAAAAATTTAATAAAAAATTTCCTGTATTTCAGCGCGAGCTAGGTGTATCTTACATAGAGAGCCAGAACGGCCAGGACCCATTCCTAATGGTCTTAGCTCCGCCGGCACCGCATCAGCCCTTCACTCCAGCGCCGCGACACAATGGGAAGTTCAGCTACGTGACGGCCGTCAAACATCCCAACTTTAATGTTTCAGCGAAGGTATGTACTGCGCGTGCGCCGGTCTGGCAAGATTTTGTCTTCTAACGAGGTTTTATTGTTAGGCCTCGTCTTGTATTTACACAAGAACAACAGGGGGCAACTGTGTGTGCACGTTGGTACACCTCTACCGAACCCTTCGATGAATACAGGCATGGTGGAAGGATAAGCAAGCTCTTAAAACTTGCAAGGCCAATCCTTAAAGAGGTTTTTGTTCAAATTCCTTATAGATAGATGTTACTACTCCATCACTGATATTACTATTTATTGATGAAGTAAGACTATATTTATTTATTTAAAATTGTAATGACTTATTTACCTAACTGACATAATTGTAAATTAATTTTTTTTTTATGTAATCTATTTACATGCCCCATTAATTATAATTGCTTGTCTTATGTTGATTTTGTACGCAATATATTGGCAAATCATGGAGAACATATTTTAGCCAAAATACTATCTGTGACCATACCTATGTTTTACAAAATAAATTCTTTTTCATAACCGAATTTTTCAAAACAATTTCCAGGACAAGCATTGGCTTATGCGCATGCCTCCCTCCCCACTCCCCGCGTCCATGATGCCGGAACTGGACCGAGTGTTCCGTTCCCGGTGGGAAACTCTACTGGCTGTCGACGAGATGGTGGCCGATGTGGTGGGCATGCTTGAGCGACAGAACTTGTTGGACAACACCTACATCTTGTACACTTCTGATAATGGATATCATGTTGGTAAGTTCATTTTTTGAATAGCAAATAAGCGGACGGCACACCTGATGTTAAGTGGTCGAGCTCCTTCACAAAGAGCCCTACTACTACTGCTTTGCAGACTAACGAGATGCTGCTAAATACTAAGCCTCCCCTGCCCATCTGTCTGCTGTTCAGATGATGTCAGCGGATGATGTGATATGTCAGCGTCTCATAACCCATGATAGGTGGACTTGAAAATTTCACGGAGTTGCGGGTTGTTGCCGGGGCTGCGGGTTGTTCGTAAGAGATACCGCGCCCCCGGAATGGAAAGCTCACAAGAAGGAACATGGGTGGGTTTTAGTCAGTAAAAGTCTGACACTCCCTCCCGCCCCGCCCAAGGCGGGAGAAGTTATTTGATGACTTCCCACCCCCCCAAAAAAAAAAAAAGGGCGCTTTTGCTCGGTTTTAATACTGTACGGAACCGTACATTGCGCGTGACCCGATACTCACTTGGCCGGTTTTAAGTTATTCTTCTATTTGTATCCCCAGGTCAATTCTCCCAAATGTACGATAAACGCCAGCCGTACGAGTCAGACATCAAGGTACCTCTGCTCATCAGGGGTCCAGGTATCAAGCCCAACTCCACAAATTCGCAGCCAGTCCTCAACATAGACCTGGCTCCAACCATCATTCATTTGGCAGGCTTGGAACCGCCCAAACAAATGGATGGAACACCCATCCATTTGCTTAATGCTGAAAAGACCAAGAATGATAGTACTGAAAGGTTCGATTTATACATTATTATTTTTAGAACAATGGCTGCTATCTTTCAGGCGACAATCATTGCATTTTGAACCTTATGTCAATGGCATAAAGTCACATAACGACGCGCGCTCGAACTTAATTTTGTTTTCTTAAAATAAACCATTTGCAGTCACTTTTGATGTTTGAAAGTCAGTCAAAAAGTGGAAGTTGGTTTCAAACAGTGCGTTCCTATAGAGAAAAACAATTCAAAATCAAGTAGCCATTGCATGGAATATAAGAGTTGAATGATTTTCGACTGACAGCGTTCACGAACATGACGCGTTCAGCTCAACCAATACTCTAAACTGCAGGTGTAGGGACATTGACAACCTTCACATTTACAAATCTTGACAATTCGAAAGTGCCTATAAATGGTCAAATTGAAATGAATGCTTTGACTTTGATTGGACACTGTAGTAAGTAAGCCACGGTCGTAAAAAGTAGCCAATGTCCTTCACCAAGGTCCAATCTATCTCTATACGAATATCATCTGAATCGGTTCAGTGGTTTAGTCGTGACATACAGACAGAGATATGTACTTTAGTATTTATTTATTTATTTATTATTTATTTATTTTTAAGGAAAGCTTACAGACTAATAACAATTATAAATATCATTAATAAATAAGGACAATTGCTAATGACAAGCTTCCACATATAAGTGTCAATTTAGTAACAAGCCATTTGCGTTGGTCGTTGGCGACTCTAATTAAATAACTGGTTACAAAAATTAACTTCTTTCTATATCAAGTCGTGCAACATCAAAAATAGAATTGAAAAGCTATTTGCGGCTATCGTAATATTCATTGCTCAAAATTTTTCTAATTTTATGTGCGCTGGAGCAGAATAAGTCAATTTCCAAGTGTGGTGGTAAACTATTAAAGGCTATAGCACTACGTATACAGAAGGCGTTACGCCTGTAATTTGTCGATGTACTATTAATAATAGTATGGATTGTTTGTTCAGGTACATGTTGGTGGGGTACTACGGCGAAGGTCGGAATGGTTCCGTAGACAAGAAGTGTCCGTGGAAGTATGACGGGCCCCAACTTGCCGTGAGTATAATTGATATTTCTTATGACATAGCAATAGGGAATATGCATCAATATTTTTTATCGCATTTTTTAACTGCCTCGGTAGCCTAGTGGTCCTAAGCGCGACTGCTGCGCTAGTGGTCTTGGTCCCAGGTCGAGCAAGTGTTATTGGGTTTTTCTATGAAATTCTCTTTAGCAGCTCGGAGTTAGGATTTGTGCCCAGTTAATGGCAATAGTCTCGCGCCCTATTACATGGGACCTAAACATACCGGCGAACTGTTGGTGTAGATAGGTACACCTCTGCCTAACCCTTCGGGGAAAACAGGCGTGATGGTATGTTATGTTATGAAAATACCGTAGTAGATATGAGCAAAGGTGAAATAAATAATATGTCAATTGAGTTTTAAAGAGTGACCTTACAGTTTACTATAGTTATACAAAATCTATAGGGGATCGCGTTTAAACAACTCATAAAAAAGTACATCAATTGATTAGTGTGTCATTTACAACTGATGTTTTTTTAAGAAGTGGTGTCTTGCAATTTTTCTCGTATTCTTTATTGAAGCTAACATTATGTTTAAACTATAAAATAATTTTTATATATTTAATACTAGCTTCTGCCCACGACTTCGTCATCATCAAAGTTAAGATATTATCCCACGGGAACCGTACATTTTTCTGGAATAAAATGACGCCTATTTGTTATTCCAGACTATAATCTCTGTGCAAAATTTCATCCAGATCCGTGCAGCCGTTTAAGCGTAACAGAGTAACAAACATCCATACATCCTCACAAACTTTCGCATTTATAATATTTAATTTTAATACTCCGACCGCAACCAGGTAGCTAGGATCCGTAAAGAGGTATCTCCTCACGTGCCATATTAATCTATCTTGTAATTCCAGGAGTGTTACCCTCAATACGACTGCAAGTGTCAGGACTCGCGTAACAACACGTACGGCTGTCTCCGACACTTCGCCAACAAGGTGAACATGAAATATTGCGAGTTTTCTGATGCAGAGGTAACTAACTTTTTTTTTACTTTGTCTACGTTCCTGTAACGTAGCTACTGTTGTTTGATTGTTGCTCCCACACTAGGAGTTACTCCTGTTCGTAGGTGCTTTTACAAGCTCATAAACTCACATGCACAAACAGCCAGACCCGGAACAACTATCTGTACGCCATAGAAATATTTGTTCCATATCAAGCCAAGCGTTCAGTCACTGCGCCAACCGTGAAGTCTCTATTAGTGCGAGACTCCCGGGAGCCCCTTGCGAGTATATAAAAACCATACATATATCTTTTCGTTTCAGAACTTCGTGGAGATCTACGACTTAGCCAAAGATCCGTACGAGCTAACTAACGTGGTGGGCACGGTGTTCCCAGCTGTCAAAAATTGGTACAGCTTCCTCCTCTCACGCATGCGCGTCTGCGCCGGCGCAACCAACTGCAACAATCCTCTCAAAGCAATTTTTGAACAGTAGACATTCAATACAGTTACTATTTTACTATGTTTGTAGAAGGATTATTGCTCATTAATAAAAAGCAATTAAATTTATATACAGAGAGTAAAAGGACATCACATAGCCGATAAATACTCATATTGCTTATCAAAGTAACATTGAACAAAAATGATTGCTGGAAAAAAATCAAAAAATCTTAAAACAGTACCATTTTAACCCTAGAAAGCTAACCTCCGTCGAATCGAAGAGTATCGTAAAGAAATATCGCTGTATCTTTTTTTAAGCTCCCAGAAAAGTTATGTACTGTCGTATTAAAAGTAAGTAAATAAGGTAAATTGGGAAAACGTATTTTTTATTGATAAACCTATGTACAACAGAACGATTTACACAGACATTTTGAAACAACAGGATGATTGAGTTTACATTTCATGGTAAAAATATAGTTTTTCAAATACCCGATACCCGAAATCGTTTCGACTTTAGCTTTGATGAGGTTTATCAAAAGGTTAGCTTTGCAGGGTTGATAATACCTTGTAATATCAGTTGTTGGACTTTCAACTTTTGGTGCTAAGCCGAGAGTTGAAAATCATGCGCACGGCTCGCTTCGCGTAAACTGTACTAGCATTTAATGCCTACTTCACGTGGTCTACCTGGCCTTAAAACAGATATAGTTCAGAATAAGCAAAAACAAATCGCTATGATGGAGGAACCTTAAATTTTCAACTTTGTCTTTTTACACCCTTTATATTTAAAAAATGTATAATAAATCTCGTAATTTTAAATATTTAAACGCAAAATAAATATTTCATTACATATAAATAATAAACGACTATCAAGCATTAACATTTAAACTGTTAAAGATTTTTGTAATAGAAATCAAATATATTTTTCATTATAATTTATAATTATTTTGTTCCATGCGCGCGAGTAGGCTTCCCAATTGCTTTTAAAATATGTACTTAGTTGAATTAGGCGTTTTTATTTTCAATAAGGCAACCTCTTTTAAATATAAAGTAATAAAGCACTGATTCATCGACAAAATATTTGAAGTTTTATTTCTTTATGAACAACGTCAAACAAGGTTGTTTTGTGTTCGTTGGAGACTGTCCTTTTTTTTAATTAATTAGCTATGTAAAGAACAGATAGAATGCGTAAATGCTCTAAAATAGGGATTATAGACTTAAATAAAAAAGGTTGCGAGGCACAAATGGGATTGGGCGGGTCACGTCGGCCGCATGCAGAGGCGAAGCCTGCCTCGAGGTCTGATCTCTTTTAAAAAATAAACTATGCCCCACAAGAGAAATTTCTCCCGAATCGTGGGCGCGTTTAAAAACATATAAATTCACATATCAACCGGGCCCGGAACAACTATCTGTAGGTCATACAAATATTTCTTCCGTGTGGGATTCAAACCCGCGACACAGCAGTAGCCAATCGTACTGCTACTGTGCCAACGGCGCCGTAACCTGCAAATTCCACCCAAAATAGGGGTAATACAGGCCAGTTAAAAAAATTGGCTCTGTGTTGCCACTCATATTAATAAAGACGACCATATTTCAATAATTTTTTAATATAAATCAATCAACTTTTTAAAAATAGTAACCTAGTATACAATAATATATTATTATCAAAAATCACAGACTGGTGAAGTAAATGGCAGCTTACTGTTATATCATCCAGAACACATCTGAAAAAATAAAAATAAATATTAGCTTTAGAAACTATTAATATTCTTTATTTCATAGGATCAATTTCAATGGAGACTAGCAAAGTACGCAGGAGTTGATTTATTGCACAAGTTTGTGTGCATGGACTGATGTGTGGCCAGGAAGCGCCACTCTGCACCCTCCTGTCTCTCTTCCCTAACTTTAACAGTAGTCTCCAACAGTCAGGACCAACGGCCGTCACACGTGCGCACCGAGGCACAGGGGTGTCACACCGCCAACTTTCAGAGAAGGACAAGTTTTTGAAATAAATCTTCTTTACGCACGCTTGACTTGGGGAGAAAGCTGCTGAATGCTTGACGAGAGTGCTACGGAAATGAGTGTGATCGGGCAAACGGAAATTGAGAGGGAGATATAAGTTAGTGAAGACAGAAAGAGAGAGCAGTGCGCGCGCTCATTTTCGCTCTTCCTCAATTGACTTGTCAAGTGACACGACTGAAGTTTTACTCCAGTTACACACTCACACACACACACACGCACGCGCACAGACAAACTACGTCAAACTTCGCCGTGTCGACGGCGCGTCCGTGTTCCACGCGCGCCTCAAAGAGATGTCAGCAAAAGGAAGGGGCCACTGAGGGCCGATGCCTGCCGGGGCTGCGGGTTGTTCGTAAGAGATACCGCGCCCCCGGAACGCAAAGGGCACAAAAAGGAACATGGGTGGGTTTTAGTCAGTAAAAGTCTGACACTCCCTCCCGCCCCGCCCAGGGCGGGAGAAGTTATTTAATGATTTCCCACCGCCAAAAAAAAACCAAAAAAAAAGTCAAACTTATAACACTCCGTCGTTTTTGCGTAGGGGGTTAATAACTTTAGCTTTGGTAGTTGGTGGCAAAACAAAACAACAAACAGAACCAAAGCCGCCGACTTCCAAAGCTAAAGTAATATTGTTCCTATTAAGTTTTTGATGGCGGTTGTCGTTTTGGTAAAAAAACTTTTTTACGAATTTACTACGGAACCCCTAAAACTTTGCATAAGGCAAGTAGTGCTCACCTCAGGTTCAGGTGACGGCCGAAACTTGCTGTTGGTTCTGTATACTGAAGAAGTCCGTCACTTTACTCTGGCATTGGATCTCCTCCTTGTGGACCAGCGGACATGGGAAGAATTTCTGTAACATACAACAAAACATCTACGTACAATACATACCAATAAATAAAATTGAAGTGTCTGTTTGTCGAAATAACAGCTTTTTACTATATACATAACTATGAACTGCCTCGTTGGCCTAGTGGTCCTAAGCGCGACTGCTCCGCAAGAGGCCTTGGGTTCGATTCCCAGGTCGAGTAAAAAGTGTTAGTGGGTTTTTCTATGAAATTCTCAGTAGCAGCTCGGAGTTAGGATTTGTGCCCGGTTAATGGCAATAGGCTTGCCCCCTATTACATGGGATCTAACTGCGGGTGCGAACTGTGGGTGTACATTGGTACACCTCTGCCTAACCCTTCGGGGAATTCATACGTGATGGTATGGTATGTTATAATAAACTTATTCCAAAAAACTCTTTTCAATTGATTTGTCTTTCTGTCTGTCTACCTGTTTGTTTCAGCTAATCTTCAAAACGGCTGGACAGTTTTAGACGGGACTTGCACTGATAGATAGCAGATGTTATAAGGAGTAACCTAGGCAATTTTTATTTTGTAAACAGAATTAGGGTTCCGCACAAAAAACTGCACTACTACTGTGGATATAAGCTACAAATATACCGTTACCTGTACTGCTCGCACTCCCCCGGAGATGTCGACTGTGGGCACCACTTGCTTTGGCTTCAGGTACTTCACGAACCGGATCAACTCCGAGAAACTCGAGTGTTCGCTGTATGGTATGCCTGCAAACAATTTCGACTCATGAGGCATTTGACATTTTTCAACTTTGAGGAAATCATGGCATGAGGCATTTCAAGTTCGCCAAAGTTCATCACAAGAGACATTGGTATTTTTTTTTTCTTTAAAACGTTGCCCCACACTAGGAATTTCTCCTGTATCGTGGGTGCGTTAAACACACATACACAAACAGCCAGGCCCGGAACAACTATCTGTAGGTCATACAAATGTTTGTTCCGTGCGGGAATCGAGCCCGCGACACGCAGCGCAGTAGTCGATCGCTCGGTCACTGCGCCAACCGTGTATTCAAACATTACAATTTTGCCAAAAGTCATGGCATTTTAACTTTACAGAAGTCAAAAAAATAAAAGAAATCAGTTTGAACTGCGACCTTTATTTATTTTGTATGTCTCTGTAACCAGAAGGACCAGGTATATTCCAGAACAAACAAAAAAAAAAAGAAAAAATGGGAAGAATATTTATTTTCGGCTCTTTGCCTTGAGCAAGGGTCTCTTGACACCCTATAAATAATACAATGCATCGTACCGTGTATGGTGACCATATCTTTCTCCACGCTAGAGGACTTGCCGTTCTCCCAGCCGCTCGGCTTGAACGCCACGATCTCTGTGAATGCGCCTTTAAGACTTTCCAAGTAGCTGCGAAGTTTCTGACAAACAAAGCATTTTTATATTTTATTTACAACTAGCTGTTGCCCGCGACTGCGTTCGCGTTCAGTATTTGTTAAGACAATAATAGGCCGGTGTTATTATTTAGATAGTAATCATATTCGTTATTGGGTGGTTGACATGATGGTGACAAAAAGAAGTCGGGTGGAGCTGTGACGGGGCACACGGCCGTTTAACGTGAAACGTGACACGTCTATATCAGCCAGTCGCTTTTAGTGTTAAATATTAAAACCGTTACTTCTCGCTTTTCTAGTATTTTTCTCTTTTGAGTTGTTTTCCGTCAGTCGGATGCAGTAAAGCGTCGGCACCCGAAAAAACCCAGAGGTACTCAAGAACCCAAAAATTCACTTGACGTTCGTGCTCACGACTCATGGCGACTACTATACCCGAATGTGATTTTAAAGGCATTTCACGTCAAAAACTACTCAAGTTTCATCATCATCACATCATTCGAACGACGTCCCCTGCTGAACATGTTTTAACAAAATATATTATTTCAACGTTAAAATCCATTCAGTTTCCGCCGATCAGCCCTCTAAACCTGCATCCCTATTCAGCCATCCCGTTATATAGTAGTTACCTCGTAGGTGAGATCCCGCATGGGCACGACGTGCAGCTGGCACGAGTGGGGGGGCGCGTGGCCGAAGCTGCGCCCCTCCACCGCCTGCAGCACGCGGTCCTTCTCCGGGCACGCCCACACCGTGCAGCCGACGCGGCGCGACATGCCCAGGAAGAACTTCTCCTTGCCTAAGGGCATACACGGACTTGTACAATTGTAATCGGCGAAAAAAAGAAGAAATCCACCAGACAGCAATGGCGAACCACCTGACATTTTGCCATCATACATAGCAGTTTTGTAATTAGATGGTAACGCGGTGAGCTTATCACTATGAATGTGTCACCCAAGATGGCTAACACTTCTTCTCTTAAGAAATAAAAATTCACGTCACATTTATAGTGGGGACCACACCCAAGCAACCCTGCTTGATGTTGCCATACTAAAAAAAACTTATTCAACTTTTACTATTTGGTTACACCCTGATTTAAAAATATTATATTTCACTAATGCGGGTTAGTTTTATCTCATTCACGTATGTATTTTTAGTGCGCAATGTCGGCAGCGCTCCGTAGCGACGGAGCGTAATTTACGCAATTTCAAAGTAAATCTACATACAATTTGGTAGTAGGCACCAATAATTACAAAACACGACTTTTCTAATATGTAATTTCTAATTGATAAATAACCCCATGAATTTTTAATTAAACATGAAATAAGATTTTTAGTTGCTTCAAAATTAATTGCAATTGAATGGGGAATCGCGTTTTGACAGTTCATAAATGTATGTCTATTAAATTGTGACGTGTAAGGAGGCCTTAACTGCCTCGTTAGCCTCGTGGTCCTAAGCGCGACTGCTACGCTGGAGGTCTTGGGTTCGATTCCCCAGATCGAACAGTGTTATTGGGTTTTTCTGGTAAATTCTCAGTAGCAGCTCGGAGTTAGGATTTGTGCCCGGTTCATGGCAATAGGCTTGTCCCCTGTTACTTAGGATCTAAACATACCGGCGAACTGTGGGTGTACAATGATACACGTCTACTTAACCCTTCAGGGAATACAGGCGTGATGGTATGTTACGTTCTGTAGGAAGGAATGTAGATGTGTGCAATAGGTACAAGGTCAAGACACAGATACAGACAATTACAACACAACAGATATTTTTTTTCATGTCATCTCTGGGGAGTCTGTAGAATAGTGTACTGGATCCAAGGTAAGAGTATAGTCCACACTCACCAATGGTATAAGTGCCGCATACAATGAGAACTGACGAGAACTTCTTTCCGATCTTTTCTAACGCAATTTTTTTCTGTCTTAGAATGTAAAGTGCCATCTCAAGACTTTGTTCTTGAGTCGGGAAGTCATAGCGTGGGTTACAATATCTGGGGGAAGAGCAGTTTGTTACTAACGAGGGATTCGTTTATAATTAGCATTAGCAGACTCCCTCCACATTTTCTATGTAAAATAAGAAATCAGAAGCATTTTCCGATATATTTTTGTAGAGTAACATAAAAAAAATATTATCCAAACATTTATACTAACACCTACTCAGAGAAAGTAAGATTTCGCAAAAAAAAAAATAAGTAGGTACTTTCGTATTAACGGTCCAACAGGATAAATAAGATTACACGGAGTGAATCCGAACAGTTTTAACCTTTTAATGATTATTTGCCTCGTTGGCCTAGTGGTCCTAAGCGCGACTGCTACGCTAGAGGTCTTGGGTTCGATTCCCAGGTCGAGCAAAAAGTGTTATTGGGTTTTTCTATGAAATTCGCAGAAGCAGCTCGGAGTTAAGATTTGTGCCCGGTTAATGGCAATAGGCTCGCCTCCTAATACATGGGACCTAAACATACCGGCGAACTGTAGGTGTACATTGTTACACCTCTGCCTAAGCCTTCGGGAAATATAGGCGTGATGGTATGTGTAATGACTATAGTTTGTTGGTAAAAACGACACTAAATAGTTAATTCAATAAAAAATATTCATTGCTTTTTGGCAACAAACTATATTAATTTGATACTGAAATCTCGTTTATAGTTTCATTTTGATTCACCCCGTTTTACGGTACGTACCTACATTTTTATAATATATATTACGCATACTGATACACTTCGTAAAATTCCTATTTATTTTTATTATTTATTTAGACTTTTCCTAGCTTAATTTTGATTAAGCAAGAACATGAAACCGAATATGCGTTAACGCGTATTTTTGTTCAGTGTAACATAATTTGATTGGCAGCATGCATATTTAATGGCCGTGTGAAGTCTTTTTACACTTCATATAACAAGTCACAACCCCAATTCTACCATATCTATTACTATGGCAACACATGCAAAAGCAATGCTTAAAAGCCTCGTGTCCCAACACCAAATGAAGGTTGACAACTCACGTGGTATCCAAATAAATGGTGTGTATGTCCTTATTCCAAAATATGGGGTAGGACTCCATGACAGGGGAGGCTCGGAAGTCACCCGTGTGCAACAACGTCTTGCCGTTGGTCAGCGTGAACACTAACATAACGGCGCCGGGGCAGCTACAAGATAAATGAGTCAAAGTATTTATTAGTGTGATTTTTTGGTGACCTAACTGGTCTTACAGATGTTATAGTAACTAAAGATAAACACCAGTGAAAACTGCCTCGGTAGCCTAGTGGTCCTAAGCGCGAATGACGGAGTTCTGAGGTGACGAACATAAAAAAACACAACCGAATTGATATCCTCCTCTTTTTTGAAGTCGGTTAAAGATTTCTTTAGAAAAGACGAAAATTTGCTCCCTTTCGAAGCCGGAGCGGTTTTAACGAACCACTTGAAAACTGATCTGACTGGTAACCTATGAGTTTACTTACTGGTTGGCTTCCACCGCCGTCACCTCCACACCATCTATTCGAATGGTCTCGTCTATCTTTATTATATGGATGCACTTAGGAGTAACACCTAACCGCGATATACACAGGTCCGCTGCAAGACAAAATAGATGCGTCAACTGCAGAAATGGTCGAGTCAATCGGTGAGGAAAAACATCGTGAGGTAACATGAACTTATGATCAATATCTGAAATCGCCAATCCGCCTTGAGCAAGCATGGTGATCAATGCTTGTGCCTTCTCTGTATGAGAAGAGGCCTTTGCCCTGCAGTGGGACATTAAGAATTAATTCAAAATGGGGACAGTTAGGTACTAGAATTTGGAGACAACTCTGAACGTTTTTGCCAGGCTTGATGTGCAAGGCATAATAGACAAGTTGCTGGAGAATAAGTGGACGTAGTTAAGCAAAAAAGATCCAACCCACAATACTAGGCACGCCTACAAATACCCTATGCGACTCGTTATTTCACGTCTAGAAAAGCCTTTTCTCAGCAATGATTTTTACTCGATGTTGCTTAGTTTCATGACCTTTACTAACGGGTAAGTGATGTGTCGGTACACCTTGTATAAGTTGAAATACGTCTTACCCCGAATTTTTCTCACCGCCAAACATATATTTGACGAAATAATAAAAGCTTACCTGTAATTTTCGAACAAAACAATAATTTATTGAAGCCCTTCTTCAATCCCGAATAGTGGTCCGAATGGAAATGTGTGAGGAAGTAATGTTTCACATTCGGTATCTCCCCGTACGAGAACGCGTCGACAGCGAAATGAGTGCCTGCAAAAAAGAAAACATGTATCCTGATTCACGCGTCATGTTCGTGAACACTGTCAGTTGGTATCGGTCATCTTTTAACTGCCACAAAGATTATAAAGCTGATGTTTGTATTCTGTTTGAACACGCTCATCTCAGGAACTACTTGCCCGATTTTGAAAATTCTTTCGCTAGTGAAAAGCTACGTGAATCCTGAGTGCAATAAGCTATATTTAGTTATATAAAAAAATAAGGACCTGTATAAAAAATGACGAGGACAAAGTCGTGGTCAAACGGAAGTAACTATGTTCACAACATACCTGCGACAATCTTATGATGGGGTACATTCCTGGCCGAGATAGATCTCTTCGTGGACACAGACTTAGGCGCCAAACCATAGTGTATAGACTCCACCTGCTTCTTGGGGCTGTGGCAGCTTGGACTCTCCGACTTCCCACAGGGCGACGAACACGAAGTCTTACGCTCCGGACCAGGACTTGTTTCTTTCCTCGGACTATGAGCCTTAGGCGACCTAGTTGACGATTCATTATCAACCCGAAGAGTCCCTCTCTGAGAGGACCTACGAGTTCTGCAGCTTCTATTTACGTCAGCAACACCCGAATTCCTACTCATGACTTCCTCATCACCATCTCCATTCACTCGAGCCTTCACGTCAGACACAGGGTCAGCCAAACTTCTCCCTTCGGAAACTTGAAGGTTTAAAACATTTGTACGTTTCGGGAAAAAACTGTCAATAGATTTCTGCCTCAGGCTACCGCGCACAATTCCATTACTAACTTTTAAACCTACCACTGAGTTTCTCTTACTATCGCTTTTGAATTTACTCTTGTCCAAAATTTTCCCTTTCACTAATTTATAATTTGGTGGTTGAACGATGACATGGGATATCTTCTCGATGGCACTTGTATTTAAAATTAGAACTTTGTCTTCTGCTGTCTCTGTGGATGACGGTTTTTTCTTTTTAATTTCCAAGTTGACAGTGACGGCGGACCTCTTTAGTGAGTTATGAGGAAGAAGTTCGTTCATGTTTTCGTCGAGATCGCTTCCTTCTGTGCTTTCTTTGGATCCTTCGTAGATTTCGCAATCGACTAACGTTTTTCCGTCGCTTTGTGAGAATGATACCCTCTTAATGGCACTCTTTTTGGAGTTTATATCTACGCTTTGGCATTTGGCGATTCCAAAGGACACTGAGATTGTAGCTCTATCGGAAACGTTGTGTAGGACTGTGGTTCCACTTCTCGAGTCCACATTCTGGTCTAGCTCTGTGTGCGAAGACACAGATATCAAAGGTGTGGCTCTTTTAGGAAGTTTAGTTTTAGTTGATGCAGCATCAACCACACTGAGAGAGCAAGAATCGAACTGGTTAGCTTCGCTCTGGAGATCTTCGATAGCTGAGAAACCTAGGCTATCTTTGTAGACAGTTGGTTTTATTTTTGGTATATTTTTGGCAAAAGTACATTGAGAAATAAAGTTTTGTACATTTTGTGAATTCTCTTTGTTTATTGGGTTTAGCTGAAAGAAGGATAAAGTAGCTTTTGTTTAGTTAACTTTTCTGCTATGTAGCGCGTTGCGACACACTCTGATTTAGGCAAGTGAGCAAATAATTGCCGTGCGTTAGTCTGGCAAAAACTCGAAAATAACTTGACACATGACATGACATACCATCACGCCTGTATTCTCCGAAGGGTTAGGCAGAGGTGTACCAATGAACACCCACAGTTCGCCGGTATGTTTTTAGGTCCCATGTAATAGGGGGCGAGCCTATTGCCATTAACCAGGCACAAATACTAACTCCGAGCTGCTACTGAGAATTTTATAGAAAAACCCAATAACACTTTTTGCTCAACCTGGGAATCGAACCGAGACCTCTAGCGTAGCAGTCGCACTTGAAACCACTAGGCCAACGAGGCAGTTGGATCTTAATGAGTCATTTTTTGTTTTGTTCGTCTCAATACTGGAGTGGTTTAGAAAAGACTTAGGACAAAAAATTCTAGAAGGTACGAAGTTCATCGGGTGATCTAGCACCAAATAACAATAGGGTCAAAGTGGCAGTTACAGCTTGGTAGTGGCGGGTCAAGTGCCAGTTTGCGGAAGAATGCTTAAAGCGACCTCCATGCCCCGGCCAAAGGTAGTTAGAGGAACACCGTGGGGTTTTAGTCGGTAGGAGACTGACACGTCTCTCCGCCTTCCCTGAGACAAGGGCAGTACGTAACGATTTCCAAAAGAAAAAAAAGTCTCAGCAAGTTTTAAATATGTATAATTTAGCTGATCTTTCAAAATTTGATTTAAGTCAGATTTTTCAATCATAAGAAATTTTTCATCTGAAGTACATATTAACACTACTAGACACTTACCCCATGTTTTGATTTTAACTTCAATGCATTACTTCTTCTCAACGACAAGGATGATCTGCTCACAAAGGAGGTCTGTCAAGTAAAAAAAAAATACTAAAAGTTGCTGGGGTTAATAATTCATACATACTAAGATGTTGGGATAAAGAGCAGTAGATGTCATCAGGGTTATAATGACCTAGTTTTAGGGTTTATATTATTTAAAAGCAATCCCTACCTCTCTAATCTATACTTATTACATAAAGCTGAAGAATTTGATTGTTTGGTTGGTTGAACACGCTAATCTCAGGAACCACTAATTTGAATTGAAAAACTCTTTTTGTTGGATATCTCATTTATCAAGGAGGGCTTTAGGCTGTTTAACATCACGCTACGACACACGGGAGAGGAGCAGTAACCAAAAACGTAGCTAAAAGAACCATGCAAACGAAGTCGCTAGCAGAAGCTAGTAATATGTATTTTAATGCAAAAGTAACTCTGTCTGTCTGCCTGTTATGCTTTATACCTAAACGGCTGAACCAATTAAGATTAAATTTGGTACAGAGATACATTAGACATTGGAGAAGGACATAGGCCACCTTTTGTAGTGAAAAAAGGCTTGAAGGGTTTGCAATAACTTTGTTTGGGAGACTGTCATTATTAAAGATAAAACCATAAACTATGTGTTTAGGCACTTATAAGATATAAATAAACATTTTTATACAAGCATTTTTGAAAAATTAAAACAAAAATAAATTGGCTGCCAATAAGAACACTTTTAGGTAGCCCAAGTCGGAAACAAAAGCTAGTTCTGAATAAAATCTGTAGCCCAAGCTGGCAGTGGTTAAGATCTTACAACAAGCAACAATAATATTGTAACCAAGATTTTGTAAAAACCAAATTGGAAGAAAAGAGTGTCCATGGAGTTTCTTGTTCTTTCTTCTCCATAGAGACCTAGGCTTTGGTACAACCAACTAGCTTCAACTTCTTACTGTAACTTCTTGACAATTCAAAAGTGCCTGTAAATGGTCTAATTGATATAAATGCTTTGAGTTTGACCTACCACAAAGCTGTAGAGGGAATTATTTTATAAATATTTTTTAAACATCGTAGGCCGAGATTAAGACTTCTTTTGGCCATCTTATGACACAAGACAGGGAAAAGAGATACTTGTCACTGCTAAGGATCCCAGATGTTTTATTACCTACCTGATCTATAAAAAGGAGTAATGTTAAATTTACCCGTGGTGGTTTTCTTAAGGATAATATAATAGTTATGCGATGGGTCGTCGTCAAAAATAGATATTTAGTCAATAGTATCGTAATGATTCAAATGTCAAGGACATTATTCGGCATGCAACTCAAAATCTTACGCAGAATGAAAGAAACCTACAATTTTAACTTGTAGCCTAATAAAACTATGAAGAAATTTATTTTTATTTTCAGCCAGAACTTTGTCTATTCCAAATTTCAAAGAAACAATGTTGATCTCCTACCTGTGTTAGAGAAAATTCACCATCACCTTTTCTCACAACTCTCGGGTTTAATAGAGAGGGAATATAATCGTTAATATCATCATTCATCTTCCATTTCAATATCAAAAATAAATCGTAATAAACAATTATCTGGTTCGCAAATTACAAAATAAAAATAAATGGAGTTGGTGTCTCTTGCGTGAACTTTCGTGTTTTTATTTATTTACTCTATGCAAACATATACTGTCACTGTCAAACGTCACCCGTCAGTGTAATATAAGTTAGCGGTGTCACAATTCAAGATTGTGAAATAGGGTTGTAACTGTGTTTTTAGCGTTTGGTTTAGTTTACTTTTCATGTGTTCTGGAAATATGAAATACTATTTTATATCTAAGTCAAACAATGAATTACTTTCAGTAAGCAGTGATTGAGTGATGAGATTGTGAATTATGAAGGAAATCATTACTTTTATTACTTGAACTACCTGTTTTTTGACATGATTATAAAGCATAGATCTGCTGAGTGTTTAATGAAGTGCCCATCGGTCGGCCAATGTTATAGGCATTGTCTAAGATTAATTTTATGTACCATTTAAGTATCATTTAAGGAGTACTTATCTATACTAAACATCTCTACCTGTATATCCGTTCGGGTATACAAAATGGAGACAGATTCTTTGGTTAGGTACTCAAAAAGAACTCTTTCCAGAAATAAATAAATCGCCTAATTGCACAAGAAGGCACAGGATTGGAACCATTGGCACTATTATCGTCTATGAAAACACACGTCAGTGCTTAAGTACAGTATTACCATATGATTTATTTTTATCTTAAACTCGGTAAATTATGCAGCAAATGTATATTTTAGAAGATGAACAATGAAGGCAACCAATGTATATAGATGAGTTTTAGACGACAGCTAATTTATCTTTCATACAATTTATTAAAGTCTCACGCGTTCACAATAATAATATCTTTGATTGTCCAAAGCTTGAATTTTTGTAGTGAATCACACTCAGAACACAATTTTAAAAATAAAATATTGGAACTGGGAGTTTTTCTTTAGTATTGGCAACAATTATCCAAACTTCAACATTTTACTTTTCACGGAAGGATATTGTGTGAGAAAAATACGGTTTTTAGTAAAATAAATACAAATTGAATGAATTAAGGACTGAGAATCGTTAACGAAACAGTTTTTGATTTACTGCAAATGTGAGTATATTTTGAATTCATTTTTTTAAATGTTATGTTAGGTTAGTGTTACCTTTATTTTTCGCTGACTGTCCCTATACATTTTTCCGATATTTTAAAATTTACGCTTAATTTATTAGGGGCTGAAAATGGCTTTTTTATTTTTGATATTATGCTAGAAAATGCCCTCCATGTATGGTGTCAATGTTTCTCAACATACGATTATGTTACGCTCGGGTGAACATAAATAATCAATAATATTGTGTCGAGGGTAATTTTCGCAGTTTCATGCAAATATTTACGTGCTATCTTACCATTAATTTGATTTCGATTAGCAACTCAGTGCGTTTTCACCATCAAATTATATTTACTCATACCTTTTGTTATATAAAAATATTTATTAACACTTGTTAGTATCAATTTTACTGTTAGTCTATTAATATGTAATAGTATGGTAAATCTTACAATTTTTTCATAATATACATTATTCATTATTGTAAATCGAAATATTTACTGGGACCGTTCATGTCAAAGTTCAAAGTCAGCGCTGTTTATTCCTATGTACCTTTATTTTATTCATTTTCTTTTATATCTCTCATCTTTTTTCATCATTATGTTTTTATTTATTAATATTTATTAAAAACGCCAATATTTAATTGTGTTTTTCGAAATTTTACTTTACGTAATTAGGTAACTAATAGTACCTAGTTATTCCAATATTTATTATGAACTTCCATTTTTAATACAGTGCTATAGTAATGAGTGATTTATTATAATTATTTTATATAATTATTTACAATACAACATGTATTTATTACATCAACAATTTCTCCACAATTCTGCAAGGCAAGAAGACAAGGGATTACATTAAAGTGTAGAAGACACAACACAATATAAAATTAAACAGGAATAAAATAAAAATAAAACAATATGGCGGGTACGCGGCGTGCTCGTAATAACGCCAATTCAGTGGTTATACCCCGTCAGAACTCTGTGTCTGACAATGGAAGGACCCGTCAGAACCTAAGTCCTGAGGCATTAGCAGCTATGAATAAGGAACAGCTCCGGGCCGAATGCAGGAAAAGGGGTCAGCGGGCAACGGGCAACAAAAATGAGCTGGTATAAAGCTGTTTGCGTTTGTGTCTGTGCTTCATTAATTTTTTTTTGCCAGTTGTAATGTGATGCTTAATTTTTTTAATTTTAGTAGATTTATAGTGTTGTGATCAATGTTTTTCTCTAAAATTTTATTTGTTATTGCACTAATTATTTATGATAGTTGTAAATATAAGTATTATAATAAATTGGTAACAATTTTTTAATTGTTGCATCATTTATGTTGTTTTGCGGTTTTTTTTCGTTATTGTATTAATTTTTGTTGCACTCTTATTTAATTGCTAGATATTTATATATTTCTTGTGATTTTTTTTGGTAGGTAGGCACATTCAATCGTTATTTATCTTACTATTACCTATTATTTATCTATATATTGTATTTAAGTTTGCATCTGTGTGTTCAGAACAAAAGTTCCAACACCATAGAGGTTATCGCATTCCATAATAAAAAAAAACAATGATTAATAAGGGAAAGACAATTTAAACATGACCTATTGTCTATGATTGTCGCTAAGGGCGATGATACAATAGCACGAGAACTTTGCGCCATCCGGGTGGCGCGGGCGCCACATCTAATAATACGTAGTTCCGGTATTCGTGTGCTATTGTGTAGCGTATGTGTGAAAAAAGAACTTACTAACAAACTTATTAATTTTAAAAATACATAACAGGAAAATTAGTCCCTGGCGGGTATTCGGTCAGGAATCTAGCTCGGGCTTCGTCAAATATGCTATTTTTAAAGATTATCTAACCGCCTCTGTAGCCTAGTGGTTCTAAGCGCGACTGCTACGCTAGAGATCTTGGATTCGATTCCCAGGTCGAGCAATGTGTTATTGGGTTTTTCTATGAAATTCTCAGTACCAGCTCGGAGTTAGGATTTGTGCCCGGTTAATGGCAATAGGCTCACCTCCTATTACATGGGACCTAAACATACCGGCGAACTGTGCATTGGTACATCTCTGCCTAACCCTTCGGGGAATACATGCGGTATGGTATGTTATTATGTAACTAAAATTACTAGTTGAGTTCATAGTATACTTTTCCTTAGGGCCGATTTTTCAATCGTCAGATACCTCTTAACGGAGAAATAAAGATGGCGGTTTGACAGCTTTTGTATAGACAATATGTTAAACTGTCATATTAATTCATCAGATAAAAGTTATTTGACAATTGAAAAATCAGCCCTTAGTTCAATATGTAAATAATCGAATCACGTGACCTCATATACTTGACACATTACCATATTTCAAAGGACCACATACCTATCTACCATCTTCTAGATAATTAAATTTTATACGTTGCATATATTATAGTTGCATATTTATTGAATTCTATAAATTAAATTAAATGTAATTGTAGGCGCCATTTTAGTTCTGTACTCGAAAGATAAACATTACCAAGTCTGCCATCCACTGCAAGAATTTATACAATTTACACAATAGATAACCTACTACTGTTTATATTTAAGTACATTATTGTTTAACAAGTACAACGAGAATAATCAAAAGCCTTGACGGTCTGGCCGAAGATAAAAAAAGAGCGGGAAACAAAAACCAGGTTCAAATAAAAAAAAGTTCACTTCGATGAAGTACTTTATGGCTTGTCTCTTGTCTCTGTCATTAAAAAGAAGAAACTAAACAGAATGAACAAATAATGGCGTGTTTATCAATAGATGATAAGTATCGTATATTCTCAATTCAAATACCACTTAGAATTTATAGCGATCGATTACCAGCACCAAAATAAATCGTTTGATGTTGGTACACGTAAATTCCCTCGCGTAAACTCGCGAAAGATTGGTAACAGATTTCCGTCTCCCGTGCCAAGCTCTTCTTCTACTTTGAACCTATCTACTGCTTTGAACTATTTAAAGACCAAACTAATTACAAAGAAATTCATGTTCAAAGACGTCTAATACTCCACCTATAAGCTAAAAATAGTTATTAAAACTTTCATTAACTTGAAGCGTTAATCCAAGAATTTAATTAATACGACTGGGTAGGAATTCTTACTTTTTTTCTATTGAAAGAAATCTCGGCTTTTAACCCTGAAAATAATGGTCTCCATTTTTATAGCATTAGAAACAATAGTTATATACAATAACGTTATGTTTTTTATCATATATTGTTGAAATAACTGCATTTAGGTGATTTTTTTTTTAATTGGCTTGATAGTCTACATTGCTTTATATTTATCGTGAAATGTAATGAAAATCTTCATGCTACTTTCGCGCGCTTTTTAACAGACTTACAAAATAAGAGAATGTTCTAAATTCAAACCGTTTTTTTTTCTGTTTACCACAGCTACTCTAGTCTCGATATTTTATACAGTTTATAATTAAATCGCTTGGAATTACTGCAACGTCATAATATTATCGTAATCTATGATAACATGAATGGGCAACATCCTTTGTACCACCCAGATAATATAATTATCTCACGTTACGATTATGAATCTGTGTTGCCAACTGTTTTATTAAAAAACAGGCGCTACAAGGTCAGAATTAGATGGCATTAGTGATAAAGATTACAGACACAAACGCGTGTTTACATACATACCATCACGCCTATATTCCCCGAACGGTTAGGCAGAGGTGTAACAATGTACACCCACAGTTTGCCGGTATGTTTAGGTTCCAGGTAATAGGGGGCGAGCCAATTGCCATTAACCGGGCACAAATCCTAACTCCGAGCTGCTACTAAGAATTTCATAGAAAGACCCAAGAATACTTTTTGCTTGACATGGGAATCGAACCCAAGACCTCTAGAGTAGCAGTCGCGTTTCGGACCACTAGGCTAACGAGGCAGAAAAACGCGTGTCTATTATAATTATAAACAACTAATTTCTGCCGGCGTGATTTTTTTTATCCGTGTTAATTTACGTCTTTGGTTACTGCTCCGCTCCTGTGTGTCGTAGCGTGATGCTATATAGACTATACTATTCCTCATGAATCTGGCTAACATATCCAAAAAAAAAATTTCAATCCGACCGTTAGTTTCAGAGATACGCGTGTTTAAACAAACAAACTACTTAACAACTTCAGCTTCATTATATTTAGTACAAATTTTAAACTACTTACACATATTTGTGCTAGGTTTTACATAAGTCTATTAAACAATTGTTAACGTATTCACAAGTGACGTAGTACATCGTTCTCACTGTGACGCGGGTGTCACAAACGTAATAAGGCTGCGTTTATACTGTATTAGACGCGGTTCGTAATATCGCGCGTCTATGAATCAGGTTGGATGGAAATTTGAGACGTGACATAACCCCACCGGATGACCCTATATTAGTTACGTAAAAGTTGCTTCTGTGTCTAAATTTCCTATTCCGGGAATTAAGATTTTAAAGATTATAAGATTTTAATATTTATTTGCTAAATCTAAAATACAGATACGACAACGCTTGCACATAAATAATTAAATGATTTCTAGGATTCGAAAGGTACTACTAGCTTTTGCTCACGTGATTTCTTACGGATTCCTACTTAAAAATATATATATATATAATCCCTATAGCATTCATAGATAACGAAGCTTTCTATTAGCGAAGCAATTGTCAGAATCGCACTATAGGTTACGGAGATTAGCGCATTCAGACAAACAAACAAATTCTTCATTTTTATAATATAAGTATAGAATTAATGCTTTATCCTCATTTTTACGCCCCTGTAACATAATAAAGCCATGTAACCTGACATAGCAACGTGCATGTAACTAACGTAGCTTGTCTGAACGGAGCCTAAGCTTCTGTTATTCAATTGATGGTTAAATTGAGGACGGAAACAATACATAAAGCAAATTGACCAAACATTTACTGGAACGTTTTTATTTATTCAGTTGTGTAATACTTGTAGTACTTTGGAGTGAAGAAAATAAACGTAAGTTGTAAAACATTTATTTTAAACTAACTATATTCCCTGCCAGGATCGGATCTCGTTTTGGCTTTATGGGCTACAGCCTAGGGCCCCGAGGATGTTAAGGGCCCCCGGCCCCTTTGATGAAAATGGAACATATTATACTGTTTAAATTACTGATAAAATCTATTTCAATAATTACGTTGGCAATTAGTTTTATTAATTAAATAGGCCCCCAAGTAGTGTTAGCCTAGGGCCCCAAAAATGTACGGTTCGCCCCTGTACCCCGCGGTATTACCTGCGTTCTGTTACGTCTTTGGTTACTGCTCCCGTTGGACGTAGCGTGATGTTCTATACGTATATACCTTCCTCTTGAATCACTGTATCTATTGATGAAAACTTATTACAATCCCTTTGCTTAGTTTAAAAGATCTAAGAGTAGCCTAGTGGTCCTAAGCTAGAGGTCTTGGGTTCGATTCTCAAGTCGAGTTAAAAGTGTTATTGGTTTTTTTTACGAAATTCTCAGTAGGAGTTAGGATTTGTGCCCCCTATTACATGGGACCTAAACATAATGGTGAACTGTGGGTGTACATTGGTAGACCTCTGCATAACCCTTCGGGGAATACAGGCGTGATGGTATGTATGTAGTAAGTAGTGAGTAAGTATGGAGTCTCTTTACCTATTCTTCTCTATCTTTTGGCAGGGGAAATTAGATTTTTTTTCCTTGTATATGGCGTACAAAAGTACCATTTTGGTTTAATTGAAATAAATGACATGACCGTGACTTTTCGGCTTTATTTTGGTATTATGCTTAGTCAAAAAATATGTAATTAACTAAAAAATATAGCTCTCAAGAAATATACAGCGCGCTTTGTATGTTAATTTTAATAATTATGTAATTTTGTTTTATGTCATTATCATAAATGTGATAATAAAAAGTATATAAAATTACTGATACTACACATACCATCACGCCTGTATTTCCCGAAGGGTTAGGCAGAGGTGTAACAATGTACACCCACAGTTCAACCGGTATGTTTAGGTCCCATGTAATAGGGGGCGAGCCTATTGCCATTAACCGGGCACAAATCCTACAGAGAATTTCTTAGAAAAACCCAATAACACTTTTTGCTCGACCTGAAAATTGAACCCGAGACCTGTAGCGTAGCAGTCGCGCTTAGGACCACTAGGCCAACGAGGCGCAACGAGGATACTAATCTACGTGATTTTGCTAATATTAACTGAATAGAAATTAAACAAATCGAATTGCACCACTGTGTTACTATTCTAGTACTTGTTAGCAATGCTATGTCTCTTCTCATACAGAGAAGGCACGAGCATTGATCACCATGCTGCTCAAGGCGGATTGGCGATTTCAGACTTACATTAATTATAAGTCCAGGTTCACTCACGAAGTCGTTCTTCACCGATGTCTGTCACGGCCAAGATAAACTTACAGGCAAAAATAAATTATTCATCTTTTTACTACTGTACCAAGATTAATTTTTGTGTGCATAATATATTTTTTAGCTTATGGCACATTTAAAACCGTGACGTACAAGAATTGATTCCTCAGCAAACTCGCAGTTTGAAGTAGACAGTTGCCTGTTTAACTAATTGTTTGTTTGACTGTACTTATCTGACATTGCAAATTAAATAAATGGCTACGTAGGTACCTGCTCACTTTGATATTGAGAAATCGGTCAAGACTGTAAACATAATTATTATTATTGCATAACATAACATACCATCAAACCTGTATTCCCCGGAGGGTTAGGCAGAGGTGTACCAATGTACACCCACAGTTCGCCGGTATGTTTTAGGGCCCATGTAATAGGGGGTGAGCCTATTGCCATTAACCGGGCACAAGTCCTAACTCCGAACTGCTACTGAGAATTTCATAGAAAAAACCAATAACACTTTTTGCTCGACCTGGGAATCGAACCCAAGACCTCTAGCGTAGCAGTCGCACTTAGCACCACGAGGCTACCGAGGCAGTTAATTATTATTATTATTGTTAAATTCATTTATCAAGTTAATTTTTGGGTTTTTTAGGGCGCCGACGCTGCTCGCGTTCGGTCTGACTGACGGGCCAATCCTGTGAAGCGTCAGCAGCCCATAAAACCCAGAAAGCAACCTAAAAACTCAAAAATTAACTTGACGTTTGTGCTCACGACACGTGGCGACTACAATACCTTATTTCGCACTGTTTCTTATCGTAGACACACTTTATCAGTATTTGCTTCTTTTAAATCTCAGTAGCAAAACTTGGTTTTTAGGATTCCGAGCTCAAAGGGTCTAAACGGAGCCCTATTGCTCTCGCTCATCCGTCTGTCACAGAGCAGTATCTTTTGAACCGGAATAGGTAGTAGCTTAAAATTTTGGGAGTGTGTGTGTGTATTACTATGACCGTTATGACAGTAAAACTAAACGAGAAACGTGTTGTTTTGCTCAATCTTAATGTGCATTGTATGGTGGAACGGAACCCTTCATGTGACTCCGAACCACTCTTGATTCGCGTTTTTTTTTTTTCATTTTCCGGGAAATTAAGTATCCTGTACAGTCTCTTTGTTTTTGTACTCATCTCTGAGAATCTTACCTATTCCTAATAACAATAACTCTATTTTTGTCTTATATGAGATTTCATACTTAATTGCTAACCTTGGTTATAATAACAAAAATAAAAAATAAAACAGTAAAAACCTACTTGAACAAAATAAAAAAAAAATATAAAATAGACTTAATTTTTTTTATAGAAAACGTTGCCCCACACTAGGAATCTCTCCTGTATCGTGGGTGCGTTTACAAACATATAAACTCACATACACAAACAGCCAGACCCGAAACAACTAACTGTAGGCCATACAAATATTTGTTCCGTGCAGGAATCGAACCCACGACACGCAGCGCAGCAGCCAATCGCTCAGCAACTGTGCCAACCGTGCCGTAATTTAACGTGATTAACTTGCTGTTGCTACGCCACATTATTAACTTAACTGTCACATCTGTCAAATTAATTGTTGACAGTTAAGTATCTTCGCAGACGTTGCAAGAAGTGGAATAGCTTCTAACCAAGCTAAGATAATCTACAAAAAAGTCGGACATTAATTTAGTTAAATTCCGGGACACAAGAAAACTGCATTATCATTGCCCAATAAATACAATTCAATCAATATCAAAACAACGATACAACGAATACGGGTCAGTGGACCTGCGCAAACGCACGCGATGATCACGCCACCGCTCGTTTATTTCCGGAAACTAATTAACGCACTTCATTTCAACTCTAATTTCAAGGGTATAGGGTTCAATATCAATCCTACATATTGTGTACTATATTTTAATGCAGAGTCTTCGTTCTTTGTTAGTATTTAAAATCAATTTTGTGATTTTTAATTGAAGGTGTTTCTTATGTCGTTGGGTTAAAGTAGAATATGTGATGGCTCTAAATTCTTGGAGGACAGCCATAAGAGCATAAAGACAGTCATTGGAAACGTAGCGGCCAGACTTTTAATAATTTCTTTTTAAACCGAATTTAAATTTTATAAAACAAAAAGTAGGTACAGCCTTCCCTACTTTCCTTGCAAATATAAAAACTCCTTTTTTAATTTATAGTTTAACATCGCTCTGATGTTGAAATACATGAATTTAAATAAAACATTAAATTATTTATAACTGAGATTAAAACTCATTGTTTCAATCAGTCTCCTTGGTGCTGGCACAACGACCGCACCGTCTTCCGGCGGTAATAAAAAAGTTATTTCGTTCGTAATTTAAAATCTCTTGGTGGGATAAATTTTTATACCGAGTCTTTTTTCTTTTATTTTTTTTTTAAATCTATATACTTGTGAATAGAACCCGTGGTAATTTAGTATTTTTTGCGCGTTCGCAATTTAAATTACTTCTTACCTACTGTGATTTAATACAACTGTTACAAACGATAGTGAAATGAAAGAGAGAGAGTGCTCGTCGAAAGTGAAATTCGTTTTGGCGGTGGCGTGATGTCAGACATTTCACTCACAACGCCGTAATAAACCAGTTACCTACACAGTTATACAATAAATATTTAAATATCAGACGATTTTATTTTCTTTATCAGCCAGTTCTCGTGTTTGTGATAAAAAATAGTTTATGGTTTAGTTATTCATGTGTGCGTTCCAATTTTGAATCGTATAGACAATTAAATCGGTGAGTAATTGTGTTAGGATTAAATGTTTGAATATTGTTACATATGTTATCTGTTCTACTGTAAGATAAAAGCGTGTGATGAAAAACGCTTCATCATTATGATTGACTCGAAGGGCGCCTTGCTTCCGTGTACACACACACGCCAATACAATGCTCGTAAACTATTATAAACTCGATGAAAGTTATATTCTCTATGCCCGTTATTGTTCTACATTTAAATTGGATTTTATTTCATACCAGCTTCTGCGCACGACTTCGTCCGTGTCAAAGTTGAACTGTTTTCCCAAGAGAACACATTACCGGGATAAAAAGAATCCCGGAAGAAGGTCTTGGGTTCGATTCCCAGGTCGAGCAAAAAGTGCTGTTGGGTTTTTCTATGAAATTCTCAGTAGCAGCTCGGAGTTAGGATTTGTGCCCCGTTAATGGCAATAGGCTTGCCCCCTATTACGTGGTACGTAAACATACCGGCGAACTGTGGGTGTACATTGATACACCTCTGCCTAACCCTTCGGGGAATACAGGCGTGATGGTATGTATGTATGGTCTATCTATGTGCCAATTTTTATCCAAATCTGTTTATAGGTGTACGTGTTATTGAGTAACTGCAAACATCCAAACATCTTCACAAACTTTAACATTTATAATATTAGTAGGATAGGACCAAAAACGACGTCACAAACTTTAATTGTTGAAAACTCTTTGTCGATCAAAGAGGTTTCAAGAATAATAAACTTTTTGAAGTAAACTAATTGAAGTTCGATTTTTAAAAAATAGCGCCAAATTATGCAAACATTTTTAAACTTCTTAGGTTTCTTTAAAAGTCCAAAAAGACAAAGTAATTTAAAAATAGAAAATTGACTCATCCAGCATTCCATTCTGCATACGACTAAGGAGGTTGCCATTTAAAGGTTTACAAAGCTTCATAGTGTCTGTGACATTCACGGACCAAGTGTAGAATGATTGTAAAATACTACGCATTTTATAGTAGATAATGTTAAGTCTTGTATTTACGCAAATATTGCGTAGTATTACTAATCCCAGACAGATCGACTAAAATAAATCTATATTAATATTATATAGCTGAAGAGTTTGTTTGGTTAAACGCGCTAATCTCAGGAACTACTGGTTGGAATTGAAAAAATATGTTTGTGTTGGATAGTGCATTTATCGAGGAAGGCTAAATAACATCACGCAACGACACACAGGAGAGGAGCAGTAACCAAAGACCTAAAAAACCATGCGAACGAAGTCGCTGGCAGTAGCTAGTCCATATGTATATAAAATTTAATCAGTGTTATCTAACGTTGTGATAAAGACCAGTGATCAAACGTTTTCTTTGATTAAACATATCATCAAGCCTATATTCCCCGAAGGGTTAGGCAGAGGTGTAATGTACGCTCATAATTCGCCGGTATGTTTTAAGACACACGTTAGAATATAGGAGTCGCATAGGGGGCAAGCCTATAGCCATTGACTGGGCACAAATCCTAACTCCGAGCTGCTGTTCTTTGAACCTAACAGGAAAATTGTGTCTATTGTCGATTTGGTACGAGGTCGAATGTTAATGAAGTTCATGGTATAAAACACAGACAACTGGGCTAACTGAAATTTTGTTCAAAAATCACCTATAGGTACTTAGCGTTTGAAATCAAAGTAAATAAGAAATTCAAGCTAAATAAAAACCGGGTGTCACCATTGTGTGGATCGCCCCGAGGACACGGTGGAGCACACCGTGGCGGTATGCCCCGCTTGGGCGGAGCATCGCCGAGTCCTCGTGGCGGCCATCAGCGGCGGCGAACTCTCGCGTCCGGCCCTGGTGCAAGCCATGGTCCGGAGCGAGAGGGAATGGGATGCAGTCGCCTCCTTCTGCGAGGCAGTAATGCTTGAGAAGGAGGCGGCGGGACGGTTGAGACAGCGGTTCTCCCGTCCCAGCCGCCGCGGTAGACGCTCCGGACGTCGTGAGCCGCGAGACGACTCCCGGCCACCGTAGATACTGGCCTGTGGACGGTGAGCAATGGGTAGCTCACCGTCCTTACGTTGCATAACGACAGGCCGTGTCGACGGCGCGTTCGTGTTCCACGCGCGCCTCAAAGAGATGTTAGCAAAAGGAAGGAGCCACTGAGGGCCGATGCCTGCCGGGGCTGTGGGTTGTTCGTAAGAGATACCGCGCCCCCGGAACGCAAAGGGCACAAGAAGGAACATGGGTGGGTTTTAGTCAGTAAAAGTCTAACACTCCCTCCCGCCCCGCCCTGGGCGGGAGAAGTTATTTGATGATTTCCAACCCCCCCCAAAAAAAAAAAAAGCAGTTGCCAAAGATGTAACTTAACGCGGGTGACAATGCGGGGCGCAGAATAAAAATATTTTTAAGTGTTCAAAAAGTCATCGTCTATAAAATTGTAGTGCGACGTATTTGTATGCGCAAGCGCATGTAACAAATGTGTTTACATACGTCACTAATTCGATTACCAAGAAGTAGACCGAGTCAACTTGATTTGATGGTTCGTGTCGATTGCGCACACGCAGCTGATGTTGTAAACACAGTCCAATATCTTGATCTTATATTAATCACGGCATTCAGCTATTTTAATTAAAAATGTTTTTTTCTGGTGTCTTTATGTACAGATTTTTCACGACTGGTAAAGTTTTTGATTGTATTAGTCGCCATTTTGACTCTTAAAAAGATAGTCAGAGAAAACCCTAGGATAAATATTTCTTGCTAATAAGTTTTACTATCTTTTGTCTATATTAATAAGACCTGTCAGAACGTGGCTTGTCCGCCATTTTGTGTATCAATTGAAACAAGGTTTACAATTTCTCATGAATCGCATAGTATTTGGCAGCCATTTTGTGTTTTAAACCGTCAGCATTTTTCGTAATACGTAAATACAAAGTCAGTGATAAATATTAATTAGGTTATGTTTAAGCATACTTAGCATGTAGATAAAATATTTGTATTATTCTATTTGTGTCACAACATTTACTTATCGCTATATCACTTATCTGTACCGAGGTACAGTCACTTAGGCCCCTATCGCACTGGCGTTTTTTCGAGGCAAAGCGAGCACGCGACGGGCGCGCTACGTTATCGCCGCCTGAGTGTGGCGGAGCGGGCTGCCGAATGCGACTGTACAAAATGGTTTCGGCGCACAGTGGTCCGGATTTACAAAAAGGTGGACATAGAATCGAAAATGCATATTTAACTTAACAAAAAATTGTTTCGTATAGGAAATTTAACGCTGATTAATACTTATTACTACAACTTTTCAAAAAAACTGCTCCTTCACGTCAAAAAAAAATATTGAAAATAAAAATGTATGGGAGAAAATCTATTTTATTTTTTTTCTCCGTTCAGTATCAAAGTATAGCAAGCAAACCTTATATTTTGGTAAACACTTATTGTCCTTAACACGACGACATATAAATTGTTTGCGTATCCCTGCGGCCTTGACGCCTACGATGCTTCAAAGTTTAAAATTTTAATTGCGATTTTTTTCTAATTATTATCGAGTTTTTCAATTATGCTGAATTTAAAATATCATTTTTTAATTATATAAGAATTAAAACATACGCATTCAAGCATTTTGCAAGTATTTGTTTAATTTATTTTAATAAAAAATAGCAATAAAAGACACGTGCTGATTCGTTGTCTATTTGTAACTGACTGAAACGACTCCTGTGATAAAGGAATCATTTACCCCCACCACCGGAGATATCGACGACGCTGATTGGCTGTTTAAGAAGTGGGGTACTAATTTTGTCAGTCACTACTTGCGCGCGTGTGTTTGTTATTTATATCGGTGCATGAAACAATTAAAGGCACTTGTTACTCAACCCTTGAGGAAGCAACATATCTAATTATCCGTGCTGTGTGAAAGTTTAGTGAGTTTCGTTATGGCTGCATTTGTAACAAACTTGGACATCTTTATGTTCCTCCGTGTTGAAGGAGACATGAAAAATTGGGCAAGACTCTATGAAGCTATTATTCAACATATCCCAGTTGAGACATGTTCAGAAGATTTAGAAATAATCAAGACCTTTTTGAAGAACTACATCAGTAATATCAGTCGCAGATGGGCAAGTGCTTCTAGAAATCAAAAAACTTTCATGAATAGACATGCTGCGTGGTTACAATCAAATATTAGTTGGCCAAATTGCACTACTGTTAATTTATCCGAGATTTTTCAAGCCCAAGATGAAGTTATCGAAAACATATCGTCAGAAAATACTTCAGTTGACATCGATACTACAGCAGCTGTGATTCCGTCGACATCTAGTACAACGACTGTGGGCACATCTACCGAAGTTCAGATTAGGAAGCCTTTTGTTGACCTCAGCAACAAACAGAAGAAAAGACGTTCAGAGTCTCTTTTGGACTATTCGCCGGAAGAACTTACTTTTGCATTAGTCGAAAGACTTAGGATCGACAAGAAGAATGACTTAGCTTGTGTTATAGACCATGTAACGAAGACCCCTGATAGTGTTGCTATCGTTCAAGCCACATTGTTTAAGAAAAATAGGAAAAAAACTTTTGATGAAGATCATGCTCTTGGTCTTTATACATCACTGAACCTGTCAAAATGGAAATACTTGTGTTTAAGGAAAGCGCTGTTAGATTGTGAAGTTCCAGTGTTACCATCGTATCACAAACTCCTTGAAGCTAAAAAGAGATGCTATCCACATGATTTAGAAATTACTGAGAGAGGAGCCAGAGTGAAGCTTCAAGCCCTATTGGATCTAACAGTCCAGAAGATTCTGCAAATTACCGGTACCCACATTGATTCGTCAACTGAAGGATTGAAGTTAATTAGTAAATGGGGTTTCGATGGAGCTTCTTCACAAAGTACCTACAAGCAAAGGAGTGAAGATGTAAACTTCAGTGATTCATCGGTTTTCATGTCAAGTCTTGTCTCTCTTAAATTAGTTTCTAATAATAGCACCATATGGGAAAACCCAACACCTTCTTCAACACATTATTGCAGACCCATTAAGTTCGAGTTTTGTAAAGAGACCGCAGAATACATCAAGCAAGAAGAAGCTGCATTGAAGGAAGAAATAAAAAACATCGATTCTACAAAATGGGCAGGGCTAGAGATTAGTCACGAGCTTCATATGACAATGATCGACGGAAAAGTGGCCACTATTATAACGGATACTTCATCTGCATCTGCCTGCAATATTTGCCTTGCTAAGCCGACTGAGATGAACAAGCTGTCAGAAGTATTTTCAAGACCTGTTCGAGAAGATGTTTATAAATATGGTCTTTCTACTCTTCATATGTGGATTCGTTGTATGGAGTGTATTCTACACATATCTTACAACATGGACTTTGAGATGTGGACTGCACGAGGTGCTAACAAGCAACTAAAAGCTGCGAAGAAACATTCGACACAAGAAGAATTCAAACAGCAAATGGGAATACTTGTGGATTTTGTGAAGCAAGGCTTTGGAACCACAAACGACGGAAACACAGCCAGAAGGTTTTTTAGAGATTATGAGAAATCTGCCGAAATAACCAATGTTGACAAAGACCTGCTGAAGCATTTTGCGGTTATTCTTCAAACGATTTCATCAGGATGTGCCATAGATATTGAAAAATTCAGGACTTATTGCAGAGAAACAGCTGAGATCTTTGTTGATCTATACCCATGGTTTTATATGCCCGCAAGTGTGCACAAGCTACTCATACACGGTGCAGACATTTGTCATCACTTTGGCCTCCTACCAATTGGCATTCTTTCCGAAGAAGCGGGAGAAGCAAGAAATAAAGAATTTAGAAGAGTTCGTGAATCTCACACAAGAAAATTTAACAGGATAAAGACCAACGAGGACTTGCTCCATAATTTTTTAATTAGTTCAGACCCATATTTATCCCATATTCGACCAAAATACAGCAATTCAAAGCAATTCGATTTTTTTTCAGATGTTAAAGAGCTTTTGTTGTTGCCTGAGGTAGTAACAGAAGAAACCGAAAATATGGATCTACAGGAGTTGCAGTCTGAACATGATCCGTTAATGTAAACGTGACAGATTTAGTGATGTTGTTATGTTAGAATTGAGTTTGTTAGTGGTAGTAGTTAAGTTGTGGTCGTTTGCGGACTACTTAAAATAGTCGTTTTCATGACTTCAGAAAAAGCCCTTTTCAGGGCTAAATCTATTTTTAATTGTTTCTTTTAATATGAGTCACGCTAGTGGTATAACACACAACAATATCATGATTTATCAATAGGAAATATCAACAGATGACAGAATAATCAACAGAAGATTATTTAAAAAAAATAAGCAAAATGCTTATTTTATCATAATATCACGCTTTATATTCCCCGAGCGGTTTGGCAAAGGTGTATACTACAGTATAGTACACTGTAATTTCGCCAGTTATATTTAAGTTCAAAGTGATAGGGGGCGAGTCTCAAACAAGGATGGGGCGCGCGGGGGGCTTGTTTTATTAAATTGATATTTTGGATTAATTTTAATAGAAAAACTCGTTAATAATATTAAGATAATTCAACATTAAAATTTTAAACTTTAAAGCATCGTAGGCGCCAAGGCCGCAGGGATACGCAAGCAATTTATATGTCGTCGTGTTAAGGACAATAAGTGTTTACCAGAATATAAGGTTTGCTTGCTATACTTTGATACTGAACGGAGAAAAAAAATAAAATAGATTTTCTCCCATACATTTTTATTTTCAATATTTTTTTTTGACGTGAAGGAGCAGTTTTTTTGAAAAGTTGTAGTAATAAGTATTAATCAGCGTTATATTTCCTATACGAAACAATTTTTTGTTAAGTTAAATATGCATTTTCGATCCTATGTCCACCTTTTTTAAAATCCGGACCACTGTGCGGCGGCGCTATTCGCGGCGAAACCGCTGCGCTCTCGCCTCGCTTTGAATTCGCTCGAAAATCGCTAGTGTGATAACGCCCTTACAGAGTTGCTGCGTTGACCTAATGATAGCGATTGGTTAGGACTTTGATCCCGACAATAGACGGTAGAAAGATAAGTTTGTTTAGAAATAATCTCGAAAACTAGTCGGCCTATGCAGTTGAAAGACAGGTAGGTAAGTAGTTTACTGACAGGAGACGTCAGATAAGTTAAATAAATGCACTATTTAATATTTTTTTTACGCATTTACAATACACTGTATTGATATTTTTTGTAACACCTACTTATAACATGTTTTTCGGCAAATATTTATTATGTATTTGTTTAAACACACACAACTATACTGTATTAACAGTAAAACCAATTCGATGACATAAGAAAAGAAACTATCAGAAATACACTATAAAATATTATAACAGGAAACTAACATTTTTTTTTTGGGGGGTGTGAATTAACAAATAACTTCTCCCGCCCTGGGCGGGGCGGGAGGGAGTGTCAGACTTTTACTGACTAAAACCCACCCATGTTCCTTCTTGTGCCCTTTGCGTTCTGGGGGCGCGGTATCTCTTACGAACAACCCGTAGCCTCGGAGGAAACTAACATGCTACAGTCTCTCTGTAATCAAATGTACTTACAGCTAGAAATAAAAAACGTGAAAGTACATCTCTGTAATTAAATACATTATCACATTATTTTATTTCTACACACACATTATTTTTCGTTAGCCTAGTGGTCCCAGGTCGAGCAAAAAGTGTTATTGGGTTTTTCTATGAAATTCTCAGTAGCAGCTCGGCGTTAGGATTTGTGCCCGGTTAATGGCAATAGGCTCGCCCCCTATTACATGGGACCTAAACATACCGTCGAACTGTGGGTGTACATTGTTACATCTCTGCCTAACCCTTCGGGGAAAACAGGCGTTATGGTATGTATGTATTTCTAATACACACATTACTTATATACATTTTTAAATATTAATATTAAAATAAAAAATTGAGCGCACCGGCGGCGGCGTCCTTAACAGGGTTGTTATTATTCTTATTAAGAACAGATTTTGGGACAGGGCCGAACTAGGGTGGTCTCTGACTTCCACGCAGACGAAGTCGCAGGCAAAAACAAGATTGCTATGTAATTTATTTCAGAGTTCAATTTACGCAGAATGACAAGCATGTGACGTGCTTATCTCAAGGAGAAACATTATTTTGTGTCTTTTCCTCGTCTGACTAACATGTACAAAGAAATTCCCAATTTCCTTTTAATTCCCAACTTATGGAAAAAGGGGAAAACCGTCTGGTTTATTTTAATCAGTTATGTTTATATGTACAGGCGTGGTTGCTATTTGGTATTCAGGTAGCTATATTGTAGCGGACTCATTTTTTGTTGTGGTTTTCAAAATATGTAGGTATAGGTAGTAGTCGCCACGAGTCGTGATCACATATGACAAGTACATTTTTTTTTATTTTTGGGCTCCTTTCTGGGTTGTTTGGGCCACTGACGCTGCACGCGGTTGGTCCATCAATCCAACCTATCGGGTGCAGCGATGGTGACCCAAAAAATGAACTTTACATTTTTGCTCACGACTCGTGGCGACTACTATACTAGCTTTTGCTCACGAGTTCGCTAATTTTTTTGAAAATAAAGTAAAGCTTATGTTACTCGCTCGTAATGTGGCTTTCCATTCTTCGCGTAAGGAGTTTTTGAGTTACATTACAAACAAAAATACAAATACTTTCCCTTTATAATAATAGTTTAGACAACTTATAGCACTGAGGGATAACGTAGCTTCCTCTTAGCATACCATCACGCCTGTATTCCCTGAAGGGTTAGGCAGAGGTGTACTAATGTAACACACACAGTTCGCCGGTTTGTCTCCACGTAATAGGGGGCGAGCCTATTGCCATTAACCGGGCACAAATCCTAACTCCGAGCTGATACTGAAATTTTATAGTAAAACCCAATAACACTTTTTGCTCGACCTGGGATTCGAACCCAAGACCTCTAGCGTAGCACTCGCGCTTAGGACCACTAGGCTACCGAGGCAGTTACGAGGAAGCTTCCTCTTAGATAAAGAATTTTCAGAATCGAACTAGTATTTCCGGAGATTAGCGCGTTCACACAAAAGAAAACAAACTCTTACAGCTGTATAATAAACACTAGCTTCTGCCCGCGACTTCGTTCGCGTCAAAGTTGATAAATTATCCCACGGGAACCGTAATTTTTTCCGGGATAAAAAGTAGCCTATGCTTAGCCTTCTTAATTATAATCCATCTCTGTGCCTCACCCAGATCCATTCAGCCGTTCTGGCGCTATTGATCAACAAATATCTATCAATCCAAACTTTCGCGTGTATATATAAAAGTAAGTAAGATCATCAGCTTTATCAAATAACTAGCTTCTGCTCGCGACTTCGTTCGCGTAGTTTTTTTTTTCCCCGCATTAAGTTACGTGTTTGGTTACTCCTCAGCACCTCTTGGTCGTAGCGTGATGTTATACAGCCTATAACGTTCCTCGATAAATGAGCTATCCAGCACAAAAAGATTTCAATTTTAACCGGTAGTTCCTGAGATTAGCGCGTTCAACCAAACTAACAAACTCTTCAGCTTTATAATATTAGTATAGTAGATATAAAATTCTCGTGTTTCAGTGTTTGTTACCAAACTCCTCCGAAACGGCTGCACCGATTTTTATGAAATTTTGCGTGCTTATCGGCTAGGTCTGAGAATCGGCCAACATCCATTTTTGATACCTCTAAATAAATATGGCAAGACAACGTTTGCTGGGTTAGCTAGTAATATTAATAAAAATGGAGTTAGAAAAGAAAAAATCTTCTCAAATCATTCGTGACTTGCTCATACAAAGATGGTCTAAGCACTATGTTGCATAAGGTTGGTGAAAGTGTCCAATTAACACTGTTGCGCTACAGCCATTGTTGTCGATGTGAAGAAATGACATATTTTTTAACCCAAACAAAACTTTTGTCCTTCCAAACTATTCGGAACCGAATACGTACCTTATTTCTCCAGCATCACCCGCGTTCAGTTACGTATTTGGTTACTGCTCCGCTCCCGTTGGTCGTAGCGTGATGTTCTAGGTTTAAACCTTCCTCTTGAATCACTATGTATTGTTGAATAGCGCATTAAAATCTGTTGTGTAATTTAAAAGATTGAAACGTTCAGAGGGACAGACGGGGGCAGTCAAATTTCCTCAAAATCAGTTCAGTGGTTTAGTCGTGAAAGCGTAACAGACGGACAGAGTTGCTTTCGCAATTATATAAAATTAAAATACGGATTTATGATAACTCAAATACGGAAATTATGATGATATATTTATTAAATTACTAGCTTCTGCTCGCGGCTTCGTCTGCGTACTGTTATAACCCGCATTAAGTTACGTCTTCGGTTACTGCTCTGCACCTGTTGGTCGTAGCGTGATGTTATATAGCCTATAGCCTTCCTCTATAAATTGACTATCCAAGACAAAAAAAAAAAATCGATCTAGACGTTCCTGAGATTAGCGCGTTCAACCAAACAAGCAAACTCAACAGCTTTATAATATTTGTCTAGATTACCATTTAAAATGCCCTGAACCCATTTCTGTGTTAGCAGCTTTTATAGCATATAACAATTAATATTGTATGCGCAATTTTAAATAAAAAATCATCAAAATTATGCTATGAGAGTTATCAATTATCTTCTCCAATGTTTTGGTATTGAACATACCTAGCAACAACTATCTAATCCGTAAAAAAATCAGTGTCTTATCTGATAAACAAACAGACATAGAGCTAATCTATCAACTCGAATTTATTACAATACTAGCTCTGCCTGCTACTTTGTTTGCGTAAACTTCAGAATTAAACCAAAGACCTATATACTAAATTATCCTACGGGAAAACATAACGGGATAAAAGTTACCATATGTATTTATTGTAAAACATGAGTCTACATGAAATAATTTGTGCAAGGGGTTAAAACGACAAGTAGATCTGCATGTTTTGCCTGTTACATTATACAAAACACAAAATTAAAATTTTTAAGTAACACCCGACAGCAAACTAAACGTCCCAATCGCAGCTAACAAAAGAGCTGATAACTTTGAAACAGCTGAACCGATTTCCATCAAACATAGCTAAGAACACTCTCGACTAATATACCTTTCAAACAAAAAAACTAATTCAAAATCGGTTCATGCGTTCGGAAGCTACGATGCCACAGACAGACACGTCAAACTTATAACACCCCGTCGTTTTTGCGTCGGGGGTTAAAACAGCATATTTAAGAGTAAACCATAATAAAATTTGAGTTTATACAACAAAGTATAATCGTTTTGAGGGTCAAATTGGGTCAATAGATTTTATATATATGTAAATCAGATATATGTATGTCAAATATCAGCTAATTCCGTTCAGCCGTTTTTGTGTAAAATACAAAGTTTCAAGTGTGTAATATTAGTTAGAAGATCCATACTTCATTTTAGTAGAAATATTACAAACACTCCTCACTAAAGAATTTGCCACTGTTTTTCGGATTCCGGAAACATCGATATTTTAACAAAATCTTGAGACATTTGTCGAAATACTCGAAGGTATACCTTTGCTCATTGTGAGATTGGAAACTGTGTTATGTAGCATTGCAAATTGGCATTCCTCTCCTTATTGCAATCGTTTTGCAGCAGTTAGGGCGTATATAGGGTGACTGGTAATTAGTGACCGATATTTAAACACGTGATTGTACTCATGATTACAAACAACTTTCCCAAAGAAACTTTTTTTGTATACTCATTAGTTTCATTTTTATCACTATATCAAAATTACTGGCGCGTACTTTACACTTTGTAATCATGAGTACAATCACGTGTTTAAATATCGGTCACTAATTACCAGTCACCCTATACCTATACATACTAGCCAGCTAGCCCCCATAAGGCTTAATTATATTGTGTAGATTTTGGAGGTAGTTAGTTACGGGAATTGTATAGATGACACCACTAATCAATTGACGTACTTTTCATCTGTCAAAAAGCGATTCCCCATGAATTTTGTATGACAATACTATACTATGACGTCACTTTTTTGACATCTCAATCCACTAAACTATATTGATTTCAAAGCAACTAAAAATCGAACTGCCTCGTTAGTCTAGTGCTCCTAAGCGCGACTGCTACGCTAGAGGTCTTGGGTTCGATTCCCAGGTCGAGCAAAAAGTGTTATTAGGTTTTTCGATGAAATTCTCAGTAGCAGCTTTTAGTTAGGTTTTATGCCCGTTTAGTGGCTATTTTTTTGTGAAGTTGTGTCTTGGAATTATTGTTTAATAGTGACATCTACCCAATTGGCCTTTCTGTCTCTCTGTGTCAATTTGTCAAAAATACCTTTATTTTGCCTTCATTTTTAACATACATAAACTCACGCCGTTTTCCCATGGGTGTAGGCAGAAACCACAGAACGCCACCTGCTACGATCCTTACATACTTCCTTCGCCTCGTCCACGTTCATGCATCGGTTCATACAAGCACGCCGGTTACGAGTACTGCGCACCCGACCTTTCTGAAGAACCCCACCAATAAGGTCAGGGTAGGTCTGATCGGTCGGTCGGATGACTTATGTTTTTCAGTATTTTTTTTTTTACTTAACTACTGATCCAATTTCGATATATATGTATATGGGACCACCTTTGAAGTAGGTCATGGTAGGTCTTTCTAGGGCGTCCTCTCCCGGCGTTGCCACTCACATCTGCCATATAAATCCCTTTTGTTAGTCGCCTTTCACTCATCCTCTCAACATGACCGAAACACCTAAGCATACTCTTTTCTACTTTTGTCACTACATCCTCTTTTAATCCGCAACGTTCTCGTATAATTTCATTCCTCACTCTATTGTTCAAAGTTACACCACACATACTTCGCTAGGAACAAGATTTTGAAATTGATTGTTCTTGAGATGAGCTAGCGACTAGATTATGAATGCTTTTAAATAAAACAACTGGCTTTCAGAATGAATAATTAATTAGTACTTATTATAAATACCTGGCGGACATTTTTGTACTAATATTTCAGAGTAATATACTATCTAGGTCTAGCTAATAAATTATTTCGTGAACGGCTTTGACTTGAGCCCTGGAAATATCAAGACATTATTTTGGTACCAACTAATTAATTATGAGCGATATATTAATTATCTTATGGGTATTATTATTTTTTTCTTTATGTTTTCTGTTTAATTTTGCATCATTAAGCTTTGCACGGTCTCTGCACTAGACGTCTTTTATCATCCCTTTATCAATTTCCCTGATAGTTAAGTAGGTATACGAGTCGCCACGAGTCGTGAGCTTGACATTTGTCAAGCTAATTTTTGAGTTTTTGTGTTCCTTTCGAGGTTTTTTTGGGTCGGCGGCCCAAAAAACCCAGAGAGGAACCTAAAATCCCAAAAATTAACTGGACATTTGTGCTCAGGACTCGTGGTAACTAATATACATAAATGTGTAGTCAACAAATAAATAAGTTTCAATATTTCTATAACCTTGTTTATCAAAAGCATTTGGGGTACTTGACAACTACTACAATCAATTGACATAGCTTTTTTGAGCTGTCAAAACGCGATTCCCCTATAGATTTTGTATGATAATAGTAAATTGTGACGTCACTTATTTGACTACTACTACTACTACACCATCACGCCTGTATTCCCCGAAGGGTTAGTCAGAGGTATAACAATGTACACCCACAGTTCGCCGGTATATTCAGGTCCCAAGTAATAAGGTGCGAGCCTATTGCCAACTTACTTGACAACTCAAAATATTATTGAAACTAAAAATTAAATTGATTGTAAATTATTAGAATTTTCTGTGTAAATTCAAAGTGTTTTTAAAGAAGTTGTGACTTGCAATTATTGGTTAATTAGCTTCTGCCTGTGATTTCGTTCGCGTGGTATTTTTCCGACGTAATTTACGTCTTTGGTTACTGCTCCGCTCCCGTGTGTCGTTGCGTGATGTTATATAGCCTATTCTATTCTTCATGTATGTGGCTATCATATTTAATCCGACTGTCAGTTCAGGACATTAGCGCATGTAAAAAAATACCATAAAATCTAATATTTTGTTAATCTAATGTTTTGTTTGGTTTTGGAATTTGTTCGAAAAAGTTACCGCGACCCTGGAACGCAAAGGGCATTAGGAGGACCTCGGATGGGTTTTAATTCAGTAAGAGTATAACATTCCCATTCCGCTCCACTCAGGGTGGAAGAAGTAATTTGACAATTTCCCATCCATAAAAAAAGTATAGATAGGTGTCAAATTGTCAACTATCCAATTGTTTACGAATTCATCGCCGGCATTCAATCGAATTTCATTTAAACTTTATGTGTATATTATCTTATGAATATGTAATCTTAGGGTCAGCTCACACCGAGAAACGACGCGACGCGACAGACGGTGCGCGCACAATGACTCAAAATATACCTTTATTTACTACACGAAGAGATACATATTTCATTGTGAAAATTTACACGACGCAGCACCATGCAGCGCTGAATTATCACAAAGAAAAGTGTATGTTTTCGTGTAGTAAATAAACGTATATTTTGAGTCGATATGCGCGCAGCGTCGCGTCGCTACGCGTCTCAGTGTGATACCCTTATGCTGCTTTTCCTACATAGTAACCAAAGTATATCGAATTATAGTGACGGATGTAAAAACACAAACGAAGACAATAGTTACATGTTCTTCTTCTTCTTCTCATCAATGCGATTTTTGTTTGTTCTTGACTACACTTGGAATTGGATCGATGACACCATAAAACAATAATTCTAAGACACAACGTCACAAAAAGAGCAGTTTATTTTTTACCCCTGAAAACCCGAAGAATTTATAAATAACTATAAATTACGATTTTTAGTTGCTTTGAAATCAATAAATAGTCAGTGAATTAGATGTCAAAAAAGTGACGTCATCATCATGTATTGTCATACAAAATCTATAGGAGAATCGCGTTTTGACAGCTCATAAAAAGTACGTCAATTGATTAGTGGTGTCATCTACCCAATTTCAGCTCAATGTTGCTTAGATTGATGGGCAGTATGCTTATTAACGGCTATGTGAGGTACACACACCACGTATGTGAACAATCATCGACCTACTCAAAATTATCCCTTTGTTTACGCAAGAATTACGTTTAACTGACAACTTCAATTTCATACATGACCGCCCCAACGAGGGACAGTACACTATGTGGGGACAGTAATGAATTTATTTATAAATAGACCAGCTATCAGTCAACCGTGTTCAGTTACGTCTTTGGTTACTGCTCCGCTCCCGTGTGTCTTAGCGTGATGTTATATAGTCTATACTATTCCTCTTGAATTTGGCTAATATATAATAAAAGAATTTTTCGATTCGAGACTAGAAGTTTCAGAGATTATCACGTTTAAAACAAACAAAAAATCCATATTATTATGTTCCTTCTAACATTTCCACCTCGTATATCAATATGACAAATTGACAATTCGAGAAAGCCGACATTCACAATAGAATTTTCTAGTGGAACCGTGCCTAAAATAATTGGATACCATAGTGTTTGTCCAATAACTTCACATTGGAAAGAAATGTCACACTTGCGTATAGGGTTGCCAGGTGCCCGGATAAAGCCGAACATAGTCAGGCTTTTTGGATGCACGCCTGGCCAAATTAGTCGGTGTCCGGCTTGTGCGGCTTTCGTTAGATTTTACATTTTAATAATTAGAAGTTGATTTCGACAAAAATTAATACAATACTATTATCATATTTTAAATTCAGGCATAACATCCGGCTTTTTGTTACCCAATTTTTCCGACAGGTCCGGCTTTGGCTTTGATCGGCTTTCCGAATTTAGAATCTGACAACCCTACTCGCGCACCTGGGCAGGCATTTCTTTTTTCCGAGTTTTTGGAGCATCATTGATTACAATCTAATGTCCATTAGCAGAAAGGACTGTCTATACATTTGCTTATTTATGGTTGTATTCGATTAATGAGTCTTCGGTGGTAGAAAAGCTACACAATATAAAAAAGCTGAACAGTTTTTGTTTGTTTGTTTTAACGCGCTAATCTCTGGAACGGCCAGTGGGATTTGAAAAAAAAAATTGTATACTATAATAGCCAGATTCATGAGGAATAGTATAGGCTGTATAACATCACGCTACAACGTACAAAAGCAGAGTAGTAACCAAAGTTGTAGCTCCATCATCAGCCTGCAACAATCCACTACTGGACATAGGCTGCTCCAATCGCACGCCACTTAGCTCGATTCTCGTTAACTCTCATCCAGTTGCTTCCAGCTACTATGCTAAGTTCGTCGCTCCGCCAAACCTGACCCGGGTTTAAACTCGTTTTACACAACATACCATCACGCCTGTATTCCCCGAAGGGTTAGGCAGAGGTGTACCTATGTACACCCACAGTTCGCCGGTATGTTTAGGTCCCATGTAATAGGGGGCGAGCCTATTGCCATTAACCGGGCACAAATCCTAACTCCGAGCTGCTACTGAGAATTTCATAGAAAAACCCAATAACACTTTTTGCTCAACCTGGGAATCGAACCCAAGACCTCTAGCGTAGCAGTCGCGCTTAGTACCACTAGGCTACCGAGACAGTTCTCGTTTAACTCGGGTTAAAAGTCCACGCAGTTGAAGTCTCTAGTAGAGCATTAATTCTGCCTCCAAATACTCATCATCATGACTTGGCAGATAAATTTGCGTCTCTCAATGATTCATAATAATGATGAAACATTGCAACACTATCTTTTAAAACTAGTCAGATCAAAAATTCTCTCACGTTTCGATTCATTTAGCGGTTAGCCTTTGTATGACAACCATTGTCACTACTGTCTGGTATGTAATTATGCGCTCACACGGGTAACTCAATTGCAAGTTACTTGTAAAGTTTAACTGTAACGTTCCGGCGACTCCCAAGTAATTTAGAGCAATTTCAAGATCGTTTAAAAATTACCAACGATTACGTAACTTTAGATTCGTTTGTTCACTTTAACACGTTGACTGTGGAAGAACACACCTGTTGTGTTTCTTTTAAAAACGCGAATGAGGTGCTCACGCAACCGTATGTTTTTGTATTTCGCTAAAATCCTCAAATAATAATAAAACTGACGAGATTATCTTTCTTTTTCTGTGTTTATTTAAACATGCAAATCTTTTGAACCTCACTTAAATTTTTTTTTGTATATTATAGCCAAATTCGTAAGGAATATTATAAGCTACATAATATTACGCTATGACACACGGGAGCGGAGCAGTAACCAAAGACGTTACTTAACGCGTGTGAAGACACCACACGAACGAAGTCGCAGTCAGAAGCTAGTCATTTCCTAAAAATACCGCAATGTGTTAACATATCCAACCAATAGTACCCACTATAGCAGATAAACTCCGTTTCAAAAGCCTCGTAAGCAGTGTTACCTAGTTATTAACTCCGATTTTGTACAATGCAGAATTGTATGCTCACGCGCATAGCAACTACGTTCATGTAATAAACCGGTTTCCGTTATTCATTATGTCATGGCGTGACGGTGATAACGAGTACAACGTGGATAAGAACTTAATCTGACTTCAATGTACCATTAATTATTAAAAACATCGATAATAATATTGCAAAACTATGAATTTTGACTTTACCTGTACTTACTGTTACTCGTGACTTAGCTATGTCCTGCCAGGGTTGCGGAATTCGTTCGAAAGAGTCACTGCGGCCGTGGAACGCAAAGGGCATTAGGAGGAACATGGATGGGTTTCAGTCAGTAAGTCTGACGCTTCCTTCCGCTCCGCCCAGAGCGGAAGGACTCATTTGATGATTTCCATCCTTAAAGAAAAAGCTTAGCTATGTGTTTTTTTTTTAAATGACGTCCCCCGCCCTTGGTGGGGCCGGAGGGAGTGGCAGACTTTTACTGACTAAAACCTATCCATGTTTTTTTTTTGTGCCCTTTGTGTTCCGGGGGCGCGGTATCTCTTACGAACAACCCACAGCCCCGGCAGGCATCGGCCCTCAGTGGCCCCTTCAAAATTTGATGACATTTGTTTGAAGCGCGTGTGGAACACGAATGCGCCGTCGACACGGCCTGTCGTTATGCAAATTACGGACGGTGAGCTACCCATTGCTCACCGTCCACAGGCAGCTGTGTCTATTGAAATAGCGTCTTTGCAGCATCAATATAAGACCAATAAAAGGATTATTTTGAGTTCAAGTTTGGGCCAACATCTGTCAAGGTTTCTCCGGATTTATATTAGCTTCGAAGAAGTCAGAAAGTCTTTGAGTGTTTTCATAATTAGCCTGTTTTTTCGATCGTAGAAGAGCAATTTCCATATTGTAAGAACGTTCGCGTTCTTATCTCAGTGACAATCGCAATTAACCTCCATTTTTTACATTGTCGCGAGATTGTGACTAGATTTTTAATGATTTTAATTACGGGAATTGGCCTCCTGGTATTATGAATTTATGACTACCGAATTCGCCTAGCCCAAGATACACCCGCCAAAGCACGGCCTTTTGAATTATGAATCTACACTTCTCACCGCGTGTTACCGTTTTTTTTTTCCATTTTTAAATATGTATGTTTATTTTGTCAATATCCACGCCACATTTTCGGCCTATTCGTATATTACACAACTCCTGTTCTCAATAGCTTGCATTTTGACAGTTCAATGAGGTGACTTATTTGTAGAAAAACCGTAAAATTTTAAGGCCCGGTCTCCACCAAAGCGGTGTTAAGAAATATTTTGTACAACCAATCACCGTGCGTTACCTTGCTTGCACGTCTGACCGCCTAGCGTCAGGGCAACATAGTATCCTATTGGATTTTTACGAGACGTCCCCGCTCCACTTTGGTGGACTCCAGGCCTGATAGTTGTATTCCCGTAGCGTAATGATTTTGTCTTGATAGCACTCTCGATTTCTTTTTAATATGAATAAAAAATGGCAGATTAACAATTGTGTAAACAAATCTCGAAAGTTCGAAACAATGTGTATTTAAATAATATATTTTTTAATTTTCTTGTCTATGTTGCGATAATAGTACTGAGGATAAATCATTCTACGCTCGGAAAACAACCATATAACCGAAAAATTTCAGGGTGTATTGGGACGGCATTCATCAACAAACGTTCCAATAAACAGTATTGAACTGTCCAAATGAACAATTGTATGTTTATGCAATTCGAACAAAGTCAAAAGTCTATGCCAGTAATTACGGTGATTTTTAACCTGTAATGTTCAATCAACTGCTATAATTAATGTATGGTTCAATTGTCGTTCAGCTAGCCCGTCTCGGGTACTACAAGCTGGCGGCCGCAGTGCAAGCGGACACCGAGCAGCGCCCGCGCAACGGACTACACCACCCACATCCTAAGGAGATCAGGTAAAGCATTAAAACTATATATTACTGAAAGCACTGCTGCCAGTTGCCGACCTAGGGGCAATTCTAGTAACCTTTTGAAACGTTCACATTTTAATGTATTGGTTAATATTTCTCCGTTTCTCCACTCCGCAGCCTCGCCCACCTTCTGTGGACAGGCAGCCTAAAGCTGGAGTTATAGTTACTTTAAAATCCATAAATAGTTATTCAATTGAATTAGCAAATAAGTGACGTCACAGTTTGCTATTTTCATATAAAATCTATGGAAGATTCGCGTTTGACAGCTCGTGAAAATGATATCAATTGATTGGTAGTGTTATACTGCCTCATTTTTTAATACTTAACACGCGCTTCGACCAAGTGTGACGTCACCTAAGGGTGTGATGCTATTTATAGACACACCACTATTCAAAATTAGAATGCATTAATAAATACCGTTATTTAACGTACTCTAATAGATTAGAAGTTTCTAGAACAATGAGAAGGACATTAATAAAGGCATTAGAGAAGAATTGAAAATAAGTCGTTTTATTCAGAAAGAAAGGCTCCTCCATTTTCATTCTTCGTTTTAACGAAGTTTTACTTTTAGGTGAGATGTGTCTTGTCCAGGGTTTGATTCCCCAGGTAGGGTAATTTTTTTTTTGGTTTGGGTTGTGTATATTTCGATTAGAAATTTGTGACTGTCTCGTGGCTCTAAAAGCACATAAAGCTCTGCTGTCATTGGTAGATTTTTGACAGTCGATTTCAGTCTGTTTTTGTTTTTTTGTTTTTTGTGTGTTTGTAACTGCCTCGGTAGCCTAGTGGTGCTAGGTGCGACTGCTACGCTAGAGGTCTTGGGTTCGATTCCCGGGTCCAGCAAAAAGTGTTATTGGGTTTTTCTATGAAATTCTCAGTAGCAGCTCGGAGTTAGGATTTGTGCCCGGTTAATGGCAATAGCCTCGCCCCCTATTACATGGGACCTAAAACATACCGGCGAACTGTCATACACACTGTGTGCATTGGTACACGTCTGCCTAACCCTCCGGGGAATACAGGCGTGATGGTATGTGTGTGTGTTTTTCTCAGAAACTCAATATGCTTATTGTGATTTGATTATATTTTTTTTGTGAACAAACTGCTCTAGAAATATATATTTTTTTTTATTTCTATTTGAAAAACCCTGATAATTTCAAATTCTCTGTATCCCTGACTTAGTAGAATCACTACATATTATAGTATAAAACAAACTCGCTTTCTCTGTCCCTATATCCCTATGTATGCTTAAATCTTTAAAACTACGCAACGGATTTTGATGCGGTTTTTGTTCATAGATAGAGTGATTGAAGAAGAAGGTTTATATGTATAATAACATCAGCATTGCACCCGAGCGAAGCCGGGGCGGGTCGCTAGTTATTTATAAACTGAAAATGCAGCCTTCGTAACGCTTAGATTTCTAATTCGCGACGCGCAGTACTGACTTGCTTAGTTAGTAATTACACCAGTGATTATACTAATGTAACTAGCTTCACTGGCGGCCCGCGAATTTATTCGCTGAGGTTTTTACCCTCGGTAAGTTACGTCTTTGGTTACTGCTCCGCTCCCGTGAGTCGCATTGTTTGTAAAGAAAGACGTTGATTTATTTAAAAAAGCTTCAGAACAACGATACCGTTCTGTAAGACCCATGTATCGCCATGAAATATGCCTGAGAAGTTCAAAAACTGCTTTTATGCACAAAAGTGTACTCTGCATGGCTCCGAAATTTTTTAATAAGTTACCAAATGACATAAAAGATTTGAACTTGACACAATTTAAGCGAAAATTAAATATATTCTTAATAGACAATTGCTACTGTACTATATTGACGAATTCCTTGTTGAAAAATTCACATAAATAATCCTTTTATGTAAACTTGCTACATTGTGTTATAAATTGTGATCGGAATAGGTAGAGCTATTTAGGTTTATTGACCGCAAACATTGATGTTAACATGGATATTCCACGGGATTCGGACTGATACTACGGGATTATATTAAATTTCTTTATTTTTGTCAATATGTTTAATAATGATTTATGTAAGCCAATAAGCGCATGAGCGACGTTGTTAAATTTTACATCAACAGCACGCTATAAAACTTTTGGCCAAGCGCGCAACGTTGCCGCTTTGTTGAGACGCGTAGTGTCGCCGCATTATGGAAACAAAGGAAAACATGTTTCTGTCGCTAGAGCGACACTCCTGATTTTGTCACTTTCTGCGCCACTAGAATTCAATTCTTTACCAACAGTAACTTGTCTCAGACCAATGAATTTTTTTGTTTAAATAATTGAATTATTGTTGAAGCGTATTGATTATTTTAATTCAGATTTTATTGTAAATACAAATTGTTCTATTTGATAATGTTTTGATTTTCTGAGGAATAAATAATTTGTATGGTAATAGGTATGTTTTTGTACAACTTTAGAATAAAAATGTTTAAATGATTGTTTATTCTTGAATAAGAAATTATTACGTAAAATGTTATATGGTTTAATGAATCAAGTTTATCTATTTATTATACACTCTTAATCCCGTCCTTCTTATATTTATGTACCCGTCAGAAAGGAAGTGTAATCTTTCATTAGTTCCGAAGGCGAGAATAGTTTTTTTATGATTTTACTACTTAAAAACCAAATCCCGAGGGTCGGGGAATATCCATATTATTCTAACCTATGGCAGGTACATAAAACAGTACTACCCATTCCGATCTATGGTTATAATTGACATTTCTATTTCTATAAGTACTTTTTAAATATTTTCATTTATAATTTTTAATTATTATACTACTAATAATGCATGCCCTTCGGGTAGATTATTTTGATTACATTATTTTGGATTCTATAAAACCTGTTGTAACACCAAAAATCGCGTTAATTAACACTCTGACTTTGAATCCGTAACCTAATTCGGGTGAGAAAAACCACGCGAACGAAGTCGCTGGCAGAAGCTAGTCTTAGATAAAACAAACAAAAAAATCTTCAGCTTTATTATATTTGTATAAATAAAAAGTGAAAGTTCTGTACAGATTTTGAGATTTGCAATGGATAGTGGTTACTGGCTACATGGTCATCTTCATGCTTTCTCCAAGAATTAGCGTGTACAGCGGCGCATGACACTTGATTGATGAGCGCGTGCTTCTCTAGCCTCGACGTAAAGTTGGGTTGACAACGGCGAAGCAAGTCATGGAGAATGTAGAATAAAAAGTTGTTTAATTAATAAATACACTATTTATGTAGCAACATAGTTCGATCTTCAAAAAAAATTCAATCGTCGTCTCGCCTGTCTTTGGTGTGGAAGGTCTGGATGAGCGAGGATGAGAGAGGCTAGAATTGAAATGTTTTTTGAACATTGAACGATATTGCTTCAATTATAGAGTTTTTAGCACTTAGCAATATTGATTCACCAATTCCTTGTCGGCACGATACGGCGCGTTGTGTAAGAGTCAGCATGATTTCAAGTCTCGCCTTACCAAACGACGTCTCGCCTCGCCTCTTTGTAACCTTTATGCTTGTTCTACACTTGCGTACATGCTCGAAGTTTTTATTGGAGCGAGATCAAACGTGTAGAACTGTAGACTAGGGATCAGATGCTTGGATGCATATTTATCTAAAGTTATTTTTTCGCTATAAAATGATGGACATGAATATTTTTTTTGTTCCATGCTGTTCTATTCATTCATTTTTTAAATGATCAACAATAAGATACAATTTTAAAGAAATGTGCAATATTCTGCTTTTAAATGGACCGCTACTTTAAAATTCGTTCGCCAATAATAATGATATATGGCTGCAAGCGTTGTCACTGGAGGTTTGTGGTGACGAATTGTTTTAACCTTTTGTGTTAAAGGTGAAAGGTCGAAATGATCTTCTTTCTTACATAACCTTGCAGGTTTGATTATGTAGTTACTGATAACGAAACATAACAAATTGCGTCAACTCAATTGATTATTTACTTTATTTTTGAACCTTGCAAGCGAAACTGGTTCTTATAACTCTCAAAATAAACCTGGCTATTGTTTTTAACCCCGACGCAAAAACGATGGGGTGTTATAAGTTTGACGTGTCTGTGTGCGTGTCTCTGTGGCATCGTAGCTCCCGAACGCATGAACCGATTTTGATTTTGTTTTTTTGTTTGAAAGGTGAATTAGTAATAGTATTGGGGAGTGTTCTTAGCTATGTTTGATGCGAATCGGTTCAGCGGTTTCCAAGTTATCAGCTCTTTTGTTCGCCGCGGTAGGGATTCATATTCTTCTGTCGGGTCTTAGTTAATTTTGTGTTTTTACTTATTTGGCCTGTAACTAAAGTTACTTAAATACTACTACCCGAGTACCATTAGTACCATTCCTAGTGAAATCCTACTACAGCTTTTGCTCGCGACTTCCTTTGCGTGGGAGACTAGTGTACTATAATACATTAGCTTAGGGATAACGTAGCTTCCTATTAAATATAGAATTTTCAGAATCGGACCAGCAGTTCCTGAGAAAAACGTGATCGAATAAAAACAAACAAACATACTCTAGAAGAATTATTGTCATAATTTTATGATTTCCATGTTTGTTTACAGCAGAAGCAAAACTACAACGATGGACAGTGATAGCCTCGTGCTATGGAGGCGGCCCCTCACCACCCTGGAATACTTCTTTAAAGAGCTGGTCATATTGATCTCCACAGGAGTACAGAGGTAACATAATTATTATTCATTATTTCATTTTATTTTTCGTGTTATTTTTAACCAATTTGTCTGTTTTTTTTTGTATGTGTGTCACGCGATATCTCCGCCAATTATGAATCGATTTTGATGATTTTTTTTTGTTTGATAGGTCATACTTCATAGGTGGTCCCCTATACATATATATCGAAATTGGATCAGTAGTTAAGTAAAAAAAAAAAATACTGAAAAACGTAAGTCATCCGAGTTATCGAATTAGCGTATTCTGCTTTCTTGTGACCTTTGAGTGGTGTCTTGTTAATTTACGTAGTATTACTGTTTCTTCAGGGATTTGGATGACAGGAAATTGATACAAAAATTGAAAAAGTGTTATTGAGTTTTTCTATGAAATTCTCATTAGCAGCTCGGAGTTAGGATTTGTGCCCGATTAATGGCAATAGGCTCGCCCCCTATTACATGGGACCTGAACATACCGGCGAACTGTGGGTGTACATTGGTACACCTCTGCCTAACCCTCCGGGGAATACAGGCGTGATGGTATGGAAATTGATACTACAAAGCGAAAAATAAAATCTTTTTTTTTTCAAATACTTAAAAGTGAAAAATAACTTTAGCTTTGGAAGTTTATGAGCTCAGGGGTGAAGTCATTTGATGATTTTCCATCTGGAACAAAAATAAAGCCTTTGGAAGTCTGTGCAATACAAAACAACACACAAAACCGAAGCCGCCGACTTCCAAAGCTTTTTTTTTTGTTTCAGATGGGAAATCATCAAATGACTGAGCGCGACTGCTGACCGTGGAGTCCTGGGTCCGATTCCCAGGTCGGGCAAAAAGTGTTATTGGGGTTCCAAATTTCTCAGTAGCAGCCTGAAGTTTGGAAGTTTATGGTGGTGGTGTTTGTGACCCCCTGTTTCCCGTCTGTTACGTTCAAAAGTGACTTTTAATGGTCTAACAGAAATAAATACTTTGTTTCAGGTTATTAGCATACAAACTGTTGGCGCTAACGATATTTGTGGCAACACTAGGCACAGTTATATCATACTACGTTAGCGGTCCACATCAACCTTACGTACAGGTTAATTATCATTTATTATTATTTATTATAACCGCCTCGTTAACCTAGTGGTTCTAAGCGCGACTGCTACGCTAGAGGTCTTGGGTTAGATTCCCAGGTCGAGCAAAATGTTATTGGGTTATTCTATGAAATTCTCAGTAGATGCTCGGAGTTAGAATATGTGCACGGTTAATGGCAATAGGGTCGCCCCCTATTACATGGGACCTAAACATACTGGCGAACTGTGGGTGTACATTGGTACACCTCTGCCTAATCCTTCGGGGAATACAAGCGTGATGGTATGTATGTATTATTTATAATACGAGGTAGATCGAAGACCTAGTGAAGGTCGCGGGAAGTCGCTAGATGCGGGCAGCGCAGGACCGGTCATTGTGGCTATGTTTAGGGGAGGCCTAAGTCCAGCTGTGGGCGTCTTTGGCTTATATGATGATGATGATGATGATTTTATTCTCGCATCTCAACCTAGGAGGTTGTCGACTGCTTAACAGGACTTTCCTGTGGTACCTTTAAAGTTAAGGCCTGGAAGACCAGTCCAGAAAGACCAATCACCTGAGAAGACCAGTCGGGGATCGCGAAAGGCACGTATGCCTCTGGGATTTCCGGCGTAAGTGTGTGAAGGGAACACCAGGGTGGGTTTTAATCAGTTGACCATTGGGAATTTCCACCACGAAAAAAAATATGGAGTCGTTATGGGAGAATCCATAATCATTATTAATTTATTTGCATACCATAATGTGTATGAAAGATGTTAAAAAGTCTTAAATTATGATTCCCGTGTCTTCTGTGTTCAGGTAGTGATAGCCAGCCTAGCGTGGTGGGGCTGGTGGGTGGTGCTGGGCGTGTGCAGCTCGGTGGGGCTGGGCACGGGGCTGCACACGTTCCTGCTGTACCTGGGCCCGCACATCGCGCGCGTCACGCTCGCGGCCTACGAGTGTGGAGCGCTCAACTTCCCTGAACCGCCTTACCCCAACGAGTAAGTAATATATTGAACCTCAAGTTTTATTTGTTTGTCTAAACACTATCTTTGAAACTGCTATTAGTGAAATTCTTTTTGTATGTGATAGCTATATTTGTGAGGCATAGTATAGGCTATTAAACATCACGCTACGACTGACAGGAGCGGTGCAGTAACTAAAAACGTAACCTAACGCGGGTGAAACTGCGGGCTACCTATTAAAATTATCATTATTTTGTGGTTTTACTCACGTACCTAATTATGCTCCTGCAATGTTATGTCTTCTATTCAGCCACCTTTGGTTGACTGGTAGAGAATGCCTTTAGCGATGGGAAATAATCAAATAACTTCTCCCGCCCTGGGCGGGGCGGGAGGGAGTGTCAGACTTTTACTGACTAAAACCCACCCATATTCCTTCTTATGCCCTTTGCGTTCTGGGGCCGCGGTATCTCTTACGAACAACCCGCAGCCCGGCGGGCAACGGCCCTCAGTGGCCCCTTCCATATGCTGACATATATTTGAGGCGCGCGTGGAACACGAACCCGCCGTCGACACGGCCTGTCGTTTTGTTAAAGGTAAGGACGGTCAGCTACCCATTGCTCACCGTCCACAGGCCCGTATCTACGGTGGCCGGGAGTCGTCTCGCGGTAAAGAATGCCTAAGGCATTAAGTTCGTCTTTTTAATTTTTTTTGTTGTATAATGTTTAAATAACATACCATCACGGCTGTATTCCCCGGAGGGTTAGGCAGAGTTGTACCAATTTACACCCACAGTTCGCCGGTATGTTTTAGGTCCCATGTAATAGGGGGCGAGCCTATTGCCATTAACCGGGCACAAATCCTAACTCCGAGCTGCTACTGAGAATTTCATAGAAAAACCCAACTCTTGCTCACAACTTTTGCTCGACCTGGGAATCGAACCCAAGACCTCTAGCGTGGCAGTCGTACTTAGCACCACTAGGATACCGAGGCAGTTCCGTTAATGTTTAAATAAATGAATTAATAAACCTAACATCATCAGTATGACCCCATAACATACACCAAAGTTGACTTTCATAGCGTATTCTGTTTCCATTCTATTCCAGCATAATATGTCCAACGGAGATCGACCCCAACAACGTGGTGACGATATGGAACATAATGTCGAAGGTCCGCATCGAGTCCATGATGTGGGGCATCGGCACCGCGCTAGGGGAGCTGCCGCCCTACTTCATGGCGCGCGCCGCCCGCCTGTCGGGCGGCGGGGTCGCCGAGCTCGCCGGGAACGATGACTCCAGGACTGGCAGGTGAGCTGCCCACACTTTGACAAAGAAACCGTTCTATGTCACAAATTACCATCACGACAAAGACATACAATAGGGCGGTCCTTATTGTGTCCTTATCATGTCACATATAAAGGCAACAATAATATTGTAACCAAGATTTTGTAAAAACCAATTTGAAAAGAGTGTCCATGGAGTTTCTTGCTCTTTATTCTCCATAGTGACCTACCTTTTGGAACGAGCAACTAGCTTCAACTTTTTCTACGGGTAATTTCTTGACAATTCAAAAGTGCCTGTAAATGGTCTAATTTAAATAAATGTTTTGACTTGATTTGACTTAAACATAATGTGACCATTTTTATTTTTAATCAAAAAGGGACAATGACAGTAAAGTCGAAATTAAAAAAATATCTGTGCGGGTTGGCTATTTTTAAATAAATTAAGTAGATACAAACAAATTGTACCTATGCGTACAATGAGGTAATTCCGATTAGTATTTGCTAAAATTTGTGAAATATTTGGAGAATATTCCCTGTTAAAGATATGAAGTTTATATCAGTCAACAAGTTAACCTAACAAAAAACGGGACAATTCTGCGACCTGACGTATCACTCGGGAACACCGGGACGGTGTTACGTATAAAGGGACGATCCCGTTCAAAACGGAATGTATGGTCACATTAAAGCCATAATGAACAAAGCAAAACGAGAAGTAATGTAATCGAGTACTATTCATTGGTTAATTAAAAATAAACTATCAGCAAAATATCGATTATATATCTGTCTTGTATGATTTATGCCAAAGGTATGTCTACGAAATACAAAAGCTTATAAATTGGTAATACAAGTCATCTACAATGACACTGTATAAATTATCTACATAACGCGGACGAAGTCGTGGGCAGAGGCTAGTCGTAAACACACGCCAACGTTCAAAAGATAAATTTTAAATCTGTACAAAAAATTGACGAGTGTAAGTACCGTGAGGTCGTTGAACTTATAAAAAAGTATGTACATTAGAAGGAGTATTTGAACTTGTTCAATACGTGCTTATTGTTTTTTGCTATCTTTTTTTTAGCGTTCCTCGACGTTTTTAAACTTGGAATACTTATTTGAAATGTCATAATTATTAATAAGAAGTTTTTATTGTTTGACTCTATGATTTATGATGAGCGTAATGGTTTATTTTTAAACTTAAAAAAGTGAGTGAAATATTTCTACTTAATATTAATTTTAACTGTAACTAGATTGAGTATTATTAATTTTTCTTTCATACATATATAAACTCACGCCCTTTTCCAATGGGGGTAAGGCAGTAACGACAGAACGCCACCTGCTTCGATTTATACATACTCATTTCGCCTCGTGCACGTTCATACATCTGGTCATACAAGCACGCCGGTTACGAGTACTGCGCAACCGACCTTTGTTTCTTTCTTTCTTGTAAATGACGTTCAAAAGTGCCTTTAATGGTCTAAACAACAACAACTTACCATCACGCCTGTATTCCCCGAAGGGTTAGGCAGAGATGTACCAATGTGCACCCACAGTTCGCCGGTATGTTTAGGTCCCATGCAATACGGGGCAAGCCTATTGCCATTAACCGGGCACAAATCCTAACTCCGAGCTGCTACTGAGAATTTCATAGAAAAACCCAATAACACTTTGCTCGACCTGGGAATCGAACCCAAGACCTCTAGCGTAGCAGTCGCGCTTAGGACCACTAGGCTACCGAGGTAGTCTCGAGGGTTAATGGTCTAATTGAAGTAATTATTGTGATACTTCGACTTTACTAATATTTTAAAGAAGTAACGTTTCTTGTCTTTTTTAACCTTCATCGAAGACAAAAGGATTGTTATAAGTATTCATGTGAATCTATGCATTTGTTTTTTGATTTGAAAGCTGACTTGATCAAGATTTTTTTCTTTCAGAGCTAAGCAAATGGTACAAAAGTTGGTCCAGAAAGTAGGCTTCGCAGGCATCCTAGCGTGCGCGTCGGTACCAAACCCGCTGTTCGACCTCGCCGGCCTCACGTGCGGACACTTCCTGGTGCCGTTCTGGACCTTCTTCGGAGCCACCGTCATTGGCAAGGCTGTCATCAAGATGCATATACAGAAGATGTTTGTCATCATTGCGTTTAATGAGACTTTGGTTGGGTGAGTGTTCAATATTTATAAGATAATCTCAAAAATAAAGTAATGGCAGTTTTAAAACTAGCCTTATTTTGGTGTCATTCTTCGTCGTGGTTCCAAATTTGAATTCTACTGGCCAATATATTAGTGTCATCCTTATTCGATATTTAATTCACGTCCATTTTTAAATTTAAGACCTTTTAGCCTCTCCGCTCACGACTGACTTTGTAGCTCCGATTATCGGATCGATTCATAAATCCATAGTTTCGTGGGACCGACTATATGTCGGCCATGTGCGTTGATATCTGGAGGCAAAGATGCATTGAAGAAGGGTTAAAAATTTAATTATTTTTGGATTTTCTTTTCTTATTAAGTTTATTTTATGTGATAGTTTCATTTGTGTGTGTAACATCGTTTTGGAGAGAAATCTGTAAGATGTAGTACTTATTATTATGAAAAAAATAAGTAATATTAAATAAATATAATATTAGAATACATATAGCTAGGAAAATAAATCTGTCAAATAGTCGATCGTAGGTCGAGAGGCTTAGACAAAAAATTGCAAGCTCATTAACACTTCCCATATTTTCTTACAGCCAAGTCCTTTCCTGGGTAGAAAGGATACCCTACATCGGGCCAAAACTAGAAGCTCCTCTACTAGAATTCCTGCGGAACCAGAAGGCTCGATTACACAAAAACGATTCAGCCACACCAGCCGAGAACCAGGGCTCGGTTCTATCGGGTCTATTAGAGAAATTTGTGCTAGCAATGGTTGTGTACTTCGTGGTGTCAATAGTGAATGCTCTTGCGCAGAACTATAGCAAGCGTGTCGGTAAGAAGAAGGGGAAGAAGCGTGAATAGGGTCTGCGAGCGCCGGGCGACGCGTTAATAGCTATCGGTACGTTGGTTTTGTATCTATACTGATATTATAAAGCTGAAGAGTTTGTTTGTTTGAACGTGCTAATCTCAGGAACTACTGGGTTGAATTGAAAAATTCTATTATACCATCACGCCTGTATTCCCCGAAGGGTTAGGCAGAGGTGTACCAATGTACAACCACAGTTCGCCAGAATGTTTGGGTCCCAAGTAATAGGGGGCGAGCCTATTGCCATTAGCCGGACACAAATCCTAACTCTGAGCTGCTATTGAGAATTTCATAGAAAAACCCAATAACACTTATTGCTCGACCTGGGAATCAAACCCAAGACCTCTAGCGTAGCAGTCGCGCTTAGAACCACTAGGCTACTGCATTTCTAAATTTCTTTATAATTATTAATTATGTCTGTACTATTTCCAGCGCGGCGGCGGACATCGGACCGCACGCGCCGGCGCCGGTAGTAGCGACCCCCTCGCGCATGTTACACTACATGATACAATACGTAACATGCTACACGTTGCACGTTGTACGTTGCGCACCGTGTTACACCTTACCACTATCTACCTGCCGTTCTAATGGCGTGCGTTGAAATATCTTAAAGTTATGTATCAGAATATAATGTTATATTGTACATAATAAACAAAATGAGCTTTGAGTATCACACGAAATGGCTGGGCGTTTTGTGGAATGAATAATGCTTCCATCTACAAAGTATCAAAAAACTGTTTTTCTCCAGAGCTAAACCATAGAGAAGGTTTCGAGCCGTACCAAAGAGTGCCGCCATTTTAAAAGGACGGTGAATACATAATATTGCTGTACATAATAGGCTACAAATATAAAAAAAAAACATGTACTGTCTATGTTTTTCTCTCAAAATTTGAAACCAATTTGACTCGATGTAATAGTTTGCTATAAACATTTTGACTCAATATAATATACTTACGTGCATAAAAATTGGGCCACTCGGCAAACTCGGATTTAACATATTTACAAGTTTGCGTATAAAAATATACAAATGTGTAAAATGTCAATACAATGGTCTACTAGGATATTGCACTTGAATGTTGCCAAGTGTCCCATTTGTTTTGCACGTGAGTGTAAAAAATGGTCAGGCAAAATAGTAATAATAGGAATATTAGAAACCTTGGATGGGCACAAACGTTAAATACTTGCGTAGTTATTATTTTGGGCATGTATTCTAGAACAATAATCTCAATTCCAGTCACGTATCTCAATCCTTAATAACACCAGCCTATTATTACCCCACTGCAGAACAAAAGCCTCTTCTCGTACAGAGAAGGCACGAGGTATCACCACGCTTGCTCAAGGCGGATTTGCAATTTCAGACTCATTAATATAAGTCCAGGTTTCCTCCCGATGTTTTCCTTCACCGATGTCAGTGATGTCCAAAATAAACTCAAAAAGTACATAATATGATTAGAAAAAGCCACATTGTAAATTGTATGACACATAGGAAGCTACATTATTGCCCAACCATATACCCTGGCTGCGCCCTTGTTTCATACATCCATAAGTATATAAAGAACAGCTATCGCCCGACCAATAGCTCTTGCCGTTACATCAATAATGTTATGTACATAAGTAGTTAGTATGGCAAACATATTGAACAAACATGGCGTCTTCTGTGACTTGTGTGAATATGCGCCCGCGCAGCTCATATGATCCTCAAGTGATAAGGTGCACGTTCAAATTGTTTGCTGGCTCATACTCCTAGAAAATTCAAACGGACATTGTTAAAAGTGTTTCTGTCGCTAGAGTTCACTTTAGAGTGACAGAGATAGCATGAGACTTAGCGATGACTTAAGTAACGTTTGAGTATTTGAGGTTAGATAAGTGAGTGACTAGAATTAGCTTAGGTCCTCAATTATAACCCTTAATGTTGTTGGGTTTGCAATTAAACTGAAAAAATTGGCTTGAGCCCATTAAATAATTTAGATTCTTTGTAATTAAATACAAAGTTAGTTGTTTTAATATTAATTTACAATGTTCATCTTCCATAATGATTATCATTGTTATCAATATTGTATAGCAATACAAGATATATCAAGAACTTGGCAATTATTTGCCATTAAAATGGTGTCGGAGCCGGTCGGCTCTTCGTCGAGTTGTCAAGTTTAGATAAATATTAATAAATTTAATTTCAATTTGACAATAATTGTTTACCGTTAATTTTGAGAAATATAAGAAAATCTGGTTTTTAATAGTACAGTCAACAAAAAAAGTCTTTGTTACCACATATTCTAAACGACAGCAAAAAAAGCAAGAAAGAAAATACCAAAATGTATGTTATTTATTATTTCATGTGATTATATTGATTCCAAAAATAACCTTTGGTGCTGTCCCATTATTTTGAATAGGGTTTTCACCTAGTCCGTGGTAGATATTATGTTTTTATTTTTAATATTTATTTTTCACATACAATTAATCTTATATTGCTTTGTATTTACGCAATGGCGGGGTTAACTTGATATTGCTGTTGTTTGTGACGAAAAAATATTGAAGATATGGTATAAATTAATATTTTTCAAGTCAAAAGTCAAAGAATTTATTTCAATTAGACCATTGAACGGCTCTTTTCAACTTCATTTACAAAAAGAAAAATAATAATATTGAATCGTGACGTGTAAAAACTGAATCAATCAATCCGATCAGTAGTACGATAAGGCAATATTTTTAAAATGATTTTTCAATCGTCAAGTAACCTTTATCTGTTGGATAAATCTGTCACATTTATCCAACAGATAAAAGATTTTTTATTATTAATAATAAAATTCATCTGACAATTGAAAAATTCAGGACTTAAACATACTTAGGTACATAAACTCACGCCTTTTTCCCATGGCAGGCAGAACCACAGAACGCCACCTGCTATGCGTCCTTACATACTCCTTTCGCCTCGTCCATGTTCATACAAGTACACCTTGAAGTCATTAATTTATAACATAACCTCTTTTTTTAACGTCACTATGTCGAGTTAACTTTGCCCAAATTAATATTAAGTACCTATTACGGAAGAAAGACATTTTTGTATCTCGTGTTTATAAAAAATGATTAATGATAAGTAGATAAATGATGTCCAGTATTAAAATTAAGGATTTTTTAATTATAATAGGAATGAATTCAATGTGTAAGTGGTCGGATGTCGCATTCCTTATATGTAGACAGTTTTAAAATTACAGTTTGATATAAATGTTTTGAATTTTAAATGATATATAGTTGATATTTTTGGGTTTGTGAAATGTTAATTATTGGGACATTTTCTTCTTCAGTGGATTCTGTTTCTTAAAACTCGTATTTTCTTTTGTCTCTTTATTATGTATGTGCTCTTATCCCTACTAATATTAATAATGCGAAAGTATCTCCGTCTGTCTGTTACGCTTTCACTACTAAACCACTGAATGGATTTGGATGAAACTTTGTACGGCATAAGTTTAAGCCCCAAGGAAGAACATAGACTTGTTTCTATTCCGCGACCGCGGACAAAGTCACGGGCAAGAATTAGTTATTAACACTCTCACTATGCTTTCTTTATAATCATCCTAAATTTGCATCATAAAAGACATTTTGTAAGAATTTTTTTCTCACCTGGCAATAATTAACATTTCTATCAAACCTTCAAATAATATTGTGGGTAATTTTATGAATTAAAAATAGCAGCGTGCAAATCTATCTATTGTCTATACTCTAACTGTAGTGTTGTGGATTAGGTAAATGTAGGTCTCAAATTCTGCTAAGTTATGTCTTAGAATTAAATGATTAATTACTTAGTTTTTATTAATTCACGGTGTGGTTATAGTTTTCACAAAACATAATTAGTGTTTCAAGTATTTTGCACATTTTTCTAGACATTAAAATATTGACTATTAGAATTTTTCCCCTACATGAGCGACCAACAGCGAAGTAATTGGGTATTATGAAATCACTAATCAATTGACATGGTACTTTTTATGAGCTGTCAAATTTCGTATACAATAGTAAACTCTGACGTCACGTTTTTGCCAACTCAATTCATTAACAATTTATTGATTTCAAAGCAACTGTATTTCTAATTTTACTGTTAATTGAAAAGCAATCGGGTTTTAGAGCTTAAATTAAATATGTTTTTAAAAGTAGTTGTGTCTTGGAATTATTGGTTAATGGCGTCAAATACCCAATTCAACTCATTCATAAACGCACAAGTTTCATAAAATCTATTCATTATTATGTGTGAATAAAAATAGGCAAAATATACGTGCTTTTTACGTTAAATAATATAACCAACCATGGTGCCAAATACAGAGTATTTATTTATGTAACCGATAAGCGACGTTCATAAATGATATAGATGTTAAAAATATATTTCATTAGTGTTTGTCAATTTCAACCTTATGTCAATGTAACAAGTCACATAACGCGTTTTCGAAATTTGAAATGATTAAGAGAAACAGATATTTTTGTAGTGGTGATTAAAAATTAGGTTTTAGCAGAATTTGAACCTAAAACTAAACTCTAGTGACATTCATTTAAATTGTTCATAATTTTTATAGTTTATTGTAATCTACATTCTGTTAAAGTATGCTTTATGCTACATTCCACATTATTTTAGTTCTATTTATCAAACAAAATGTAATTTTGTGGACTTCCTGGTTGTCTAAAATCCTTCAAAATATTGGCTGTAAACAGGGTAGGCTTCAGAGCCGGTTAATAAATGTAAAGTTTAAACAAAATATTTATTCAAATATATCTTGGAAATTAAATTCAATTAAAATCTCCTTAGTGATACAAATCACTGCCATAGACACAAAAATGTTGCAATGTTGCAAAAGTATTTGTTATTATTTTAATAATCAGTAATTAAAACAGGATTGTTCTATTGTAATTAATATGTTTTTTTTTGTCCTAAAATTGTATATAAACAAAGAGAATGTATTCGTATATTATCGTAGTTTGTACAGTGATGTGGAGTGGTACATTAGTACAAAATATTGCTTATTTTTTTTTTGTAAGTATGAGGTTTCATTCTCACAAAGCAATAAATGAATGTTCACGAAATGCTGCGTTTTATTTTGATACCTTTTACCGGCGCAATGAATTCTCTGTTTTAGATAACAATATTTACCTAGGCCTCGAGAAACTGAATGCTTTCTTTTTTTTTTTTTTTTTTTGTTTCTGGTGGGTGGGAAATCATCAAATAACTTCTCCCGCTCTGGGCGGGGCGGGAGGGGCCTCAAGAAACTGAATGCTAATGCAAAGGTTCAGTTCCATTAGTGAAAAATACAGTCAAGTAGGCAGTATTTGCAATCATATAGGCTACAGTTTTGGGTGCACACCTGTTGAGCCGGAATCATTTGGTAGTCCTTAATCAGCTGACCTCGAAGGTTTGCGATGTGAAACAATGTGAAAAGCCATAGGCAGCAATAATAAGGTAGCTTTTCAACGCTCAAAATAAGAGCCAGTGTTAGTCTGCCGGAGCGTAAATCTGTAGACATGTGACATTAAAAAACGAATTTTGTACGTGTTCGCCCGGCATACGACGGGTTAAGCTTAACGAAGTAATACTTGTGTACTTTTGAAGACCTTAAACCCGTTCAACCTTTGTCATGCATTTTTAAGGAAAAAGAAAAGGAAATATCACTTTGTTTCGCGGATGACTAAAGAATTATGCCTAACATGTTAAAAATATTATATATTCCTGAACGCAATAAAAAAAAAAGTTGCAAATGTCAATGTCTATTAAGTTTGAGGTTATCTGGTCGCGAAAATAAAGATTAAGTTTTATTAATTAGCAAATACTTTATTACTACAGTCGCAATGTTGCGGCGATTAGCCACTACAATAGTTCAATCTCGTGGTATCAAACACACAGTTAATGTAAAATGGGTAAGGCCAGAGTACATGCCTGCATACAAACCTGAAAAATCTGGGGACTTGGAAGGCCTGCCTCCCATTCCTGAGACCGCTATTGGTCAACGTTATGCTTTAACTGAAGAAATTAAAGAGTAAGTAACATTATTTTTGTAATTGCACGAAGGTAGGCATTGATTGGTATGTTATGTAAAAAAAGTATTGTGTGTTGTAACTGCCTCAGTAGCCTAGTGGTCCTAAGCGCGACTGCTACGCTAGAGGTCTTGAGTTCGATTCCCAGGTCGAGCAAAAAGTGTTATTGGGTTTTTCTATGAAATTCTCAGTAGCAGCTCGGAGTTAGGATTTGTGCCCGGTTAATGGCAACAGGCTCGCCCCCTATTACATGGGACCTAAACATACCGGCGAACTGTGGGTGTACATTGGTACACCTCTGCCTAACCCTTCGGGGAATACAGGTGTGATGGTATGTGTAAGTATTGTATATCCACTGTTAACAATTTATTGAAAAAATTTTGGTCACTTTTGCAATAGCCATTAATTGAAGTGGTTTTCTAGTGCGTGTCTGGTTTATTGATTGCTCTGAACCCTTAAAATTCACTAGTGTCATTTACATACATTTTGAGAAAAAAATATAAAAATATGTTATTTGCAATTGCAAATAACATATTTTTTTAAGCCACCAGTGTTGTGTTAAGACCCGAGATGACGGTGGTTAGGGATCCAGAGCGAGGAACCTCTTCCCATGCTGCATCTTACTCTGGACCCGGCCCTTGAGCGATATTTTCTCATTTAATTATTTTTATGGTGTAAAGTTCAAATCTTTTATTATTATTCTTGATCTGTTTAGTTTTTATTTATAATTTTTTATTTCAACTTTCAGTGCCTCAGAATCAGTGAAGAAGATATTCTCAGTGGGCCACCTTGGTCGCAAGGAGTACAATCGGTTAGTCAAGCAGGAGTTGATAGATAGAGTACGGAGACATCAGTACGACTACAGCACTGCGGAAACTAAAAGTATGAAAACATTTGGAATTATTAACTACTTGATTTTTTCCTGACATTCTGTTACGTCTTTGGGTATAGCTCCACTCCCGTTCATTGTACCGTGACTTTCTATACGTACAAACCTTCCTCTTGAATCACTCTTATCTATTGCTGAAAACTGCATTAAAATCCATTTAATAGATCTAAGCATACATACAGCTGGAGCAACTTGGTTTTTATAGTACCTATGTAAAGATCATCATCATTGTAGTGAACTTAGATATAAGTTGTTCTATTAGAAATAAGTCAATAGTTGGTGGCAGCACGTTTGTAAACGTCATCGGTCTGCAATAAACCTTGCTTATGCATAGTAGTTTCGTTATGACAGTTTCTTTCCCCAACACCCGCGTGCTAAAACATTGCAATCATCATATTAGCCGCAGGACTTCCACTGCTGGACATCGGCCTCTCCCATAGATTTCCAAAAATACTGGCTATGAAATTAAATACTTATTAACCTCTCGTGTGCCGGAACGAAGATCAACGCTCAAAATAAGCCAGTGTTAGTCTGCCGGAGCGAATATCTGTAATTATGTGACATTAAAAAATGAATTTTGTACGTGTTCGCCCGGCATACGAGGGGTTAATATTGATTTGGTATGAAGAAACATTGTCAAAAACCTAAAGTCACAGTTGAACAACAGCTTGTAAGCCATCAGAGGTGTACAATAATTAAGTTAAATAAGGAAGTCAAGCAAATATTCTTATTAATATTTGTTCACAGTTGCATTCCTCACGGGACAAATTCGTTATCTTCAAGACACCATGGACAAGTTTCCTAGAAATAAGAAAATGAAGGTAAATAGTAAATTAAAAGTTTACATAGCATAGACTCTCATCCAGCTTTCAAGTTCAATTAATAATGGAAAAATTAAAGGTGTACAAAATGTCTACTAATATTATGAAGCAGAAGTGTTAAAGAAATATACCGGCGAACTGTGGGTGTACATTGTTACACCTCTGCCTAACCCTTCGGGAAATACTGGCGTGACGGTATATATAAGTGTTTGTTTGTTTGTTTGAATACTCCATTCTCTGGAACTGCTGGACCAAATCTCTTTTTTTTTTCTAATAATTCAAATAGACGAATGACACAGGTAAAAGCTACATACATATATACATAAACTCACGACTTCTTCCCATGGAGGTAGGCAGGAACCACAGAACGCCACCTGCTACGATCCTTACAAACTCTTTTCACCTCGTCCGCGTTCATACATCTGGTCATACAAGCATTCCGGTTACGAGTACTGCGCACCGGACCTTTCTGAAGAACTAGTCTATATTAGAATTTAATAGAAAAGTCTATAATAAAATAAAATTAATAATCATTTTTTATATAATATTTCGTTCCAGCAACTTGTCCAAGAACGTATTGACAAAAGGAAGAAGCTATTGAAGTTTTTAAGACAATATGACTACAAGAAGTATGAATGGCTGTTAGAGAAACTCAACATTGAATACAAAGCACATCCAGAGTAAGTAAACAGTATTCATTTTTATGTGTGCAAGCAATACTGGACCTTAGTTTGCAATGTGTAAAGCAGAAACTCTCTAATTCTCCACACATGGTATCAATCTTGGAAGTTTTTGTGTTTACTATCCCATTGCATTTATTTTTATATGAAGCAATGGCAAGAAGATAGGTACAACACAAATAGTACTTCCAAAGTTTCCGTACTAAGGGCGTTTGTGCACTACAAAGAATTTTACCGTCCGGCAGTCCGATTTCTTACAACTGTCAATGAATTTCAATGAATTCTCAATGAAAGTCTATGTAAATTTGACTGCCGGACGGTAAAATTCCGTGTAGTGCACAAATGCCCTAAGACCTGAGTGCCCTTAAGATTAACAAAGTTTGCATTAGAATGTATCCCAGTTGCAAATGTTACCTCGAATTTGCCGAGTTTTTGACATTAATTTATATTGAACTAACAGCCAATGTCATAGTAGAATTGGCCGTTAACCTTTTTACCGCCACCGTCATGTATAGATGACAAACCAAAAAGTGCCCAGCACGCCACGGTCACGATCCCATGACAGACTTTTATACGTAAATAAAACTCATAAAACAACATTGAAATAATTTTGAACTCACTACTATTTTGTGGGTATTAAAGGATGAATTCGTAGCTTGGTGCTGAGGGCACGTTTTTGCTTTTCTGACATGGCGGTCAAAAGGTTAAATAAAATCTTGAAATTAACTTGTTATATTCATACTAAAACACTCCCCAAAACGCATAACAACATGGCAATGCCTTACCATTATTCCACATTGTAACAAATGAACAACAACATTCCATACAACATTCCAGATCCTTTCACAAGCTATCCCGCATGGAGTCCATCAGGAAACTCACCGAGATGCACTGTGAAGATATTCGCAACAAAAAATTGTCGGACTATAGAAACTTGCTTGAAAGTCAACAAGGACCGTACTTACAGCAGAAATTAGATGCTCTAAAGCTAATTCGAAGTGAACAAATTGAACTGAAGCTACCGATTAGTGTTACTGAGCAAGATATCAAGAAAGTGGAACAGCAGTATGACGAATGGAAGATCAAGGATGATATTAAACAACAAGCCAAGAAAAAGAAGAGAAATATTGTGTTGGATTTGAATTGATTACTGTAACTTTATTAATATAGTTAGTGGAAAGTTTATATTTGTCTGAAAAATATATTTTTTTGGCCCCAACTTTGTTGAACGTCGGTTATCGCGAACGCTGACGAACGCGTATTGAAAATATTCGCGTTGACTTACTTTTTGTACTTTATTTATTCATTTAAACTTAATGCAACAAAAAGTACAAGGCGGACTTAATGCCTTAGGCATTCTCTAACAGTCAACCAAAAGTGGTGAAGATATAACATGGCAGGTGCCTTTCGTGGGATTGAAGCATACTGCTCACCAAATTTCATCATAATCGGTTCAGTGGTATAGCAGTGAAAGTGTAACAGACAGATAGCCAGAGTTACTCTCTGTATGAAACACCTGCAGTAGGACAATAATATTATGGTATTAATTTAGTTGAAGTCAGTACAAGAAATATAGTTTAAAACCATTTTATTCATAAGTACAAATTACATACAAAACTTATCATTAAAAAATAATCATATAAAAGTATAAAGCGTATTGTCAAAATCAGTCGAATTTGGACGGAGTATATTTTACATAAACATTGGACATTTTGAGTATATAATAGCGTTTTTATATTAAAATAATGGAATGAAATACTTAATATTAGGGAAGACGAAGCTTATTTCCTATAATTTACATAGAATATGGCTTTAGGCTAAGATTTTAGGCGATAGACGATAATACAGGCAAATGGTATAATTCTTCTGTTTGTATGTCACTGAACTCTTAAACGGCTGGACAGATTTCAATGAAATTTTTTGTGTGTTTCAGTGGATCCTTGGACAGTTTTGATTCACAATTGTATAAAACTAAATTGAAGATGAAACTAAATGACTTGGCAGTTCATTTTCATACAAATTCTGTTCCTTATTCTAATATCAACTGTGCAATAAGTAGGAGTAGAGTTCTACAATAAAAGTACTTGCCTGTATTATAATCATTACGTCATTAGATAAATTGGAAATCGTCATGCAGTTGTCTGTTTGTTCAGTATAAAAAAGAAAACATAGCAGCATGTTGTCAATCATTTCAAGATCTTAGCATAATACAGTAGCTAACACCATTCAATCCAAGACACACACTTCTCTAAAACAAATCTGGTTAATTGTCAGTTAATTGTTACTCAATCGATTTAAAAGATAAGTGACGTCATAGTTTAGTATTCTCGTATAAAATGAATCGCGTTCTGACAGCTCATAAAAAGTATGTCAATTGATTAATGGTGTCATCTACCCAATTGGAGGTTACTTTTAACAGTAAACAGAAAACTTCATGACGGAATTGGCACTGTTGTAATAGCACTGCAATGTGGCCCCACTGGAACTCCAGCTTCAGAGCGAGGTGGTGTGCGGCGCGCGCGCGTAGGCGGTGGGGATGAAGCCGGAGCGGCGGCACTTGGGCGCGTGCGCCCACAGCCAGCCCTCCACCGTCTGCTGCGTGAGGTCGGCGTACACCCACTCGCCGCGCTTCACCGACAGGTCGTCCGGAGCTTGCGCCTGGAACCAAACATATACCGTATCTTTTTTATCATCACGCAAGGAAAAAGCGTTATGCCCTCTCCAGGCTACCTTCCCTCTCTTTTTCTATTATATCTACGAGTGGGAAACTTCGTTTGGTTTTCATTAAAAAGGTCTACGCTGTGAAAATCGTGAAAGGCGTGATGTTATAAACACAAATTAAAGAAAAATCATTTATTTCCGCTAAGGTGACGCACATAACATAAAAATGTTGCTTCATCAAGTCCAAGACAAAAAAATTGCTGGTATAAATTTTGTAGTGTGGTTATGATGCTTTGTTGATAAAATGTAATTATTTTATCAATAAACCATTACAACATCACCAAGAAAATGAAGCTAAAAAGTTTGTTTGTTTGCCTCTAATCCAAGACGAGGTCGCGGGCAGAGGTTAGTTACCTTATAATCGTAAAGCATGACTAGTTCGGTGCCGTGGTATCGTCCGTCGGTGTCCTGTGGCTGCGCGTTGTTGAGCTTGTTGTTCATCAGCGAGTTGTTGGGATTCGTGGGCGGCGGAGATAGGATGGGCTGCGTGTTGTCTTGTTGTGTTGCTGGAAGAATATAGTTTTTTTATTGTAAAAAATAACGTGTGGTAAAGTTATCCTAAGGAAAACTTTAACCATGGACTAACTATAGACCTACAGTTAAAAAATATCGACAGTTTAAAAAAAAAGTTGTTCTATTTTGACTGTGTATTTTGCACTTTTGTGTGGAGTAGGTTACTTTTCTTATAACCATGTATGTACGGTATTCAAGGTAAAAGTTCCCCCCGTTACAGTGGCCAAAGATCCCAGAGTTGCCATACCTATGTCATCTTAGCATGGCTGAAATTTTGGGAATAGAGGAATACGGTATTAAAAAAAAAAAGAAGAACCTACTTATTGTCAACATCTTCAAAATATTGTACCTACTCTTAGTTCTCAATAAAGAATTACAATTTGACAAGATTTGCGTACTTGATGAAAATTAATTGGGTTTTCAGGGCTAAAAATAATGTGTATTTTTTTAAGAAGTTCTGTCTTGGAATTTGTGGTTAACTAGCCTAAAAATGATATGAGGAGTCTGTTCTACCTTGAACAACGGCGGGGTACACGAAGCCTGAGGGAATAAAGCCCTCTTGCCCATCGCTGCGCACGATCCAATACCAGTCGGGGTCTTCTCTATTTAGAACTGAAACACACAAGTTGATAGCTTTTGTCATATTCATTAATTAATTTTGTGAATACAGGGCACAATGATGATTTATAAAAGTGTTTCGTGTCACACTGGATATTGAATTTTCTGTGGATTTATTTTCGATAGATAAATAGTATTTTTTTGGTTGATGATTACGGTTTCAATTATTTGTCGAAATAAAGTTTTTAATTGCTTTAACTAAATTCTAAATTCAACCCCATACAAACAACATAACCAAACAGACTGTTTTAAGATTGCGCGCTACCATAATCAGCGGATTTTTAAAGCAAAAAAAAAAGTCGTTTACCTGCATTCATTTGCTCAATGTTGCTTAGTTTGACGGGCAGCATTCATGCTTTTTACTCGCCTTATTGTAAAAACGTAAAGTTTCATGTGAAGTCGTAAGCAAAAGCTAGTATAAGATACCATCACGCCTGTATTTCCCGAAGGGTTAGGCAGAAGTACACCCACAGTTCGCCGGTATGTTTTTAGGTCTCATGTAATAGGGCCAAGCCTATTGCCATTAACCGGGCACAAATCCTAACTCCGAGCTGCTACTGAGAAGTTCATAGAAAAACCCGATTACACTTTTTGCTCGACCTGGGAATCGAACCCAAGACCTCTAGCGTAGCAGTCGCACTTAGGACCACTAGGCTACCGAGGCAGTCTAGTGTAAGATATTTCATGAACATGTTTTTTAAGACTCACCAGTCACAAACTCCCCGCGCTCTACATCCACATCGTTCTCGTCTCTTGCCGTGAACGTGTACAGCACCACGTACCGTCCGGAGGGATCTTTGCTGAACGGACACGCCTCTCCCTCGCTGCCTAGCTCGGAGTGCCCGTCGTTTGTTACCCCGTCCGATACGGATAATCTGGAACAAGGCGAAAGATATTGATGAATCTATTTGTAGCATTGACTTTTAAATTGGAAGCAGCGTTGGAATGACGCTAGGGGCACTCAGGGTTCGTGCCGAGGGATATTTCTTCCCATTATTTAAAAAAATTTCTGCTATGAATGAGTAATTTCATATTATACCAAAATTGTATATTGAAAATTTATCCTTTTTATGCAAAATTTTGGTGATGGGGAGGTATTTTTTACAGTTCCCAGAGGCGGCGCGGCACTAAGGTTAAATCCGTTATCCGCATTAATTAGAAGGTATCTTGGCTTAGGTTGGTGGTCTTGGTTGCTCGTGGGTTTTTAGGATTTCGTTGAATTCGATACTACAGAATCCGTGAGAATTTGTCAAAAAACAAGCAGTACATGAAAAGTGTATTGGCCCGACACCAGGATGTGTCTGTCTCTGTGTGACTGTCTTACAGGATATTGTTAAAAACAATCCTTATGGTAATGTTTGATTTTACCAGAAATTTTGAAGGTAAAAACTTGCAGGAACTGTATATCATTATGGTTCTAAATACTCACTGTGAAACGTCCCGATGCGCCAAGTCGGTGGGAGATCGACTCCTCGGCAGCTTCTTCTTAAGGTCGTGATGTTCGCAGGGGGCGCAGTACGAGTGCGGTATGAAGCCTTCCCGCCGGGACTCCGCCACGATCACGTACACCCAATCGTTCTCACGATATAATACGTTCACTATTTGGCCGCGTTTTACCTGGAAAATTGAGTTTTTTATTATAAGCATGGGCGTGAGTTGGGATAAAACTTAGCCACAAGATTGGTGGCGCCAGTAGCTTTCTTCCAGCTTATTATTATCCCTCTGCAAGGCCTGTTCTGGTACAGAGAATGCTTAAACTTTGATCACCACACTTGCTTGAGGCAGATAGAAAGGATTGGACTTTCCTTCACCAAAGTCAGTGATGTCCATGATAACCTTAGTCTTCATCTATCAATTCCTATAGCTCCAAGCATCAGGATAGCAAAGTATGCAGGTCACTATAGGTAGTTGCCTGATTGTTTGAGTAATAGTATTACATTCACACTTCAGGCTGGAATCATCTATAATCATCAACATGAGCAGGTTTTTCTTGCTTCAACCAACGTGTTTGTAGATGTACATTGGTACACCTCTGCCTAACCCTCTGGGGAATACAGGCATGATGGTGTGTGAATTATTCGCCAGTGAGTATACACACACACACACACATTAGCAACCACATAAGCTTTGGCATATAATATACAAAACAAATAGTTATCTAACCTCTAACTCATCATCAACGCAAGGAGCGAAGTCATGTAGCACCACCATCTTGGAGTCAGGACTGAGGCCATGCTCCTTCTCGATGCCAACCCTCACGAGGGTCTCTATGCTGGCTGAGCCCGTTATACGTCCCATTCCAGGACTTAGCCCCGAGCCCGGACGTGATAAGTCTTTGTCTGAATCTCCACTGCTCGCTAGAAAGATATCAGTTAATATGAATTAATGATAATAAAAGGAATTAAGTAAGTTGTAGAAAAACAAGTTTCTAAGTTAATTTATCCAGTTACATATTTAAAGCTAAATATAGAAATTAGTTTGCTTATTTTGTAGACAGATCACAGAAGTTAGAGAGATGCAGGTCTACCGAGTATTTGAATAGATGCTTGGTTTTGCATTAAAAAAAAAACTAAATTGCAATAGTACAACTAAATTGACAAAGATCAATTCATAATGTTGCAAAAAATGAGAGTAGGTTGTAGTCTGTGAGTCATAAAACAGCAATATTCAGTGTAATCAATCTAGCGTGTCTGGTAAATCAATTACCTGTTATTGCATGGTTTATTGAATTCTAAAAGATCTAAGTTTTATCTTATTACCTAGTAAAAAAGAAATATTTTTGTATAATAAATAAAATTGAGTTTTGCAAGCTAAATCTGGACTATGATTAATCTTTAAAATTAACTTTAGTGAAGGTTTTCATTCAAAAAGGTTTAGTTTATAAGTCTAAATCACACATTCAAAAACTTTTTGCATCTATGGTCCATCAACTTTTTTTATTTAGCCAGCCATTTACAATAGGTACCTAAATTGAGGTTCTCACGGTCAAGGGTATTGGGCATACAGGTTGTCAGGTGAAACAGGATGAAATTACTAGTTTTATATATTTATAATTATATAGAAAGTCTGAGGTCATTGACTTGAAAAGTTCCCAATGAAAGCTCGATACTTACATTTCTTCTTCTTCCCCCTTCTAATTCTAACTGGACACAGAAACGCCATAATGTAATAAACCTAAATTAACACATAACTAACAAAATTAGGTTAAATTCAACAAGTTATAGTCACTACTTTGAATAAAATACGATTTTCTCACGATTTCCTACATGTCAAAAAAGTTCACAAAACAACTTTTTTTATACGTTTCGTTACTGCGTTCGGGTTGTACGTTTCGTTTTTCGCAAATGTTTAAAGTTGTGATTTGATTTTTTTAATGTTTCATAAAAATTTAATTTTAAATTCATTGATTTTATTGATGAAAAATCATACATTTTTGTATACCAATGTCTTGAGGTTTTTTTTAGAAAGTCTTAGCAATAGGTACTATCTGTCACATGATCGGAGAGTCATCAACAAAAGCCACTATTCAACCTTTTCAGATGTTATTTTCTTACGCCATCTCTAACTAGCCCTCGCAATGCGCATCTAGTTTATCTAGCCACCTCTTTCAATAATTAATTATAATATATAAGCGTCTTTGCACACGACCAATTTCTTGACCGATTTTTGACAGACTTCTTCTCGCCGATGAAGGAGCCTTTAAAAAATCAACCCGATATTCGGTAGTGTACGGAGACGCTTAAACTAATTTGATTTTTCACGTACTCACTGCGTAAAGGTTTCTTACAAATATACAACAAGTCTTTTCGAAAAATGTTTATTTCACAGTATTAGGTAGGTACACGATAATTATAAAGGCAGTCGTCAGCTTAACTACTTAACTTCAGATATATTTGGCACATGCATAATGGAACAGCAAAGTACAAAAATACACAGAAATTACTTTCAACAACTTTTAACTCTAACGTTAATATGAAATCAAACTTAACTAAGTAGATGAATACACACAGTATCGTTAATTTATATCGTTTTAACATCCATTTATCTCTACATAACATTCAAACATTAATAATATGGATTCATTTTGTTTTTGAATCGTTATTTTTTTAATAGGGGCCATTAAATTTTTCAATATTTTTGTTGATCAATAACTTAGTAATTTATTAGGTAAATACAATCATTTATCTTCATAGGTACATAAATATAATTTATATACTACTTTAACATTTTTTTAACAGGTTTAGAAGCAAAAGAGCGCTTATTGTCAAAATTCATTCATATAAGTAACTAAAGTTGAAGTAATTTTGTTGTTTGACAATGAACGATTGTGTTTTGATCAAAATATTATTCAAATATTTAATTCTTTATTTAAAATACGAGTACCCTTTTGCTTTTGAAGCTCTCTTCATTTAATTTTTATCTATACAATTTGTTTTCTAATAGGTACAATACTTTTTAACATTTATTTTGGGGTCTTTTTGTACGCTAATCTGTATCTACACTCATCTTTAAAAACATAAAATAATATATTTTTATAGATATGATTGGGTATACATTTTTGAAGCTCACTGTACAAACGTAAAAAGCTTCAGGCAGAAATACAACTTGATATTTCATGCGGTGAATGTCCTATTTACGTGCAAATAAACGAAATATATTATAAAAAGTAATATTGTTGTAACTAAATATGTTGCGTATCGGTTAATGAGTGCCATGACTCATGTCGATGGTCGGGAAACTTTATACAATCCATCCAATGTTTCAATCTTCTTCCTTTGGAACTTGCTCCCAAAACTAGGCTGCCTAGAAAGTCGTTGGGTTTACCATAGTCCTTATCCCAAACTGTCAATGTCAGATTTTGGCGGGAAAGTTCGGTTGGGCGGGTTTCGAAAAGAAATTCTTCGTTCCACACTGGGTTTAAGTTTCGCCATTTTATCGATGTTTTGTGCTTTTTGTGGTACGGGTCTGGGTCCAAATGCCTGAAAAGAAAAGATAGATCTTAAAATAATTTTACATTTGGTAAGAAATAACTAAAATTCTCACAATTAATCGAAAAATGGTAGAAATTTTAAAGCTTTTTTTTTTAGAATTAACCACAATCAAGAAGAAAAAAATGCTTTTATCTATTAGGAAGGTATTGAGGTATACGGGGTATACCTACTTTTTATATGAGCATTTCTTTGACATTTCTATACTCACAATTTAACAAACGGATCCGAGTAACCATTACTATCTTGTGGCGGCAAGTCAGCTCCTCTGCAAATGGTCACGACCAGCGCCCGTCTTCTCGTACTGTAGCACAAAGCCAGGAGCACCCTGGGGCCGGTCGGCTCGGAGCCAGAGGAACCAGATAGGGCGAGCCGCAGTTGTGCTGGAGACTTAGTACATTCTCGTAGCGCAACTGTCGCGGAGCCCATCTCGTCGCAACCATATCTGTAGGTAATAATAAATAGAATAAAAAAAACAAGCAATGTTGTGTTTTTTTTTTAAGTTCCAGTCTGTTTTACTTTTATTATGGACTGAAATTTCGTAGTTGTTAGACGAGAGTGAGAGAGAAAGACAAGAAGAAAGAGAATGATAATGCAAAAAATTACGTTGGCCTGCCGGATTCTCCTATTTTTTAATTTTCATTTTACGATGTTGGCAAACAGGCATTCATACATCTTGAAGCAATACAATACAAGTTTTATATTGTGTTTACAGAAACAATAGTTCAATGAAAAAACATGTTTTGTTAAATTAACTTTCGGTACATAATCGTTTAAAATGGAAGAAAAAGCAATAAAGAAATGTAACAAAAAATGAAAATGGCCTGAAGCAATCATTATTTTGATTATCGTACTTATTTGACTTTTTCTGAACGCGTGTTCAAGTTTCCCTGGGTGTAAAAGTTAAGTGTTCTGTTTGACCTACTTTTTGACGCATTGGGGTATGTGTGGAAACGGAGGATTGCCTTACGACAAGCTTGATAACAGATGTGTGGACACATTTCTTCTTTTCATAGTTTGTGTAAGTATAACGTTATTTTTGTAGGTACATCCGATTAGGTAAATACTTAGTCAATGTGGCAAAAGAACGAAATGATACACATACCATCACGCCTGTATTCCCCGAAGGGTTAGGCAGAGGTGTAACAATATACACCCACAGTTCGCCGGTATGTTTAGGTCCCATGTAATAGGGGGCAAGCCTATTGCCATAACGAACGAAATGAGTACCTAAGTAATTAAAAACTTTTTGGAAATTAAATCTAAAACTATTGTCTGTTAAAAGTCTTTGGTTTTTGTAGGACACTAGTTAAATCTAGCCACGCTGCGCTGTGATATAGTCTGATAATAAAAAGTATATAAAAACATCGTCATCTGCTTAGCCTTTTCCCAACTATGTTGGGGTCGGCTTCCAGTCTAACCGAATACAGCTGAATACCAGTGTTTTACATGGAGCGGCTGCCTATGTGACCTCCACAACCCAGTAACTGGGCAATGCGATACCCTTTGGTTAGACTGGTTGTCAGACTTCCAGGCTTCTGACTATCCGTAACGACTGTCAAAGATCTACGAATGACAGCCAGGACCAACGGCTTTACGTGCTTTCCGAGGCACGGGGGTGTCACACCACCAACTTCCAAACTCCGGGCCGCTACTGAGCAAATCCTAATGGAAAAACCCAATAACACTTTTTGCCCGGCCTGGGAATCGAACCCGGGACCCCATGCTCATCAGTCGCGCTTGCGACCACGAGACCAACGGGGTAGTTGAAAAGTATTTAAAAGCACTTCGGTAAAATGCAATGTTGTGTAAAAATTTCAAGTCAATCCACTTGATTACTCTCAAAGTTTTGCAGACACAAACATACGGAAGCTAAATTTTTATGGTATAAAGCTAAGTAATTAGGTAGATGAGTGGCCTCATCTACCTAAATATTTAAAGAGAAATTCCAAGACACATGTTCCCAAAAAAAATAGTTTATTTTAGGCCTGAAAACACGATGAAATTTTAAATAACTATAAAATTCGATTTTTTGTTGCTCTGAAATTAATAAATAGTAAGTGAATTGAGATGTCAAAAAAGTGACGTCATAGTTTAGTATTGTCATACAATATAAGAGGAATCGCGTTTTGACAGGTCATAAGAAGTATGTCAATTGATTAGTGGTGTCATCTACCATAAACATAATAAAAGTTAGACAACTTAAAGATTTTTTAGAACAAAGGATTTTATTGAAAGCTGCCTTGGTTTTGGCGGGAATGTTGGTCAATAACTTGTTGATAATCGAGCCCTGACCTAACTGCCTAAATTTTTCAGATTTTTTCCGAAATTCCCGATCGATCTGAAGTGTTGTTATTCTATAAAAATTTCTCTCAGCAAATTGAGGTAAAGTGAGCGTGTGTTGAGGTATTATTTTACTGATGCTAGGGTTACCAGCTCGCCGCAACCTCTCTTTCACCCTCACATAGGGAAACATTTACAGAATAACGCTGCTCGTCCAGACACGTGAGACGCGAGTCACGTCCTAGTAACTTTGTGACCCAAACTTGTCAAGTTCAAGTTAGTTACGTCGTCTACAAGAGTTTACTTGATAGCTACTACCCACGCTTTATCTTCGTTCTTTGTAGGTAAGTCTGGCCACTTGAGTTTATATACAGTCTGGCTTATTATTTACTGCTTTTTTTTATCTTTCAGGAGGTGAAATTATTCCTGAATACGAATAACTTTTATTAAAATGGCTGTTCCATACGTGTTGATTATGTTGTAGCGCATTTTTGCAGGGAAAAGCTGTATTTTAGGGTTCCGGGTTACGGGTTTCGGGTCCCGTTTTACCTTTTGGGTAGGGTAAAACGGGACCCGTTCGTCCGTCTGTCCGTCTGTGACCAGGCTGTATCTCATGGATAGTTAGACAGTTGAAATTTTCACAAATGATGAATTTTCGTTCCCGCTATAACAAAAAATACAAAAAACGGAATAAAATGAATATTTAAGGGATCTCCAAGATAACAGACATGATTTTTTTGACGTTTTTATAGTTACGACACCCTTCCTGCGCGAGTACGAAAGTCCTGAGATAGATTGTAGTATGGAATACCACATAGGATACTTTTTATCCTGGAAAATTGTACGGTTCCCCTGGAATAATATATCAACTTTGACGCGGACAACGTCGCGAGCAGAAGCTAGTATAACATATTTTATACACATGGCAAGCGAATAAATTAATATCAATATGAAATTTTAATCTTGTTGCATTTTTGTAGCAAGCAGCGTTATTTTCAAAACCTTTTAGTGTCATCAAAATTCCTGTATGAAATATCAGCCGATAATGCAGTTAAGGCCCGACGAACGTTACTCGCTGTATGTTGGTTCGCTCTCAGTGGCAAACATTTTTTAAACTCAACAAATTTTTAGTAGTAGTAGAGCTCTTTGTGGAGCAGCTCGTCCGGGGAAACTATTTACCACTATACCAATTTTTGCCACAAAGCAGCGTAGCTGTGTTCCGGTTTGAAGGGTATAGGTACCGGTGTAATTACAGGCACATGAGACTTTTTAACTTCGTTACTGGGATGGCAACGTATTTGCAAGGTGCGTATTGCAAATGTTATTACTTAGGTAGCGGTGACCACTTAACTTCAGGTGGACCGACGGCTTGTTTGCCTGATGGCAAACAAGCCGTCGGTCCATGTTTGTAACAAGTTTTTTGGAACAAATTCTCCTATGATTTGAGGAATCAGAAGGCGTTACTCTAGTTACTCACTTACAGCGACGTATATTACGCCCTATTACGCTGATCTAGCTTCCCTTAGGTTCGTGGAATTACCTGTCATCGTCAAACAGCACAATCTCCAAGGACTTGACGGCGAGGTCTGACTCCGTGATGCCGAAGAAGTGGAGAGTCTCGTTGAACTCCGGGTTCTTGGTCTTGTGCACCGTCTTCGTTCGAAGTCTGTTGGAGTAGGATCCTTCTGGAAGGTAATAAAAGAGGATTGTTAATAACAAGTTTTTTTAAGTCAATGTCATGGACAAAGTCAAAGTCATAATCCTTATTAAAGTCAATATCAAAATCAAAGTCGAAGTAAAAGGCACTGTTGACTTACAACACCATAAATCTGATTTCCAGGAGAATAATTTCCAAAACTGAATAAACAGCGATTATTCTTTAGTGAAATAGTCAATCATCATAGCAATCATAATAATACTCTGAATAATACTCCAGTTAGAATATGTACAGACGGCGTGGCAAAATGGTGCCATGTTTTTGTGTGTTCTAATGATTTCGCGTACTGTGGGAAGACCATCTTCTCAGTATTGAAAGGTTTCGTAAACCAACATGTAAAAGGTGCCGGAGTAATTACAGGCACATGAGACATATCAAGTTTGTCTCTGGGATGGTAACGCATCTGCAAGGCCTCTGGTATTGCACATGTCTATAGGCAGCGGTGACCACTAACCAGCTGGCTACCGGCTAGTTTACCATCTAACGACATATAAAGAGTAAAACTAACCTTTAGGCATAACTTCTAATCTACAAAATGGATCCGACAGCCCCGTCATATCCATGCCAATTAGACCTCTCGCTCTTAACACCGTCACTGCCAAAGATGAGGTAGCATTCTCATAAGCGAGTTTAATCTCTAAGGTTCCAAACCCTGCATCAGGTATCGTAGGAGGTCTTTCTACTTGTGTGGTGGGCTTCGGCATGTCTTTCCTCATGCTTCGAAGACTGTAAGCACTGCCTTTGCTGCCAGTTCGTTTGAGGGCGGCTAGGGGGCGCTGGGTGAGGCTGTCTTGTCTGTGAAGGCTTAGGCCACTGAAACCGTGGGATAGTATGTCTGTTTCGTTCCATTCGTAGTGGGCGTCCTGGAATGGAAAGAAAAAAAAAGTGTGAGTAATGAACATGCAGCACTACAATCTTAACACCGCTTAACCTCCTTGTGGGGTTGTTAAAAAAAACGAATAACGTCAAACTGTATTGTGTATTTGGGTTCACATTTTTGCCAAGTTTCAAGTTGATCAAAACCTAGGGAATAAGATTTTTCATACAATATAAGTCTCTCTTTTTTATTCCCTCAGGAGTCGATATTCCAAAAAATCGTTTCTTTTTGTTTGCTTTCATCATAAAAGGAAGCTGTGTGTAAAATTGTATGGTCGTAGTTCCAGTAGTGTTGGCTGTACGCTGATATTATGACAGTCAGCCAGGTTCTCCTGTTATACATATATTAAAAGCAACAAAGATTGTGTGGGGTCCAAACTTCAAGAGCTTTTACGCTAACGGTTTCTCATACACAATCTTTCAAGTCCAAAATCTCGTGAACACTTGCTTATGAAGTTGGCAGACTAGTCTCACAATTAGTTTCTTATATTTCTCCACCTATGTATTTTTTTGGCTTCCTCTACTCTGTATATTTTGTTTGTATGTATGTATACATGTATTTATTATATTTTATTCCTGGAAACTTTCTGTTTCTTGCACCTACTATGTTTTGTCTCTGCATCACCCTAAGGTTGACTGGTAGAAAATGCCAAAGGCATTAAGTCCGCCTTTGTACAATGTATTATTTACATTATGTGCAAAAAGTTTTAATAAATAAATAAATAAAATCTAGTTGAAAATCTGCAGTCTCGTAATAGAGAATTAATAAAAAAAACTCAAGTGACATTTTAGACTTATGTGTCTTGTGTCTATGTTGGTGTATAGTTTTAATTAAAATCTGTTCATTAATTTCCAAGATACTGAACTTGAAAGTTTGCATGCACGGTACTATCTAAGATCTAACCGTTTCTAGGTACGTAGGTAGCCTTGTTTATTAATTATTATAGTTTATTCTTGCCTTGGTATAGTATTTTCCCAAAGTTAGAAAATCACAAATCTTCCGCAATCTAGCAACAAAATTACAATCTAAATAACACTCTAAAGGTCTTTCAACTCCATGAATAATAAAAACTCCTTCAAATATAGCTGAATGAGCGCTTCGATACAATTCCGCTTGGCTGCATTATCTGATTTGCATATAAAATGTACCGAGATACTCTACAGCCGCTTTCCTACTAGGTTAAGCGCTTTCAGCGTTGTTTTGCATATTCCACCGATAACTTGTGGAGGGGTAATGTGATATGAATGATCGTAAATAACATGTGTTTTAGTACTGGCTGGTAATATCGATTTTCTCTCGATAGCTGGAATATCGAATATAGTGTCGTGACTTTAGTAGCGAGGGCAGAGCGAATGCTCTTGTGTTTAACACACTTGTACACTATATATCTCTGCGTGCTTGGCTAGTCTGCATTGAGATTGACTGCCGTGACCATCATTTTGTTGGGAGAATATAATAGACGAAAAGTGGGTTTATTTAAAACTAAAGGCAGTGGGTTCATGTAAAATATCTCTTCATAGTATAAACAAAGTCACTTCCCGCCGTCTAACCCTCTGTAACTACGCTTAGATCTTGTAAGCTTCGCAACAAATTTTAATGCGGTTTTCATCAATAGATAGAGTGATTCATAAGGGAAGTATATACGTATAGAACATCACTCTACGACCAACGGGGCCGGAGCAGAAACCAAAGACGTACCCGAACGAGGGTGACACTGCGGGGTTAATTAGCTAGTTGGACATACAGCAAAAAGTAGATCGTTTGCTTTAAAATCTTCATTCATCTCAAGGTGTAAAACGAATGGTGCTTGTCAAATAAAATTAAACCATAATGCTAGACGATAGTCATATTTCTAATTCAAAAATCGCTTGAACCAAATCCTTGTACGTCAGCACACTCGTGCTGGGGTTTTAGATGAAACAATAAAAGGACAGCTCGTTAAAAGAATGCTTTAAGTGCATAATAAAAATGGTAGCTGCGTGCAGAATATTACTGTCCTGAATAGGGCTGCCATCACCTTTAAAATGTCGAAACTAAATTCACAGTTTTATATGTCAAATATAACACGAAATTAAAAAAATTAAGTAACCCCCGATAGAAGAATAAAAATCCCTACCGCAGCTAACAAAAGAACTGATAACTTTGGAACCGCTGAACCGATTTCCTCCAAACATAGCTAAGAACACTCTCGACTAAGCACCTTTCAAACAAAAAAACTGAATCAAACCAGTGCATGCGTTCGGGAGCTACAATGCCACAGACAGAAACACACACACACAGATACGTCAAACTTCCGTCCTCGTTTTTCCGTCGGGGGTTAAAAATAATGTGCTTTTGGCACATAAATATGAAGCACACTATTTTCAAGCTGGACACACAAAGTTGTCAAACTCGTCTCTGAGATTGGATGCCCGTTAATTTGTCGACGTCGGACAAAAAATTAAAAAGCCCAAACATTTGGGTGAAATTGAGTTTTTTATCCCGGTCGCCTCTGAGAAAAATAATTTAACAATAAAAATAAAAACATCGTTCAAATATTTTTTTTTTTTATAACATACCATCACGCCTGTATTCCCCGAGGGGTTAGGCAGAGGTATACCAATGTACACCCACAGTTCCCTCCGGCAGTTCGCCGGTATGTTTAGGTCCCATGTAACAGGGGGCGAGCCTATTGCCATTAACCGGGCACAAATCTTAACTCCGAGCTGCTACTGAGAATTTCATAGAAAAATCTAATAACATTTTTTGTTCGACCTGGGAATCGAACCCAAGACCTCTAGCGTAGCAGTCGCGCTTAGGACCACTAGGCTAACGAAGCAGTTTTTTTAATAATAAATCATTATCATCATCCTCATATCAGCCGAATGATGTCCACTGCTGGACATAGGCCTCCTCTAAAGATTGCCACAATGATCTGCTCGGCACTGCTCGCTTCTAGCGGTTTGCGCGTCCTTCACTTCCATAATAAAAATACCAGGCTATTACTGTGACCTTGCTAGGCAAAGTCTCTTCTCATCCACAGAAGGTATGAGCATTAATTTTTACCCTTGCTCAAGAAACATCGGCGATTTCAGACTTATATATATAGGCAACAAGAATAATGTAACAGGATTTTGTAAAAACTAAATTCAAAAGAGTGTCCGTGGAGTTTCTTACTCGTTCTTCTCCATAGAGACTTACGTATTCCAGTGTTTTATTTTAAATAAATGAAATAAACTTTGACTTTATTAATTAAACAGGTTTCCTTATGACCTTCCCCGACCTTTTTTATATTATCTTTCAATTAATCGGGATACCCAGATATCTCCTGACACAAAAAGAGTCCGGGTGAAATCCGGATACTTTTAAAAACTCCTTTCGGACATTATTCCCAAGTACTACCACCATACCTATTTCTGCCGTAAAGCAGCGTTGCTGTGTTCCGGTTAGAAGGGTATGGATGCCGGTGTAATTACAGGCACATGAGCCATTTCAACTTTGTCTCTGATGGCAACGCATTTGCAAGGCCTCTGGTATTGCAAATGTCTATAGGCAGCGGTGACCACTTAACATTAGGTGGGCCGTGAGCTTGTTTGCCATCTAATGACAAACAATAAAAAAATGACAAACAGTAAAATTTTTATATATGGCATGGCAACCCTAGTCATGAAGCTCATCATTTGATGTTTGCAAGACTTCTCACCAGACAAATAGTATTGCACTAATGGACACTAAAACGTGTCCATTAAAATTATGTGGTGCAGTCCGCCCATTAATGGACGATTAGAACACAGTCTACTATTTTATGAGGCGTATCAAACAGCGGGCTGTTTACCAAATGGACCAAGATCCCAGTCGCCTGACTACGTCTTCTTAACATGGCTGAAATTATGAGGATAGTTTTTTTTTTTGAATACGTTGCTTCACACTAGGATTTTTTTTTACTTCTAATACATACATTGAACTGAACTGCCTCGGTAGCCTAGTGGTCCTAAGTGCGACTGCTACGCTAGAGGTCTTGGGTTCGATTCCCAGGTTGAGTAAAGTGTTATTTGGTTTTTCTATGAAAATCTCAGTAGCAGCTCGGAGTTAGGATTTGTGCCCGGTTAATGGCAATAGGCTCGCCTCCTATTACATGGGACCTAAACATACCGGCGAACTGTGGGTGCACATTGTTACAATTCTGCCTAACCCTTCGGGGAATACAGGCGTGATGGTATGGATGGACATAAATTACATACATTAACAGCTAGACCCGAAATAATTTTCTGCAGGCCATACAAATATTTGTTTCGTGTGGCAATTGTACCCACGACACGCAGTGCAGCAGCCAATCCTCGCTGCCACTTGCCCGTATGTAAGAAAAGTCCCTTTTTTACCGTGATGGTATGGTCCTCAAAATTTCATCCATGTTAAATGTTAATGACGTAGTTCTTGTGACCTTGGGCTCTTAGTCATATTGCGGTTTGACGTAGACGGCAGAGCATCAATTTGATTGCATCAATAGATGGTTGGCTGTAAGTCAATTAAGGGCAGGCTGGAATTAACCTTATATTGTCGGCGAGAGGGTGTAAAATTAATTTGTTATTTGGTTTCTATTGCGGAAAATTCGGTGAGAATTAAATGATCGTTTCTTTTGTAAAGATTATTTTTCCTGTCGGGAAACTCCTGTAACTAGAACAAATTGGTTTTATTACTGAGGTTAATATTATCAAAACGAACCTACGCACAATCTCTCTATAATTAAATTTGTGAGTGGCAACGCTGGGAGGAGACGCCCTGGAAGGACATACCCTGACCGTATTGGTGAGGTTCTTCAGAAAGGTCGGGTGCGCAGCGCTCGTAACCGGCGTCCTTGCATGACTAGATGTATGAACGTAGACGATGCGAAAAGAATATGTTAGGATAGTGGCAGGTGGCGTTCTGAGGTTTCTGCCTACCCCCATGGGAAAAAGGCGTGAGTTTATATATGTTTTAAATTAATAACCTAATTCAATATGTCAAATGTGTTAGATTAATTCAACAATTGCGTTACATTAGTTATACTTAGTCGAACTTATGCTTAAAACTAGCTTTTGCCCGCGGCTTCGCTCGCGTTAAGAAGTATTATTATTAATTAAGTATGATTTATAGTTTTTTTTTTAGAAGTGGAATTTATATAACATTCTTTCATTGGGGGATGCCTACGTCATAGTAGCTTTATACATGCAAAGTCTAGTCAGCTCGATCGGTTTAAAATTGACAAAGTTTCATACAAACTTTTATCCCCTATTTTATTCCCTTGGGGGTAGAATTGATCAAAATCCTTTCTTAGCGGATGCCTACGTCATAACATCTACCTGCATGCTAAATTTCAGCCCGATCCGTCCAGTGGTTTGGGCTGTGCGTTGATAGATCACTATGTCAGTCAGTCAGTCACCTTTGAGTTATATATATTTAGATAGATTTTAAATTAATCAGCGTTATTACGATTCTGATTCATTTTGGCAGAACTAACCTCAAATCATCATCTTCTGCTTAGCCTTCTCCCAACTAATTCGGGGTCGGCTTCCAGTCTAACCGGATGCAGCTGGACACCAGTATTTTACATGGAGCGACTACCTATCTGACCTCCACAACCCAGTTACTGGGCAACACGATACCTCTTGGTTAGACTGGCTGTCAGACTTGCTGGCTTCTGACTATCCGTAACGACTGTCAAGGATCTACTAATGACAGCCGGGACCAACGGAACTATACAAGACAAATATAAAAGTGCGTGAAGACTACAATATTGATGAATACAACATACATACCATCACGCCTGTATTCTCTAAATGGTTAGGCAGAGGTGTACCAATGTACACCCACAGCTCACCGGTATATTTAGGTCCCATGTAATAAGGGGCGAGCCTATTGCCATTAACCGGGCCCAAATCCTAACTCCGAGCTACTGAGAATTTCATAGAAAAACCCAATAACAGTTTGCTCGACCTGGGAAGCGAACCCAGGACTTCAAGCGTAGCAGTCGCGCCTAGGACCACTAGTCTAACGAGGCAGTTGAATGACAGTGTGATGAATACATATTAATTTTATTATCACTAGCGACCTGCCCGCGACTTCGTCCGCGTGGCTTATGACACCCGCGTTAAGTTACGTATTTCGTTACTGCTGCGTTCCCATGGGTCGAAGCGTGATGTTATATAGCCTATATTACTCAGGAATAATGTAGCTATCTCTAGGTAAAAAAATGGTTAAAATCAGTAGAGATAGTAAGTCAGTACAGATTTTTTTGTTTGTTTGTTTGTAACGAATAGGCTCCGAAACGCTATTCGGTACAAACAAACAAGCAAAAAAATCTTTCCTCTTTATAATATTATAGACTAGCTACTGCCCGCGACTTCGTTCGCTTTCACTATTTATTGATTTCAATTTTGTTTTCACATACCCCTCTTGTTTTTTAATTAAAGTAAAAAAAAAATAGCCTAAGTTACTTCTTATAACATTAGCTATCTGCGAGTGAAAGTCCCGTCAAAATCGGTTCAGCCGTTTCGGAGATAAGCCGGAACAAACAGAAAGACAAAAATTTTAAAATTTGTTTTTTTTTTATGTCAGTACCGTATATACTTTCATATGCATTTAGTGAAAAGCTTGTAATTTGAAATTAGAAACAGACCCTTCAATTTTATTTGTTTGTATAGATGTGAGGATATATTATCAGAATTCAGAAAAATTCTGGAGCGGCGCCTAAAAAGAAGACCTACCAATGTTTTATTAAAAAATAATAAATAGGTACCTATAGCGTTTATTTTTCTTTTATTTTGTTTCTGTAGATTGTATTCTCCGTAGGATTTTAATGTTTCTTATTCATATGAACGTTATGTTTCTTTTGTGGGTACAATTGAAAAGAAAACAACGTGAAACCCTAACATGGAATAATGGTTCCGTAACGTTTCAGACTAATGGCTGATTTTTCAATCGCCAGATAACTTTTATCTGAAGAATAAATATGGCGGTTTGACATATTATATATATATTTTTTTTTAAAACGTTGCCCCATACTAGAAATTTCTCCTGTGTCGTGGGTGCGTTTACCAACATATACAAACAGCCAGACCCGGAACAACTATCTGTAGGCTATACAAGTATATGTTCCGTGCGGGAATCGAACCCGCGACACGCAGCGCAGCAGTCAATCGCTCAGCCACTACGCCAACCGCGCCGTAAAATTTTCAATCGTTCAATCTCGTTACGTCAATTTTTTATACAAAAGCTGTCAAAAAGTCAAACAAATTCTTCAGATAAAAGTTATCTGGCGATTAAAAAATCGGCCCTAAATGTAATATTTGTGGACAGATTATTTTCTTTTTATGTAATGAACAGGCTAATAATCCCTGTACAGAACCCGGGGTTTGAATACCTATATGAATGAAGTTGTTAAGGGGTAGAAAGTTTGTATGAAATTCTGGAACTTTCAGCAAAAATGAAGAGAATTTATATTTCAGCTTTCCATTAAAAATAATTACACACGTTTTTCAGGATTTTTCAAAAATCTGTCCTTTGAGGGGTGAAATTGGGGGTAGAATAAAAATTTGTATTGAAATAAGTCACTTTTGAAATGAAATACATGGAATTAAAATAGGTAGTATGTCACATTTATAGTTAGAAATAAGTAATTAATAAAGGGGTCTTGTATAAAAGCCCGAAATCCACGCAGAAAAATGTCTCAAGCAAAGTGAGTATAATATTCTAAAATATGGATTAAATAAGATCAAATAATAAGCGACAACAGTCTGTGAATTATTAATATTGACAGGTTGACGCGGCTCACGCGTTGCCATGGCAACCAGTTATTATCGTCTCGCTCTTCATCGCTCTCTGCTTGGTTACCACGGTATATATACTAGAAATATTATTAGGACCATACATCCTAATCCTAACTAATATAAATGCGAAACTATGTTTGTTTGTTTAGCTTTCACGCCTAAACTCCTCAACTGATCATCATGAAATTTTTGTATCACGTCATATGCAAAATCAAGTCTTCTATAGTTTTGCTTCTAAAATAACTTAACAGGAAAATTAATGGCGTGCCGTGAAAGCCAAAAATGAAAAGATCATAAAAATATATTGATCTTGTTTTTTAATAATCATAGGAAAATGTTAATGACATGACAATATGTCACTTTCACCCCGTATGTTAAAATAAAGAATACTGAGAACTATTGTAATTAACTGCCTCGTTAGCCTAGTGGTCCTAAGCTCGACTGCTACGAATCGATCTTTGAGCTGTCTTGCAATCGATTACCAGGTCGAGCAAAAAGTGTTACTTATTGGGTGTTATAAGTTTGACGTGTCTGTGTGTGTGTCTCTGTGGCATCGTAGCTCTCCAACGCATGAACCGATTTTGATTTAGTTTTTGTTTGAAAGGTAAATTAGTTGGGAGTGTTCTTAGCTATGTTTGATGGAAATCGGTTCAGCGGTTTCAAAGTTATCAGCTCCTTTGTTAGCTGTGGTAGGGATTTTTATTTTTCTGTAGGGGGTTACTTAAAATTCTCAGTAGCAGCTCTGAGTTAGGATTTGTGTCCATTTAATAGCAATAAGATCGCCCCTATTACATAGGACCTAAACATACCGGTGAACTGTAGGTGTACATTGGTACACCTCTGCCTAACCCTTCGGGGAATACAGGCGTGATGGTATGTTATGTTATTGTACTTAATACTAGTCATTGCTCGTGGTCACACACCATTTCTTTCACAGAGACAATAATTAATTATAAGTAAATAAGTATAGACCATTAGAACTAAAATCATTTTCTTATTACCGAACCAACTTATACACCTAAATCATCTATTAGACAATACAATTAATTCTAATCGTTATAAACCCATTTATCTCGAATCAATCAAGTTGGCATTATTGTCAGCCTCCGACAAATTGAGTCGACCTCAATCAACAATGAATCAATAAAAAAAGTAGGATTGCTCCCCCCTGAGGTACCTTCATGACGCAGAAGTGACGCATTATTACCAGAGAATAGGAATGTGTTCGTTTTTGATGAATCTTGCTTGATATGTAGAGAAGTGATTTGTGAGTGATTTAACTGCCTCATTAGCTTAGTGGTCCTAAGCGCGCCTGTTACGTTGGAAGTCTTGGGTTCGATTTCCAGGTCGAGCAGAAAGTGTTATTGAGTTTTTCTATGAAATTCTCTCTCTCTGGTTTATGGCAATGGGCTCGCCCCCTATTACATGGGACCTAAAACATACTGGCGATCTATGGGAGCACATTGGTACACCTCTGCCTAACCCTTCGGGTAATACAGGCGTGATGGTATGTTATGTGATTACAGGCTTTTATTTACTTTATGTGGTTGATCATTCGTTACAAGTTGAATTTGAGCCACTTCCCGATGTTTAATAGACCAGACATTACCGCTACCTACACACATCTGCAATACCGGAGGTCTTGCAAATGCGTTGCCATCCCAGAGACAAAGTTGAAATATCTCATGTGCCTGTAATTACACCGGCACCCATACCTTCCAAACCGAAACACACTGAAGCTGCTTTTATAATTTTTTTATTTGTTATGGGTTTGCTTGACTCCAGTCTAGGTCGGACTTTGCGGCAGAAATAGGTAGGATTGGTGGTACGAGCTTCTTCAGAAAGAGCTCTACTCCTCATACTATAGGATAGTTTTAACACCAACTCGAATCATATGCTTTTTAACCCTAGACTCCAAGAGTCGGGTGTCAGAAGTTTGACGTCTCTGTGTGTCCGTCTGTCTGTCTGTGGCACCGTACCTCTTAAACTGGTGAACCGATTTGAAAGCAGGTTTCCTAGCTATTGTTCTTAGATATGATTACATGTCAGTGAATTCGTGCAAGGCTTAGAGATGAAAATTGTCCATAGCAACTTCTAATAAGGATAATTCGACGTTGGTATGACGTAGGGACGCGACGGCGGGCGCTCTGACTCATTTATATTATTGCTGTGAAGATAACTTTATTACTCCCACTTGACGACTTGGAAGTCATTTTTTTCTGCTATACTTGTATGTTTTTAACTACCCTGTTGGCATCGTGGACGCGCCGCTGACAAGCGCGAGATCCTAGGTTCAATTCCCAGGTCGCGCAAAAAAGTGTTATTGGGTTTTTCCATTACGAATTTGTCAGTAGTTGGAGGAGAGCCAGTTTGGAAGTTGGTGGTGTGATTCCCTCGTGTCTCGGAAAAGACGGAGTGCCGTTGGTCCCGGCTGTCATTATGATTTATTCTGCGACGTTGTCTGCATCCGCGATTAGCGTCATTTTCGCGGAGCAAAAGCTAGTTCATAATTAATTATTGTTATTGGACGAAAACTTTATACTAACATAACAGACAGTATAACAAAATGAATGTGGGTAGTCCCCAAAGGATTATAGTCAACACAGACATAGCAACATTTTTTTTATTAATCAATTGATACTGAATTAAAACTAAACAGAAATACAGTTGAAATTTGGGAAACTTTAATTATTTTTCCGACACACGATATTCGACTCTATTTGTGATCACTTTTTTAAAACTGAAAAGTTTGTTTGATTTTTGTTTGAACGGGGCTAATCTCCGGAAATACTGCGCCGGTTGGGAGAAATATTTCGCTAATAGGAAGCTACATTATCCCCGAGTAATCAAACAAAAAACTTAAAAGCATGACCCATACGTAAGAATGGGCTAAATGGAATGTAATCGCAGGCAAGACTCCAATTAATTATTAATTGAAAATTAAAATCTTAAATACCTATATATCTTTTCTCTCCTACATGCCAAATTCTATCCGAATCTGTTTAGCCGTTATAGGTGTGATCGAGTATCACACATACTAACTCATAAATAACCAACCTTTTATAATTGGGTAGATACCCACTAATCAATTGACATACTTTTTATGAGCTGTCAAAACGCGATTCCCCATAGATTTTGTATGACAATACTAAACTATGACGTCGCCTTTTTAACCCCCGACGCAAAAATGACGGGGTGTTATAAGTTTGACGTGTATGTGTGTGTGTGTCTGTCTGTGGCATCGTAGCTACTGAACGCATGAACCGATTTTGATTTAGTTTTTTTTTTGTTTGAAAGGTATATTAGTCGGGAGTGTTCTTAGCTATGTTTGATGGAAATCGGTTTAGCGGTTTCAAAGTTATCAGCTCTTCTGTTAATTGCGGTAGGGTTTTTTATTTTTCTGTCGGGGGTTACCTAAAATTTTTAATTTTGTGTTTTGTCATGTCAATTCAGTATTTATTGATTTCAAAGCAACTAAAAATCGAATTTTATAGTTATTGAAAAATTCATCGGGTTTTGACGGCTAAAATAAACTGTTCTTTTTGTGAAGGTGTGTCTTAGAATTATTGTTTAATGGTGTTATTTACCCAATTATTTGTATTAAAGTACTATCCAAGTTCTCAGTTATTAGAGAGTTTAACTGCACCGTAGGTCTCGTGGTCGCAAACGCGACTGATGAGCGAAAGCCCTGAGTTTGATTTCCAGATCGGGCAAAAAGTGTTATTGGGTTTGTCCATTAGGAATTTCTCAGTAACAGACCCGAGTTTGGAAGTTGGTGGTGTCACACCCCCGTGACTCGGAAAGCACGTAAATCCGCCATGCCTGATCACTCCCCGGTCGTGTCTGATTGCCGTCCCATCGGACTATGAGGGAGTTTTTGTGTGTGCACACACTTGTGCACTATAATATCTCCTACGTACTTGGCTAGTATCCATTAAGATTAGCCGCCGCGGCGGAAATTCGGTCAAGAGGATATTATTATTATTATTTGGGGATTGACAGAAACACGCCTTATCATTAACAGTATTAATGGAAACGGGAAATTACTAAGTTAATACGATTCAGTGAGAGTAGGCGTTCGCTCACTCCAATTATGTTATATTGAGTTGAGTGGTTAGTATTATTTAGTCCTCATCTTGCTACTGGTTATCCTGTTTATTGATTTGCAAAATGTTCGAATTACTGTAAATGAAGATTGATTGATTGCCAATCTAAACTAATATTTTAAAGAGGAAAGATTTGAATTTGTGTTTGTAATGGATAAACCCAAAAACAACTGCCTCGTTGGCCTAGTGGTCCAAAGCGTGACTGCTATGCTAGAAGTCTTGGGTTCGATTCCCAGGTCGAGCAAAAAGTGCTATTAGGTTTTTCTATGAAATTCTCAGTAGACGCTCGGAGTTAGGATTTGTGTCTATGTCTTTGATATGTATGGAGTTTCTTGCCCGTTCTTCTCCATACGGAACTACCTTTTGGAATGGGCAACTAGATTCAATATTTTTAATTTAACATGTAATTGACGTTCAAAAGTGCCTTTTAATGGTCTAATTGAAATAAATGATTTGACTTTGACTTTGACTTTGTCCGGCCAATGGCAATAGGCTCGCCCCCTATTACATAGGACCAAAACATACCGGATACGAAATATGAATACCGTTTCCTATATCTAATTGTTTGTGGCGTAAAACTGGGTTTATATTGTGTATTGTTAAGTGTAATTTATTTCAGATTGTCCATAGACATTAGACCAGCATTGTTTATTGTATAAAAATCTCCCAGTGGATTTAGGTGGCATTTCAAACCGACAGCACCGAAATTCGTCAAAAGACATTTTTGCAAAACAGACTGGGGTGATATCATCACCTGATCTTAGACACTCGCGTGGTCCCAGACACAAAGTAAAAACAGACACTCCATTGATCGCAGTCACAGTTCACGTGATCAAATTCACTCACGTTGACGTGATCAAAGAAACATGGTCACGTGATCGCAGTCACTCACGTTCATGTGATCTAAGAAACTCGTGCTTACATAATCAAAGACACGCACATTCAGGTGGTCAAAGTCACTCACGTTCATGTGATCTAAGAAACTCGTGCTCACGTGATCAAAGACACGCACATTCAGGAGGTCAAAGTCACTCACGTTCATGTGATCTAAGAAACTCGTGCTCACGTGATCAAAGACACGCACATTCAGGAGGTCAAAGTCACTCACGTTCATGTGATCTAAGAAACTCGTGCTTACGTAATCAAAGACACGCACATTCAGGTGATCAAAGTCACTCACGTTCATGTGATCTAAGAAACTCGTGCTTACGTAATTAAAGACACGCACATTCAGGAGGTCAAAGTCACTCACGTTCATGTGATCTAAGAAACTCGTGCTTATGTAATCAATGACACGCACATTCAGGTGGTTAAAGTCACTCACGTTCATGTGATCTAAGAAACTCGTGCTTATGTAATCAATGACACGCACATTCAGGTGGTCAAAGTCACTCACGTTTATGTGAACTAAGAAACTCGTGCTTACGTAATCAAAGACACGCAAATTCAAGTGGTCCAAGTCACTCACGTTCATGTGATCTAAGAAACTCGTGCTCACGTGATCAGTGTCACTCATCTTCACGTGATCAAAGTCACACACGTTCACGTGATCAAAAAAACTTACTAGTCAGTGTACTTTTGTTTAACATCAAATCCACTTGAATCTTTATCAGTAAATATATGATGGCTTTCTAAACTCCAAATCGGGCCCGGGTTTGTCCCTGGAGGGCTCCCGTCGCCACTCGCAGGACAAAAACTTTCTCTAATTTCGCGACGACATTGTGGTCGAACAATACACTTTTTAGTATTATTTTATGTTTAAAAGTACTCATTCGTCTATGCTATAGAGTTATTCCAAATAGTGTCTATTTCGACGGCTGCCAAGTAAAAAAGTTAACTGCGATTATGAGATTTTTTGATTACTGCAGCAATTAACTAAAAATGTCGTGTTCTATAACATGATAAAAAAAAAAACACCTTATTTGTTGTACCTACTTTGGTCACGTGAAAGAGGACAACTACATGCATAATGCGTCTAACAACCGCTGACCGTTTTTACGCAAGCCGCGCGAAAATATATGTTTGTTTTGGTTTGTATTGTGTTAAGTAATGTTTAGTTTTCGTAATTATAAATACTAGTATTCTGACAAGTCGATGTATACATAGTTGTGAGTTCAACTTCCCACGACTGCAGCCGACCGCGTGAAGTTGATATAATGACTAAACGAAGTCAAACGTACAATTGCATGCAGTTGAATACATGGACTGCGCGCGGTTGCTGCGATGCAGTCCGTCTGATGGGAGCCTTAAGCGGGTGATACGGGGCAAAAGCTAATCTATACAAATAAATAAAATTGAAGGCTCTGTTTGTAATTTCAAATTACAAGCTTTTCACTAAATGCATATGAAAGTATATACGGAACTAACATAAAAAAAAAAAAAAATTAAAATGTTTGTCTGTTTGTTCCGGCTTATATCCGAAACGTCTGGACCGATTTTGACTGGACTTTCACTCGCAGATAGCTGATGTTATAAGAAGTAACATTGGATATTTTTACTTTCATTTTTTATTTACTTTATTTAAAAAAAGAGGGTTATGCGAAAAAAAATTGAAACCAATAAAATAGTGAAGGTGAACGAAGTCGCTGGCAACAGCTAGTTATAAATATTTGGCATTAATTATTATGTCTTCTGTATGAATTCATATTTTTATAGAATGTATCGATGAACATAACTTAGCTGTCATATCTTGTCACTGCTAATTGCTTAGCTCCATGTCCAGTACAGGCATAACAAGACGGTGCGTCGTCCCGTGAGACGCCTCATGACGTCACTGGCCGTCTCTGCGTAATTAACCAAATCCCAATCGACCATTCATTAATGATTGATTGACTATTAAGCTAGAGACCTCATCTAGCTATACGTTGCGTTATTATTCCCTTTGTATTGAGGTATACCTAGTGTGTACTACAAAGCTCATCAATGCAGAGTAACGAGTTTTCTCCCTCTTACGCTGCCCACCCACATCAGACAATCCGTGACTGATTATTTGTCGGAGAGAATGGAACATATGAATACTAATATACTAACTCACACATCCTACAAAAAATCGGTCCCACGAAACTATGGGTCTATTGACCGGTCCGGTAATCAGTCCTACAAAGAGTAGGACGTGGGCGGGGCTCTAAGACAATATTTTTTGTAAATTTTACCGCTAACACCCACTTAGTTAATAACTCAAGGTTAAAATACAGAATGTCAATACCTGCCGGGGTGCGGGAGAGTGCTCAGAGCGATACTCATGCTCCGGCCATTGGTAGTAGGAGGAACAACGTGGGGTTTTAGTCGGTAGGGCGTGGACACATCACCCCGGCACGGCTGTGTCCCCGTGTCTGGTCGCTGACGGTAGCAACCATGGGTCAAACCTGCAGTTCTTGTCTTAGTAACAATATATGAAGAATACCTTAGTACCTGTACTAGGGCGCTGGTTTTTTGGTTTCCTTGGAACTTCCTCGTTAGCCTAGTGGTCCTAAGCGCGACTGCTACACTAGAGGTCTTGGGTTCGATTTCCAGGACGAGCGAAAAGTGTTATTGGCTTTTATATGAAATTCTCAGTAGCAGCTCGGAGTTAGGATTTGTGGCCGGTTAATGGCAATAGGCTCGCCCCCTATTACATGGGACCTAAACATACCGGCGAACTGCGGGTGTACATTGTTACACCTCTGCCTAACCCTTCGGGGAATATGGGCGGAAAAGGAAAAGCTGCTAAAAATATGCTAGTATCCAATAAAATATCAATCTAGCCACTTATGTAACTCACAGAGGCCAAGGCGACCCTTGTAAATAGGTCACTATGTCTGCTAATCCCTTTGAGGATCACCGCCGGCGCTGTAATTGTACGCAGATTGCAGGCTCATTTCCTACAGCCTTCATCGATTTTTACAACCTTGGGTAATGCTTACGGCCAGCGAAGACAAAGCAGAACCATTTTTTTATTTTTAAAATCATTGAATGGCAAACAAGCAAGCAAAGCACGTAAAGCCGTTGGTCCCGGCTTTCGTTCGTAGATCTTTGACAGTCGTTACGGATAGTCAGAAGACAGGAAGTCTGACAACCACTCTAACCAAGAGGTGTCGTGTTGCCTAGTAACTGGGTTGTAGAGGTCAGATGGGCAGTCGCTCCATGTAAAACACTGGTACTCAGATGTATCCGGTTAGACTGGAAGCTGACCCCAACATAGTTGGGAAAAGGCTAAGAAGATGATGATTGGATAGCAAATAAGCCGACGCTCCACATGATGTTAAGTGGTCACTGCTGCCTAGAAATCTGCCATACTACAGACCTTGCAAATGCCATTCCATAGACAAAGTTGAAATGTCTCATGTCCCTGTAATTACACCGGCACCCATACCCGTCAAACCGGTACACAACAACGCTGCTTTGCGGCGGAAATAGGTATGTCGGTAGTCTTTCCCTGGACGAGCTCCTTCACAAATAGCTCTACTTACTACTCCTAAATGCTGGAGTTGTCATTTGATAATTTAAAATATTTTCCAGACGGATTTCAGTCACAGCGGCCAATATCAATGGAGACTAGCCAAGTACGCAGGAGATATTAAAGTGCACAAGTGTGTGCGCAAACCCAGGCGAAGGACCAATGGCTTTACATGCTACGTTAAGGACCCCCGCATACATGGAGTTGTGAAATCGCTAATCCGCATTGAGCAAGCATGGCGATCACTTCTCGCGCCTTCTCTGTATGAGAAGAGACCTTTGCCCTGCAGTCAGACAATATTTTTTTAGGGCGTTATGTCCCCTTTCTCGTTGTCTCTTTTTTTATTATTAATCAACTAGCTATACACCCCGCGTTCTGTTACGTCTTCGTTTACTGCTCCGCACCCGTTGATCGTAGCGTGATTTTCTATACGTATAAACCTTCTTCTTGAATCACTCTATCTATTGATGAAAAGCGCATTAAAATCCGCTGCTAAGTTTATAAGATCCGAGCGTACATACGGCGCGAAGCGACTTAGCTATATACTGTGTAGAGATTCATAAATAAAAATCGTTAGAGAATTTGACCCTTAAACAAATGAATTTAGCTTTTGATTCCTGTGTCGCTAACCCAATTATTCCTTTTTTATTTTTTTTTAGGTAATTGTTCGCAGATTTTACCCGCCACAAAGAAATACGAACAAACAACGATTGTCCTTGAACCCACCCACGTTTAAATCTATTCCGGGCAACACGAGTAGCGATACAATTCGAATTAATTAGGCCTTCATTTAGATGTTTACTGTTTCCCTGACACCTTCACGTAATGAGGGCCGATAAGTGATGGCGCGCTCGTTAATACGTAGGAAATGTTCCGAGTTTTATCGGGCAAGGCGACGGGGATAATTTTGTCTCATTTTTTATAAAAAAAGGCGGTATTTTTACTGGGGTATGACCTATTTTCGTGTAGTTTCTGTTACTAGGTTAAATATGAAAAATACATCGACATGACCGTTTTAGGGCCCGTTGATCTTTTGGCAGTTAGAACGGCTCCTGAGCGTTGGGTCCTAGGTTTGCTTCCTAGGTTGGGCAAAGTGGTATTGGGTTTTTTTCTAGCAGGAATTTCTTAGCAGTCCGGAGTTTGTGTGACACAGAAAGCACGTGAAGACTTTGATTCTGCGCCTGATCTCTCCCCGGTTATGTCGGATTGTCGCCCTATTGGACTAAGGGATTGAGGGAAGAAAGAGTGCACCTGTAATTGCGCACAGACTTGTGCACTATAATATCTCCTGCGTACATGGCTAGTCTCCATTGAGATTGACCGCCGTGGCCGAAATTCGGTCAGGAGAATATTATTATTATATTCTCTTATACCATATTAGTTATTTTTTACGACAAGCATAACGTATCACCTATTGATATGAATTAAGCTTTTAAAGTAAACCAATATTATGTGCGGTACGGAAATTTCCAATTTAAAATAAATCGTATTGATATTAGGTTTAGCCCACGCGCTTGTGCAAAGCTTTCGGGTATTAAATTGTCATTTTCTGTTAACTGCTCTACGAGTACTCGTACAACCTATTATAAGTTCCACAGACATTAACTTTTCTAAGAAATTGTAGTCTGTTACTCGTGAACAACATAATGCCCCTCCCCCAGACCTCGGCCACGTCTAACAAGTTGAAAGATAAGCGGCTTACTACCTCCTTTCCTGTTGAATGAAAAACTCCTTTCATATTTTTTTTATTGCGAGGAATTTTATTATCTGTGGCAGTTCAGTTGGCGCATTTTTCTTTCAATTGCCAACCTTTGTCTGTTAGCGGTATGTTCGATATTTGAATTTCGAATGTGGTTTGCAGCGTGTTCCATCGACAAAATGAATGTTAATAACTCTTTTGTTTGTAAGTGGATATTTTTATGAGCCGCATTTATCGGTTTTCGAAGATAAATATTATAGTTGTTTAAAACATTTAGTTTTCTTAACATATTTGATAAATTTTTGTATTTTTAAAGATTTATTTAAATGTGTGTAAAATAGACTTTACGAAAGCCGAAAGTTGCAAGTTTTTCCCGTCATTGCATTTTTTTTAATTTTGGACTCTATCTAAGTACTTTCTTGTTATGAGGATACGAAGGCCAAAATTTCAACGACACAGTTAGCGTAGTAGCTAAGAGATTGGCTGCTGCGCTTCGTGTCGCGGGTACGATTCCCGTACGGAACAAACATTTGTTATAACCTACATATACTTGTTCCGGGTCTGGCTTTTTGTGTATGTCAATTTATATGTTTGTAAACGCACCCACGATACAGGAGGGACTTCTAGTGCAGAGCAACGATTGTTTTAAAAAAAACAAAATTAATATTTTAAGTAACCCCCGACAGAATAATAAAAATCACTACCGCAGGTAACCAAAGAGCTGATAACTTTGAAACCGCTAAACCGATTTCCATCAAACATAGCTAAGAACACTCCCAACTAATTCACCTCTCAAAAAAAAAAACAAAATCAAAATCGGTCCATGCGTTCGGGAGCTACGATGCTACAGACAGACACACACACACAGCCACGTCAAATTTATAACATTTATAGAAGAAAAGAATGTAATTTTTTATTATTATAAACATAGAAACATTAAACTCCAAATACATCCCTGTACTGTTGCAGGCAGCCATACAACGATTTGAGTGAACAAAAAAAATGGCACTTAAAATCTCGTTGACAAGCTAGCTCGGTACAGTTCTGCATCATTTTAATACATCAAAAGGGTACAGACTAAAAGGATTACCCTTAAACGGGGTTAAAAAAATAAAACAACATGGCTGAAGGTAATGACGTTAAGTGTCACGACCTGGTTTTTACAAAATACAGTTTTGCTGTTGAAAAATTGGTCTTTCGGTCCGAATTTTGAAGGATCCGCTACCTATACAAATAAATAAAATTGAAGTGTCTGTTTGTACACAGTACTTAAAAAAAAACAATTTAAAAAATGCTTATCCGTCTGTCTGTGTGTTCCGGCAAATCTCCGAAACTGCTGGACCAATTTTGACGAGACGTTCACTAGTTCACTAGCAGATAGTTGATGTCATAAGAAGTATTTTATGCTTCTTTTATTATAATAAAAATAATTAAGGTTCAATTAAACCGACCGATCGAATTTGGTCACAAACTCAATGTAAATAAGCCAAGAACGCATAAGATAATTATAGTGAACAAGTGATTGCGCAAATACAGATGCACTCCTTCTTAGTCCGGTAGAACAGCAATTCAGGAATGTTCAGAGCGACACCCGTGCCCCGGCTAATGGTAGTTGGAGGAACAACGTGGGGTTTTAGTCGGTAAGAGTCCGATACACCCCTCCGCCTTCCGCGACGCGGAGGCAATCCATGAGGATTTCCCAGCGACAAAAAAAAAGGATAGCAATCCGATGTGACCAGGGACAGATTTAAATGCTTTTTAAAGCACAAAGGTATTTCATCATCAAATCTTAGGGTTCAGAAATTCCTAATGGACAAATCCGATAACACTTAGCCCGACCTAGGAATTAAACCCAGGTTCCCACGCTTAAACGATAATAAACTATTAATGGCTTACAAAGGCGTTTATAAATAAAGGCTTTTCAGACGATCCTTTTATTATATGTGTCTTGAGGAGATTGTCAACAGGGTCGGAATGTTAGTAGGTGCTGTTTTACACAAAGATTATCTCTCGATCGTCTGTCACACCCACGGGTTTAAAAAAATGCTACGCGTAGGCGATGTCCTTCGAGATATACAAATAAACTTACAAAAAGGGGATATTTTTAAAACCGAGCGGTGTGATAAATTAATGCTCGACATTTTTTTTTTTGGGGGGTGAGAAATCATCAAATAAGTTCTCCCGCCCTGGGCGGGGCGGGAGGGAGTGTCAGACTTTTACTGACTAAAACCCACCCATGTTCCTTCTTGTGCCTTTTGCGTTCCGGGGGCGCGGTATCTTTTACCAACATCCCGCAGATTGTTCGACCTTGTGTCTGTTTGTGGCATCGTAGCTCTTAAACGGCTGAGCCGATTTTGGTTTACTTTTTTTGTTCGAAAGGTGATCGATAGTGTTTCCTAACTATGATTGGAGATAATCTGTTCTATCGTTTGAAGATAATTTATTTATTAAAACTTTTTGCACATAATGTAAATAATACACGGTACAAAGGTGGACTTAATGCCTTTGGCATTTTTGATTTTTGATTATCAGCTATTTTCGTTCATTATAGCTATTGTGAACTGCAGTCGCCAATCTGAAAATTTCTTAACCGATTGCGGACCCAGGTTACCGCCTATTATGGTCTGATCGTTGTCAAGGATTGATTATATACCAAACAAATGGGTACAATATCTTCAAACATGCAGAAGGATATCACAATCCATTTAAATAGAAGTAGAGCTCTTTGTTTAGGAGCTCGTCCGGGGAAGTACTACCCCACCATACCTATTTCTGCCGCAAAGCAGCGTTGCTGTGTTCCAGTTTGAAGGGTTTGGGTGCTAGTGTAATTACAGGCACAAGAGACATTGCAACTTTGTCTCTGGGATGGCAACGGATTTGCAAGGCCTCTGGTATTGCAGATGTGTATACGTAACGGTGACGATGGAAAAACAACCATGCGAAAGATTTCAAGTAATTATATTTTACGTATTTTTAATCGTAGCTGTGCCCGCGGCTCCTTTCATATAAATTCTTTTACTTTTCCGAGATTTTAAGCACTTTGCATATACTTGTTCAGTTTACAAGGAATCTGTCCAGAAATATTTTCATGGATTTCTTTTTCGTTAATTAATTCTTGTAATATGGGACTTGGATATTACATAGAATTAAAAATAAAACTTTCCAATATTGCGGTCGTTAATAATAATTTCAATCCGTGGTGCTTGGCAATCTGGGCTTCTCCCAGTTGTAAACATCCCCTTGTGCCTATTGGCCTAGTGCTGTTCTGTCTCCTGCTTGTTTGGAGGGAAGTGGAAATTATATTTTTTCCTACTCCTCCGCTCATCTTTTCTGATTAATTTCGTTGCGGGATCCAAGACAGTTATATCGTTTCTCCGGGACTCGTCGAGCTTCATTGCCTCGGCGCTCTTCTGGCGGTCTCCACTGTCGATTTTGGCTTACAGAAGTTGCAGTGGTTGGGAATAGTGTGGCGGGCTTGTCCCAATAAAAAAAAAATATTGCGGTCATGCTTTTGCCTATGCCTTGAAGCGGTCGCTGTATCATTATTTATAATATGTCCGCGTAAATGTCGGTTATGGCGGATGCAAACGCTGTAACGGAATAAAAAGTAGCCCATGTCCTTTCTTGGGGTTCCAACTTACCTCTTACCAAATTACATTAACATCGGTTCAGCGATTTAGCCGTAAAAGCGTGACAGACTGACAGTCAGACGTACTTCCTCTTTTCTCAAATATATCGCACATATTATAGAGATCTAGCTTAACACTTCGGATAATCACCCCGATTTTGTGTCCCGGTAGAAATTTAGGACGTTGGCTTAAAACTGAATTTTAAGCAGACGAAGTCACAGGCACAAGCTAGTCAATACATAAAGCTTTACTTTCAAATAAAACTTATTGATGCGAACTGAGCCATAAACATCCCTGGTCACCTTTACAACGCCAGTAAGAACCCTAAAATTCGCCTTTCTATATTAATACCAGCCTATTATTGCCCTACTGCACGACAAAGACCTCTCCTCATACATGATCGTGAACGGGCGCTGTCAGTTGGGATCGGTCATCTCTTGACTGCCATGGCTTAAGTACTTTCTTATTATCATTATTTCTATTGTTTTTTTTTATTATTATTTACTTTCATTGTTTTCACATATAGAAGCAACAATAATATTGTAACCAAGATTTTATAAAAACCAATTTGAAAAAAGTGTCCATGGAGTTTCTTGTTCGTTCTTCTCCATAGAAACCGACGTTTTGGAACAAGCAACTAGCTTCAACTTATTGTATGGGTAACTTATTGTCAATTCAAAAGTGCTTGTAAATGGTCTAATTGAAATAAATGCTTTGACTTTCAAGGCACTTAGAGTTGATCACCACGCTTGCTTGATTTTATATTTATATCATTTTAAGTTCGAGTTTCCTCACGATGTTTTCTTTCACCGATGTCAATGATGTTCAAGATAAATTTAGAAAGGACGTATAAATTAAAAAAGTCACATTGGTATTTCATGGTATCGAATCCACAACCTCATGTCTGGGAGGTAGGCGTCTTAATCTCTGCGCCGTCATAACACCATATCAATAAGAGCCAAAATAATAATCTTACTAATATTATAAACGTGAAAGAGTCGATGGATGGATGTTTGTTCTTCAATCACGCCAAAGTGGCTGAATGGATCTGGACGAAATTTGGCACAGAGACAGATTATAGTCTGAAATAGCGCATAGGCTATATTATTTATTCCGGAAAACTGTACTTTTCCTTTATGATAATTCAGGCGAAGTTGCGGGCAGAAGCTAGTATGAAATAAATATTATATATGTCGGATGTCGAAACGTGCGCGAAACTATTCAGTCTTCAGTCTTTGGGTTACTCGGACAAGCAAAACATGGTATCAATTTACAATGGTTTTACTTTAGTTACATAGCCTCACACAATATCAAAATACCACTTCCAGACTGAACAGCAGGTAGGCAGGTTTAGTTGGCATCAGCCAAAGATTTCAATCCCCGACATATATAACCATTACTTAAGTATAACTTAATGAACAAGTAACAATGACCTTTACTTAGCACTTACTTACGAACGCTTAACGTCAAGCTTTTGTTTAACCTATTGACCGCCGCAGTCATGTATAGATGACAAACGAAAATGTGCCCAACACGCCACGGTCACGATCACATGATAGATTTTTAAATGTAAATAAAACTCGTAAAACAACATCGACATCATTCCGAACTCGCTACTATTTTGTAGGTGTTAAAGGCTGAATTCGTAGCTTGGCGCTGAGGGCACGTTTTTGCTTTTTTGACGCGGCGGTCAAAAGGTTAAATGTTATTCTTAAGTAAGTTGGACTAGTAAAGTACATTCCGTATATTGGATTCCTAAGTACCACTGGTATTGTTTTATTCCATTTCAAGTACAATATTGGCAAAGAATAAGGGCGCCAACACATTGGTATCGTGGCTAATATTGAGCGCTTAGGTAACTGACAGAAATATAATAATATACTTATGAGCGACTGATGAGCGAGGGGTCCTGGGTTCGATTCCCAGGTCGGGCAAAAAGTGTTATTGTGTTTTTCCCATAGGAAGGTCTCAGTAGCAGACAGGAGTTTGGAAGTTGGTGGTGTGACACCTCGGTGTCTCGGAAAGCACGTAAACCTGTTGGGCCCGGCTGTCATTCGTAGATCTTTAACAGTCGTTATGGAAGGACGGAAGTCCGACAACCAGTTTTACCAAAAGGTATCGTGTTCCCCAATAACTGGGTTGTGGAGGTCAGATAGACCGTCGCTCCATGTAAAACACTGGTATTCAGCTGTATCCCGTTAGTCTGAAGGCCGACCTCAACATAGTTGGGAAAAGGCTAAGCAGATGACGATGATGTGTCCTTAACGGCTATCTGATGTATCTTTTCACACCCAGAACAACAAAAACGGTCGCTCCTTCCAATAAGGGAGTCTAGAATAGCAATATTTTTATGTAATGTCAAAAAAAAAAACAAATTTCAAAAGTCATGTTCCTCATTCCCTCAAGGGTCGGAAGAACCCAATAAAATAAGGTCAAAGAACAAAGTAAGTTGAAAGTAGGTTCATTTTTGTGATTCTCTTTCGTTTTTATTCAACCGAGAGATTTTTTGTTATTAATGATGGCTTAAAAATAGCATGGTACATTATATACAACAGATTATATTATTGTATAAATCGATTGTTGTAATAAAACTATTGATTTTATTTTTCAATTTATTGGATGGCAAACAAGCCGACGGCCCTGATATTAAGTAGTCAACTCTACCTATAGACATCTGCAAATAGCTTATCTACCCATAATAATGAAAAAAAAAGTAAAAAGTTTGGATGGATGGATGTTTGCAACTCAATAACACCAGAACGGCTAAACGAATCTGGATAACATTTAACACGGAGATAGATTATAGTTTGAAATAGTTATTTTGGCTTAACCCTGAAATCAATGCAGACAAAGTCGCGTGCAGAAGGTAGTATTGTGATATCTCCAGCTGTAACTAGATCAATACACACACTACACTAAACTGTAATCAATTATAACCAAAAAGTATAAAATATTTTGTATGCTTAAAATTGCTCAACAATTTCGCAATTCACAATATATCCGCACCCTTACACAAAATATTACAACCAGAAATAGCCTCAGGTTACTTTTTGAGCCTCAAACATAAGTAAAGATATTTTAATAAAGCAATTTTTCAGGGAATTTCCACGATTGGGAATTATTTTAGTTATAACGACGGCCAAATGAAAATTTTCAAAAGGATTTTGTTTCATGGCTTACAACAGCTGAATGTAAATTCTCAGAAATGATAAATGAAAAGCAAGTAATACTTATAACTAGGTAATACGATACAAGAGGAATTAGGTTATACGAGAGCGTTGCGAATTAAAAGAGGATGTGGTGTCAAAGATTGAAAAGAGTATGTTTAATCGGCTTATCCGGCCTGAAACGTATGATGGTACGTGTGCTTTTTACAAAATTATTTTCGGTAGTTTCGTATAAAAATATAACTTAATAATATAAAATTATTTAAAACGAAATAGCTTCTGACCGCGAATTCGTGGGCGATCCCTAATGTTTTTGAAAACAAATATATAGCCTGTCTTACTGGCTAATAATGTAGCTTTCCATAGATAAAAGATTTTTTTAAATCTGTCGAAGAGTTTTTGAGTTTTCCATTACGAACAAAAATACAAATCTTTCCTAATTGTAATAGTATTTTAGTCAAGCTTCACGCCTCAGCAAGATTGTTGTAGCTCCGTAGACACTGTTGTAGCTCCTGCGTAGGCCATCTACGAAGACTTGTAGCCATCTAGGAAAGGGTTATCTTTTAACTCGGAGTTAGTGGCTAACTCGGGCCCATTACATATTTTTAATGGTAGTGTCGTAATACCAAACTAGTTCTTTTAAATCTTTTATCAGTATAATACTAATATAACTGCCTACTACTATTAGTCCTAGTGGTCCTAAGCGCGACTGCTACGTTAGAGGTCTTGGGTTCGATTCCCAGGTCGAGCAAAAAGTGTTACTGGGTTTTTCTTTAAAATTCTCAGTAGCAGCTCGGAGTTAGGATTTGTGCCCGGCTAATGGCAATAGACTCGCCCCCTATTACATGGGACCTAAAACAAACCGGCGAACTGTGGGTGTACGTTGGTACACCTCTGCCTAACCCTTCGGGGAATAAAGGCGTGATGGTATGTGTGTGTGTTAGTAGCTAACTCGGGCCCATTACATATTTTTAATGGCAGTGTCGTGTTACCAAACTAGCTCTTTTAAATCTTTTATCAGTACTTTATTAATAAAATGGTCACTTTATTGGTTATCTTTTACCCGACTCCCCCAAAAAAAAGGTAATACAAGAAAGTTACAAGAAAATTAAGGAGTACTCAGATCTTTTCCATAAACCGCCGCTGGATATTAATAAATAAACCAAACGCTTACTTAACTTAATTAAGCCAACAATACTCCATTTAATAGAAGTTAAATTAATATATTTTTAGTTATAAATAACCCATTACTTAAGCGACAACAGCTCACAACGTTACTTAACAACGTTATATTAAGTGCCGCTTGCCGCGATCATGTTACTAACCCTTTAAGCTCAGTTAACGATCTGACGTCATTGACTAAAAGTCTGGTAAAGTTTACTGAATAGGGCATATGTATGATTATTTTTCATTAAAAAAAAATATCCTCATTCATGTAATAAACAGTTTGGTAAAACTATTTTTAGAATAACATACCATCACGCCTGTATTCCCCGAAAGGTTAGGCAGAGGTGTATCATTGTACGCCTACAGTTCGCCAGTATGTTTAGGTCCCATGTAATAGGGGGCGAGCCTTTTGCCAATAGCCGGGCACAAATCCTAACTCCGAGCTGCTATGCTGTTATGTGACCAGGCCGTGTCGGCGGCGCGTTCGTGTTCCACGCGCGCCTCAAAGACATATCAGCAATTTTAGAAGGGGCCACACAGGGCCGATTGCTGATAGGGCTGCGGGTTGTTCGTATGAGATATCGCGCCTCCGGAACGCAAAGGGTACAAAAAGGAACATGGATGGGTTTTAGTCAGTAAAAGTCTGACACTCCCTACCGCTCCGCCCAGAGCGGGGGAAGGCATTCGATGATTTCCGAACCGAAAAAAAAAAATTATGTGACATCACAGTCCACGTCGGACCTCTCTGTCTAATTAATAGTTTTCAATGCTTATTTCAGCCGTATTTCTTGACCGATTTTAATATCAATTTTGTGTAATCTCTACTACGGTATTTCCATAGTTTGTTAATAAATGCGATTAAAAACATTAATGAATGTTCCTTATTTGAGGAAGAATTTTCTTTTTAAGCCTTCTGTTGGTGTGACATATTGCTCATGTTTTTTTATGTCCTTTGATGGTAAACAAGCCGACGGACGATCCACCTGATGTTAAGTCACCACTGCCTATAGACGTTTGCAATTTCCAGAGGCCTTGCAGAAGCGTTCCTAATTCAGAGACAAAGTTGAAATGTCTCATATACCTGTAATTACACCGGCATACCCTTCAAGCCGGAACACAGTAACGCTGCTTAGCGGCAGAAATAGGTATGGTGGTAGTACTTACCTGGACGAGCTCCTTCACAAAGTTCTTCAATTATTTGAAACATGTTTGACATACTTTTGTACAAAAGACGCGCTTGTCAATATTGGTTACCTTCACAGCAAAAAGGCTTTCAAGCAAAAGGTAATAAAGCACTTTTTTCCGTTAAAAATCGTATACAAACGTCAAAGGTAACAAAGAAACAACCTTGGGGCAACATTGGCGTACGATGACGTCACCCGTAGATTATGAAAATCGTGATCCAGATGATACACGGACGGAAAGTAACACTGATTGAGTAAAGACGCTCCTAAACGGGCAATATTGTTTATTTACTAGCTTTTATCCGCGACTCCGTCTGCGTCAAATTTAATATTATTATCCCATGGACTGCCCCGTTGGCCTCGTGGTCGCAACCGCGACTGATGAGCACGGGGCCCTGGGTTAGATTCAAAACACGTAAAGCCGTTGGTTCCGGCTGTCATTCGTAGATCTTTGACAGTCGTAACAGATAGTCAGAAGCCAGGAAGTCTGACAACCAGTCTAACCAAGAGGTATCGTGTTGCCCAGTAACTGGGTTGTGGAGGTCAGATAGGCAGTCGCTGCATGTAATACACTGATATTGAGGTGCATCCGGTTAGACTGGAAGCCGACCCCAACATAGTTGGGAAAAGGCTAAGAAGATGATTATTATCCCATGGGAACCGCACTGTGTATTTCCTGGATATAAAGTAGCATATGTAATCTATCTCTGTGCCAATTTTCATCTAGATCCGTTCAGTCGTTCTGGTGTTATTGAGAAACAAACATCTATTCGTGCAAACTTTTTTATTTAAAAGAATAGATAGATTTATTTAGAACTGAATGCAACTAAAAGGACAAAGGCGGACGTAATGCCTTAGGCATTCTCTGCCAGTCAACCAAAGTTAGTGAAGAGATAACATGGCAGGTGCAAATTAGTGTCCGAGCGTAAAATTACATCAATAAAATCCATACTATAATACTATGGATGCGAATGTAACTCTGTCTGTTACGGTTTCATAACTAAACCACTGAACCGTTTTAGATGAAATTCGGTACGGGGTAAGTTTGAACCCCAAGAAAGGACATTGGCTACTTTAGTTTAGCCAAAAGGGAATGTATGATTTTTTTTTATTTAAAAAAATATCCTCTTTCATGTAATAAACAGTTTAGTAAAACTATTTTTCGCACAACTATGAAATTAAAAAAAGATACAAGATTTGTTTCTATCTGAGATGGGGACTTTTTTTGGCCTCGCACTGGTCTTTTTTATTTTCATTTATTTATTTTTTCTCTGTATCCTTCATTATTTTATATGATGTACTGTCTTTTGTGGGTCTAAAATAAATATTTTTCTTTCTTTCTATCTTTTACTTCTTAACCAAAATTTATGCGGACAAAGTTGCGGGCGGAAGGTATATAAATTTAGCCAGTGTGGGAGCGCCATTACGCATAAAATTATACAGATTGTATACTTAGAATTTGGAATTAATATTTGGATATTATAATCGTATATGCTCAGTATAATGTATATTAGTCAAGGAAGACATGAACAGAATATATAATTAGAAGATAATATACGTAACGTTACGCTTACACCTTGCAGGGGTAGGTACAACGTGCCAGTTATGTTACATTTTAATTTTAATATTATTAGTATTTGGGATATAAATGGTTCCATTTTGGCTGTTTAAAAATATTGATCACCTCGGCAAAACATAGTTCTGCCAAAACGAGGCAATCCGCTCTCTTAATAACTAAGTTAATTACTTGAAACTAATTCAATATGTCAAATGTTTTACATTAGGTACTATTCAACAATAACAGTCTACATTCAAGATTGATGCTGAGATGTAAAATTAATCACCGTTAAAAATATTAGAAATCCCCCGAAAAACGAGAGAAAGGTTCATGTGGGTTACCAAGCAAATAATCTAGTACTAAAACATTCATAACTATAAAACATTAAATAGTCAATCCGTCTCCCAGCTCTCGGGTAACAAACCCTTTTGCGTCTCGAAGGACCAAATAATTCTGTTTCGTACTCACATGAGGAGATGTGATGGATTTCCTGCTTTCAGTGTTACTGGCTTGTCGTGAGAACGAAGGCGCGTGGAGGCTGAGAGGAGATCCTGGCTCTGAGTCCGTCTTGCCTTCATTGCTGCTGTTGCCTGCTTCCTGTTGGGACAATGACAGATTTCAGATTAACCCATTCACTGCCAAAACTTAGATCAAACCTGAACCGGTTAGTTAATACATGGGATTAGAGTTTATGTTAGGTGAATATAACAATGGCTATTGTAATTGATTCTGACGATTATAGACGATAAATAATATTTAAGTTTTTAAACGCTACGTCGTAGCACCGTGCTACGGCGTAGCATGCAGTGCGCTACGGTCAAAGTGGACTACGAAAAAGTATAAGTTTGATTTTTAAACGTTATTGAAGCTCATTGTATTCTTTTTAAACGAATTTAAACCCTAAAACCAATCAATAAACGTCCTATAATTAGAAATCCTTGTATGACAATATACAAACAAATCACATACTTAAACATCCTGCCAACGAACTAATATCCGTTGCGGCGCGATGAGCGTCGAATACTACCAACGACTAATGTTGGACGGTCCAATGCTTTTATAAACAAGTGCGAATCAGATTAGCACGTGAAGGGTTTCGTACAATATTAAAATCAAGTAAAAAAAAAATGTTTACTATTATTTTTATTATTTGTTGCTACGCTAGAGGTCTTGGGTTCGATTCCCGAGTCGAGCAAAGTGTTATTGGGTTTTTCTATGAAATTCTCAGTAGCATCTCGGAGTTAGAATTTGTGCCCGGTTAATGGCAATAAGCTCGCCTCCTATTACATGGGACTTGAACATACCGGCGTACTGTGGGTGTACATTGGTACACCATTGCCTAACCCTTCGGGGAATACAGGCGTTTTTATTTTTTGTTGTTAGCGCTCATAGCACTATATAGTTTGTCAAAATTTGAAGTGTCTACCTACGGTTCAAAGGTTACAGCTCTGTGATAGATGGACAGACAGACAGACGGACGGACGAGCGAAAGCTAAGTTTGGATCCTTTGAGTACGAAACGGTTCATTGTAAAGACCGGATGTGACCGGAAATTAGTTACAATATGTTTTAGGTCGCTACCTAAAAACAGCAGGAAATAACACTTTATTTCCTGTTTCTGAATGATTTTTGAAGTCAGTAAATAACAAATCTGTTGTCAAATCTCTAGTTGTAATTGGTTCACATAAACGGAACTAGTCGAAGGGACTCGGTTACCGTAATATCAAAAGGCTAAAAAGCTGCTAAGTCCTAAGCCGTTCTATTCTGTAAAAATCCTTGTTCAGGTATTTTGGCAAAGTAAGCTTAAGGTAAACTGTCAATCCCTAGCATCTGTAATTGAATTCAGTAGTTGATAAATAATTCCAAGATGCAACTTCTAAAAAAAAAATACTTATTTTAGCCTTGAAATCTAAAAATAGATTAAAAAATTATTATTACGTAGCTTTTAAATCGATTAAAGGTAGTCAATTCAATTGACGAATCAATGATATCACAGTTTGCTATAACACCATATAAAATCTACAGAAAAATCGCGTTCTGGTAACTCATAAAAACTATGTCAATTGATTGATTGTTCTAGTACCCAATTTGTGAAGTGACACACCCTAACTATACAGACATACAGACTTTTTTTTTTTTTTTTTGGTGGGTTGGAAATCATCAAATAACTTCTCCCGCCCTGGGCGGGGCGGGAGGGAGTGTCAGACTTTTACTGACTAAAACCCACCCATGTTCCTTCTTGTGCCCTTTGCGTTCCGGGGGCGCGGTATCTCTTGCGAACAATCCGCAGCCCCGGCAGGCATCGGCCCTCAGTGGCCCCTTCCCTTTGCTGACATCTCTTTGAGGCGCGCGTGGAACACGAACGCGCCGTCGACACGGCCTGTCGTTATGCAACGTAAGGACGGTGAGCTACCCATTACATACAGACTACAAAATAAGCTTTGAAACCTTTACAGCTTTGTAAACCAGCAATGCTATTCTTTGACAATGTCCTCTGGTCAGCTCTCAATCCCTAGTACCAGGTGAGATGACAGCTAACTTCAAGCTCAATTTACCTTAATCCACTGACAGAGATTTTTACAGAATAGTACTACTGGTCCGAAAAGTTGATTGGTATGGTAATTCTTTGATACGACACGTTTAGCGCAGTGCCTGAGTGATCGGCTGCTGCGCTCCGTTTCTCTGGTTCGATTCCCGCATGGAACAAAATTTTGTATGACCTACAGATAGTTGTTCTAGGTCTAGCTGTTTGTGTGTGTAAGTTTATATATTTGTAAAGGCACCTACGATACAGGAGAAATTCCTAATGCGGGGTAAAGTAAAAAAATTAGCAACGTGTGTCGGTGACCTTATTAAACTTGTCAAAGTCAAGAAGAGAAATACCTGCGAAAATATTTGCAGGCTTGTAGGTTTTTATAAAGGTGAGTTAGTTTGATAAACGCTAAGAATTATGACGTAGGTTGACTGCCTGAAATTGCCCAGAGCGATAAGTGTAGCCTTTGTTTCTTTTCTGATTTCATTATAATGTTGAGTTCTTTGTAACGCCAAAACATGCTCATAAAGGTTTTAATAAAGAGTAAAAAGACATCACATTCAGCCGTTAACTACACATTCTTTTTTTCTTGGTTTATGTTGCGTGGTGGAAATACTCATGGTCATGGTGTCTTCCTGGGTCGTGGGGATGACGGAGGAGCATGCCGGACTCTTACCGGCTAAAACCACCGCGTTGTTCCTAACCACACATACTGCCAAACTAAAAGACTGTGCAAATATTATTGCTGGAAAAATACCTTTATTTTTAGGGTGAAAAATTACTGTTTACAGTAGCGCGCAAAACATTGTGCTTACAAGTGTATGCAGCAATACACAGCATGTACATCCGCGCGCATCAAACCTTTCGCACCAAAGATTGGCGAAATGAGATTTGAAATATCTGTTTGTAGAACATTGAACTGTATTACTGCATAAATAGAGTATTCATTATTTATACACATGTGCATTACCAAAGACCTTGTAAATGTGTTACCAACCCAGAGCTAAAGTTAAAATCTCTAAACGTGGCTGTAAGTACACCGGCACTCACCCTTCGAACCGGGATGCAACAAAGCTGCTTTGCGGCAGAAATAGGTATGCTGATACACTGCTACACCGGACGAGCTCCTACACAAAGAGTTTTTCTACTATTTTGATTCTCGCCCATCCAATCCACTGCTAAGTCTGTCTGTGTGAAACAACCATAAGAATATAGGCTAATAATAATCTGTGATTTCATCTGTGCCTATGATAACCGACATTCACGATGAAGTCGGGACCAAAAACTATTATCGCATGAAAATGAAACAGGTCACCTTTAATCACTCGTCCACAACGTGCCCGGGGAAACATGGATCCTATTTATAGCAACGAACCATTATTTATATAATTAAGTATGTAAATTAACTCCACTTGTGATGCAACAGTGCTTTGAGGCTGGACTTTTGATTACCATAATCATGTGCCTTTGATCCGCGTGGTCGTACCCTAGGACCAGTAAGTGTCTAGTATATCTTGGTAACGGCGAAAACTGGAACTAAATCTAAACGTACTGAATTTGACACACGTTTTGACGTTTACGTTTACGAGAGCGCCACAGTGAAGTGTCAAATTAAATTGGGCTGTTTGTATTATTTTGTGATCAGGATACAAAGTAAGCCATCATGGGTTTATTTATACAACATATTAAGTTACGCTTTAGGTTTTACCTGGCTTGGTTTAACCGTAATTAATTAATTCACAAAATACACTGTAGAAAGAAATACAAAATCGCAAAAGGTTTATATTTTATATAAAGCTCAGTTTTCGTGGTTGCCTAGTGGTTGAGGTACCCTCCTCTCATCCATGTAGCAGGTTCAGTTCCGAGCAAGTATGAATGTTACTTATTCAATTCATAATTATGTAATTTCTAAGTTTATCTTGGACGTCACTGACATCGGTAACGTCCCAAAAAAAAAACATCGTAAGGAAACCTGGACTTTTATTAATAAATCTGAAGTCGCCTTGAGCAACCATGGTCATTTCTGTATGCGATGAAGACACACACACATACCATCACGCCTGTATTCCATGAAAGGTTAGGCAGAGGTGTAACAATGTACACCCACAGTTCGCTGGTATGTTTAGGTCCCATGTAATAGGGGGCGAGCCTATTGCCATTAACCGGGCACAAATCCAAACTCCGAGCTGCTACTGAGAATTTCATAGAAAAACCCAATAACACTTTTTGCTCGACCTGGGAATCGAACCCAAGACCTCTAGCGTAGCAGTCGCGCTTAAGACCACTAGGCTAACGAGGCAGTTGCGATGAAGACTTTGCTTTGAAATGAGACAATAATAGGCCGGTATTATTGGAACGTCAATGAGGCAGTTGTGGCGTCAAAAGAGGAAATGCTGCCGCTATTCGAGGCATTTAGCTACTTGAAACAATTTGGTCCTCGGGGTAAGACAACTCGACTCGAGGCTACTGTAAAATGGAGACCCGGCTTAAGGTTTCAACAATCCCTTCCAATTAGTTTTCGACAAGGAGTTTTGTGGTTTTATTATGGTCTATTTTTGATCAGCCAGCATATTATGTATCCCTCGATGCATTAATCTTATTATTTAATTTTCTCAAACATAAAACTTACTTAAATAATAATAAGATTACAAACTACGAGTATATACAGTTAATATAAAATGCAAAAAAGGAAGCTTGTAGGGTATCAAAAAACTCATCCGGTTAGCTGTCAATGGGACAAGTGCCCAAAAGGCTGGCAGCATTGCCACGTTGAATGGCAATGCTGATTCTTTGGACCAAGAAAAGGCCAGCCCTTTGGTCATGTGAAGAGTCGACCAGTCGCTTGGCTATGTCACGAAAAACTAGATTAGCTAAAACGAACATGAAATGAGCTGTCGTTCACCGATGCTAGAGATTATCAGCTCACCTCAAGGACACTTCACCTAAATTCATCAAGAGAGCTTTTTATAGTAAAGCACTGCCGTTCCTAAATTTTGACCGCAGTTAAAAACAAAAGCCTATTTATTATTTTAAATAAGTATTAAGACGAATAAAACAAAAATCAAATCGGTCGAGCCGTTTTTGAGATTTTGCGAGACCAACGCATGGCAGTCGATTTTCATATATGAAAATCTGTATAAATATCGGATAGATAGAAGAAAACACGAACAGTTATTGCTATTGAAATAGCAATAGACAAACATAACATACCATCACGCCTGTATTCCCCGAGGGGTTAGACAGGGGTGTACCAATGTACACCCACAGTTCGCCGGTATGTTTAGGTCCCATGTCGTAGGGGGCGAGCCTATTGCCATTAGCCAGGCACAAATCCTAACTTCGAGCGGCTACTGAAAATTTCATAGAAGCACTTTTTGCTCCACCTGGAAATCGAAATCAAGACCTCTAGCTTAGCAGTCGCGCTTAGGACCACTAGGCTAACGAGGCAGTTAGCAAGAGTTAACTAATCACAAAAGATGACATAAATGTAACTGTAGATTAACTGATGAATAGTTTAATCAAGATGAATATGAAATGTAAATGTACTGAATGAACAACAAAAGCATTGTTAACTATATAGAGTTGAAACCATTACACGGCTAGTTAGCTTTCAATCCTCTCTGGGCTTTAACTGAATGTAATATTGCCACTGAATCGGATTATGAATCTCATTGATATGAATTACAATTGGTTTCCGTTACAAATCCTTTGAATTTTATTAAATTTAAAAAATACATAAAGTGGCTCTTTTTTTTTGAACTGATTTGTAATTCTTTGGTAGCCTTATTGGTAACTATATTAATAATCTAAAGTGGATGGAAGGAGAGAAAGAGGGCGGCTAAAGAAAAGATGGACGGATTGTGTAAAGAATGATATGAAAGAGAAGGGAGTCAGTGATAGCATGACGGTTGACAGGACGGCATGGAAGATAAAAACGTGTTGCGCCGACCTCTAGTAACATGGGATAATGGCAGGAAGATTATGATGATATTGGTGACTATGTTTTCAAGCTGTTTTTGGAAACCTTCGGGTCCTGGAGTCCGTGTGCTCATAGCCTTGTTAAGGAATTATTCAATCGCTTGGTTGACTTTATGTGACACAAGGGCTGGCTTTTACCATGAAAATATGCCCAAAGGACTGGTGGCATTGCCACGTTGGATGGCAATGCTGCTAAGCCAGTCTTTTGGGCATATTTTCAGTTGACGGCGATGCGGAGGAATTTTTTGATGCCATATAGCTTTTTTATTGTTGTTTTTAACCCCCGACGCAAAAACGACGGGGTGTTATAAGTTTGACGTGTCTGTGTGTGTGTGATTGTGTGTGTATGTGTGTGTCTGTCTGTGACATTGGAGAAAGGTTAATTAGTTCTTAGCTTTGTTTGATGGAAATCGGTTCAGCAATTTCAAAGTTATCAGCTCTTTTGTTAGCAGAGGTGGAGACTTTTTTCTTCTGTCGGGGGTTACTTAATTTTTTAAATTTTGTGTTTAATTATAATAATATACCATCATGCCTATATTCCCCGAAGGGTTAGGCAGAGGTGTAACAATGTACACCCACAGTTCGCCAGTATATTTAGGTCCCATGTAATAAGGGGCGAGCCTATTGCCATTAACCGGGCACAAATCCTAACTCCGAGCTGCTACTGAGAATTTCATAGAAAAACCCAATAACACTTTTTGCTAGACCTGGGAATGGAACCCAAGACCTCTAGCGTAGCAGTTGCGCTTAGGACCACTAGGCTACCGAGGCAGTTAATTGCAATTTTGTGTCATTTTAAGTATTTTTTTTTATAAAGTCTGTTAATATTGTATATTATTATCGGATATAATTTTTCTGGTAACATAAAATATGTAGATGATCCGTACAATTTTAGTTCTTTTAAGCTGTTTCAGAGTTGGTCCTATAATAAAGGTTTTCTATATTGATGAGAAGGTACAACAACCCCTTTTCAAGTTTAGGGTGCGTAAAAGTAATGTAATAACGTACATTATGTATAATGTATCGAGAGTACCATATGAATACATGAAACATCGATTTGCTTGTAACAGAAAACGAGTGCCGCTATTCTTAATCTAATCTCGATTTTATTTAGGGAACTAAAAAGGTCAAAAACTTGACAAAGATTTGGCAACAATGTAAATAAGTTAGAAGTCTAGTTAAGGACGCTGTTCATGTTTCCAGTGTGTACTGGGATCAGTCATGGTGGTAGTAGGAACTGCGGGATTTTAGAAGATAAGAGTCCGATATAACCCTCTGTTTTCCCAGATGAGGATTTCTCCTCGATCGTGTGTGCTTACAAACATATACACTCACATACACAAACAGCCACACCCCGAACAACTATCTGTAGTCCATACAAATATTTGTTCCGTGAGAGAATCGAACACGCAGAGCAGCAGCCAATCATTTGCGTCAATTGCGGTGTCTGGTTATGTATGGCAGAGTAAGAAAAATTAATCAGTCTAAAAGGTCTTACCTGCAATGACCTCGCGAGTTCCGAATCCAGATACCTCCCTGTCGTCCTCCTGTCTGGCAGGATGTACTTCGGTAAGGACTTGAAGAACCAGGCGCCTGACTTCTTCCACATCTCTCTGGTCTCCGCGCACAGGTTGCACATGTAAGCCTCTCTGGAGTAGAGTGGAGACCTGAACATGCACAAAAGGTTTGTTATGCCAATCGCTGTGACGGCTCAGTGGTTTAGGTCCCCGCATGTAATACATAAGGTTGGGGTTTCGATTCCGGGCAAGTACCAATGTCACTTTTAAAGTAAAACTTCTTTACGCACGCTTGACACGGGGAGTGAGCTGGTAAATGCTTGACGAGAGCGTTACGGAAATGAGTGTGATCGGGCAAACGGAAGTTGAGAGAGGAGATATAAATTGGTGAAGATAGAAAGAGAGAGAGTTACGTTTCGTATATTACTGTAGGAGTAAGAGAGAGCAGTGCGCGAGCTGTTTTTCTATCTCCCTTCCTCAAGTGTCACGGTCTAAAGCACACGTGTTTTTTTCAAATCAAATGTGCTTTCTAAGTTTATCTTGGACATCATTCTCATCGGTGAAGACAAAGGACCAACGGCGTTACGTGCTCTCCGAGCCACGGCGGTGATTTAGCACCTACTTCCGAACTCCGAGCTGCTGCTGAGAAATTCGTAAAGAGAAAACCTAATCACACATTTTGCCCCACCTGGGAATCGAACCCTAGACCTGAACACGACCGGAAAACGTTCACTAAACCTCCACTTCAAGTCTCAATACTTCCATTTCTCAGAGAATAATAAGGTTGGCCTTCATTTGTTTCAGTATTTACAACAAAGTTCAATGTGTATTGTTCAAGACTAAGTTACTCTGACTAAGTCCAATACAATGCTTACCTTTGAGTTAAGAGAACTTCTGTACGTTTTCTCCAACTGAAGTTTCTGTTTGTGGTTGATTATATTGTGTACGAAGTGTTGACGGATGTAAAATACTGGTATTCTATTCCATCTGATTACACTGGGAGTCGACCCTAATGTGGGACAAAGCTAGTCAGATAATGGCTTAATCTTACCTATGTGGAAGGTTTTCAATAACACATTTGGAGCAGGCTGTGTGTCTGCAGATGGAGCAGGTTCTGAGTGGTGCTAGGAGCCGAGATGTCTCACCGCAGAGCAGGCAAGTCCGCGGGGCTGGGCCCTGCGCAGAGCGACGCATTCCTGGGGGAAATGGAAAACAAACTATTTTTATATAAATTATTTTTATATGGGTCAATTTAAAAGACAAAAATTGAGTTTAAAAAAAAATTACGTATTTTTTATTTTGTTCAAATATAGCCCAAGTACTGGTCTAGAATTAAATGTAAAGTCTACAAGATCATAACTACATCTACAGGATTATTCTGAAAAAAATTAATCCTCAGTGAATTTAGGTCGAGTTAGCACGAAATCAGCAGCTAGTCTACGCTCACTAAAACTCAATTCATCTAAATTTACCGAAGAATTTTACAGAAAAGACCTGTAGATCTATCTAACGGATTAGGTCATCCAGTTATAATTAATTACATAAATAATTCATAAAACATTTTCTTTTAAGTCACTTTTCTGCGAAACCTAGTGATTAATGAAGGAACTGAATGATAAAAGCGTCGGTATGATTAATTAGCCATTTTATTCTTAATAGTCTGGAGTCGCGGAGTGTAATTGAGCCTTTGAGTGTTCTCTACAGAATAAAATATCTGGAATTAGCAACAAGTTTAAAGTAAACGCTTTAAAAGTGATTTTCCTTACATTATGTTTGTGATGTGCAAGAATTTGATGTACAAAACTTTAGGTTAAATTGTTTATTAATTTTATTTAGAAAATTGAAGTGTTAAAGTGTTATTTATCATTTATCACTTACTTAAACTGTTGTGTCTAATTCAATTGAATTCAGCAGGCACACACCTCAGTCGTAGCGCGCTACGCTATGCTACGATGTAGCTACGGCGTAGCTCAGATTGTGCTACGTCCTCAACAAATAATTTTTTGATAATAATATAGGTACTTGAGGAAATCTAATCTTTCATTTCAGTAGTACAAGACGACGCCATTATTATATTTTGAAATATTGTGTGTTGTTATTAAAATATTTCTATTAATAGCTTTTTATATATAGAAATGTCAATGTTTGACTTTGGCTTTGGCTTTGACTTTGACTCTGACTTTGACTTTCAAAAAAAACCCTAAATCTTTATTACCTTCTAGTCTAGCCACCAGTCTGCCCACTCTCTTTGCCTCCACTTCGTCTATCTTCTCAGCTCGCTTGACGACAGCTGCTATGGCCTCCCTCTCGCTCGTCGTGAGAGGGGGCTCGCTCCGGGCAGCACTCCATCCTGTTCGTAACCTGAGAGAGAAAAGTCACATCACCACTCGTTTTCCAATTTTTTAGAGTCGGTTTCGGGTCGGTGTCTGAGAGACGCAAGAATTTTTATTCAGATCGGTATTCTCAATACAACCTTTTAAAATATATTGAAAATGCCGAACGAACGCACTGATCCGCTTGCGTGGCAAGCGACTTTAAGTGGATGCTGCTGAATATCGGTGTTTTACATGGCTAACTAACCTCCACAACCCAAGTACTGGGTTTTTTTTTTTTGGTGGTTGGGAAATCATCAAATAACTTCTCCCGCCCTGGGCGGGGCGGGAGGGAGTGTAAGACTTTTACTGACTAAAACCCACCCATGTTCCTTCTTGTGCCCTTTGCGTTCCGGAGGCGCGGTATCTCTTACGAACAACCCGCAGCGACCCAATTACTAGGTAACACGATATATCTTGGTGAAACTGGATGTCTGACTTTCGGGCTTTTGACTACTCGTAACGACTGCCTAAGATTTACGAATGACAGTCAAGACATAAAAAATAGGCTGACATGATGTAAAGAATTGTATGTAACGTAAAAAGTAGTTAAGAAGGTGTAATCTGTGGGCAAAAGATGAATGAAACCAAAGGTTTTTTCTATTCTAAATTTCTAACTAATGTTACATACCATCACGCATGTATTCCTCGAAGGGTTAGACATAGGTGTACCGATGTACATCCACAGTTTGCCGGTATGTTTAAGTCCAATGTAACAGGGTACGAGCCTATTGCCATTAACCGGGCGCCAATCCTAACTCCGAGATGCTATTTAGAAGTCCATAGAAAACCAAAAATACTTTTTGTTCGACCTGGGAACCGAACCCAAGACCTTTAGCGTAGCAGTCGCGCTTTGGACCACTAGGCTACCGAGGCAGTTCTAACTAATATTATGAATGCGAAAGTAAGTTTGATTACTGCCTTTTCACGCCTAAACCACTGAACCAATCATCCAGAAATTTTGCATATACGTCAGGTGCACAGAAATGGACATAGGGTTTCCTTTTATCCCGAAAAAAGTACTTTTCCTAAAGTAATAGGGGATTCATTACTTAATCGAGCTTTGGATCACTAGGCCATCGAGGCAGTTATGTATACCTAAGGAAAAATACAAATAAAATGAAGGGACCAATGTTAACATATTGCATTGTCAAAATGCTACAAAAATGTTTATCAATGTTCTGATAACAGTATCTATGTCAGTTATTACGAAAATGACACGTATGATAAAAGAGATAAGAGCTAAATTTCCTTCGCTGCTGCCCAGGTTGGTGACCTCTACTCTCATCTATACTAATATTATAAAGAGGATAGATTTGTTTGTAACGAATAGGCTCCGAAACTACAGAACCGATTTCAACCATTTTCTCACCAATAGATAGCTACATTATTCCTGAGTTACATAGGCTATATAACATCACGCTACGACACACGGGAGCGGAGCAGTAACGAAAGACGTAACATAACGCGGACGAAGCCGCGGGCAGGTCGCTAGTGTTCTATAAACGTAGGTACAATTCAAAAAGCCGATTACCATTACATCTTTCAACTTCATATTTATAAGCCTAGTACGCGCATAATGCAAAGGAGTGGAACTCTCTACCTTTTTTTTCCGATGGGAAATCATTCAAATGATTCCCCCCCCCCCATTAGTGTTAGACTTTTACTGATTAAAATCCATCCATGTTCCTTCTTGTGCCTTTTCCGTTCTAGGGGCGCGGTATCTTTTACGAACCCCCACAGCCCCGGCAGGCATCGGCCCAGATTGGCGCCTTCTAAAATTGCTGCCCTCTTTTTGAGGCGCGCGTGGAACACGATCGCGCCTTCGACACGGCCTGTCGTTATGCAACGTACGAACGGTGAGCTACCCATTGCTCTCAATCCACGGGTTCGCCGGAACTCTACCGGCAACTGTATTTCTGAACGCATTCAACCCTAATCTCTTCAAAGTTAGAGTGAACAGACTTCTTCTGGGTAAGCCGACTTCATAGTCGACTTTCTCTTTGACTTGATACACGACTTGTCACTTTAGGAAGAGAGAAAGAAATTGGGTGCGCGCACTGCTCTCTCAAGCTCCTACAGTAATATACAAAACGTAACTCTCTCTCTTTCTATCGTCACTAACTTGTATCTCCCTTTCAACTTCCGTTTTCCCCACACTCATTTCCGTAACGCTCTCGTCATGCAATCACCAGCTTACTCCCCAAGTCAAGCGTGTGTAAAGAAGATTTACTACAATAAAAAAAAATACAACTATTAAAATCCCTTGAAATGAAAGAAATCTTCAAACGAACTCAATAAATAAATTGAACCAATTTTCGTTACGTTTTCTCCGCGCGCTTGAGCTAGGCTTTGTATAACATAGAACATGATACACGAGTCAATACACGCCAGTGCAATTTATCGGCCCACGGATTAGTGTATCTTGTGATCAATATTACGACATAAATAGCGAGGGGAATACACGGTCATGTCGGTTACGTGTATATTGTGTGGGTTGTTTATTTTGCACCAATGTTTACAAGGTTATCGATTTGTGTTTTTATCTTTCAGTAACCTCCATTTTCTGTAAGCCTGGTCAGCTGGTCTATCATACTACTATTACGAATGCAAAAGTTTGGATGGATAGATGTTTGCAAGTCAATGACGTCAGAAAGGCTGAACAGATGTGTATGAAATTTGGCAGACATAAAAAGTATGGTATGGAATAGTACTGTGGTCACTCTTACGGTTTAACCACGGTACCGGGACGTAATGTATATCATTATAGGGCTCCAACAATATAAATTAAAGCGACGAACGTGAGAGCTGACCCGGCAGACCTCGTACTGCCTCAATCGATAAATAAATGACCTAAACTTTTGTATAAAATAATCTTAAAACAAACAAAACGAATCCGTATTTAATAAAAAAGCATTTTTTGAATGAAGCATGAAGTTTTATTATTATTTTCGACACATCATGTTGCTTACTTACAAAACAGAGTTTTCCTGAAATACTAATTTAATATGAACTTTATTGAATAGCAGTAAAGTTCAAATTGAGTCTACATTTTATTTAGAAAACGTTTATATGGGAAAAAGAACAGGGCTGTTTTTAGGATTTTCCCAGCAATTATTCGAACTTTTCTCACCTTTTAAACCTTGCCTAGACCTTCACGAACATTTCAAGACCAAGATAAGATAAATCCGTTCAGCCGTTCTCGAGTTTTAGCGAGACTAACGAACAGCAATTGATTTTTAAAAATATATATAGGTATAACTTTATTTTATCTTTTCATTGATCATGTCACTGACTCAAAGGTGGCCAAATGCCTTCACTTATAAAAAACTGTCTATTCTAATTAATTCGAATTCTAAAAAGGAATTCGACTGAGTGTTTGGATGTAAACTGATTCAGCCAGGTTGATACGGTGAACAACCTTCACAGTACATAGGCTACATTTTATCCCAGAAAAATGTACGATTCCCGTGGGACAATATATTAATTTATTTATTAAAAGCTTTATGCATAATGTAAAATAAAATACACCGTACAAAGACGGACTTAATGCCTTGGGCATTTTCTACCAGTCTACCTTAGGGCGATGCAGAGACAAAACATAGTAGGTGCAAGGAAGACGAACTGAAAATTTCCAAGAATAAAATATAATAATAAATACATATATACATACATACAAACCATATATATAAAGTAACGTAGTGTAGTAGTAGTGTGTAAAGTAAGTAGTAGTATGAATTTTGACGCAGACGAAGCCGCGAGCAGAAGCTTGTTATGTATAAATCTCGTTCAATTTAGCTGAAGTAAGTTTAAGGTGGAAGGCGTAGGGCGAGGCCTGTGTCCAGGCTAGGCCAACAAAAAAGAAACAACGTGAGAATAGCAGAAGGTACTGGTCAAATCTTCAAAATATCTTTTGTCAATGGCCAACTGAAATATCAATATTCCCCGAAGGGTCAGGCAGAGGTGTAACAATGTACACCCACAGTTCCCCGGTATATTTAGGTCCCATGTAATAAGGGGCGAGCCTATTGCCATTAACCGGGCACAAAACCTAACTCCGAGCTACTACTGAGAATTTCACAGAAAAACCCAATAACACTTTTACACACACTGAAATATCATTAGCCAATCAAACCACTTCATTCGATAATAGTAAACCAGTTTGAATAAGGTAATAGTTTGGTAGGTATTTGAGTAATTATTTGAGATGTTTTTATTTCTAATTTTGTGATAAAGCGCTCGTACATTTATTTGCACTTTTTTTTTTTTTTTTTTGGTGGGTGGGAAATTTATTTGCAAAATTTAAAATTTGAAATTTATTTAAATTTATTTGCACCTGTGATATTGTCTCTTCCCCACCTTTGTTTGACTGGTGTTGAAGGCCTAAAGCATTTAGTTCTTTGTTACATAGACTTCAAAAATATATTATATAAGTTTTTTTTTTAAATTTAGTTTTAAGGCTGTAAATATTTAATCTGTAAATTAATTAATAAAGTTGCCTCGGTAGCCTAGTGGTCTTAAGCGCGACTGCTACTCTAGACGTCTTGGGTTCGATTCCCAGGTCGAGCAAAAAGTGTTATTGGATTTTTCTATGGAATTCTCAGTAGCAGCTCGGAGTTAGGATTTGTGCCCGGTTAATGGCAATAGGCTCGCCCCCTATTACATGGGACCGTTATAGTCGTTCCAATTTACGAGCACTTTTCATTAAATGTAATAAAAACCTTACCATGTTAATAACTATAAAAGTCAACTGACCCGCACTCGTAATTTACATAAACTGCAACGTCCAATACTTTGTATTCACAAAATAAATGAAAAAGCTGATTTTTGGATGGATCGGACCGTTTTTTTTTTTTCATGAGTTTAAAGAGTTTATAGAATATAAATGTGAATGGATGCAAAGGAAGAGTCCTGTATTCCCGGAAGGGTTAGGCAGAGGTGTAACAATGTAACAATGGTCCCATGTAATAGGGGGCGAGCCTATTACCATTAACCGGGCAGAAATTCTGACTTCGCGCTGCTACTGGAATTTCATAGGAAAACTCAATAACACTTTGCTCGACCTGGGAATCGAACGCAAGACCTCTAGAGTAGCAGTCGCGCTTAAGACCACTAGGCTACCGAGGCAGTATTAAGATTAATACAAATAAAATGGTGCACGTATTTCCTAAAATTACCATAATTATTCTTTAGGAGTCGAAACGATTTTACTTCGGAAGTCTTTTGAAGAAGAAACTCATACATTTCTGAGTGGTTAATTTGAAATACTTTAAACAGAAGCACGAAGTATTTGTAATTAACTGAGTCAAATGGTACCTAGATATGTTTCTATAAGAACATTGACTCCTTCCATTTTATTACTAGGTTCTGCCTGCGACTTCGTCCGCGTCTTTGGTTACTGCTCCGCTCCCGTGAGTCGTAGCGTGATGTTATAAAGTCTATGATAATTCTCATGAATCTGGTTCTCATATAAAAATATTTTTTTTTCAATCAAGTTAGCATTTTTCGTCAAAAAGGATCAGCTGTTCCACACATCTTCACCTCTAAAGATTGCACTTTGATTTTTCACAACAACACAACATACCATCACGCCTATATTCCCCAAAGGGTTAGGCAGAGGTGTTCCAATGTACACCCACAATTCGCCAGTAAATTTTAGGTCTCATGAAATAGGGGGCGAGCCTATTGCCATTAACCGGGCACAAATCCTAACTCCGAGCTGCTACTGAGAATTTCATAGAAAAATCCAATAACACTTCACTCGAACCCAAGGCTTCTAGCGTAACAATCGCACTAAGGACTACTAGGCTGACGAGGCAGTTATGTTATTGTTTTTTTTAATAACCGACCACTGATTTATTGCATAGGGTGTCTAGAAACATTAACTGAATCCAAGGTATTCATGACGTTCTTTCCACCATGCATTTTGATTTTTTAAATTATTCCAATAAACAGTCAAAATCTAATAAAACGCTCGAACAATATTGCGACAACTGTCAATTTTTTCCTTCACATAACCTCCCCATCGCTACGAACAAACATTCCTCGATAAAGACAGGGTACTTTCGACCCATTTCTCCACCATCATGAACACACATTGTGCAAGTAACCGAGACAGTGAGCGACGCGTTCAAGGGCGTCTGTTATTGGCGATCAAGTCGTGACGTCACTCACAGGTCTAACAGGCCTGAAAAGTGGTAGGGTAGACTTTGAGAAAGTACATTTTGATATGGTGAGAATGAATGTGAAATTGCTAGTGGGAATGGATGGATATAGTTTATCTACTTTGGTAGGTTATTGGAGTCTGTGGCAGTGGAGAAATTCAACTAAATTTAAGGATCGATTGCAATCTAATCTCAGTCTTAATCTGTTAATAGTACCTCTAGTTAATCTACATTTTTTGAGACTTAAGATTAAAAGAATTGCCTTCTGGCAACTTGATTGTCCTCAACAGTTGACGGTAGGGCAAAGTTAAAATGGTCTAAAGATACGAAAATAAGAACTAAGATTTGCTCGCATTTTAAATGTAGGTAAAATTATTATCATTTCCAAGTCAGCGATTTCCCGCAAAATTTACTAAGTCGCTGGTCCACGACGGGGCCAGCCCCGTAATTGTGGTTCTCTCTAGGGGAGGCCTATGTCCAGCTGTTGACGTTGTCCGGCTGATATGATGCTTATGACGATGTATTAAGCTTTTATCCATCTGTACACATTAGACAAACAGTAAGTAATAACAACCATACCAATTTCCAAGTAAATCATGACGAAATTCGACTCCTAGACCTAGGGTGTCAAGGCTAACTGTCGATTTCAATCACTATCCCATTACTATGTTTAGTTTGGACACACCCCCTTATTTTTTAAATGTGTTGACAAAACGATAAAATAACTGCCTCGTTAGCTTAGTGGTCCTAAGTGCAACTGCTACGCTAGAGAAAAGTGGTATTGGGTTTTTCTATGAAATTCTCGGCAGCTGCTCGGAGTTAGAATTTGTGCCCGGTTAATAGCAATAGGCTCGCTCCCTATTATATGGGACCTAAAAACATACCGGCGAACTGTGGGTCTACATTGGTACAGCTCTGCCTAACCCATCGGGGAATACCGGTGTGATGGTAAAACCGTAAAATAACACAAAGGTATGTCAAAGTGAACTTATGTGTGAGTATTTTTCCGACCGATTTTCGGTCACAGTGACCAATCTCAAAGGAGACTAGCCAAATACGCAGAAGATAGTAATATGGTCTTGTGTACCCAAAAACAAGTGCACTCCCTCTTCCCTAACTCTCATAGCCCGATAGGACGGCAATCCGACACAACCGGGGAGAGACCAAGCTCAGGACCAATGGCTTTACGTGGATTTTTGACGCACGAAAGTTTTACACTACCAACTTCCAAGCTTCGAGCTCCTACTGAGAAATTCCTAATTGTAAAACCCAATATGCCTGACTTAGAAATTGAACCCAGGACCGTTTAGCAGTCACGAAACTTCGAAACTTAAAAACGTCTTTCTAACAATCGGGTTCCGTACCCTTCTCACGAAATGTTGATGAATAACTAAGTTCTTTGTGACGATGAAAGCAAAGGAAAATGTCAGCTATATGTCAAGTTTAGTATACTTGAATTTGTATAGTTTACAACAAAGTAATGGTCTTGATTTCGAAGTTGTATGAAGTGGTCATAGTATTCTCTAGACCGATTTCGGTCACTGCGGCCAATCTTTATAGAGACTAACCAAGTAAGCAGGACGCTGGAGATATTACAGTGCACAAAGTGTACAAACACAGGTGCACTCCCTCTTCCTTCACTCTCATAGTCCGATACGACAATCTGACACAACTGGAAAGAGATCAGGCTCAGGACCAACGGCTATCCGAGACACAGGGTTGTCACACCACCTGCTTCCCAATTCTGGGTTGATATTAAGAAATTCCTAATGAAAAAACCTAACAACACTTTACCCGACCTGAGAATCGAACCCAATACCAAGGATAGGCAAGGCTCAGCAGTTGTGTTTACGACCACGAGACCGACAGGCGTTCATTTTTATTTATATAACACACACGTACCATTACGCCTGTATTCCCCGAAGGGTTAGGCAGAGGTGTACCAGTCTTCACCCACAGTTCGCCGGTATGTTTAGGTCCCATGTTATAGAGGGCGAGCCTATTGCCATTAACCGGGCACAAATCCTAACTCCGAGGTGCTACTGGAAAATTCCAAATGAAAAAATTTAACAACACTTTACCCGACCTGAGAATCGAACCCAAGGCCTCGGCAAGGCTCAGCAGTTGTGTTTCCGACCACGGAACCAACAGGCGTCCACTGTTATTTATATAAGTAGATAATAAAATGTACCAAGTAACTGTAACTCGAGTTTTTTGGCCGACGAAATGGGACAGTAAAAGAAAAACATGTAGATTAATTGATTGAAAGGTCTGTCGCCTCATCGTTTTATCGTGAGAGGCAATTGAGATGAATGCTGTAGTGGGTCGTAACTCTTTGCTAAATTAAGAACACGTGTCATTTTTATGTTTGCTGGTAATCTCAGTGATTGTGCGCTGGAACTACGTCATTTTGTAACAATAATCATCATCATCATGACCGTATCAGTTGAACGACGTCCACAGCTGGACATAGGCCTCCCCTGAAGGTAGCCACAATGACCGGTCCTGTGCAGTCCGCATCCAGCGATTTCCCGCGACCCTTACGGGATTGTCGGTCCACCTCGTAAGGGGTGCCCACACTGTGCCTAATAATATCAGTCTATTATTAACCCACTGTAGGACAAAGGCCTCTTCTCAAACAGAAAAGGCACTTATATTGATCACTGCGCCTGCTCAAGGCGAATTGGCGATTTCAGACTTATATTAATTACCAGCACTACTAGCAAAGTGCCCGCGACTTCGCCCGCGTGGCTTATTTGTTTTACGTCTTTCGTACTAGCGTGATGTTATATAGCCTTCGTTACTCAGGAATAATGTAGCCACGTATTGATGAAAAAATTGTTAAAATCGGTCTAGTAGTTTTGGGGCCTATTCATTACAAACAAACAAAAAAAAATTTTTCTTCACCGATGTAAGGCATGTCCAAGATAAACTTAAAAACACAAAATTAAAAATTTTAAGTAACCCCCGACAGAAGAATAAGAATCTCTATCACAGCTAACAAAAGAGCTGATAACTTTCAAACCTCTAATTTCCATCCTCTAATTCCTCTATTTTAACACAAAAAACAAAATCAAAATGGGTCCATGCATTCGGGAGCTACGATGCCACAGACACTCACACAGACACGTCAAACTTATAACACTCCGTCGTTTTTGCGTCCATGGTTAAAAAGTAAATATGAATTGAAAAAGTCCCATTGGTACTTGCCCGGTATCGACTGAAATATTGAGATAAATAGAGGAATGTGTCGTTAAAAATATGTGCGTATTTGTTAGTTTCAATACTGAACCTGTTTTCGGGTATATGAGGTATGAGGTGCTTGTGTGTATGTTAGTGTGACGTCTGGAAACTTTCACCCGACGTCTATACGCTCAAGGGCATGCCTGCGACATATTACTGATAGTTCACACATGTGTCTACTTAGATAGAGCGTCGGATACTACGTATGACGTCTTTTACAAGTTTTCTTTTCGGATTACTTATCAGATTTTCGATGTAAACTGAATTTCGTAACGAAAAACGATTTATAAAGCCTTAAGAAAAAGAAAAGCCTCAAGAACGCGCTCAATGCAAAAACATACCCATACCATCACGCCTATATTCCCCGAAGGGTTAGGCAGAGGTGTACCAGTGTACACCCACAGTTCGCCGGTATGTTTAGGTCCCATGTAATAGAGGGCGCGCCTATTGCCATTAATGGGGCATAAATCCTAGTTTCTAATTACTAAAATATAATGACTAGACTGTTTTTGCATTGCCTCGTTAGCCTAATGGTCCTAAGCGCGACTGCTACGCTATAGGTCTTTGCTTCGATTCCCAGGTCGAGCTAAAAGTGTTATTGGGTTTTTCTATGAATTTCTCAGTGGCTTTTCGGAGTTAGGATTTGTGCCCGGTTAGTGGTAATAGGCTCCTAAACATACCGGCGAACTGTGGATGCACATTGGTACACCTCTGCCCAACCCTTTATGGAATACAGGCGTGATGGTATATTATGTATGTTAATTCGTAAATCAAATGTTTCACAAACTAGGAACTACGTAAGTACTTAGTATTTATAATTGCGCTCTATTCGCCAGATTAACTGGAAACCGAGTTCAGTTTAATTAAAATTGTTTTAGTTATGTTCTGCTGAGTTGTGCAGCTCATATATGCACTGGTTTGAACGCTTTGAACTACAATTGCATTTGAATCAACTACAACGCAATCTGCATACCAAAATAAAAGTTAAAGGCTAAATGTGTTGCTAAGAGCAAAACTTGAGAACGGCTGCGCTGAATTGACTGGTTCTTTTTTTATTGTGTTCGTTATTTCTTAGAAAAGGTTTATATAAAAAACGTCGGAAGTTTACATCCGTGCAAAAACAGGGCGGTGCGCTAGTTTTCAATAAAAACAAATGCGTAAAGTGATTTTGAAATGCCAATAAAATAAATAAAAATAATGCCAATATATTGGACCAGTCGCCGGTAGCCTCAGAGTGAAGGCCTCTTCTCCCTGCTCTCTTCCGTAAATAAAAACAATTTTTCAGCGAATCAATGTCAAAAATCCGGTAAAATAGAGGCACATTTTTGACAGATAGAGACTAAAATTATAATCGAAACGTCCTTAAAATTTACGAGTTGTCCCCCTGCTATTGTACATTGTAGTCAAAACACAAAGACCAGCACAGAAGGACCACACGATCGATAACCACTTATGTTTCAAAATAAAACTAAAAAAGACTAAAATTCAAACCGCAATTTAAAAAACCGGCTAAGTGCGAGTCGGACTCACGCACAAAGGGTTCCGTACCATTATCCATAAAATCTGCAAAAAAAATCATGTCTGTTGTGTGGGAGGCCCCTTAAATATTTAATTTATTCTGTTATTTTGAGTAATTGTTGTTATAGAGGCAACAGAAATACATCATCTGTGAAAATTTCAACTATCACGGTTCATGAGATACAGTCTGGTGACAGGCGGGCGGACGGACAGTGGGGTCTTAGTAATAGGGCCCCATTTTAACCTTTGGGTGCGGAACTCTAAAAAGCAATTGTTACATCGAATGGAAACGTGAACGTTTTCAGTCGAAGCCGCTTTATGCCTTTGAATTGGAAACCTTGAGAGGTAAGAGCCCGACAGGAAAGCCGGCTTTGAATGTACTATTTATTATATAATAGGTGGGGTTAGTTCTGTAAAAGGAACTAACCCAAAACATCTTCCACTTTTTAAAGAATTCGATTCTGGATGTCTAAAATAATTATAACTCCAGTATGTTAGTGTACAACTGCAGGGCAACAGCCTCTTCTCATACAGAGAAGCCACGAGCCAATGCTCGTGGCTTCTCTGGCTTCTCAGGGTAGTGATCAATATCACTACCCTTGCTCAAGGCGGATTGGTGATTTGAGACTTCTGTTGTCTGTCACGATGTTTTCCAAGATAAACTTATACAGATACTCGGCTTCTAGTCTAACATGCAGCTGAATACCAATATTTTACATGGAGCGACTACCTATCTGACCTCCACAACCCAGTTACTGGGCAACACGATACCTCTTGGTTAGACTGGTTGTCAGACTTCCTGGCTTCTGACTATCCGTAACGACTGTCAAACATCTACGAATGACAGCCGGGATCAACGGCTTGACGTGCTTTCCGAGGCATGGGGGTGTCACACCACCAACTTCCAAACTCCGGGCTGCTACTGTGTAAATCCTAATGGCAAAACCCAATAAAACTTTTTCTCCGACCTGGGAATCGAACTCGGAACCCACGCTCAACAGTCGCGCTTGCGACCACGAGACCAACGGGGTAGTTCCACATTGAATTACTTTACTAATTAGCTGAATTATTGAGACTTTGCAGCTTATTTCATTCTGACAAAACTAAACTCAAGTGAGGTTGTGTCTCATTAATTTTTACAATATAAATAAATGTGAATGAATGGGACTGTTTATATTTGTAACTTAATCAGTCTGTAGGTATTGGTTGATGGAATTTGACGCTCTGAAAGCGAATTTGTTTAGGATATAAATAATAATTCAATATTGAAATAAGGATGTCTGTAAAGCTATGAACAGTGAGGAAATTGTATTGACATACAGAGAGATAAAGTATTTGACAATTGGACAAGTAAAAGTTTTTTTGACAAAGCAAGATAGGTGTTCTGATTTTAATAATAAACTTGATATTTTTTGTCATGTTGGCCCAGTGGTTAAGGCGCCCATCTCCTATATGAGGACTTGAGTTCGATACCCTCCCAACATTTAAGGCAAATGAAAGATTTTGATTAAACTGCCTCGTTAGCCTAATAGTCCTAAGCGCGACTGCTACTCTTGAGGTCTTGGATTCGATTCACAGGTCAAGCAAAGTGTTATTGAGTTGTTCTATGAAATTCTCAGCAGCAGCTCGGAGATATGATTTGTGCCCGGTTAATGGCAATAGGCTCGCCCCCTATTACATGGGACCTACACAATTACACATACCGGCGAACTGTGGGTGTAAATGGTACACCTCTGCCTAACCCTTCGGAGAATACAGGCGTGATGCTATGTAAAGATTTTGATTCGATGTGATTGTACACTTGCTTAACTCAGATGTTATTTCAATATTGTACTTACGCCTTCGCTTAAATTTGTTATTATTTAATACATCTATAAAGTTATTTCGCTACAATCAATTTGTTATATTGAAATTTCCGCCGAACCAACAGAGTTTGGTCCTTAGCGGCGCAGATTATAATTATCCCTAAAACGAACTCCCAGATGTAATTGCTTGGCAATTAAAATATTGGTTACACAGTGGATCAGCTAAATGGCCAGCCTTCGAATTATTGATTTAATATACCTCCGCATTATATACTTTATATTGCCCGTAACTACGTCCACGTGATAGCAAACTCCTGTCCTACTAATATTAGTAAAGTTTGTGAGGATGGATGGGTGTTTATTACTCTTTCACACTTAAACGGCTGAACGGATCTGGATGAAATTTGGCATTGAGATAGATTGTAGCGTATAATAACACATAGGATAGTTTTTACCCCGGAAAAATGTGCGGTTCCCGTGGGATACCATAAAACATAGGCCTTGGCACTAGCAATAATGTAGATTTCTATCTAGGAAAGAATTATTGTAATCATACCAGTATAAACGTCCAGAGATCATCTCCAAATAAACCAACCTTATCTATACAATTAAATTCAATTTTCGTTTTCGTCTATTTGTTTTGGTTAATCTTCTTAACGGCTGGACCGATTTTGACGGTATTTTCACTGGTAGATAGATAATAGTAGTAAGAGTAAATTAGGAAACTGCCCCATTGGTCTTGTGTTGGCAAGCACGACTGCTCAGCGTGGGTTCTTGGGCTTCCATTCCCAGGTCGGGCAAAAAGTGTTATTGGGTTTTTTCATTAGGAATTTCTCAGTTAGTAAGTACATTTATTTGCTAAAAGATGTGTACATAATATACATGGTATGATGTTTGTCCATGGCTGGTGTACAAATTAGGTTGTTAGATTTTAAAATACAAAAACAAAAAATTCAAATATAAACAATTATCATTCCTATTAATTTAAAAAAATTGGTTAATAGTCTTGCAGTTCAAAATAAATAGAATAGATTCAGACAGTAACTTCAGAGCGAGTGATCTTTTAAAAATTCATTTACATTGTAATTGGCTTTTTCTGTCAGAATTTTTTTAAATGTGTTCTTAAACTGATCTGTATTTAATTTCTGAACACAGGGATATTATTATAAATTATTGGCGCTCTGCATGTAACAGCCCGGAGTTTGGAAGATGGTGGTGTGACACCCCCGTGCCTCAGAAAGCACGAAAAGCCGTTGGTCCTGCGCCTGATTTCTCCTCAGTTGCGTCGGATTTCCGTCCCATCGGACTATGAGAGTCAGGGAAGAGCGCACACACTTGTGCTCTATAACATCTCCTGCGTACTTGGCTATTCTGTATGATTAGCTGCCGTGGCCGGAATCGTTGTGGAGAATACATTTTTTATAATTAGGGATCTGTGTAAATTGAAAAAACTCTAAAGCCGTTTTCGCGAACGAAGTCGCGAGCATAAGCTAGTCTATAACATTAGTCTAGATTTTGTTGAATATTGACCTTCTAGGCACAGGTGTATCTTCGTTTGATGGGCATTGATTACTTGTCTATAAATAGTTTTAGCCCAAGGCAGAGACTGGGCTTTAGGCCTAACACGAGTGCGCGATCGTTAAAGTATTTAATTCGAATCGAATTTTGTAATAAAATGTTTTTTTATAAAGTATTATTATAGTTAGCCTAGTGGTCTTAAGCGCGACTGCTACACTAAAGGTCTTGGGTTTGATTCCCAGGTCGAGCGAAGTGTTATTGCGTTTTCCTATGAAATTATGAGTAGCAGTTCGGAGTAAGGATTTGTGTCCTGTTAATGGCAATAGGCTCACCCCCTATTACATGGGACGTACACAATGACATACCAGTGAATTATGGGTGTACATTGGTTACACTTCTGCCTAACCCCTCGGAGAATACAGGCGTGATGGTATGTTGAAAAAGACTTGTTGACTTCAAGCAAATGCAAATTGCAGCAGTTAAGGAAACTAGGTTACCTGTTCTTAGTCGTAACGTATACAGGTGGCTTTTCAATGTATTTCTTGAAAGGGGATAAAATAGAGCTTTTTTTAGTTTTAACAAATGCATCACAACAGAATTTTACTGACTGAAACCCATCCATGTTCCTTCCTGTGCCCTTTGCGTTTCAGGGGCGCGGTATCTATTAGTTCATTAAAAAAATACCTACAGCTTGAAAAAGTAATTCTACAAGCCCGCTACACTATACCCAATCACTGAACTCATAAAAATTAAATTGTAAGTAACCCCCGAAAAAAAATAACCGATAAAAATCCCTACCGCAGCTAACAAAAGAGCGAACCGCAGAACCGATTTTCATCAAACATCGCTAAGAACACTCCTGACTAATAAACATTTGAAACAAAAAAATCTAAATCAAAATTGGTTTATACGTTCGGTAGCTACGATGCCACAGACACACACACAGACACGTCAAACTTATAACACCCCGTCGATTTTGCTTCGCAGGTTAAAAAGCCAGAATCAACAGTGGCGACCACCTGAAAAGCGGCAAGACTCAATAAATTCATCGAGTCCCGAAGTAACGATTCAATTGTCTTGAACCCCGCAACAAAATTAATCAGATAACATCGGAGGAGTTCCGAAAAAAAAACAAAATTTCCCTTCCCTCCACACCAAACAGGAGACAAAACAGAACTAGGCCCATACACACAAAGGCACATTTACTACCCCACCCGACCCCAACATTTTCCAATGAAAATTGTTACAAATCCTAGTTGATTCCCTTTCAAGGAATACACGGAATAAACATCAGCCTGTATACGCTGCCGTATTTACCTGTACACCTGCATATATCTACTTGTATTGTATTCATATTGCAATTTTCCGACACAATGCGTGGGTTGAGCGGAGCGATGCACGCTCAGCTGTAAATGTGTGGTGGTATTACGGAATTCTCAGTAGCGGCTCGGAGTTAGGATTTGTGCCCGGTTAATGGCAATAGGCTCGCCCCCTATTACATGGGACCTAAAACATACCGGCGAACTGTGGGTGTACATTGGTACACCTCTGCCTAACCCTCCGGGGAATACAGGCGTGATGGTATGTATGATGGTATGTATTACGGAAACCGACACAGGAAAATATAGAACAGGTACTTTATACGCATACCAAGGCTTACTCGCACCAAATACTTAACTCCGAGTTAGTTGGTTATTATTTATTTATTTAAACTTTAGGAAACAAAAAGTACAAAGGCTGACAGAATGCCTTAGGCTTTCTCTAGTTAGAGCAACAAAATTTGAGAATTAAAAAAAAAACCAAAAGCAATAAAAATCTCTCTACCTCTGATCTCTAACGATGCGGATTTGATACTAGGCATGTACCAATGTCACTTTTTCAATACATTTATGTACATTTATTTTTATCTTGCCAACTCTGACATCAGTGAAGGAAAAACATCGTAAGGAAACCTGGACTTATGATGAATATGACTCTGGAACCGCTAATCCGCCTTGAGAAAGCGTGGTGATGAATGCTCGTGCCTTCTCTGTATGAGGTAGTATTGTTTTTGTTTATTTTGTTGTTAAATTACATAAGGTTAAATTACATAATGGGTCCGTCTTGCGGTTAGGACAAACAGCAGGTCACCTACTTACGTATTTGGAACAGCTTCTAGCTTCAACTTTCTGACTAACAGACCGACTTCTTGCCAATTAAAATGTACCTTTAAATGGTTTAATTAAATTGTATGAGTTGATTTTTGATTTTGACAGCACAAATATGTTCAAGAAGTTTATATTTATTAATGGATAATTAACTAAAATTCTACATCAATAGGGTTGAAAACTGCATGCACGATGCAACGCGGAATTATACCTTTCACACGATTCTCAACCCCATTTCAGAGTCAATTTAGTCCATTGTTAAACAATTGCAGAAAGTTTTTTGTAGAATATTGACAAACCACGTATTTATTCTTGAGATAAAAGCTATTTAACTGTGGTAAAATCAGCCCTAACTCATAACAGATAGAAGGGACATCTTAACGAAAAGTTGTACAATGAATTCAGTACATAACTTAAGACCTCCTATCAAAAGAAAAAAAGAAAGTCAGAGAGTCAAAATCAGTTGACCCATACAAAAGCGAAACGCCTACATGGTCAAAATGTATGGAACGAGTGTTTTTTTTTAATAATCCGCAGTAAAATTTTGTTTTCTGCATCTAGAATAAAAATAACAATGTATGTTGAATGATAAAAGTGGTAAAAGTTTTTCTGCTGCTGCAAACAAGGTCATGAATCAAACTATAAACAAGAATTTGTGACACGAACATTGTTATCTCAAATATTGGTCCTTTGTATCGCAAATGGTGGTACCTAGGGTTACCAGATACAGGCTTATTTTTTCCTGGACATTTCTAGGTTTACGATCGATGTTACAGGCTGATAGTGTATGTGAGTTTATGTGTTGATAAACGCAACCACGATGCGTGTTTTTTCAAAAAGAGACAATTTCAGCTGATCTACCGGAAAATATATACATAACGAAAATAAATCGTATTTTAGGTTCACTTAAAAGCAAAAAACTAACATTTTTTTAAGGGTAATTTCTGAACACGGGACAAGGCGGAAGATTCCAGGACTATCCCGGATTTCCCGGCCATGTGGTAACCCTACAGCTCGCGTAATATAGCCCCGTAGGAGCTTAACATTCTTAACCTTTTCATCGACAAAATGTGGGTGTAAGTAAGTACAGGTGAAATAAGAGATTGGTATATAACCCCTCAACTGTCGGGCAGACTTTTAAAGGACGGATTCAATTGTCTAATCAATATCCGACAGTTAACCTCATAAGCTAACAGCTTCTATTAAAATAATGCTGTAAGTGTACTGTATAGTCAGTTTTTTACGTCAATATTAACCTATTATGAACACAATTAAAATAAATATCAGCCTTGTAGTGGTAATGTGGAAAATTTTGCCTGTATAACAAAAATTCCTTCTATTTTCTTCATTAAAAAGTTGCTCCACTCTAAGAATTTCTTGTAATGTAGGTGCATTTACAAATATATAAACTCACATACACATAAACAGCCCGACCGGAACAACTATTGCATGGAATTTCTTGCCCGTTCTTCTCCATACGAAAATACCTTTTGGAATGGGCGACTAGATTCAATATTTTTAATATTTATTTTTACCTTTAATTGACGATCAAACGTGCCTTTTAATGGTTTATTTAAAATAAATGATTTTACTTTGACTTAGAACTATCTGTAAGTCGTACAAATATTTTTTCCGTGCCGAAAATGAATCCACAACACTCAGCGCAGCAGCCTATCCGTCAGCCACTGAGCCAACCGTACCGTGTTTGTTTTGACTGTACTTACATTCTCATCTCGTTTACTGTTTCATCTGAATAAACAAGCCTACAATTTTCTGACATAAACACAATAATCTATTATACATTGGTATTGTTACAACAATAAACAAAAGTTTCTTTCCAATAATACAAGGCAGTTACATATTCCATTGTAAACAACGAAGGGAGGAAGGTTAAAAGGAGTCTCATGTCTACCATTATATGTGCACCGTATCGACAATATCGTAACGGGATACCATTGAGGATAATCTAACCCGATACGATGAAAACGCCACTCGATACGATCCAAAATGATTTTGGATTTATTTTTGTGAACATTTAGGACGGTTTTACTTTGGCTAAAACTTTATTTAGAGTTAGATTCTGCTCGCGACTTTGTCCGCGTCAAAGTTGATCCATTATCCCACTGACTGTACATTTTTCTGTAATAAAATGTTGCGTATGTGCTATTCCAGACTACATTCTATCTCTGTTACAAATTTCATCCAGATCCCTTCAGCCGTTTAAGCGTGGAAGAGTAACAAACATCCATCCATCCTCACAAACTTTCGCATTTATAATATTAGTTGGAAGTAGGATAGGATACGATGTGTAATAAGACATATTATTATTACATAGCGGTATCTACGCACCAGTACTGCAAATCCAACTAAGTAACGTTCACTGCAAATTATTATTGGAGAACGACTTTTATATTTTGGGTGAAAAATAAATGCTTATATGTAATACAAGTAATACTTTATACATTATATGTAGTCTTCTATGTAGTCAAACATATTATAAGTTAGAAGATTATATTAATGACAAGAATGCTTGGCTTAATGCTGGTCCGGCTCCATAGTCACTCGGGTTCACAACTTAATACTTACATATGTATATTAATACAGGGGGATGTTTCTTGCCACCTTTTTATTTGTATTCTCATTGACCTTAATAACGTGTACCGTTATTATTATTTCTATTTTTTTTACATACTACAGGTCATCTGTTGAATAGGTTCATCGAAAACCTTAGTTTTATATATCATAATTTATTTCAATTTGGTAAATGTGAGTACCATGGAGCCATTTATTTATTTAATTATTATGTGTTGGACACAACGAGCATGGTGGTTGAGGGCTTTGTCATGCTCACTTAAATGTCTCGCTGATGGTGGCGCGTGGGTTGGATCATTTGGTTCCCTTCATGATGGTTGAGGTAAGTGGTGCTGATCCTGGCTTCATGTTCGTCAATGGGCGCTGTCAGTTGGGATTGGTCATCTCTTAACTGTCATGGCTTACATCTTTAGTATTTTTTTTTTTATTGTTTTATATTTATCTTTATTGTTTTCACATATAGAAGCAACAAGAATATTGTAACCAAGATTTTGTAAAAACCAATATGAAAAAAGTGTCCATGGAGTTTCTTGCTCGTTATTCTCCATAGATACCTACGTTTTGGAACGAGCACCTAGCTTCAACTTTTTATATGGCTAACTTCTTGACAATTCAAAAGTGCTTGTAAATGGTCTAATTGAAACAAATGTTTTGACTTTGACTTCGACTATAATGTAATACAAGTAATATTTTAAGCATGGGAAATCATCAAATGACTTCTTCCGCTCTGGGCGAAGGGAGTGTGAGACTCTTACTGACTGAAACCCAACCGTGTTCCTCCTAATGCCCTTTGCGTACGAGGGCCGCGGTGACTCGAATAAATTCCGCCATGGACACTTATGGGTGAACGTAACCGTATAGGGAACCAGGAGGTATTTGTAAGTTAGCAAAAAATATATATGGCAATGATGGAAAGAATATTATGTAACTTTCGATTTCGTTAAGTCAAACGGTTTAGTGTCATCAACTACCTCGTTAACTAGAAAATAAGATAATCCTGGATGGTGTAAACGGACCTTACGACATTAAAATATCGTTAGGATATCTGAGCTTAATCGTGAAAAGAGATAATCAATTTTATTCGTCGGTACTCAATTGAATGAAAGCCGTTTGCATGAAAAAAAAAGGTGGAAACTTTAACCTTTGATATCTTTATGACCAAAAGGAATGCCCTAAATAAAAAGATATCATCGTGACTTTGATTTATTCTGCGTCTGTATTTCCGAACGCATTCAACCCTAATCTCTTCAACGTTACAGTTAACAGGCTTCGTCTGGGTAAGCTAACTCCATTGTCGACTTTGTCTTTGTCACCTCTGACCTAGACTGGAGTCAAAAGCTTACCCATTTCAAATTTAAATAAAAATACTGTCGAGAAAGGGGTAACGGATTTTTCTACAAAATTCTCAGTGGCTTTTCGGAGTAAGGATTTGTGGGTTTATGGCAATAAGCTCCTAAATATACCGGTGAACTCTGGGTGTACATTGGTACACCTCTGCCTAACCCTTCGGGGAATACAGGCGTGATGTTATATGTTGTGTGGTATGTTACTGAAAAATATCTGTATCAGACTACTATCAAGGCAAAATACCTAAACGTATCAACCCAACAACGTAATTCCAAGGTATTAAACCAAATTACGTATCATCTGAAATAGACCTTATTATCAACAAGCACTGCCAACGAGGTGTACCGTTTCTGACATACGATATGAAAGAGAAACGATTTATTGGGGAAAATAAATCACAACGAGACTTGAACGGGATTGTGATTTGTTTTTATTGAATACTCACATTTATAATCCAAATAAATTGAGTGTAATGTGATTGAGTTCTAATGGCGATGTTCTCAATTTTTTTTTTATAAGTTTCAAGAGTTCCTCGGTGGCCTAGTGGTCTTAAGAGCGACTGCTACGCTAGAGGGCTTGGGTTCGATTCCCAGGTCGAGCAAAAAGTGTTATTGGGTTTTTCTATGAAATTCTCAGTAGCAGCTTGGAGTTAGAATTTGTGCCCGGTTAATGGCAATAGGCTCGCCCCCTATTACATGGGACCTAAACATACCGGCGAACTGTGGGTGAACATTGTTACACCTTGGGCACGCCTTAATAGAGGCGATAAGTCCCCTATTTTAAGGAGTGGCTGGAGAGGCGCCACTGCGCCCTCACCTACCGCCTGACGCAGGTCCTCACCGGACACGGGTGTTTCGGGAGGTTCCTGCACCTCATCGGGCGGGAGGAAACGTCCGGGTGTCACCATTGTGTGGATCGCCCCGAGGACACGGTGGAGCACACCGTGGCGGTATGCCCCGCTTGGGCGGAGCATCGCCGAGTCCTCGTGGCGGCCATCGGCGGCGGCGAACTCTCGCGTCCGGCCCTGGTGCAAGCCATGGTCCGGAGCGAGAGGGAATGGGATGCAGTCGCCTCCTTCTGCGAGGCAGTAATGCTTGAGAAGGAGGCGGCGGGACGGTTGAGACAGCGGTTCTCCCGTCCCAGCCGCCGCGGTAGACGCTCCGGACGTCGGGAGCCGCGAGACGACTCCCGGCCACCGTAGATACTGGCCTGTGGACGGTGAGCAATGGGTAGCTCACCGTCCTTACGTTGCATAACGACAGGCCGTGTCGACGGCGCGTTCGTGTTCCACGCGCGCCTCAAAGAGATGTCAGCAAAAGGAAGGGGCCACTGAGGGCCGATGCCTGCCGGGGCTGCGGGTTGTTCGCAAGAGATACCGCGCCCCCGGAACGCAAAGGGCACAAGAAGGAACATGGGTGGGTTTTAGTCAGTAAAAGTCTGACACTCCCTCCCGCCCCGCCCAGGGCGGGTGAAGTTATTTGACGATTTCACACCCACCAAAAAAAAAAAAAAAAAAAAACATTGTTACACCTCTGCCTAACCCTTCGGGGAATACAGGCGTGATGGTATGTTGTGTTTTCAAGAGTTGTTACTCGCGAGCTTATTTATTAGGAACAATAAAGGTAGTATCCCAATGGAACCTGGCTGAAAAGTAGCAACAGATGACTTCTAGAAGAAATTCAAATTCAAAGAATATGCGGTTGTATTTTTAACCGACTTCAAAAGGAAGGAGTTATCAATCGTCAGTATGTTTTTTTTTGTACCTTACGCGATAACTCCGCCAATTATGAATCGATATTGATGATTCTTTTTATGTTTGATAGGTAAATTCAAAGGTGGTCCCATATTAATCGATAATTATCGAAATTGGTTCAGTAGTTTGGTAAAAAAAAACATTACTGAAATAATTTGTCATCCAAGTAAACGAATTATACATTATATAATAAAACGTATAACTGTTGCTTCATGGATTTGGATGACAGGAAATTTTATTTATGATAATTTTCTGCTCGGACTTATGATTTGATAAATTAGTAATAATTTTTACAACTGTTATTTACCTAAACATTAGTGATGTTATTATGATCAGTTGAAAAAAATAATGGGCTGTCATGTTAGGTTGGACCAGTCGAGGATTGCGGAAGGCGCGTGTGTTCCCGGGATCCCGAACATCGGGGTGGTTTTTATTCATTAAGAGTCTGACAGACCGCGCCACCCTCAAGGGCGGTGGTCATCTACGAGGATTAAAAAATAGTAATTTAATAAACTTGCATTTTGTAGTTTCTAACTTACGAGTTCTAAAACATAAAACTGACGCCCTAGAAAAATACGAGTAGGCGATTGTTTTTCGTTTACGTTGGAGCTATTGCCTTGCTGGGACTCACGAGCATGATATTTAAGTATATATGTAAATATATATTCTCCAGATCGGTTCCGGCCACGGCGTCTAATCTGAATACAGACTAGCCAAGTACGCAGGAGGTACATAACATACCTTCACGCCTGTATTCCCCGAAGGGTTAGGCAGAGGTGTGTACTAATGTACACGCACCACCCACAGTTCGCTGGCATGTTTAGGCCCCATGTAATAGGGCGCGAGCCTATTGCCGTATATATGAGATATTATAGTGGAATAACCGAATAACACTTTTTGCCTGACCTGGGAATCGAACCCAGGATCCCACGCATAACAGTCCCCCTTACCTCCACAAGACCAACGGGGCAGTCGGTATGTAAGTATACGTATTATAATAATCAGCAAAAACAGCCTATTAATCAAGTGTAATTTGGACCCCCCTCCCCCTTCCTCACGCACTCCCGGTCCCGTAACCACACCCCAGCGGTCACAACACTCTATTTTAAAATAGCTTGATTGTTTTCACAGACCAGCCAGTGTATTCTGTTGAAAATCTCTCTTTGTGAATTTAACATGAAGTGAGTTCGAGATGAGCTTTCATCCCACCTAATGTTAGGGATTTCTAGATTACGGTAGTTGAGCTCTTTTTGAAGGAACTCGTCCGGGGAAGTACTACCACCATACATTTTCTGACGCAAACCAGAGTTGCTGTGTTCCGGTTTGAAGAGTATGGGTGCCGGTGTAATTACTGGGACATGAGACATTTCAACTGAGTCTCTAGGCATCTGTAAGGTCTTTGATATTGCAGATGTGTACAGGTAGCGGAGACCAATTAACATCAGGTAGGCCATCGGCATGTTTGCCATCCAATGATATGAAATAAAACCAAAATTCATCGAGAGAGATTTTGCAGAATAACACTACAGGAAAAATAACCATTCCCGTTCGCTTTTAAAAATCGTTTGGGTAAATTGAAATTGTATTGTTTGGGTAAATTGTAACTGATATGGCGAATTGGAAACAGTTTCGCGTTGTAACTTGAGCCCTCCTCAAATTTCAAAACTGGGCAAGTCTATACTTGCCCAGTTTTATCGTTTTATTATCCAGTCTATAGTCGCCACGATTCATGAGCACAAATGTCAAGTTATTTTTTGAGTTATTGGGTTCCTTTCCGGGTATTTTGGGCCGCCGACCCTGTACGCGATTAGTCCGTCAGTCGGACTGATCGCGTGCAGCGCCGGCGGCTACTTTACCAATGTGACTTTTTTTAATTCATGTGCCCTTTCTAAGTTTATCTTGAACATTTTTGACATCAGTGAAGGAAAACATTTTGAGGAAACCTGGTCTTACAATGAATATAAGCCTGATATCGCCAATTCGCCTTGAGCAAGCGTGGTGATTAATGCTCGTGCCTTCTCTGTATGAGTAGGGGCCTTTGCCATGCAGTGGGACAGTAATAGGCCGGTATTATTATTTATTAACTGCCTCGTTAGCCTAGTGGTCGTAAGCGCGACTGCTACGCTAGAGGTCTTGGGTTCGATTCCCAGGTCAAGCAAAAAGTGTTATTGGGTTTTTCTATGAAATTCTCAGTAGCAGCTCGGAGTTAGGATTTGTGCCCGGTTAATGGCAATAGGCTCGCCCCCTATTACATGGGACCTAAAAACATTCCGGCGAACTGTAGGTGTATATTCGTACACCTCTGCCTAACCCTCTGGGGAATACAGGCGTGATGGTATGTATTATTTATTATTACGCGCTGTAAACAGTTTACATTGTTACAAATATTACGCTCCAGTGGCTGTGACTTTCAATTTTCCAAAATTAATCAAAGTATTAATAAAGGCAATAATGAAGGCTGTATTAGTTTGATAATAATAATTGTTGTTCATTAAATTGTAATTGTATGCGATACGGGGTGAAATGCAACCCGAACGAAAATGATTGCCAATTTTAGAGGAGCCACGCTTCAATTGGCAGTTTAAATTGGTAAAAGCAAATGAGTGAAAATACCTAGCCTTATAAATATGAATTATGATTGAGTTATAGGTTATAACAGGCATTGTTTGTAGCTATGTAATCCCAAATTTAGCTGAAAATCATTACACACGCCTATCCTTTTATTTATTTATTTACATACATGTAAATAGAATTTTTGAATATTATTAAAAAAAATGTAAAAAGTATTGGCTCATCGGTACGGGGAGAAGGAAAAATAATTTCCCGCCAATTTTTGACAACCTGTCAAGCTGTCAGATTTTTTTCGGATATTTTTTTTATAGCATGGGGAAACGTAGAAATAGGTATTTTATAATAGTGGGTTTATCGAAAAGAAAGAACCTTCCATTTTTCGAAGTAAAATTGTAATGATTTTAGATTTTCAATATTATGTTTTTTAATTGTCGCGAACATTTACGACCTTAAGAAAATTATCTTAGATTTCTTATACTAGCTACGCTTTTTATACATATTTTTCAACATTGATAATGCACCCAATAGGTAAGTATGTATGTAAGAACCTACGCATTCAGTTAGTTTCAAAGATGACAGCATACATAATCAATTCATGGTGATGTCCTTGCTACGCTATCGCTCGTCATATCCGCTTCCTGTTTGGCACAAACTAATTTATTTATAGATTCCTTTGTTTACCTACATTCAATTAAACGTTACCTATTTGTACAGTGAATGAAAGCACATGTCAATTTGAAGCTGGTTTTCAGTCTATGTTGTCTTAGTACGTTTTGATGTCAAGTATACAGGATGTTATGGTAAACGAGGGGCTTGCTTTAAGGGAGTGCTGTACTCATGGAAACGACCAACTTTTACTATAGTCATCATCATCATCTACTTAGCCTTTTCCCAATTATGTTGGGGTCGGCTTCTAGTCCAACCGGATATAGCTGAGTACCAGAGTTTTACATGGAGCGACTGCCTATCTGACCTCCACAACCCAGTTACTGGGCAACACGATACCTCTCGGTTAGAGTGGTTGTCAGACTTCCTGGCTTCTGACTATCCGTAACGTCTGCCAAAGATCCATCAATGACAGCCAGGACCAACTGCTTTACGTGCTTTCCGAGGCACGGGTGTGTCACACCACCAACTTCCAAACTCCGGGCTGCTACTGAGCAAATCCTAATGGAAAAACCCAATAACACTTTTTGCCCGACCTGGGAATCGAACATCACTCGCGCTTGGGACCACGAGACTAACGGAGTAGTCGAACAACTTTTACTATAGTACGAAACGTAAAATAAAAATCAACTGCTGATTGAGGGGTTTTTTAAGGATGGGAAATCAACAAATAACTTCTTCCGCTCTGGGCAGAGCGGAAGGGAGTGTCAGACTCTTGCTTACTAAACCCATCCGTGTTCCTCCTAATGCCCTTTGCGCAATTCTGGCAGATATGAGGGGGAGTTTCTGTATTTTTAAAACGTAGATTTGACCCACATGATTGAATGTTAGTTTTGTATTTCAGTCATTCAGTTACATTGATGTTTACTTGAATGAAGACTTGATTAGAGTTCAGATATCCTTCACCTTTCAATACACCCACGGGTCAAGATACAAGAGTGGGTGGCCAATTATATTAGCATTGAAACTACCCACACGCTAAAAAATTAATTCAGAAAAGGTTTTGATTATTATTTCATTAGCATTTAAATACGTATAGCATTCTAATTTATTTATTTTTAAGACTTTATGAAACAAAAATTACAAATGCGGATTTAATGCCTTAGGCATTCTCTACCAGTCATGTGGGACATGTGGGAGGTGAGTACAGCAATCATTGTGCCGATAGTCGTGACGGCCAATGGCGTAATAGCCAAGAGCCTCGAATAACACCTCAGGAGGCTCTCGTTGGGCAACTGGATCAAGGCCTTTTTTTGTTTTTTTTTTTTTGGGACTACCCCCCCCCACACTATTTCCAACAACTGCAATTTTTGTAAGCCAGAGTCAACAGTGGCTGGATTCAGAAAGCGGTACTTCTAGGCACGGCGCGTATTGTTAGGAGATCCCTTTCTCAAGAGCCCTGACCACCGGTAGCTTGGACCCTGTTCCTAATAACGGTGGGCTACAATTTTTTTATTTTTTATATCAATATTTAAAAATGAAAAATATATGTATGTAAAAATAAATAAATGGAATAATAAGGGACACGAAGCACTAGACTTTAAAAAAAAAAGGTTCTTAATTCGGAAGTGTTCTGAACTTATATAATAACTCTGAAGAGTTTTTCTGTTTGATTGTTTGTTTGTGTAAATGCGCTAGTATCCAGAACTAGGTGTCAGGTAGTAAAAAATATTATTGTTTATGGTAGCCTGATTCATGAAATAGTATAGGCTTTATAACATCATCTAAATATACATCACGCTACGACACGCGGCAGCGGACCAGTAACCAAAAACGTAACTTAAAGCAGGTAAAAAAACTCGTAACTGCCTTCTTAACCTAGTGGTCCTAAGTGCGACTGCTACGCTAGAGGTCTTGGGTTCGATCAAAATGTTGTTGGGATTTTCTATAAAATTCTCAGTAGGAGCTCGCAGTTAGGATATGTGGGATTACATGAGATCTAAACATACCGGCGAACTATGGGTGTACATTGGTACACCTCTGCCTAACCCTTCGGGGAATACAGGCGTGATGGTATACATATAATTATGTGTAAAAAAACCACGCGAACGAACTCGCGGGCGGAAGCTAGTTTGTTAATAAATGACACGCGATTCTGACGTTGGTTCTCAGAATTTACAGATTCATGATATTAAGCAGGTCATAGGCAAGTACTCTCTTAAAAATAAAAATAAAGTGATGTAATGGAACATTTCAGAGAAAATGAACTCGACATTATGACTGACTTTCGAAATGATTTCTGTTTTTTGAAAGCACATTTTAGTAGGTCAACACAAGGACTTTTTATTTCCATGTGGCAAAAATATACTCGTGGCTCTGAAATCACAGTTCGCAATTTGAATTTCCGCGAACGTTGGCTGTCCACTATTCAAATATCGAACGTTTATATAAACTGCCAGCAACAGTCATGTTTATTGACATATTTGCTGACGAAAAGCTTATTAATGGGAAGCCAGTTGAAGTTTGAAAAAGTAAAGTTTTGATGAGATTTTCGATGTTAGGAAGTTAAATAATATATACACAATTAATTTAAATTTATTCTAATAGGATTCAGGATTTTTAACGCCAACCGACATTCGCTTCGTATTAGATTATGGAGTATTAGCTTTTGCCTTCGACTTCGTCCGCGTAAATTTCAGATTCCAATTTTAAAATGTAACCTATATATTATGAGTGAGTGAAAGAATTTTCAGATCGAATCAATAGTTCCGGAGATTAGTGCATTCAAACAAACCAACTTCAGCTTTATAATTTTACTAAAAATCGCGAACAGAAGTACACGATTTCGTCCGCGTCCTTTACAAACCGCATTAGATTTTAGTCTTTGGTTACTGCTGCGCACCTATTGGTCGCAGCGTGATGTAATATGACCTTTAGCCTTCCGCTATAAATTGACTATTCAACACAAAAATAATTAGTAGTTTCTGAGATTAGCGCGTTCAACCAAATAGCTTTTCAGTTTTATAATAAATTAAGTATAGATTAGTATAGGATTAGGTAGAGCCCACAAAAATGGAGGCTCACGTCCCAAAAGTGGGAACAATATATCCTATATATATTGTTCCCAGTTTTGGAACTACTTTGACTAACTATTGCCTGTGACTTTGTCCGCGTGAATTTTCGTTCTTATTTCTAAATTGTTTGCAAATCATTTATAGCCTATATCACTCGTAGCCAAACTTTTATGTTTGGTAACTTGTATGTGTAATGCAAAATGTAAATCATCATCATCTGCTTAGCCTTTTCCAAACTATGTTGGAGTCGGCTTCCAGTCTAACTGGATACAGCTGAATACCAGTGTTTTACATGGAGCGACTGCCTATCTGACCTCCACAACCCAGTTACTGGTCAACACGATACCCCTTCGTAAGACTGGTTGTCAAACTTCCTGGCTTCTGACTATCCGTAACGACTGTCAAAGATCTACGAATGACAGCTGGGACCAAAGACTTTACGTCCCTTCCAAGGCACGGGAGTGTCACGCCACCAAAAAAAATGTAAATAAAGGTTTAATTAATTATGAATCTTTTTCTATACTTATAATAAATCTGTAGAGAGGTCAATTCTGTACATGAAATATATTTCCAAAATAACTATCAGGGGGTGATTAGGGATCGATACTGATGCCAAAAATGCAATTAGTAAAATTTTTGTCTGTCTGTCTGTCTGTCTGTATAACCGCTATAGAAACAAAAACTACTCGACGGATTTTAACGAAACTTGGTACAATTATTTTTCATACTCCTGAGTCGGTTATAGTATACTTTTCATCACGCTACAATCAATAGGAGCAGAGCAGTGAAGGGAAATGTTGAGAAAACGGGAGAAGTTACTTCATTTTTTAAGCTTCCGTCGCGTGTGCAACCTTAATGGTTAAAGCTACACAGAAATCATGTATGACGGAAATGTTCTCCTTAAAATTATATAAAAAATATCCCACGACAGCATATGTCTATCTTATATGGTTGACTCACAATATCACGTGTAACTCCCGATAGCTTAGCAGTTCGAAGCTTTCTGATTATATTTGTCTACTCTTACATTTATAACCCTCTCAGTCATCCCTAATTAAAAAAGTTAACATTATTAACTATTCCATAAAAAAGAATCATAGAAAAAGATTGACATATTATATTTCCCTACTAAAATATGAAAGTTAATCTGTTTGTTACATGAAAACCACTGAACCGTGAGGCCTTCCTCACGGTTCAGTGGAAAAAAAGTAGCCTATGTCCTTACATAGGCTACTTTTTTTTACGGAAAACCACGGAAACGCGGACGAAGTCGTGGGCAACAGCTAGTAAGTAAATAAATAATATTATTTTGGTGTTTAAATTGAAAAGTCTTTAGCCGCGTATATTTTTGATAGGGGCACAACTTAAGGGTCCGCCTCACCGACACGCTAATGTGACATTAAGTTTTTATTTATTTTGACAGTCTCCATGACTACCTTTTTTATTATTACTGAGTCCCTGTTTACATTCAGTAGTTAGGTAATAATCATGAAATAATTCTGCTAATAATGATAATGAAATTATACGAGAACGTTGCAGATTAAAAGAGGATGTAGTGACAAAGGTAGAAAAGAGTATGCTTAGATGGTTCGGTCATGTTGAGGGGATGAGTGAAAGGCGACTAACAAAAGGGATTTATATGGCAGATATGAGTGGCAACGCCGGGAGAGGGTGCCCTAAAAAGACCTACCCTGACTTTGTTGGTGGGGTTCTTCAGAAAGGTCGCATGCGCAGTACTCGTTGCCGGCGTGCTTGTATGACCAGATGTATGAATGTGGACGAGGCGAAAGAAGTATGTAAGGATCGTAGCAGGTAGCGTTCTGTGGTTTCTGCCTACCCACATGGAAAAAAGGCGTAAGTTTATGTATGTATTTAATGCATAACATAAACATACCATAACGCCTTTATTCCCCGAAGGGTTAGGCAGAGGTGTAACAATGTACACCCACAGTTCGCCGGTATGTTTAGGTCCCATGTAATAAGGGGCGAGCCTATTGCCATTAACCGGGCACAAATCCTAACTCCGAGCTGCTACTGAGAATTTTATAGAAAAACCCAATAATATTTTTGCTCGACCTGGGAAGTGAACCCAAGACCTATAGCGTAGCAGTCGCGCTTAGGACCACTAGGCTAACGAGGCAGTCATATTTAATGATAATATAAATCTAGATTATAATCATCTGACCTACGACAAGATAAAACAAGAAATTTCAAACTAATATCTAATTTATAGACATTGATTAAGAAACTTGGCTCATTACGGTCAGACGTTAAGTTGGCAATGAGTTTGCTTGGCCAAGCAAAGCCAAGTTACTCAATTAAAACGCGCGACATTGAGACAAGTTTAATTCTTTCTTCTGTACCTGCACAGTTAAACATCAGCCTGTATTCCCCGAAGGGTTAGGCAGAGGTGTATCAATATACACCCACAATTCGGCGGCATGTTTAGGTACCATGTAAGAGGGGGCGAGCCTATTGCCACAAATCCTAACTCCGAGCTGCTAGTGAAAATTTCATTGAAAAACCTAATAACACTTTTTTCTCGATCTGGGAATAGTGTGGACGTCGATCACCTGATCCATGCCAGACACGTCATGCTGAGCTGGACTCCCATTTGGTGCAAGTTTGAGAAGCACACCGCACTTCTTTTTTTAAAGTTGGAATCTTGTCTTTATATTTTTATGTTATGTTTATTTTTTGTAGGCCTAATGGTCCTAAGCGCGACTGCTACGCTAGAGGTTTTGGGTTCGATTCCCAGGTCGAGCAAAAAGTTTTTATATGAAATTCTTAGTAGCAGCTCGGAGTTAGGATTTTTGCCCGGGTAATGGCAATAGGCTCGCCCCCTACTCCATGGGACCTAATCATACCGGCGAACTGTAGGTGTACATTGATACACCTCTGCCTAACCCTCTGGGGAATACAGGTGTCATGGATGGTAAGTTTATTTTTTAATTGTGTTTTTGTGTATATAATTATGTCTGATGTGTGCACCAAATAAATGTTATATCAATCCATCTATCTGATAGGATGATGATGGTAGCAGGTATAGTATAGTATAGTGGCCGCCACGAGTCGTGGGCACAAACGTCAAGTTAATTTTTGGGCTTTTGAGTTCCGTACGACTGACGGACCAATCACGTGCAGCGTTGGCACCCCAAAAAACCCAAAAAGGAACCCAAAAACCTGAAGATTAACTTGATGTATGTGCTCACGACTCGTGGCGGCTACTGTATGCGTCAAATTAGGAACCAGTCAACCAAGTTATAACAACAGTTTTAGAAATGAGCAAGGGCGGTTAACCGATTTTCAACCTTACAACTAAGCGTGTAAGAGTGGTTCACCGCTTTATCCGCTATTGTACATAGGTACATACTAATCATGACAAGCATGTATCCAAAATCTTAATCAGCATGTTACCCATTCCTTATCTCTTATCCCACTGTCCGCTGATGACGTCAGTTGCTATGTAACAATCCTTCGTCATAAATTGGTCAAACATCGGCAAAGCATATTGGAGTTTCGAACTTTACTAGAAACTTATTGTCTCATTTTGTACGTTTTTTCTTTATTCTTTAAGCCACTTGTTTAGGTCCGGACAACGAACCGATTTCTTCGCCGTATTCGCGGTGGTGTTGTTACGGATAGTCAGAAGCCAGGAAGTCTGACAACCAGTCTAACCAAAAGGTATCGTGTTGCCCAGTAACTGGGTTGTGGAGGTCAGATAGGCAGTCGTTCCATGTAAAACACTGGTATTCAGCTGCATCCGGTTAGACTGGAAGCCGACCCCAATATAGTTGGGAAAAGGCTAAGCAGATGATGATTCACGGTGGTGTATGATTTATAACGAATCCGTCACGTAAAGAATCTTTATTTATTTTTTTTATTTTTATTCAATAGGTACAACAAACATATACAATATAAAAAAATAACTAGGACAAGAAATAATACAAAACGTATAGACAATATTGCAGCCCACAACGTTGTACACAGATTAACTAAAGGACACAAGATAATGAAAATAAGAGCTAGGGTTACAGATACAATAATAAATAGCTTAATAAATTAAATTTCGTGTATATAATACTGTATATAAATGAATATAATACTCAAGAAATGGCACAGGAGAAATATAGAATAACATTCAAGAAACATCCCTAAGTATAAGACTTTTGAATCTATAGGGAGCACAAGCAAAAATGTCTATACGTTCAAAAATCTTGGGCATAATGGGCGTAAAACCAACAGCAGTGAAATATATTTAATATGAAAGCTGATAGCTAATACTCTATTTTATATTATGGCAACAAGCACCAAAGACGCGGGGGAACAGAGTTAAACTGTTTTAAGTAATGCAGTTTTGCAAAATTACTCAGGTACAAGCAATATTTTAAAACAAAAGTAAAAGCTAATGAAATAAAATGGATTCTTCAATGCAATATGAGCTCTATGTCATATTTCTTATTCACATTATGAAGATTCAGATCATTTAAGATTAGTTTGGTTAGGGTTAAGATATGTTTGGTGAAGATGGACGCGTTAGGTAAGGTTTATATTTCTAGTTATAATTCTTTGGTTTTTTGTGTTTGACTGAACATCTATAGCGCATTTTATCATATTCTGTGCTTCAGGTCATGACTACCCCATATATACAGAGGGTGAAGTACATGAAAACGTTATTTAGACATGGAATTCCATGTTTTTTTTTTTTTTTTTGGTGGGTGGGAAATCATCAAATAACTTCTCCCGCCCTGGGCGGGGCGGGAGGGAGTGTCAGACTTTTACTGACTAAAACCCACCCATGTTCCTTCTTGTGCCCTTTGCGTTCCGGGGGCGCGGTATCTCTTGCGAACAACCCGCAGCCCCGGCAGGCATCGGCCCTCAGTGGCCCCTTCCTTTTGCTGACATCTCTTTGAGGCGCGCGTGGAACACGAACGCGCCGTCGACACGGCCTGTCGTTATGCAACGTAAGGACGGTGAGCTACCCATTGCTCACCGTCCACAGGCCCGTGTTTAAATTACGTTTTCATGGTTATAGTATTCTATAACTATAACTGCCTCGTTGGGCTAGTAGTCCTAAACGCGACTACTACGCTAGAGGTCATGGGTTCGATTCCCAGGTCGAGCAAAGGTTCTATTGGGTTTTTCTATGAAATTCTCAGTAGCAGCTCGGAGTTAGGATCTGTGCCCGGTTAATGGCAATAGGCTCGCCCCTTATTACATGGGACCATTAAAACATACCGGCGAACTATGGATGTACATTGATACACCTCTGCCTAACCATTAATACATTTACATTAATCATTATACATTACAACGAATTTTGTTTCTGTTGGTTTTACGCCCAGCCTCCATATAAAAACGCCCATGATCCTCTGTCGCCGGACCCGTATCCGGTGAATATACACACGTTCATAATCAGCCATACACCACCGCAAATCCGTAGAAAAAAACGGGCGTATACAACCAGCCTTAGGGTTGCATAGCCAAAGGGTGTACATACATTCCTATTACAAAGACTCCGCTAAGCTTCTGTGTGTCGTAGGACAGTTCTATCACACAAGTCTGAATCGCACATCCTTTGGTCGAAGTCAAGAAGCACACTCATCAGGCACAGGACCAACGGCTTTACGTGCTTTCCGAGAATGTGGGTGTCAAACCACCAACTTCCAAGTTCCGTGCTGCTACTGAGAATTTCGTAATAGAAAAACTTAATAACAGCTTTTTACCCGACCTGCGAACCGAACTCAGAACCCCACTGGTCAGCAGTCGCTCTTGTAATCACGAGACCAACGGAGCAGTCGTATTTTATAGACTACTTACATAATAATATCTACCAAACGTTAGTAAGAATAACAGCAAGTCACTCAATAATTAAGTATTTCAGCTTTTCATGAGAAGTTAAACAAACATAAGTACTTAAGACTAAGGTTCGTAGAAATCATAAACCCTTCTCATTTTGACTTTGTACCGTAGAGAAATCTGGGCGCCACTGAGAGAATTTTTAATAAAAGTCTAAAAGGGCTCGACCTCTGCTCAACCATGTTTTTTTTTTAGATGTATTGTATGTAGACATAGCGCGTGGAAGGACTTTTACCATGATTTAGTTAGTACATGATCTCCCCCCCCCTCCAGCGACGAAGTTATTCGCTGAATCATTTCAGAAATGAATCAGCTGTTCCATACAAAAGTGCTACCTACTCAGTCAAATGTACTACAGCTTCTACCCGCAATTCCGTCTGCGTCAAATGTGATAAAGTATCCCACGGAAACCGTACATTCTTCCGGGATAGAAAGTATCCTCCTGTGTTATTTCACACTACAATCATCTTAATACCGACCAAATTTCATGCATAACCGTTCAGCTATTTAAACGTGAAAGAGTAACAAACATCCATCCATCCATTCTCACAAACTTCCGCATTTATAATATTAGTAAGATAAGATAAAAAGTACTATAGGATGACGAAAAATGTTAACGCTGGGGAGTTTACGATTATGTACCAAATCTATGGTAAAAGTCTTCGTTACAATGTCATTTTACCGCTTATATTTCCTTTTGTACCTATTTATTTAACTAAAGTCCTTGAATAAATGAAAAAAGTTATTTTTAACCCGACACCCAAACTTATATTGTCAATTTAAAGTTATCAAACATCCAAACTTTTGATCAAGGAAAATAACGTAAAAGATATGTACCTGCATTTTTAACGTCAAGGCAAAACAAATTATGGAGGTATACACATTTTTAACAAGCACGAATTAGTCACAGATAATTAAATTCCTAAATCTAACTGGAATTAACATCAAAGGGACGTCAAAAGTCCAAAATATAAACAAAACTTCACACAGCTGTGATGTAAAACAAAGTTTTTGAATACTCACTTGGCTCTCAATGACAATTGCCGATCATTTGGACACACATACTTATTGGCTTTACTTTGAAAATTCATTGCACAATTTAAAAACAATAATAAAAAAAATGTTTGAAGAATTTTCGGGAGCGCGGGAAAGTGGCACCGCGCGTTCGCGCCTGTTGATTCCGTTCAACTGTTGCTTTGCTTCGCGCGTGGCGGCTCATAATAATCGATATTTTAACAACGCTCTTGAAAACTAACAATATGTTGCGAGCAGCGACATCCTTTTTATCAGTGCGATAAACATGACCATGTAATATACATAATTAATGCTCACATGTTTTGAGATTGTGAGTTAGGTGTAGAGATTAAAAATATTAGGTTTTAAGAGTTTTCGACCAGAATTTCGAGATTATAAACTATACAATACTTTCTATGCTACCGATTATTCGTTTATGTTATATAAACGCCTATTGAAATACATTTTCTTGCGTTATAGAAGGTTTAAGGTGACAAATTGCAAAAAATTAAGAATTTTCGGGCCATTTCAAATTTGAATTTTATGATTCGGATATGACGTCAATATAACGGGGAATGCACATATGAAACAGTGATACCATATTGAAAGATAAAAAGTATTTTGTAATCTTACAAGAATGAATTCAAGAGCCTTAGATTTATTAATAAAAATAGATTACATGCTATGTTATTAGAGAAAACCTTATAGGAAAGTACAATCAAAACAATTTGATTGGTTTTATTCACCGCGTTAGTGTATCCGAACGTAGAAAGAGATGTGATTATAACTCGGTCTCTTTCTGTCTTAGGACAATAGTGAAGCGCACTCGATATAGAAACGATTAACATAACTAAAACGGTAATATAATTTACAAACATAGTTTTTAAAACGTTTGCGTTTTTTTACGACACTTAAATCATTTGTTTTGGTGGTTTTTTAAATTGATTATGTAAAAGAAAATGTTCCCTTTCTCATTACGCATTAACTTTGATAATTAAATTTCGGTTACAAATAAGTCTCTTTCTAAAAATAACTGCTGCTTCCTATAAACAATAACAATTTGAATACCAAAATGGTTTCGACTTAGAACAAAGTTTTAAATCTTACTTCTAGGATGTCTTACATTACAACACTGGCATACTTCATTGTAAATGTTGATTTTAATTTGAATCATTACAGGATTTCATTTTGAACATTGTTTAAAATGACAGCTAATATAATTATTATACCCAGTGTTTTACAACGTTATCGTTAAAGAAACAAAAACTAAAACCGTTATTGCCGTCTTTCGCTTCCCTACACTAGTAAATTTGACATTTCACTTTTTCAGTTATGATGGCGCACTTGCGAAAGGTGTTTAGTTTACTGTAACTTTTATTTTTATGTAGTGCCGTGAAGTGAAAACCAAGTGATTTTAATGCCGTACCGCAGGCGCTTCTCCGCCAAGATGCCAGATTTCGACGACGAAGTCACCGTCGTCGATGTTTACGACCTGGCATCGGATATTGGCAAAGAATGCGAGATAATTATTGAAAAATACGGCCCTGACGCCGTTACAGCGCTCCTGCCGAAGGTGATTAACGCGCTGGAGCTGCTGGAGAATCTAGCGGTCAGGAACGAGAAGGAAAATCAAGCACTGCAGGAGCTGACAGCGAAGATTTCACAGTTGGAGAACGATAAGATAGAGAAGGCTGAATACAGGCAGCGCTTCGAGAAGGTAGGTGCTAGAGGTCATTGTTAGGCAAATAAGTGTTATTAGTTGCCTTAGTGCGTGTTGTGCACCGAATACACGAAACATCGGGTGTTTCGTCAACTGTGAATGCATCGGCTGCATTGCAACAGAACTGTTCGGGCGGTGGTATTGCGCGACTGTGTCCACTACGAAGCCGCCGTTCACGTCTAAACGATAATTGGCCTCTATTATACCCATTTTTTGTAAGTACACTGGTTTAAAATTTGTTTTCATATTCGGAATCTCATTTGATATTTGACTGGCTTCTTAGCGGCCAGTGTTGTTTCTTTTTATATAATTGTTTTAAAAAGTTAGGCATCCTCTTTGTTGGTTCACTGGTCAAAACTTTTTTTTAAACTGAACGGAATCTTGTGGTGATTAGAGTGATGCAGCCTTCTTTCTATTCAAATCCATCATGAATGCCTTTTTTATGTAAAGTTTTTACAACTCATTATGGTAATTATTACTATAAGTTGTTTTTAGATCGTTATCTATCCTCTTTTCTTAACTAATTCAACTGCAGAGTGAGCCAAATCATGTTAACAGTTGGTCTCGGGTGACTCACATAAAATGTCTGGTCTTAATGTCCGTCAGTGGCGTATTTACTTTGATACTGTTGCATATAATAGCACATATACCTCTATGTAGTATTTTGTGCCACAAGACCATTCATAGTTGTTTGCATGTTGATTTTAAATGACAGGGTGAACCGTTTAAAATTGGTATTGTAACAGGTCAATCCCAAGTTAGTCGTAATATTGTCCCATCCGATTATGAGAATGAGGGAATTCCATGCACACCCTTGTGTATGCAAAGAATATTCAAGTATTTTCTTAATTATTCATAATATTATTACAAGAAACAATGGTTTCGTTCATAATCGGATTTAATAATATTTTGTATAATGTTGAGAGGAATAAACAGATAACAGTTTTGGACAGAAAATAAAAAAAAAAGAGATTCTATAATATAAACAGACCGGTTAAAAAAAGACACAAAAAAAGTCTAAATCATGGATTAATTTTAAACTATAAAAATTACTTGACTACTTTCTTCCGGGCAATGAAGTATAGAAACATTTAATTGTACTAAACATGTTATTGTGAACTGCCGCAGTGTGGACAAGGTTTTAAGAGAGCAGCTTACAAATACTTTTACTTTATATTAACCTGCCAAGCTTTCACTAGTTTGAGCTTAACTTAACTTTCACTTATTTATTAACAATAATAATGTGAAACACAATTACCTATTAACTCGGCCAGTTACACCTTACATAATATTATTACTAAGATTAATATTTTGATTGGAGACTTGGAATCTTGGATAGTTTTTTGTAAGAAGTCTAGGGTTATCTCACATTATTTTTCTTCATCGATGTGAACAAGCGCAGTGATCAATGCTCCTCGCATTTCTGTATGAGCAGGGGCCTTTGCCCTTAAGTGGGATAATAATAGACAGGTATTATTTATTATTTAATTATCTTGTACAACTTGCATCTGATCCCTAAAAAATACTTAATAAATATTAATAAATACTACCTAAGTTCTATTACGATATCACTAAAGAGAACGTCGCTCCCACAAAATTTGGGAAAAAGTTCCGTGTTTGGATCAATTTGCGATGTTACGCCGAATAAACGTGGAATTTGAAAAAAAATCTTCGGCATTCTATGTATTTAAGGTACATGCAGTGCTGAGCTCTTGATACTCTCTAACTATTAAACTGCGCCGTTGGTCCTTTGGTCATCACATCTTTCGTCGTGTCGGTTTGCCGTCCCATCGGAGTGAAGGAAGAAGGAGTGCACCTGCATTTGCGCACAGACTTGTGCACTACCGTATTTCCTGCGCACTTGCGATAGTCTCCGTTGAGATTGACTAGTTTGACCGAAATTCGGTCGGGAAAATTAATGTTTAGCAGTAGACGTCTTTAAGTTGATACAAGCCTGGCTCTTCGTCCTTGTGGAAGACAAGTATGTATACCAGAAAATATAGCCTATGGCACTCGACAATAGTGTAGCTTTTTTATCGGCGAAAGATGTATCACAATCGGACCAGTACTTCCCGAGATTACTCTCACAAAATGAACTATACCTCTGTGTAATATTAGTATCTTATAGAGACTACTTTTTTTACCGATGGGAAATCATCGAATGACTTCCCCCGCCCTGGGCCTGAGAGAGAGTGTCAGACTTTTACTGACTAAAACCCATCCATGTTCCTTCTTTGTGCCCTTTGCGTTCTGGGGCGCGGTATCTCTTACGAACAACCCGCAGCCCCGGCATCTTATAGAGACTATAGAATAAAGATTACGTAGATGATTACAATAAACTAAAACAGAACTTCCAAATTAAGTAGATTGCACCAAAGTTAAATCATTGTTTCACTTTTTTGGTAATCATGAAATCACAACTCCAAAATTACTAAACAAAGTTGAATTAAACAATTAGCGTTACAGTAATAAATAAACATGTAATGGATCCTTGAACAAATTACATAGATTACATACATGGCATGCTTGCATACCTTCAATGTACTGTGCTTCGCGCATCTCACTCGTTCCAATTATCATATGGCCATGAGAAATCTACTAAATATGGGCGTTCGTTGCGATAGAAAATTAATGAGGTCGTTATACGGAAGGCGAGGTATCGCAAACAGTAGAGGATTTGCAAGGGTTCAAAGTTTAAAACTGGATGCGGTTGGCGATAGAACTGTGAAGTATGGCGGGCGAGTACAGAGCTCAGAGAACACGAAGGCAATTTTGAACGTCATTTACAAGAAACAGGAAATTAAATCTTTTGCCTCTCGCCGGAATATCGTCAAGCGACTGGTCGACTCATCACGTGACCAGAAGGCTGGCCTTTCCATGAGCCCAAGAATTAGCATATTCATACAATGTGGTAATACTGTCACTCTCTTAGGCACTTGTTTGACCCATTGATAGCGTTGCGGATAAGCTTTTTTCTTGTAATTTTATGAAGAAGTGTGGGCAAGAATCTCCATAATTTCCTTATTGCGTTGGTCGCGTACTGGCAAGAGCCTAAGTACCGGACGTAGGCCTCAATAACTGCGATGTTCTTCCAACGCGTTTTTTTATTATTTTAGGAATATTTTGGCTAGCATCCTCTAAAACTTGTAAAACGAAGCTTAAGTCTTACCAGTTTGATGGACCGCCCACCACCCCGAACATATGACACTGTCAATCAATCATCCTTATGTCTAGATTTACGCAAAAAATTATTTATTTGCACACACACAATTATAACATCTTCACAGTTAAAAACAAAACAATGTTATAAGTAATATTAAAACTATGCTAAAAATATTATAAAAAAAAAAAAATAACACGATATAAAAATATACTATACAATATAGGTAAAACACTTAAAATACTATAATTTTTCTACGATTAGATTTCTACGGCTTGGAATAACTTCGGCAGGCTTTCCCCAAAAATATCCTCCGACATACCTATAGTATTAATGAGACGTGCGGCTCGTGACAAAGGGGTAAACTTGAGCAAGTTAGTCCTAGCTGCTGGCACATCTAACAAAGCGGGCGGGCGGCGTGCACCTACGTACCCGTCCGGAACCCGCAACCGTAGTGCTTCCAGCACCTCTGGGTGATGCAGCACCCCTCGCAATACGCTTGCCACGTACTTAACAAGCGCGACATCCCTCCTCACTGAATGAAATGAACTTTAATGTGGTTACTTTTAACTCGGTTCTTTTTAAGGCTGTAATTATCCACTACAAAAGCCCTTATAGCTCGTACCTCCCCCATTTTCCTGTCGTTGGTTATCCTTAATACATCTTTTCAGGTTTTAATGGAAATGTATTTATAGATCTATTTTCGTAGTATTTATTTTTGACAGCCCTTTCTGTGCCTCTCCTGGGCAAAGTCCTCCATCCATTCCTTCCAGCTTTCCCTTTTACGTGTCTCGTCTAGTTTTGAAGGAATTTATCCGTCCCGCCATCACCTGCGTGGATTCTTACGACCTCACTGTCTCAAGGCACCACTTTTGTGTCACTCGGGCCCACAGTTTATACGACAGGCATGTCCTGCCCAGTCTGATTTAGTTGGGCATCCTTTTCAGCCATTTCAGCTATGTTTTGGAGCGCAGTTTAGTGTTTAGTGGTAGTACATGTCTAGTCAATTTATACCTACTTACTAAATGTTGGTAATTCAAGCACCTGAATTAAAGGAACCCAGCTATTAGCATGATTCATTGTAAGAACTTCTTGACCTTGGGAAAAAATGCAATGCATACTTCAGTAGTTACTGTTTTATCAGTGTTGCATGTTAAAAAAAAACATTCATCATACGCAGCACAGAGTATTTTAATTAAACATTTTTTTTACATCTTTGTATGAATGAGAAGTCGAGGAAGTTGCTCAAATTACCGTTCACGTTTTGCGATGAACTGAAATAAAAATAATGGTTCGCATTATAATAATACTAGCTTCTGCCAGCGACTTTGTTCGCTCTGTGTCTTTGTTCTGTCTCTCAAAATACACTGTCTCTCAAAATACAGGTAATCCTAGTTTGAGAGGCAGGGTTACATAATTTTATTGTACAGATTCTGCAACATTAGTAATGTAGTGTTTAATTGTAATCTGTAACTTTTATTGGTCAATAAACAATTATTATAGTTTTTTCAATCGCTTTAAGTTATGTCTTTGGTTACTGCTCCTCTCCCGTGTGTCGTAGCGTGATGTTATATAGCCTATAACCTTTCTAAATAAATGGACTATCCAACACAAAAATATTTTTCCAATATGGTCCTGAGATTAGCGCGTTCAACCAAACAAACAAACTCTTGAGCTGTAAAATATTAGTATAGATACTAATCTCAATGGGACTAACCAAGTATGCAAGTGATATTACAGTATAGGTATGTGCAAGTGTGTGCACAACCACAGGTGCACTCCCCTGTTCAGCCTCCCTGTCATGGTCTGACGAGACGGCAATACGACACGACCTGAGAGAGATTAGACGCAGGCTTTACGTGCTTTTCAAGTTACTAGAGTGTCAAGTGTGACAGCTCTGTGTGACCCTGTGAAACATTAGTAGTGACAAATTTTTAAACCTCGAGCTGCTGCCGTAAAATGCCTAATAGAAAAAGACCCAATATGTATTATTTTATCATCTCACTGCCTCGTTAGCCAGGTGGTCCTAAGCGCGACTGCTACGCTAGAGGTCTTGGCTTCGATTCCCAGGTCGAGCAAAAAGTGTTATTGGGGTTTTCTATGAAATTCTCAGTAGCAGCTCGGAGTTCGGATTTGTGTCCGGTTAATGGCAATAGGCTCGCCCCCTATTACATGGGACCTAAAATATACCTGCTAATGTGGGTACATTGGTGCACCTCTGCCTAACCCTTCGGGGAATACAGGCGTGATGGAATGTGTATAGATTTCACGTTCAAACCCCACAATCAAGAATTAGTACGATAAAATAGCGTGTTTTCTTTTATACATACATACACATAAACTCACGCCTTTTCCCATGGGGGTAGGCAGAAACCACAGAACGCCACCTACTACGATCCTTCAAATTCCTTTCGCCTCGTCCACGTTCATACATCTGGTCACATAAGCATGCCGGTTTCTTTTATATTCAAAACAATTATTTTAGACATTAGTAACGTAAATAACTTAACAATGCAACAAGAATTTATTAACCAGGTAAACTATTGTGTTGAATTGAATAATTACCTACCTAGTTTCCGGCCTCCATGCATGAGTGGTAATACACGTATTGCATTCTATGTTGCACTAAAGGTTCAAGATGACGATTTTATTGAGTACAAATCGTTCTTGTTTGGGTTATATCGCCTTGGGATGCCCTCACACTATTATTTGTCTTGGTGCTGCCGCTCACGGAGTCATTAAGGCTGCCTCAAGTGGCGAAGTGTGGCGGCCACTAGTAGTGCAGTGGTGTTGCTGTTGGCACCACAAGTTGTGAACGAATATTGTTATGAAATTCTAGGTATTATTATACCTCGCGTTCTGTTACGTGTTTGGTAACTGCTCCGCTCCTGTTGGTTGTAGCGTGATGTTCTCTACGTAGTCAGCTGCCTCTTGAATCACTCTGTCTATTGATGAAAATCGGGATTCGTTGCGTGGTTTCAAAGATCTAAGCGAACATAGGACAGCCGGCGGGAAGTGACTTTGTTTTATAGTTAGGTGACTCGAGTTTTTAACATGTTGGGGGTCTTTCTCTCTGTTTGTCTGTATTGGCATGAACTTGGTATATTACACAAGTACTTAGAACACTAATTCCGTGGTTTAAACATGCCTCGGTCGTAGGGAGCGGCCACATGTTATAAGTACTCATTTAAGACCGTATTATGGTTAGTGGCTTGTACTTATTTTTGGTCCCCGTTTAAAAAGGCCAAGCATATCAAACTTGGTAATAAAATGAAGCAAAACATGCTCAAAGTTGAATGAAGAGTATTGTTTTAAAATCCAGTACCACACTGAGATAAAGTCGCATAGACAGATGCGGTTTGCGGTCGAAGAGATTTTGAGATAAGCGCCGTGTTACATATTCAGTTTCTCATTTAACGCCCGCTTAGCACATAAAATGATTCTTTTGTCACGTAATTTCATTGTAACTTTATTCTACAATGCATTATTCATTCAGAAACATTCTTGGATCTAACTGTCTATTCTGTTAGTCTTCCTTGTTGAGTTTAGGTGACGTGAGCTTGAGGTCAGCTTATTCGCGTCGCTGGCATGGCAGTTATGTCATTGCTAGAATACATTGCTGGAAAACAGTAGACGTTTAGTGCCTTTGCGGCGTCTCTCCGTAAACCATGGCTTTCACCTAGAGCCGCATGCCCTGTCCCTTGCACACTTGAGTATTTTATGACTGCGTCAGCGGATGGTGTTGTTACTAAGCTAAACAAAAATGAAATCCATAAGTACTAATCCTTATATTATAAATGCGAAAGTTGATGGGGATGCATGGCTGGATGTTTGTTACTCTTTCTCGCTTAAACGGCTGAACGGATCGGGATGAAATTCGGCACTGATATTAAGTAGTGTTAATAACACATAGGATACATTTTATCCAGGAAAATGTATTGTTCCCGTGGGATAATATATCAAATTTGACGCGGACGAAGTCACGGGCGGAAGCTAGTATTTTAAATACGAAAGTAACTCGGTCTGCTACGCTTTCACGACGAAACCACTGAACCGATTTTGACAAAATTTGGTACAGGGTAAGTTTGAACCCCAAGAAAGGGACATAGGCTACTTATTAATTATTCTACGACTTCCTTTGCATTCGCGATAACAGTCATTTACGCGGACGGATTCGCGGGCAAAAGCTAGCCATCAAAATGTTATAATTAAATACTAGTATTTGCCATCGATACGCTAAGAAGAAGAAATAAAGCTCTTACTATCAGGGGTCTTGTCATCAGCAACGTCACAAGTCTACGTACCTTCAGGGTTGCCAGCCGTAACGAAACATTATGTAAAATGTTGCCTAAACACTTTATTGTACTTACGATAATGAAATGAAAAGTAAAATGTTGGCCTTCGATATTGTAACTGCCTACTTGTTCAACGTGTAACAGTAATTTTGGAGTAACGGTTACATGAATGTACCGACGTAATAATGTGTTGGTTACCGGCCCTTTGCTAACAGGCACTTTAACTGGGCGTTAAACTGATATGGTTAATTAACTTTTATTATGATGTGCTTACGGCCCGAGATAGAAAAGGCACCTAAACTTAAGTGCTTCGTTTAAGTCTTCCATGATGGATTGTGATCCCTTACTGACCAAACCTACGCCTTTTTATTATGTCTGGAATTTTGAGAATATGTATTCGGGGTGTAAAAAGACACATGAAATAGCTGTTCACTGCCTATAAAAACAAAATTAAAATCGGTTCATGCGTTCGGGAGCTACGATGCCACAGACAGACACACATACACACAGACACGTCAATCTTATAACACGCCGTCATTTTTGCGTCTGGGGTTAAAAAAGTAACATTGAGCACAGATTATTTCTGCGAGTCGACTTTATTTTTACCCGACTGCGTGAGAAGGAGGGTTATGTTTTTCGAGTGTATGTATGTCTATTTCTTTGGCACGCCCTACATCCCAAACGGCATGGTGGATTTTAACATATGAGGTGTGATTACATTTGTGTTGACTGTGGGAGTGGCATAGGCTATATTAAAATTGATAAAAAAAAACAAATGGCAATTTTTTGGCGCCATATTTGACTGGGCTTATACCCCGTGGTGTCAACCGCGTGCCGTTACGAGTTTAGTTACTGCTCCACTCACGTTGGTCGTAGCGTGATGTTCTATACGTATAAATCTCTAGGCATTCCACATAATTTACATTTAGATCACACACACACACTCACATACATACATACACACACACACCCACTCTCACACACACTCACACACACACACACACACAATGTTTCACTCAAGTCACTCTCAATCTATTATAAATTTTAATTTCTAAGCTTTTATTTTACAAGAACAATTGTTGCAAAATTATGCGATGTTATCTATAAGTTGTTAGTCCTAGGCTCTAGTAATTATCCGTCTTGCTGATAGCCACGACACAGGCTGTGCCTAGTGTGGCTCTCATTTTAAACTCTACCATGTACCTCTTGTGGAATAAATAAATTTTATTATTATTTTTATTAAATCTTCCTCCTAAACCACCCTATATACATATCAAATGCACGCATTCTTTTGATGTTAACAAACCACATAGCAACATTTTTTTAATACCTACTCACAAAATTATAAACTGAAGAAACATTTAACTAAAGAATCAAATGTTTCCTATTGAATTCTAAACGTAACTACACCAAGTCTATGAGAGTTAGGGAAGGGGGAGTGCACCTGTGTTTGCGAACACGCTTGTGCACTATAATATCTCCTGCGAACTTGGCTAGTCTGCATTAAGCTTAGCCGCTGTCGCCGGAATCGGTCTGAAGAATACTAGTTTTTTACTCAAGGATTATGTACTTTTTTTTTTTTGTTGGGGGGTGGGAAATCATCAAATAACTTCTCCCGCCCTGGGCGGGGCGGGAGGGAGTGTCAGACTTTTACTGGCTAAAACCCACCCATGTTCCTCCTTGTGCCCGTTGCGTTCCGGGGGCGCGGTATCTCTTACGAACAACCCGCAGCCAAAGACTATGTAGTTAAGAAGATTTGTTTGTTCTTGTTAATCGTATCGTAATGATCTACGTAATAATAATTCATGTTGTTTTTCATGAAAGATAACGGGCTGTTAATAAAACGAGCATTCTATGAATAGCATTTATCAGATTCTGCACTCGAGGCGCTCTTTGTAATGTATCCAGAAAGATTAACAACTTGAATGGATAATTTTAAAGAAATGGTCGCTTTATTTATGTTATGATAGATACAAACGAAAAAAGCATTGTTTAGCTTAAACACACCATACCTGTGATTGTCTGTTCATTTATACACAAATACAAAATTAAAATTTTTAAGTAACCCCCGACAGAAGAATAGAAATCCCTACCGCAGCTGACAAAAGAACAGATAAGTTTGAAACTGCTAAACCGATTTCTATCAAACATAGCTAACACTCCCGACTAATTCACCTTTCAAACAGAAAAAAACAAAATCAAAATCGGCTCATGCGTTCGGGAGCTACGATGCCACAGACAAATATACACACAGACACGTCAAACTTATAACACCCCGTCGTTTTCGCGTCGGGGGTTAAAAAAGGTTTGGTCACCAATTAAAGACTAGCTTTCACCCGCGAGTTCTTCCACGAGGAAGTCAAGAAAACTTCAAAATAATTATGCTACTTTGGTAAATAATTTAGCTTTCTATCATCAGTTAAATATTTTTTGGAATCATATTAGTACTTCCAAGGATTACCTCTTACAAACAAGTAAAGTCTAAATAATACTTTAATAAATACTTAGAAGCATCAAAGTCAAATTTAAAACATTTATTTCAATATTAGACCATTAAAAAGTCCCCTTGAACATATAAGAAAACCGACTTCCTACTACTATTATAAACGTGAAAGTTTGTGAGGACGTATGAATGTTTGTAACCCTTTCTCGCTTAAAAGCTGACCTCAATTAGCTGAAGTATATATTAATGTAGCTTAACGCAGGATATTTTTTATCCCGGTTTTGTGTGCCCGAGGGATAATTTAGGACTTTGGCTTAATTTTAAAGCCTAAGCAGACGTCATTTGCGTCAAATTTGATATATTATTCCAAAGGAACCGTACATTTTCCGGGATAAAAAGTATCCTCTACAATCTATCTCTGTGCCAAATTTCATCCAGATCCGTTCAGCCGTTTAAGCGTAAAAGAGTAACAAACATCCATCCATCCGTCGATCCATCCTCTCACATTTTTGCATTTATGATATTAGTAGGAAGTAGGATTTGTTCGACGGCCGCAGGAGGTCGGCCATTATGAGTCAAGGATGTTTCTGAACTGATAATGTATTTATCTGGGATATATTTATTTTGCATTTTTATGAAGACCATTATCAGTGCCTAGCTGATTGTTTTCAAATTTTATCTCTAGTATCAATGATAAAATTCTAATCATGAGCTGTTTTGTGCGTATTCATGCAAATTTTCAATGGTTTCATTCTTTATTTTATGAGTATATGTAAAGTTACGAGTATGACCAATATATGTTTACAATAATATTCTCTCGAGCAAGTTTCGATCAAGGTGGCAAATCTCAATGGATGACCAAGTTGCGTGGGAAGTAATAACTGCACAAGTGTATGCGCAAACACACTCATTTATCGTCCAATGGGTCGGCAATCAGACACGACCGTGGAGAGATCAGGCGCAGGATCAACAGCTTTACTTGCGGGGGTGTCACCACCAACTTTCAAACTTCGTTCTCATCATCATCCTACAACAGTCCACTGCTGAACACAGGCCTCTCCACTTACACGCCATTTAGCTCGATTCTCGGCAAATCTCATCCAGTTACCCTGCGAAGATCTCCACCTACCTTGAGGGCGTCCCTCCTTACGTTTGCCGATTCGCGGTCTTCACTCAAATTTCGGTCTGCTACTGAGAAATTTATAATGGTAAAATCCAATATCTGGGCTCAACTTAGGAATCAAATCCAAAACACCATGGTCAGCAATCGACCTTGCGACCAACGGGGCATCATAATAGGATGATGTAGCGGTTTCAGCTAGATGTGATTACTTTATTAGTAATTTTGAGCTAATCCAATTTGGTGGAGAGCGCTCGGGTCCTAATTGGTGCTTGACTACATAACTACCTAGCTGCTGGCGTATTCTCGATCGATACTCAAGAGTTATAGAATACAGCACAAGTTTATTTTTAACTGGAGTACTGGAAAAGCTTGTTTTTTTATATGCATTGGATTGGAGAAAACAAAGAAACCTGAGTCTGAACACATATAGACACAATGTATTGATCTAGCTCAGCGGTTCTTTTTGGTGGCATACCCCTTATGGTCAGCAAAATATTTCACGGACCCCTAAAATAACCAAAAATGATTTTATATATATTTTTTATAAATAGTCATATTATATTACTTGACAAGTGACGTTTGCATGTAATGGAAAGTATGAAATGGCTTTTTACTTTTAATTTTATTTTGTTTGATATCAGGAGATTCAACTATCTATCAGTCACAATGACGATTTTTTTAATGATGACTAGTATTCTTGTGGTGCCCCCACAGAGGCTTTGTGGAGCCCTAGCGCTGAGTAGGCTGAGTATGGCTAATCTAGCTCCCGTGGAAAATTATATCAACTTTGACGAGGAAGAAGTCGCATGCTGAAGCTAGTCTATAATAAAAGCACTTTGATTCTACCGAATCAATAAATCAAGCGGATACCAGAGCTATTGGTTCGTCTGCCGGCTCTGTCCAATGATTGATGTGCCCAACTGTAATACGATTAATATTGATCGCGTCGGTGCCTATCTATCGCCGTATTTGTTTACGAAAAAAATATTATTGGAAATTTGAGATGATGTTAAGATTAATTATGTAAAAAAAAAACCGGCCAAGTACAAGTTGGACTCACACACGAAAGGTTCCGTACTGTACCTACCGCATATTATTTAACACTCACACAAAAAATAATCACGTTCCTCTTATGAGAGACTATATAAATTTTCAATTTTATTTTGACTGTATTTAAGTTGTGTAGTGTAGTAAGTGCAGCCATAGTAATAACACACAATTTCAACTGTACTTATTACGGGGTTAAAAGATACCCTATGATTGACAGACAGACAGACAGTTGCCTTAGTAATAAGGAACCGATTGGCACCCTTTCCGTACAAAGCCCTAAGAAAGAGAAAAAATGTTCCATATTTTGAGCTTAGCTAAGTTTGGGAGACTAGGTAAAGATAGCAAAGCCGCAATGGGCTCAAATAGTGAATTATGGCCCACTCCCCTTTACAGAGTGGAGACTTATGTTCCAAGGTTTAAGGTAGCTTATGTTGATGCAGAGTAGTCTTGTGATTAATGACTGAGTGATATGGTGAAATCCATCTGCGTTATTGAAAGATGAAGGGTACCATCATACCATGCCATAATTATGAAATTTGAATGTGTTTTTCATCGGTCTTATTAAAATTTATGATTTGACTTTGCCGTTGTTTGTATTGTATGAAGTTCGCGAAGGTGACATTTCGTTAAAGATTTGAATATTTAACATTAGCTTGCTAGCCCGCGACTTCGTCCGCGTGAATGTCAGTTATCTGCGGGTTATTCTGCGCGATACCCTAATTTATTTTCCAAATTTAAAAGCAGCCATGGTTACTTCTTAAAACAGTTATTTGCCAGTAAAGCCATGGTTACTTCTTAAAACAGCTATTTGCCAGTAAAAGTCCCGTCAAAATAGGTCCAGTCGTTTCGAAGATTAGCCGGCGCTGACAGGCAGACATAATTTTTTGTAAAAAACTGTTATTTTGACATTACAAACAGACACTACAGTTTTATTTATTTATTTAAGAATTATGCGGAAGTACAATCTTCATCTTTAAAAGGTTCACGTTCCACCCATCTTAAACCGGCTCCTGTATTTATAGGCTGAAGAAGAATGTCTTATCCCTTTCGATATACGACCTCGGTTGTCGGTGAAATTCGTAAATTAAAAAGAGAAGGTCACATACCTACCCTCATATTATCAGCCGGTAGAAATTTTGTCGTACCTTCTCGTATACACCCATTTGTTAAAGAGAGTAAATCATAGCGATACTACGACAGTTCATCTCTACTAATATAATAAAGCTAAAGATGTTTGTTTGTTTGTTTGAATCTCTAGAACTACTAGTCGGATTGGAAAATATATTTTCGTATATGATACCCAGATTTATAAGGAATAGTACCTATAGGCTATATAGTATCACGCCACGAACCATGGCAGCCGAGCTGTAACTAAAGACATGACATAGATGAAAAAAACCAAGCGGTCAAAGTCGCGAGCAGAAGCTAGATACGGTATAATTATACGTACTTGACAATGCAATTACTACATTTCATGTATTTTACGTAATGTCCGATTGCAATCACTTTGTGGTATTTTTAAGAGCTGTAATATATGACTACTTGCCTATTTAAGTGAAAAATATATAGTTTTACTTTAAATGCTTGGTTAGTGCTGTAATTGACTAGTCAATATGCGAAATGATCGGTCATTGTGGTAATTGTTGGCTGGAAACCTTATGGCGTTTCTAATGCTAAGCCATTATCTTTTATATTTCTAGTAAAGCACTAAATTACTTGTTTGCTAATTAGGTTATGACTTAGGTGCTACCTAATTCAATTTACATTCTGTGGGTCGTTTTGTCTGGCCAATACGAAACAACTATCTCAGTCCTTGAACTCATAAATATTGCAAATCACAACGATTGTGCAATTTCATATTCATTATGTTGTACTTATGTAACATCAAGTTTAAAATCTAGATAAACACACATTGACCGGTTAATGCTGTAAGTGCAATCATTGTTTGCCGAGGAAATACTTTAACAGTAGCGACCTTGACCGGTGTGATAATGAAAGCTAGTGTTAGACAAGACTTGAAATACATTGTCAGGGTTTGGAAAAGTCAATCAAGAGTCGTCAAATCGTTAAATTATTTATTTACAAGTAATAAAATGAGGAATTTTAAGGAACCCTCGACCGCTTATCGTCAGGCGGGCCCGCTAGCTTATTTGCCACTTTCTGTGGTATAAAAAGTAAGGAGAATCAAGATCCCTACTGAAGCTAACAAAAGAGCTGATAACCTAGAAACGGCTGAACCGATTTTGACAATACATATCTAACAATCATTGCTAGGAAACCTGCTTTCAAATTAAAAAAACCGCATACAAATCGCACCAATCACTCGTTTAAGAGCTACGGTGCCACAGACACGTCAGATTTATAACACACCTCGAGGGTTTAAAAGGCGAGATAAAATATTCTTCTGTCCGAAATTCGGTCACGGTGGACAATGTCAATGGAGACTAGCCAAGTACCCAGGAAATATAATAATGCATAAGTGTAGCAACCACAGGTACACACACCTTCTTCCCCTACGCTCGTAGTCCGATGGGACGGCAATCTTAAAAGACCGGGAAGAGATCAGGCGCAAGATCAAAGGCTTTGCGTGCATTTCGAGGCACGAAGATCCAACACCAACACCATCCTATAGGTTTTCGTTGATCTTAATGGTTTTCTAAAGCCATTCCTTATTTTATACAAATGGCAATGACGGCAATGTAAAGGAATTTTATACCAAGACACCAGTGTCAAAATTGACAACGAGAACAGCGCGCATGACCCCACACATTCACGCAAGCTTTAATCCGCTTCCCATGCGGATTGAATATGGATTTTCCAACAAACATAGGACAAAAGCATCGCCTGAATTCTCCATAGATTTCCAGGTAGGCAGTATGCTGATTTATTCAGATCGATCCCTCAGTGTGTTCGGCTATGAATAGAGCTCCCCACTTCCCGAACGTGTCCTAAGAGTCGGATAGATGATTATTATGAAGATAGACAGGGGAATCTAACTTCGTAATAATATTATTTAGCGGTTACGTTTGTTGAGGTCGGAGTAGGGGCCGATGTCTGCGGATTATGATTGTTATAACTGTGTGGATGTTGTGGTCAGAAATTTAAAGTTTAATGGGTTGATGGATGACAAAGGAAGAAGCTTAAATCTCCAAAGTCATATTTCGATTCTATACTAGAATATTATAAATCTGAAAACGATTTTGTTTATTTGTTAGGTTTCCATGGCTAAACTAATAAACCGATTTTGTTGATATTTAGTTCAGATTAAGCTTGAACACTACGGAAGGACATAGGGTACTTTTTAATCCGCGAATTTGTCTGCATCCACAATAATCGATATTTACGTGGACAACAGCTTGTTCTTGATGAAACGTTTTGTACATGAAAAGTAGGGCAGAAAATGACTTGATGTTGTACGGATTTTAGAACCAAGAAAACACACACATACCTTTACGCCTGTATTTCCCGAACGGTTAGGCAGAGGTGTACCAATGTACACCCACAGTTCGCCGATATGTTTAGGTCCTATGTAATAGGGGGCGAGCCTATTGCCATTAACCGGGCACAAATCCTAACTCCGAGCTGCTACAGAAAATTTAATAGAAAAACCCAATAACACTTTTTGCTCGACCTGGGAATCGAACCCGAGACCTCTAGCGTAGCAGTGGCGCTTAGGACCACTAGGCCAACGAGGCAGTTCATCAACGAAATCACGAAAAAAGCGGATAAAACATAACCGGGCTGTATTTTTCTGCTTCAAACGTTCATTGTAGAACATAATGCTTTTCAAACACTCCAATGAACCGATTTCTGTTAACCAACCCAGAAAAAAGGGCCGAACATAAGTTGCAAACATGTTTTATTTTGTGTTATCCGAATTTGTACCAAAACTCCCAAATATTAAACCAACCGAATATTTATAGAGCTGCTCCAATCGGGTACATGCAACTAATGAGAAGTGACGTCATTTAGATTTGTAAGTCTCAAGGGAGACTCGGGCGTATCTGCAGCAACATGGCTCGGAACATCTAAACATAGATTTGAACTCCAGCCGTTTTACTAGAGCTGACATTTAGTTCATATTTTATGACTTCTGGGCCAATATAGATTTGACATTTACAGCAGTGATTTGACATTTCGGATCTGGATATAGATCCGGATAAATGAATAATATAATACCGGTTTCAGTTAAGGTTACGGATATGAAAGAATTTCGAATTATCCGATAGTTTCGGATAGTTGCGGATATTAGATTTGAAATGCAAGGGATGCGAGGGGTTAGTGTGGCGACTTGGCTGGGCGATAACCTATCATTATGTGCCTCATTTAAACTCTGCGCCTATCCGAAATTATTCGAAACATATTAGATCCGATTACGGTTTCGAATAGTTTTTTATTTCGGATATCCGATAGTATCGAATACGGTTAAGAGCTCCACGACAGCTCTAAGCCGCCATATTTGTTGCGCCACAGATAACTGTTCAAACAAGCCGGATTGTTAATTAACTGTCTATGGGGCGGCCTACGTCCAGCAGTTGTAAACAGTCTGTTATGTATTTGATTATGCATTCATTCATCAATCAGCACGCTCTGTTGGGCCATGACTAATTAAGTGTATAGTATTGTCTCGTCTTATGAACATCGTCAGTGAAACTGGATATTTATCACGAATGCATATTTTGTTGTTGTACTAAGAAACAATTGAGTGAAAAATGATGATGATTTGTAAAGATAACTATGTAGTTAGAATGGTCATGATCGTGATGGCAAGCGTGATTCTGCTATTTGTTTCTAAGTAATATTTACTGTTCGCTTTTATATTTTACTTTAAAGACTCGTGGTGCACAATCTCTCTTGGTGAATTTAGGTAAAGTGAGATGTCAATCCCTACCATCAGATGAGATAACAGCGTGAGAGTGAGCTGCGTGTGACTCTAGCTTACCAAACGTAAATCCAAGGGATTTTTTTACAGAATAGACCAGCTGTTTGAATTTTCTTCATTGGTAAAAGAATAAAGTGATTTGTCATATTGCTGTGTATCAGCGATAACAGTTCCTCATTTCTTATCTTGACAAGGCGAATTTAAAGTCCAAAATATGCAGGATAAAAGACCACCTTGGTCTAAAAACGATTAAGGAAAAAAAATTAAGTAACCCCCGACAGAAGAATAGAAATCCCTACTGCAGCTAACAAAACAGCTGATAACTTTAAAACCGCTGAATCGATTTCCATCAAACATAGCTAAGAACACTCCCGACTACCTTTCAAACAAATAAAAACTAAATCAAAATCGGTTCATGCGTTCGGGAGCTACGATGCCTCAGACAGACACACACACGTCAAATATATAACACCCCGTCGTTTTTGCGCCGGGGGTTATAAATGCAAAGTTAATGAGGAGCTGTGTTAAGAGTTTGGTGAATTTGCATGAACAGTGCGTTTTCACAGCAAACTTGGCTTCCACTATGATTTGCTGTCAGTCACCGATAGATTGCTTTGACTCACAAACTATTTCATTGTTTGTTGGAATGTTACGAGTGGTTGTCTACAGTTTTAATATTTGTAAATTAGTGAACACTATGTCTCTTTGAACATCATTTTGTCGTCATTTCTTAGTTTGTTGTATTTTTTACGTATTATAATATCCTGTATGCAAAATATTTATTTTAAAAGAGTAAGTTTTGTCTTACCCATTCTGGAATTAACCCCTTTCAAACATAAAAGAATTTTGCAAAGCCGTCAATATACGACGGAGTTATGCCTGAACATACATTAAAAAAAATATAAAAAAATAGGAACATCCGAATTGATAACCTAATCTTTTTTGTAGTCGGTTTAAAAATAAAATTTACTATTTGACAGAATTACAGTAAATGAAACAATATTAGATGTCAAGGAGAATGTGCCGTGGGAGGCAATAGACCCCAGGTACCTATAAGCAGCGCTTAGGAGTCCCAGTTCAGTAAATACTGAACTGAGACTCCTAAGTGCTGCAAAACATTTGATGTACTGTACGTAGTTACTGGCTAGGTGATGTGGTTTTTTATTCCCTGTATTTCTCACTTTATTTTCACTCAAAATTCGTGGGCTGTTTATGGAGAAAATATTCCGTTCCTGAAACATTTTCGTGAACGCTGAACATTTTATTATTTTAGATGAAACTAAGTACAAAGACATCTAATGAATCTTTATGTAGCAAAATGTTAAAACAAACAAGAATATTCAATTAATTTTTCTTGTAAATGACGTTCAAGAATGTCTTTTTAATCCGAAATAAATGATTTGACTTTGTGTTCGTTTAACCCAATTTTTCAGTCCAATAAATCTAAATATAAATCACTCAAAGGTGACTGACTGACTGATATAGTGATCTATCAACGCACAGCCCAAACCACTGAACGGATCGGTTTGAAGTTTGGCCTGCAGGTAGATGTTAGGACGTAGACATCCGCTAAGAAAAGATTTTGATCAATTCTACCCCCAAGGGGATGAAAGTTTGTAAGAAGCTTTGTCAATTTTAAACCGATCGGGCTGAGACTTTGCATACATAAAGCTACTATGACGTAGGTAAACTTCTTAACGCGGGCGAAGCCGCAGGCAAAAGCTAGTATTTAATAAAATTGCAGCGTGCGTTTCACAATGTTTGCTCAAAGTAAGCACAAACAAATAGGGCTTTTTAACGAGCAATCCAGTTACCCGTGAATTTGTTGGTTTACCGGCCAGTATGGGCGCGTGGGCCGCTTTGATTAAAAACGCGGTTTAAATACCTACAAAGGGCTACAAGAGACTTAATTTTGAGGGTGGTTTAAAATTAGGGGCGTGCGTGTTTGGGTGGCTATGATTGATGTTCTGTTTTTGAAACGAAAAAAAAAAACGATTCATTTAAAATTTCGTGCTTATTAGGAGTGATGTCTTGAATTTATGATCGATTTAGGCAAAATAACCAATTTTCGACTAATCCGAGTCTTTAAAATTTATTCTCTAATGTCGGTTGTACAAAATTCTCCGCCATGGCTTTCCAAATATTCTTTTCCTCCGCCACAACGAATCAGCTCTCTTGGTGCGTGTCCAGGCCACTTCTTCATGTGCCGTTCTCGGCGAGGCTGACCATCCTCTTTTACCCATTGCGTGGAGGGTTTTACCCAGCGGACGCTGTGCATGCGGCTGACGTGATTAAAGGCAAAACATATTCTGACAAGCAGTGTGCGAACGAAATTCTTACCCCCCGATTCTGAAACGAAAATCAACTCAAAATTAATGAGACAAATTGTCACACAGCGGAGATTGGGTGTGAATTTTTAATCTTTCAGTCATCCAATCAAAGTAGCCTACAGGAGCTTGACAATTTGTTATATCCATTTTTTCTTTATTAAAATTAACTAGCTTATGCCCTCAATTTCGCCTGCGTAGACTTCAGAATTAAGTCAATCCTAATTTTCGCCCCGGTCACACTACGTAACAATAAAATACCAGCTTATCATTGTCCTACTATTGCAGAGCAAACGAGTTTCCGTTTTTCTTGTATTCTTTGTGTGAGAAGTCACACAAAGAATACAAGAAAAACGGAAATGCGTTGGCATTCCAGAGACAAAGTTGAAATGTCTCATGTGTCTGTAATTACACCGGCACCCATACCGTTCAAACCGGAACACAGCAACGCTGCTTTGCGGCTGAAATAAGTATGGTGGTAGTACTATCTCGGCTGAGCTCTTTGTAAAGGAGCTCAATCGACTACTACTACCGAATACTACTCGTACTTTGTATAAAATGAATGACCTAATTGTTTGTCTTGTAGGAAATAGAAGCAATCGAAGAACAATGGCGGACGGAGTCAGCAGAGCTGGTGACGGCAGTGGCACGGCTACAGGACGAGAACAAACGTCTTCGGAGGACTATCAATGCGCCTGCAGACGGTAACCATTTCTTTTTTGACACAAAAACGACTTGTTGAAATAAGTTTGTGTCTGTCTGTGTGTGTGTGTGTCTGTCTGAGGCATCGTAGCTCCTGAACGCATGAACCGATTTTGTTTTTTTTTTTTGTTTGAAAGGTGAATGTTTTAGATGATTTTGTCCTATGACACAGACACAGAGGTGGTTGTCCGCCTGTGACATCGTATTTTATAGTACCTACTAAGTCTAACTATACCCTGCAGTTTCACCCGCGTTCAGTTACGTCTTTGGTTACTTGTTACTGCTCTGCTCCCGTGTGTCGTAGCGTGTTATAATATACCTATCTCTTCGCTATCTCTCGTTTAATTTCTGGAAGTAAAATTAGGATCAGAAAAAATCTTTTTGTAAATTATAGCCAGATTCATGAGGTTATATATAACATGCAACGACTTATGGGAACGTCGGAGTAACTTAAGATGAAGACGTAAACGCGGGTGAAACCCCGGAGTATAGCTAGTGCTAGATATAGAGGTGTTATGTGAAGTGGTAATATTTCCCACGCCCACATTATGTTTGATTAAATTCGGGCGGGTTTCGACCTAGTGGTTCCCGAGAGACTGGCGTACTCACAAGCCGGTCTCAGAATGATTGACCCTTACGAATGATACACATAGGAGGGTGGTAACGCCATAAATTGTCAAGTTGTGATAGTGTTTGATTTCTATGAATAATTTTAATTAATGAACCGATTTTAATTAAACTTGATACTTGTACGTAAGATGCATTTGTCTAAAAAATCAGTAGAGGGCATTTGTAAAAATGAGTTTTGAACTTAAAGTCGCTCTGCGTTAGGTAGAAAATCCGTTTGTGAGTTTTTAAGAATTTAGAATTAAATCTTTGAATTATAAAGGGCGTAAAAAATACATGTTCTTTCCATCATTGAATCTACGAACCTTCTGGTTGTGGTCGAAAGATCCAATTTTTTTTTTACGATATTTTACAAAAACAAGTTTGGAATCTTTGATCTTTGAATACTTCCAAGACCCCTGTACTATAGCATGCATCTGTAAGCATAATGATATGCGTGCGCAACAACACGATAAACAGTGATTTTTCACACCAGAAATAACACTCGTTTCTTAGTAAATAAATTGACTCAATGTTACTTATTTTGATAGACAGTACCTATGCGTAGTTACCGGCTACATGATAGGCTTTCTACTCCCTGTATTTCTCACTTTATTTTCGGCCATGATTCTTGAACTGCCTCATTAGCCTAGTGGTCCTAAATGCGACCGCGACTGCAGTCTTGGGGTCGAGCAAAAAGTGTTATTGGGTTTTTCTATGAAACTCTCAGTAGCAGCTCGGAGTTAGGATTCGTGCCCGGTTAACGGCCATTGGCTCGCCCCCTATTACATGGGACCTAAATATACCGGCGTACTGTGGGTGTACATTGGTGCACCTCTGCCTAACCCTTTGGGGAACACAGGCGTAATGGTATGTTGGTACCCATGTACGATTCGTGACTTGTCTTATGAAGAAAATACTCCGTTCCTGAAACATTTTACATGAACGCTCAACATTTTATTATTGTAGATGAAACTAAGAATGTTTGCAAGTATTCTAGCTGGCTCGATTCTCTCTGGAATTTGCATGTTAAAGGCAAACGAGTGAAATGGGGAATATTTGCTTGCGAGTTTATGAAGGATGTGAGCTCAAATTCTTGTTCTTCCTACAACGTTTTATTTTCGAGGAATTTCTGTCTAATATTTGTGAAGGTATTGCTTTGTTACTTCTACTTTGAGAGACTGTATCTTATTCTAAGAAGCGAGAAGATTATTATCAGAGTTTTTCTATAATAATCTTTAAATCGCTCTTCTTATGAAGAACTGTTTTTCATTGTGTTAACAATAATTATAGTAGCTTCTTTGAACTTAAAAATAAATGAAGCTAATAATGAAGCTAATTTGAAGAATTATCCTCCTTTTTAATTAAATATTGTTTCCTTTGAAATGTCAAGTCCAGTTCTACAGGGGCGGACTTGGGATTTGGCAAATATTTTTTTATGTTATTTTGACGGGAGCTATAAGATTTAATAGTAAATAAAAACAGAAAGAAAGATAAAAAATTGGAGCAGTCTTCTTTTTTTTTTTTAAATTGCTTCAAAATTATAATTTCTTCTGGGTGCGTTTACAAACATATAAACTCATATATACAAGCAACCAGTCCCGGGTCAAATACTTGTAAGGCATACAAATATACCGTGCGTGAATTGAATCCGCGGTACGCAGCGCAGCAGCCAATCTCTCAGCCACTACCCGAAACGTGTCATCTTTCTAGTGTGGGGCAATGGTTTTCAAAGAAAAAACAGAAAGACTAAAACACCAAGTCTATGTGATCACTATTACTCCAAAGATGAATTCGTTTTGTAACCACGTATCTATATTTTAATCTTGAAATAAATAAATAAAATTGAAGGGTCTGTTTGTAATTTCAAATTACAAGCTTTTCACTAAATGCATATGAAAGTACCTAAACACGGTACTAACACAATTTTTTTTTTTTATGTTTTTTTGTCTGTCTGTTTATTCCGGCTTATCTCTGAAACGGCTGGACCGATTTTGACGGGATAGCTGATGTTATAAGAAGTAACTTAGGCTATTTTTATTTACTTAAATAAAAAAAAAGAGGTTTAAATTATATGCGAAAACATAATTGAAATCAATAAAATAGTGAACGCGAACGAAGTCGCGCGCAACAGCTAGTAATATTATAAAGAGGAAAGATTTTTTTGTTTGTTTGTTTGACCGAGTAAGCTCCGAAACTACCGGATCGATTTTAACCATTTTTTCATTAATAGATAGCTACATTATTTCTGAGTAACATAAGCTATATAACATTACGCTTCGACACACGGGAGCGGATCAGTAACCAAAGACGTAACATAACGCGGATGAAATAAGCCATGCAGATGAAGTCCCAGTTCGCTTGTCTTATATTAAGTAATAATCACAATGGGTCTTACATCAAGCCGTGCCATTCTAAGCAAACTTCAGTTCCGTATGTGGCATCATGTCTTGTCGCTCACCAGTTATGTTAGCGAGCCATTAGCTTAGTTACGTCCAACGCCTGATTAGCGTTAACTGTGAGTTCAATTGACGCGTTAATGCGAACACGGGCAGCTAATTAAATTTAACTAATTATGCGTCCCTTTGACAATACATAACACGGTCACATGGACATAGAATTAACTGTGGCGTTTTCTTCTGTGTTACAGAAAGTGCATTTAAGATCAAAAATCATTTAAGGTCAAATTTGATATATTATCCCACGGAAACCGTACATTTTTGCGGAATAAAAAGTATTCTATGTCGTATTCCACACTACAATCTATCTCAGTGCCAAATTTCATCCAGATCCCTTCAGCCGTTTTAGCGTGAAATAGTAACAAACATCCATCCTCACAAACTTTCGCATTTATAATATTAGTAGGATTGCTCATTATAACTGCACGTGATTGGTCCGTTTGTCGCACCCACCGCGTGCGTCGTCGGCGACCGAAAAAACCCAGAAATTAATCAAAATACCCAAAAATTTATTTGACGCTTGTGCTCACGACTCGTGGCGGCTGCTGTACACATTATTATTTTTCATAAATACATTCAGAGATCTCATCTTTGTATTTGTATAAATGACATCATGGAAATACTTATTCATTCGGTGTATTATTATGAATATGTACCTACACACCTATAATGATTCATTGGTTACATAGCTTTAGAAAAATAGTTGATTTTTTACCCCATCATTATCATGTCAGCCGAACGATCTCTGCTGCTGGACATAGGCCTCCTCTAAAGATAGCCACAATGACCGTTCAAACGTCTTAGAAGGTGTAAACAAACACATTACGTTAATTACCCTTACTCCCATTGATTTGAAGCGTTTATTTCAATAAACACATTTACAGGCACTTTTGAATTGTCAAGGAGGCGATCAGTTGGTCAACAAGTTGAAGCTAGTTGTTCTTCCAGAATGTAGGTAGGTCTCTATGGAGAAGTTTGAGTATAAACTCAACTGACACTTTTTTAAATTAGGGTTTCATAAATGTATCATCGTGTGGGTATTTTTATACATTTAAAGTTTACTAAGAACATTTAAAACTTGTATCCGTAAAGAAACGAAAATAAAATAACTGAAATCTGGAAGGTGTGGTCCGAGACAAAAATGTATCGTTGTGATGGAGAGAACATGTAACTTTTTCTTTGAAAAATCTTATTACACCTGTTACTTTTTACCTTTACTTCTCCTAACTAAACTTCCAATATCCCACAGGCTCCAGTGCGCCCCCATCACCGGCCCGGGAACACGACCAGGAGGTGCTCTCCCGGCTCAGCAGCACAGCGGAGAAGCAACGAGCTACGTTACGCCACCAGGAGCTACAATTACAGGAGAAGCAACAGCTGATTGATAGCGTGAGTAATACTTTAAGCTTGTCTAATCCGACTAAGTTAGAAACATCAGTCGCTGCTGACGTCATTCGGACAAAATTAATAGATTTAAGCTGATCTACAACGATTGTCATCGCTAACTATTCGAGTAGATTTTCGAATTCGGAATACCTTTAGCTTATAGCATTTTGATTTATTCACATGCATAAAGCCCTAATGTTTGAATCGGGTATATATAACCAATTTAAAAACCAATCGAAGTTAAGCTGTAGGTGTACATATTACGCGCGCTTGAGCTTGGCCATATGACCTAAGGGGTCGGTGAGATGGTCCGCATTCTACCTAATTCTATTTATTTATTTAAGTACTATGGAAGATTTACAGCTACACATGAAATAATACTAAACTGAGTTACCTTTATCTACAATAAGTTTGTATGCTAGTTTCACATTCACTCGAGTAATTTAATGAGGTTGACATGTCCTTATTCTGGATAAAAACCACTCAACAAAAAATCCATTTATAACACCTACTTGTAAACTGATATTTATTCGCACAATCCAAACCATGCAGACAGCTTGCAAAATAGCAAAAATATTATCTTATCCTTCCCTATTAAATGTCCCTTCGACTGGCTGACAAAGCCCAGTGTATACCTAAAGAAACGTGTCTCTGACGTGAGCGTACAAATATTGATGGCATGTTCACCACAGACAATGGCGAAGGCTACGGGTTGTTCGTAAGAGATACCGCGCTCCCGGAATGCAAAGAGCACAAGAACGAACATGGATGGGTTTTAGTTAGAAAAAGAGACACAGGGGGCGGGGGAAGCCATTTGATGATTTCCCATCGGTAGAAAAAAAAGACGGTGACGAAAATAGAACGTCATTCAATCATCGATAAAGGTTCTACAAAAAGCGACAGGCATTCCGTCCGACTGACCGATTGTCGGTGATAATAAATGTCAAATGAGGTGGTGAACTATAAAAATGTTCGGTGAATGAGGAAAGCTTGGTTGGTAGGTAACAGGTTATTGAATCGAAATTTCGTCCCATTTTTAGATGTGACCGATTTTGTAAAACTATGCAATGGTTTATACTTATACACCATCACACCTGTATTCCCCGAAGGGTTAGGCAAACCTGTAACAATGTACACCCACAGTTCGCCGGTATGTTTAGGTCCCATGTAATAGGGGGCGAGCCTATTGCCATTAACCGGGCACAAATCCTAACTCCGAGCTCCTACTGAGAATTTCATAGAAAGATCCAGTAACACTTTATGCTCAACCTGGGAATCGAACCCAAGACCTCTAGGATAGCAGTCGCGCTTAGGACCACTAGGCTACCGAGGCAGTTATTTATATGCAATGGTGATTCGTCTTATTACTTTTATAAACGGGAAAGTTTGGATGAATGGATGTGTGTTACACAATCACGCCAGAACGCCTGAACGGATCTAGATGAAATTTGGCGAAGAGATTGATTAGTCTCGAATAGCACATAGGATACTTTTACGGTTCCCGTAATTATCACCATTTATGTTTATGTGGTAGGGATAGGTGATGAGATCATAATGCATTTGGCTGTAAAACCTATCACAAATAACTTTTATTGGAAATAAATTGAAATTGAGTGACGTAACACATTTGGAAAATTGATTCTGTTTCACGTGTTCCATTAATTTATTTAGGTTGGTTGGCTTATTTTGTACGAACTAAGCTTATATCTCTTAGGCATTATTTCCACGCAAGTAATAAAAGTCACTAAAAATCCATCTCCTTAGAATTCATAACGTTAAAATCTTCATTTATAGCGGGTATGTTAGTAAAAGCTTAGTCTTCTTCTTCATTAAGTTTTTCAGGCCATTGACGGATTCTATTTTGTTTAGAATCTCTTAGTTCGTGTTTTTTCAAGCGTATTGTTAAATAAGGCCTCACGCCCACCGGCGATGAGACACGGCAGGGGATTTTAAGGCTGCGTGCACACCGTACAAGCGACTAGCGTAAGTAACAACTGAAGAACAAGAATAACTGCCGACTGATTGTGACGGTTGACTGTTAGCGAGCACGCATTACGTTAGGTGTGAACGCGGCTTTATGTGGCAAATAGTAATTATTAACTTGAACATTAATGTAATACATTTATAGTTGAAATTTCAAACACGGTTAGATGTTTTATCTTACGAAGGCGAGATGGTCTTGATCACGTAGCGATTAGTGCTTACCTACATTGCAAAGGATTCCGTGTTCAAAATTTCACGTCTCTAATTCCAGTAGTTTCGGTGCGGCGGTGCGCATGACGTCAGTCAGCTTGTCTTTTTACGGAAAAATAACTGTTCGCTACTGAAAATCTCCTGCCGTGTTGTGCTGCCATTGGACACGGAGCGATCATCGCAAGCTCGCGCGATTTTTAGTCGCACGAATCCACGATCAAACTTACTGATGGCGAATAGGTGTCCTAATTGCCATTCGTGGGATGCGAACGCGCGACTAAAATGCTTGTTATCTGTTCGCGATTGTCGCATCGCTTACTAGATCATAGAACCAGTGTAACAGATAAGCCAGTTTGGATAGCAAAGAACGCGGCATGTGCGTATCAACCCCTAAATATTCGAATCCATTTAGATACCAACCCTCACCAATTTGATGTAATCTTCTAAATTGTCTACAACGGCACTCAAGAGGGCTTTAGAATAGAAACATGGAGTTATATGCCTTTGACAAGTCTCCCAAAGGACGCCAAAGTATCTTTTGACCCGCGACAGAATTTGTTCTGAACAAAATTTTGGCGAACTTTTGTTTTTAGTTTGGGAGTAACAAAACCTCTTTGTTGATTACTTGTTCACACTTAAAAGGTGACGCTGTAAATCCTTCAGGACTTGTAAGGCTATTTAAACTTTGTACCCTGAAGATAGAATAGAAAATTCGTTGCTCTATTTTGTCTAAAAGTTTTTAGACATTATTAACTCATACATATTTACTAGGTTTTGCCTGCGGCTTCGTCTGCTTGAATGACAGTTGTCTGCAGGGTGTAGTTTTAATTCCAACATAACAACTAACTAACTCTTTTTAGCGTTTCTTTGACAAATTATAATATAGGTATTAAGTTGTTGCGGGCCAGAATTTGGCCACTTTGAATTAATCCTTATAACATCAGATATCTGGGAGTGTAAGTCCCGTCTAAATCGATCCAGCCGTTTTGGAGATTAGGCGAAACAAACAGAACGACAAAAAATTACAACAGAAATTAATTTAATAGTTGCGTAATTGCGAGCATGGTAACAAATGCTGCGCAGAATTATATCTTACATACAATTTTCAACTCTATTTGTGTAGCGTTTTAGTTTATTATCCCACTATCCTATATCCTACTAATATTATAAATGCGAAAGTTGGTGAGGATGGATGGATGGTTCAAAGTCCCCCCTCTTCGCCAATATTTCCTCCTTATCCTACTATTATTATTAAGCTGAAGAGTTTGTTTGTTTGGTTGAACGCGCTAATCTCAGGAACTTCAGGTTCGAATGTAAAAAATTATTTGGTGTTAAATAGTCAATTTATCGAGGAAGGCTATATCACATCACGGTACGACCAGTAGGTGCGGCGCAGTAACCAAAGTCGTAACCTAATACGCGTGATAAAACTATGCAGACGAAGTCGCGACCAGAAGCTAGTAATATAATAAATGCGAAAGTTTGTGAGGATGTATGGATGTTTGTTACTCTTTCACAATTAAACTGCTGAACAGATCTGGATGAAATTTGGCACTGAGATAGATTATATTGTAGAATAACACATAGTATAATTTTTATCCCAAAAAATGTACGGTTTCCGTGAGATAATAATATCAAATTTGACGCGGACGAAGTCGCGAGCAAAAGCCAGTCAATTAATAAATGTATACACCACGAGCATATTCTTCTGCTCTGTGACCCTTAGACCTTCAATCTATTACCAAGACATGAAACCTTTTCATCAGAACCCCAGAGCACAGCTATAAATCGCGCCGTCTTCCATTAAACTCAAACGAGGCACTGTAAACATTATCTCCAGTAAACAACGCAGTCTTTATGTATACAGCGATAAGGTTGAATGTCGCAGTAAAGTGAAACCAGGCAGTAAAGACATGTCTTTAATGGGTCTGATAACAAAAAGTCTATGACGTCGTGTAGTTTAGTGCTTTGAATGGTTCAATAGGCGTTTTTATGAAGGAGCAAGGTAAATAATGTACCAGAGTGACCTACCTACGCGGACAAAGTCCCGGGAAAAAGCAATAAATCTGGAAGGTTTTTTTGATTTTTGTCCGCACCCACCTATCTACGGAATTACAGGCCCGATTCTAAAAATTATTTCGCTAATATAAATCTACGTTATCCCTGAGTACTATATGATTGATAATATTTTAAAAACATTCGGAGACCCGTTACAATATTCTAGCAGACGAAGCCGCGGGCGAAAGCTTGTATAATATTATAAAGCTGTGGTCACTTGTTTGAACGGGCTTTTACTCTGAAAATACTGGACTAATAATTATAACAATTCTTTCGCTAGCAGGATGAGCCGTTAGCTTTAAAATTAGGAGGTCCATAAGAAAATTCTCGCAGTTGTAGCCGCAGACAAAACCAATTTTTTTTTTTATTTGGGGCAAGCCCGCCGCCCTGTTCCCACTGCAAATCCTGAAAGCCAGAAGTAACAATGACGCTCGACGAGTCCCGGAGAAATGGCGCAAGTGTCTTGGATCCCGCAACAAAATTAATCAGAAAAGAATAGCGGAGGAGTAGGAGAAAACATAATTTCCACTTCCCTCCAAACAAGCAGGAGACAGAACAGAACTCGGCTAATTGGCACAAAGAACTGGCAGAAGCCCAGATTGCCAAGCACCACGAATTGCAATTATCATTAACTTAATGGGTCCTAATGTGAGCTGTTACATTTAAGTCCAGTAATAGGTATGCCAAAAACGCTTGATCACACGGAAATTAATTCTAGCTCGGACAAAACCTAGTTCAAATAATAAAAACTGGATTCTCAAGGAGCATCTCTCTTGCCGATTGCGTCCGACTGTTAGTGATAGATTGGTTCAATAAGCTCCCCCCCCCTTCTAGTCGCCGCATGGCTGCGCACATCCTTTTCATTTTATTGAAATGTCTCTCGTTTATTAAAATCTTTGGAATATTTTCCTGCGCTGTGAATGTTTTCTTCACATTCTGACTCAATCTTTCTCGAGATTAGATTGTGTTTTGTTTTGCAAATGTCGGTTGGCTTGTAAAACGTTCTGCGGTGGATTTTTCCAAACGTTTTTACCTAGTAAGAATGTATTTTTTTTTTTCAAATACGGACTAGCGGACGTCAATTTTACTCCATGGTATACTGGTATAGTAACCAGCACGAGTCGTACTAACTCGCACTAACTCCAAGTTAATATTTGGGTCAAAAATAAACTTGAACTGTATGGTAACCTATATTAGACAATAAGCTATGTACCCCGAGGTGTCACCCGCGTTAAATTACGTCTTTGGTTACTGCTCCGCCCCGTTGGTTGGAGCGTGATGTTCTTTACGTATAAACCTAACTCATGAATCACTCTATTGATTGATGAAAATGTTAAAATTCCGTTGCGTTGCTTAGAACATCTAAGCATACAGAGGGACAGACGTCAAGGAGCGACTTTGTTATACACTAGCGACCTGCCCGCGACTTCGTCTGGGTGGCTTATTTCACCCGCGATAAATCTTTTATTACTGCTCCGCTCCCGTGTGTCGTAGCGTGATGTTATATAGCCTATGTTACTCTGTTTTAATGTCTATCTATTAAATATCTATTGGTAAAAAATGTTTAAAATCGGTCCAGTAGTTTCGGAGCCTATTCGTTACAAACAAATATTTCCTCTTTATAATAATATTAGTATAGATAAACTGAACAATCCATTCATTATTTTTCCAAGCCATTAAGATAATTTATCAGATAATCATATTACATAAGGAATTCTGGCCTAATGGGAACTTAACTCGTCATAATAGTTAATTGAATGAAAACCAAACCGGTTGTGTAAGGTGCCGGTAACGCAGCGGATGGCCTACGGAACTGCGTCATTAGTCTATGCTGGTCTGAAAGTAGATTATAGCATAGTTATATCATCAGGGTCTTTTAGTTACCACCTCTGATTCGTGAGTTAAGCAGTTTTTGTCGTGGATCCCTGGATCGGCGACATCTGGATCACTTACTGCCGGTAAATTATGAGTATTTCATCTAGGTGTTGTCTGATTGATTGTCAGGATCAGCAACAACCAATCAATTTCCGTATTTTAAAAAACTGCCTCGGTAGCCTAAATGGTGTTCCTAAATGCTACTGCTACGCTTGAGGTCTTGGGATTGATTCCTAGGTCGAGCCAAAAGTGTTATTGGGTTTTTCTATGAAATTCTCAGTAGCAGCTTGGAGTTAGGATTAGTGCCCGGTTAATGGCAATCGGCTCGCCCCCTATTACATGGGACCTAAACATACCGGCGAACTGTGGGTGTACATTGTTACACCTCTGCCTAACCCTTCGGGGAATACAGGCGTGGTGGTATGTCATGTTTAGAAAACGTTTAAATTCTGATCTTATTTTTAATCTGTCAAAAATACCTCTAATTCACATTCATTTGATTTTCAACGTTTTGGTTACAGGAATTAGCCTTCAGTTCTTTAAAGATTCTGAGATTCTTTTTTTTTTGATCATGTTTTGTCTGTTAAGCTTTCTAGAAAAACTCGAACACAAATCACCTTATCACTTACATAAGGCCGTGTTTTCCGGTGTTTACACACTTATAACTTCATGTACAAGGCTACGCGGGCTTCACCAAGGCTGGCACCCAGGGAGTTCGCTTACGTTATCAATTGTTGACATATCGTTAACCTTGTGTGTCGAGGTAGGTGGAAGCGGCTTGTTTGAACTTATCTGGAGTTGTTTAGTGACAATAGAGGCGGTGTACTATTTTTGTGCGTTGATTTTTATCAAGATAAGATAAGATAAGACAGGTTCTTTCCAACTGCACTGGACAAGCGTCCGCCTTCTTATATCAGCCAATGGGAAGATTAAAGGCTAATTTATCATATCAGCCAAATGACGACCATAGCTGGACGTAAGCCGCCGCTAAAGGTAGCCTTAGCTTAATAAAATAATTATGCTATATTAATGACGTGATGGCCCAGTGGTTAAGGTGCCCACCTTCCATGCACCAAGAGCGACTTGTGAGTTCGCAACCGGCCACGGGCACGTATAGTAACCGCCACGTGTGAAGCACATACGTCACAGCACGCGAGCTTCGGCGCCCAAATCACCCAGAAAGAAACCCAAAGATCCATAAATGTACTTGAACACTACTAACTGCCTCGGTAGCCTAGTGGTCCTAAGCGCGACTGCTACGCTAGAGGTCTTGGATTCGATTCCCAGGTCAAGCAAAAAGTGTTAGTGGGTTTTTCTATGAAATTCTCAGTAGCAGCTCGGAGTTAGGATTTGTGCCCGGTTAATGGCAATAGGCTCGCCCCTTATTACATGGGACCTAAATATACCGGCGAACTTTGGGTGTACATTGTTACAGCTCTGTTAACTCTTCGGGGAATACAGGCGTGATGGTATATATGTACTTGAAGTCTGTGCTCACAACTCGTGGCGGCTACTATAGCAATGTTACTATTTCCATTTCATGTTGACTTTCTAAGTATACCTGATATCGGTGAAGGAAATCCGTCAATCCGCTATGAGCAAGCGCTTTGAGCAAGTCACAGTAAAAGTCAAATCATTTGTTTCAATTAGATCATAAAACGCATTTGTAAACGTCATTTACTGGGAAAGAGTTGAGTGCAACAATGCTCATTGCTTCCTTGTATGGGTCGTTACCCTGGCTTGGGAAAATAATTAAGCTAATTTTATGACTATTGTATAATTATTACACTAAGCATGTTGTACAATATTTTTCGTATTGTTATCTCATGAGATGCTGCCCCGTTGGTCTCGTGGTCACTAGGTCTTTGATAGTTGTTACGAATAGTCAGAAGCCAGGAAGTCTAACAACCAGTCTAACCAATAGGTATCGTGTTGCCCAGTAACTGGGTTGTGGAGGTCAGATAGGCAGTCGCTCTATGTAAAACACTGGTATTCAGCTGCATCCGGTTGGACTGGAAGCCGACCACAACACAGTTGGGAAAAGGCTAAGCAGATGATGGTGTTAGTAAAAGTAAAGTAAAAAGTTTTTATTTAGAACATAGACACTTGGCTCAATTACAAAGAAAAGGAAGATAGCTACAAAAGTTAATAACTGTGTCGCAGCCATCATCGCCCTGAGGTTCTCGCGTCCCAGCCGCCGCGGTAGACGCTCCGGACGTCGGGAGCCGCGAGACGACTCCCGGCCACCGTAGATACGGGCCTGTGGACGGTGAGCAATGGGTAGTTCACCGTCCTTACGTTGCATAACGACAGGCCGTGTCGACGGCGCGTCCGTGTTCCACGCGTGCCTCAAAGAGATGTCAGCAAAAGGAAGGGGCCACTGAGGGCCGATGCCTGCCGGGGCTGCGGGTTGTTTGTAAGAGATACCGCGCCCCCGGAACGCAAAGGGCACAAGAAGGAACATGGCTGGGTTTTAGCCAGTAAAAGTCTGACACTCCCTCCCGCCCCGCCCAGGGCGGGAGAAGCTATATGATGTTTTCCCACCCCCCAAAAAAAAAAAAAGCTATCATCGCCCAAACTATACAAGAAAAACAATTGTTCCAGACTTAGACTATTTTAACAGTATAACTAATTTTTGATATATTATAGTATTATTATATGTTAATTATATTATATGTCAATTATTGTTGTAGATATTATTATACGTTATCTCATGAGATAAAATTTAAATATGCTCTCCGGTCGAAGTATGACTGTAAGATGACCGAAGGTGATGACGTATTTATAAGTGCCATACACGTAATAGCTGGAATCTTAATTGATACTGACGGATAAATATGAGACTGTGAATTGCGTTAATCTTGATTACCCTGGTAAATCATATAGTTACTAAATAGAACACTGACAAGTTTCCATCAGTCTATGGAACTTCTGCCCTTCTAAACAAAATGGCGCCTACGCAAAGCCACCCCTAAAGGTCAGAACTCAAAGGTCACAATTTATACAGCCAGTCGTAATGAAAAATTTAATATAGCATTATGAAAATCTTGTTCCGTGACCTCTTTACTTATTTACACCTTAAATTATTACGCTCGAGTCTACTTTGCAACTTGATGAGATGTATGATGAGGTTCATATTTGAGTTAGGGACTTTTTGGAGCTGATTTAAAAAAAAGAATGGTTTTTTTTTCTTATTTGCCAGGATTTTTTTTGATGTGGTAACTATTTTTTGCTTTTTTATATCGTAGTGATACCCTCATGGAAAACGTCCGTCTGGGGAGAACGGACGGCTATGTCTTGCTCCTACCGACTAAAACCCCCACCGTTCTTCCTGCTACCATAACTCGAGTGCCCGATATTCTCTTGACGCATGATCCACGTCTCCGACTGAAACTAGCTTTTACCTGCAACTTCGTCTACGTGGAAATCAAAGACCTCTTAATTCGGTCCTTTCGCAAATTTCATCCTAGCTGACCTCTCCTACTCATAATCTATCTACCTGCTAAACCGCACATTGGTGAAGTAGTTTTTCGTATTTGTGGCCTTATATCGAGTTTCTGAATTTCCGTCAACCATAATTGATGAAGTCTTTGCGTGTTAAATTGTTACTTATCGCACGCAAGTTTCAAACACGTGTCAAAATACAAATATAAACATGGATTTATGTAGATTGTTACTTTTTGTAATAGGCCCTAACTGCAAATGAGCTTTTTGGAAGGCACAGCAATTGACTAAGGCTCTATTTACACCGTCGCAAAATTCATGAGAATAGAATGTTGTGCACATTCCATAATGAACTTTATGTTGATTGTTTAACGTATAAACGCAAAAAACTCGTCTCTCGTCTTCTGAAGAATTCTCGCGGATTCCGGAGAATCGAAGCCTGCGAAATCCTACTAACTAGCCTAAGGGTAAGGATGTGAGTTGAGACTTTGAAGGGATTTGTCAGAATATTAGGGAGGGAGGAGGCCAATAACCAGCTGCGATCATCCTACCACCCGCCAAAATTGGTTATGGCTTTATAATCTCATCTATAGTAACCGGCACGAGTCGCGAATACCAACTGCAAGTTCATTTTCGGGTCTCTTTGGCGGAATGAAGGAGGCGGGGGCGCCGACGCTGCACGTAATTGTTCCGTCAGCCGGGCCAATCGCGTCGTTGCCCAAAAATTCATTCTCCCCCGCCTCCTTCATTCCGCCAAAGATACCCAAAAATGAACTTGAAGAGGGTGCTCACGAGTCCTCGGTTACTATACTTAGCTAAAAAAAAAAACAGTTTTATACATTTTAGTTTGTCTAGTTAGCTTAGTGGTCCTAAGCGCGACTGCTACGCTAGAAGTCTTGGGTTCGAGTCCCAGGTCGAGCAAAAAGTGTTATTGGGTTTTTCTATGAAATTCTCAGTAGCAGCTCGGAGTTAGGATTTGTACCCGGTTAATGGCAATAGGCTCGCCCCCTATTACATGGGACCTTAACATACCGGCGAACTGTGGGTGTACACTGGTACACCTCTGCCTAACCCTTCAGGGAATACAGGCGTTATGGTATGTATGTTATGTAGTTCGCATAACACGACAAAATGTATACAACTGAACACTCGTTCTCGTGACTGAAAAATAAAACACGAGTTCAAGGTTGCTCCCATAGTAAAAGTTGTTTATAATGATAAGTGCAATATCAGTCTATAGATGTAATACGCAGGTACTTGTACTTGATTTTTATGGTAAACCATTACTTAAATGGTTCAATATTGTTATTGGACCATTATCTTAACACCAGAAATAAATCTTGATATGAAGACTTACTATTTAATTCTTTGAGATTGCATAAAATACAACGGTACAATGAAGTTGTGCAAAACAAAATGCATCACTATCACTGATAAAATTAAGTCGACACTTGATTGATGTTGTATTGCTATCAATTTAGGTCAGATGTATATTGAGCCTCGCTAAGCGCCGGGTGTGTTTATGTATTATCTGCTTTAGGGACCAATTTGGGCAGAAAATCGGACGGATTTGGTACTTTTGGTATATTTTATCTTGGTACAGTACTGGGCAGTGCAAAATGACGTTCTTACTGCCACTGCACCAAAATACATTTAGAAATAGAATGTGAAAATTTCGTTCAATATCATTCTTGCAAATTATATCTTTTACACAATTTTCAACTCAACTAATTATGTATTTTAATTCATTATCGATTAAAAAATAAATACTGTTGCGTTGACGATGCATCGTTTGCGTATACGCTTAAGCCAGAAAAAATGAGTTTTAGGCACCCTAAAACAAAATGGTCACTCATCTACGGATTGATCGCAACGAGCTTACTCACAAATTCATCGGCGAAAAATCATTTATTATCCATACATATAAAATTAGACTCTTTTTCATGTACAATAAAGCCTTCATTACGAAAGCACTTTACGCGTCGCGCATAATAAATGTGAATGTTCTTACCTGCCTAAAAAGTTATTATTTTTCAGACTTAAAAGGATCTGTTCCATAATACGTGCTGAGGCGTTCTTCTTTTCATCATGACGTGTTTGAATTACAAACGCCTATATATAAATAGACTTTAATTTCATAGGTGGGTTAGTGTCTTTAAAATGGTGGCCTATCCGTGGTGAATACGGGGTGTAACAAGACAAATCATATAGTTGTAAGTTACGTATATTGCCTATCAAACACCATCACGCTTGTATTCCCCGAAAGGTTAGGCAGAGGTGTACCAGTGTACACCTACAGTTTTTCGGTATGTTAAGGTCCCATGTAATAGGGGGCGAGCCTATTGTCATTAATCAGGCACAAATCCTAACTCCGAGCTGCTACTGAGAATTTCATAGAAAAACCCAACATCACTTTTTGCTCGACCTACGATCGAACCCAAGACCTCTAGCGTAGCAGTCGCGCTTAGGACCACTAAGCTAACGAGGCAGTTACAAACTTTAGTTACAAGACTTTCTAGAATGGGTCACGACTGCTACAATATATCTTAACTGCCGATTCTTAAGTTAAGTGCAATCGGGTAAAATGACTTTCTTGTTTTAGGGCTTTTTAATAATACTCAGAAAAGCAGTCGGGTTTTTTAGTTTTTTAAATTACCGTTTTTAATTTTTACTTTTTTTAGTTTTAATCCGCCATTTTATTTTTTTATTTTCATATACCCAGTGTCATTCTCACAGTAAATACGAATCTAACGACACCTCTCAAGCTAAAATCCGTCGAGCCGTTCAGGCTACAGAGCGTGCCAAACAATTATACAAACATACATATATACTCTCGAAAAACATAACCCTCCTTCTGGCGCAGTCGGGTAAAAATTAATAATTTTAAGTAACCCCTCACAGAAAAATAAAAATCCCTACCGCAGCTAACAAAAGAGCTGATAACTTTAAAACCGCTGAACCGATTTCCATCAAACATAGCTCAGAACACTCCCGACTAATATGCCACAGACAGACACACACATCCAGTACAAAAAATTGGTCACAATGATGGGAAGAACATGTTTCGTGAACTAACATTTAACATCCTTCATAAACTCTCATTTGTTAGTCCGAACTGTAAACTTACTTCACTAAGGTTCATTTCCGTAAAAAAATAATTATAATGTTATGTTTTGATCCCGCTCCAGTTTTTAGGGTCAAGGGGGCGAAATAGGTTAATGTAGTACTTGTTTTGCATCGAGCCGGCGGGTTGCATTCGTTGCATAAATGAGAGACTCGCTCTGGCTTCTGGTCAACGTCCAGGCTGAGTAGCGGCTGAATTTTGTATTTTAAACGTAGAACTACTTATTTATTTATTCCAAACATGAGTAAAGAGAGCATACGGCTAAATCTACATCTATACTCATTTTATAAAGAGGAAAGATTTTTTTGTTTGTTCGTTTGTTTGTTTGTAACGAATAGGCTCCGAAACTACTGGACCCATTTTAATTCCCTCACCAATATAGCTACATTATTCCTGAGTAACATAGGCATCACGCTACGGCCCACGGAAGCGGAGCAGTAACAAAACGCGGGTGAAATAAGCCTACGAACGGCGGGTGGACGAAGCCGCGGGCAGTTTGCTAGTAACTTATATTTTGGTAGCTTAAAGACTAAGACAAACTTTAATGAACGTATGACACTATTTACTTAAGATTAAAAATTTACAAAGATGGTTAGTCTTCGACTGCGGATCTATTTGAGGTAAGCCAAGCCAAGTTATGTTGCTAAGAATGTGTCTTATTTACACCAATAGTAGTGGTAGATCTCTTTGTTAAGTAACTTGTCCGGGGAAATACTATCACCATACTTATTTTTGCCGCAAAGCAGCGTCGCAGTGTTCCGGTTTGAAGGGTGTGGGTGCCGGTGTAATTACAGGCACATGAGACATTTCAACTTTTTCTTTGAGATTGCAATGCATCTTGCGAGTCCTCTAGTATTGCGGATGTCTATAGGCAGCGGTGACCACTTAACATCAGGTGGGCCGACGTCGGCTCATTTACCATCCAGTGACAATAAAAAACAAAAAAAAAACGGATTTCTTCATTATTTGTAGCTTATCCTTAGCAACGTAGCTTAGCTTAGCTCAAGTGGAACGGCAGCCTAAGCGTGGAAGATATCCAGATCTATATCTGGATGTGCAGGGTTCGGTCCGAAAATAGAAGTAATATTGCTACCGCCATTTTGAAGATAGCCGGCAAATAACTTGAGCATGCGCAGAAATCTATACTACTGTATTATTTGAGGAATGTGTTAGGCGCAGAGGGAAACGTTTTCATTCCATTTTGTGGGGGTGCAATAATGCCATGATTGTTTTATACTCATCATATTTGCATATGGCGCTTTTAATGTTAGTAACCTTGTCGAGCAAAAGGAGATTATCTTTTATGTTTTTTTAAACACTAGAATTACTTTATCTGTTTTTCCTGTACAGTCTAATCCATTTTCCCTAATTAAATAACAGTTTTGATGTTTCGTCTTCATTAACTAAGCATGCTTCTGAAGTTCTAAATCGATTAGGTTTTCATTCATATAAATGCCAAGATTTAAACAAACTATACTTATGTATCTCTAACTGCCTCGGTAGCCTAGTGGTCCTAAGCGCGACTGCTACGCTAGAGGTCTTGGCTTCGACTCCCAGGTCGAGCAAAAAGTGTTATTGAGTTTTTTTATGAAATTCTCAGTAGCAGCTCGGAGTTAGGATCTGTGCCCGGTTAATGGCAATAGGCTCGCCCCCTTTTACATGGGACCTAAAAACGTACCGGCGAACTGTGGGTGTACATTGTTACACCTCTGCCTAACCTTTCGGGTAATACAGGCGTGATGGTATGTTATATATCTACTAATATTATAAGACGTAATTTTTATTATTATTATTTTTTGTTTGTAATAAATCTTTGGAATTCATGGTCTGATTACAAAAATTATTTCACTTATTGAAAGTTACACTTCTATATATTAGTCGCCACGAGTCGTGAGCACAAATGTCAAGTTACTTTTTGGGTTTTAGGGTTTCTTTTCGGGTTTTTTGGGGCGCGGACGCTGCACGCGATCGGTCCAACTGACGGATCAATCGAATGCAGCGTTGGCGGCCCAAAAAACTCAGAAAGGAACCCAAAAACTAACTTGATATTTGTGCTCATGACTCGTGGCGACTGCTATACTAATTTAAGCTACACTTTTGCTGACCTCCATAGGTTATGTTCTATAGTAGTTGAAGCGTATGTGGACAAAGTCCCGGACAGAAGCTAGTTTCTAATAAAAATAATGAGATCTGGAAAAATTGGGAGTACACGAGACCTTTTTGAATTCAAAAAATAATATATAGGGTAAAAATGGGAAGATGCCACACTTTTTGAAATCATTTTATATCTGCCAGTACAAAAATCAAAACATTTATTTGCAAAACTATTAAGAACTTTGGTTCTTTATTTACAAATTTCTGAAAAGTAAAAAACATTATCTTCGATATTTCCATATTAGCGATTTTTGCGGACCTCTAGCTTTTAGGACAACTATCACATGTATTTGATAGTTGCCTAGTCCATATAAATTACGTTTAGGATAGTCGCCACGCTGAGAAACAAGGCATTTACCCCAAAAAGTTTGATCGCTCGTTGCTTCCCTATGCGATCGCACAAAGACATGAGACGCGGTCCACTTAGTAGTAGTTGGAAAGTCTTTCGATAGAAAAATTAAATAGCACGCGATTCTTTCGCGAATTTAGAGTAATTACAATCGGGGCATCTATAATCCTGAGGCGTCTATCCCACTTTTACCCTATTTAAACTGTTTTTAACTCACTTAAAATGCACAAAAATAATATGTATTTGGATTCGTTAAATGTGTGTAGTACGATCCTTTATTAGTACCACGTAAGCAATCACTACCTAGTGGGCTGTAAATCTGGTCTAGGTGTGGTGCGAACCGAATTTAATACCTATGTGCGGTCGTGTATCTTGATGTGATGCAATAAATTCTATATGTTAGGGTAAGGTGAAACATTGTAGGGAAGTCCTGGATTTCTTTATTTGCTATATGTAGCTGTAACATTTTCGAAGTTGCCTCGGTAATATTTAAAACATTGGCAATGTATTGCAGCCACATGTTGGTGAGAAAATATGGCCCGTGTTGGTACGATGAAAAATATGGTGCGTCAAGTTCTCGTATAAAAAGTGTTCTATGTATGAATACTTTTTTTTTTTTTTTTTTTGGTGGGCGGGAAATCATCAAATAACTTCTCCCGCCCTGGGCGGGGCGGGAGGGAGTGTCAGACTTTTACTGACTAAAACCCACCCATGTTCCTTCTTGTGCCCTTTGCGTTCCGGGGGCGCGGTATCTCTTGCGAACAACCCGCAGCCCCGGCAGGCATCGGCCCTCAGTGGCCCCTTCCTGTTGCTGACATCTCTTTGAGGCGCGCGTGGAACACGAACGCGCCGTCGACACGGCCTGTCGTTATGGTTGAATGCTTGTCGGAGTGACTGGAACACGTTGAAAAATATTGTCGAGTATTTTAAAAAGATTGTAAATATACCTGTGTTGTACTGAAATTCGAGTATATTGTAGTTGCAGCCACATATTGGTGGAAAATATGACGAGGACCTGTTTAGGAGCGCCATTATTAATAATTGCTATTGTGTTATAAAAAACATGAATTACTAGGTATGTGTATGGTAAAGTGTAGATGCTTGTTTTATTGTCCATTAGCATTTTTAAACCATAAGACAAGTTATTTTTATTCAGTGGCAAAACTTAACTTTTGGTAGTTGTGTAGGTATCAGTGCCTGGTGAAGGGGCCCGCCAATGGCGGTCCAATACCAGTAGGGAGCGCGGATCATGCGTCAAGTGAAACTGGGCCCCTGACTGATGGTAGCAGGAGGAACCGTGGGGTTTTAGTCGGTAAAAGTCCGACATAACCTTCCGTTTACCCAAAACGGAGGGCATCCATAAGGATTTCCCTACGAAAAAAAGTTATCGATGCCTAAAAATATAAAATAATTTCCTAAAATCACCTGCCCTATTTAATATTACACCTTACGACATCAACCGCAAGGCGAGAATCCCGACGAAATATTTATCTTCATCATCTCAAAACGAATTAACCTTTAGAAATCTTACGCTTTCTATGGCCGGCAATTTATTTCCATTAAAACTTACTTTAGGCTTCATCTATTTTATTTAATCAATTACTTTGCGCAAATCTTCAAGACGAGTGTAGGCGTGGCATGAATTTGGCGTAGGTACTCTCGTAAGAAGGTTTAGTTTGTTTATGGCAATTGTTACATAAACCATGATAAGACAGTTCCTGAAAATGGCAGTTGAAAAAGATAATTAACCACACAAGTTTCTAATTATTATTAATAGGTAAACCTAAAGGATAAAAATATTGTCTAAAAAATTCATCATCATCATGATCATCACATCAGCCGATCGACGTCCACAGCTGGACATAGACCTCCTCTTAAGATAGCCACAATGACCGGTCCTGCGCTGCCTGCACCCAGCGATTTCCCGCGACCTTTGATCGTCGGTCCACCTCGTAAAGAAAATCGTCAATTTCATTATTGAATCTAATACCTACATAATTAATAAATTACAGAATTACTAATTTGACATTCATTTGATTGATTGTAATGAATATGAATTCAGCATTTTCTCTTCAAATGCAATTATTGCGGTTGATATTACATGCATTTGCACACCTAATTACGTTTTAAAACAATGTACCTTCTATACTTATAAGACACCATACAAACATGTATTATTGTGCAAATAAACTGTTTGATTTGAAGTGTCATATATGCGGGAGTGTGTTCGAAAATTGCCAACTTTTTCGTCCTGTATACATACTTGTGTCGGAAATTCAGTGGAATCTTGCTAAGTCCCCCAAGCGATGGAATATAGGCATTCTGGAATAGCTGTAATGTCTGTGAGTCATGCTAACAAGGGGGAGACATGGTAACATTAGCATAAATCCATACTGAAGGAATGAGTCGACTTGAAATAGGTTCTAAAGGAATTTCGCCTTTGCTGTTAGTATTTTAAGACTTCATTATGCAAATCATTTAGCATTTTTCCTAGTTTTATCCACCGAATAGTTGCTACGTGAATGTAGGTAGGTACTGTAAATGTTGTACGCTAAAGCAAACTGGCCGAAAACTTATTGTTTTTTTTCAAATACCTAGGCGAATTCCAGAAGGAATTTAAATTTGAAGAATAAGAGAATTTATATGGTCATTTTTGTATTGGGATCCTGTAGTGAATACGTCATTCCGTAATAATATAGAAAGCTTCTGTTAAGTATAGTTCGAAGCCCTCCAACCGATACTGTTTTCATAGTATAGTGATCAAAGTACCTATCTACTAAAAAATACACCCAATTCGGGTAAATGAAGCTATCGCATTATTAAATAAAATCGTTCAGACGATTCCAAATATTTCTACCAAACTTCAAGACACATCGCAATATTTCCAAAACAAATTCTTGGCACAGCAAAAACCCGTCCTTCTATTTCAATCCGACCAAATGTTCCGTACAGTACGGTACCCGTACACAACGCGTATTAGATTTCGTTCAAACATTCAGTGGAAAACGATATCTGTTCGTAACGACCGACGGCTGACCATGACGTGGCCCGCAGACCGTTCGGATATTTGCCTTAACGTCTAGAATAAATACACACGATACTGAATTTTCAATGCCAGTAGATGTAGACACAGGTCTTTGTAGTAGGTAGGTCCATCATTTTCTTCGAAAAGGTGGAATGAAAAACGGAATGACAAAGTCAAATAACTTTCGTTTTTGGAATCGATGGATTTGTTTTCTTTTTCCGGAATGGCAACACGCTGGTCGATCTAAGAGGTGGTCGGCTGCGTAACGAGACTTTCCAGTGGTGACCTAAAGATTAGGGCAACCAGCTAGGGTCTATAATTTATTCCTGTCTCTTCCTGACTCTGTGGGGTGGACCTCGGCAAAGGGCGTCGCTGGGGAAGGACAGCATTGGTCAGGCTGGATCGAATCTCGATGGATTTGATTAAGATTATTGTGTTTATACTTTTTCAATTAAAAGAAAACTTTCTCGCAATTCGGTTGACAAACGTCGGAGATACGTGGTAACAAATTTTGAAAAAAAAAACTAACAATCCGAATTGAGAACATACTTCAGTTTATTTTTTTAACAGTGCCAAAAGAATAAAGTGGCCTAACAATCCTACTTAAAATTAGTTTATTGTTGAGCTACGTAGATTCAAGAAGAAATCCAAGAAGAGTGTCCATGGAAATCAGAAATATTTATTTGTGAAACATAGGTACCTACGTTTTGGAACGAGCAACTAGCTTCAACTTTTTGTATGGGTAACTTCTTGACAACTCAAAAGTGCCTGTAAATAGTCTAATTGAAATAAATGCTATGACTTTGATCAAAAGATATTAGGTATTTGGTAACGTCAGAAGAATGTAGTGACAATCATAATCATAGGCATTTTTGTAGTAACAATCACGACCTTGTCCAAACCAAATTCTGTATTGCCTTTCTTATTTTTCCTGTGTATTCTGTCCTCACAGATGTTAAGTAAAAATCTTGCGAGATTTTCAATTATGTCCAAAAATAACCAAAGCAAATACGTAATTCTCTTATACGAGAAACCAATCACAGCCCCCGAGAGACTGCCTCGGTGCCCGAATCTGTAGCCCCATGTAAGGGTTAGCGCAAACGAAGCAAGTATGCTTGAACATTTTTTATTAATTAATTAAAAATGCGTCATAAATAGGGTCGAAAATTGTGTGCAAGTTTTTATGCTTGGCATTTTTTTTCTTACGCGCAATGATAATCCTAATACATAACTTCTTTTATGAAACACTTTATTTTAACCCGTTAAACACGATTATTTTCAATTAGCTATAAAATTAAATTGTAGGTGACTTTGAAAACAATAAATAGTTTATCAATTAAGTTGGCAACAAAGTGACGTGACAGGTTACTAGTGCCGTACCAAATAGACAGGGTTTTCCGTTTTGACAGCTCAAAAAAATTACGGCTATTATTATATTATGAATTCATTAATAAAAACTGAAGCCTATGGCGGCTTTGTCTGCGCTAACCGGTAGTATACACAGAAGCTATATTTATGTAGCCATAGATAACTTGGCTAGGACGGCCGACGGTAATTTGGCTGTCTCCGCCAATATAATTAACTTAAACCAGACTATTTTATTCCGCTCCGATATTTATGGCAACAGGGACAACGTTTTCCTTTTAAAAAATTGAGTCGGAATTAGATTTATTCCTAATTTGAATGTTTCTTTCTAATTTTTGAAGTGGTCTAATGTTGCTATAGTAGAAAACATACCATCATCACGCCTATATTTTCCGAAGGGTTTGGCAGAGGTGTAATAATGTACACGCATAGTTCGCCAGTGTGTTCTGGTCCCATGTAATAGGGGGCGAGCTTATTGCCATTAACCGGGCACAAATCCTAACTCCGAGCTGCTACTGAAAATTTCATAGAAAAACCCAATAACAATTTTTGCTTGAACACAAGGCTTCTTGCGTAGCAGTCGCTCTTAGGACCACTAGGCCAACGAGGCAGTTAAATTTTTTATTTAGTACATAAAAAAACGGAACAGTATGTCAATTAAAAGTAATACTGCATATAAATAATCCTTAAGTGATAAATTACAAATTCCCTGGCACTAGGATTCCCTGTGGAGAGGGGTCTAGTCTCATCCAAGTTGAGTAAATAGAAGAAGATGTAATTTAAGAAAACACAACCTTAATTGCCTATTATTGGGTTCAAAGCTGCTAAACGCAAAAAAAGAAAGAAAGTATTCTCGTTTGGAAATGTAACGCTGGTTAATTTTAACCTTTTATAAGCACACGTTACGATCTCGCCTGTGTTCCCAGAAGGGTTGGGCAGAGGTGTACCAAAGTACCCTACAGTTCGCCGGTATGTTTAGGTCCCATGTAATAGGGGGCGAGCCTAATGCCATTAACCGGGCACAAATCCTAACTCCGAGCTGCTACTGAGAATTTCATAGAAAGACCCAATAACACTTTTTGCTCGACCCGGGAATCGAACCCAAGACCACTAGCGTAGCAGTCGCGCTTAAGACCACTTGGCTTACGAGGCAGCTACATACGTTCGGGATACGTACATGAAATTGTTATTGCAGGATAGTAACGTTACACATTAGGCATATTCACATGATTAATTGAATTCTTAAGAGATTATCGATTGGCTTGTTTTAACAAAACTAAAATCCGTCTACAAATATTTTATCTAAATAAATAAAATTTAGGGGTCTGTTTGTAATTTACAATTACAAGCTTTTTACTAAATGCATTTAAAAGTATATACGGTACTAAAATAAAAAAAAACAATTTTTAAAATGTTTGTCTGTTTGTTCCGGCTTATCTCCGAAACGGCTGGACCGATTTTGACTGGACTTTCACTCGCAGACAGCTAATGTTATTAGAAGTAACTTAGGCTTACTTTTATATTTTAATTTAAACAAAGAAGGTACTTAATGCGAAAACAATATTTAAACCAATAAAGTAGTGAACGCGAACGAAGTCGCGGGCACCAGCTAGTTCTCTATAAATGTAACAGGCAAACTGAAACACGGACCCTTTAAAGGTTATCGTAGTAATTTGCTCCGTGGGTGTCCGCCTTTATAGTGACCGCCCGCTGAGCGAACAATCTATATTCTATTGAGTGACGAAACAATTTGAAAGGAATAAATAAGATATTTTCCTTTATTCTCGAGGGAAAATGTGTTTATGATGAGGTACACGTTTTATTGTGGGTTTTTAGACTGTAGGTGGGTTGGGAGATTGGAAATGGTTCGTATTAGAAATGTTGTATAGCAATGGCAGATATATTATTCCAATCATAAACCTAATACTAGCTTCTGCCAGCGACTTCGTTCGCGTGTTTTTTTTCACCTGCTTTAAGTTATGTCTTTGGTTACTGCTCCTCTCCCGTGTGTCGTAGCGAGAAGTTATATAGCCTATAGCCTTCCTCAATAAATGGACTATCCAACACAAAAAGAATTTTCCAATTCGAACCAGGAGTTCCTGAGATTAGCGCGTTCCACCAAACAAACAAACTCTTTAGCTTTATAATTTTAGTATATATTATAGAGTAAGAAAGTTTTTTTTTGTTTGTGACGAAAAGGCTACGAAACTACTGAACCGATTTAAAAAAATCTTTAACACGTAGATAGCTACGTTATTTCTGAGTAACATAGATTATATAACATCACCCTACGACGCAAGGGACGGGAGCAGTAACGAAAGACGTAAGTTAACGCTGGTGAAATAAGCCACGCGGACGAAGTCGCGGGCAGGTCGCTAGTTCCTAATAAGTTTAATAGTTTTCGTCACTCTTTTATTTTTTATCTATGTATTAAAAGTTGTAATTGGCCTTTTTAATGTTATTTACAAGCGAGCTACACATACATGATCAGCTGTAAGTTTTTCAAAGGCTTATAAAATAAAAATAAATAAATAAAATAATTTGCCGCACCTTCATTTTAACAGCAACATAATGGAACGACACCTCGTTTTTCTCTTGTTCTAAAAATAGGCTTGTCAATTACTTAAACCCCCCCGAATCATGCAACAATGACACTATCTTATCATCGAACAGAAATCAATTACTTTAACGCCCAAACATTTTTATCACTGCATCGGTGTCAGATGATAAAAAAGACTACACAATTTACTATAAGTACATATTACATAGTACCATCACGTGTTTCCAAAGAAATTGTGTTAAAAAAATTCTGTGTGATTAAAAATGGCAATTTTGGACACTTTACAGTTGTCAAATCAAGTGGAGAAGTTGGCGCAAGTCAGCCGGGACCTTCGGCGGAAGCATAAGCAGATACAGAATCAGGTATGGTCTTATTTGGTGTTTTGTGAGACGAAATTTTGTTGTACAGAAAGTTCGATGAGCAATTTTGACAAGAGTTTGACATTTGACGTCTTACGTCATTGACGGTAAATGTCAAACTAACATTTGTTTTTTTTTTGTGTGAGCATGGCTTGTCCTGTTTGTGCCTACATGTGCTATTTTATTATCTTCATATTTAAAATTAAGTTTAGGACAAACCGTTGCGTAGTTTCCGACTCTCTGTACAGATAAGTTCGTTCCTTTGGCAACGTTGTTTATTATATTACAAACATAAATTGAAAACTTTTTTTCTGCGAAAAGTCCAAAGAAAGTTGAGGAACAAACTGAATTATTTAACATCGTTATAACAATGGGTGGAAAGGACATCGACACGCAAACTTTACCATGGATTCAGTACACAAAATTTAGGCCTGAGGGATTTGAACCCTGATGAGGGTCGAAATTTTTCGTCGCTTTTTTTTTAATTATAACGGGTCAAAAAATATTTAATGAAGCCGAAAGTTATATATTCTTCCCGAAATTGCGACCATTTTCAGTACCATGCCTGGGAACTTTCTGGTTACTAAGATATTTAAGTTCTAAGTTTCGCCTTACTTTTATTTTTTTATGAATTAAGTTTTAAATGTTATAACTGACTAAACTTTAAATGACTGCCCCGTTGGTCTCGTGGTCGCAAGTGCTGCTGCCCGGCTTCGATTTCTAGGTCGGGCAAAAAGTGTTATTGGGTTTTCCCATTAAGATTTACTCAGTAGCAGCCCGGAGTTTGGATTTGTGCCCGGTTAATGACAATAGGCTCGCCTCCAATTACGTGGGACCTTAACATACCGGCGAACTGTGGGTGTACACTGGTACACCTCTGCCTAACCTTTCGGGGAATACAGACATGATGGTATGTTGTTGTTGTTGTTGTAAAATCATGTAAGTACTGAATCCATGGTAACAGGCTGCACGTCTGCTTACCCTTGTACCGTCTATAAATTAAGTCATTTGTTCCTGTCTTCGACCCTTTAGCTACCGCAAACAAATGAATGATAAAAGTTAACCCTTCACGTTATACTTTTTCTTCTGGACTTGGAACAAATGCACCTGTCCTGAGCACTCTGCAAACCAACCTTTTGTTAAAACTGAGCGGTGGTTGCGTCGCATTATCTCGTGTAGTTCTCTTAGGAGTGTAGTCTATAAATATTTGTTTCTCTATGAAAGCTTGAGCTACAGTAAATCCTAAGATATTCCAAATCTTAATGATTTAAGTCAGAACTGTTCTGTGACAATCTCTTCCTTTGTGATTTTACTTCAGATGCACGGTGAATGACGAAACATAATTGTGTTTAGCTCCATTATCATAGTTCTATTAATACGTATAACTGCCTCGTTAGCCTAGTGGTCCTAAGCGCGACTGCTAAGCTAGAGGTCTTGCGATTCCCAGGTCGAGCAAAGTGTTATTGGGTATTTTCTATGAAAATCTCAGTAGCAGCTCCGAGTTAGGATTTTTGCTCGGTTAATGGCAATAGGTTCGCCCCCTATTACATAGGACCTAAACAAACTGGCGAACTGAGGGTGTAGTACATTGGTACACCACTGGCGAACCCTTCGGGGAATACAGGCGTGATGGTATGTATACATATAAGTATACCTACTAATCGTCATTGGTACCGCCTACCACGTACCAAACGAATGGTAGCAATTCGAAAAATCGTGTTATTTAAAATTAAACCTTACATTCACCAACTCATGGTGGTAATTCGTAACTTTTAAGTAAAACGTAAGATTAACCAATATTCGGGCTTTAACCGTAACTTAAAAGTAAGTACCGTGAAGATATAAACAAACTGGACTGAACACAAGTGGACTAATCCACTTTGTGCTAGTCGATAAATGTCAGTAGCTACCTATATCCGACACACATTTGGAATTAGCTTCTATATCGATTATTGTGACACTTTGATAGTAGTATAAAGAAAGATACTGTGTTTTTTATACATATAATTTTTATACGATACTGCCTCGAAACTGCCTCGTTAGCCTAGTGGTGCTAAGTGTGACTGCTACGCTAGAGGTCTTGGGTTGGATTCCCAGGTCGAGCAAAAAGTGTTATTGGGTTTTTCTATGAAATTCTCAGCAGCAGCTCGGAGTTAGGGTTCGTGCCCGATTCATGGCAATAGGCTCGCCCCCTATTACATGGGACCTAAACATACCGGCGAACTGTGGGTGTACATTGTTACACCCCTGCCTAACCCTTCGGGGAATACAGACGTGTTGGTATGTATGTATAATACGATATTCAGTTCTATACATTTCGTCAACTTATACGAAAAAGCTGGTGCCCTGAGAGAGTACGAAACTCTCGCGAGCGAACTCAATGGATTCCTCCAAACTGGAGGGATGAGACATGGAGGCGTGAAGGTTGAAAGGAGTGGAGACCTTTGCCCAGGAGTGGGACGGAGCATGGAGCAGTAGTTCTTTTTGTTTGTGATGTCAAGGCTGGTTCCAAATTAAAAGTTGTTTATAATGATGAGTACAATACTCCCTTGTCAGGTTAATGTTAAACAAAAACTAAGCTTGTATTAATTGTGATCTATCGGCGTAGTAAAAATAAGTAAAACGTTTTCGAAGAATTCGGTCACCCGACACGCTAATTACACTGGCAGGTTTGACGAATTTTGGTGTCTAATGTCCATGAAATTTGACGACAAAGCCAAGCCCGACAAAGTCTATCAACAGGAGCTTCGTTTTAAAGTATTTTTGGTTTTACCCGCGACTTGTTTCACGTTAATGTCGGTTGCTGTGGATTCAGACAAAGTCCTGGATTAAAAAGTACCTATATGAGTAGTCTAGGTACGTCTTTATCCAGATCCCAAGTTACATCTTTGTCACATTTAATTACGATCGGGTTTTGACGTGATGAGGTAACAAACAGACACTTAGTTTTGCATTTATAATATATTGGATATCGGCGATTCGGGGCGATCTAATTTTATACCATCACGCCTGTATTCCCCGAAGGGTTAGGCAGAGGTGTAACAATGTACACCCACAGTTGGCCGGTATGTTTAGGTCCTATGTAATAGGGGACCATTAACCGGGCACAAATCGTAACTTCGAGCTGCTACTGAGAATTTCATAGAAATACCCAATAACACTTTTTGCTCGACCTGGGAATCAAACTCAAGACTTCTAGCGTAGCAGACGCGCTTAGGACCACTAGGCTAACGAGGCAGTAAAAAGCGCTCTAATTTTCAAAGCACTTATTTAAGTTAGACCATTTACAGGCACTTTTAATTGCCAAGTAGCTACCTATACAGAAAGTTGAAGCTAGTTCCTCGTTCCAAAACGTAGGTCTCTATGGAGAAGAACGAGCAAGAAACACCAAGGACCATTTCCATGGTTGCATAACGTGTTCAGACGTTTATAAGCCCTATGTAATGTGTATATTTATCCTCTTTTTCCAGATGCGCTTGGTATGTGAGGAGCGTTCGGAGCTAACGGCCATAGTACAGTCACAACAGAGGGACATCGCCGCGCTACAGCACGACAGCGCACAGAACAAGGTTTGTGTCTTTGGCATTTACTTTCAGCACTGGAATCACTAGCCAGAAGAAACTGCCTCGATCTAGTTTCATCTATGTAAAAGGTCTACGATTCCTATATACGAGGTGTAAAAAGACGTCAGCTCGACGAGCAGCTCGGAGTTCGGATTTGTGCCCGGTTAATGGCAATAGGTTCGCCCCCTATTACATGGGACCTAAACATACCGGCAAACTGTGGGTGTACATTGGTACACCTCTGCCTAACCCTTCGGGGAATACAGGCGTGATGGTATGTTTATGTTTGTTAAAAAGACGTCACATAACCTTCGCTTACTGATCGTCAAACTAAGTAACATTACACGAAAATGATTGTTAAAAATTCATTGTTACTGGTAGCACGCAAAACATAGTGCTTAGGCGTGCATGCGATAGTACAGAGATCATGGAGATAATAGAAGTTTAATTATGTTATTTAAAATTTATTTTCGTAAAAGGTATTTAAAGAAGTTAGAATTTTGACCTGCAATGTCTCCGTAACCAAAAGATTCTTCTGTACCAAATCAGAACTAAACAAAAGAACACAGTCATAGGAAGATCAACTCTCGGCTATATTAAGTGTATTTTTACACTCGTCATACTTGTTAGTTATCAGAAATATCTTAGGATTCAGTTAAGTACGTATTCCATTACCAGAAGTGCCCAACGTGCGGCGTGGCGACTCCCGAAGGCGCTGATGACGACGACCAGTCCTCGAAGCCAACCTTCAGCGTGCGAGAGCTTCGCGCCATCCTCCACGAGCGTAACGAGCTCAAACTGAAGCTCAGCCGCGCTGAGGAACAGCTGCATGCGCTGCAGATCGACCAGCAGCATGACAGGTATGCGCAGGAGGCTATACATGAACCTATAAGAAAATTACTCCAGTCATCAATTACTCTCAAGAATAGTTGAGACCTTGGCCTGATGACTGATGAAGGTGACTTGATAGTTGTAAGATCTTAAAATCGATGTTCACTTGTCCAAGGCTATCTTCGTCGATTCAACACTGCAAACCTCCTCCGCTCTCGACCTTTTAAATCGAGGCAAGGTACGTTTCCTTATTAGGTATAGGCCTGAAACGTCAAAATATTAAAGAGTCAAAGAAAAAGTTTTTATGTATTTGAAACCGACATGCTGGCCATAGGTTGGCTGTTCCAAATTTAAAATCAGGACAATGAAGTACTAAAGGACAAAGGATTCAAAGTGGCTCTATTTAGAAGATCAGCAGGGTAACATCACGTCCAAATCCTCTCAAATCTGAACTCCTCGTTCCAGTGGATCAGACACTTCTCCATCAGTGAGCACTGCACACCCTGAAGAAGAGGAGGCTCCAGTCCAGGGTCCGTTACCAGCCGAGCCTGACGACGCGCCGTGGAAGAGGAACAGTGGAATCAGGAAGTTGTGAGTATACTTCAGAGGTTTTGTATTAAATGGGTCTGGGGAGTTTTGTATGTACAGTCAGCAAAAGAGATTAGTTACCACGATAAGTAGTCACGTATCTTTTTTGCTGACAGTACTTGTTCGGATTTATATGTGGTGTTGTGGGACAGTAGTTTGAACTTACCTGTAATCTAGCTTAACAGTTTTATCTGTTATCAAATCTTTTGTAGTCTTAACTAAAATATGTGACCTTGATTGTAAAACAAATCACACATTTTTCTTCTTGACTAAGGTACTTATCCGTCAAATTTTATATCATTCAAGATTTGATAGTAGATTGATTGAGGTGAGGTTGCTAGACAAATCCACACAAAGTGAAAAAAATATACATATTAGAAAAATGGACGTCAAAAATACAAGCATGTTAAAAAAAGCATGAATTCTAGAGTTTTCCTAAATACACAGAAATACCGATTCCTATTAATATTCCATAGACATGCACTACACTCCCGGACTCATAAATCTAGCAAACGTCCATTTCGATGAGACAAAAAAGTTTTGAATCTATTGAGGCTAAGAAAAAAAAACAAAATTTGTTTTAAAACCGACAACACTGGCCATTATTTTTGTAACACCATTGTTCCTTATTTGAATTCAAGGTCATTTAAAATATCATAGAACAAAAAATATCCCATAATAAAAATTGTTCATATTTATGGGAATGATGGTCAGTGAATAATAATAATAATATAAAAAATGCAGGTGGTTGGGTTTAAACGTCCGGAAGAGTAATTTGGTAATAGGTATCAAGCATGGACTGAAAATACAATAGCAAGGATTCACCATAGCACTAATAAGTTTTTAAAATACAATAGCAAAGCAAAAGGCATGCGGTGTTGTTCTCTCAGCATGAAAACACTATCACAGAAACTCGATGTACAATCTTTGACAATGACGGTTTACCACTTGCAACCTTATTGTTAAAGGTATAAGGGTGAAAAGTGGTCAACCGCAATTGTCTGCGTTTGTACGTCCAATGGAATATATTTGTTCAACTGTCATACAAAAATGAACTCTATAATCAATGAAATAATACCTTATTTTGGTTGTATGCACTCTTACTGTTTGCACTGTATGACTGAAGCGCTAAACTACACTTCAGGTGTGGTTGTTTGTCGTGTGTCTGTATTTTTGTCCTTCTTCTGGTGATATTATACATAGTGGAATAGACATCGATGCGCAACCCTTTACCAGTACTTGATCATACACCCCTGGGGGGTTTCAAGTATCAAGATCTTGATGATGATGATGATGCCATTGAGCCAATTGAGGTTATATCGACTGCAATTCGGACTTCTCTTCAAGTTTGTTGGCATAGATATGCTGCTTTTGGATCTGCTGTCATGTCACTAAAATATCCAAGTTACAACTATTGTACTGAGTCCATTGTTGGTTGCTCGACGATCGATTCCACTTTGTAATATTGTAACTAATAAATCACTTCATATTTATACTTTATTTCATTACTACTAACCTCTCATTTGTATAATTATTAGCATAATTAACACAGAAGCTAGAGCCTGCGGTCTCGTCATTGTGCCTAACGTGTACTTTAGTCTGTGTTCAAACTGAGGCGGATATTAGAATTTAAAATTCGTATAACACGGCCAATTCTACTAATTTTTAGGAACCATTGGATTGCAATTTCTAAGTCATTTATTATCTCTTCACATTGGTTGCCTTATTATTGAATTATATTATTATTGTTATTGTGTTAGTATTAATTTTTTCTCTCTTTTGACATTTTATTCTTTTTATTAAATGACTTTTAATTTTATTATTAAAAAAAAAAGTTACTGTTAAAAAACAACCCTTTTTTTATTAATTTATTGATTATTAATCTATTTTTAAGTTATTTTAGTAGTTATTTTTTTCTACACAGTGAATTATGTTACGAAATAAATTACTTATGACTTAAAATAACATTGTTTGTGACGTAACTATATTTCATCATTGTAAGAGACTGGTCGCAATCTAATCTGTCTGAATCTGTGCGACTAGATTTAGAATGTTTTTAATTAGTAGTATTGGCCTTCACTTGTATGACGCGTCTCACGTCTTACAGTATTCGTCTCGGTGTGATTCCAACTTAACTATGGGAAAACTGTCGGTATTGTAACATCCAACTCCTAAACCTTACACTCTAGCTTACATTTGGTTCTGGTACATTTTTCCCCTATTTTGGTTTTTAAGAAAGCATGAATTTGTAGCCCTAAGAAACTCTTTGGTTGTTTTTATTCAAAATTTCTTTGTTTTTAGGTGATTTTTGTGTAGTTAAATAAAATATGGAAAATGCAACCAGGGCCGAAAGAGATGGGGCACGACACGACAAACTATGCTGCACTGTGTTGCATGAAAGTTACTTACGACACAACACATTGTCATGAACGCTTCACGCTTGACCACTATCCCCAATCCTATCCCATTTTTTGTTTAACCCACTCACATTTTATATGTCCAGCACTTTTTCATTTTTTTGTTTGTTATTTTCATTCATTCTTGCTAATAAACGTACGGTCAGCAAGATCATTTTGCACAATTTTTTTTCATACTTTTTTTTTCTCTAAAAAAATGTTTTTTTAAATATTTTTTTCCAGTACTTTCTGAATGTGCTGTAGATCAATGCTAATTATGGTAAAAAAAAAATATATTAACTAAGATTTTTCTAATCATATACCTTATTTAATAGTTAGAAGAAATATATTGGTAGAATTTTTTCAAATATCTATAAACAATAATTCTAAGATTTTTTTCTAATAATATCTATTTTGCCTTTTCAAGATCTAGACAGGGTTACCACAAATAATATTTTGTGACCGAACCTAGCCAAAAAAAAAACGGCCTTATATTTTCACAAGCATTCGTTTGTGATTGAATGTAGTCGATTTTTTAAATATAACATAGTAATAATTTGCATCAATTAATGAATATAATAAAACTGACCGATTTTATTTTATTTCCCTTCCCTATTTTATTTTCCCCCTATTTTTTGTTGACGTTTGTTTGTTCCTCCCTCGCGGTAGGTTTCGGCTGGCGCTCTCGACCCGCAGTGAGGGTCGTCGCTCGCCGCCTCCGAGAATCTCTTTCGGCCCTTGGTATTGAAGATGTGTTGCGTCTGCGGTACGTTTGGGGGAATAGGGGGGTGCTTTGAAGGGTGCTAACGATTGGGAGACGTTTATAAAATGATGAAGAGGCTTTGTTTGGTCCGGGTTGTTGTGGTCAAGGAGACTTTATGCGCAAAAAAGGAAACAACAATCGATTTGTAACTATGTTACACTGCTTAATAAGGTGCATATTTGATACTAAAATCCCGGGGGTCTCTAATATTACCCTAAAATAAAGGACGAGATAATTGATTAAAATACAAACCTTATTATACTCATTTCCTTTTTTATAATACATTTTGTATTTTTAACATTATACAGACCATCACGCCTGTATACCCCGAATGGTTAGACAGAGGTGTGCCAAGATGCACCTACAGTTTGCCGGTATTTAGGTCCCATGTAATAGGGGGCGAGCCTATTGCCATTAACCGGGCACAAATCTTAACTTCAAGCTACTACTGAGAATTTCATAGAGAAACGCGATTATAGTTTTTGTTCGACCTGGGAATCTACCCGAAGACCTTTAGCGTAGCAGTCGTGCTTAAGACCACTAGGCTAACGAGGCAGTTTGAATTTTTAAATAAATATAATAACATAGGATAATATTGCTTCAATACAAATATCTCGAAGGGGTAAAGTTTGTATGTTTGAGGTAATCTTCAAGAGGTAATTTGTGGAAGCACTGATCCGATAACATTTTCCTTTTTCATGAAATGTACGGTACACCATCGCCGAGTGTCATATGATATATTTTATGGTGTACTTGACTTTTACACAGACGAAATTGCGGGCAGGAACCAGTGTCAAGTATTTAAGTAATGAATTATTTTGCAAATGGAATCGTCAGCACTTTTTATTTCAGAGCGTCCCCCGATTCGATCAAGCAGTTTTATTTGACTGCATAATATATTTATTACACTGCTTTCACATTTACACAATGCTGTAATTAATTGGAAGAATACTGAAATATTTACTTAAGAAATGGTAAATTTGCCTGTCAACGGCGATTAAGATTTAAACTATGTCTTATAGTAACACAGTTATTTGAACACTTGTTAAGTTGCTAATATTTTACTATGATTTTTTGTCCAATTGAAGGGTTTTCTAACCAGATTCTGGTGAGATTATTTTCACTTTAGGACTTGTATAAAACATTTATTGTATAGTTATTGCCCGTTTAAAAAATCTCAATGGATAGTCCCCAGAATATGGTACTTAAAACAGATCTTAAATAAAATTGAATTCTATTTATTTACTATTGTTGTATGTTTTCACAGTTTTCGCAAACTCTTTGTTGAGTCTGATCTCGCCGTGGGCGGATTCCAGAGGCGCTCCCTATCATCGCTGGCTCGCGGCTCTCCCGCCCCTCCCCCTTCCTCCGCGCACTCCCCGCACCCCCCAGGTCCCCCCTCCGCCTTCGCGTAGGCACTCCATCCCCCCAACACACACACAAACACGCAGACATCGACGACACTCCGACATCAGGAACCCTCCCGTCACCAAACTAGACCTAAGACAAGAACTTCTCAACGTAAACCTCGGGACGCAAGAGTTTGACAGCTGGCTCGGCGAAAAGTTCGAAGAGATTGAAGAATATGAAAATGAATCCTACGACGATAGGTTTGAGCACGATATTCCCTTGCAGCGGTCTGTCTCCCTTGACCGAGGTATTGATATCTTCAATCACTTGCAGAATATAGGTTCGGACACCTCGAGCAGCGTTGGTTCCATGTGGACTGTAGAATCTGAAGAAAGAGACAGTTTGACTTATAGGTACAGGAGTTTCGAAGATATCCCCGCTTCTCCGTACAAAGCGAGAAGCAGGCGTGCATCTTTAGGTGTAGAAACGTTCTCAGAGCGAGATCTAGCGTTGGCGGTGTTGAACGAAAGCTATAAGGGTCTGGGTGTCACAAGCGGTAGTGTGTCGCCGCAGATAAGGAAACTACAGAGATGTTTCACATTTGCCGGGAATATCGACAGTATTAAGAACAGTTCAGTAGAAAACTTGGCCCAAAAAGAAAGGCCTAAACTTCGGCTGGACATCCAGGATAGGAGGAACAGTACCAGCTGTCCAGTTTCACCAGAAATCAACAGGTTGAGAAACTTCTTCCGAAGTTCTTCTGACAATGTTGAAATAAACGTGTCTGATGATGAGGACCAAGAGTATGAAGTACAGAAACCATTTTATAGAAGCATATCTGTAGAGTGGAACCAAGGGGAAGCCAACAAAGTGAGGCAAAGGAAGTCTGGTGTCCAAGATATGATGACAGATTTGAGAAGAAAAGTTCTTATGAAACAAGAGTTTAACAACGAAACCCTCGACAAAAGTCGAGGATCACCAGAACCAGCTCAATCTTCCAAAGGTCTTCTAAAAGGCAGCTACATAGACCCAAACTCAAACTCCGTAAAATTAAAAAGAAATATCTCATTTCCGGGCAACACTGACTCGAACGTCATCGTGCCAACTATAATCATATCCCGCGCTGATACCGACGGTGTTGCCAAAATATCAAAAACTTCCAATTATGTAGAAATAAGTAGAAATTGTGATTGTCGAATATGTACCGAGGGTGACGGAAAATACTTTGTACGGAGTGTACTAAGTAAATTGTTCGTTAAAATTGTTTCTTGTAATGGTAGAAAATTGTATTGGGACGAGAATAATAATTTGAATGATAGTGAGATGTATATGTGTATAATGCATGTAATGAAGTTAATGCTAGGACTGTGGTTAAGACATCTTGATCATAATTAGGATAATGGCATCCAATTTTACAGGCACTGGTTTCCGGTTACTGGTTCCGGTCGGTAGAAATATTAGTTAAAATTACAATGCAAAGACTTGTGTATGAGACGAAATATGACTTGACGTTGTCTAAACTCAATTTAAAATATTGCTATCTCGTACTGGCAGATAAAATTGGAAAGGGATGGGGGATATATTTGGAAATGTCACATCATAAGTTTGACAGCTCGAAATGTCTTCCGTCTCTATTCAAAGTCGCTTATTAGTAAGAGATAGCAATATTTAATCAAATCAGTATTTAAGAATTGGATGATGTTAACCTAACTAGGTGAAGTCCCGTATTTTTGAAACCGTTCGCATTCTAAACAGAGTCTCATTCTGTCAAGTTTTTGACTTTGATTGTCGTTGAGATGAGTTTGCGACTAGATTGGAACGTTTTCATTATGGGAATTACCCTTCAGGTTTATATATATGTTCTAGTGTTGTTCGATGTTATCTATTAGCTGCGTTTATCTTTTTACTCTGCGATACGGCAATTTTTGCGTAAGGACGTTTTTTCTTAGCATTTCTTAATGCATTATTAGGGCTATTATCGTTGGGTTTTCAAAAACCAAAATGGACGCCACTGTGATTTTTATTTATTTCGTTATTGTATACTTCATGTTGGGTATCCCATTAGGTTGTCTTACTGTCTAATAGTATTAATAATTATTGATTGGCAGCTGTGTGATCTAAATAACGATCTAAAAACCACTAATCAATTGACATACTTTTTAGGAGATTTCAAAACGCAATTTCCACCTTAAGGGGGCAGTGACGTCACTTGTGGACTTTAGAACGTCGTTTACAAATAAAAGAATTGATAGAAAGTTGTTCCTTCCAGAAGGTAGAGTGAAAAAGAAACTCTATACTTAAGCTGCTTGTTCACAGTAGTGGAGCGAGGCTGCGGAGCGGAGAAACGAAGAAATATTAACCAATAGGATTGCATAACTGGGCCAGTGGGTTGAAGATTTTATGCAATCCTATTGGTTAATATTTCTTCGTTTCTCCGCTCCGCAGGCTCGCTCGGCATCTGTACACAGGCAGCCTTACTCTTCTAAAAAATGAAATCGACGTATCTCCAATAAAGATACTATACTTTTGTCAGTCAATCAGTCTAATGCGAAACCCAACAACATTCTCGCCTCTTACGTAGCAACATTAAAAATATATGAATATTCTAGATTATCATAAGTACAGTCGTAAGATTGTAATGTGTGTTAGCGCCTTATTCTTCAATACTTATTGTATTCTTGTCAATTTCCTATGACTCTATAAATTCATGGAAAGGTAAACCTTTTTGTATTTTGTGTAAAGGGATTACACTTCGGGACAGAAAAAGTGACCAACATCTTTTGTACAGTTTTTGTTACTGCTACATGTGGTGTGAATTGTGTCTCAGATATTAAAATGGAATTTGTCTTTACCTATTATTCGCAATTTGTGAAGATAATTGTACCATCCAATAACTAGTTGGGCACTGCCAACTTGCTACTAATAGGTATCAGTTTATTCGATGATAGCAAGAACTCCCAATATCAAGTTTATTCTACATTCAAGCTTCACATGTAGTATGTACAAAGAACACAACTTTTACATTAATAAATGTCCCTTAATGTAATCTCGTATGATACGACTTTTTTACGAAACTGAACATAAATGAAAATCGTCGATAGATAGAATAAATACGCCTCGAGATGTAAAATTTTGAATAAAGTTACGATTATTGAACGCGAAATGTATATCAGTTTCGTAAATGTCAACACATGAGTGTTTCTCGCATAGGAGGGACTATTATTGTGTTTTACTTGACTTTAAACTGTGTGTATGAAGTATACTACTAAACTTTTGTATGTGATATCGCAGCGAATGTTAATGTTCTTCCATTATACTTACGGAGCTGTAGTTCTGTCATAGACTGATGTACATATTGTTTGATACATCGAACATTCTCAAAAAAAGTAATAAAACTTTTCCGTCTACGATAGAAATACAGTATCCAATAAATTCTCATTATTTAATCATGAACCATTTAAAAATGGTAACTTTTCTATACATCTTGTTCGTGTAAGAATGAGTGCCATGAATGTTGATTTAAATTAAGGCCAAACATAACATATCCCTTGGTCTCGATATGTAGGCTACGGACATTTTGTATTCGCTTAATCGTACACTTTTGGCCAAATATATATACACTTTTCATCGTGCACTGGCCAAAGGAATGATTAGTTGTTTCTTTTTTAATTTTTTTTTTCATTTTGTTTTTATTGGTAGACCATCAGTATTTATTCACTCATGGCCTAAAAATATTTTATAACGTATTGACATGATTGATATTAATATTAGTTTTATTCTTTCATACTAAAAGTATTAAGTTACCAAATAAAAATAGCCTAAATCTTTCATAGTTTTGCCGTTGTCTTCGAGTACAGCAGCAGAACAAGATATAAATGAATATGATAATTTCTCTGACGCTTACAAATGCTACTCTTAAAAACTGCCTTCTTGAATATGTTTTAATGGTGCTAAAATAGCGTCGCTTCATCTAAATCTGAAATTAAAAAAAAAATCAAGAACAAAAGTGAAGATAAAACGAAATGTGAGCCATATTGTGTATCCAAACATCTTACTACTGCTTACTCGAAAACCGCAAACGTATTTTTTTCACTAGATAATACAAATTGTAGCACATCGACAATAAGACACGTTTTTTGGAATAAATTTGAGAAATTTTAGAAATGCCTAGACTAGTAAACCAGTTGAAGTTTCAAAGGCATAGACAACAGTTTTAGGAGTAATAGACCAGACGATAGAGTAATGTTTAAGGATTTTTTCGGATTTACACAAATAGGATACTCTTCCTATTTCGTGCGTCAATATTATGCTTGGGGAAGCATTCGACTGAGAAAAAGACTTAAATTAATTTAGTTATTATTTACATACATATACCATAACGCCTATATTCCCCGAAGGGTTAGGCAGAGGCGTACCAATGTAAACCCACAGTTCGCCGGTATGTTGTTGTTTATTATTCGTCAATGTGATTCATATAAAATGGAGTTGTTTAGCTGTGTTGTATTTTTGTAACATTCTAATTTTGAATTTGCCTACTACAAACTGTTGTTCTTTTTGTATGTTCCCATTGCTTCTTTACAATATTGAATTACGAAAAATAATAACTTATCGGAGAAGTCCTTTTCTCAGTCGACCCCATAGTGTTTCTATGTAGCTAACAAAATAGTGGTAACCGACTGATAATTTCAAATATTCTTGCCATTTCTCAAACATAATAATGACGCAAAAATTTACTATGATGTGAAGTGCTTACGGCTCATCACAATAATCACGTCTATAAATTATACATTATAGCAGTTTCTTAGTAGTTTTTAACGGTTATTTATAAATAAAAATATTGTGCTATTTGTTATCTGTATCAAGTGGGCAAATTTTTATGTCCGCGAGTGTAGAATTAGACGATCATTCCGTAATTTTAAGCTGTCTTTTTTCTTATTTTTTTTTTTATTCTAGTCACAGTGCTGCTGGGTACTAGATGTTTGGGGTTGACTACTGTGATTATTGAGGCATTTTTGGCGGGATTTGTAAATACAGTTACATTGATTTCTTCTATTCGGAATTCAAAACTTTGTAGATTTTCTTTTTGTTAACGTATTTTTACTTTATAATTATAAAAAAAAAACAATTTCCGCCAATAATGTCTCTTTATTTAAATTCAGAACACATTTCCAATGGGTTATCGGGAACACAGGCACTTTAGTTTGATACCATTGCCTATTCAAACTGACTTATTTCTTTTATTACAAGTTATCACGTAGTGATTTATAATGTTGTATGGACATTGGTACCTAATGTATAATGTAATATTTATAAGTTGACAGTGTCAAAATAATTATATCATCTGTTTATATTGTATGCCGCTTTTTATTTCAAGACTTTCTGTGCCTGATTTAAATCCTCTGACCCTTACAGAGGTCGTACAAAAAAAATACTACAAGTTGGTCAGCTTATTACCTATGTCTAGATTATTTTAAATGGGTAACTAACATTTTTATTTAAGCCGTTGATGCACGTTGGCCCCCTGGGGGTCGCGCAGTAATTTTAATTTTAATTGCTGTAATAAAGACACGTTTAACAAAACCAGTTTTTAAGGTAATAACTAAAATTTATAAACTCCTACACCCCATTACTGTTGCATGTTCCTGAAAGTACTATATATAACGTGCGTCACATTGCGCATTACGTATCATAAGCTGATTTTCACTTAAAAATAAAATTCGTTACCCAGGGATCAATTTTATTCAAAGTTACGTAGTTTGATGGACAGTGTGTGATGTGTACTTTACCTCCCCGTATATTGAAAAATCAAGTTTCGTACAACTAAACAGGTCCATCAATCTCAAACTCGAACTACAAGGAAAGATCAGCTTAAAACTATAACAAATAACATTGCCTAAAGCCATTACACCCTACCATTAACTTTCAAGACAGGTGAAATGCAAGCCGGTCGGGTACGACAGTAATACATCAATTTTAATTAAGTTGTAAGTGAAATGTGTTCATGATTTCTGTCATTAATTTGAGCAGGTAATTGATAGAATATTGTCACTTTGAAAGTAGTCTTTTTAGTTATGGTCTCCACTGGCATGGCCAGCGGGGGGGCATCTCCCCCCCTCCGCCGAAATATCCTACTAATCCTACTGTGTGTGTGAGTGTATTCTCCAGACTGATTCCGGTCAAAGCGGGCTAATCTTAGTGCATACTTGCCAAGTACGCCTACCAATAATATTGTAAATGCGAAAGTCAAACATCATCCATCCAGCCTGGATGTTGTTACTCTTTCACGCTGAAATGACAGTCATAAAACAATAAAACAATGGTACATGCAAAAGTGTTTCATACGACAGTTTTTTGAAACATTTTATTCTGAATTCTGAAGACACGACTCGGAAAAAGAGTTTTGGTGGGTACCTACATCACGAACGAATATTATTTCACGCACTTGTAACATATTACTTGTGTAACGATCGAATATCGTATGTATGTAACAATAGTTGAAACAACACGTCTGTAGACACCCTTACCGATCCTTATCTTACGATGCTTTCGAAACAATAGAACGCACAGGCGCGGCGCGCCGCACTCGATGGAAGATTTTTAAATTGTATGGACGCACATACGCGCCGCGAGCACATGGAACGTCCAAAAAACGCGCATGCGCGTTGTCCGCACGGAATGCGTAACGGCTAAACGGATCTGGATGAAATTATGCACTGCAATAGATTGTATAATTTTTATCCCGGAAAAATGTACGATACTCGTGGGATAATATATCAAATTAGACGCGGGCGAAGCTAGTAACATGAATAATAATATCATTTCATGCTCGTATTTGTTGATTATTCCACTTAAACCCAAGGGGGTTTTAAGTAGATTAATACCACCAGTCTATTATTGTCTCACTGCTGGGCAAAAACCCCCATACAGAGAAGGCACGAGCATTGGTCACCACTCTTGTTCAAAGCGGATCGGTGACTTATATTAATTACAAGTCTAGGTATCCTCACAATGTTTTCATTTACCGATGTCAGTGATGTAAAAGATAAACTTAAAAAGTACATGTGATTTGTAAAAGGTACTTGTACACACGTTGGTACTGGCCCGGTTTGAATTTGCAACCATCATGCATTAGAGGCAGGCGCCTTAACTATTTAGCCATCACGACATTTTACCACGTGCAACTGCCTCGTTAGTCTAGTGGTCCTAAGCGCGACTGCTACGCTAGAGGTCTTGGGTTCGATTCCCAGGTCGAGCAAAAAGTGTTATTTGGTTTTTTGAGTGCAGTACTCATGAAAATGAGCAACTTTTACTATAGTACGAACCGTAAAATCGAAAAAAAAAACAACTGCTCCATACATTTATGCTCGCATAACTCGACAACATGTAAGGAATAGCTGACTATTTTTTTGCAAATTTTATTTTGGATTTCATAGTGAAATTGGATTATTTTTATAAGCACTAAACTCCCTTAAGTATGTGCCTGGTTTAAACTAACACCTTTTTAGATAGTATTAACTTAAAATAAAACTCGACAGTAAAATTTTGAACAAAAATTAATTTACGTGGATAGACAGTGTCTAGGAGCCTGACGCCTACACATCTGCTAAAGCCACGAACAGACTGAAAGCAACAGTTCCATCACTCAGTAATGAACCTGCTAATCAAGTTTGTTTTTATAAAGATAGCTAGCTTACTTTAGATTTAAGCGATGGAAGATAACCAATAAGACATTATGAATTAGTTGACACCATTGTCAAAATGAAAATCAAAGTCATTTATTTGCGTAAATAAGGTACAGAGGGATCTTAAAGATAAGGTAAATTAATCTCCTATTCTGTCATTAATTTCGGCGTGCAAATTTTACATAATATATGAATACTAATATTATAAAGCTGAAGAGTTTGTTTGTTTGGTTGAACGCGCTAATCTCAGGAACTACTGGTTGGAATTGAAAAAATCTTTTTGTGTTAGATAGTTCATTTATCGAGGAAGGCTATATAACACCACGTTACGACCAACAGATCCTAACACGACGTCTCAAGACACTCGGTGTCTTTGACACTGGTTCAAGTTAAAATCGGGCTTAATAGGCACCTATGTGTAGGTAGTTATGGTAGTCGCCATGAGACGTGAGCACAAATGTCAAGTTTATTTTAATATCATCAATTAACTAGTCATGAGGACAAATATTAAGATAATTTTTGACATTAAAATTACCTTGACTTGTGCTCACGTCTCGTGGCGACTACTATAACTGCCTACACATAGGTAACTATTGAGCTCGATTTTAACTTGAACCAGTGTCAAAGAGCTCCAGAAATAACTTGAGGTGATGAAAGGCAAATAAAGCAATTTCCATACACAATGTAACGATTAACGAATGCAATTTACTTGAAAACAACATTATCGTCGATAATAGCACACGCGCGTCTCTGAGACGAATTGATTGACATCTCATTTGTGCAATCAGATCAGTAGTACATTTTATACAACTTAAGGTGACCCTATACACGAGCGATATTATCGCTGGGGCGTTAATGTCGTAGACGTAACAAAATTGAAGGGGCCTTCTAACGGCAGTCTAACATCAATCGAGGGCAAGGTTCATGGTGGAAGGACGAGCCGGGGAGAATGAATAGGTAAGAATCCGACTTAACACTCGGTTCTATCCAGACGGAGGTTATGTTTAAGGATTTTCCCATGAAAAAATAGGTTAAAAAAAAATAGAAATTGTTGTAGGGATCGCCCCGGTGATAATATCGCTCGTGTGTAAGGTTGCCACTGCACTTCTTAAACACGACATGACAACTGTTGTTGTGTCGTGTTTGTTAGGTTACACTAGCTTCTGCCCGCGTCTTCGTACGCGTCAAAGTCGATATACCTACTATACATGAGAACCTTACATTTATCCCGGATGAAAAATGACCTATATCATCATCATCATCTACTTAGCCTTTTCCCCAACTATGATTGCCCGATCCGGGAATCGAACCCAGGACCCGTGCTCATCAGTCGCGCTTACGACCGAAAGACCGGGGCAGTCCTAAAAATGATTTTTATGTTATTCCAAATTATAATTGATCTCTGTGCCATATTTATTTATTTATTAAAACTTTTTGCACATAATGTAAATAATACATCGTACAAAGGCCCATATTCATCCAAAGATATATTTCATCCAAATCCAACCAGTACTATTGTAGTAAGATTACTGTAGATTCATAACTAAGTACAGTAATCGCCAAGAGTCGTGTGCACAAACGTCAAGTTATTTTTTGACTGACGGACCAATCGCGTGCAGCGCTGGCGCCCAAAAAACCCAAAAAGGAATCCAAAAACCCAAAAATGAACTTGACGCTTGTGCTCACGACTCATGGCGCCTACTATAACTACTTTTGGGATTTGCATAGACATACACACTTCACTTCCGAGACAATACTGTCAGACAACTGGGTGAAATATATATGTCTCTCATTATAACGCCAAGAATATAGGTACCTACCGGTTAAAACTCCTCTAATTTACACAAACAAATAAAATTGAAGTGTATGTAATGTCAAAATAACAGCTTCTTACTAAATGCAAATGAATGATTGCAGGGTATTTAAACAAAAAGACAATTCTTAAAATTTGTTTCTGTCTGTATGTCTGTTTTTTTTTCGGAATCTCCTAAACACCTAGATCGATATTGACAGTACTTTTACTAGCAGTTATGTGATGTTATAAGGAGTCAGTTAGTCTACCTTTATTTTAGATAAAGAATTAGGGTTCAGCGCAAAAAAAAACTCATCATCATCATCTACTTAGCCTTTACCCAACTATGTTGGGGTCGGCTTCCAGTCTAACTGGATACAGCTGAGTACCAGTGTTTTACACGGAGTGACTGCCTATCTGACCTCCACAACCCAGTTACTGGGCAACACGATACCTCGAGATTACACTGGTTGTCAGACTTCCTGGCCTCTGACTATCCGCAACGACTGTTTACGTGCTTTCTGAGACACGGGGGTGAAACATCACCAACTTCCAAACTCCGGTACGCTATTGAGCAAATCCTAATGGAAAACCCAATAACACTTTTTTGCCCAACCTGGGAATCGAACCCGGGACCCCACGCTCTTCAGTCGCGCTTGCGACCACGAGACCAACATGGCAGCGAAAAAACTAACAACAAAATTCGATGCAATAGTAAGTTCTCCTGACAAGGTTAGGTTGGATTTCTTTTGATGCCGAAAGTAATAAAGGGCCGGTACTAAAATAAATACACCTACAGACAAAGTCACGGACAAAAGCTAGTCAAACAATAAGAAAAAAATCCAAACTACACCTTTCCTTCTAAGTTCTATTGTGTGCAAAGTGGGTACCTAATATCTATAGTCATTTGTCAAGTGAAGATTTTTTGCGCCAACGGTAAACTACTTACCTGTCGGCGACGGGTGAGCTACCGATAACTGTTCGTCGTACTACTGGTAACTGGTTTGAAAATCATGGATGAAATTATATACTGAGAACTAGCTTCTACCCGCGATTTCGTCCGCGTTTTTGATGTAGTATTCCACGGGAACCTTACATTTTTCCCGGGATAAAAAGCATCCTATGTGCTATTCCACACTACAATCTATCTCAGTGCCAAATTTCATCCAGATCCGTTCAGCCGTTTCAGCGTGAAAGAGTAACAAACATCCATCCATCCTCAAAAACTTTTGCATTTATAATATTAGTAGGATAATATCTTTAGTGTGTGAACTGTGTCTGTTTGCTTACGAGTACGTGTGGGTTGTCAATTAATTGTACGGTTCTTTCCGTGCAGGTACAGTCAGTGAAAGTGATAAAGATATTGGTGTATAAAATTGATAGTAGGTAGATTAATTAGATTGATGAAGTTCCCACTAAACAGAAAATTGTTTTATTTTTAACTAGCTCTTGCCCGCGACTTCGTTCGCGTTCACTATTTTATTTTGTCTTCGCATATAAACCCTTTTTTTTGTAATTTGAGTAAAAAAAATTTTTAAATAAAAGTAGCTTAAGTTACTTCTTATAACATCAGTTATCTGCGAGTGAAAGTCACATCAAAATCGGTCCGGCCGTTTCGGAGATAAGTCGGAACAAACAGACAGACAAAAATTTAAAAAATTGTTTTTTTATTTTAGTACCGTATATATGCATCTCTCATATGCATTTAGTGAAAAGCTTGTAATTTGAAATTACAAACAGACCCTTCAATTTTATTTATTTGTATAGACTATACACCTCGCGGTGTCACCCGCTTCCAGTTACGTCTTTAGTTATTGCTCCGCTCCCGTTGGTCGTAGCGTTAAGTTTTATCGTTTAAACCTTTCTCTTGAATAACTATCTATTGCTGAATACTGCATTAAAGTCCGTTGCGAACTTGAAAAGGTTTAAGCGTACATAATTATAGCGGGGTCGACTTTATGTTATACTGTTTATGTAATAAAGTACATACTCTTACTTATGAAGAGTAATAAACAATTGCTTTATAGCGAGTCGAAATTAAAAATATCCTGAGTTCTTTCCCAAGTCGGGCATAAAGTGTCACTGGATTTTCTCATTAGAAACTTTTCAGTAACAGCCCGGAGTTTTGAAGTTGGTGGTGTGACACCCGCGTGCGTTGGAAAGCTCATAAAGCTATTGGTCCTGCGCCTGATCTCTCCCCGGTCGTGAGGGATTGCCTCTCCATCGGACTTTAAGAGTAAGGAAAAAGGTGCATCTGTGTTTGCGGCTGTGGCTTGTCTCTATTGAGATTGGTTACTGTGACCCAAGTCAGTGTAGAGTTTATGTATTTTTTTATGTCATTGGATGACAAAAAAGTTCGACGCCGATAGTCCACCCATCCCAGACACAAAGTTGAAATGACTCATGTGCCTGTAATTACATCGGCACCCATACTTTTCAAACCGGAGCACAGTAACGCTGATGATTAATTTATGAGTACTCAAGGTGGCTATAGGTAATTAGACTGATGTAACCCAAACACAACGTTAATACAAATATCGTACTTAACAACATAATTGTCAACGGTCTTACATACAATTTCAAACAAAATCCTAATACACAGATAAATTAATATAATTTTACCCATAATACCTAATCTCTGCTAGTGCAGTGCCACAAAAGATTGCAATCCCGCAAGATTATTCAAATCCAGGTGTTTGCAGGACTGCCGGGGCTGCGGGTTGTTCGCAAGAGATACCGCGCCCCCGGAACGCAAAGGGCACAAGAAGGAACATGGGTGGGTTTTAGTCAGTAAAAGTCTGACACTCCCTCCCGCCCCGCCCAGGGCGGGAGAAGTTATTTGATGATTTCCCACCCACCAAAAAAAAAAAGAAGAGGTGTTTGCAATACTGAGCATTCTATCCCGCGGGATCCAGGTATTGTTAAATCCCGCAAAGTAATCTCTATTGATAAATCGTAGTAAGGTAACCCAAGACCACGTGCTGACCGTCCAGTACAAGATTAGATTTGGTTGTGTGTATTTTTAAATGAATACAAACTTATCAATCACTAAGTTCCATATTAATATTGTGTTTTTTTTATTGTTAGCACTTTAGTTAGTAATTTTAGACCCTTGGCGTCCAGCCGAGCGTTCAAAATTCAATAGTGCGCCTTTTTAGCGATCTTTATTAAAACATGAATTTAGCTAGGTACTCCTTAATTTCGCAATATCGCCGTATAATTTATGAGCGAGATCCTGGTACCGGGATTGTGTCACTTTTGGATCCCGGAATTCCGTCACTATGGGATACCGGAATCCCGGAACTTCGGGATTCCGGTGTCCCGGTATTGCATGCACTAGCCCCACTTATTATCGACACAAATGTGTAGGAACAGCACTATAATAACGGCCGTGTGTCTGTGGCATATAATTTGCTGTCTACGTGTTGATCCGACGGTCACCACACAGCGGTATAGCCAATAACGTTGCCAGATCAGAAAACCATGCTAGATAAGAGATGTCAAATTTATTATACAAAGTGGTAGGAAGTTAGGTATTCCCATGGAGTCAGTACATGATTTTGGACCCCAAGAAACTAAAATTTTGTGTCGCTTTAAAAAAAAATCAGCTTTTCAATATTTTGACCTTGTAGGATATCTTGAAATTGCACTTTTCTATAGATTTGTCTATATTATAAAGAGGTTAAGTTTGTGAGGTTGTGGGGGGGGGGGGGGGGGTAATGCCTGAATGTACTGAACCTATTTTGAAAATTCTTTTACCCATAGAAAGTCACGTTATTTGTGAGTGTCATAGACTATATGAGACTATATAACATCAGGCTACGACACACGGGAGCGGAGCAGTAGCAGCAGCTTTACGTGTCATGTGCCCTTAGTGTATAGTATAGTGCATCATATCAGTAAATAAACGAAACTATTGCTCATTCTAGTTAGAAATGGATGTTTTTTAAATGGAATGCCTTTGTAGACCTAGTAGACACGCCAATGCTGAAACAACAGCATTTATTTTGATACACAACACACAGCTAGCCAATACTTTTTGTTCATACTTTGGAATTGGCATCTTGTATCCACACATTCTTCATTTATTAATCACACTGTGCGAGGTGTGTGCATTTTGGTAGGTAGCTCATTTATGAGCGGTAAATGCTTATGAGAATCCCGCACCCCCGGCCACAGGCAGAGGTGGGACATCGTGGCGATTTTAGCCGGTAAGAGTCCGGCGACGTCCCGAGGACGGAGGTAGTCCATGAGGATTTCCACCGCACATTAATAAAGAGGGGTTGTTCATTAATAGAACATCTAAAAAAGTAATACGTTTTTTAAAGTATTCATAAATATGACAACTTAAAAAAAAACAAGTTTCAAAACATATAGAGTACTCATAGGTCCATGTTCCACGCGCGCCTCAAAGAGATGTCAGCAATTTTTTGAAGGGGCCACTCAGGGCCGATGCCTGCCGGGGCTGCGGGTTGTTCGCAAGAGATACCGCGCCCCCGGAACGCAAAGGGCACAAGAAGGAACATGGGTGGGTTTTAGTCAGTAAAAGTCTGACACTTCCGCCCCCGCCAGGACGGGGGAAGTCATTTGATGATTTCTCATCGGTAAAAAATCTCTTATGAACAACCCGCAGCCCCGGCATAATTTTTTTTTTTTGGGGGTGGGATGTCATCAAATAACTTCTCCCGCCCTGGGCGGGGCGGGAGGGAGTGTCTGACTTTTACTGACTAAAACCCTCCCATGTTCCTTCTTGTGCCCTTTGCGTTCCGGGGGCGCGGTATCTCTTGCGAACAACCCGCAGCCCCGGCAGGCATCGGCCCTCAGTGGCCCCTTCCTTTTGCTGACATCTCTTTGAGGCGCGCGTGGAACACGAACGCGCCGTCGACAAGGCCTGTCGTTAATTAAACGTAAGGACGGTGAGCTACCCATTGCTCACCGTCCACAGGCCCGTATCTACGGTGGCCGGGAGTCGTCTCGCGAGCGCCGGCTGTATGGATGGATGTATATTTGTTATTCTTTCACGCTAAAACGGCTGAACGGATCTAGATGAAATTTGGCACTGAGATTCCACACTACAATCTTGTAGTGTGGAATAACACATAGGTAATTTTGTACCCCGGAAAAATGTACGGTTCCCGTAGTTTTATATATTAACTTTGACACGGACGCAGTCGCGGACTGAAGCTAGTGCTATAATAAATCTAATATAGGTAGTTATCACTTTCCATCAAAAATGTGGCCAGACATTATCGTTTATCACACAGATTAAATCAAAAGCCCATCAAATGGATCACAAAATTAACAGTTACAGATAAGATATCCGAATCGATTAGTACTCGTCGGATAGTGTGTCAGCAACCTATAATTTGACCATATCAGTCGAGCCGGCTCGTAAGACGGACCGGACCGGTTAGGGACAGGTTGTGACACACATACAAACTTTCTTTGGTTCACAAAATTCGGCGCACACTGGTGACAGATCTACTGAATATAATTATGGTGATTCCTTCAATGAAGCCTTATGGAAATATTTAATAACTATTTAGCAAAAATATGTCAGCAACCAGAAAATATAACTTTGAGAACTTTAATGATAATTATATGTACGCAAATAAATAGGATTGAAGTGTCTGTTTGTAATGTCAAATTATCAGCTTTTTACTAAATAAATATTATAAACTGCCTCGTTGGCCTAGTGGTCCTAAGTGCGAGAGCTACTCTAGAGGTCTTGGGTTCGATTCCCGGGTCAAGCAAACACTGTTATTGAGTTTTTCGATGACATTCTCAGCAGAAGCTCGGAGTTAGGATGTGTGCCTGGTTAATGGCAATAGGCTCGCCCCCTGTTACATGGGACCTAAACATACCAGGAAACTGTGGCTTTACATTAGTACACCTCTGCCTAAGCCTTAGGGGAATAGAGGCGTGATGGTATGTTATCACTTCTTCACAAATCCATCCTTACTTTCATTTCTTCTCTGACCCTCCTCTCCCTTTCGCTTCAAATTCCCCTTCGCTATAAATAGCCAAAATCATTATCTACAATTATTTAGGGAAACTTTGACTTGGGTTGGTTTATTTTTCGCAATGCTAAATCCAATTAAAACCATAATCTCTACTAATATAATAAAGCTGCAGAGTTTTCTGTTTGTTTGTTTAGTCTTTTGTACTACCAGTCAGATTGGCCAGCCCTGGGTTGGGCGGAGGGGTCAGACTCTTACTCACGCAAAACCACCCCGGTGTTCCCTTCTCACAAATACACGGGGTTACCGAAACCGTACGCGCCTTCCGCGATCCTTCCTTATCATATAATACTGTTTTGGACTAAATATAATTTCAATAAATGTTATTATAATTTAATATATACCATCACGCCTGTATTCCCCGAAGGGTTAGGCAGAGGTGTAACAATGTACACCCACAGTTCGCCGGTATGTTTAGGTCCCATGTAATAGGGGGCCAGCCTATTGCCATTAACCGGGCACAAATCCTAACTCCGAGCTGCTATTGAGAATTTCATAGAAAAAACCCAATAACACTTTTTTGCTCGACCTGGGAATCGAAACCAAGACCTCTAGCATAGTAGTCGCGCTTGGGACCACTAGGGCAACGTGGCAGTTTATTATATTAAAATTTAATTTGGCAACTAAAAGCTATTGTTTGACATTGTAGTTGGACATTGTATGTCGTAACTCATTTGTACACCATAGTTGGCAAATCATGTAGATACGTACATTTGTTTATTTTTTGAAACACCCTGCATGGCTTACTAGTCGATGTGTAAACGCATGTTTTTGACAAACAAATTATCATTATCTTTATTTTCATTGGTGCTGGCCCGCCACTATAAGCCTCTTAAGGCCAGGAGGGACTGCCAGGTGTTTGACTCGCCCTACGACATCAAAGAAATTAATATATAATTAGTAATTGTAATTATAATTATACTTAGAATATTTGTACGCCTCGAACATTTGTACGCTTTGAACTGCCTCGTTGGCCTAGTGGTCCTAAGCGCGACTGCTACGCTAGAGGTCTTGGGTTCGATTCCCCGGTCGAGCAAAAAGTGTTATTGGGTTATTCTATGAGTTTCTCAGTAGCAGCTCGGAGTTAGGATTTGTGCCCGGTTAATGTCAATAGGCTCGCCCCCTATTACATGGGACCTAAAAACATACCGGCGAACTGTGGGTGTACATTGGTACACCTCTGCCTAACCCTCTGGGGAAAACAGGCGTGATGGTATGTGTTTATGTGTATTTGTACGCCGCTAACGGCAAGGCATAGCGATCTAGGCATAGGATCTAGGCATAGCAACTAGATTCAATATTTTTAATTTAATATGTAATTGACGTTCATTAGTGCCTTTTAATGGTCTAATTGAAATAAATGTTTTGACTTTGACTTTGACTTTGATCATTTTTAGAAGCACTGACATCTGTACCTACATATTTTTTACACCTATAATCTACAAATAAAATGAATTGATTTGGAGAGAGGCACACGTGTAACTCTCCGCGCCGCCGCCCGGGTCCAGTTGAATTTGAGGTGACGGATGTATGAGGATTAGTATCTCTAGGTTAACATAACCAAAGACGTAACTGAACGCGGGTAAAACCGCAGGGCGAAGCTAATACTAATTGTCATAGTTTAGCAACTAATACGTTCATGTAATAGTTGGCTAATTGTCACTGCATTCTTCACAATTGTGCAACTATCGCGCGGTTGGTTGTTTACAAAAGTTATATAAAAGCTATTAGAGGATGGGAACATAATATTATTTAATTATGTAGTGTGTGTTAAGTTACTGATTGATAACGCCTTTATGATGTAATGTATCTTTATCACGTTTAATCTCAAAAACTTTAAGGTTGATTGATATACAGAGGATTCTTAGACGCGGTGGAACGTAAATATATCGTGACTTCAACTTTTATGTTAGTATTTTTAGAAAAATCGCTTATTCAAATGCGGTAAGATTAATAATAATTACATTACAGACTTTTTTACATCAGATTATTTGTGGACTAGCGAACTACCCGCGACTTCGTCCGCGTTAAGTTACGTCTTTGGTTACTGCTCCGCTCCCGTGGGTCGTAGCGTGATGTTACAGCTAATGACACTCACAAATAACGTGGGTTTCCATGGGTAAAAAAAAATTCAAAATCGGTTCAGTATATCCAGAGATTACCCCCTTTTTTTTTGGTGCGCGGTGGATCTCCTCGTGGACTTCTTCCGTTATGGGGGTTACGAAGGGGCATACCGGACTCTTGCCGGCTAAAACCACCGCGGTGTTCCACCTCTACCCATGGCCGGGGTGCGGGATTCGCATCCCCCTACAACTTCACAAACTTTACCTCTTTATAATATTAGTGTGATGTGAATTTTAAATTCATTTAAACTTACTGTTTATATTTATCTTGTACATCACTGTTAGTAGTGTGGGAGAACATCGTCAGGAAACCTGGACTTATAGTTAATATCGGTGACAGCGGCCAATCTCAATGGAAACTGCTAAATACACAGAATATATTATAGTGCACAAGTCTGTGCTCACTCTCATAGACCGATGGGACGACAATCCGACACAATTGGGGACAGATTAGGCGCAGGACCAACGGCTTTACGTGCTTTTCGAAGCACGGGGGTGTCACACCACAGACTTTAAAATTCCGGGCTGTTACTGAGAAATTAGAAATGGAAAAACCTAATAACACTATTAGCTCAACCTCGAAATCGAATTCAGGGCTCCACGCTTAACAGTCGCGCTTGCGACCGCGCGACCAACGGAGCACTCAACTTAACTGTTGTAAACGATGTTACATAAATTCGTTGTAAATTATATTTTATGGTCAAATACCGTTTAGTTGTGTAGAATATTGGTCGTAATTAATGTGGAATGTGTGTGACCCGATTAGATGAATTTAATTGAAAAATGTTGCAGAAATTCTAGACGAGTTTCGTAAGGTCCACCGTCACTGAATTTTAATAAAATTTGACTACTCAATTTAGTATGTTTTTTTAGGGTTCCGTGGCCGCCTCACGCTTAGCTGGCTATAAGAGACGAGAGTAAAATAGAATAGAATCCTGTGAGCCGTGATCAATTTTGACTTTCACAGCATTCAATCATCGCTATCTTTTATCATTCAGCCCGTGACTTCGTCCGCGTCAAGTTTGATAAGTAATGTTATCACTCGGCAACCGTCGGTACATTTTTCCGGGATAAAAAGTATCCTATCTCAGTGCCAAATTTCATCTAGATCCGTTCAGCCGTTTAAGCGGGAAAGAGTAACAAACATCCATCCATTCTAACAAACATTCCCATTTATAACATAAATAGGAGTAGGGTTAAATTCTTTCTTACCAATTAGAAAACCATAAATTCTACACCAGTTTTTTTTTTCATCCTCATTGTGATTTTTTCTTTTTCTGTCTATGGTAATAGACAGTTAAAAGTCACAGTTCCACATAATATCAGAGTTAGAGAAACCTCTAATTGACGCCATAAAAATAGTTCTGTATTTGAAAATCGATGTTTAGGACCAAAATATTCGTGGTATATTGAAACCAGTTTTTAGAGGCCGATAGTTCTGGTATTTTACTATCAACACTTCGATAGGTCGAATTTGCAGGTGTGTGTGAAACAAAACGACAGGTCTTTACTTCCTAGGTGACCTAAAAGTTATGAACACCATGTTAATATATAGATATTTTTCATTAGTTATTTTGTACAAGTAGTATTTTTATAATCATTCACACATACATACCATCACGCCTGTATTGAAGGGTTAGGCAGAGGTGTACCAATGTACAACAATAGTCCACCGGTAGGTCTCATGTAATAGTGGGCGAGTCTATTGCTATTAACCGGGCACAAATCCTAACTCCGAGCTGCTACTGAGAATTTCGTAGAAAAACCCAATAACACTTTTTTGCTCGACCTGGGAATCGAACCCAAGATCTCTAGCGTGGGAGTCGCACTTAGGACCACTAGGCCAACAAGGCAGTTAATGCAGGCAATGAATGGGTTAGGCAGGGAATGAAAGACTTTTAATAAAAAACTAAATTCGTATCTAAAGTAGAACTTCTTTTAAAAGAGTTAGCTAACTAGTTTTAAATAGCTATCCGGTACGGCAATGTCAATATAACCTTTGATAACGTGCCGAACCGAATGCGCCGAACCGCCTATGTGTCTAGAGACCCTACATCTCTGCCGACACCTTTACTATGCACGTAAGCTATACATTTCGGTGTGTTAACGTTTGGCAAACGCTTGGTACGCATGAATGTGGAATAGCTAGGTGGAGCGTAGAGAGGTGTTTGTGCGACTACAAATAACGAGGACGCGAGATGTTGTGTAGTACGACCGACTGCGTTTGATACTTGGTGAAGATGCTGTTTGTGGGCTTCTGGATACGGTTAAATCATTTTGACATATATTTTTGAGATAAGAAATACCTATAAACCAGCTTTCTTTTTGTTTACCAGAAACCTGGAGTGGGGTTTTTATACTCTTTTTTAAGAACAGCTTTTAATATGTTACCAAACCTGAAAATAATATGAACAAATTAAAAAAAATCAGGTAAGCGTTCTACAGTTTTACATTTTTTGGTAACGGATTTAATCTGCTTTTTAAAATGCTTTGTCTGAAATCAACGTAATTTTTTTTAATGAACCCACACTATTGTTTTTGCTCAATAATTTTGCAACCTAGTATGTCAGGTACTCCAGTTTCTTGTCAGAAAAAAAAATACATCAAGAGGGTTAAGGGTTAACAATTTAGACTGGGTATTGAATAACTGGCAACTTAGTAGACATAGCTATTGAAATGTTACCAGTTCATAATATTTTGCTGAATGACAGGACCCTATTATTTCAGAATTCATTTGCAATTACAGTCGGTAATTCGGTTGAAGCGTTGAAGCATAAAATGAACACACGTAAGTCATAATGTTAAAAATCCAAGTTTTTACGCTCTAATAACTATAATTTCAACGAAATATTCCCAATACATAATCAAAAATTAAGTATCAATCGTTAGTTGATTTGTTTCATTATAGATGATTGTCATACAATTATTAATCAAGTAACGAGTGATAGACAAAACTAAAGGCAAAACGACACTGTAAGAAAGAGTTACACCATATCTGTTTGATATTTTTTTTCTGCTATCATTTGCAGTTTTAATATCTTAGATCTTAAATTTAATTATATGTGATTTTTATTTCTGATCGGGGCACTTGCTTAAATTATACAGTTGCCCTTTGAGTACGGAAACATATTACTAAGACTTCGCAGTCAATACGTAACAGGTAGACAATGTTCACAGAGACTGTATGTATGGCCGCTATAACAATAAATAATACAAATAAAATAAAGTTAAACACTGAAGGTTGCTATTCAACCAACGCGTTTTTTTTTTGTATGTACACATACCATCGCGCCTGTATTACCCGAAAGAGTAGACAGAGATGTACCAATGTACACGCACAGTTCGCCGGTATGTTTTAGGTCCCATGTAATAGGGGGCGAACCTATTACCATTTACCGGGCACAAATCCTAACTCCGAGCTACTACTGAGAATTTCATAGAAAAACCCAATAACACTTTACTCGACTTTGGAATCAAACCCAAGACCTCTAGGCGTAGCAGTCAAGCTTAGTACCACTAGGCTAACGAGGCAGTTAAAAAGTGTTTTTAAATAAATATAGTAAAATTGTGCGTATTCACTCGACATAGGTACAACAATAACTTATCATAGTAACGCACAATTTATTTATGAGTACCACTTACTAACTACTTAAATTAACAGACAAACTTGTACGTATTCTTAATATAATTATTGTTTTAAAGCATTATAGAAGCCTCACTAGACAAGTTCAAGGAGAAATAAATGTACAAAACTCTTTGTTTTGTTTTTAAATGTCATTGATTGGCAAACTAGCCAACGGCACGCCTGATGTTAAGCGGTCACCGCTGCCTATACACATCTGCAACACCAGAGACCTAACAAATGCGTTGCCATACCACAGACAAAGTTGAAATTAATGTCTCATGTGCCTGTAATTACACCGGGACCCATACCCTTCAAACTGATGAAATAAGTATGGTGGTAGTACTTCCCCGGACGAGCTCCTTCACAAAGAGCTCTACTACTACTAGAATTACTCAATTATTAAATGTTTTGTATACATTTCTCCTTGAACTTGTCTATGAGCGTGAATTTCCTTAATTATGCTTAGTTTGTTTATACAACAAGCCGGTAATATGAGCTTCCTAATAGTAATTAATCACGGCTATTGTTATGAGGCGGTAATTTCAAACGTTTAACACGTTTTCGGTAACGATATTTAATTTTTGTTAATGATGTTGTTGAAAACCGTCTTAATTATGAATGTAATTAGAGTCTTTTTTTCATTAAACAGAAATATGTGAATGTAATTAACATTTTCATAAAAAAAACAATTGGGTATCAAGTCACTGTCTTGCACAAAATAAATAGTCGTGATCTTAATCAAAGTATCAAGAACGTTTAGTTTGACTAAAAATAAGTAAAGGTGAGGTGCTCAGACGCAGCGAGTGACGTGTCTTCTCACTTCTCTTCCTTCAGTTAACCGCGAGCCGCCGCGCGAGACGCACGCATGTACTTGACGGTCCCCATCGAAATAAATTACTAATTTATTAATTGGTGTCGCTAACTAACTGTGTTTGTTCAATATAACATTTTTAAACACATTAAATGGTTGCAAATTCGAACTTTTCGGTAAGTTTTGTGTAGAAAAGTCTCGTTTTCAAGGACAGTGTTACGACAGATTTGTAAGAATATTTCAAGTGATTTTTGTAACAATTTCTGTTCGATTCCGGGATTGCTATTGTGGATTGAAAAGGTTAGTTACAAAAACGTTTTAATCTTATAGATTAGTTAAGGTTTTTGTTATTTTTAGATCGCAGTTAAGCTGTGCCTTGAACTTAGTAACTTAGTACAGTTAACTTAGACGGAACTTAACTATTTGTATGTGTGTGTAGTGTTGTAAAGCCATTTTCTTTGAAGAGAATTGTGGTTTAGTTAAAACTTGAAGGTCGATGAATGAAATAACATTACAAAAAATGTTTTTTAAAGATGGTAGATGTTGAAGAAGGTCATTAACCCTATTATTGTGGTGATTGTAACCTTATTGTCTTCACGACTTAATACTCGGAAAGTGAAGCTAATTCACAGATTCGAAACTACGTTTTCTTAAGGATAATGTACGGAAACTGGGCCAAGTTTTAATTGAAGACAGAAATTTAACTTTCACACGAGTAAAAGTGAAGAAATTGTCGTTTGCGAATGTCAATACGAGTTTTGGGGCCTTTTAGGTGTTGTATGGTAAATTGAGGCGATTTCCTATTGGACGGGCCGGTTTTTTTTGCGGATTAAGATTCGTTGGTCGTGGTATAGTGAGTTTTGGAATACGGTGGAATTTTAGGGTTAATTTGATTGTAAGTAAAATGAATATTACGACCAACTGGTCTGCTAATACAAACATAGATCGAAATAGTTTAAAATCAAGCGTTAGTTTTGGTATAAGCAGAAGTTGCCAAACTCACCCAGATGTTACATTGAAATAGATTTCACGATCTTATTGTACACAGCCAGCAGAGTTATTTCAATTCTCTAGACATCTTGACATAGGCTGCTGGAATTTTATAATTGAATTTCAAACATTGTATTTGCCAAGCAGTGGGACCGTGTGGGCTAGGAAAAAATATGAAACAAAATACAAAACAAAATTCGGAATACATCGAGGCATGATTTAAGATGTCTCCACTAAAGCTTGACTCGACTAATATAAACACCCACTAAATTAAACTCGTATGAATAAAGTTATAAGTCACTAAACTCCCGTCCTTCTAAAGACTGGAATCATGTAAACGGACCTCTATACTCTTAAGTAAATTCCCATAAAATACGGAAGTGTTTGGTTTTCTCTTCGCCTATAGTAAATATAGGAAATGGTTACAATAACCGTACCTGATGGGATTAGCATACTTGTACATAAACTGGTTGAGGTGAACGAATCCAACGTTCGGGGTTGAGGTGTGTGACTGAGACACTGGTTGCTAGTGTTGGTAGCTGAGCAACCTGATTCCATTTTTAAACACATACCATCATGCCTATATTCCCCGAAGGGTTAGGCAGAGGTGTAACAATGTATACCCACAGATCGCGCGTATATTTTAGGTCCCTTGTAATAGGGGGCGAGCCTATTGCCATCAACCGGGCACAAATCCTAACTCCGAGCTGCTACCGAGAAGTTCATAGAAAAACCCAATAACACTTGCTCAACCTGGGAATCGAACCCAAGACCTCCAGCGTAGAAGTCGCGCTTAGGACCACTAGGCCAACGAGGCAGTTTCGATTTTTAAAAGTAACTTTATTTTTCTTTTTATTTTTAAATCGATGGTTATGGTAGTAATAAAAATACCAGTCTATTATTGTCCCACTGCAGGCAAAGGCTTCATTTAGAAAAGACACAAGCATTGATTCCTAAGTTTGCTCAAGGCGGAGTGGCGATATCAGACTTATATATTATGTCCAAGTTTCTTCACGACGTTTTTCGTCACCGATGACAGAGATGTCTACGACAAACTTAATATATTTAGGTGTTACTAAGAATGAAGGATGATACATTTTTAAACCACGATCTAAGTTTCCTAAAATCGAAAATAATACATATAATGCGACTACTACGCTAGAGGTCTTGGGTACGATTCCCAGGTCGAGCAAAAACTGGTATTGGGTTTTTCTATGAAATTCTCAGCAGCAGCTCGGACTTAGGATTTGTGCCCGGGTAATGGCATTATTCTCGCCCCTATTACATGGGACCTAAACATACTGGCGAACTGTGGGTGTACTTTGGTACACCTCTGCCTGACCCTTTGGAGAATATAGGCGTGATGGTATGTTATGTTTTACATATAATGATAAGTTTTTCAAAATTAACGGTTGTAGGAACTTTGGTACCTAATTAAAGTTTATTCTTCAATTTAAACAGATTTCGCCTCGATAGATCAAAACTAAACACACCTACCTTTACCTACTATTATATAAAAAACTAGCGAACTGCCTGCGATTTAGTCTGCGTAGCTTTATTCGCCCGCGTTACGTTTTTAGTTACTGCTCCGCTCCCATGGATCGCAGCGTGATGTAATATAGTCTGTATTACTCAGGAATAATGTAGCTATCTATTGGTGAACAAATTGTTAAAATCGGTCCAATACTTTCGAAGCCTATTCGGTACAAACAAAAAAATCTTTTCTGATAATAATATTAGTATATATATCTATGATTATAAAAAATATTATTAGTTTTACTCTTGTATCAACCAACAAAACTACATCCAGCCAACTACCTGCCTTCCATTAAAATATCCATACGAGATTTAACATTATTTCCGTCTACCGCATAAGTGAATATTAATGAGTGTTAATTAAGTAATTAACGCCGCATACATATATGTATATACGTCTTCTTGTAAGTCGGTAAAATACCATAAATCATTAGTTCTATTTTAATTGCTAAACTACGTTACGAACTGTCTATGGCTTCACTAGCGCGTAAACTCTCATTAAAAATGTATAAAATGTATGAAAGTGAGTTTGTGTGTCTGATTATGTTTGTATGGGTAAACTACTGAACCAATTTCAATGAAATCTTTGGAGAAAAATATAGATATACTTTATGGAAATATGTTTCTGAATATTTCGTATTTTTAACCCCAGACACAAAAACGACGGGGTGTTGTAAGTTTGACGTGTCTGTGTGTGTGTGTATTTTGTTCAAAAGGTATATTAGTCGGGAGTGTTCTTAGCTATGTTTGATGGAAATCGGTTCAGCGGTTTCAAAGTTATCAGCTCTTTTGCTAGCTGCGGTAGGGATTTTTATTTTTCTGTCGGGGGTTACTTAAAATTTTTAACTTTGTGTTTTATTGTAATTTTTTTCTTAGATTAAAACATCAGAGAGGCAGCAGTTTGTTAAGATACTTTGCGACAGTAACTCTGTTTATCTGTGTATTTATTTATAACGGCAAAACCACTGAGCCGATCGTGATGAGATTTAACAGAGAGGCAGCTTGGAATCTAGTTCCTCTAGGGTTTCTTGACAATTTAAATGTGTCTGTACATGATCTAAGTCAATAGCGTTGGACAAGCGTGGTGATCAATGCTAGGCATAAGCATTCTCTCTTCGAGAAAAGGTCTATGCCCTGCAGTAGGACAATAATGGACTGGTGTTATTACTATTATTTTTTTTCTATAGAATCTTCCTTTTTCACTTTCTCACATATTTTGGACTTTCTCTATCTAGCGTACAGCACGGATACACATAACATTACACATTATGCCTAGCCTCTTCAGTCATAGCGTGATTACTTATCATTAATACGATTTTGTTGAAGGATTTCAATAGTGAAAGTTGCATTTTGATTGATGTTGTGTTTTACTTCGTGTTATTTTGACGTTTGGTTTCAAAATTGGGTGGGTAGAGATCTTAGTAAAGTAAAATTTATATCTTAGTAAAGTAAAAAATTCAAAAATATCTACTATCCCAGTGGTTTATAGGATTACCTTCGCTTATTTGTTCATCAATCTATCTATTAATTGGTTTTAGGTTTGTGAACGAACCAATACACGTCAAAAAAAATCCCAATTTCTCAAAGCAATTGTGTTGATTTTAGGTAATCTATAATATCAGCCTATTATTGTCCTACTGCAGGGCAAAAGGCCTCTTCCCATACAGAGAAGGCACGAGCATTGATCATCATGCTTGCTCAAGGTCGATAGGCGATTTTAGATGTATACTAATTATTAGTCCAAGTTTCCTTACGTATGCTGTATCTTAACAGCACGTGCAGTGGCTGCCACGGGTTCGATTCCCTCCTAGAACAAATATTTGTATGGCCTTCAGATATTTTTTGCGAGTCTTGTTATTTGTGTACGTTAGTTAAGTTTATGTGTTTGTTAACACACACCTACAGCATATAAAAATTCCGAGTGTGTGGCCACGTGTAAAATAAGAAGCATTCTACATTATTATTATAATTTTTTAACATCGTTGGATGGCAAACAAGCTGACGGCCCTCATGATGTTAAATGGTCACCGCTACTTATAGACATCTGCAATACCAGAGGCCTTGCAAATGCAATGCCGCCCCAGAGACAAAGTTGAAATGTCTCATGTGCCTGTAATTACACCGGCACCCAAACCCTTCAAACCGGAACACAGCAACGCTGCTTTGCTGCAAAAATAGTTATGGAGGTACTTCACAGTACGCGCTTCTTCACAAAGAGCTCTACTACTACTAAATGGCCCCAAAAAAATAAAGATTAAAACAAAAACAATCGTAAGTTTCAAATTACCGAAACAAAAGTCTTGGCTTCAGCTTGACCCTACGGCCTTGCTATCACCAGTCAATGCCTGCAGACGGTTGATCAACACAATGTACTTACAATGTTACGTAGTTATGTACAAACAAACAGTAGAACGAATGCACAAAGAGGCGTGAACGATCAGCTAATAACACAAACAAACTGACACACTAATGGAGTTACACAGTTTAAATTATTGCTACTTAAATTGCTAACTGCCTCGGTAGCCTAGTGGTCCTAAGCGCGCGTACACCTCTGCCTAACCCTTCGGGGAATACAGGCGTGATGGTATGTTGTTAAATTGACTATTTCATGTTTACTTCGTATGTTTTTAGTAGTAGTAGAGCTCTTTATAAAGGAGCTCGTCCGGGGAAGTACTACCACCATACCTATTTATGCCGCGAAGCAGCGTTGGTGTGTTCCTGTTTGAAGGGTATGGGTGCCGGTGTAAATACAGGCACAAGACACATTTCCACTTTGTCTCTGGGATGGCAACGCATTTGCAAGGTCTCTTGTATTGCAGATGTATATAGGCAGCGGTGGCCACTTAAGATTAGGTGGGCTTGTTTGCAATATATTAAAAAAAAAACAATTGGGATCATTTGTCTCCCTGTCTGTCACACTTTTACGATTAAACAACTGAATTGATTGTGATGAAATTTGGTACGGGATAATATTAAACCCTAAAAAAGGACATACTCTTTTTATAGCCTACAATTACGCGGGTAATTGCTAGTTTAAATAATAATTTTTAGCTCCACTTTTAATTAACCATACTTAATTTCCATTCCATATGAAATTGAGTTCAGTTAAGCAGTTGTTCTTGAACTCAAAGCCGTTAAGAGACAGTTAAAAATATTTTTGAGTTCAAGTACGCCTAGCTCAGTTAGAATGTCAGCAGGTGATCAAAAGGTTGGAGGTTTAAATCCTGTCTGATGATCTTTATATTAAACTATTGTTAAAGAAGTTTCGTTTATTTGGCAACGATAGATTCTAAAAGGTTAATAAATACCAATAGTAGTGACTCTTTATAATTTTATGTAGTTCTTGTTTTGAATACTAGCCTTTGCCCGCAACTTCGTCCGCGTCAAATTTGATTTATTATTATTTGACATTTTAAGTAGCAGTTTGGAGTTAGGATTTGTGTCCGGTTAATGGCAATAGGCTCGCCCCCTATTGTATTTTCCAGACCGATTCCGGCCACTGTGGCTAATCTTTATTCAGACTAGCCCTTCTCTAACTCTCATAGTCCGATGGGACGGCAATCCGACACGACCGGGGAGAGACCAGACGCAGGACGAACAACGACTTTCCGAAGCACATGGGTCACAATCACATCACCAACTTCCATACTCCGGGCTGTTACTGAGAAATTCCTAATGGAAAAACCCAATAACACTTTTTGCCCGACCTGGGAATCGAACCGAAGTTGCCACGCTACCGGCGGACTGTGTGTGTACATTGATACACATATGCCTAACCCTTCGGGGAATACAGGCGTGATGGTATGTATTGTGATAAAAACAACCACGCGGGCAAAGTCACGTGCAGAAGCTAGTATAACAATGATCATAACAATCACAAGAATGTTGTTTGTTGATTTGTTTGTTTGTTTACGAAGCTGAATCAATCAGTGCTGTTGATTGAGTGTCAATTGTTGCTGGAACATTGTTACATATATTTCAACCACCTAACCGGCATTCTTCAAATTGTATTGTTTAATACATATTTCATTGTTTTACACAGTCACTGTGATGCTATTTTGTAAAATTAAAAAAATTATTAACAATATTGTATCGAGTTGCCCATTCCAAAAGGTAGTTTCGTATGGAGAAGAACGGGCAAGAAACTCCATACATACTCTTTTAAAAAATGTATCACTATAAGTTATACAGTTACATTAATCCTATACTGCTACGCTAGAGGTCTCGGGTTCGAGTCCCGGGTCGAGCAAAAATTGTTATTGGGTTTTTCTATGACATTCTCAGTAGCAGCTCGGAGTTAGGATTAGTGTCCGGTTAATGGCAATAGGCTCGCCTCCTATTGCATGGGACCTAAAACACACCGGCGAACTGTTTGTGTACATTGTTACATCTCTGCCTAACCCTTCGGGGAATACAGGCGTGATGGTATGTGTATGTTTATGTGTTTTTATTAATCCTATAAAAAATATACTAATGTCAAAGCGATCTGTCAACAATAAAAGTCATTCAAAGTACTACAATACGAACTAAGTGCTACATATTAAGAAATGAAAGCTAAATTAATTGTAATATTTAATACCAATATTGTGATCGTAGATGATCACTTCTAACCATACAAAAGACAACGAATCAGTGTGTGAGTATAGTAAGCACCAAATGTACGGCCCACCTGATGTTAAGTGGTCACCGCTACCTATAGACATCTGCAATACCAGAGACCTTGAAAATGCGTGGCCATCACAGAGACAATGTGACGGTTGGAATAGTGGCCGAGCGATAGGCTGTTGCGCTGCGTATCGCGGGTTCGATTCCCGCACGGAACAACAAATATTTGTATAGCCTACAGATAGTTGTGCCGGGTCTGTCTGTTTGTGTGTGTGATTTTGTATGTTTGTAAACGCTCCCACGATACAGGAGGGACTCGTAGTGTGGGGCAAGTTTTAAAAAAAGAGACAAATTGTTGAAATGTCTCATGGCCTGTAACTACACCGGCACCCATACCCTTCACACCGGAACACAGCAACGCTGCCTTGCGGCAGAAATAGGTGTGGTGGTAGTTCCTCGGACGAGCTCTTTGACAAAGAGCTGTACTGCTACTATATATTGATAAATTTGTTCCAATATAAGCCCAATAATGTACTACGTACTACAGTAAAGGGGAAAAAGTAATTCAATGGTATTTAAATTGCTAGTCAAAGGTCTAAACTTGTACTAACAGTCGTAACCGGAAACCCGCTTCATTATACAAGCACCATGACCTATATTGATAACTATAAAAGGTAATTAGGTAGGTACCGGTAGTTATTATGCGAGCAAGTACTTCTGTACCAGAAAATTAGCTTATTTAGCTTATTATTTTAGCTACCCAGTAACACACTTTTTTTCCCAGGTCGAGTAAAAAGTGTTATTGGGTTTTTCTATGAAATTCTCAGTAGCAGCTCGGAGTTAGGATTTGTGCCCGGTTAATGGCAATAGGCTTGCCCGCTGTTACATGGGATCTAAACATACCGGCGAACTGAGTGTGGTGGAGGGTGATTGGTACATCTCTGCCTAACCCTTAGGGGAACACACACGTGTGAAGCAACAAGAATATTGTAACCAAGATTTTGTAAAAACCAATTTGAAAAGAGTGTTCATGGAGTTTTTTGCTCGTTCTTCTCCATAGAGACCTACGTTTTGGAACGAGCAACTAGCTTCAACTTTTTGTATAAGTAACTTCTTGACAATTCAAAAGTGCCTGTAAATGGCCTAATTAAAATAAACGTTTTGACTTTGACTTTGACTTTGATGGAATGTTTAGTTTAGCTATAAAAACAAAAAAATTGAAATACGCGATCCACCATCACCATCACGCCTGTATTCCCCGAAGGGTTAGGCAGAGGTGTAACAATGTACACCCACAGTTTGCCGGTATATTTACGTCCCATGTAATAGGGGGCGAGCCTATTGCCATTAACCGGGCACAAATCCTAACTCCGAGCTGCTACTGAGAATTTCATAGAAAAACCCAATAACACTTTTTGCTCGACCTGGGAATCGAACCCAAGACCTCTAGCGTAGCAGTCGCGCTTAGGACCACTAGGCTACCGAGGCAGTTAAATACGCGATCATTGCTAGTAATTTTAGTTTCATGGAACAAAAGACATCAACGCGGGATGAACTAATTTACCTATTTGATCTATATTAATATTATATAAATCTAGTTTGTTTTTTTTATAGTACTAGTTTGATATCAAAAATTGTTAGTTACACTGATAAAAGATAACATCATCTACTATTACAGCTACTATTTTCAAAATCGAATCCAGATTCAAGGATAAACACGGTCAAGGAATAAAAATACAAATCCCCTTCAGATAGTTAAAGAATTATCATCTTTTTTTTCAGGCAACTAAGGCTTAAGGTTTAAATTGTAATCGTGAAATTACGAAGCTTACCATGTCCACAATTGTATTACCTACTTTTAACATAACATACCATCACGCCTATATTCCGCGATGGGTTAGGCAGAGGTGTAACAATGTTGTCGTCCACAGTTCACCGGTATGTTTAGGTGCCATGAAATAGGGGGCGAGCCTATTGCCATTACTCGGGCACAAATGAGCTGCTACTGAGAATTTTATAGAAAAACCCAATAACATTTTTTGCTTGACCTTGGAATCGAACCCAAAACCTCTAGCCTAGCAGTCACGCTTACGACCAACGAGGCAGTTACTTTTAACTATAAACATTATAAGCATAATAATTACCCTTTCCGCAATAAAATAACAATCGTGTAAAATCGCAAAATAAAAATGACCAACCAACAATAATTATTTCTCCTTCAACATTATAATTATTTATAATTAAGTCTTAGTTACAAGCCCAGGCTCTATAATGTACAGTGAGCGTGCCACGCGTGACAGAAAGGGCACGAACTGCCGTGTTTATTGTACAGGGTGTTAACATTCTCGAAGATTATAGTCGGATCTGAACCTTCTTGATACTTGCTACATTTTAAAGTATTAAGCAAGGGTGTAAAATATTGCTAAATTAGTAGCAGGTCATTAATAACAGAAATAATGATAAGGAGAGAAAATTCAAAATCTATAATTAAGTATTTATATCGTAAAGAGATTAAGTTTGTTTTTTAAAATAAAATGAAAAATTTTAAGTAACTCCCGACAAAAAAATAAAAATCCCTACCGCAGCTAACAAAAGAGCTGATAACTTTGAAATTGCTGAACCGATTTTCATCAAACATAGCTAAGAACACTCCCGACTAATTCACCTTTCAAACAAACAAAACAACAAATTCAAAATCGGTTCATGCGTTGGGGAGCTACGATGTCACAGACAGACACACAGACACGTCAAACTTATAACACCTAGTCGTTTTTGCGTCGGGGGTTAAAAATGAAAGAGATTGCGAATGATTTAGTAAAATAATCTTGATATCTTGTTCGTAGAAAACCAAACTACAAACCGATATGGTTGAAATTTCTATGAGACCGATCTGATTGTATATCCTTACAAATAAAAAAAGAATATTTTAAGTCCGTTGATATAAGACGGAGTTTTGAGTTTTTCAAACGAGTTGAGAACCTCGTTATTGGAAGTCAGTAAAAAAATAGAATTGAAAATAAACACAAGAACGTGGGTGAACAAGAAAGATGAAAGCTTAAACTAGACACCATTTTGATCTTAAAGATAATACCTAGCATAACTTTCCCAAAACTATAACATTCCTAGACTTCTCTAAAGCCATAAAGTCTATCATAATTTCGCGGGACTTAATCTGGCGATCAGTTCAGTGTTGAAAGTTGTAGAACATGCAACATGACGCCCACTCGCTGTAGATGCCACTTTCTTTCGCACGATTATGGTTTTACTTGGACATCATGTAAAATATTTGTGCGTGTGTTTCTGTAAAATCAGAAGCCAAAATCAAGCCGTGCTGGCTTTTTTTTTAAAGATGGGAAATCATCAGATGACTTCTTCCACACTGGGCGATGCGGCAGGTAGTGTGAGACTCTTACTGACTCAAACCCATCCGTGTTCCTCCTAAAGCCCTTTGCGGTTCAGGGCCGCGGTGACTCTCTCGATCAAATTTCGCAACCCAGACGCAACCCGGGCCCTCGCGGGCCCAAGTCGCGTGCTGCCTTCGCGTTTCAATACAGAACAAGTACCAATGTGATGTTTTCAATTTATATGTACTTCCTTTTAGTTAATTTAGTTTATCTTAGATATCACTAACTTCGGTGAATGACAATATCGCGAGGACATCTGAAGGTCAAATCTACTGATTAATTTAACACGTTCAAAATGTTGTCCCAATCTCTTAGATTTAGACTGATATTAGATTGAGATCGTACCTTAAAATTTTGCCGCAATGGAAATCTAATTAACAAACATACCATCACGCCTGTATTACCTGAAGGGTTAGGCAGAGGTGTACCAATGTACACCCACAGTTCGCCGGTATGTTTCGGTCACAGGCAATAGGGGGCGAACCTATTGCCATTACCGGGCACGAATGCTAAGTCCGAGCTGCTACTGAGAATTTTATAGAAAAACCCAATAACAATTTTTTGCTCGACCTGGGAATCGAACCCAAGATCTCTAGCGTAGCAGTCGCGCTTAGGACCACTAGGCTAACAAGGCAGTTATAATTAGGTACCCAACATAAGTCTAAAGTCGTTCATCCGCGTGAGCAGTTTGTGCAAGTTTATTTTACCTGCGCTGATTAAACAAACTATTTGTGCTTGTTTTTCTTCTTAACTCTAAAACCCTTTGTACTCAAAAGATCTTCTGCCCATCATTAGACCACGGTTCAACTATTGTCCTCGACTATTTTTTTCTTACAAATTATACAACATTTCTTTCAAATCCTTCGTTGCTAGGCAACGACTACAAATAAATAAACTGTAATTGACATTTCGACCACCCCTGAGCCACATAAAAATGCTCCATTCGAAGCTTAACTAGTTTTAAATGACTGCAGACTATAGTAAACTCTATGCCAACTAAGTAAGATTTAAAACCGTTTCCGAATCTATATTGTGAACCCACTGGAAAATTATCATGAGCATAAAATATGAAGAAGAAATTTTGTTTTTATTTTATGTTAGGTTTTGGATTTGAAACCTTATTAGTTGTAGGTTTAGGTTTGGTTTTCTTTGTTGCACGTAAGGTTTACCTAGACAATAAGCAGTTAGTAATATGAAATTATTCTAGTTATAGGAACTATACTTGTATTTGTATTACTGCTTATACTAGACTAGATTAAGTTATGTTGCTTTGTCTAGAAACCGAAGCAGAGATTACCAAGTAGTTTTTTTATTCAGATTAACTTTTAATTCGCTGTCATTTCAAGGGCTATAAAAGTCAGCTGTTACCTATAAAAATGCATTGCGTATGATACCATCAAAATGTATGAAACTGGTTAATTTTATTTGTGTTTCAGGGTTGGTCTTGAAACGAAATTTTTTAACTAATCATTACAACTGCCTCGGTAGCCTAGTGGTCCTAAGCGCGACTGCTACGCTAGAGTTCGATTCCCATGTCGAGCAAAAAGTGTTATTGGGTTTTTCTATGAAATTCTCAGTAGCAGCTCGGAGTTAGGATTTGTGCCCGGTTAATGGCAATAGGCTCGCCCCCATTACATGGGACCTAAACATACCGGCGAACTGTGGGTGTACATTGTTACATCTCTGCCTAACCCTTTGGGGAAAACAGGCGTGATGGTATGTTATGTGTCCTTAAAAAAAAAGCAAAAGTATCAAGACTGGTTGGTCCTCAAAATGGTCTGAATGGTTATTCAAGAAAGATAAGAACCAAATAAACAATAAACCATTTAGAACAGTTGGTTGGTTATTTGCCAAGTCAACATTGACAGAGAGAAAAAAAACAAAGCGATGCCTGGAGATATGTTTATGGAAACTTTAACATCTTTCACTTAAATCAAATATTAATGTTATGATTAAACAATCACATTATTATGGAACTGCCCCGTTGGTCTCGTGGTCGCAAGCGTGACTGATGAGCATGGGCTTCTGGGTTCGATTCCCAAGTCGAGCAAAGTGTTATTGAGTTTTTCCATTAGGAATTTCTCAGTAGCAGCTCGGTGTTAGGATTTGTGCTTTGTAATGGCAATAGGCTCGCCCCCTATTACATGGGACTAATAATGGGACTAATGGGATATGTTTTAGGCCTCTGCCTAACCCTTCAGGGCATACAGGGGTGATGGTATTATTATGGTCCAAGATCCTAGAGCCGTTAGACCTACGTCATTTTAGCATAGCTGAAATTTTAAGAATAATCTGTAGTTATTGACGTTTGTGTGCTTTCGAGATTCAATGTGGGCGCTATAAAATTCCTTTAAAACGGCTGGCTGATGTTTTTGCCCACGGACAATACCTGGCAACAAATATGTTGATTTTTATCAACATCCTTTTCAACTTTTTCATATCTTGGGGCAATTCTACAAACTTTTAGGAACTCAATCTGTCAAAACTGTCTACTTTACCTACATTTTTAGACATTGATTGTCGCTGAGATAAGATTGCGACTAGATTTTTTAAATTAGTAGAATTGACATTCTAATAAAGTGTCCAGCATTTAATTTTATACTTAATAGCAGTCTTCAACTGCCCCGTTGGTCTCATGGTCGCAAGCGCATCTGATGAGCGTGGCGTCGTCGGGTTCGATTCCTAGGTCCGACAAAAATTGTTATTGGGTTTTTCCATTAAGATTTGCTCAGTAGCAGCCTGGAGTTTGGATGTTGGTGTTGTGACACCCCCGGGCCTGGGAAAGCACGTAAACCCTTTGGTCCCGGCTGTCATTAGTAGATCTTTGACCGTCGTTACGGATAGTCAGAAGCCAGGAAGTCTGACAACCAGTTTAACCAAGAGGTATCGTGTTGCCCAATAACTGGGTTGTGGAGGTCAGATAGGCAGTCGATCCATGTACAACACTGGTATTCAGCTGCATCCGGTTAGGTTGGAAGCCGACCCCGACACAGTTGGGAAAAGGCTAAGCAGATGATGATGACTTAGTAGCAGTCTTAGCAGTCTAGTAGTAAGTACCTTCTTTGCTACATACTCCTGTATAAAAACCAAATCAAAAATTATTATTATCCAAATTTCAGCCATGTCAAGATGACGTAGATCCGGCGACTGTCAGCTCTTAGTCCATTAATTTGGTAGTTATGCAATAAAACAGTGATTTGTGCTGAAGTCGTTTTCTGCAACAATTTATTTATTTTTTCATTATGAATTGTGGTCTCATTAAATAATGAAATTCATTACAAATGTAGCAATTTTAATTCGACCTCTGTTTTGTACATTGTCATATCTCATAAATATCATTAGTATGTCATTACTCGGCCGAATTTCGACCACCGAGGCCAATCTAAATATACTTTTTTTTCTTTTTTGGGGGGTGGGAAATCATTAAATAACTTCTCCCTCCCTGGGCGGGGCGGGAGGGAGTGTCAGACTTTTACTGACTAAAACCCACCCTTGTTCCTTCTTGTGCCCTTTGCGTTCCGTGGGCGCAGTATCTCTTACGAACAACCCGCAGCCCCGGCAGGCATCGGCCCTCAGTGGCCCCTTCCATTTGCTGACATCTCGTGGGGCGCGCGTGGAACACGAACGCGCCGTCGACACGGCCTGTCGTTACGAATCGTAAGGACGGTGAGCTGCCCATTGCTCACCATCCACACGCCCGTATCTTCGGTGGCCGGGAGTCGTCTCGCGCCTCCTGACGTCCGGAACGTCTACCGCGGCGGCTGGGACGCGAGAACCTCTGTCTCAACCGTCCCGCCGCCTCCTTCTCTAGCATTACTGCCTCAAAGAAGGATCTAAATATAGACTAGTCAAGTCCGCAGGAGGTATAATAGTGCACAAGCGTGAGCGCAAAAACAGGTACCATTTTTCACACTCTCATAGTCCAATGGGACAGTAACCTGAAACGACCGCGGAGAGATCAGGCGCAGGGCCAACATCTTTACATGCTTTTAAAATTCGAGTTTCTACTGAGAAATTCCTTATGGAAAACCCAATAACTCTTTGATCGGATTTTTTATTGTTGGGTGATTAATCCCAATGTTTCTTCTGCAACCATAAGTCAGAAACCCGGTATTCAATTGACGCAGAATGTAGATCCTGCGTCAATTGACAGGGGTGTAGAGCCCTGACTGATATTGGACCGCCATTGACGGGGTCCTTCACCATATGCAGCCTTTTAAAAAAACCCAGTAACACTTTGCTCGGGAATGGTAAACAAACTCGTACGACTATACGGGGCATTCGAAGCCACATAAACAATAATGAAGCGATATTAATTCTTTCTAATTACTTAAAAAACTAAAGAATTCTTGTAACATGTTAAATTAACAGCAGATATATGTAATGTGCGCAAGAGCACACGATCGCTTACCGTCGCACGCCATGCTAATGTTCTACAACGACACCAAATTGACGTTTATAAAGTCTATTAATAACACGCGCCATTCGCTTGTTAGAAATTATACCACTTTCTACGGATTTTTGAATTGAAATCGTAACTTTAAGTTGTTTGTTTAGTTTCGGGGTAGATATAGACACCACTAATCAATTGACACACTTTTGATGAGCTGTCAAAACGCAATTCCCCCATAGATTTTGTAAGACAATCAAGTCGAATCTCCTTATTGCATTCATGTGTACATTGGGTTGTTACAACTAGGTAAGTTCCAACATGAAACAGTTCACTACTGCTTGAGCAAAGTGGACAAAGCAATGTCTTAAAATAATTATTTCTTATTATTTTTAGCCTCTATTGTCCCACTGAAGGAAGCCTTCTTCCTCCGTTTCTGCTTTCCAATCCTCTCTATCCTGAGTTAATAAATCCTGCCAGTAAGTGTCAAACCATTCTGCCATCTTCGCCTGGGTCCGCAACGGCATCACTGGACGTTTTCCAGAACCTACATTAACCCACCCACCTCTCACCTCACCCACCGCTGCACGCGATCGGTCGAACTGATGGACCAATCGCGTGCAGCGTCGGCAACCCAAAAAACCCAGAAAGGGACCCAAAAACCCAAAAATTAACTTGACGTTTGTGCTCACGACTTGTGGCGGTTGCTAAATCTATGAGAAAAAACACGCAGACGGAGTCACGGACAAAAGCTATGCATTTCATAAAATATATCTACAAAATATCCAACCAGCTGCCTAAAACACGTGCAATTCTACATACCTAGTTATTGGAAAGTGAGTCCACGCGGTTAGTCAGTTACATTACGTAACACTTTCAAAGTCTTTGTGATTAAATTGTTACGTTACGAACGATGTATAGACAAGGTGGAATCAAATATACACGTAGATGTACCTTTACACGGTTGTAATTTGGTGTGCGAGTGATTCTAGGTGATTTTTCTAGGTAAACCGGTTTTTGTTTTATTGTGAATCTGTTGTTTTATCACTCACTTTAAGTTGGGTTGATACGAGTAGTTAGATGATGTTGGTGTTTAAAAATATTTAGTGAAAAGATAGAAATATATATTTACATTTGTATATTTGTACTGATTATATATTTTTATGCACGAACTAGCTTCTGCTCGCGACTTCGTCCACGTAGTTTTTTCACCTGCATTAGGTTACATCTGTGGTTACTGCTCCATTCCCGTGTGTCGTAGCGTGATGTTATATAGCCTATAGCCTTCCTCTATAAATGAAGTATGCAACACAAAAAGAACTTTTCAATTCAAACCAGCAGTTTCTGAGATTAGCGCGTTCAAAAAAACAAACACACTCTTCAGATTGTTAAAATTAGTAAATATGAATATGGTGTATTTTTATTGATATTTGGTTGGTCATAAAATTTATGAAAAATAGTTTATAAACAAAAATGGAAACGGTCCGGTATGTTCACGACTGATATCTATAATAGGTCAAAATATTATAGCTCTAGGCTTTAAATCTATACATATAATAAAATCGTAGCGAAGTCAAAACTGTACATTTAATATTTTTGAAAAAAAGTAATTGCTACGAGGTCGGGTAATGATTCTAATGCCGAAAATATGGTTTTTAGAATTTTTGTCTGTTTGTCTGTTTGTCTGTTTGTCTGTTTGTCTGTGCGTTTGAACACGCTAATCTCAGCCGTGGCTTAACCGATTTGAATGCGGTTTTCACTAATGTATTGCGGTAAGCTCCACTTAAAACTTAGGCTATAAATTATCACGCTATTTGCTTTGGGGGATGAGCAATGTTGCATTATGTCCGAGTTCTTCTACAGATTCTCACGGAATTGAAAACAACGACATATAGTGTAAGAATATTGTAGATAGCTGCAGAATTGAACTTCTAAAATAATTATCATCACGCTATACCTTCAAAGAGTTAAGCAGTCAATAATGGCAAACTAGAACGGCTATTTTAGAGATATTTCCGAAGTAGTAAATAGTCTAATGGTTTGATGACCGCCTTGCAAATCGCTGAACGTGAGTTCGGTCCTCAATAACAGTTTTACTTTTTGTGATTTTTCAAACATTTTTTTTCGTACAGGTAGATTCCCAACAATAATAAAATAAAAGTATGCATAACTTCTGCCATAACATTGATTTGCTTACTTATTTTTTTAAACCTTTTAATATTAAAGCAGAAAATAATGTCTGTACGTAGTCTATCTATACTTATAATAAAATCGTAGCGAAGTCAAAACTGTACATTTAATATATTTAAAAAAAAGTGATTGCTACGGGGTCGGGAAGCGATTCTAAATTTTTGTCTGTTTGTCTGTTTGTTTGTTAGAGCATCACGCAAATACTGCCGGACAGATTCCGTTCAATTTTTGTATATATATTCATCATAGGCCAAAGTTGGTCGTAGGCTATAAATTATCGCGCTATCTACTTTGGGGGATGAACAATGATGATACAGATTACGACGGGGTTCAAAAAAGATGGAACAAAATATAACAATACTTTAGATGGCTGAGGATTGAACTGCTGAAATAATTATCATCACGCTATACCTTTAAGATTTGTGATTTTTTAAATATTTCTTTTGAATACTAGAAGATTTCCAAACAATAATAAAATAGAAGTAGTCATTCTTATACAGTAACGCTTAGCTTGCTTATTTTTTCTTTATTATTCTTGCAGAAAAGAATGTCTATAATACATAGTTACTAAAAAACAGCAAATTGAAGTCAAAAGTTTTCATCGAAAAAATAGAAACTGATAGGTGTGCAAACGATAGCAGAGCGGAAAATATACGTATTGTTAAAGAATTTATGTCTATTTGACTCTTTAACTTTGACAAAATAGTCTTTAAATGTCGGGCCAACACATGACTGTATTATTGCGCGATTTAAATTCTTCTTTTCACATCAATGATACCCCTTTTTTTAAGGATGGGAAATCTTTAAATGACTTCTTTCGCTCTGGGCGGAACGAAAGGGAGTGTCAGACTCTTACTGACTAAAACACAAAGTGTTCCTCCTAATGCCCTTTGCGTACCAGCGCCGCGGTGACTCTTTCGAATTCCGCAACCCTGTTAGACACTGGCCCTGGCGGGCCCCATCTTACAGTACTGATATTTCTTTGAGGCGCATGTGGAACACTACGCACCACCGACCCGGGATCGATGATACCCCTAACAATAATTTACACCGGTTAAGAAAAGTAGGTGGCCGCTTTTACTGATGCGTCAATTGCACTGAGTTTCAGACGGGTATATGATGCCCTCTTTTACCAAATTATGTTTGCAGCGGCCTATTTAAATGCGCAATCTATTCAATGCCTTCCAGATACATCACTGAAGTTCACTACCGGGAGGTAGGTAGTCTCACTAATTCAAGTAGTCATGAGGTGCTGGATCTTCCTTCACACAATCTGTTTTGCTCTTTGGGTGGTGGGCTTTGTAATTAATAGTTAGGCTATTTCGCTATTTGTAATAAATAATGAGGTTAGGTAAGCATTATTGTTCTTGGACATGTTTTGGATTGCTATAAAATGTACACAATACAGCAGATTAGTTACATATTACACATACCATCATCATTCCCGATGGGTTAGGCAGAGGTGTAACAATGTACACCCACAGTTCGCCGATATGTTTAGATCTCATGTAACAGGCGGCGAACCCATTTGTCATTAACCGGGCACAAATCCTAACTCCGAGCTGCTACTGAGAATTTTATAGAAAAACCCAATAACACTTTGCTTGACCTGGGATTCGAACCCAAGACCTCTAGCGTAGCAGTCGTGCTTAGGACCACTAGGCTAACGAGGCAGTTCCTATGAAAGACAGTGGGAGATATTTTATCCTATGAAATAAAAAACATGACGTCATTGGCCACAAGGAGTTAAGCAGTCAATTATAACATGGTATGGGAATTGCTATATTTTTTTATTATTATTACGCTATTTACTTTGTTTAGAGAATAGCTTCGGTGTTTAATGAAAGCCATGTAAGATATTTTGCGTGAGTTCGATCCCAATTGATTGTTACTTTTTGTCATTATTTTAATTTGTACCTAATTCAATTGTTTTTATTTTCGATGGTATGATTTCAATATTATAATAAAATAGGTTTAAGCATAACCTTCACATAACTTTGAAAATTTGATCGCCGCACCACAAGGATTCTCTGACGCAGGTACTCTCTGGTCACAGTTGTTTCGGGAGCTAACTGTTTCGGTTTCGGCGCTAGGACACGCCTTGGTGTTATCACTGTAGGATCACAAAGGAGCGTAAGGTGGAGGTATGCCCCTGCTTGGGCAGAACATCAGCGTGTCCGCATAAAGGCGAGTGGCGGCGGCGACCTCTCGCGTCCGGCATTGGTTCATCCATAGTCCGGAGCGAGGGAGAATGGGAAGCAATCGCTTCCTTCTGCGAAGTAGTAATGCCAACGAAGGAGGAGGCGAAACGCATGAGGGAGAGGTCAACCTTTCACCCCGGCCGCCAGAACAGAAGGGGATGCCCCGGGTATCGAGAGTCGTAGAGCGATTCCAGACCACCGTCGGAGTGGGCTTGCGGTCGGCTACCGTTGTGTGGCTCGCCGTCCAACCAGAACCAGACCCAAGTCGACGACGTACTTTGTTTCACGCGCGCCTCAAAGAGATGTCAGCACAGTTGCGGAATTTGTTCGAAACACTCACCGCGGCCCTGGAATACAAAGGACATTGGAAGGAACTCTGATGGGTTTTAGCCAATAACAGTCTGACACTCCTTTCCACTGCTTAAAAAAGGGACCTCCCAACTTCCACACTTCATACAAGTTTTGAACGATTTATGTGCAAACGTTTTTTGTCCAAAATTTTAACTTCTGTCCTGAGCCACGCCACCAAAAAGTAAATAAAAATAGATTAGCAACAACAGAAGCTGTACCAAAATCAATTTCACCCATAGAAAAATTCCGTGACAGTCGTTCTTCTGACGTTGAATGTCTCACAGACTTCACGCTTTCAGGATGCATGTTGAATCAAGCATCAATCATGAATCATGCATCGCATTCGGAATTTCTTCTCATGGGTAGGTACTATAAACAGAAGATGTTCTACATGCTTAAAAAAATTCTTTAAATGGAAATTTATCAATTACGGTTCCAAAGATAAGGGATAATTTGTGAGGTAAAACTTTGCTTAGTCTTTTAAGAAGTCTTATGCTTACTGTTTTTTGTCCATACTTTCTCCCAAACACTTTACATTAATTTGGTTCTAACACGAAGCTTAAATTTTGTTGGCTGTTGCTCTGATTATAAGATTCATTTCTTCGGTCTTGATACTAGGCAGATCGCAGCTACAATGTGAGGTATAATGTTAAAGCAGTGCCTATTAAAGATGCTAATTAATGGTTTGAGAAAGAAAAGTAAGTAAATTTTGACACCACATCATAGTATTATCTAAAGGGATAGTAAAACCACATATACTCGCCTTACGCCAATTATGTTTTAGCCCCAGGTATGGCGTAAGCCTATTACCAGCCGTGCACAAATCCAGACTTCAAGCGACTACAGATAAATTCTTTAAACCTACAGTCGTAACTATTAGCAGTCACCTTAGCAACCATTTGACCTGCTTGGAAGATTTTGATAACATAGTATTCAATACTTATTTAGTTAAGTAACACTTAGGTCGACGTGAGCGAAGCCGCGGGCAACAGCTAGTCCATAAATAAAAATCGAGAATTCATTTGTATGGAAAAATGGTCACTAGGAAATGCTCTCATGCTAGTTGCGTATTCGATACCGGTTCACCAATATGATTTTTTATGTACCACCTAAGTTTGTTTTGGACATTTCTGATGACGTCTGTGTAGGAAAACATCGTAAGGAAACGTGGACATATAACATAGTAGCTGCCACGAGTCGTGAGCCAAACGTCAATGCTCGTGCCTGTATTAGAAGAGGCCCTGCAGTAGAAAAAATAAAGATTCTGGTATTATTTACTAGCATAATATCTTAAACCAATTGAATTATTTTGCATAAATACATAATTAATTATTGTAATTACGAGAAAATGGTCTAAAGTATATAAGTACATAATTATGTACTAACGCTTTACTTAATTGTCCATATCTATACAAATATTATAAAGCTGAAGAGTTTGTTTGTTTGGTTGAACGCGATAATCTCAGGAACTGCTAGTTCGATTTGGAAAATTCTTTTTGAGTTGGATAGGCAATTTATTGAGGAAGGCTTCAGGCTATATAACATCACGCTACGACTAATAGGTGCGGAGCAATAACCAAAGACGTAACGTAATGCGGGTGAAAAAACTACGCGGACGAAGACGTGAGCAGAAGCTAGTTAACGTAATAAAACTTAAAAGTTTTGTTGTTTGTTTATTTAAACGCACTAACCTCTGGAACTGCTATTCGTATTCGAAAATTTTCTTTTGTATATGATAGCCAGTTTCATGAGGAATAGTATAGGCTACATAACATCACGCTACTACCCACCGGAGAGGAGCAGTAACCAAAAACGTAACTTGTACGGGTAAAAAAATCAAGTGGTCGCTATATAAACCCAATGATTTGATGCATGCCAACGGTAATTCGTTTCCAAGTGACGTTGTAACGTCCTGTGTTTAAAGCGTCGCGTCCCTGGCGTGCGCGTGCGCATCCGTTAATAATACTGTTGTCTGTTTTGTGTTTGTTTGTTTGAGGCTTTTGTAGATATGTTATTGATTGAACATTTAAACTGCCTCGTTGGCCTAGTGGTTCTAAGCGCGATTACTATGCTAGAGGTCTTGAGTTCGATTCCCAAGTCGAGCAAAAGTGCTATTGGGTTTTTCTATGAAATTCTCAGTAGCAGCTCGGAGTTAGGATTTGAGCCCGGTTAATGGCAATAGGCTCGCCTCCTATTACATGGGACCTAAACATACCGGCGAACTGTGGGTGTACATTGTTACACCTTTGCCTAACCCTTCGGGGAATACAGGCGTGATGTTATGTGTGTGTGTGTGTTTATATTTAAATTATTGGTAACATCTATGTTTTGTAAAATAATTAGCATCATTATCATGTTAGCAGCCGATCGACGTCCACCGCTGGACATAGGCCTCTCCTAAAGATAGCCACAATGATCGGTTCTGCGCTGCCCGCATACAGCGATTTCCCGCGACTTTTCCTGTAAATTGTTATTTTTTTGTTATTTATGCTTTCTAATGTATTTTTATACATTTCTATTTTTGAATCATTAGTTGACACACAAGTTACCATCACACCTGTATTCCCCGAAGGGTTAGGCAGAGGTGTACCAATGTACACCCATAGTTCGCCGATATGTTTAGGTCCCATGTAATAGGGAGCGAGCCTATTGCCATTAACCGGACACAAATCCTAACTCCGAGCTGCTACCGAGAATTTCATATAAAAACCCAATAACACTTTGCTCGACCTGGGATTCGAACCCAAGACCTCTAGCGTGGCAGTCGCGCTTAGAACCACTAGGCTAACGAATAATAAACATAAGTAATTAATCTCGATAAAATTTAGTACATAGGATAGGGTCACTAATATCTAGGCTTGTAAGGTCAAAAGACCCATACCTTCACCCAATGTCATTGACCCATCTCACGGCTTTCCCCAAACTCAGATAAGAGCAGTAAATTAAACAGATAAAGACCAGTAATCTGTCTCCAGCCTCAGTGAACGATTGTCCTCGAATGGGGCCTACATTTCAAAGATGGCGGCCGTAATTTTATTCGAATTTTCTTGTTATTTAGACTGAGACAACTAGGAGCTGGTTAACTGTCGTTTATGCTTATTTTGTGCTCAGTTTGTGCTCAGTGTACATGGTTGAGGGATAAATAGAGTATCATGTCAAACTCAACCCAATTCATTTATTTCAAACTGGCTACTATTTCTATCTTTGTCTCCGTGGACTTTAAAATTTTCTTTAAAAAGTTCCTAAATTATTCCACGGGCACATAATCACGGGATTAAAACTCCTATATGTAAGGCTAAATCAACATCTACATGTAAGCAAAATTTCAGCTAATTCCATTCAACCATCTTATCGTAAAAGAGTAACATGTTTACATGGTGCCAGTAATCTACCAGTACTGGTATGCCGGCGAAACTAGCTCTAGCAACTGGATATAGCTAAATTTTCCATTAAGTTTAAATTAATATTCTCATAATTAACTGTCTCATTAGCCTAGTGATTCTAAGTGCGACAGCTACGCTAGAGGTTTTGGGTTCGATTCACAGGTCGTGCAAAGTGTTAATGGGTTTTTCTATGAAATTCTCAGTAGTAGCTCGGAGCTAGGATTTGTGCCCGGTTAATGGCAATAGGCTCGCCCCTTATTACATAGGACCTAAACATACCGGCGAATTGTGTGTGTACATTAGCACACCTCTGCCTAACCCTTCGGGGATTACAGCCGTGATGGTATGTATGTATGTAAGATTTACTATTAAGCATTGATCATTATAAATGTCGCTAGCTTCTACCTACGACTTCACCCGCATCAAGTGACGTTCTTGGTTACTGCTCAACCCCCGTATATCATAGCATAATGTTATACAGCCTACGTGATTCCTCATGAATCTAGCTATCATATACCAAAAGGATTTCTCCAATTCAACTGGTAGTTCCAGAGATAAGCGCGTTAAAACAAAATTCTCTTTAGTTCTATACTATTGAGTGATTAAGCATTGGTCATTATAAAAGTGATTTACAGAAGAAAGCTGAAATACTTAGCACTATTCGAAATTACTTGAGATTAAGTATGGTCATAAAGTTTATAGCTCGACAAACAAGTTTCATGTTTATATATAAATGTATATACGTATATACACGGCGGCCTTACAGACGACATTCCTCATTGATAGTGTAATATTTAAACTGGTGGATGTAGTTGGTATTTAAAATCATTGTAAGTGATATGTAGAAGAGTATGCTTAGATGGTTCGGTCATGTTGAGAGCATGAGTGAAAGGCGAACAAAAGGGATTTATATGGCCGATGTAAGTGGCAACGCCGGGAGGGGACGCCCTAGAAAGACCTACCCTGACCTTATTGGTGAGGTTCTTCAGAAAAGTCGGGTGGGCAGTACTCGTAACCGGCGTGCTTGTATAAACAGATGTATGAACGCGGACGAGCGAAAGAAGTATGTGAGGATCGTAGCAGGTGGCGTTCTGTGGTTTCTGCCTACCCCCATGGGAAAAAGGCGTGAGTTTATGTATGAATGTATAAGTGAGATTTATTTTGCCAAAATGATTTAACCGATAATCTTTACTAATATAGTTAAAAGGTAATGTTTGTAAAAGGTTTCTCTGCATGTTTTGGTCCATAATTTTTATTCTGATAAAAAGCTTTACTATTTTCGATTGTCATTGGGTTTGTTTTATAGTTTACTTGACTTTCACGCAGGCGAAGTAGCGGTTAGAAGTTAGTCTTCAATAAGTTAGTCAATATGCCAAATGTATTACATATTTTTTCAGCAATAAAAGTTCAATGTACATCACAAACTTATGCTTAGAATAGATTTAAAATTGATCAGTGTTATACTACGTCCAAAAACCGGAGAAATGAAGTTGGTTAGTTCATTTTAACAGAATTAAACCTTTAGTAAAAATGTAAAGGGCAATGTGAGAAAAGAGGGTAAATCTAGTCCTAGGGTTATCCTAACGTTGTTTGGATAAATTCCGGAGAATAGATCCGGTTCCGGTAACTTACAATGCCAGCTGGGTAATTTTAAATTAACCAGGGTTATAAAAATCTAAACAGGGTAATCAACTTTTTGTAGTAAATACACAAATGAGAGCAATAAACCTTGATAACTTAATTTGGGAATTCACGTAGACGCCATTAAAAAATAAACTTAAGAATTACTTGAAAAGCATTTGAAAAATAAAAACAAATAAACTGTTTCAAAATTTGTATCATGTTGATTTTAATAGTAGTAGAGCTCTTTGTGAAGAAGCTCGTCCTGGAAAGTACTACCACCACACCTATTTCTACCGCAAGGCAGCGTTGCTGTGTTCCGGTTTGAAGGGTATGGGTGCTGGTGTAGTTACAGGCCATGAGACATTTCAACAATTTGTCTTTTTTTCTTAAACCTTGCCCCACACTACGAATTTTTTCCTGTATAGTAGGAGCGTTTACAAACATATAAACTCACATACACAAACAGACAGACCCGGAACAACTATCTCTAGGCTATACAATTATTTGTTCCGTGCGGAAATCGAACCCGCGACACGTAGCACAGAAGCCTATCGCTCGGCCACAATTCCAACCGTCACATTGTCTCTGGGAAGGCAATGCATTTGCAAGGCCTCTGGTATTGCAGATGTCTATAGGCAGTAGTGACCACTTAACATCAGGTGGGCCGACGGCTTGTTTGCCATCCAATGATATAAAAAATAACTTTTATATTAATTGTACCAGCGGGTTATAATAAAAAGTCCCAGCTCTGTTTTTACCACAACCAGGACCCACATATCTGTCTGTCTGTAGAAATAAATAGTTGGACTTAATACTTAAGTCCAACTATTTATTTCTATTGGACCACAGAAATGCACTTTTAAACGTCATATTTTTTTTTTGTAAAGAATGTGAAATCATCAAATTTTATTGATTACTGCTCTGGGCGGAGCGGAAGAGAGTGTAAGACTCTTACTGACTAAAACCCACCCTCCATTTTGCCTTCCAGGGCCGCGGTGAATCTTTTGAACAAATTCCGTAACCCAGGCAGGAACATTATATATAAGAAAAATAATTCAATCTACTTGCCCATTCCAAAAGGTTTTCCAGTTTCGTATGGAGAAGAATGAGCAAGGAAGTTTCTTGCCCATACTTCATTCTTTTTTTAATTCACGTACCTGTTGCTATAGCTACCTGCCAATCCAACTGAAGTACATACCACAACAGCATTACACACCGGCTCCAAACATACTCTTGAAGCCTAAGGCGATATACAGATGGACGTAAAAGGCGACCGCTTTCACCTGCGCCTGCGCCGCCGCCGATGAGTTGCCTCTTTCAATACATTATATTACTTTGGTTTGGGCTCATTTTCACTAACCTAAGTTGTAATATGGGCTAGAGAATAAAATTTTAGAGCCCTGTAATTTGAGTGGAGTGATTCTGTATTTATTTTTCTTAGTTTGTAATCTGCAATTGGCTCGCTAGCCATAATTAGATGTGTTCCACAGATTGTATTGTAGGTCAATCTATGCTTGTATATCTTGCTAAAATTCTGAATAATAAATAATGAAATATAAAAGAATACTAAAAATAAAAACGAAATTTTCAATTATCACAAAAAAAAGTATTTGGGAGATAGCAGTTGATATATCATCATTATTTAAATAGTACCTACATATGTATAAATTAGGGGTGAGTTAATGTATGTATGTATGTTATATTATTTTAACATTGTTGAATGGCAAACAATCCGACAGCCCACCTGATCCTAAGTGGTCACCTCTAACTATAGACATCTGCAATACCAGTGGCCTTGCAAATGCGTTGCCATCCCATAGACTAAGTTGAAACGTGCTAGTGCCTGTAATTACACCGCCACCCATACTCTTTAAACCGTAACACAGCAACGCTGCTTTGCGGCAGGAACAGGCATGGTGGTAGTACTTCGCCGGACGAGCTCCTTCACAAAGAGCTGTACTACTTACTACTACTACTAAAATCAATAAGATGTACATTATAAACATTATTTTTGTTTTTACAATAACATATCATCACGCCTACATTCCCCGAAGGGTTAAGCAGAGGTGTACCAATGTACACCCACAGTTAGCCAGTAAGTTCAGGTCCCATGTAATAGGAGGCAAGACTATTATTTTTTGTTTTTATTCAAACAATATTTTCTTTGCTCTAGAACTACAAGTGTTACTAAAAATATTTAGGAATCATTAGTCACTCTGTTTTTAGTTTGACAAAATAGTACAAACGACTTTTGGGGTTAAGCAGGTATTGTGCCGGTTTCGATGACAATGTGTCATTCATTATAGAAATGATGTGTGTGTTCGTGAGATGCATTTTTAATGTTAAGTGACATAGACTAGCCTATTAGGTTACTCTAATCGTGACACGATAGCTAACCCTTTTTTAGAAATAGGTTACAGTTAGACCCACATAAGCCAAAAATGTTAACCGAGAGTTAGTTGCTAAGAGGTTAAAAAAACACTTAAAAATTTTAAGTAACCCCCGACAGAAGAAAAAATCTCTACCGTAGCTAACAAAAGAGCTGATAACTTTGAAACCGCTGAACCGATTTCCATCAATGAAAGCTATGCACACTTCCGACTAATTTCCCTTTCAAACACAAGAAACTAAATCAAAATCGTTTCATGCGTTCGGGAGCTACGGTGCCACAGACACACACACACACAGCCACGCCAAATTTATAACACCCCGTCGTTCTTGCGTCGGGGGATAAAAAATATGTAAAACGAGGTATGTAGAGTGAACAGGCTTCTTCTGGGTAAGCTCACCCCATCATCGACTGTGGCTATGTCAGCTCTGACCTAGACTAGAGTCAAGAGCTTACCCATCCCGAATAAAAATGTATGACATTTAGTAATTGGTTAGATTTGGGGAAGACTTTTTCCCGTGGAACATTGGAGGCAGTTAACCTCAAGTTAGCAATAACTATAAAATAATAATAATACCAGCCTACTATTGTCCCAAAAAAAAGGCTTAGGTGTAAAGGCTTCTTCTCAAACCGAGAAGACACGAACATTTGACGATTTCACACTGAAATTAATTATAACTCCAGGTTTCCTCACGATGTTTTCCTTCAAGTAAAACTTTATGATTCAGTATTTTAAAACTAAAAGTATTCAAAATCTAAATGTCAGACAAGTCAAGGATAGAAATAACTGGTAAATGTTGTCTGTAATAAAAATTAGCATAGTTTTAGTAAATAATGACATAAAGTTGCGACGATTTTTATCAGATTGTTTTATGAATGCACGGACTTATGAAGTCAGAATTTTATCTAATTAACATAAGTGTATGGAGATAGATAAAAATCTATACATGTGCTTTGAAATTTTTAAATTAAATTGCGCAGTTAGTTGCGTTTTTATAAAATGAGAAGATAATTAATTGACATGTTAAAATACAGGTTCTTTTTTGGTGCAATGGTGTAGGCTTCCGCCTTCTATATAAAGTTACCAGCATACATTTTGTAATGCCGGGGCTGCGGGTTGTTCGTAAGAGATACCGCGCCCCCGGAACGCAAAGGGCACAAGAAGGAACATGGCTGGGTTTTAGTCAGTAAACGTCTGACACGTCCTCCCGCTCCGCCAAGGGCGGGGGAAGTCATTCAATGATTTCCCATCCCTAAAAAAAACATTTTGTATTAACTGGCTTAGTTAAGTTGATTAGTGCAAATATTATCACTGTCATGCCGTGGGCTGAAGGTACCACCGATGACATTGGCGGTTGAACTTTTTTCAGTCTTATTACTAAGGCCGTAAGGGTGAAAAGTAGTTTGTACTGCAATTATTCGCCATTGTACATAAACTTAAGATTTAAGAAGAGAACATTCAAGTATAGTTTTTGTCTCAGAAATTCGAACATTCACAAAATTTTTAACATACCATCGCGCCTGTATTCCCCGAAGGGTTAGGCAGAGGTGTAACAATGTACACCCACAGTTCACTAAAATTTTTTTTGTTCTTTTTCAGATCTGGCGTTTTCTTCCTGTTGAATTTGTAAGTATCTTACTTAAAAATACTGCGTATGGATTGACCCGCTGCAGGGCAAAGGCCTCTTCTCATACAGAGAAGGCACGAGCATTGAGCACCACGCTTACTCATGGTGGTGATTGGTAATTTCAGACTTATATTAATTTTCCTCCACTGATGTCAGTGAGGTCGAAGATGAACTTAGAAAGTACGTATAAATAGAATCTAATTCACAGCCTCATGCATGTGAGGCTGGTACCTTAACCACTGAAATTAGTGGTCTTATTCAAACAAATAATTTGACTTGATTATAAAATACAATAAATTCTTCTAAATCTCCTCAGAGTATCAGGATGGCCTCCAGTCGGTTCACATTTCCTCTTCCTTGCACCTACTATGTTTTGTCTCTGCATCACGCTAAGTTAGGCTGGTAGAAAATGTCCAAGGCATTAAGTCCGCCTTTGTACGCTGTATTTTTTTATATTTGTGCATAAAGTTTAATAAATAAATTATTCAAGCTTCTAGTACTGAGTACTCAAGTTGAATGCCCCGACTTTGTTGATAATATCAAGAACATGCCTCGAGCGACATGCAACATGTCTGAACGCGGATGTATCGAGCGCTAACTGCTATAGACTTCGACACAAATATTGACACTTTAATATGTTTGTACTTTTAATTTGTTCTATTCACTGGAGGTGACGTAGTCAATTGTTTGTTGTACTTGAATGAAGGCGGGGGAGTGGTCATCACTTATCATGACGGCACCACTCCGACATAGTAACAGCCCGGCCGGAATGGCCTCCAAAAAACCAACTGTTAACTGCCAGCGCGTCGCCGGCAAGTCGTCACCTTTTTATCTTGTCATTACCACTGTGATTGCCTGTAATTTGGGGCGTTTTGTTCTTTTTCTTCATCTTCATGTTTATTGAAGGAACGAAGGGAGGCCTTTGCCCAGCTGTGGGACAGTACGAGCTAATTTTAATAAAAATATAAAGAATAATAATCGAGAAACAGGAGTTAGCTTGGTCTATCGTTAAATCATATTTTGCATTGGTAATTAAAGTCTAATTAGTTTAAAGTTAAAGTCTAATTAGTTTAAAGTTAAAGTCTAATTAGTTTAAAGTTAAAGTCTAATTAGTTTAAAGTTAAAGTCTAATTAGTTTAAAGTTAAAGTCTAATTAGTTTAAAGTTAAAGTCTAATTAGTTTAAAGTTAAAGTCTAACTAGTTTAAAGTTAAAGTCTAATTAGTTTAAAGTTAAAGTCTAATTAGTTTAAAGTTAAAGTCTAATTAGTTTAAAGCGTAACCAAATTTTCAGCCAAGGTACCTCACAGTCATTCCCTTGCGTCTCCAGATGTTCATAAGATGTGACGTAACATAGGCATCTACAAACACATCTAGCCAGCCATTAAATTCTACAAGACATTTATGTTCATTAGTCTGTCAGCATTCCGAACATTCAAGTACAATCAATAACTAGGTAAAGCTATGTATTCACTACGCTACAAATATATGTTCTATATTATTTTTTATGTAATAAAATGTATAAATATTATAAATAGGTAAAGTTGTTCGTACGAGATTTTCTTTGGAATTACTGATCCAATTAACAGAAATGATTCACTGATAAAAATCTACTTTATTGCTGAGTGCTATGTTATATTATCCTAAAACATATATCTATTTCACACACGACGAAGTTACCGGCAGAAAGTAGTTGTAATATTTAAAATGTATGCTAAGATGCTGGATAGTTTAAAAAAAAAGTTGCTTGAAAATAGAATTGCTTAAAACAAAACTTTTGCGAAGGATCTATCAGATTTTTACTGACACAAAATCTACGTCGTTGTCCCCTTTATACACTGAAGAAGAACCCGTGATCCCTCCGCGGTCCCCGACTGGGAGTTAGCCACATCTCAGGCAATATATTTCATAAAATAACTCTCCATTGAATACTCAGCTTAACATTAACTTTTATATAATTACGTTGTCTCGTTAATGAACAACATACAATCATCAAGATGGAAGATGAATCGTTTAGCTGTATAGGGTTTCATCTTTTATGTGTCGATGAGAATGCGACTTTTCTTTTTATTTATATGTTTAAGATTTTAGTTCACATTTGTGTAATTTATTGAATGAATGTTACTGTACAAATAATTGTATTTTTTTTTAAACAGTTCATATGTCCATATATACTCTTTTTAAAAAAAAAAATTGGAGGAATCTATGGAGAAGAATGGACAAGAAAGTCCTTTCTTGACAATTCTTCTCCATACGAAACCACCTTTCGAAGTGAGCAACAAAATTCAATATTATTATTTTTTCTTTCTTTCTTGTAAATGACGTTCAAAAGTTTCTTTTTATTGTATAATTGAAATAAATGATTTGATTTTGACTTTGGAACCGCAAACCTATTTTAGCATTGTTAAAAAAAAATGGCCCCTTTTAGAATGCACTTGAAAATTTTAATGTTTTTAAGAAACAGCAGATTTTTATAGTTCGTTTCATATTCATGGATATTTTCCTTGTCACCTGAAACGGTAATATTTCTAAAAGTCATTCCTTGAGAATATACATATAGACGAACTAACAATATCCCGCGTTTTTGATACTGCTTCGTTCACGTGTGCAAAATTAAAATTGTAAATTACAGAAACTGACATAAGTAAACAATTTCCTAGCTAAAGTAAAGCAAGGAGCGTCAATTTACAAATCTTAAAATAAAAAAGTGTTATTAAACATAGATAATATTGGTTCAAATATGGTTGACAATATTGAAATAAACCTATATATACATATTACAATATACAAACTTAACTGTTCCCACATGAATTATTATTATTATATCACAACGCATTTCAAATACACACGGTTACCTACGTTCGAAAACGTGTGAAACATAAACTCGTGAAAGCTGACCGGCCAAAGAGTATCAAGCAAATAGTTTTACACGTAAAACTCTACTTTCATTTCCTGACGACGCGAGTTTTGGCGCGCATTTTGACAGCTGTCAAATTGAAGTTGTTAATGTCACGTTCGAATTAAAGGTTTTGTTGAAACGTTTTTTTTTAAGCTATGGTTTTCAATCATGGTGTTATGGTTGATTACCTTAAATAAAATGTGGATGTAAGAAGAACTACTAAGTTTTTGATTTAATTATGATGACATTTAGTTTTTTCGGTTACCATTTTGATTTTATTATTGTCGAAGGGAAGGGGAAATGAGTTCCTGGAAGGACTTGGAGTGGCCTTTGCTCATCTGTGGGACAGCATAGGCTAGGTAAAAGATGGATTCTAAAATAAAATTCATATTCACTTATTTCATCTTGTATGTATAATCTAGCTTAATACGATCTATAAGTATTAAAAACACTTGTATCTCCTAAAGGAAATATGAAATGTTCGTTTTGTATACCCTAACTCTTATCAAAATACTAACCTATAACTGTTCTTAAGGAATAAACCAAAGTTACAACTTAACCTGAATTCGAAACAAAAATCTTACAAATAAACTACTATTTACTATGAAAGTGAACCGCACACCTGTTACTGAGAATGTTGATAAAAAACTGGCCAAGTACGAGTCGATTCGAAGGGTTCTGTAGCACCGTATAATATTTGACAGTACATATTTATATTTATTATTTAATTTTCGACTTTTTTATTTTTTATAAATTGTTGCCACAGCGGTCATAGTAATGCACACCCCTTCATCTTCCATCCTCCTTCATATCAGCCATGGGACATCCACTGCTGGATATAAGCCTCCCCCATAGTTCCAAAAGGACCGGTTGAAAGTGACCTGCATCTAGCGTTTTCCTGCGGTCTTAATCGGGTCGTCTTTCAGTATCTACTTACTACTTTTAAAAAGTTACAGCCCTGTGAAAGATATACATACCATCACGCCTGTATTCCTCGAAGGGTTAGGCAGAGGTGTAACAATGTAAACCCACATTTCGCCGGTATGTTTAGGTCCCATGTAATAGGGGGCAAGCGTATTGCCATTAACCGGGCACAAATCCTAACTCCTAGCTGCTACTGAGAATTTCATAGAAAAACCCAATAACACTTTATGCTCGACCTGGGAATCGAACCCAAGCCCTCTAGCGTAGCAGTCGCTCTTAGGACCACTAGGCCACCGAGACCCTCTGATAGACAGTTTTAAAAATAGGTTCCCGTTTGGCACTCAAAAACACGTAAACCTTAGTAATTAGCATCGGGTTGAATTACTGTGCTAATCAAACATGTCCTTGTGGAAATTATAATTCATGGTACAAAGTTAGTGAATCATCTGATAACGATATGTAAACAGATTTGGTTATCTCTAGCGATTAGAGCTGTTTTATTATGTGTGTAAAAACCGTAATTACCTACAAAACGGTAAGTAATTTTCCGGTACAATTTCATGCATTTATGACCTTCGGAACCAGGTGAGTTACCCACATAATATTAACCCAGGGTTCTCGAACGAAAACCGAAGCCATTTTTGGTGCACATTATCAAGCTACTGCGATTGGTGGTTGATAATTCAGTCAACAAAGTTTTTTTTTAATATACTTTTTAAATTCACACTAACAATTACATACATACATAAACTCACATCTTTTTCCCATGGGGGTAGGCAGAAACCACAGAGCGCCACCTGCTACGATCCTTACATACTTCTTTCGCCTCGTCCATGTTTATACACCTGTTCATACAAGCACGCCGCTTTTGTTAGTCGCCTTTCACTCATCCTCTCAACATGACCGAACCATCTAAGCATACTCTTTTCTACTTTTGTCACTACATCCTCGTTTAATCCGCAACGTTCTCGTATCATTTCATTCCTCACTCTATCGTTCAAAGTTACACCACACCTAGTTCGCAAGGAACGCATCTCCACAGCATTAATCCTACTTTCATACCTCGATTGCCATACCCAACATTCACTTCCATACATAAGTGTAGGCACCAACACACCATTGTGCACAGCCAGTCGAGCCTTTTTGGACATCGACTGATTGGTTACAACCGCATGTATAGCACCATTCGTTTATTTCCCGCATTTACTCTCCTTTCCACATCAGCATCAATCTTTCCATCTCTTGTTAGCAATTATTAAAAATTATATTATTTTGTACAATTTATAAAAAGGAGCCCGCTCATAGGGTATCAAATAATAATAATACATATTATTTTTGTATTGTATGTTGTAAAATAAATGAATAATATTTTGATACACAAAAAAAAAGTAGTTTGGAAAAGTCAGTTACTACCTTTACTTTCTTTACGATTATGTTTCTATTTAAAAATGTCTATGCACAGCATTAAAAACAATGAAATATGTTTATGTTTCGTGAAATTCATGTGTGACCTCTTTGTTCCAACGCCACTTTCATACATTTTTCGTTATGTCATCGTTTGTCAGGTCACTGTCATAATAATTTAGAATAATTCACACAATGAATTTGTATTTTTATTCATACATATATATTGACATCGATGCAGCCGAATTTGTATCCTACCAATAATATTATGAATGCGAAAGTTTGTGAGGACAGATAGATGTTTGTTACTCTTTCACGCATAAACGGCTGAACGGATCTGGATGAAACTTGGCGCTGAGATAGATTGCAGTGTGGAATAATACATAGGATACTTTTTATCCCGGAAAAATGTCCAGTTCCCGTGGGATAATACATCAAACTTGACGCGGACAAAGTCGCCGGCAGAAGCGGTATTTAATAATTATGGAAACCGTGATGGCTCAGTGGTTAATTCATTCGGCTTTCATGCATGAGATTGCGGGTTCGATACCGGGCAAGTACCTACGTACCAATGTAGAAGTAGTGTACTTGTAGGTATGTAACTCATATGTACTTTCTAAGTTTATCTTGGACATCACAGACATCGGTGCAGGAAAACATTATGAAAAAACTTTGACTTATAACCAATTTAGTAAACGTAGTGACCAATGCTCGTGCCTTCTCTGTATAAGAAGAGGCCTTCAATATGGGACAATAATAGTCTGGTATTATTTATAATTAAGTTTGGATTTAGAGAAAATATAAACAATTGTCTCGTTAACCTAGTGGTGCTAAGCGCGACTGCTACGCTAGAGATCTTGTGTTCGAATCCCAGGTCGAGCAAAGTGTTATTGGGTTTTTCTATAAAATTCTCAGTAGCAGCTCGGAGTTAGGATTTGTGCCTGGTTAATGGCAATGGACTCGCCCCTTATTGCATTGGACCTAAACATACCGGCGAACTGCGAGTGTTGTTGTAATTAGTAAAAAATGTTCATTATTTAAATGACAAATACGTTCATTCCTGAAACTTACTTCTGGGACAAAAATTAAGTAGTAGTATTAAAATCATAATATAATCTTCCATAAAAAAGAAACAATATTTATAACACACGCCATCTCACAATAGAAAACAAATGACGACAAGTGATTATTATTTTTAATTACTTGCAAAGGCCACGATGCCATACAGCCACAACAGATTATAACGACAAGATTAATGTAATGTATCTTGATAAGCAAAGAGGTTAGTTCCAACGAGGTGTATTTATCTAGATTTGCTCGGTTTACTTCATGTTATTAGTTCAAAGTAACGGTTTATCTTTTCCTTGTCAGTTCTAAAAATATACGAATATATATTAATGTGGTTAGGTTGTTGTTTTAATATGGTTGTCATATTGTGACATAGATTTTCTTGTGATTATGATTTTGCAAGATTGGGCTAGTCAAGATTTTACACTTAGTTTCTTAAACGATATTAACAACACAAAAAAGCAAAGCTATTTTTGCAGCAAAGCAGCGTTTCTGTGTTCCGGTTTGAATGGTATGGGTGCCGGTGTAATTACAGGCGCATGAGACGTTTTAACTTTGTCTCTGGGATGGCAACACATTTGAAAGGCCTCTGGTATTGTAGAAGTCTATATGCAGAGGTGACTTCACATCAAATAGGCCGTCGGCTTGTTTGCCATCAAAGGATGTTTTATTTGCTCGTAAACTACTATGATTAGTTAACTAAATAATTAATAACCAATCACAGTAACTTACTTGTAGGCGTATCTATAGCCGCATGAGTAACAAACAAAGAAAAAAAAAATAGATTAACTACCTCGTTAGCCTAGTGGTCCTAAGCACGACTGCTATGCTAGAGGTCTTGGATCCGATTCCCAGGTCGAGCAAATTTTTATTGGGTTTTTATTGAAATTCTCAGTAGCAGCTCGGAGTTAGGATTTGTGCCCCGTTAATGGCAATAGGCTCGCCCCCTATTAGATGGGACCTAAACATACCGGCGAACTTTGGGTATACATTGGTTACACCTCTGCCTAACCCTGCGGGGAATACAGGCGTGACGGTATGTTGTTGTTGTAAAAAATTAAGGGGGATTCCCTTTAAAAAAAAAAACAAACGATGAAATTCTGATTCTAGGTACTCATGTCAATTTGATTTGCATACCGAACAATTTTAAAGTCTAACTGTATTAAAACAGAGTGTAATGTAATTCAATCAATATTTATATAAGGAAATTATATCTTCAGGAAGAAAGAGTTTATTCAAATCAAATTACTTTCATGAATAAAAGGAAATTCCTAATGAAGTCCAAGAGCGTTACTTCCTAATTATATGTGGACGTCCATATGTATATGTCTATGTAAAGCGTATTTTAATTAGTATTATGTGATACAGGGAACTAATATACACCCACAGTTAGCCGGTATGTTTAGGTCCCATGTAATAGGGGGCGCGCCTATTGCAATTAATCGGGCACAAATCCTAACTCCGAGCTGCTACTGAGAATTTCAAAGAAAAATATAAATAGAGTGGAATTTAAAAGTTTCAACACTTTCTGGTCGACTTGGGAATCGAACCCAAGACCTCTAGCGTAGCGGTCGCGCTTAAGACCACTAGGCTAAAGAGGTAGTTATGCAGTTGTGTGTTATTTTATTAGTATTAGTATTCGTATATTAGTATTAGAATATTAGTATTCGTATTAGTATTCGTATATTAGTATTAGAATATTAGTATTACTATAGATTAATATCAAAACGGAAATTAATCCATTACACACTTCTCAAGGCTTTCAATCTAAAATCACTTTTACTATAAACATTAACATGCGCGCGATGGAGTGAAAACAATTGGTCCATGTATTATGTATGTACTTTCTAAGAAACGTTTCATTGCATTCTTGACCTCGCGTCGAATCCTGTTCTGTATGAAATTGTCTTTGGTTTGCGAATTTCACTTGTCTCTGGTGTAAGAAAATGCAAGTTATGACTTTTTTTTATCACCGTTTACTGTTTTGATGTTTCTGTTGAGTAAATACACCGTTAATCACGACTGCTTAACGTGGAGTTAGCGGGTTCGATTCCCAGGTCGAGCAAAGTGTTTTTGTGTTTTTTCCAATACGAATTTCTCAGTAACAGTCTGGAGTTTGAAAGTTAGTGGTGTAACCCCCTTGTGTCACGTAAACTCGTTAGTCCTGCTCCTGATCTGTCCCTGGTCGTGTTAAATTTCCATCCTATTAGCCTATGAGAGCAAAGGAAGAGGGAGTGCACCTGTATTTGCGCACACATTTGTGCACTATAATACCTCTTGTACTTGGTTCGGTAGAATATTAGTACATTATGATCATTCTAACCTACTCCATCATCATCATCATCTGCTTAGTCTTTTCCCGACTATGTTGGGGTCGGCTTCCAGTCTAACCGGATGCATCTGAATGCCAGTGTTTTACATGGAGCGACTGTCTATCTGAACTCCACAACCCAGTTACTGGGCAACACGATACCTCTTGGTTAGACTGGTTGTCAGACTTCCAGGTTTCTGATTATTCGTAACGACTGTCAAAGATCTACGCATGACAGCCGGGACCAACAGATTTACGTGCTTTCCGAGGTACGGGGATGTCGCACCACCAACTTCCAAACTCCGGGCTGCTACTGAGGAAATCCTAATGGAAAAACCCAATAACACTTTTTGCCCGACCTGGGAATCGAACCCGGGACCCCACGCTTATCAATCGCGCTTGCGACCACGAGACTATCGGGGCAGTCCTAACCTACTCCCAAGTAGGTTTAATCGATCTTCCAATCTGACCATAGACAGCGAACACAAGATACAGATCAATATTTTACACGACCCACTGCCTTCTGACCTCGTGGCCAAACACACCGGTACTTTATAGCTTGTCTCTGTATACCGTTTGGATACTACTTACCCTATAAGGACATCACCGTAACGATATATTAGATGTACCTAGTGACCAGTATTGTTTGACATGCGGTGGAAAAAGGAACTAATTTTTATAATACTAATTTTGACAGTTCGCTGAGCACACAGCGACACTCTATATGTCAAAATAGGTTGGTTGTTTTTTTTTTTGCAAGTTTAGTATTCTGTAGGTGTGACGATATGTCATAGGTGTAAGTTTCCTTTTTAGTTTTTTTTTAATTTTTTTATTTGACTGTAGCGTTGTTGTTTTCTTTATGGGATCCACATAATGTTTTGAAACGGGGAATTAGCTTCACCTTTCTGACTAACTGACAGACTCTTGACAATTCAAAAGTGGCTGTAATTTGTTTATTGAAATACTAGCTTCTGCCCTCGACTCTGTCCGTGTGTAAGATGAGAATACAATAAAAGATAGCCTATGCCATTTGTAACATATTTTTTGTGATCGGACTAGTACTTCCAGAGACTACCTTCAATGAACAAACATTAAATTTCACCTCTTTATAATACTAATTACAGTTTAACTTTACCATCACGCCTGTATACCCCGAAGGGTTAGGCAGAGGTGTATCAATGTACACCCACAGTTCGCCAGTATGTTTAGGTCCCATGTTATAAGGGGCGAGCCTATTGCCATTAACCGGACACAAATCCTGACTCCGAGCTGCTACTGAGAATTTCATAGAAAAACCCAATAATACTTCTTGATCGACCTGGGAATCGAACTCTCTAGCGTAGCAGTCGCGCGCTGTTTTACTTTGACTCTATAAATATTGCAATTCCAAGTCAAATTTAAAAAAGGCCGTTAAATTTTTAAAATTATTTCTAATCACATGGAAAAAACTCCAAAAGCTTTGACATAAGAGGTATTCAAAGTCTTTGACAGCGTAAAAAAACGAATAAAAAAAATGACACTGAAATTGTTTTTATGGGTATCTGTATTATCGATTTTATCTATAACCGAATAGTTACGCAGTTTCATGGTTCCGTAGCCGTTTTTATTTAACCTTCTTACAGTTACCTACAATAATGTTAAAAAAATGATCGACCGTTGTAGTGGAGAAATTGTCATAATACGTAAACTCAAGGCTACTTTTTAAGGCCAATTCCCATAACGAAAATCATTTGAAATGTAACTTCAATCTCTCAGAGATAATTAATTTCAAAAACATGTCATAAATATATGTAAATTAGGAGTATTTTTGCCAGTTTCCGAATAAGATCAGAATGCAAATGTTCTTAGAATATACAGGAATTAAAATAAGTAAAAATTCTTAGCAACATCTCTATTATAAACTTGACTTACTTGATTTTACGTGTTACATCTTCCTATCTTCAAATTGGATTTGAACAAAATGGTTTTGCGTTGTGAAGCTCGTTTATTGAGGAAGGTTATAGGCTATACAACATCACGCTATGACACACGGGAGCGGAACAGTAATAAACACGTAACTTATCACGATTAAAAAAGGGGATTGCTATTATTAAATAAAATACAATAGACCGTTTCGAGATTTCAAATCCAAAATATGCTCAAAAAAGCTAAGATAGTTGAAGGAAGAGGGCTCCCTAAAGTTTTAATTAAGTAGATCGAACAAAATATTATTGCCAGCTTTTTTATTAAATAAAAGAATTTCTAATTACCAGACCAAAACAGTAGGACATACAGCCTCCGCCATTTCATCACACTACCCAATTCTTCCGCATACCGCCTGCATAACTTAGACCAAAATTTCAAGTCATTTATCAAACTAAAAAACTAGTACATTTACAATTACATAAACGTATGTATTACGTGTGTTGTTCCACATAATATATACGAATTGAAGGTTCCATTGTTTGTGTGTCATTGCATGCTAAAATACTATAACATATTGGGAAAGTTGTTAAGAAAAAAACTGTACAAAGTACAAGGTGGACTCGCACACGAAGGATTCCAGCGATTTCCTTCGCGTAGTTTTTTTCTCCCGCATTAAGTTACGTTTATGGTTACTGCTCAGCACCCATTGGTCGTAGTCCGTCGTGATGTTATATAGTAGTAGTTAGTAACCGGCCTGCTTGTATGTACAGATGAATGAACGTGGTCAAGGCGAAAGGAGTATGTAAGGATCGTAACAGGTGGCGTTCTCTAGTTTCTGCCTACCCCCATAGGAAAAAGGCGTGAGTGTATGTATGTATTTATGAATCTCTCCGATTGTGTCAGATTGCCGTTCGAATGCACCTGTGTTTGCGCAAACACTGGTGCACTATAATATTTCCGGCGTACTTGGCTAGTCTTCATTAAGATTAGCCGCCGTGGCCGGAGTCGGTCTGTAGAATAACAAGTACATACGTATTTAAAAACGCAGCTAAAAGCTAATTTGACGTAAAAACAAAAGAAGATCAACTTGTAACTAAATTACAAAAGTTTTTCTTAAAATCACTCGTTCATACATTTTGGGACACCTATTTACGACAATCGGGCGTTTCCATGTCCGACGCGATAATGGTACAGGTTCTATCCCCGATCGCGTGCCGTCTCGAGGAATTTTAATACTTTTTTTTCCTTCCTTCGTTCAGTACAGGTTTTTTGGTTGAATATTTTGGAGATCGGGTGTCGGAATTTAAGCTCCAAATGGATTATTTAAACCTGTTATGGGTCATGGTTATTGTTACTTTATATTAATGTGTTGTTTTTGTGCATTTGTGAAATACGAATTATAATTCTGAGCGTATTTTTAAATACACTGTTACTGAAAGTTGATGTCAAATAGTAAGGACTTTTAAATTTACTCTATTTTTATTTGCCTCGTTGGCCTAGTGGTCCGAAGCGTGACTGCTACGCTAGAAGTCTTGGGTTCGATTCCCAGGTCGAGCAAAAAGCGTTATTGAGTTTTTCTTTGAAATTCTCAGTAGCAGCTCGGAGTTAGGATTTGTGCCCGGTTGATGGCAATAGGCTCGCCCCCTATTACATGGGAACTAAACATACCGGCGGACTGTGGGTGTACATTGGTACACCTCTGCCTAACCCTTTGGGGAATACAGGCGTGATGCTATGTGTGTATGTAAAAATCATCCACAACATAGTAGTTCATATTGGTATTTTAATTGTAAGCTGTGAAGTAACCAGAAATAAATAAAATATCTCCGTGCTTTGTACACGTAGTTTACTCAAAAATGTTAAGTCATAAATCCATATAAGATAGTACACTTCGGCTTTTTGCTCAGTTGGAAGTCAAGAAGCGTGAGAATGTTTATCATTATGCATCTCGTTAATTAGATTTGTAGAATATACGTGCGACTCACTTAATTAGAGTTTACTATTAATTAATGGTATTATGCAGTTTAATCGTACTGTTTATGTAGTTATTTGGTGGATGACACCATTGAACAATAATTCCAAGACACAACTTCACAAAAAAAAAGCAGTTTATTTTAGCCCTGAAAACCCGATGAATTTTTAAATAACTATTAAAATTCGATTTTTAGTTGCTCTGAAATCAATAAATAGTTAGTGAATTGAGATGACAAAAGTGACGACGTGGTTTAGTATTGTCATACATATCTACGGGGAAATCGCAATTTTGACAGCTCGTAAAAAGTACGTCAATTGATTATCGGTGTCATCTACCCAATTAACTATCTACTGCAGCTGAAATACATGGCTAGTATACGTGACCAAACGACCCCCTTAAACTCCCTATGGAAATGTCATCTATTTTAGAGAAATTTGTCAACTTATCAACCTTAAAAAATAAAAAATGAAAGAAATAAAATCTAGTCCTAGTGGTCCTAAGCGCGTCTGCTTCACTCAAGGTTTTGAGTATAATTCCCAGGTCAAGCAAAATGTTATTGGGTTTTTCGATAAAATTCTCAGCAGCAGCTCGGAGTTAGGATCTGTGCCCGGTTAATGGCAATACGCTCGCCCGCTATTACATGGGACCTGCGAACTGTGGGTGTACATTGGTACACCTCTGCCTAACCCTTAGAGGAATACATGTTTGATGGTAGATATGTGTGTTATGTGTTAAATTTAAGAATCAGACTAATAATTACCTCTTCATCATCATTATCATCATCATATCAGGTCCAGGGCGTCCACTGCTGGACATAGGCCTCCCCCATAGATTTCCAATGGGTCCGGTTGGAAGCGGCCTGCATCCAGCATTTTCCTGCTATCTTTATCAGGTCGTTAAGATATCGAACCTCTTACAAACAAACAAAAAAACTAAACTTCTTTGCACTATTTGTATCTATAGAAGCATAAATAATACCATAGAGGTAGTGCGTACTAATAATACCTACATCTTATGACCGCTAGAAAAACGATCAAAGACCACAGATAAAAAAGTAGTTCTTTATTTAAATGCTGTGTTTGCTTGCCAGTGTCAGACTAACTATCAACTTGATTGCCATGAGCTCATCGTGACGTCATTGGGCACGATCTTCCTTTTACTTGTTTTTTAAATTGTATACATATTTAAACATGAGAGGGAATGTATGTTGGTACAGTCAGCTTCATTAATTGGTTGCCCCTCTTGTATTAAAATTCATTCGAAAAGGGGGTAACCAGTTGATGACGCTGTCTGTACCAGCTATGGTATGAGGTTGCCGTAAAAAAGATAAATCTATATATGTATACTATTATTCTATAGAGGAAATATTTGTATGTATATAACGAATAAACTCAAAAACTACTGGACCGATGTCAAAAATTCTTTCACCATTAGAATATATGAGATAGCTACGTTTTCCCCGATAAACATGGGCTATAAAAAATCACGCTACGACTCACGGGAGCGGAGCAGTAATCAAAGACGTAATTAAACGCGGGTGAAATAGGCTACCCGGACGGTTTTTGATTGATAGATTTTCAGAATTTACCTTTTTTAAAGAACAGAATCGCCCAGTTGCCTATGCGGTTGCGATGTCGCGCGACTGTATCACTGTGTGCGTGCGGGTTCATCACCCCGCCTGCCTAAACCCAGCGGCAAGATGGCTAGTTCGAATTCAAAAATTAACTGTTACTAATAATCCGTGTTCCTCCTAATGCCCTTTGCGTTCTAAGGCCGCGTTAAATAACAGCGTTAATCGACATTTATTGCTGACTGTTTTCTGTTGATTCTGCAAATTATTTCGTTTCTTTGTTCGCTTCAAAATGCTTCGTAACCCAATAGAACGGTCTCATCGCCCGATTTGTCAAGCACTTGGCCGACTTACGGTATCGAGTCGCCAATTATAGAGAATCGATTCTTCCGGAAAATCGATATCAGCGGTTGCGTAATCGGTATCAAGTGCGATTCGGGTTGCAACGATTTTGAGTGAAGTCCGTGATATTTTGGTGTCCTTGACTTATCACCTGCCTACTCATTGTTGTAATTGTAGTTGAGGAATTAATGCAAGCTTAGTTATTGATAAATGCCTTATGTTTTTAGTTTTCTTAGTAATTTAAGCAAGTCCAAGCATTTAAGTAAGCTTAAGTAACTGCCTCGTTGGCGTAGTGGTCCTAAGCGCGACTGCTACGCTAGAGGTCTTGGGTTCGATTCCCAGGTCGAGCAGTGTTATTGGGTTTTTCTATGAAATTCTCAGTAGCAGCTCGGAGTTAGGATTTGTGCCCGGTTAGTGGCAATAGGCTCGCCCCCTATTACATGGGACCTAAACATACCGGCGAACTGTGGGTGAACATTGTTACACCTCTGCCTAACCCTTCGGGGAATATAGGCGTGATGGTATGTTATGTGTTTAAGCAAGTCCGTAATATAAAGTTGCTTTTGCAACAAATTGAATTTAAACTTTGATAGTCTGCTATTTCTTCACCTCTGTTAGCAGCCGGCGTGGAAAGAGTCGCTCTGTGAATTTAGGTGAAGCTTAAGGTAAGCAATCATCCCACCAATGATAGGTATTAACAAATCAAACTTAAGCTCACGTCATTTAAATTCCTCAAGGTATTTTTACAGAATAGCATTGCAATTCATTCATAAATGTATAAATTTTGAAATAGGGGTTTAAAATTATTGTACCTACTTAATTATCCATTGTCATTTAATTTAGAACCAAAATTATCGATCGACGAAACTAAAGTCCAATGGCAGCCTTAAAAAATGTTTTGTATGTAATAGCTAGATTCTTGAGGAACAGTATAGGCTTGATATTATCACGCTACGTCCTACGGGAGCGGAGTAACCAAAGATGTAACTTAACGCAGATGAAATCGAGATGTTACCTTTTAAATTAAAAAAATAATAATGACGGCATTCAGTCTAAATAGCAACTTAAACGCATCTTAAGCTTATAAGTTATCTCTCACTTATCTAATACTTAGACACCATACAACACTGAGCCACCATACATTAACCTTTTTCATACAAATCAGCGCAGGCACAATCAGCAGACTAGAGAAACGCATGGAGCTGTTTGTAACTAACAATTTGCGGCCTTTCGCCAGTGCTGACCCCTGGTGGCGAAAGCTGGCAAGGTCGCAACTATTGATATGTTCGCCGCTCTGTGTTTATGTGCAGGCGCAGGTGCATTTAAGACTAGTTATAGTAATTCCACGAGTCGTGAGCACAAACTTCAAGTTAATTTTTGGATGTTCGGGGTCCTCACTGGGTTTTTTGGGTCACCGAAGCGGAACGCGATTGGTCCGAATGTCAGACCGATCATGCCCAAAAACCCAAAAATTAACTTGACGTTATATATAGAAGCCATTGTTTCAGTAAAAAAAACAATTGTGTTTAAAATTGGAGAGTGTGATGTTGAATTCATTGTTATGAAGAATGGAATATTGTTCTTGATCTTGTGAGATCTTTTGGATGGTGAAAGATCTACGAATGACAGCCGGGACCAACGGCTTTACGTGCTTTCCGAGACACGGGGTGTCACACCACCAACTTCCAAACTTCGGGCTACTACTGAGCAAATCATAATGGAAAAATCTAATAACACTTTTTGCCCGACCTGGGAATCGTACCCGGGACCCCACGCTCATCAGTCGTCATCATCTATACTTCTATACTAATATTGTAAAAGGAAAGATTTTTTGTTTGTTTGTAACGCAGAGGGTTCGAAACTACTGGACCGATTTTAACCAGTTTTTCACCAATAGATAGCTACATTATTCCTGAGTAACATAGGCTATATAACATCACGCTACGACACACGGGAGCCGAGCAACAATGAAAAACATAACTTAGCGCAGTTGAAATAAACCATACGGACGAAATCGCGAGCAGGTCGCTACTTTAAAATTTAAAAAAATCGTATCTTTCATTCATAGCCCCATATAAAATCCCATTCGCACCAGGACACAGCCTAACCTAATCAGTGCATCCAGTAGCACTGCTAACCCCAAGTACCGTAAGCATGTAGGCTGTGTAAAAACAAAATGCGCGATTCAATAGGAATGTGACCGGTTGAGCTAGCCTTGGTTGGAGGGCAACTAGTGGACAATGTTGGTGGAGACTAGCTGGGCCGATTACACAGGTTGCTTGTTGTGCAAACTTGTATTTTAAGCTAGTAATATTGTGCGCAAGGATAAGGTTATGGCGTGCGGTTGTTTTAGTGAATGAAGATGGGGTTTACGAGAATCTATGTTGAATATTACGAGGTATAACTATTGGTAATTGCCTCGTTAGCCTAGTACTGCTACGATAAAGGTCTTGGGTTCGATTCCCAGGTCAAGTCGATTTATTGGGTTTTTCTATAAAACTCTCAGTAGCAGCTTGGACTTAGGATTTGTGCCCGGTTAATGGCAATAGGCTCGCCCACTATTACATGGGACCCAAACATACTGGCGAACTGTGGGTGTACATTGCCTGTATGCCTCTGTCTAACCCTTTGGGGAATACAGGCGTGATGGTATGTTGTGTTACAACTATTGGTCAATAGAAATGAATGAAATTGAAGCGTCTGTTTATAATGTCAAAATAACAGATTTTTACCAAACACATGGCGAATTTCTACACGGTACTTTAACAAAAAAGCATATTTATTTTTTGTATCTGTTCCCGCTGATGTCCGAAATGGCAATTTTTTTTTTTATTAAACGAGGTGTGGCTGTTGTATTACTGCTACCAGTAAATGATTTATTGTGATCGCCGCTTGATTGATTAGAGATCGCCGCCAAACCCTGCAGCTGTAATGAAATGCAGGATTTGTTTTTGGGCGATCTCCATTATTTCATCCGGTCCCAATAGGCGTTTGCCCAGATGGTTGTTGCGCTTGTCAATTAGTGCTCTGCATCTCCCCAGGAGATGAAGTGGCTGGATCAATTTTGATTTTCACTGGCAGATGACTGATTTATAAGGAGTAACTTGGCTAGCTTAATTTTAGAAAAAGTATTATACATTTCCCCGAACGAACTCACGGGCATCAGATAGTCTATCAATAAATTCAGAAATATTCAATTTAAGAAACTCAAAACTCAACAAACAACTGATTGTGCTTGAATCACGACCATGAAGCTGTGCTCAGTTCAATGGAGTGATGCAACTGATGACGTCACATCCGCTAAATTAACACCTTCACCAAGTTATGTACTGGTCAGACTTGAACTGTATTTCTATGGCTTTGTATGAAGACCCGCAAAAGTCCTTTGGCTGCTGTTTTTTATTTGTATGACTAAGGACGAACATAGAGTAAATCTAGTAATTTAGAGCTCTTTGTGAAAGAGCTCGTCCTAGAAAGTACTACCACCATACCTATTTCTGCCGCAAAGCAGCGTGGCTGTGTTACGCATTGAAGGGTATGGGTGCCGGTGTAATTACTGGCACATGAGACATTCCAATTTTGTCTCTGGAAGAGCAACACATTTGCAAGGCCTCTGACATTGCAGATATCTATAGGCAGCGGTAACCACTTAACATCAAACCGTCGCATTGTTGGCCATGCAATGATAATAAAAAAAAAATATCTGTGGAAAAAAGAATTACGTTGACATTGACAGAACAACTGTCAAAAATTTAAATTATATACGCAAGTTAGGACTTGCACTACGTATAAAAGTTTGGTTAATTCCGCCCTTTATTAACAAACTACTTGAGTGCTCTTAACAAGACTGATAAACTTGTTTTAACAAGTTGCCCTTTTGTTTTTTTTCCAACATTAGTGAAAATACTTTGAAATATTTTAGCGTAAAGTTGCTAAGTAAGAATGGCTGGTTGTTTTGCATCCATACGCTAAAATATAATAAATATTAAGTACTTATTGGAACCGCGGCGTCACGCGTACTATGTTGTAACATTTCACAATTTACGCGTTATTTTAAGCCGTTTTTGTGTTGATGTTTATATGCAGGTTTATGTATAAATATACAAATAAATAAAATTGAAGTGTCTATTTGTTTGTTATGTCACAATAACAGGTTTTACTAAATGGAAATGAATGTTAACGGTTACGGTACTAAAACAAAAAAATATATATTTTTGTCTGTTTGTTCGATCCGGGTAATCTCCTAACCGGCTGAACCGAATTTGACGAGGCTTTCACTGGCGGATTTGGTTATTTTTCTTACTCCTCCGCTCATCTTTTCTGATTAATTTCGTTGCGGGATCCAAGACAGTTATATCGTTTCTCCAGGACTCGTCGAGCTTTATTGCCTTGGCGGTCTTCTGGCGGTCTCCACTGATGATTCTGGCTTACAGAAGTTGCCGTGGTTGGGCGGTGGTTGATTGGTGGGGCGGGCTTTTACTGGCAAATAGCTGATATTACAATGAGTACTTTTAATTAGACAGACGAATTATGGACACGAGCAAATTCTGTTTGGTCAACTGTTTTAAACAAGTAGTGATCAGGTGAAGTGAGTTTAAAAATCGTGATGTTAGGTGTTGACAACTCACTTTACCTAAATTCACCAAAGGAATACTTAATTATTGTTAATAAAACAATCACCAAAAACATCTAAAAATAAATACTAAGAAATGCTACAATAATATTCATTTCACAGCATCTTACAAAGGTATAGCTCAATACGCTCTGACAATGTCAATACCAATCCATATTCAATACAGTGTAACATTGAGTGCAAGATAATGGCAGCACGCAGTTTTCTCTCACGTCCCGCTAGAGGTCGCGGGTGACGCATTGGTGCTAAGGTGGGTAGGGCTAGCAATCACTGCTGATTGCTAATTAGTATTGCATATCAATCAAAGGTTTCAATCTTTAGAGACATGTTGGTAATGTTTAGGAATGCTGAAGGTTTGACATGTTATTTTAGATTTATCGATTAAAATTATATATAAAAAAAAAAAAAAAAAATATACACTCACGCCTGTATTCCCCGAAGGGTTACTGAGATTTTCATAGAAAAACCCAACAGCACTTTTTACTCGACCTGGGAATCGAACCCAAAACCTCTAGCGTAGCAGTCGCGCTTAGGACCACTAGGCTACCGAGGCAGTTAAAACTTAACTTTATTGAATAGTGAAAAAATGGTTGTCGTGTATTGTTTTTCTTAGGAATAAAAAGTCAATCTTTTTATATAAATATATAGTTCTCTAGTTTGAATTCTTTCTTTTTTGTAATCAAAAGACGATCACAAAATAATTACGTTTATGATAGTATTTATCCCACTAATATTATAAATGAGAAAGTTTGTTAGGATGTATGGATGTTTGTTACTAGCTTCAACTTTTTGTACGAGTAACTTCTTAACAATTCAAAAGTGCCTGTAAATGGTCTAATTGAAATAAATGTTTTGACTTTGACTTTGACCTTGACTTTGACTCTATCACGGTTAAACGGCTGAACGGATCTGGATAAAATTTGGCACTGAGATAGATTGTAGATATAAGATACTTTGTATCCCAGAAAAATATACGGTTCCAGTGCGATAATATTATATAAAATTTTACGCAGAGGAAGTCGCACACAGAAGCTAGTTACCTTTAGAAAATGAACGAATGAATGATGATGATGATGTTTAGTTCTACATAGAGTTTTAAATATTAAGATTTCTTCTGTTGATTATTTTTTTAAATAATTTCATATAAATCATTTCTGTTATAAAAATGCATGCAAAGTCACAGCGAAAGGCTGGATTACGAACAATGTGTGCAGTTGCGTTTTTCCTTGATTTTTATTATCCAATAAAAACATTTCAATACGACCATAACGAGATGAAACGAATCGATTAAATATTTCTGTATTAGATTATTATTAAATCGATAAACGCAATAGTAAAAACAGTCTTTTTTCAGATTTCTCGAATTCAATGCTGAATGTCATGTGTTCTTCAAAACTGTCCGTTTTTATCCTGCTGGAAGATAAAATAGGTTTTCTTTTTACATTTTTATCGACCGTATAAATTGTATAAAAAAGATTATTTTATTCGTTGGCCATGTAATTCTGGCCTATTGTGTAAGAGCAAATTATTTTTAAGTGCTACGTTATGTTCTTATGAAAAAACTCTCAGCAAAAACCTGTCTCATTTAGACTCTGCCCCTTCCCGAAATTTATACCCGATTCGGATCCGGATCCGAATATTTTTTTAATGCGGATATACCAACATACCATTACGTCTGTATTTCAGAGGTGTACTAATTTACACCCACAGGTCGCCGGTATGTTTAGGTCATCGGTTTAATTCGGATATCTGATAGTTTCGATTCCCGTTACGATATGCATAACATTCCTCGTTTAGTTTACAAACAGAAGAAGTAAAAATCAATAACTAGTTACTTTAATAAGCTCTGAACGGCCTCGGTAGCCTAGTGTTCCTAAGCGCGACTGCTACGATAGAGGTCTTGGGTTCGTTTCCCCGGTCGAGCAAAAAGTGTTATTGGGTTTTTCTATGAAATTCTCAGTAGCAGCTCGGAGTTAGGATTTGTGCCCGGTTAATGGCAATAGGCTCGCCCCCTATTAAATAGGACCTAAACATACCGGCGAACTGTAGGTGTACATTGGTACACCTCTGCCTAACCCTTCGGGGAATACAGGCGTGATGGTATGTTATTTAATAAGCTCTACGATAAACCGTTACGATATTAAAATATTCACTACTGTGTGCGTTCGTAACTAAATAGCAGTATTAAAATACTGCAATTTTTTTTGTATGTATTCTATTAACTAGCGAACTGCCCGCGACTTCGTCCGCGTGGCTTATCTCACCGGCGTTAAGTTACGACTTTCGTTATTGCTCCGCTCCCGCGAGCCGTAGCGTGATGGTATATAGCCTATTTTTTTTTTAATGGGACAAGCCCGTCACGCTATTCCCAACCACTGCAACTTCTGTAAGCCAGAATCAACAGTGGAGACCGCCCGAAGAGCGCCGAGGCAATGAAGCTCGACGAGTCCCGGAAAAACGAAATAACTGCCTATAACTGTCTGTCTGTCTATCGGTATATAGCCTATGTTACTCAGGAATAATGTGGCAACCTATTGGTGAGAAAATGGTTAAAATCGGTGCAGGAGTTTTGGAGCCTATTCGTTACAAGCAAACTAACAAAATCTTTCCTCATAATAATATTATAATAAAGTATAAATTAATATAGATAGGTGTCACCCACAATGTAATATTCAACGGTTAGGGCTCGAATTTTAAAAACCTGGACTTATCCATACTTACATAACACACCATCACGCCTGTATTCCCCGTATGGTAAGGCAGAGGTGTACCAGTGCACACCCACAGTTCGCCGGTATGTGTAGGTACCATGAAAAGGCGAGCCTATTGCCATAAACCGGGCACAAATCCTAACTCCGAGCTGCTACTGAGAATTTCATAGCAACACAACACAATAACAGGCTGGTATTATGATTACTACATGTAAAAATATCGAACTCATAGCACCAACAAATAAAAAAAACTCTAGTTACAAAAATCTCTCAAACCAATAATTTGGAAATTTGTTTTTTTTTTATTTTTTATAGTCAAATGTAATTTAAGAAATACTCCGTGCGTAAAATATTTCTGTCACTTCTATCTTCAGAATATGAATACCGCTCTTTCATGCCGATACGTTGAATCAATCAATCAATTATTTGAATCGTTGATTGATTGATTGACCCGTTGCGTTCGCGCTCCGATGGTTTCGTCGGAACTAATTTTGAATTATGACGCTAGAATTGAGTTGGTAATGTAAACCTGTTTATTAATTGTTCTTTTTGAATTCAAAAGATGTGTATTTAAAAACGGTTTTAATTGTAATTATGAAATGGAATGTTAGTATGACGGATAACTAAAGCTACTAGCTTGGGTTCGATTCCCAGGTCGAGCAAAGTGTTATTGAGGTTTTAAATGAAATTCTCAGCGGCGGCCTGGAGTTAGGATTTGTGCCTGGTTTATGGCATTAGGCTCGCCTCCTATTAAATGGAACCTACACATAACGGCGAACTGTGGGTGTACGTTGGTGTACACGTCTGCCTAACCCGTCGGGGAATACAGGCGTGATTGCAAAAATTCTTGCACTAATAGAAGGCTACACTATTGCTGAGTTTCTTTGGATATGCTTTATGATAATTCGCTTCTGCCAGCGACCTCGTTCGCGTAGTTTATTTCTCCCGCATTAACTTACGTTTTTGGGTACTGCTCCGCACCTATTGGTATTAGCGTGATGTTATATAGCCTATAGCCTTTCTCGATAAATGAGCTATCCAACACAAAAAGCTTTTTTCAATTCTAACCAGTAGTTCCTGAGATTAGCGTGTTCAACCAAACAAACAAACTCTTTAGCTTTATAATATTAGTATAGATGTACTTAACTTCTACGCGCAGGAAGACGCGGGCCGAAGCTAGTTAATAATATATAAATATATATAAAAAAATATACCATCACGCCTGTATTCCCTGAAGGGTTAGGCAGAGGTGTAACAATGTACACCCACAGTTCGCCGGTATATTTAGGTCCCATGTAATAAGGGGCGAGCATGTTGCCATTAACCGGGCACAAATCCTAACTCCGAGCTGCTACTGAGAATTTCATAGAAAAACCCACTAACACTTTTTGCTCGACCTAGGAATCGAACCCAAGACCTCTAGCGTAGCAGTCGCGCTTAGGACCACTAGGCTACCGAGGCAGTAGTTAATAATATGTGAATAATATTTCTCCGATGCACACGTCATTGATCGTTGCTTGCTGCGTCGGCGCCGGGGGCGAGGTCGACAACATTTTAATAAATTCTACAGCCATATTTCACTATTAATTCCTGATTCTTTGTTGTCTTTGTTTGAAGAATGTGTAATAATTATTGATTATGTTTTTCTCAATTTTATTGATTAGAAATCTTAGTGAAGGTTCCCTATAGAAAGTGGTCACTGCCATCTATAAACTGATAGATACCAGGAACACTAATCCTCGGTTTCTCAATGAACAATTATTGTAATGAATTGTCAAGCGGACTGTGATTGGTCGTTGGTAATTCTGTCAGCCAATCACAGCATTTTATGCGCACTTGACAATTTGTCATATTAGTTTTTTGTTTGAAGAACAGCGGGTAACACAAACTAAAAAACTAAACCGAGAATTAGTTTGTAATACAAAGATGAATTATAAAATGTCATTAAAAATTGATATATTTATATTCTGTATTGTCCCATTACTGGGCAAAGGTCTCCTCCATAGCCTTCCTCTGGCTGCTGGTTGTTCGTAAGAGATACCGCGCCCTTGGAACGCAAAGGACACAAGAAGGAACATGGATGGGTTTTAGTCAGTAAAAGTCTGACGCTCCCTCCCGCCCCGCCCAGGGCGGGGGAAGTCATTTGAAGATATCACATCCCAAAAAAAACATTGCCTTCCTCTCATCATTTGTAATTTAATTTTGTATAAACTAATTCTGAGTTAAGTTTTTGGTGCAGGTGGGCTCATGTGGTTTGTCGATGCATTATCAACCTTAGAGACAAAGCTATAATCTATAATAATATTATAAAGCTGAAGAGTTTGTCTGTTTATTTGTTTGGTTGAACGCGCTAATCTCAGGAACTATTTCTTACAATTCAAAATTTTTTTTGTGTTGGATAGTCCATTTATCAAGGACTATAGGCTATATAACATCACGCTACGATACACGAGACGGGAGCAGTAACCAAAAACGTAACCTAATGCGGGTGAAAAAACTACGCGGACGAAGTCGCGAGCAAAAGCTAGTGTCCTATATTATTCTAATTGACACTGTTTTAAATTTCGCATTTGGACATATTTCGTTTTGGAATGTATTGACACCGACTGAAAATAAACATTACTATCGACACTTCTCCACAGTCTATCTAATCTTTTAAAAACATTTCCTGTCACGAATCTTAAAGGAATTCCCGAAATTCCATCTTTATCTTTTACTTAGATATTTCGAAATGAGTAAAAAAATGCCTTACCCAATACTGATAGTATTTGGAAGTGAAAAATTCCTGATCTGTCACCTGTCACTTTTTTTATGATGATGATTTTATAACGTACTTAAATTATCTGTCATCTGTTATCTGTCATGTTTCATATAACTATAATTTCGTAATGTCTACATTCCGATGAGGATATTCGACAATCATCATCTACTTAGTCTTTTCCCAACTATGTTGGGGTCAGTTTCCAGTCTAACTGAATACAGCTGAGTACCAGTTTTTTACATGGAGCGACTGCCTATCTGACCTCCACAACCCAGTTAGTGGGCAACATGATACCTCTTGGTTAAAATGGTTGTCAGACTTCCTGGCTTCTGACTATTCGGAAATCGATATACAGAATGTTTGGACCTAAAAGGGAGATACAAAGAGTCAAGTAGAATCCGTTGAACTTTAAATGCTGCACTGTTATTCTGTAAGAATCTCCATCGGTGAATTTGGGTGATATGAGTGCGTGTTGTGAGTGGTCAACTCTTACCATTAGGCAGAACGACAGCTCAGTTGCCAAAATTCGTCGAACGAGATTTTTGCGGAATACACTGGCTGAAATATCATGCTGGCCCAGTGGTTAAAGCGCCTGGCTATTATGGATGAGGTTGCAGGTTCGAAACCGGGCAAATACCAATGCCCACCAAATTGGTGAAAGAAAACATCTTAGGAAACATATACTTGTTAAAAATATGAGTTTGAAATCGCCAAATCAAGCATGGTGATCAATGCTCTGTACATACATACATACATACATACCATCACGCCTGAATTCCCCGAAGGGTTAACAAGCCCGCCACACTATTCCCAACCACTGCAACTTCTGTAAGCCAGAATCAACAGTGGAGACCGCCAGAAGAGCGCCGAGGCAATGAAGCTCGACGAGTCCCGGAGAAACGATAAAACTGTCTTGGATCCCGCAACGAAATTAATCAGAAAAGATTAGCGGAGGAGTAGGAAAAAATATTGTTTCCACTTCCCTCCAAACAAGCAGGAGACAGAACAGAACTAGGCCAATAGGCACAAGGGGATATTTACAACTGGGAGAAGCCCAGATTGCCAAGCACCACGGTTTGCAATTGTTACTAACTTAGTGGGTCCTAATGTGAGCTGTTACATTTGATTCCAGTAATAGGTATGGCAAAAACGCCTGAACGCACGGAAATTAGTTCTAGTTTCTACGAGGTCCGCGTAATAAACTACACCGGATGTAACCAGTATACTGTCTAACATTATATTTCGTTCATTCTGCCAAAGATTACACTCCCATAAAATGTGATGAGCAGACTGTTCATATTCACAGTCAGATGTAGAACATTGACACAAGGGAGAAGCAACAAGCTTGAAAGAAAACAATTTACTCTTAAAGTTGCCGTGACCTGTGAGAAATTGGGCAACACAGTGGTCCACCTCCAGCCATGTTCTGGCCAGCCGTTCACGAACTGAGGGAAAGAACTGATGGAGGTGCCGGCCCTTAATGGAATTATCCCACCTACATTGCCATTCGGATAAAAGTTCCTCCCAGACGTCAGTCTGCGGTTTAAATAATCTAGAGATCTTAGCACGGTCCCGTTGTGTTAGAAAGCTTGCGTCCATGGTCTCTCGCGCAGAATAGTACATTGCAGCACGTCGCTGCACCTCAAGATCTACTGGAAGTACACCTGCAAGTACTGGTAGGGCCTCAGTACTAACGGTCCTATACGCTTTGCATAAAAATATTAAAGCTAACCGTTGACTTTGTAGCAATTTACGTCGTACCGCCCCTATGGTGGCCCTATCGGCCCAAACAGGTGCACCGTAGCACATACAACCTAGGTAAGTAGCCCCATAAATAGTTTTTAAAGTTAAGAAGGATAAACCCCAAGTAGCTTTAGATATTCTCGTTAGGGCATAAAAATTTTTTTTGGCTTTTTCTCCTACAGTTTTAATGTGGTCAATAAATGAAAAGTTCTTCTCCAAGATCAAACCAAGATAGCACACGGATTGTTTTCGTTTAACGGGAACATTATTAAATTTAATACTAGGCCATGACTTAAGATTACCCTTTAAAATGAGTTGATAGGTCTTTTGCGGTGCAAAGGTTAAACGGTTTCGATCGCCCCACTGAGATATTAAACGTAGGCATGTGTCAGCTAAATTCTCAAGTCCAGCCCGAGTACTTGACTGAATGAGCAGAAGGCCGTCGTCCGCGTAACCGGTTAAGGAACAGCCGCATGGAAGTGGAATCGCGAGGAAATCATCAAAACCTAAATTCCATAAATAAGGACCGAGAACCGAACCTTGAGGACATCCCATGGTTAGCGACTTCGTTGCGGAATAATGTCCAAGTTTGAGCTTCGCGGAACCATTTAGAAAGTAAGAGCAAACAAGAGAATAGATGTTTCTGTAGCAACCACGGGTTTTCATTTTAAGTAGAAGCATAGGCCACCATGCGTTATCAAAAGCCCCAGAAATATCGAGGAAGATCCCAATTACATATTTATGTTCGGATGAATTAACAGCGTTTCTAACAGAAAGGGCCGCGTCGACAGTAGATTTACCTATTGTGAAACCGAATTGATTGTTATGAAATTTTGGCCCGTCCGGTAGCAAGCGTGGTACTATAAGGCGCTCAAGTAGTTTTCCCAAAGATGGTAGTAGGGTTATGGGTCGATATGACTTTGGATCGTCCGGGGGCTTGTCGCCGCTCTTTGGAATTATCCGTATAAAGCCATGTCGCCAAATTCGAGGAAAAATGCCTCCCGCAATGCATCGGTTATAAACAGTTAAGATCGCGTCTGCCGCTGTTTTACACGCTTCTATGATCATTCTATTAGATATTTTATCTTCCCCTGATGATTTATTGAGCGGTAGCCTTCTGACCACATTTATGAACTCGTCAGTAGATGGTAGATCTGACGCTGGTGATTCAGGTGGCACAGCAGCCCACTCTCTAATCTGTTGGTGGTATTCGCTGTCGCTGGCCGCTGAATCATCGGGTATAAGGGAATTGAGAAGAACTTCCGTCGTTTCTTCGATACCGGTGGTATGTTTATTATTAACTTTAATGTTTTCAATGTATGCAAGGTCGACCGTCGATCGTCGTCCCCGAAGGGTTAGGCAGAAGTATACCAATGTACACTCACAGTTCGCTGGTATATTTAGGTCCCATGTCATAGGAGGCGAGCCTATTATCCATGATGCCCTGTAGTAAGACAATAATAGTCAAGTATTTTTTAAAGCCTCGTTTATTAACAACTCATTGTAGTATAGTACAAAATCTAGTGCGCGTGCCTCTGCGCAAGCGCCGGTCGTTGACAGCGCATGCACGCCGCTTACCGCTTGCCTTTTTATTTAGCAACCTTCAACAACAAAGCGTTGTTTGTTAGGTAACAGGGAGAAGTAAGCTAAGTACGCAGACATTTTGATTTAGTAGGCAATTGTTTGGATGTAGTATTTAGGAAGATTTTATTTGTGACTTTATTAAAATAATTGATGACTTCAATATATATATAGCCGGGTATAAGCTATCTTTATACCCCTCATCTCCGACATCGGTGAAAGAAAACATCGTGAGGAAACCTGGACTTGTAATTAATATAAATCTGAAGTCGTAATAAAGTAAGTCAAGTACGTAAGTCGTAGTGTAATTATAATAATTATATTACAATAAGTGTAATTGTAATTATTATTATTAAATCAGTTACGTCTTTGGTTACTGCCCCGCTTCCGTTGGTCGTAGCGTGATGTTTTATAGGTACAAACCTTCCTCTTGAATCATCCTATCTAATGATTTTTTTTTTTGGGGAGTGGTAAATCATCATATAACTTCTACCGCCCTGGGCGGGGCGGGAGGGAGTGTCAGACTTTTACTGACTAAAAACCACCCATGTTCCTTCTTGTGCCCTTTGCGTTCCGGGGGCGCGGTATCTCTTACGAACAACCCGCAGCCCCGGCAAATCCTATCTAATAATGAGAACCGCATTCAATTTAGTTGCGTAGCTGATAAAATCTAAGCATACAGACTATTTGGAGATAGTAATTTAGTTATTTTGCGCTCGCAATTTGCACAAACTTTGGTTGCCTGAAAAGTGCTTGCAAATTTTAAGTATATATCACTTTTTGCTATCTGCTGAATGACCATTGGTCTCGTGGTCGCAAGCGCGACTGATGAGCAAGGGTTCGATTCCCAGGTTGGGCAAAAAGTGTGATTGGGTTTTTCCATTAGGAATGGCTTAGTAGAAACCTGGAGTTTGGAAGTTGCTGGTGTGACACCCCCCGTGTCTCGGAAAGCACGTAAAGCTGTTGGTCCCGGCTGTTATTCGTAGATATTTGACAGTCGTTACGGATAGTCAGAAGCCAGGAAGTCTGACAACCAGTCTAACCAAGAGGTATCGTGTTGCCCAGTAACTGGGTTGTGGAGGTCAGATAGGCAGTCGCCCCATGTAAAACACTGGTACTCAGCTGTATCCGGTTAGACTGGAAGCCGACCCCAACATAGTTGGGAAAAGGTTAAGCAGATGATGATATAACGTTTTGCTTTTCCTGCAAATTTTAATAGTGCAATGACTGTTCATTTGGACTCTCTAATCCATTAGTGTTAATTTTTTGCTGACAGTTCGCTAGTTCTCAGTATTTTGATTTTTTGTAAGGTGTATATACTTTGTAGTGGTAAACATACTAACAGCAACCGTAGCTTCTGGTATGTTACCCAATTTTGCACCTTATTCTTTTGTGATTACGACACATAATTAACTTATTTAAAAGCTGAGGCAAAACGGAAACGGGAAGTTGTTTGATTCTTTAAAAGTAGATACTACATTTTTAACTTTTTAGATGACGTTATATTTTAAACTGCCTCGTTATCCTAGTGGTCCTAAGCGCGACTGGTACGCTAGAGGTCTTGGGTTCGATTCCCGGGTCGAGCAAAAAGTGTTATTGGGCTTTTCTAATAAATTCTCAGTAGCAGCTCGGAGTTAGGATTTGTACCCGGTTAATGGCAATGGGCTCGCCTTCTATTACATGGAACCTAAACATACCGGCGAACTGTGGGTGTACATTTTACACCTCTGCCTAAGCCTTCGGGGAATACAGGCGTGATGATGGTATTGACAGCTCATCTCAAACTTACTTCACTCAAATTTACTGAGAATAGCTTTTAACAGAACAGACTTATTTTGAAAATGTTACCCCTACATAATACCTTTTCAATTTTGACAAATATCCTGGCATCAAACATCGTTATAATCTACATAAAACAGAAAGAACATTTACACCAAGAATCCAGCTATTAACACATAAAACCTAGGAACTAACTAGACACTACTACAGCCCACGGCCGCAAGCACTAAGTTCTAAGCACCGTTACCTTTCCTGTCCTAGGCTGAGTAGTTTATGCCTAGCTGCCTACCTGCCTAGCCGTCTAGGTACAGCTAGTGCCGGACAAATGACAGTTATATTCACGCCTATTTCCTTAATGGGAGATGAGGCACATCGTGACATTGTGAACATAATACTTAGATATTATTTCGAGGCCAGTGTTTGCAGAAAGATTAAATGAGTACTTTTACACAGATTGATTTAAGTGTAGTAACCCCTTATTCCTAGGCCAATTGTCGATATAGATTTATTTTAGTAATCTTTTGGATTTTTATTAATCGATCGGATATTTTTTGTTAATCGTACGGATAGTTTTGATAATCATACGGATTTTTCTTTGTAATACCACTGTTGTGGTAAAGCAGTAAAACTTGGAAATGTTTTTTAGTTCTATACGTTATTTTCAGTCATAATGACACTTATACTTAATTCAATTAATCGTTTTTTATACAAATAACTTCAGTAGGTATCTATTTATAAGGAAGTACTTAAGGTTAACCTTGAATTAGATAAGGTTTTGTCGTGCGTTTTTTTTTAAGTTTACATAAAATTCAGTAAAATAATTCCATTCTTTGTACGTGCGTGCAAACAGCGAATTGACACATTGTTAAACATTATTTTTAGTTTACCAAGTGTTGTAATGTTTGAAAGTTTACAGAAAGGTCAAGGAAAAATTAAAATTATAACATCGGTCTCCAAAATATCACCTAGTTTTGTTAATTCGTGTGTCACTAATTAATTCAATTCAATGTCTAATGGAGTAATCTTTACTTAATATTATAAAGAGATAACGTTCCTTTGTTTACTTTTTATTGTTTTGTTTATTTTGTTTTGAAGCGGTAGTATCCGAAAGTACCTGCAGAAAAGTACTACATAAGTTATTTGACTGAAACACAGTAAAAGAATTTCTGTAAACTACGCTATTGCTGACTACCCAAGGGTATGTTTTTATTTATTTATTTATTAAAACTTTTTGCACATAATGTAAATAATACACTGTACAAAGGCGAACTTAATGCCTTTGGCATTTTCTACCAGTCAACCTTAGGGTAATGCACAGACAAAACATAGTAGGTGCAAGGAACAGTAAGTTTCACATAACATAACATACCATCACGCCTGTATTCCCCGGAGGGTAAGGCAGAGGTGTACCAATGTACACCCACAGTTCGCCGGTATGTTCAGGTCCCATGTAATAGGGGGCGAGCCTATTGCCATTAACCGGGCACAAATCCTAACTCCGAGCTGCTACTGAGAATTTCATAGAAAAACCCAATAACACTTTTTGCTCGACCTGGGAATCGAACCCAAGACCTCTAGCGTAGCAGTCGCACCTAGCACCATTAGGCTACCGAGGCAGTTTCAGTAGGCAGTAAGTTTCCAGGAATAAAATATAATAAATACATATATATACATACAAACAAAATATACAGAGTAGAAAAAGATCTGACTTCTCACTTCCAATACTTGTGCTCTGCGCACAGTAAACATCTTCGCTCCTCCAATAATCGTCTTCTACGATGTCCTTCTCACCGCTCTGGTTTTCTTAAATCTTCTTTCCTTGTCCAGGCGGTTTTCCTTTGGAATGCGCTTCCTCAGAATATCAGGATGGCTACCAGTCGTTTCATATTCAAAGTAAAAGCTCGTGAACACTTGCTTATGAAGTTGGGAGACTCGTCTCACAATTAGTTTCTTATATTTCTTCACCTATGTATTTTTTTTTTTGCTTTCTCTATTCTATTTTGTTTGTTTGTATGTATATATGTATTTATTATATTTTATTCCTGGAAACTTTCTGTTTCTTGCACCTACTATGTTTCGTCTCTGCATCACCCTAAGGTTGACTGGTAGAAAATGCCAAAGGCATTAAGTCCGCCTTTGTACAATGTATTATTTACATTATGTGCAAAAAGTTTTAATAAATAAATAAATAAATAAAAAGATAAAAATACATTGGTGGAGAAATATAACAAACTAATTGTAAGACGAGTCTGCCAACTTCAAAAGCAAGTGTTCGCGAGCTTTTACTTTGAATGCGCAGCGACTGGTAGCCATCCTAAAATTCTGAGGAAGCGCATTCCAGAGGAAAACCGCCTGGACAAGAAAAGAAGATTTAAGAAAACCAGAGCGGTGGGAAGGACATCGTAGAAGACGATTATTGGATTGTTTTTATGGTATACTTGATTTTTACGCGGTTCAAGGCGTAAGCAGAAGCTAGTCTGTTCTAGTAATGTAAAGCTGAAGAGATTGTTTGTTTTGCTTATCCGCGCGCATCTGCGAAACCACTGACCCATTTCTTAAAATTCTTTTGCTAATAGGAAGCCACGTTATTCCCAAGTGCCATAGGGTTAATGGTTTACTCGACATCCACGAGGGCAAAGTCGCTAGAAGAAGCTAGTAAATGAGAGTGAAGTAAAGGCGATACATTTTTGATGACCCTAAAGTAATTTTTTATATAAGAAACAGGATAGAAATTTAAGGAGCCAGGAATCAAAACTTGTACAAATGAATTTACTGCGGAATGGTTGGCGCAGTGGCTGAGTATTTAGCTGCTGCGCTGCGAATCCCGAGTTCGATTTCTGCTAAAATAAAATATTCGTTTAGGTAATCGTTCCGGGTCTGACTGTTTATGTATGTGAGTTTATATGTTTGGAAATGCACCCACAATACATCAATGACTCGTAATCCAGCATGCAAAAATCCCCGCATTGAACCAACGAAACAGAAAAAATAATCTAATATTGTCCGATATGAGGAATGCAATAAATACCTGTTTTTATACTCTAGATAACTTTCCCTGCAGATATACCTGTTATCAATATCAACATAAAGATATTATGACCCGAATATCCATAAACGTATTTCAGTGACGGGCAAAAACGACAAACTCCACGAAACTTTCGCTCCCTCTACTTCAACGAATTCTTCACTTAATTCGCCATTCATGTCTAGTTTCGTTAGCTTTAAAAGCTACATGTGCGGTTATGAGCGAGCATTGGATGGTAAACATTTGTTGCTGTCGTGTGGTAGCATCGCGTGGTAGTACTGTGCTTTCACAGGTACTTGTAACCGTGTCAGGTTTTTTACGTAATCATTTTGATTTTGATTTTTATGTAGATGGTCTTATGGTTGGTTTTTCTATAAATAGTTTTTTTATATCCAGGCTTATTCCACGTATTGCTAGGTATATGCTTCCTTTGCTTCCTCATTCACGGTACATTGTAGAACCATTCCTTGTAAATTGTCTGTCTTTTAGGGTAGCCACACACGTCACTATTTACTTACGCAAGTAGACTTGCACAAGTCAACCTTGTGTCCGTTGTGCCCACAAAGTTAAATGGCTCAAATACTTGCGCTAATTCCTTCCAGACACGTCAATGCTTACTTGTGCAAGTCCAAATTCGTGCAAGTATCACATCGCATTAAAAGAACAGCAAGATAGCTGGATGACCGACACGTCTTAATAATTATTTCATTTTTTTATAAGTAATAAACTCGACATTTGACTGAAAAATAAATCAAAGTCAAAGCATTTATTTCAATTAAACCATTTACAGGCACTTTTGAATTGTCAAGGTGCAGTTAGCCAGAAAGTTGAAGCTAGTTGTTCTTAGTTACTCGTTCCAAAACGTAGGTAGGTCTCCACGGAGAAGAACGAGCAAGAAACTCCATGGATCTCTTACTCTTTTCAATCAAGTTTGGACAAAATCCTGGTTACAAATAAAGTAGGGGTCTACACTTTATTAATTTGCAATTTCATATATTAGATCAATACGCAATAGTATGTATTTATTTTATATCTCTATTTTTTTTATCCTAGCCGCCAGCCCTAGTGACAATCTGTCATATTATTCTTAATTTAAACCAGCGTTCATCTCATAACAAATAGTTTATAAATAGGGTTTGTATACGGCTCATTTTTTTAAGGCTCTACGGTACCATGTCTATCCATTTTATAGCTCATTCTGAAGCAATAGCCGCTATCACAAATTAATTACATACCAAAATAATGACTATGTGTGAAGATCAATGGTCTATGCTCGGGGCATTGACCTCTGCGGCCATAGACAAGGTTTTCAGCGCCTTGGGCAGCAGTGATCTGCAATTAGGGGCTTAGTCGATTATGATAAGAAGATTATAAGGTTGTAATGGCCCACAATGTTTGATTGAAGAGATTATATTATTAATATTTGTGCTCTATTTTGTAAAGTAGAAAAATGCTTTTAAACACGGTTACTTTAACATCGTTCTGGAGCCGAAACATAGGAACTCCAGTCGAGTCATCTCATAAAGAATTTGGAAATTTATCTTGCGGTTCCAGATCGATGTAAAAGTAAGCATATATATTTAAAAGATAATTTTGTAAAAATGTGTTGGCCCAGAGGTTATGACCCCCGCCCCTTATGCACTAGGCCGTGGGTACGCAACCGGACACGGGCAAGTGTCAAGGTGACTTTTTTATATTTCATATAATATTTGTACTCACTGACATCAGTGAAAGAAAACGTCGTGAGGAAACCAGGACTTGCGCTTTGAGGAACCATGGTGGTCAATGCTCGTGTTGTCCCAGCATGAGAAGGGGCCTTTGCCTTGTAGGAGGACAACAATAGGCTGAAATTATTATTATATTTTAAACCGATCAGCAAAGTTGTAAAAAATCATGACATTGCTTAATTTAATTCCAACCTTAAGACAAAAAGATATAAAATCCACAATCGTTTGCTATTTTTTATTGTGTTCTATTTAAAGCCCTTCTTCGTGGTTGCGGATACCGGGTGGTCGACTCTCGACCACAAGAGAGCGTGTACAAAATGATTCATATATATTTGTTCACAGTTTAAAAAGAATATCTTTTTTATTTGTGATGGGTAAGCTCTTGACTCTAGTCTAGGTCAGAGGTGACAAAGACAAAGTCGACAATGGAGTGAGTTTACCCAGATGAAGCCTGTTCACTCTAACACGAGAAGAGACGGCATGGTTGGCGCAGTGGCTGAGCGATCGGCTGCTGCGCTGCGTGTCGCGGGTTCGATTCCCGCACGGAACAAATATTTGTAGGACCTACAGATAGTTGTTCCGGGTCTGGCTGTTTGTGTATGTGAGTTTTTATATGTTTGTAGACGCATCCACGATACAGGAGGTATTCCTAGTGTGGGGCAACGTTTTTAAAAAAAAGTAAGTAAAGTAAGTAGATGAGGGATGAATGCGTTCTGAAATACGGACGCTACAGACGCTAGACGATAGAGAGCCCTAAGAGGGTTTTCTGCAAAGTCTTTCTTTATGTCCTTAAGCGTGTTCATATGCTAATAGTTTGTTATCTCCGGGCGTCGACCTCGCGATAAGGGAACCACTTAGTAGGCAGCACTCTAATGTCGAACTAAATTGAATTTTAATTGAAATAGATAAGGGTCTATGTTAGAAGGAATATTGTAATGTAGTGTAATTATAATCTTATTAAGCGCTCTTGTAGTAATAGATAGTTAATTTGCTTATATGCAAAACAAGATATTTTGAAATAAAATTGAAAGGTCTGTTTCTCCCTTCTCTTCTCTGGTCAGTTTCTGTTTTTAACCATCGACGCAAAAACGACGGGGTGTTATAAGTTTGACGTGTATGTGGCATCGTAGCTCACGAACGCATGAACCGATTTTGATTTTGTTTGTTTTGTTGACAGGTGAATTAGTCAGGAGTGTTCTTAGCTATGTTTGATGGAAATCGGTTTCAAAGTTATCAACTGTTTTATTAGCTGCGGTAGTGATTTTTATTATTCTGTCGGGGGTTACTCAAAATATTACTTTTTTTTTGTTTTTTATACCATGATTTCAAACATTGTTTAAATATTTGTTCCCTGTTATCAACTGTACCTAATTTATCTAGCCGTTTTCAAGAAACATAAACAAACAGTAAACACAGATTGCGAAGTGTAAATACAAAAATAAATAAACGTACAAACGAGTTTTACAAGAAGGTACCATAAAATTATTTACGACAATTAAACTTTATTACCATACATTTGCACTCCACTTGTAAATAATGTACATGCATTTAGTTAAAACAAGCAAACAATAAAACTAATGTTTATATTTTCTTTTTTGTTACAGATCTACGAATAAGACACCTGTATATATATTGAAAGGTAAATATGAGAATAATAAAATATTTAAGTAGATCCTAAAACATACCGGCGAACTGTGGGTGTACATTGGTACACCTCTGCCTAACCCTCCGGGGAATACAGGCGTGATGGTATGTGTATTTAAGTAGATTTGAGTAAAATGCTGACCCGGACTAAGCAAGAAATTACACTAGGAGAGATTTTCTTTATTAAAAGAAATAAACTAAAAAAAATGCCTCGTTAGCCTAGTGGTCCTAAGCGCGACTGCTACGCTAGAGGTCTTAGGTTTGATTCCCGGGTTGAACAAAAAGTGTTATTGGGTTTTTCTATGAATTTCTCAGTAGCAGCTCGGAGTTAGGATTTGTGCCCGGTTAATGGCAATAGGCTCGCCCCCTATTCCATGGGACCTGAATATACCGGCGAACTGTGGGTGTACATTGGTACACCTCTGCCTAACTCTCTGGGGAATACAGGCGTGACAGTATGTGTTATAACTACATCGCAATCGTTCTTAAAAAGGTAGATGTTAATCAAGCTTTATTTATTTATTTATTAAACTTTATGCACATAATGTAAAAAATACACTGTACAAAGGCGGACTTAAGGTATTTTCTGTCAGTCTACCTTAGGGTGATGCAGAGACAAAACATAGTAGGTGCAAAAAACGGACAATAGTCAGTAATAGAATATATTTTAATAATAAATACATATATATATACATACAAACAAAACATACAAAGTAGAGAGAGATAAAAATACATAGTTGGAGAAATAATAAACAAATTAATTGCGAGACGAGTCTGCCAACTTCATAAGCAAGTGTTCACGAGCTTTACTGTCAACTATTCATGTAATTTTCTTAACACAACCCAAGCAGTGGGCTTCACGAATAAACTAAAGCTTTTAAAACGAAAGCTACGCAGAAGTGACGTCACACTTCCGTCACCGGAAGTTTCGCCATGACAGCTGCCTATTAAATCATCTATACTATTAGATTATGTAACAATTGTATTTGTGTTATTAATAATAGTTAGTTCTTTTGTAAGAAGATCGTGACATGCTTAATAAGTTTCGATAGGCCTGGCAGCCATTTTTTTTCGCGAAGCGATTTTGATTTTGGATCTTTATTATGTAAACTTTTCTGTAATGTAGACGTAGTTACTTCCTATGGTAGCTGTTGAATACACAATGAGTTCATGCAGACCCATATACAGTATACACTAATATAAAAATCCCATCTTATTCTTACTCCTCTTAAAAGAAGTGAACTAAAAAAATTGCTTCGTTAGCCTAGTGGTCCTAAGCGCGACTGCTACGCTAGAGGTCTTGGGTTCGATTCCCAGGTCGAGCAAAAATGTTATTGGGTTTTGAAATTCTCAGTAGCACCTCGGAGTTAGGATTTGTGCGCGGTTAATGGCAATAGGCTCGCCCCCTATTCCATGGGACCTAAAAACATACCGGCGAACTGTGGGTGTACATCGGTACACCTTTACCTAACCGTTCGGGGAATACAGGCGTGATGGTATGTATGTATGTGTATCTTATTCTTCTGCTATTATAAACGCGATGTATGGATGAATAGACTGCTGATAATTATATTGATGGACGTTTTTTACTTCTTCATGGCTGAACGGCATTTAAGGAAGGTGTTATTGGGTGTTTCCATCAGGAATTTCTCAATAGCAGGCCGGAATTTTGAAATTGGTCGTCCCGTGTCTCGGAAAGCACGTAAAGCCGTTTGTCCTGCCCCCAATCTCTTCCCGGTTTTGTTGGATAGCTGTCCCATTGGACTATGAGAGTGAGGGAAGAGGGAGTGCCCCTGTGTTTACGCACACTCTTGTGCAATTTAATATCTCCTGCGTGCTAGGCCATCTCCATTGAGATTAGCTACCGTGACAGAATTTTGGTCGGGATAATTATGATTGCTTCTCAATCAAAAACGCAGTTCCCAATTCGTTCGTATATCTCTTCATCTGTACAGAATCTTGTCATTGCGCAATTTTACATTTCCTTACTACCAGATGCAATAATTCACTTCCTAACTATTGTTGGATAAAAGTTTTATTTCTAACAGTTCCTAGTTAACTGTATTGAGGTAAGCAGGCTAATGAGTACTATTATACTGAGTAACGAAGCCATCAATTTCTCATTATCATTAGGTGTATATCATTGGCGCCTTTGAACCGCCCTTCAACTTCCCTTTTGAGGTTACCGACTGCTTAACCCGACTTTCCTGTGATGCCTTAAAAAGTAAACTAAGAAACTATATGCCAAGGGTATCCTATGTGAGGTTAGAACCTTAACTCAGGGCGTATCTGGGACGTCCGTCACCCCCTATTCAACTGGACCCGAGGCGGCAGCGGCACGAAGTGCTCTACGTACGCCACTCATTGACGACGCGGGGGGAGTCACATCTTATTCCCCCCCTGAGGAGGCCCGCGGTGATTTCCCGGCATCCCCGGCGTAAGTGTGGGAATGGAACACCGGGGTGGTTTTTAGTCAGTAAGAGTCTTAAAGACCCCTCCGCCCCCCCAGGGCGGCGGACATCCATAAGGATTTTCAAACCCGGCAACAAAAAATAAAAGGGCGTCTCTGGGGGGGGGGGGGGGGGGTGCAGTAAGGCGACAGGCTGGATATAGCTATAGGCTTGTTACGCTTGTACGGGTGTTGGATAAAACAAGAACAGTTGTCTTTTTGTCTGCGTGCAGTCCATGACGGACTGCTTCAGTGCTGCAGTAGATTAGCGCCACAAGTGTAAATCGAAAGAGCTCCTGGAGGCTCTTTAATATCCCTACGGATATTAAAATGTTGCTGGGGTTGTTTTGATATGCCGGTTAGTCTCGTGGTCGTCAGCTCAACTGCTTAGCATAAGATTTACATTCCATTCCCAGATTAAGCAAGGTGCTATTGGACTTTTCTATTGAGCATTCCTAAAGTTGGTGTAACACTACCGTGCCTCGGAAACCACGTGTCGCTGTTGGTCCTGCGCCCGATCTCTCCCCTATCGTGTCTGCTTCATTGCAAAAAAAATCCTCACATTATCCGCTTAAACACGCCAATAAATGAAGCATGAATTATAAAGCGGAGTGTATTCAGCGGCATGTAGCTACATGTTTCAATGAAGAATGTTTGTAGCAAAAACTTTAGTAGTTAGAGCATGTTGGATTTAATTGATCGTGTGCAGTTTCCGACTTTCATTTAGCGTTAAATGTATGAAAAACTAATGAGCAGGCGCCTTGATGTACACAGTGCAGTAGGTCAAATTAGAGATGTCTTTGACATTGACTTAGGTGTTCGAAGTCAAAAAAAATATTTTAATTTAATGGCACTTTAAAATTGTTAAGGAGTCGGTCTGTCTATCAAAAAGTTGAAGCTAGTTGCTCGTTTCAAGACGTAGGTAGGTCTCTATGGAGAATAACGAGCTGGAAACGCCACGGACACTTATTTCAGTTAGCAAAGATAAGTCTAAATTAGAAAGTCTGTAAAGATGGATTAGATGGATGGATGTTGGTTACTCTTTTACTCTTAAACGACTGAGCAGAATCAGCTGAAATTTTAATATTGTTGTAGCTTAAGACATAAGATAATTTGTATCCTATTTTTGTGTCCCCGTTGGACAATTTTGCATTTTTACTTTTAGCAGACAAAGTCGGGCACACGGCCACGGGTTATGAAATTTATTGCATTATTTCAGCTTCATTGTTTTAAATATTGAGTTCAACAGTTCACTGACCAGAATATTCAGATAATAATTTATCTAAATTAAATTATTTGATTGATAAAAGTGTTTATTTGTTTACTTAATGTTTGATATGATTAGGAAAAACTGGGTCGATTCTATTTTATTTTATCAGTCTTCAGCTGATTTTGAAGATAACAGCTATCGATAATTTATTGAACACTTAAAAGGGGTGATAAAAATTCCCAGACTTAAGAACAGAGTCAACAGAACCTACGTCATAGATTACGTGTCATATAAATAATATTTACTTGTTGGACTGCCTCGGTAGCCTAGTGGTCCCAAGCACGACTGCTACGCTAGAGGTCTTGGGTTCGATTCCCAGGTCGAGCAAAAAGTGTTATTGGGCTTTTCTATGAAATTCTCAGTAGCAGCTCGGAGTTGGTATTTGTGCCTGGTTAATGGCAATAGGCTCGCCCCCTATTACATGGGACCTAAACATACTGGCGAACTGTCGGTGTACATTGGTACACCTCTGCCTAACCCTTCGGGGAATACAGGCGTGATGGTATGTGTTATTTACTTGTTGAAAATAAAAATTTAGATGACATTAAAAGCAAAATGCCATTTTCTACTACTTAAAATGTTTAAAATGAAGTTGCAATCTCATCTCAGCGACAATAATGTCAACAAATGTAGACAAATTGGAGACATACATACACACATACATACATACCATCACGCCTGTATTCCCCGAAGGGTTAGGCAAAGGTGTACCAATGTACACCCACAGTTCGCCGGTATGTTTTTAGGTCCCATGTAATAGGGGGCGAGCCTATTGCCATCAACCGGGCACAAATCCAAACTCCGAGCTGCTACTGAGAATTTCATAGAAAAACCCAATAACACTTTTTGCTCGACCTGGGAATCGGACCCAAGACCTCTAGCGTAGCAGTCACGCTTCGGACCACTAGGACAACGAGGCAGCTAAAGTGGAGGCAATTTTGCCGAATTGAGATTAGGTTGCAGTGGTACTTAAAGTTAGTAGAATTGCTTCCCAGTATCTCAGTTTCAATTCAATAGCTCAATCTCACACATTCTAAAGAAAACCCGATCGTATAGAACACCATTTCGACTTGCATTACTGCGCAATCTTGTACTGTGGCATTGTTTAGCATTTCATTAGCATCATAATACACTCTCCGTTTTATTGTATTTCTGATTGATTGTTATTATTAAATGAAGTTGTATAATTATTCAAATGAGTTAAATACTTTTTATAGAAACTATCACTTTCTTTGTATACGTGAGATGAATTCCAATTGTATATAGAGAGAGCTTTCTTGGCGGGGTGAATAAAATAAAGGTCCCATTTTACAGTTCACCCCACACCACTCAATATCCCGTTGGTCTTGGTAGCAATTGTGATTGCTAAGCGTTGGGTTCTGAGTTCAATTCTCAGGTAAAGCAAAGTGTGGTTAGGTTTTTCCATTACGAATTTCTCAGTACCAGCCTGTAGTCTGAAAGATGGTGGTGCGACACCCCCGAGTCTCAGAAAGCGCGTAAAGCCGTTGGTCTCTCTCCGGTCGTGTCGGATTGCTGTTCTGTATGACTGAAACTGACGGAAGTTGGAGTGCATTTCTGTTTGCGCACACACTAATGCGCTTTATTATCTCCTGCGTATTTCGCTAGTCTCTTAACCGAAATTCGATCTAGAGAATCATCATCATCATCATCCATATCAGCCTTCCACTGCTGTTTGTAGTCATCCCCCAAACAGCGCCAACCATCTCGGTCCGGATCCAGATCCGGTAGGGATCGAGAGCATATTATCAATTAATTTTGATTGTTGACCACATCACAAAAACGCTAATGAAATTTGACAGAAATTGGGAGTTGGTCATGCACTGTAGGCCACAAAAACATAGTCATTGTTAAAACATGTATTTCTGTTACTCCTGCGCATGTTTAGTAAAGCCATAAGTAAAAGTATAGCTGTCTTCCGTCGAAGCTTAATAACCTATTGTTATTCGTTAGTCACGGTTTTAACGCGGTGTGGATACGTCCAAATGTTTTGCTCGCCAGTGTATTTGTACGTGACTTCGAATAGAAATGGTTTGTTTTAGTAGGATTGTACAAATGCGAGCCTCGCGAGGTTTTGTATCGCTAAATATTTTAAATATTTCTCTCTTTATTTAAAGTTTACGTATTCCGAAATGAAAATCTGTTCTTAAATAAAAGTTAATTAATACAAATGCATGTAAATATTATGATACTAGCTTCTGCAGGCGACGTCACCCGTGGAAACTTCAAAATTAAACCAAAGTCTTAATTCATCCCACGAAAACAGAAAAAAGGAATAAAATATATCCTATGTACTGCCTCGTTAGCCTAGTGGTCCTAAGCACGACTGCTACGCTAGAGGTCTTGGTTTCAATTCCCAGATCGAGCAAAGCGTTTTATTGAGTTTTTTTATGAAATGCTCAATAGCAGCTCGGAGTTAGGATTTGTGCCCGGGTAATGGCAATAGGGTCGCCCATATTACATAGGACCTACACATACCGGCGAACTGTGGATGTACAATGGTACACCTCTGCCTAACCCTTCAGGGAATACAGGCGTGATCGTATCGTCAAAGTCAAAGCATTTATTTCAATTAGACCATTCACAGGCACTTTTGAATTGTCAAGAAGTTGCGCGGAAAATTGAAGCGTGTTTGGCCCAATTGGCTTAGAAATAGAAGAGGTAGGTAACGCACTACCCCGGCCACGACTTGTAACACAATAAACACGAGTTAAATAAAAACAAGCAAAAAAGGCCTCTTTTTGTGCGTGTTCGTCCGTTCCGCTGCGAAATGACGAAATATTACGTGTCTGAGTTAAAGATTTTGTCATCTAAATTGAAAAGTTATTTAATATCGTTATTTTGAGACTTTTAAGTGACAATAGGTGACCGAAACGTTATAGAAATTATTCAGTGAACCTGTGGCTTTGTTGCAAAACGTAGACGTACAAGTTTTTTTAAGATAAAAGTTAATTTCTGTCTTTTTCTTAAAAAAACACAAACTTACAATTTTTAAGTAACCTCCGACAGAAGAATAAATGTCCCTACCGCAACTAACAAAAGAGCTGATAACTTTGAAACCACTGAACCGATTTCCATTAAACATAAGAACACTCCCGACTAATTCACCTTTCAAACACAATAAATTAAATCAAAATCCGTTCATGCGTTCGGGAGCTACGGTGCCACAGACAAACAGACACATAGACACGTCAAACTTATAACACCCTGTCGTTTTTGCTTCGGAGGTTAAAAAAAGCATTGCCCTACTCTAAGATTTTCCCCTGTATTGTGGGTGCGTTTACAAACATATACACTTAAATATACAAACAAACAGACCCGGAACAACTTTATTCTTAATCAATAAAATTCCCGAGCCGGATACTTTTGCCGCAGGTGGAACAGATCATGGGCTAAATCATAAATCAACCACAATTTAGGTCCCGGAATACGTCCAAGGACAGCGTAGCAGACCCTGGCAAAGATGGTCGGACGAATTTGACGCTTACAGGCATTATTGGTCCACATTAGGTCAAGATAGTGAGGGTTGGAAAGGAGATAGATAGACCTTTGCTCTGCAGTGGGATAAGACAGGCTAAAAAAACATACATACCATCACGCCTGTATTCCCCGAAGGGTTAGGCAGAGGTGTGCCAATGCACACCCACAGTTTGCCGGTATGTTTAGGTCCTATGTAATAGGGGGCGAGCTTATTGCCATTAACCAGGCACAAATCTTAACTCCAAACTGCAACTAAGAAATTCCTAATGGAAAATCCCAATAACACTTTGCTCTACCTGGGAATCGAACCCAGGACCCCATGCTCATCAATCTCTTAAAGCCTCTTACAGTAATGTTTACGAGAACACGGAGCAATTACAAAAACTCTAGATGTTTCTAAAACGCCTTCGTAATTAATCACCACACACGTCATAATTATTAATTAAATTATCCCCATTTATAAAACCAAACAGCAAAGTAATAAAAGCTCTAATTGTATCACAATTAAGTAATAAGTTGACCGTCACCTTACGTCACCGGTACCGTTAACTGTAAGAAGTAACGGCGCACGCGCAGCAATTTTAACATTATTAGTTGACGAGTAAAGGTACGTTTACACGACACCTGTATCACCGGGTGAAGATGCGTCACTGTTGTCATATATGTTTGGGAGTTGAGGACGCTCATTGGACAGAGATGTCAGAGACAACTTAGTTTAAATTTTGGTGATAATAACAGGTATTGTAGTAGAATGAACAGAGCTTAATTCTATATTTAAATGTAGATAAACTTACGGTGTCTGAAATTAACAATAACTAGGTACAATTTTTTTTTTAAGGTTGTCACTGTATGGTCAGCTTATTTCGTTTAATTAAAACTGAGTTCAAAAAGCCATGTCTAACTGCAATAGCTTTTTTTTAGACTATTAGCTATCTAGGCAAAATCCTCCCTATTTTTCTTTCAAGGAAAATGCGCTATCTTTGCCTAGCTTTATAGTTAAATACTTATTCTTAAAATCAAATTTATAGTTCACTTAAATGAGTACAGATTAAATTGTAAGCAAAGTTCATGCACAAAATAGGTACATTCGGAATTCAAACGCATTTTACATACATAAAACATTGGTGATTCCAGTACCGTGAGAGATAGTCTTTATAAACTTTAGTTACGTGTAACCGTTGACACCGTTGAGTTACACGCTCGTGTTGGAAAGAAAGAAAAAGTAGTTATATGTCGGATAATTGTAGGCAGACTAAACGGTACCGACATTTAGTACAGTCACGTTGGTAATTAGTTTTGTACTTTTACCGGTGCCTTGTTCAAGAGCAACCTTTGGAATTGTGTGAGTTTTAAATATTTTTTGCATTATATGTTTTTACGGCTAAATTAATTTTATATTCAAGTAATCTCTCTCCCAAGAAAAAGACTCAGTAAATATTTTTTTTTTAATTTCAAATAATACAAAAAACTGACCCGACTGCCCCGTTGGTCTCGTGGTCGCAAGCGCGACTGATGAGCATGGGGTCCTGGGTTCGATTCCCAGGTCGAGCAAAAAGTATTATTAGGTTTTTCCATTTGGAATTTCTCAGTAGCAGCTCGGAGTTAGGATTTGTGCCCGGTTAATGGCAACAGGTTCGCCCCCTATTACATGGGACCTAAACATACCGGCGAACTGTGGGTGTAAATTGGTACACCTCTGCCTAACCCTTCGGGGAATACAGGCGTGATGGTATGTTGTTGTTGTTGATGGTAATACAAAAAATTGAAAAGTGAAGAAAAAAAGACACGTTTGCTTTAGACCACGCTTGACATGTCACTTGAGTGCAGTAATATACAAAACGTAACTCTCTCTCTCTTTCTATATTTACTAACTTATATCTCCCTCTCAACTTCCGTTCGCCCGATCACATTTATTTCCGTAACGCTCTCGTCAAGCATACAGCTTACTCCCCAAGTCCAGCATGCGTTAAGAAGTTTTACTTAAAAAATTAAATAGAAATTAGTTTATTGAATAGGTGTCATATTCGCCTTGCAAATGCGTAGCCATCCCAGAGACAAAGTTGGAATGCCTCATGGCCTGTAATTACACCGGCACCCATACCCTTCAAACCGGAACACAGCAGTGCTGCTTTGCGGCAGAAATAGGTATAATGGTAGTACTTCTCTGGACGAGCTCCTTCACAAAGAGCTCTACTTCTACATGACATTAGTTACATTGGAGAAGAAGTTTCGAAATCCTAAAAAGATATTGTAACTGATTTTAGCGCGCGGTGAGTCAGATAACACACCTCCAAAAATCCCCCGGCTCTTTCGTTCATCACCTATTAGAGGCAACAATACTTTTTAAATTCCTTATATGTATATGACACCAATACATCTTACGGAGCAACATTCACGTTCAAAGCTCAATACACAATGTGTTAGAACAATGTAGATGAACGAGGCAACTCGGTCACTGCGTTCTCACTGTGAGTAACATCTTATACGTCTTCATTATCTGGTGAAAACGTGGAGACATTATTAGGAGATATGTGTATTATATTTATAATACACATATCTCATTTGAGCTCACCTTTTTTATAGTCCCTCCTTCTAGGAATTTCCCGTGCATTGTGAGTGCGTTTACAAACATATAAACTCACATACCCGGAACAACTATCTGTAAGCCATACAAATACTTGTTCGGGGCATAAATCGATCCCGCGACACACAGATAAAAAAATAAAAACATTTAAAAATATAAAAAAAAATTAACGTTTTAATTTTAATAAATAAAGAAATGATAATAAATATTTCAATTTAAAAATGTAATCTACATATGTATATAATCTGCTTAGCCTTTTCCCAACTATGTTGGGGTCGGCTTTCAGTCTAACCGGATGCAGCTGAATACCAGTGTTTAACATGGAGTGATAGCCTATCTGACCTCCACAACCCGATACCTCTTGGTTAGACTGGTTGTCAGATTTCCTGGCTTCTGACTATCCGTAACGACTGTCAAAGATCTACGAATGACCGCCGGGACCAAAGGCTTTACGTGCTTTCCGAAACACGGGGTTGTCACACCACCAACTTCCAAACTTTGACCTGCAACTGACAAATTCCTAATGGAAAAACCCATAAACACTTTGCCCGACCTTGGAATCGAACCCAGGGCCCTAATAATGATAATTTAAAAGTATATAAAACGAATAAAATAACACATACCATCACGCCTGTATTCCTCGAAGGGTTAGGCAGAGGTGTACTAATATACACCCACAGTTCGCCGGTATGTTTAGGTCCAATGTAATAAGCCACAGAGACACACACACACACACACACGGACACCTCAAACTTATAACACCCTCCGTTTTTCGCGTCGGGGGTTAAAAACAATATATTTTTAGGAACCCCTACCTCGGCAGCTGTAGTAACTACTTCATGTTATCACCTACTATCTAAACGATATCACACAATTTGAGCCACCTACCTTATCCAATAGGAAACGGTCATAATATTAACCAACACACGATGCTAACCGCAAACTGTATGCTGTAAAAACTTTCACTTTTAGTAGTATGAAATTAACTATTACCTATTATATTGTTATTTGTTGTTGTGCGCGACTGTTACGCTAGAGGTCCTGGGTTTGATTCCTAGGTCGAGCAAAGTGTTATAGGGATTTTCAATTAAGAATTTCCCAGTAGCTGCTCACAGTTACAATTTGTGCCCGGTTAAAGTCTCGCCTCCTATTACATGGGACCTTAACGTACCTGCGAACTGTGGGTGTACTTTGGTACACCTCTGCCTAACCCTTCGGCAGCCGTGATGCAGCCGTGATGGTATGTTATTTTTGTGTAAAAAATTAAATGTAATTAAAAACACAAGTACGCTGTATAATTAAACTTTTTCAAACATTGTCACTAATACTTCAACTAAAACTATTTGATACTTGAATTCACGACCTTACACCCGCATTGGCAGTACCCCGTCCAATGTAATATGTAACATAAATTAAGCAATATAATGGCCGCAATACGAGATGCCCTCAAGGCATTTCCGATCACGATAGTGAGAAAGTATCAAGACTTTTTCTTCTATAATCAGTTAATTACATAATACAGGGCTGTGACGTAATATTGTCGAGATGGGGACCGATAGTTACGAAAACAAAAGAAGGTCTGAATTAGTGATCTTTTTTGCTGTTATTTTAGTGAAAAAGTTAATTACTTGTTTTCTTGTTTGACTTCTTTTAATTTGATTGGCGTTTCTACAGCGGCAATGATTGATACATTTTTAACCAATTTCGAATACTTAGGAGGTCCATTGTTCGATCTTTTTCTGTATTTTTGGGCTTAAAACTAATTGATATGTCTAAATTATTATGTTAACTGCCTCGTTGGCCTAGTGGTCCTCACCGCGACTGCTACGCTAGAGGTCTTGGCTTCGATTCCCAAGTGGAGCAAAAAGTGTTATTGGGTTTTTCTATGAATTTCTCACTAGCAGCTCGGAGTTAGGATTTGTGCCCAATTAATGGCAATAGGTTCGCCCCCTATTACATGGGACCTAAACATTGGTACACTTATGCCTAACCCTCTGGGGAATACAGGCGTGATGGTATGTGTATTATGTGAACAGAAAAGATTTGTATTCTTGTATGTAATGGATTAACTCAAAAACTACATAGCCGATTTTAAAAATTCATTCACCTATGGAAAGTTACAATATCAGCGAGCAACATAGTTTATAATTTATTTTCAAAAAAATTAGGATTCTTTAAGAAAACTCGCGAGTCAAAGCTAGTGTATTATTTATGTGTCCGCAAAATGTTATGTTAATTACATTGCGTATAACGTGTTCAAGTTAATGGCTTATTAAAGCGTTGCGTTGGCGTTATAACGACAAACTGCTATTATCTACGTTATTTGTGTCATTTCAACCTACACGGATTCGATAATTGGCCTCTGAGTAATAATAGCTCACTGAAAATAGCTTTTACTATAATTATGTTAATTGCCCATAGATCATAAAGAGAGCTTGAACCGGTATTCTCATTCTGTGTTTGAAAACTTCTGTGTTGAAGTTTGAGAGGTTAAAATGTCATAGTCTAATAGACTTGCGACCGAGTCTGAAAATTCTCCCTAAAAATTCAAAATCGTTCGCGTTTTCCATATTTGAATGATTCGATTCTTCCTGACATCTGGTAACCCAAAATTACATAAGTATTTCTTTCAAAATATATAAACCTATCAAGATTTTAAAGTTGCACAAAATTATTTTACGTACCTAGACATCTTCGTTCGCATATTTTATTTCACGCGCGTTAAGTTACGTCTTTAGTTACTGCTCCTCTCCCGTGTGTCGTAGCGTGATATTTTAAACCCTAAAGCTTTCCTCAATAAATTAACTATCCAACACAATTTTTTTTTTAAATTCAAACCAGTAGTTCCTGAGATTAGCGCGTTCCACCAAACAAACTCTTCAGGTTTATAAATTCTTCACCTGTAGCATTCGATATTACATAATCGTAAATAGTCAAGACTGACCCGTTGTTCTCGTGATCGGAAGCAGTAGCGGCCCAGAGTTTGAAAATGAACAAGCCCGCCACACTATTCCCAACCACTGCAACTTCTGTAAACCAGAATCAACAGTTGAGGCCGCCAGAAGAGCGCCGAGGTAATGAAGCTCGACGAGTCCCGCAGAAACGATATAACTGTCTTGGATCCCGCAACGAAATTAATCAGAAAAGATTAGCAGAGTGGTAGAAAAAAAAAAATTGAAAATGGGTGGTGTGACACCCCCGTGCTTCGGAAACCACGTTAACCTGTTGGTCCTGCCCCTAACATCTACCTGGTCGTGTCGTATTGTCGTCCCATACCGAGATTGAGGGAAGAGGGAATGCAAACTGTGTTTGCACACACACTTTGTTCACTACAATAATGTCTCCTGAGTACCAGATTAGTCTCCAATGAAATTGGTCACCACCATGGGCGAAATTCGGTAGGGACAATATTAATAGAACAAAACAAAAAAATACAACTAGATGATCAATGCTTTTTTTTTTTTTTTGGTTGGTGGGAAATCATCAAATAACTTCTCCCGCCCTGGGCGGGGCGGGAGGGAGTGTCAGACTTTTACTGACTAAAACCCACCCATGTTCCTTCTTGTGCCCTTTGCGTTCCGGGGGCGCGGTATCTCTTGCGAACAACCCGCAGCCCCGGCAGGCATCGGCCCTCAGTGGCCCCTTCCTTTTGCTGACATCTCTTTGAGGCGCGCGTGGAACACGAACGCGCCGTACGCGCCGTGCTTAATGCTTCTCTTTCTTTATTCGTTATTTTAATAGAAAAACGCCGCTGACGAATTTCTCCTGTATTATGGGCTCGTATACAAAAATATAAAGGGACATACTTAACGACCAGAAGCAGAACAACTCCCTGTAGGCTATACAAATATTCGTTTCGTGCGGGAACGAAACCCGCGACACGCAAAGCAGCAGCCAATATTTGGCCGATGTGCTAACCATAGCTTCGTGTTGCTTGTGTGCACCAAAAGATTATTTGGCCCTAAAATTTTACAATCACCACGATCTAAAAGAGAATGCGGTTTACAAGCATAATCTTAGAAAAATAACTGGCTCTATTAACCTGAATTTCAACGGTCCATCGCTCGATACAGTAATATTATTAGATGTTAGTAATTTGTTAGAATTATTTCTATTATTACGGTATATTATGATGGCCGGTATTCATTTTAACACCTGTGTGTGTTTTAGCGGTAAATGTATTAAATAGACAGATGATTGATGCACTAGAATGTTACGTCTCTTACAGTCCGAGGCCCTAGAGTTGCTAGATCTACGTCAATTTAGAAAAACAGCTTTTTAGGGTTCCGTACCTCAAACGGCAAAAAACGGAAACCTTATAAGATCACTTTGTTGTTCGTTCGTCTGTTTGTTTGACTGTATATACTTTTATAAGGGGTCGGAATTTCAAATTGAAGCTACTAGTTCAAGTGGGATATCATACAAAAGAGCTTCATCTGCATATTGCAAAATATATTTTGTTTATTTTTTCCGACGCATTATTACTTATTTATAATGAAAAAAAAAAACCGTTTCCCTCTTTGTCTCCGAAGTCTGTGAAACGAGACATTTAAAATAATTATAATTACCTAATACGTAAATATCTAAGTAAATTTTTGTAGTTAAATAAATATACCTACTACTTATTTATTTAATTTACAATTTATTCATTTTCATAAACTATTTATTGAATTCTGTAATTTATAATGACTGTTTTGTCTTACGCCTGGGCACGGGCCTCCCTCGAGTCCTTCAATCTTTTACGATTCTGTGCGTCATCCATCAGTTTTGGAAGAATCCATCCAGTTCGTCTCACCATCTTCTTCGTAGTCTACCGTGACCACCTGTCACTGTTACAGGGCATCAGTTATGTGCTACTTTGACCCACAGTTTATCAGGCATCTGGCAGACATGTCCTGTTCAGTTTTATGTAAGTTGGGTAGCCTTTGGAGCCACGTCAGCTGTCCTTGTCTTGGATCTCGGTATAGTGTTTATATAGAGGAAGGCAGAAGGAAAGAAGTTGGTCGCTAAAAAGTAATAATAATTTATTTAATTAATACAACAAGCACAATATGAATCACTAGTATAAAACTTACTTAAGTAATAATAAAATGCAAAAAAGGAAGCTTATAGGGCATCAAAAAACTCATCCGCATCGCTGTCAATAAGACAAGTGCCCAAAAGGCTGGCAGCGTTGCCACGTTGTATGTAAAAGTAATTAATATGATATGTTTTTCATACTTCTCCGCTCATCTTTTCTGATTCATTTCGTTGCGGGATCCAAGACAGTTGGTTCGTTTTTCCGGGACTCGTCGAGCTTCATTGTTACAGCGCTTATCTGGGAATCGCCACTGTTTGTTCTGAGAAAAAAAGATTGGCATAGGTACTTGTTAGGTTTATGATGAGCCCTTTTCCAGGCATCAAGTAATACAAATTATTGATTTTGATGTTAGTATTAAATTTCGGACTAGATTTTGATTTTGTTGTTTTTTTAAAAAAATTTGACCACTTTTGTAAGTTTTTTAAAAGTCCGCCAAACGCAATTCTCAAGTCGATGCATCACCTAACGGTGTCCCAACCGGCGCTTCGCTAATACAATACAACTGTATTGTTCATTAGATTTTCTTTTTGTGAAGCTATATTGCGGTTTCTGGTTGATCGATCGAAAACATTTCGTTTAGAATTTGGGAGGATTGAAAACAATTAAATTATATTGTTGATCAGTCTTTAGATTAGGCATTTTCTTGGTGGTCGGGGTTCGATACGCATAAAAGGTAAAATTGCGTTTTTCAATTAGGAACCTTTCAGTAGCAACCAAGAGTTTAGAAGTTATTGGTCCTGGACCTGATCTCTCCCCCGGTCGTGTCGGATTGCCGTCCCATCGGACTATGAGAGTGAGAGAAGAGAGAATGCACCTGTGTTTGCGCACACACTTGTGCACTATAATATCTCTTGCGTATTTGGCTAGTCTCTATTCATATCGCCTCTATTAAAAAAGATATTTATTTTGATTACTATGAATATTGTGTGTCATATTGGTTGGTTGCACTTTCTTAAAATTTCCACGAACCAACAATTCAATTCTGTAAAATTAATCAAATCATTGAGGACTCCTCGTCAAAGTTACGAAGTGCTATTTAAGAAATAACTACAAATTCTACGTTCCTCGTTCTGCCTCGGTAGCCTAGTGGTCCTAAGCGCGACTGCTACGCTAGAGGTCTTGGGTTCGATTCCCAGGTCGAGCAAAAAGTGTTATTGGGTTTTTCTATGAAATTCTCAGTAGCAGCTCGGAGTTAGGATTTGTGCCCGGTTAATGGCAATAGGCTCGCCCCCTATTACATGGGACCTAAACATACCGGCGAACTGTGGGTGTACATTGGTACACCTCTGCCTAACCCTTCGGGGAATACAGGCGTGATGGTATGATGGTATGTCTACGTTCCAAAACCTCTGAGCAACGAATTTTAAACCCCAAAACCCATGAGCAACCACGACGTAACATTCTTATGAAGTAAAGACAATTACAGGTTGCCCAATTCAGCTAATGTCATTACAAGCGTGTTGGTTGTTTGCAACCAATTATAATGAACCCAAGGCCGGTTGCCGCAACCACGCGTGAGATTTTTTTTATTTAGATTTTGACCGTTCTTTTGACGTTATCGCATTTTAAATATTAGTTTTGTTGGGTGTTATTAAGGTGGTAAATAGCTCGTCTTTGTTTTACTACGAAATTAAGGTTATGTTTGTAATGAAAGAGAAGTGAGGGCTATTATGACACCGTTTTTGAGTAGATTGTAAATTAACACTTTAAATGACACTAAACGCCCATAGGCGTTATAACAATAAAACTTCTATTGTGTCTCTTTTAGTGTTCTTCAAAGTGGTAAATAGCGAGATTAATTAAAAAAATATATCGTTTTAAAATCATCATCATCTTCAGGCTGGACATAAGCCTCCCCAATCGCACGCCACTTAGCTCGGTGCTCGGCAACTCTCATTCAGTTGCTACCAGGTACCCTGCGAAGATCGGTCCACCGATCCTGAGGGCGTCCCAACTTACGCTTGCTGATTCAATCAAGAACACGTCTCCCCCATCGTTTTAATATGTATCAGAAAATGTATTCCCCGAAGGGTTAGGCAGAGGTGTAACAATGTACACCCACAGTTCGCCGGTATGTTTTAAGTCCCATGTAATAGGGGGCGAGCCTATTGCCATTATCCGGGCACAAATCCTAACTCCGAGCTGCTACTGAGAATTTCATAGAAAAACCCAATAACACTTTTTGCTCGACCTGGGAATCGAACCCAAGACCTCTAGTGTAGCAGTCGCTCTTAGGACCACTAGGCCACCGAGGCAGTTAAAAATGTCTGTCCTTATCACTATAAAAATCCAAACTTACTAAGCTAAGTGCACATAAGAAGTGCAGTATGTGAGTAGTGAAGTAAGTAGGTGTACATTGTTACACCTCTGCCTAACCCTTCGGGGAATATAGGCGTGATGGTATGTGGTACTAAGCTAAGTTAATTCAAAAGTTTGTCAAATTAATTTATTGTTCAAAAAACGAAAAAAATATTTGACAAATTGTCAAGCGCTGTGATTGGTTGATAATTCAGTCACGTCACTTGAGAATTATCACGTTAATTTAATTTTCCTTCAAAACTGGAGGTTAATTATCGACAGTGAATGTGAAACAGTAGGTAAAGGGCCTTACCTTCCGATCAATTAACATTTTGAAGCCACTAAATACTAATATTTAGCACCATTACATTAAGGTTAAAATTCCTAAAACAACGTACCTATTAAGTAACTCATTGCGTTTACAAAATATTATCGTGGAATCTGCCAACTGTCCAACTTTGTATTCGATCAACAAATGCTAATAACCATGTGTTCTGAATTCCAATTTGACGCGCATTGTTTTAACAGGGCAATATGGAAGATGCATGCATGGAATTTTAATGCAATTTTAATTGATGCATTTTTTTTTTATGATTCGGTCTATAAGTCCCGCTTGCGCTAGCCAGGGTTATGTCGTGGCTAAGTAAGTTGTTAATTATTTTGTACTTTTTTAACCCGCGACGCAAAAACGACGGGGTGTTATAAGTTTGACGTGTCGTGTGTGTGTGTGTGTGTGCGTGTTTGTCTGTGGCATCGTAGCTCCCGAACGCATGAACCGATTTTGATTTCTTTCAATCGTTGCTCTTCTCGTGTCCTGAACCTTACTTATCGACATCTAACTTGGCTGCTATTGTTTGTATGTATGTATATATATATCAGTAACAGTACAAAGAACGAAAACTACCTGCTCAAAAAACAAATCTATTATTCTGTATATATATAACGATTTCAGCATCTTTTATATCTACATCTTTATTTACTTCAACATCATCTTAGCATAATGTTTTGGAAGTAAAACTTCTTTATGCACGGTTGACTAGCCACGGTAAACTGGTGTATGATTGACGAGGGCGTTACGGAAGTGAGTGTGATCGGGCGAACGGAAGTTGAGAGGGAGATATAAGTTGGGAAGATAAAAAGAGAGAGAGAGTTACGTTTCGTATATTACTGTAGGAGCAAGGAGCTTTCTCTCTTCCTCAAGTGACATGTCAAGTTTCTTATTTTATCGTCTTTATTATAATCTAGCCTTTTTTTTTTTTTGATGTGTGGGAAATCATTAATAACTTCTCCCGCCCCGGGCGGGGCGGGAGGGAGTGTCAGACTTTTACTGACTAAAACCCACCCATGTTCCTTCTTGTGCCCTTTGCGTTCCGGGGGCGCGGTATCTCTTGCGAACAACCCGCAGCCCCGCCAGGCATCGGCCCTCAGTGGCCCCTTCCTTTTGCTGACATCTCTTTGAGGCGCGCGTGGAACACGAACGCGCCGTCGACACGGCCTGTCGTTATGCAACGTAAGGACGGTGAGCTACCCATTGCTCACCGTCCACAGGCCCGTATCTACGGTGGCCGGGAGTCGTCTCGCGATAATCTAGCTTTACTATAAAATTTATATATCATCAGCATATGTCTTTACCTAGATCCCAAGCTACATCTTTGTCAAATTTCATTACGATCGGTTCAGCGGTTTTGCCGTGATGTTGTAACAAACAAACAGACAAACTTTCGCATTTGCAATATTAGCGTGGTTGGAATGTTTTATCTGTTTATAATTCAGCATGAGTTGTAAGAGTTGACTTAGAAATACAGTGCTCGTAAATGATCCGTTAGGTACCAAGTTATGTAAGAATTTAAAGCTACGGAGATAGGTACTTCTTTTTAAGTGGAAACCTTGAATTTCCAAGCGTTGCGGCAGGATGATCTCAGGGTCGTCTGCCGACCCCCCTTTAACAGGACCCCAGCTGCTGGGGCGTATTATTAAACACTTTAAATAAATTTCCTAAAATACTGATTGCTTCTGCCCGTGACTTCGTCCATGTCACATTTGATATATTATCTCACGGGAATCGTACATTTTCCGGGAAAAAAAGTATCCTATATATTATTCCACCCTACAATAATTTCTCAGTGCCAAATTTTATTCAGATCCGTTCAGCCGTTGCAGCGTGAAAGAGTCACAAACATCCATCCAACCGTCCATCCACTCTCTGAAACTTTCGCATTTATAATATTAATAGGATACTAGAATGTAGACATGTGTTGTGATTCAATTTTTGGAAATAAATTACCTGACTCCTCCTCTGACTTGAGGGACCCACCGTGGCGGGCCAGCACTAGTCGGGATTGCAGAAGACGTGTCCACTCCAGGGGTTCCCAGCGTAAATGTGAGAGGGAATACTGGGGTGGTTTGTAATCAGTAAGAGGCTGTCTGACTCCTCCACTTGTCAAATCTCCAGCAAAAATAGAACACCCTTAAAATAGGTCGACTTTCTAAGCAGACGAAATGTCTTAAATATTCTCTAATAGTCAAATGATTGGTCTTAAAAATGGTGGATGCAGTTCTTATGCAATCCCAAGATGCTTCAGCGGTAGTATGTAATTAATTATCGTTATAGATCTGTGTCATAATCTCAGTTATGAAACTATAATGTGCAGCAACAAGCAAATTATAGGTTTGTAGGATTTATAATTAATGCTCTATTTACTGAGCAAACAAGATTGTTTTAATAATGAGAAAAAAATTGATGTTCCATAATTTTGGATGATTTAATGTGAATATAAAATAAAATGTATGGAACCTTTTTTTATTTATATCAGTTGATATTAGAGTTGTTTAAACCATTGTGGACACTATACGATTATGAAATTCTTGGTCTTTAATATTTTATCAAAAAAAATACTAGCTATAAGTATTCTGCGGTTCCACCCGCATCGTCACTGCGTTTGGTTAAGGCTCCGCGACCGTGTGTCATAGCGTGATGTTCTTAACACGACCTTCTTTGATAAATAATCGAAAGGAAATATTTTTTCTAATCGGCCCAGTATTTCCTGAGATTAGTGCTTGCAAACAAACATACTTTTCAAGGTTTATAATATTAGAAAACAATATAATAGATTATAACATATGATTTACTGAATTGCAATAAATACTTGAAATTTGTCACCTTTTTCATCAAAACCTTACCATTATTTTTATTGTTCCAGTACCCCAACAATGACATAAGCCCACAAGATGGCGCTACGGTTGAAGAAAGATATAAAAAAAGCGTCGTACTACGTGTGGTTCCTGGGTGCGCAGGAGTCGCGCGGGCTGCGTGGCGAGGAGTTTGCTCTGCCTGCTATCAGGATATTGGAGGAGAGAGCACGGGATTTGGAACCTTTTAAGGTCACTCTTCAGGTTGGTATTTAAATTTTTTACACATATATACCACTAGCTGTTGCCCGCGACTTCGTTCGCGTGGCTAATTTTCACCTGCATTAAATTACGTCTTTGGTTACTGCTCCGCTCCCGTGGCGATGTCAGCGTGATGTTATATATAGGCTATATAACATCACGCTACGAGCTGTTACTGAGGAATAATGTAGCTATCTATTGGTGAAGAAATACATAGTTTAAATCGGTCCAGTGTTTTAGGAGCCTATTCATTACAAACAAACAAAAATAACTTTTCTCTTTATAATATTAGTGTACTCGTAGATCACGCCTTGTGCTGCGCGCTTTATATGTAGACGCTTCTACCGATATGTTATTTGTCAAATTATGGCAGGTAATTTAGAAGATATTCTGGAACAAATGAACATCTGCCCCTCCTTTTGGATTCGCCGTAAACCTTAAACGTGAATAACAATCAGGTTCCTTACAGAGGATTATCAGATCCCGCGACTTTCTTGTATCTCTGAAATTCTCACGAACGTTTCGTCACACCTGGGTGTGTTAAAGCAATGAGGAAAATATTATGTTTATTACAGCGAGGCCGCGCCCAAACTCACTCTTATTGACATACATACTGACGGTAATATTTCTGTTAATATCTTTTTGTTTGATGTAATTTTAAAGTTAAGAGTTTTCACACAGTTGACATTTTAAAGCCCTGCTGTTAATTATTATTAGGTATTATTAAACGCGTATTTCTGGGTCCGAAAAATTTTACTTCATAGAAATTTTGTCATCAATTGATGTCTATTTATTTTTATGAATAGTGTAGTAATTTAAGAATAGTGTTTGTAAAACTATTTATGAAAATTTGAAGGCCACAAGGCATTCATTAAGTTATGCCTGCAACTTTGTTTGCGTGGATTTTCTTTATGGCTCCTAATTTAAAAAATAAAATAATATTGCCTATGTTACTCGCTGATAACGTAGTTTTCAATACGTTAAAGAATTATTAAAATCGGTTAAGAAGTTTTTGAGTTTATCCATTACAAAAAATAAAAATATTTTCTCTGCATATTAGTTTAACTGCCCTGTTGGTCTCGTAGTCGCAAGCGCGACAGATGAGCATAGGGTTCTGGGTTCGATTCCTAGATCGAGCAAAGTGGTATTGGGTTTTTCCATTAGGAATTTCTCAGTAGCAGCTCGGAGTTAGGATTCGTGCCCGGTTTATGGCCCCATATTATTTGGTCTACCCAAAACATAACGGCGAACTGTAGGTGTATATTGGTACACCTCTGCCTAACCCTGCGGGGAATACAGGCGCGATGGTGTGTATGGTGTTTTAACCAGTACAAAAAATAAAACTCTTTTCTCTTCATATTAGTGTACAAAAAAGTTAAAAAAAATAGACAATTCAGACTGAAAGGCACAGATGGCATTTTCCACTGTTTACCGATGTTACTAGTACAATGTCCAAAACAAATCATTTTTCAAACAACAAATGTTTGTTTCGTAACAGTGCGCATTCCATACTTCTGTTTGTTTCCGTTCCGCCAATAAGGAATGGCAGCGAAAGTTTTACTGTAGTTCTAATTGATTTATTTCTTGTCTTAGGCGCTCCGCAGACGACGCAACTTTGATCTCGAAGTTGAGGCAACGTGCGACCCTCAACTAGGTCTTTATGACGATTTTAATATAATTTTAGGAACAGATTTTAATTTAGACATAGCAACTCTTTTTGCAAGTCTCTGCGATAGACAACTGTTTTCTGTTGCTGCGCTCGGTGACAAAATCAATTCCAAATTTCCCCAACTAGCAGTTAAAAATGTGCTAGTCGTGTCTAGTTGCTAGTTGCCGCAATCAGCAACCGCTAGGCGTAGAGAGACTGAAACAATCGATGCTTATTCTGATGCTTAGACCTACCAAATGTATATAGAAGAATGGCGAACTTACGAACATATAAATTGGCACACACTGATAAGAGTATCATGCACTACATGCAGCTTGAGAACTAGCAAAAAGAAAATGCAACTAACTTACTGTTTTAGAAGTTGTGAGTAAAAGAATATGCAAGGGAAGAAGAAAAACGGCTCTGAAAGTACCTACTTATCAAAAATATATCGAACATTTTTATTGGCAAACGTATACGATACTTATTTGCTGATGCAATTGAGAACTTTTTAAAAAGTTGACAGCTCCATCAACTAAAGTTGCTCCGTCTGCAGAGAGCCTTATAGTACTACAGAGTTATGTAAGATCGTAAGCAATGATTGCAAGCTTCCTCAGATCTGAGCTATTGATTGATTCTTTGTATGAATTGAATGAAATTATGTTCGCTTTGTTGAATAGTTGAAATGTCAAGTTAGGCAGAGTTGTACTAACATGTGTGTTCATGTATCAATTTGTTTGCCAAGCGTGATCTAGGCCAGGGTAACTAATCTATATTATTATTATAAAGAGGATTTTTTTTTTGTTTCTTTGTTTGTACCAAATATGCTCCGAAATTACTGAATGGTTTTAACCATTTTTTCACTAATAGATAGCAACATTATTTCTGAGTAACTAATGCTATATAACATCACGTTACAACACACGGGAGCGTAACACAACGAAATAATCCACGTGGCGAAGTCGGAAGTTAGTCTTAAATATTAAGAGATAATGTTATTTGTTATTCAAATGAATTCACTATTCTGTGGGTGTATGTAACTTGAAATAAATTTTATGTGTAAATAAGACCATATAATATACGAACAAAATCGACAATATTTAAGATTAACCCACTGCTATGTAAAGTTGCTAATGAACATACGAAAAGTCGACAAACTACCCACTTAAGTACATTCAAAATAAACCTATTAATTATAGTAGCCGCCACGAGTTGTGAGCACAAACATTTACTTCATTTTTGGCTTTTAGGGTTTTTTTCTGGGGTTTTTGGTCACGACGCTGCACGAGATTGGTCCATACTGATGAGACTGATCGCGTGCAGCGTTAGCGCCACAAAAAAACCCAGTACAAACATTAAAAAATATATTAATAAAGATGTAAGCCATGGCAGTCAAGAGGTGACCAATCTCAACTGACAGCGCCCGTTCACGAACATGACGCGTGCATCAGCACCTTTTAACTCAACCATTTTGAAGGGAACCGAACGATCCAACCCACGCGCCACCATCAGCGAGACATTTAAGTGAGCTCATGCTCACTTATGTGCATGGTATGAGCATGGCGGTTGAGAGCGTTATCATTAACGCTCTCAACCGCCATGCTCATATTGGCCAACGCAGAGCAACTTCCATCAGAGATGGTGTTGTGAAGAAAGAACCACACATAGATTTGGGTGGACCTATCCAGACAGTGTCAGTTAACATGAGCTTTACCATCTCTCCCCCAGGTATCTCACAAAGGGCTGAAGATAATCCAGAATGTGACGGCGAAGGGTAAACAGCAGACGATCAAGCACTTCATCCCACATGGCAGCATCACCAGCGCGGTGGTACAGTCAGACGTCGTGGCGTGTGTGCTGCTGCTGTATAACCCGCTCACAGGATGCCCAGTACATGTGCATGCTTACAGGTTAGTCTAACTATTAATTATTTATTTATAACCCCCGACTCAAAAAGAGGGGTGCTATAAGTTTGACGTGTCTGTGTGTCTGTTTGTGGCACCGTAGCTCTTAAACGGGTGAACCTATTTGAATTTGTTTTTCTTTATTTAAAAGCAGGTTTCTCAGCAATGGTTCTTAGATATGTTTTATCAAAATCGGTTCAGCCGTTTCAAGGTTATCAGCTCTTGTTAGCTGCGGTAGGGAGCTTTCGGCGGTTACAATTTTTTTTGCTTCTTTTACATAATGTCATGATGGTCCCGTGGTTAAGGCGCCCATCTGTCATGCATAAGTTTGCAGGTTCGATACTGGGCAAGTACCAATGTGATTTTTTCAATTCATAGGTACTTCCTAAGGTAGTGAGGAAACCTGGGCTTATAATAGGTCTGAAAACACAAGCAAAAAGCGACTTTATTTAATTCTATTTATAGATTAAAGAAGTCATCTCCAAATCAATTGTAGGAAACGAATGACATTTTAACACTTAGTAAGGTCATTGCGTTAATGTCAAGAGTGTATCCGAAGACTGGTTTCAAATTGTGGATCTAGGTGTGCTAATCTGCGAGATTTAGCGATGACGAGTATGTTATATTAGTTGGTACCTAGTGGACTGAAATCTCACAGTTGCAGGATTAGCGTAATCTTAGCATGGGTGAAGATAGATAGAGGAATATGTTGTAACTCCTCAACTTTCGAGTTATAGTCATTTTAGTCGCGCGCGGCGGTACCGCGCAGATAACGGTACAAGGCGCGCCATTTTTTTTTTCAAAATGGCGGTGACAGCTGAGATTTTAAGAAGGCGTACTGTTAATAAATACAAAAAACTAACCTATTAAAAAAAAAATAGTGAAACGATGACCATATTTTTTTATATTTACTAAAAATATGAATATATATTTTTGAATGTTGAGAATGTCTTCTTTCTTCTTCTGCCCGCGGCTTCTAGGTCTAGGTTATTTATCCCACGGGACCTCAACAAACGGGATATAAAATCCTATATGTCCATATGATCTTAAATGATCCATCCACCCAACCATTCATGTAGAGCATGCCATAATAGTGGCGGTTAGTCCCCTCTTTGAGGAGTGCTAGAGAGGCGCCATGTCGCCCTCACCTTCCGCCTGACGCAGATCCTCACCGGATATTAATGTTTCGGGAGGTTTCTGCACGTCATCCGGAGGGAGGGAACGCCCGGGTGTCATCACTGTGAGGATCGCTCTGAGGACACGGTGGAGCACACTGTGGCGGTGTGCCCCGCTTGGGCGGAGTACCGCCGGGTCCTCGTGGCGGCTATCAGCGGGGGCGAACTCTCGCATCCGGTCCTGGTGCAAGCTATGGTCCGGAGCCAAAAACCCATCCGTTCATCCTCACAAACCATCATACCAGCACTTCCGGTATTCCCCGAAGGGTAAGGCAGAGGTGTAACAATGTACACCCATAGTTCGCCGATATGTTTAGGTCCCATATAATAGGGGGCGAGCCTATTGCCATTAACCGGGCACAAATCCTAACTCCGAGCTGCTACTGAGAATTTCATAGAAAAATCCAATAACACTTTTTGCTCGACCTCGGAATCGAACCCAAGACCTCTAAGCGTAGCAGTCGCGCTAAGGCCCACTAGGCCAATGAGGCAGTTCCCTCATAAACTTTTTTATAACAGTAGTATGATAAGTATGTTATGAATATGTAACGAAAACTAGCAATTTTGTCTTAATAAGTCATCTGCATGGTGGTTATACCTGTTACAGTAACCGTTAAGAGTTCTACTGGCCCCATATAAAACCAAGCGTGATGATAAGAATAAAGGTTCACGTATTAACTGATGTAAAATAAATTGAATACAGTGTACGTTGTTGTTGATATGGCTACTGTGATTAGCTGATAACGGCAGCGAGGAAACAATGCATTGGGGTTTTTAGGTAAATAGCCCCTGCAATACTTGCAGTACTTTACTGCTGGTAGGTTGGTAATTTATTGATATTTATAGTAGGTAACCTTTATAACCGACTAAAAAGCAGAGCAGGTACCTAATTCGACGCGTAAATTTTTATTTTTTATGTAAGACTGCGCATATATTTATGCATTTCAGTTTTTTGTTTTTGTGATTTTTTTGTTAAAACGTTTTGATTTATTTTATTTTTAATGGGAAATCCTTATGGACGGCCTCCGTCTCAGGGAAGGCGGAGGGGAGTGTCGGTCTCCTACCGACTAAAACTCCACGGTGTTCCCCTAACTACCATTGGCCGGGGCACGGGTATCGCTCTGAGTATTCTTCTGAACCCCGGCAGGATAGAAAGCGTACTAGGAATTTTGATAATAGAAAAACAGTTTCTATGATACCATTTGTGTGGGCGGGGGACAACCGTATATAATAGAAAGAGACAGAGAACAATAACGCCTTTTCTTTAAGTGATGATTCCTGTTAGTTAACTCTTACTGAAAGTCCTGTTAAGGAACTTCGTTCCATAAAGAAACGTTGCCCCAGTAACGGATTTTACTACAGAGCAAAATTATACATACGCCTGTATTCCCCGAAGGGTTAGGCAGAGGTGTACCAATGTACACCTACAGTTCGCCGGTATGTTTAGGTCCCATGTCATAGGGAGCGAACCTATTGCCATTAACCGGGCAGAAATCCTAGCTCCGAGCTGCTACTGAGAATTTTATAAAAAATAACACCACCCAATAACACTTTTTACTCGACCTGGGAATCGAACCCAAGACCTTTAGCGTAGCAGTCGCGCTTAGGACCACTGGGCTTAGGAGGCAGTAAAAAAAAATTAAGTGAGTATTGAACTGCCATGCGAACAAAGTCGCGAGCAAAAGCTAGTGACTAATAAACTTTTAACAACTCCAAACTTTAACACAATCATTACACCTTAACTAAATATTTAACACAAAAGCTTACACAAGGGGGTGGCATCTTCACCTGACATTTGACATTTAGTGTTGCAACTCCCGCGCAGCATCCTTGTGTAAT